>CM059790.1:28924319-30321819 GCA_030435695.1 Brachymystax lenok tsinlingensis
ATATGTGCATAAGGAATGCGTCACAGCACTGCAAAGGCAGATAACAGAGTCACCAGCTGAGACTCCATACAATGAATGAATGCTGACATCTAACAGCGAATATGAAGGCGTACATTGAGACACAATAATCAGCATTTATGATATCAGTGATCATGTGTTTAGTTTCTAACCTAAGCTAAGGGACCAAAACTCAAAAACCTCAGTGAATAACCCCTTCCTGCTTCCTTGAAGTAGGCCTATTCACTGATCTATGCGTGATTGGAAAAGTGATGCAGAGAATTCCATCAATCCAATATGGTCAGCTCTGTGGTTGTGGTGGTAGAAAGAAAGAAAGAAGCCAAAGCGTGTGGCCATGTCCGAAGTCTGTTTTTCCAACTAATAAAACGACATACTGTGTAGAAATACTGCATACTATTTAGAAAGTACCGTTCCGTCAAAATGAAGTAAGCAACACATCAACTCGCTAGGCTCACTCTAAGAATGCTTAATCTAATTCGCAACTGCGTTGTTTCCTGCCACTCGTTCATTTTTTTACAACCCTTCATCTGATCTGATTATCAGCTGTTGTCAATCATGATCATCACTCACTACTACGTTTTTCAAGGTCCGGGCAGTGTATAGCTAGCGATCTGCTACAGGGTTTTTTGTTGCGAGAATGCATGCGCTTCAGTCGAACTTGGATGCTTGCTTGTAAACAAAAAACCCTGTAGCAGATCGCTAGCTATACACTGCCCGGACCTTGAAAAACGTAATAGTGAGTGATGATCATGAAAACACACAAAAATACTGATGGTTGTAGCTATGCTCAACAAGTATATTATTCTTCTGGCTTTATCTAGCTCTATTTGTTATATTTTATCTTGCCTGACTGGTAATCAATCATCCGATGACATCTGGGATGTTGTAGAAGATAACCATCTGAATAGCATACTTGTTTGCTAACTTGCATGATCTGCATCTGAAGTCAAGACGTTCATGAGGCAGCCTGGAAATGCATCTATAGCAAGTAGTGAATTCTACTAGATGAAAAGCCAAATGAGTATGACATCCTGCCATTTAAAGCAAATTCAATTAAAACAATTCCACATACCACAAAACGTTATATTTTATCATACCCAAAAAGCCTATTTAGAGCGCAGGTACAGCTATTCGTACAGGTTTCCTCAGTGATACGATATGGGAGCTGTCCATGGTGCTGAACTTCCTATAAATAAGCCTAAACGAATAACTCCACTAACTTCAGTGGCTTGCAGACTCCATCTGTGGCTTCCAGAGGCTCACAGACTGTGCTATTGTGCTGAACACATATCAACCTCAATGAATAACCTTTCAACTTGCCATCATTTCCATTATGATATCTTTGTGTAGTTTCCCCAGTGTGGGAGATGGTCCTCAGTGCTATAGCATTTGAGTTGTCCTTGGTGCTGAAAACTGTAGCTAAACACCTCAGTGAATAACCCTTCAGCATGGCATCATTTCCCTAGGGATCTGTGTGGTAGAGTCTTCATCAGGGGTATAAGTGCATATCAACACTACACTGACACACTCTGTTCTTGGATAATTGGCACTCATCTGTTTGCTCCATTAGTTGTTACTTTGGCAACAGCTTCTCTTCCTGGTGCCCACAGAAAACACAGAAAACAATAATACACACATAAGCATAGGTACTGTAGAAGTAACCACATAGAGTCTCTAACACAGAGATGATGATTATAAGGTTTATAATATTAATATGGTATACTATAATTTACATTTTCACAATGTAGATCCCGCTGACACGCCACACATATACTGTGGCCCATGGGTGTTTCTTAGTTATTGGTTATTATCTTAGTTATTGGTTATTGGTATCGGGTCACTAATGATAGAGTAGCTCAGTGTAATGTTGTTGCTGACTGTATTACCTGTCGTATTATAGATCTGGATACAATGTACTGGAGAGAAAACAAGTTCCCAGAAGACCAAAATACATTAAAAGAAAATCATAAAAGTCTACCTTTGCACAGTGTTGTTATTGTAGAGATAAAAATCACTTTGTCGTATTTTTCTGTAAAAATAACTTATCATAATAACAAAAAATATAAAGTGCTCTCCATTTGAAATCTGACATCAAGCTGAAATTATCCCCATTAGCATTTTAATGAGTGGTGTTCCTGAAATGGATCTCCTCTGAGAGACCATGGTGGCAGTGGCTGAGGCAGGAGGCAGGAGCAGCTCAGTGGCTTTCCTGTTGCGTAGTGTGGGTCTGGAACAGAGTCGTGAGACAGGCTGGGGGTGGGTGACTAATTCACACCTTAACCACAGTCTCAATCACAGACCAGAATAGTCAGAACGGAAGAGATTCGGGAGAGAGTCGTGCTAACCAAGCTTTGTCGTCCTATTGGTTGACTGTTGTCATAGGTGCATGAACAGCTGTTCCTGTCCCTGTTCTGTCTTAATGTTTGTTGTAGAAAACAGAGTGCTGTTTAAAGGACAGGGAAAAAGTTATATTTATGGCTTTTTTTTGACTGCAGCACACTATAATGTATCATATGATTTGTTATATATTTGTTCTCATTCTTCTCATCGCCTCATCAGATCTCTGTAGCTGTCATTCTCTGCAGCCTCTTTCTGAGCACCAAAGGCCCTGAGGATCATCTCTCCAGAGTCTGGAAACTCTCTCCCAATCTGAAGACTAATGCCACCTGAATCCCCATGTAATTTGACCTCAGCCTCCTTCTATATCCCTGCATGAACAGCAGAGGACAGTTGATTCAGATAACTCCATTCCATGGGGCCTGGTGGAAAATGAATCCAGGGCGCTTCCACTAAGAGCTCATTCTTTTGAGCTCCGTTTCTCTGGTTATCACTTTTCAGAATGGTATCAGGCCGGCGGTTATCTCTGCTATATTTAAAACAGGTGGGATTATATTCATTCCTTCCCTTGGTGCGTAGGAGGAACACACCATACCTCATACAGATTAATTATCTCTGTCACCAACCATGTTCTCTTCCTATCTAGTAGTGGGGTGCAGATTATACATTCAAGCGTAAGCAGTCACAGGCGGTACATATCATTTTTGGATTATGGTGCTTATCAATTCATACATCCTGTTGGGAAAAGGAAAAAGTTCAGAACTATTTTGAAAACGAAAACCTCTGAACTATTGCGATACTGGGATAAATGCCGCTAACTCCTTTACATTTTTATTTTGAATTCATTCAAACAGCAATGATTTCTTTAAGGAGTACTGAAGGTTGTTTCTGTATGAACACGGAAATGGATTTTGCTATATAGATTAAGGCATATTGATTAATCATCAAATCATATTATGCTTAATACCTATAAGTACACCATTATGGATTTGTGGTATCGTGCAATATTCTAATTTATTTTGGAGGTGTTGTTACTTAACAAGACCAAAGACATTCTGTTATTTTAAACATAGTTTAAAATACTTTTCAACCTTTCTTCAATTTGATCACAATTTCCCATCGTAAAACTGTAGTTGTTTTCCCCAATGTCCCCATCAAAACTGGCATTACATAAACTATTAGACCCTAAAAATCTAGCTAGTTCCCTATTACGACATCTATCAAACCTGATCACGGACACACGAGGGAAGAGAAATCGACTTTATATCCAGAAACGGTTTCTCGCTGGCGTAATAACTGTCTGTTTGATTTGAAACAACAACTGTGGTGATACTAATCAAGGTCTTTGCTTGAGGGAATCTTCATGGTACAGGAGACTCAGAATGTCTGCTATTCCAGGGGGATTGTAGGAATGATAAGCCACTGGAGAGGATGAGAAAAGGTATGCTGCTTTGTCTACACTTTTAGAAAAAAGGGTTCCAAAAGGGTTCTTCGGCTGTCCCCATAGGAGAACACTTTTTGGTTCCAGGTAAAACCCATTTGGTTCCGTGTAGAACCTTTTTGGATTCTATGTAGAACCCTCTGTGGAAAGGGCCCTACATGGAACCCAAAAGGGTTCTACCTGGAACCAAAAAGGGTTCTTCAAAGGGTTATCCTGTGGGGACAGCCGAAGAACCCTTTTAGGTTCTAGATAGCTCCTTCTTTTCTGAGCGTGTACCCCTCAGTAAGCATAGATCACATTCAGAATCTCAGTGATAATGTCTTTTTCTTTTCAACAGCATTGTCCTCCATTTTCTTTCAGCATTTCATAAGCACGCCTCTGTGAGGCTTATCAAAGCTTATTGAAGTTTTTATGTGTTGAGAATTAAATTACTTTAAGAAACACAAACAAATAAGAACAATCTTTTCAGGCATATTTGGAAGGATATACAATGCATTTGCTCTCTAATATTTCATGTTTTATTATGTTTTGTGCAGAGGATTTGTGCCAAAAGCCTAGAATATGAATGGATGTAACTCCCAGATAGTATCAGGCTCTGCCCCTCTGTCAACACTGTGTAGCACACTGCTGAAGGACAGAGCCAGGTGGGAACAGAGCCTTGTATGTTTTTGTACCTTTTGTTGCACGCTCGGGAGGTGGGCCTTCATTGATACGAGAGAAGCAGATAGGCAGGATATTTGTCAGCGGTGATATAGTGCTGTGAGCGAGAGAGGCCCAGCTCCTCCATAGCAAATCCATCATCAGTGATGATGGAGGGATACAGTAGAAGACAGCCACAAGCTGCTACAGCATTAAGAGGCTGGAAGGCTGGACGACAGACCACACTGATGAAAGTGAAAACTGTCTTGTGTCCAGCTCAGCAACACAACCCACTCATACAGTACAGCTACAGCTTCTCTCTTTACAGGCACACACACACACAATCTATTGTTGGAACTCTGGGAGTTCCCAACAACCTAACAAACATATGTAATTGTAGTATTTTCCAACAAGGGAGACTAATGGCATTGTGAAAAGCAGCAAAGGAAAACACTTCACGCCTCAATAAGCTAGCTTTGAGTAATGGACGGTATTTGTATCTGAATAATACCTTCCATACAAACAGAAAGTATGTGTGACTGATCTGGGTTAATCCTGGGTAGTCTACACACCTCAAGACTGTGTTAGGTCAAGGCTAGCTGGGAGGTAAAGGTTAGGCTGGAAGCTAGCATGAGTCTTCATGTTTCAGCAAGGTTACGCCATGTTAGGGTATTGCACTGAACCCCCTCCACTACATATTGATTTGAAGAAGCAGACAAGAAGGGGACAAGCTTTGAGTCATGGATGGACCATGTCTTTAAAGGACACATCCTCCACCAACAGTAAGCTCTGGCTTGAAAAAGTAACCAACTGGGCAAAAACTGGTTGAATCAACGTTGATTCCACTTCATTTCAACAAAATGATTCAATTTGATGACAATGAATCAATATGTAAAACTGATTGAATTTGCAAAAATTCATCAATGTAAAGGAATTCCTGTTTTTGTCACCCAATGTTTAACCTAAATCCAATGACATGGTGACATTTTTGTTGTTGATTTCACATTGAATTCACATTAGTTGACAAACTAGACATTGAAATTATGTCTCTGCCCAGTAGGAAGAGAAGGTAATATGAAGGAATGTGAAGTGACCAGCTCACATTATCCCTGTGTGTATTTCATGGCAGTTCCATGTGCCCCCAGCTGACAGGGATAATTCAGACAGGAGAGAAAGACTGCTTTGTGACTGGGTTGGGAGGAGCAGACTGGAGATAAAACATTATGACTCAGCAAAAGGTATTGCCCCATTAAAATTTAATTTACTGCTGGCTTCAGACACATCTTTAGCTCGGTAAGCTGTGACTGTAGGCCTCAGTGATTGGCCATGTAGAGGACGTAACAAACTGACACAGCTTCTCTGCAATGTTGAGCCATTTATTAGACCTACCACTACTTAAGCTGTCTCAGCAATGATGGGTTTGGCACTGGGTCTTCCACAGCTAATTTGTCTAAGGACAAAGAACTAAACTGAAGAAGTGTAGGCAAGGCTAGAGTCTGCCTCGGTTGACAAAGTGACTAGCTATCTTGGGGTGTTAAGTTTTCCCTTGAGTGCAATGCCAATGCTTTAACCACTAGGTTACCTGCTGCACTTAATGTACACTTCTGTATGATTACTGCAATTTATTTGTACTCAGTTATTCGTGGCCAACAATTTATTCTTTGTTCTTTAACTACTGTGCTTTCAATCTATGAATAACAGACATGCCCTATTCAGAGATTTTAATAAAAAACAGTTATCTTAAGTGGATAACGTGTGAAGAGGACAAAAATAATAAGACTGTAATTGCAATCACGCTTCTTGGTATTTTCATCCTCTATTGTCTCTTGGGTTAAATTTAACCAAGAACTTGTAGTTTTGCTGAGCAGTCTTAGTCAACGGAAGGAATGGTTATTAAATTAGCATATACTGGTAGCCTGAAATGTTAATATTTGAATAACATTCTGTCCACTTTTATCATCAAATTATCAGAACTTGGAGCTTGTATGAGTTGAAAACCAGTTTTCTTGAAGATTTAAAGAGCAGGCGAAAACACTCAGCACCAGAGGTACTCTTAACCCCCAGCGTTGTTTTTTTCTCTCTGTTAGATGCTAGGCGAGGCGAGGGATTCAGGAGCCCTTTAGAAACTCTGACTGGCAGCCATGATAAATTACAGAAAGGTTCCAAAAGAGCTGGTTCTCCTGACGTTCCACAGGCTCTAATTCTTCCTGAATCCGGCACGGGCGTTCCCATGTTCCTCAGCCCTGATTTAATGGTTCTAAATCACCCCGTGAGCTCAGCACTGAACAAAACCCAAATGCTGCTAATGCCAAGTTAATTAACACAGACCCAGATGCTCAGCTCAGAGTGCCAGAGAGGGAATATTATGCTCTATATCTGTTCATTTTGACACTAATGCCTCAGTGTCAGTGGGACAAGCCTTTGCTAGCCCCTCTCAGCTGCTTGGTTAATTCTGTTTACGCAGCCTTCTCTCTCCAAAAATTGTGTGATTAATTTGGGCATCATGGCTTTTGACGCTGCCACTGTTTGCTGTTGGCTCTTTATGAAAGGCTGTGGCAGCTAGCAGGTGCATCGTTTTTAGAAGCATAATGAGCAAAAAATTCCTTTGTCTGGCAAAATCCAATTAGTTAGCTTTACATATAAGAAAAGCTGTAATTTGCTCATAAAATCTCCAACCAAATGTTGAATGAATTACTTTATTTCATATTTTATGAGGTGTTCCTATATTTTTCTAAACATTCCGTGAGACATTGAATGCCAGCTACATTTAACTTTGGAGCCTCTCAAATTGATTGCTCTCAAACACATCAAATGTTATCAGCTCTTGGACACAATTATTCAATGGACTGTGCTATTGAAAGGTGAAAGGACAGCTACCATTGAAAGGACTGCTATCATTAAAGTAACCTTGGGCTAGCTCTTTCAGGATATTACGAGTTTCCCCCTTGAGGGCTATACTAACAGTCGTTGTACCCTTCCTTTCTCAACACATGGAAATTCATAGACTACAGAACCACTGTGATATTCAGTCCCTGGGTTATAAATAGGTAAAATAAACACAATGGCAGATGGCAGGAAGCTGGAAGAGTAAGATCAGACAAATTATTTAATCCAGAAGGCATTAGTCATCCTCAGTTAGCATGATGAGAACCTGCATCGTGCTGCTTTTTGTAAACAGAATCCCTTTAATCCAATCCAACACATATCCTTGAACCACACAGTGAGTTGCCAACCATTTCTTTCTCTAGAGAAACTGATGCTTTCTTTTCCCTTCATCAAATTATGTGGATAATTGAAAGGAAAGATAGGGCTATGTTTTTTTTACCTGATAATTAAAGGTCAAATGAGTAACCAAGGTAGTGGGCTGGTTGTGAAGTCGCTGGCTGGCTGATAACTCACCCTGTCACCCAATCATTTAATTGACTTTGCTTTGCATGCCATATCTCACCAATTACAGAGGAAAGAGAGATACACGCAGGCAGGGACTAGGTTGGGCAGCCAAGGTCATCCATCATTCAACCAGACCTGTAAACACTAACAGTATGTGAACATTTTAAACGATAGTGAAGATCTTGCAGCCAGCCAGTGTTAACAAATCTCATTCAACCTCTATTAAAACAGAGTGACATGGAGTGGCTCCCTGATCTCCTATCTCTCAGATGGATTCTGTGTAGCAGACAACCTGTACCACCTTTCCATGATTCTCCAATACTTTACATTCGTCCAAATACTGTATTTCAAGCCCTTTGAGTAATGACTGCTTAGTTTTTCATATGACTCTATTGATCTGAAGAGGCAGTGCAGATTGAGAAGCATCACCTTGTCTGTCTCGTTGGACGTCAGTGACTGTGGACAGTTAATTATTGACACTGAGATATGAAGGCATTCTCCTCTCTGAGGTATGCATTGCTATTGATTCCTCAGGGGCACTATCAATTACTGTTGTAACTCTAGCATCTAATATCTTATGGAGAGCCATTGTTCAGTCTACGGGCAGTGGGAGGAGAGGAGAAAGAACAGAGGAGGAAGGGACAGACATCTGTGGTCTTTTCTCTCTCTCTCCTCCCCCACTCTCAATTTAAATTAAATAAAAAAAAACATTGTTATGACATATTTGTCTGTCCCTCACTCTCTGTTCCTGTCTCTCTCTGTTTCTCTGTTTCTCTGTTTCTCTCTCTCTCTCTGGTTCATGTGAGGTGTGAGTCTGCAGGCACCACTGCACATCCAGGCTGGCAGTGGTCTATAATGTTGTTAAGAGACATGCATTATCTGACATTAGCCACATTTGGACTCTGTCTCTAATTGATTAAAGTGAACTGTCTCTCGGCTCCATAACCGCTTGCAAACACCAGTTATCTAATCAGGAAAACATACTGCATCCTATAACATATACTAATGGATTCCATGTGCTCTGTAAATGTTGTAGAGGTCACCATGGTTGTGACTAGTGCTGGTTTTCCAATAAAAAATATATGGCATCCTTGAAAATACCGTATATAGTTGGCTGTTGGTGCTTTGGACAATCATACATGGAAAGCCTTGGAATCATCTGTTTACACTCAATCCACTTAGCAGTTATCATAACAGCACTGTGTACAAAAATATGACTAGGGTTACCTCAGGCCAAACCTACAAGCACTTAGGCTGCATTTACACTGGCAGCCCAATTCTGGTATTTTTTTCAATATTGGTATTTTGATCAGATATGAAAAATATCTGATGTGAAAAGATCTGATGTGATTGGTCAAAAGACCAATTCATGGAAAAAATATCAGAATTGGGCTGCCTGTGTAAACGCGGCCTAAAATGTGAAAGCATTCTGTTCATCAGTGCATTAGAGATTGCCTCTCTACACTGTAGTTGTAACACTGTATACTACAGAATCAAGATGCTTTCGAGGGCAGGAAAATTTAACTCTGAAATGTAGAGAAATAAATACCAAGATTCAAATCTAAAATCATTTTGATGGTAACCCAATGGGGCTGCGATCCTTATTCTTATAGCCAGTTTTGAGTAAACAAGTGTCCATTATCCGAGAGCGTCGCTGCCTGTTTTAATGTCAGTGCTGCGTCCCCCCCTCGGGAGATAGATATGAAATATTCATAAGGGATGTTTTGAACTGCACCTGAAGTCAAACAATGTTATATGACTCGGAGAGGATAGGTGCTGTACAGTGTCAGTGTTTGCTGCACCTCGTAATCAGGTTTAATAAATAATAACAACAGCAGGGTCCCGACCTCACTGTTACCACGCTCCAGTTCAGATGAAAGGGAAACCTTTTGTATGTCGGCCATTAAACACAGGGCCTTTAGCATCACCTACCCAGACACTTCTCAGGTCAGAATGTCGCCTCATAGAGCCTTCACAGGCTTTTAAAAAGTGAATTGTTCAGTCCTGTCTCCCTGTGTCAGAGACAAGACGTAACCTTTTAGCACCGAGTGTGAATTATGAAATTGGTGACAGTTTTTAGGTCCAGTTGTTTCTCTAATGGGTGTTAATACATTAATGTGGTCTAACTGTAACAGTGTTTAGTGACATGTAAATGTGACATTTATATGACTGAGTGGATATTATCTGTCATTTAATTAAACTACATTTGAAAAAATAAATGTTTTTCCCTTTTCACATTTTGCAAGCATGGAATTGTTGTATTTGCTATAATTTTTTATCTTGTTGGTTGGATGTTTTTTCTGTTTACTTAACCAACCTAGATTAACTTTGCAACTATTTTATTTAAATATAGTATGGCCTTTTGTTCAGCAAAAACAAAACAGCATTTGTTATCATGGACTTAATTGTGTAACCTGCCTTGACTTATATAGGCCTACAAAAGTACAAAAAACTGCACAATTTAATTAGATTTTAACTTGGTTGAGTTTCTTTTTCTGGTTTATTTGTTGTATTTTATACCCCCTTGAAAATAAGTGCAAATGCTTCAAAAATATTTCACTCACAAGTATGCCCTAGTACCATCTACTCCTAATGGCTGTCATTGCTTGACCAGTCAGATTTTTGAACTTATACAACATTGACAAGGTTTCTCTCTCGCTCTGACCTCAAACTCCAGTCTTCCTATTTTTTTCCCTTTAGAGGAGGAGACCATTCCATCCGATCGAATGACAGGTGACTCTCCCTTAGTGCAGATGAAAGCCGCTCTTACTACAGCCTGATGGGGGGGTGGTATGAAGTCACCCTGATGGAGTGCACCACAGAATCACAATCACTTCAGCAGTTCCTCAGTCAAAGCACCATAGATTTGTGGGTGGAACACCATATACGGTGGAACAAATGGAAATTTCCATTGTGGATGTACAGAACACAGATAAAGACATTGTAGAACTCTAATTCTAGTATGTTGAGTGCCAATTATAAAAATGTAACTTACACCAAATATGGCCACTGGTGCACCACTGGTGCACTACTACTCCTTATTCTAAATGGTACAATACAAGAGGGGTGTTTGGATTTTCTGGGGGGTTTCTCAGTGTCCATAGAGAGTATAATTACCATGGTACCCTGCATGGAGCCTGCAGCCTTTAACGTCCTCAACCTACCAATTCACTCAGAGTAAATTAGCCAACGTCAATCAGTGTCCTCCATCAGTGACAACAGGAGGCAGAGAGGAGGGTCTTTTCAAGATTCTGATTTTAAATGTGTCCTTTCACTTTCATCCTCCACAGAGTGTTGTATCTTCGCCCAGGGCACCTCTTTAGTCCTCTCCCACCAAGTGATCCTTCTCTCTCTCTCTTTCTCTCTCTCTCGTAGTTATTTTAAATCATCAGTTTGTGTCAATTAGTTGGCAACATGGTATGACAATCAGTGGTGCATTGGCCTGCAATATTTCAACCAAAATCAATCCACCCCTTCAACCCCCTCTCTTACAACATTTGAAACACAGCCAGCAAAGATGTCAGGATGATCTGAAAAACACACTTGCAGTATACTTAGTTTAGGAGATGTTGCTATCAGAATGGCCTTATTGAGGAACAATAGATTGGAATCTTTCATACTTTTAAAATAGCCTCAAATACCAGCCAAACAATTGGTGAGAGGTGGCCCCGGCAGGCTAATGTTCTAATCTTAAATGATGACAGTCAGGGTTTGATTAACCTTGTGCCTATGAGGGCCTGTTATTTGATAGCACGTGAGTGCAGGGATCATTTACATTGATTATGTCCCAGTCCCGATCCACAGACCCAATCCCAGGGAATTAACTTCAGTTCCGGAACCCTACTCATTTTTAATCATCCTGAAGAAATTAAGGTGAGTGGTCGATATGACTTTGACGGATTTTACGTGGGTCCACTGCACTCTTTATCACACTCCCCAAAGGCATTGACAGAGGAATTTAACAAGGAGACACTATCTGCCGGGCCAAGTATAGTACCATTTTGGAGTTTCCCTGGCCCGCTTGGCTCTGGCAGTATTGATTAATGTAACATACTGTGTTCAGTCAAAAGAACCAATCCCTCCCTCTTCACATCTTTTTAATCACAGATTGGATCGTGCATCGATCAAGCTCCTTTGTTGGGCAATGGGCATACACCCCGGATGTGGTGAGGGAAGGAATGTCTATTCATAAGCTGTTATTTTTTCATTAAATGAATGTGTCCTCATTAAAAGTGAATAGCTACAGATCCAGTGAGATAGTGTGTAATCTTCAGCTCAACATTAGCACTTAAACAACTCCATAATCAAGCTGCAGCTGTCTCAGCCCCTTTGTTACACAAAAGTCTCAATCAATTGTAATTAATGTTCATTGTGTTCGTATGTGCTGTTTCGCTCATAGAAGCTGATCTGTACTGTGTAGTAGGCCGATACTATAAAACTTTGTATTGAAATGAGCGAGTGTAGCGAAATGCTTGTTGTTCTAGCTCCAACAGTGCAGTAATATCTAAAAATTCTCAACCATACACACAATACACACCAACCTAAAAGTAAAAGAGTAGAATTAAGGAATATATAAATATTAGGATGAGCAATGTTGGAGTGTCATAGACTAAAATACGGTAGAATAGAATACAGTATATACATATGAGATAAGTACAGCAAAAATGTGTAAACATTGTTAAAGTGACTAGTGTTCCATTATTAAAGTGGCCAGTGATTTGAAGTCTATGTACAGTAGGGAAAAAAGATTTTGTACATTTGCCCACTGACAAAGAAATGATCAGTCTATCATTTTAATGGTAGGTTTATTTGAACAGTGAGAGACAGAATAACAACAAAAAAATCCAGAAAAACGCATGTGAAAAATGTTATAAATTGATTTGTATTTTAATGAGGGAAATAAGTATTTGACCCCCTCTCAATCAGAAAGATTTCTGGCTCCCAGGTGTCTTTTATACAGGTAACGAGCTGAGATTAGGAGCACACTCTTAAAGGGAGTGCTCCTAATCTCAGGTTGTTACCTGTATAAATACACCTGTCCACAGAAGCAATCAATCAATCAGATTCCAAACTCTCCACCATGGCCAAGACCAAAGAGCTCTCCAAGGATGTCAGGGACAAGATTGTAGACCTACACAAGGCTGGAATGGGCTACAAGACCATTGCCAAGCAGCTTGGTGAGGTGAGTTGCAATGATCATGAGAACGGTGAGGAATCAGCCCAGAACTACACAGGAGGATCTTGTCAATGATCTCAAGGCAGCTGGGACCATAGTCACCAAGAAAACAATTGGTAACACACTACGCCGTAAAGGGCTGAAATCCTGCAGCACCCGCAAGGTCCCCCTGCTCAAGAAAGCACATATACATGCCCGTCTGCAGTTTGCCAATGAACATCTGAATGATTCAGAGGACAACTGGGTGAAAGTGTTGTGGTCAGATGAGACCAAAATGGAGCTCTTTGGCATCAACTCAACTCGCCGTGTTTGGAGGAGGAGGAATGCTGCCTATGACCCCAAGAACACCATTCCCACCGTCAAACATGGAGGTGGAAACATTATGCTTTGGGGGTGTTTTTCTGCTAAGGGGACAGGACAACTTCACCGCATCAAAGGGACAATGGACGGGGCCATGTACTGCCAAATCTTGGGTGAGAACCTCCTTCCCTCAGCCTTGGCATTGAAAATGGGTCGTGGATGGGTATTCCAGCATGACAATGACCCAAAACACACGGCCAAGGCAACAAAGGAGTGGCTCAAGAAGAAGCTCATTAAGGTCCTGGAGAGGCCTAGCCAGTCTCCAGACCTTAATCCCATAGAAAATCTATGGAGGGAGCTGAAGGTTCGAGTTTCCAAACGTCAGCCTCGAAACCTCAATGACTTGGAGAAAAACTGCAAAGAGGAGTGGGACAAAATCCCTCCTGAGATGTGTGCAAACCTGGATGCCAACTACAATAAATCTGACCGCTGTGATTGCCAACAAGGGTTTTGCCACCAAGTACTAAGTCATGTTTTGCAGAGGGGTCAAATACTTATTTTCCTCATTAAAATGCAAATCAATTTACAACATTTTTCACATGCGTTTTTCTGGATCTTTTTGTTGTTATTCTGTCTCTCACTGTTCAAATAAACCTACCATTAAAATTATAGACCGATCATTTCTTTGTCAGTGGGCAAACGTACAAAATCAGCAGGGGATCAAATACTTTTTTTCCCTCACTGTATATAGGGCAGCAGCTTCTTAGGTGCAGGGTTACGTAACCGGGTGGAAGCCGCCTAGTGATGGCTACAGTATTTAACAGTCTGATGGCCTTGAGAAAGAAGCTGTTTTTCGTTCTCTCGGTCCGAGCTTTGATGCACCTGTATTGACCTCGCCTTCTGGATGATAGCGGGTTGAACAGGCAGTGGCTCGGGTGGTTGTTGTCCTTGATTATCTTTTTGGCCTTCCTGTGACATTGGGTGCTGTAGGTGTCCTGGATTGTATACAGAAAAGCTGCTCATAGCTGGCTACAGTTGGAAAATTAAATACATTAGTATCCTGTACAAAAAGCCAGCCATAGAAAACATAAAATAAAAGGCAAGAAACTTTATTATATGGTGCTATCAGAGAATATATTTATAGTTAAAGATCTCATACTAACTAAGGCCTCATGAGTGCTGTTTCCCAAGCAGATGTAACCTCACAGTGAAGAGTGAAAGTGACAGCGAAAAAAGTGAATTCAACAGAAATAGGCAGGGAGTGTGATTGATGATTTAGCTTCCGTTAGCTGTCAACAGAGATCTTATTAGGAGCTACAGAGGCCTGTCTGCTTAACAAGTTATTCATGGATTTCATGACGATAAAAAGTGTTTCCTTTGAATTCATTACCTTAAAGCTAAATCTTCAAACAGCTGAGCCTAACACAGACTCCTTTTAAGGGAGCTGTTGGCAAACAAAAACCTCTGTGTTGCTTTACTGATCTGGCCTTCAAATCAATCTTAAACACAAAATCAAGACTTTCCAAATTGGTTACTCTGTATTCATCTCATAGCACCTACCTCCTCACGGTCTGAATTCTGCATGTATGCTGAGAGATTTTCTGCTTCAGATTTTTTGCTTCATATATAAATATTTTTTATTTTGAGTTGCATCTGGGCCTCTATGATGGCATTTACCGGGGCGGCGACACTTTTCTCCAGACAACATTTGTTTGCTGCAAGATTGATGATGGGGTGGCGGTGCTTGGGCTAACTAGATCCAGCTAAGGGAATAATGAAGAACGTGTATTAATTTCTCAGCATGTGCAGGCTCAGGGAAGAAGGGTGCTCTTTGTTTTTCACAAGCGGGCTGCCATCCAGAGACTCGACTCAGAGAGAAGGAAGCAGAGCTAACGCTTTGAAGCTGCATTCAACATTTCTTCTCCTGCTGGCTTGGCTGCATGGCGTTTCATTATTATTTTAACCCCCTTTCTCTCTGTCTCCAGAGCTCCATAGCCATTTTATACAGGCACTATTAGACTAGCCAAGACTCTTGACAGGAAACGCTGTGTTTGTGATTGCATCGTGGGGCTCGGGATGGAGGAGGTGACATTAACATAGTGAGTGGTAGTGCAGCTTTAGCGTTTTTAATGGATTTTAGTTGGTTGATTTATTTTCCTGCTGGTGAGTAAGTGATGGTGGAGTTATAATGTTCTCGGATGGATTCTAGTAAATAAAATCACTATTCTCTGTGATCTGAGAGATGACAGACAGTCATCTTTCTTTCTTTCTTTCTTTCTTTCTTTCTTTCTTTCAGGAAGTCAGTACAACCATTCCTAAACCGTTTAAGGAAAATCAAATTCTTCCTTTCTCAGACCTAAGTCACTACTGTACAGATGTAGGATCTTAATTTGATAACTCTTTTGTTGCTGAGAATTTTTATGCACCGAAGGAAATGCAGATAAGCTTTGTGATATACTGAAAACCCACACTAACACACAGTGAAATTCACAGTATTGCACTTTTCATGTAGCCTACTTTGGCCAGCTAATAGCCTAACCACCAATCAAGCAACATTATGGACTAAACATTCAAACCCTGTTGCTGCAGGATTATTTTGCTGTGACAATATAGATCAACTCTGGATCCCACATCTGGTATATGGGAAATATGCATTTGCATGTTGTTTTTTTTGTCATTTAGCATATGCTCTAATTCAGAGTGACTTACAACAGTGAGTGCACACATTTTAATACTGGTCCTCCGTGGGAATCGAAACCCAGAACCTTGGCATTACAAGTGTCGTGCTATACCAATTGAGCCACACAGGATATGCAGCAGCCATATTCCAACACATCTGTGTTGGTTGAACAACAGTGATAGTTCGGCTAAAAACTATTTATAGTTGTTACGACTTCCGCCAAAGTCGGTTCCTCTCCTTGTTCGGGCGGTGTTCGGTGGTCGACGTCACCGGTCTTCTAGCCATCGGCAATCCACTTTTCATTTTCCCGGTTGTCCCCAAGGCCGGTGTCGGCGCGCTGCTGGAGCCACGCATCACGGGGGGGTACTGTCACGACTTTCGCCGAAGTCGGTTCCTCTCCTTATTCGGGCGGCGTTCAGAGGTTCTAGCCATTTCAATCCACTTTTCATTTTCCATTTGTTTTGTCTTGTTTTTTAACACACCTAGTTTTAATTTTGTCTCATTACTGTTTTATATTTAACCATTAGTTCCCCTAATGTCTGTGTGCAGAATTGTTTGTTTTGGGAATTTTATAGACAGAAAATTTGC
This sequence comes from Brachymystax lenok tsinlingensis, assembly GCA_030435695.1. Lineage (NCBI taxonomy): Eukaryota > Metazoa > Chordata > Actinopteri > Salmoniformes > Salmonidae > Brachymystax > Brachymystax lenok. The sequence continues at coordinate 28,940,889 of CM059790.1, forward strand.
CCATAGTTTAGGGATCCCCATTGTTCCAGTGGCTATAACCTTCCCTGTTCACACCTTAGATAGTCAACCATTAGGGTCAGGGTTGATTAGGGAGGCTACCTCTCCACTGGGCATGGTGACGCAGGGGGATCACAAGGAGAGAATCAGTCTATTTCTCATTGACTCTCCTGCGTTTCCCGTGCTGCTAAGGCTACCCTGGTTAGCCTGTCATGACCCCACTGTTTCATGGCAACGGAGGGCTCTCACGGGGTGGTCGCGGGAGTGCTCGTTGAGGTGTTTAGGGGTTTCCGTTGCTGCTACTACGGTGGAAAGTCCAGACCAGGTCTCCACCATGCGCATTCCCCCCGAATATGCCAATTTGGCTCTCGCCTTCTCCAAAAAGAAGGCAACTCAATTACCACCCTATCGACAGGGGAATTGTGCGATAAATCTCCTGGTAGACGCCGCACTTCCCAGGGGTCATGTGTATCCCCTATCGCAGGTGGAAACGGAGGCTATGGAAACATATGTTACCGAATCCCTGCGTCAGGTGTTCATTCGGCCCTCCACTTCACCCGCCTCCTCGAGTTTCTTTTTGTGAAGAAGAAGGAGGGAGGTCTGCGCCCGTATATTGACTATCGAGGCCTAAACCAGATTACTGTGAGGTACAGTTACCTGCTACCTCTCATCGCCACAGCGATTGAGTCAATGCACAGGGCGCGCTTCTTCACGAAATTAGACCTCGAGCACTTACAACCTGGTGCGTGTCCGGGAGGGAGACGAGTGGAAGACGGCGTTCAGCACTACCTCAGGGCATTATGAGTACCTCGTCATGCCGTACGGGTTGATGAATGCTCCATCAGTCTTCCAGGCTTTTGTAGACAAGATTTTCAGGGACCTGCACGGGCAGGATGTGGTGGTGTATATTGATGACATTCCGCTACACGCGCCGAATATGTGTCCATGGTGCGCAGGGTGCTTGGTCGACTGTTGGAGCATGAACTGTACGTCAAGGCTGAGAAATGTATTTTCTTTAAACAGTCCGTCTCCTTTCTAGGGTACCGCATTTCCACCTCATGGGTGGAGATGGAGAGTGACCGCATTTCAGCCGTGCGTAATTGGCCGACTCCTACCACGGTAAAGGAGGTGCAGCGGTTTCTAGGGTATGCCAATTACTACCGGAGGTTTATCCGGGGTTTTGGTCAGGTGGCAGCTCCCATTACCTCACTGCTGAAGTGGGGACCGGTACGCTTGCAGTGGTTGGCTGAGGTGGACAGGGCTTTTGGTCACCTGAGGGCTCTGTTTACCTCGGCTCCCGTGCTGGCCCATCCGGATCCCTCTTTGGCGTTCATAGTGGAGGTGGATGCGTCCGAGGCTGGGATAGGAGCCATGCTCTCTCAACGCTGGGGTACGCCACCGAAGCTCCGCCCCTGTGCCTTCTTCTCGAGGAAGCTCAGCCCGGTGGAGCGAAACATTGACGTGGGGGACCGGGAGCTGTTGGCTGTCGTCAAGGCTTTGAAGACGTGGAGACATTGGCTTCAGGGGGCTAAACATCCTTTTCTCATCTGGACTGACCACCGCAATCTGGAGTACATCCGGGCAGCGAGGAGACAGAACCCTCGCCAGGCAAGGTGGGCCATGTTTTTCACCCGTTTTGTTTTCACCCTGCCTTACAGACCAGGTTCCCAGAATGTGAAGGCAGACGCACTTTCCCGGCTGTATGACACAGAGGAGCAACCCATGGATCCCACTCCCATACTCCCGGCCTCCTGCCTGGTGGCACCGGTAGTGTGGGAGCTGGACGCGGACATTGAGCGGCCGCTACATGCAGAGCCCACTCCCCCTCAGTGTCCAGCTGGGCGTCTGTACGTTCCGTCTGCTGTCCATGACCGGTTGATCTATTGGGCCCACACGTCACCCTCCTCTGGTCATCCAGGCATCGGTCGGACGGTGCGCTGTCTGAGTGGGAAGTACTGGTGGCCTCCTTTGGCTAAGGACGTGAGGGTTTATGTTTCCTCCTGCTCGGTGTGCGCGCAGTGTAAGGCTCCTAGGCACCTGTCCAGAGGAAAGCTACACCCCTTACCCGTTCCACAACGGCCTTGGTCGCACCGGTCAGTGGATTTCCTAACTGATCTTCCTCCCTCACAGGGTAACACGACGATCCTGGTCATTGTGGACCGTTTTTGGACCGAGTCCTGCCGTCTCCTTCCTCTGACCGATCTCCCTACGGCCCTACAGACTGTGGAGGCCTTGTTTACACACGTCTTCTGGCACTACAGGATGCCTGAGGATATAGTGTCTGATTGAGGTCCCTAGTTCACTTCGAGGGTCTGGAAGGCGTTCATGGAACGTCTGGGGGTCTCAATGAGCCTCAACGGGCAGGTAGAGAGAGTGAACCAGGATGTGGGTAGGTTTCTGAGGTCGTATTGCCAGGACACATTTCCAAATTTGTTTTTATTACAAATTAATTAGCTGCGCTGTTATAGGTTCCGCCACTGTAGATCAGGTTGCAATTTTGTTAATTGGTCATCTAAATGTAATTTTACTTCATTCTATTCTATATCCTGGGAAATGTAATTAAAATGATGAGGAATGTGGCCACTGGACAATAATGGACTGAACAACCATACAGGAATAGAATACAATACCATGGTCAGGTTTGGAAATGTGTTGACGGCTGAATTATAAATCTTGGACTGGCAAGAGAGTAAAGCGACTGAGATAATTAAAGAGTGAAAGAGAGGGAAGTGGAAGCAAGAGAAAGAAACAATCATTGGGAGAGGAATGTGTTAGTTATCCGCAGGGGCTACTGCTAATTGCCTTGCTCATGAGTTTGTGAGACGTGTTAGCCTGCTCCTGGATCTGGTTCCAGCTCTGCTGCTGACGTTATACCACTGCCTCAAGGGTGCTAGCTTGGTATCTTGGCTCTGCACACATTTTTACATTTACATTTTTAGTCATTTAGCAGACGCTCTTATCCAGAGCAACTTACAGTAGAGAGTGAAGAAATATATAAAAGCACTATACTCTATCAACTGAGCCACAAAGGACAAACGACAGCTATCTCTGTCCCACCGACTCTCATGGACGTTTTTTCTAACTGCTTTATGGCTCTTTAATTTGTAGCCGAGAGAGAGAGAGATAGCTTGGCTTTGTAATGTACTGGAGTATTATTGAGCCATCAGAGTGACATTAAGCACATTGAGTCATGAAGCCTAGCTTTGGGTAAAAAAAAAAAATACTTCATATAATGTCGTCTGAATGGTATGGTTTGAATAGATGTATGGTTTGAATACAAGAACACACACCAAGTATAAAACTGTAGTGTCCAAATTCATATTCTGTTTTTGTTTCAAAAAAGTATTCAGACCCATTGACTTTTTCCACATTTTGGTATGTTACAGCTTTATTCATTTTTTTTTTATATCCTCACCAATCTACACACAATACCCTATAATGACTAAGCAAAAACAGGTTTTTAGACATTTCCTCCCATCCCCCCAAAAAACGAAGTATCACATTAACATAAGTATTCAGACCCTTTACTCAGTACTTTGTTGAAGCACCTTTGACAGCGATTACAGCCTCAAGTCTTCTTGGGTATGACGCTTCAAGCTTGGCACACCTGTATTTGGAGAATTTCTCCCATTCTTCTCTGCAGATCCTCTAAAGCTCTGCCAGGTTGGATGGGGAACGTCGCTGCACAGCTATTTTCAGGTCTCTCCAGAGATGTTTGATTGGGTTCAACTCCGGGGTCCAGCTGGACCACTCAATGACATTCAGAGACTGGTCCCGAAACCACTTCCGCGTTGTCCTGGCTGTGTGCTTAGGGACATTGTTCTGTTGGCAGGTGAACATTCACCACAGTCTGAGGTCTTGAGCGCTCGGGAGCAGGTTTTCGTCAAGGATCTCTCTGTACTTTGCTCCGTTGATCTTTCCCTCGATCCTGACGTTTTTGTAACAATGGCGCCAGAAAAGAAGACTGACGTTTTACGTATCCACAACCGATTGTATTTTTGTTCGTTTATTTGCGTTGTTTGTAAATTATTTTTGAACTTATTTTGTACATAATGTTGCCGCTACCATCTCTTATACCGGAGTCTGTAATACCAACATACTTTAAGCAGACCACCATAGTGCCTGTGCCCAAGAACACTAAGGTAAACTGCCTATATGACTGCCGACCTGTAGCACTCACGTCTGTAGCCATGAAGTGCTTTGAAAGGCTGGGCATGGCTCACATCAACACCATTATCCCAGAAACTCTAGACCCACTCCAATTTGCATACCGCCCCAACATATCCACAGATGATGCAATCTCTATTGCACTCCACAGTATGTGGACAAAAGGAACACCTACGTGAGAATGCTATTCATTCACTACAGCTCAGTGTTCAACACCATAGCGCCCTCAAAGCTCATCACTAAGCTAAGGACCCTGGGACTAAACACCTCCCTGTGCAAATGGATCCTGGACTTCCTGACGGGCCGCCCCCCAGGTGGTAAGGGTAGGTAACAAGACATCCGCATGATTGTCCACATGATTGTGGACTACAGGAAAAGGAGGACCGAGCACGCCCCCATTCTCATCGACCGGGCTGTAGTGGAGCAGGTTGAGAGCTTCAAGTTCCTTGGTGTCCACATCAACAACAAACTAAAATGGTCCAAACACACCAAGACAGTTGTGAATTGGGCACGACAAAGCCTATTCCCCCTCAGGAAACTAAAAAAATTTGGCATGGGTCCTGAGATCCTCAAAAGGTTCTACAGCTGCAACATCGAGAGCATCCTGACTGGTTGCATCACTGCCTGGTACAGCAATTGCTCTGCCTCTGACCGCAAGGCACTACAGAGGGTAGTGCGTACGGCCCAGTACATTACTGGGGCTAAGCTGTCTGCCATCCAGGACCTCTACACAGTTTTTACCCCCAAACCATAAGACTCCTGAACAGGTAATCAAACCCCTCTTTTTACGCTGCTGCTACTCTCTGTTTATCATATATGCATTGTCACTTTAACTATACATTCATGTACATACTACCTCAATTGGGCCGACCAACCAGTGCTCCCGCACATTGTCTAACCAGGCTATCTATCTGCATTGTGTCCCGCCACCCACCACCCACCACCCGCCAACCCCTCTTTTATGCTACTGCTACTCTCTGTTCATCATATATGCATAGTCACTTTAACCATAGCTACATGTACATACTACCTCAATCAGCCTGACTAACTGGTGTCTGTATGTAGCCTCGCTACTTTTATAGCCTCGCTACTTTTATAGCCTCGCTACTGTATATAGCCTCGCTACTGTATATAGCCTCGCTACTGTATATAGCCTGTCTTTTTACTGTTGTTTTATTTCTTTACTTACCTTTTGTTCACCTAATACCTTTTTTCCACTATTGGTTAGAGCCTGTAAGTAAGCACTTCACTGTAAGGTCTACACCTGTTGTATTCGGCGCGTGACAAATAAACTTTGATTTGATTTGATTTAGTGCGAACGGCCCAGTACATCACTGGGGCCAAGCTTCCTGCCATCCAGGAACTCTATACCAGGCGATGTCAGAGGAAGGCCCTAAATATTTTCAAAGACTCCAGCCACCGTAGTCATAGACTATTCTCTCTGCTACCGCACTGCAAGCGGTACTGGAGCGCCAAGTCTTGGTCCAAAAGGCTTCTAAACAGCTTCTACCCCCAAGCCATAAGAATCCTGAACATCTAATCAATTGGCTACCCAGACAATTTCCCCTCTCCCCCTCCTTTACACCACTGCTACTCTCTGTTGTTACCATCTAGGCATAATCACTTTTATAATTCTACCTAAATGTACATATTACCTCAACTAACCGGTGCTCTTGCACATTGATTCTGTACCGGTATCCCCCGTCTATACAGTCACGCATTATTTTTTTCTGCTGCTCTTTAATTACTAGTTCCTTTTATTTCTTATTCTCATCCATATTCTTTTAACTGCATTGTTGGTTAGAGGCTCATAAGTCAGCATTTCTTTGAAAGGTCTACACCTGTTGTATTCGACGCATGTGACTAATAAATGTTGATTTGATTTGACTAGTCTCCCAGTCCCTGCCTCTGAAAAACATCCCGAAAGAATGATTCTGCCACCACCATGCTTCACCAGTGGGATGGTGCCAGGTTTCCTCCAGACATGACGCTTGGCATTCAGGCCAAAGAGATTAATATTGGTTTCATCAGACCAGATCAGATCATAGCCTGAGAGTCTTTTAGGTGCCTTTTAGCAAACTCCAAGGGGGCTGTCATGTGTCTTTTACAGAGAAGTAGATTCCGTCTGGCCACTCTTCTATAAAGGCCTGATTGGTGGAGTGCTGCAGAGATGGTTGTCCTTCTGGAAAGTTCTCCCATCTCCACAGAGGATCTCTGGGGCTATGTCAGAGTGAGCATCAGGTTCTTGGTCACCTCCCTGACCAAGGTCCTTCTTCCCTGATTGCTCAGTTTATCCGGGCGGCTAGCTCTAGGAAGAGTCTTGGTGGTTCCAAACTTCTTCTATTTAGGAATGATGGAGGCTACTGTGTTCTTGGGAACCTTAAATGTTGCAGAAATGTTTTGGTACCCTTCTCCAAATCTGTGCCACGACACAGTCCTGTCTCAGAGCACTATGGGCATTTTCTTCAACCTCATGGCTTGGTATGTGCTCTGACATGCGCTGTCAACTGTGGGACCTTATATAGAGAGGTGTGTGCCTTTCCAAATCATGTCCAATCAATTGACTTTAACACTGTTGGACTCCAATCAAGGGGGTTATTTAATCCATTTTAAGGCTGTAACGTAACAAAATGTGGAAAAAGTCAAGGGGTCTGAATACTTTCCGAATGCACTGTATGTGGTACATCTTCACAACTCTAAGCAGAAAATCAAAACAGATAATCAAAATGGCTCGTTTCAAAACACTAAGAACATTTTCAGTTGACTGAGTACAATAAACATATTGACAAAGTCACTTGTTTATTGCACCAAATAACTCTTTCAATTTGGATGCATATTAAATCTAAGTATCTGCTTTTGAAAATGAAATATGAACTTAACTTTTGATATGATTTTCTTGTAATTTGTTAACAATACAATTAACTATAACAATCAAACTGCTGAAAGCTGATAACTACTGAACCAATATTATGTAGTGCTTTGTTAACGTACAGTTTGATAACTGTTGAACACTGTAACGTTCTACATATATGTTTACCTCATAAATGTATCAATTTGACATACATTTATGTTGGAAGGTAAAAACCAAATCATATATGGATGTGGTGTAAATACTAAATTCTCATTCTCTATCAGCTGAAATACCTGTTGTATATAACAATATATTTATACCTGGGTTGTATATAACAACATACTCCACTTTTATCTTAATTGTATTCATACACTGTAAGCTAACAGGCAATACTGTATCAGTTGAGAAGTCACGTAGAAAAGGTGATCTTTTACAATGTTGCATAGGGCAGGTTTTGCATGAATAACTCAGGGGGGAAAGATGTGTGAAACCCGAATGAATACATAATAAAAGGTCCTGAACATAAGATAGGCAGCATTAAAAGGGTTATCATTTTAGAGTTTTGTACTTAAGAGTTTTGAAAATATACCACTTACATCTGAAAAATGCTCCAAAGTTATTGAAAATAACTGTAACGTTCAAGCGGATGAGTCTACTCAGCAATCAGTATCTACAGTAAAACGACACGCACTGGACCCTCAGGGTCACTCCAACATACTAGAGAAATACATTAATGCCTTGATGGTTTTTTCAATGGCCAAAATCAATTAATTATTGCATCTGTACAGAGAATGGAAAAAGATTCAACACTAGAACCACTTATTTTATCGCAGGGTACCAGACATAAAAATGTATAAAGCAGATAAGATCAAAGACATCAATATTTTGCCATATTGAGTAGGTTTATCCATCTAGCTTTCAGTGGAAATGTAATCTTAATTGGACTCAATGTATTTATATAATGGAGTCGGGAGAAGATAACGGCATGAAAGCTTGGGAAAAGCAACAATTCTCAGAATGATTTCCAACTTGTTAAAGGATATCTTGTCTTACATCACTATTAACCTATCACTCTCACACACAGATAAACACACACACACAACAACAACTTACACAAGAGCAAAGTAAACATTGTTGTAAAAATTACACCCATTAGGCATAGAGGCAGCGAGAAATTACTCCATCCCCGCCATCTGTCAGATCAGTAATCAGCCTGCATGTGTATACTGTATGTGCTGCTATTTAATCAGTCATGGAGGACAGGCCACCATACTGAAAGGTACTTGGGTAGAGAGAATGGTGAAAACAAACACTAATCCGCTATATCCATTGAACTGTTACTATTTAAACCAAAAGTTAATATTTTATGGGTTCTTTGAACCGTAACATTGTTGTGTATTTGTTTATTTGGATCCACAAAAAAACACAAAACATTACCCGTTGCCTTGATGACAGCTTTGCACACTCTTGGCATTCTCTCAACCAGTTTCATGAGGTAGTCACCTGGAATGCATTTCAATTAACAGGTGTGCCTTGTTAAAAGTTAATTTGTGGAATTTCTTTCCTTCTTAATACGTTTGGGCCAATCAGTTGTGTTGTGACAAGGTAGGGGGGTATACAGAAGATAGCCTTATTTGGTAGAAGACCAAGTCCATATTATGGCATGAACAGCTCAAATAAGCAAAGAGAAACGATAGTCCATCATTACTTTAAGACACAAAGGTCAGTCAATACGGAAGATTTCAAGAACTTTGAACGTTTCTTCAAGTGCAGTCACAAAAAACATCAAGCGCTATGATGAAACTGGCTCTCATGAGGACCGCTACAGGAATGGAAGACCCAGAGTTACCTCTGCTGCAGAGGATAAGTTCATTGGATTTACCAGCCTCAGAAATTGCGGTCCAAATAAATGCTACACAGAGTTCAAGTAACAGACACATCTCAACACCAACTGTTCAGAGGAGACTGTGTGAATCAAATCAAATCAAATGTTATTTGTCACATGTGCCGAATTCAACATGTGTAGACCTTACAAGTCCTTAATTATGTTTACTTACAAGTCCTTAATTTTTTAAACTAAAATTACAAAAGTAAGAGATAAGAATAACAAATAATTAAAGAGCAGCAGTAAATAACAATAACGGGATATATACAGGGGGCACTGGTGTTGAGGTAATTGAGGTAATATGTAAACTCATTAAAAAAATAAACGTCCTCTCACACTGTCAACTGCGCTTATTTTCAGCCAACTTAACATGTGTAAATATTTGTATGAACATAACAACAACAACTTACACGAGAGCAAAGTAAACATTGTTGTAAAAAATACACCCATTAGGCATAGAGGCAGTGAGAAATTACTCCATCCCCGCCATCTGTCAGATCAGTTGATCAATTGAGATCAATTGAGACATAAACTGAACAACTTCGACAGACATGTGACTAACAGAAATGGAATAATGTGTCCCTGAACAAAGGGGGAGGTCAAATTCAAAAGTAACATTCAGTATCTGGTGTGGCCACCAGCTGCAATTAATACTGCAGTGCATCTGCTCATCATTGACTGCACCAGATTTGCCAGTTCTTGCTGTGAGATGTTACCCCACTCTTCCACCAAGGCACCTGCAAGACATTTCTGGGGGGAATGGCCCTAGCCCTCACCCTCTGATCCAACAGGTCCCAGACGTGCTCAATGGGATTGAGATCCGGGCTCTTCGCTCTTCCTGTCTTGCAGGAAATCAAGCACAGAACGATCAGTATGGCTGGTGGCATTGTCATGCTGGAGGGTGATGTCAGGATGAGCCTGCAGGAAGGGTACCACATGAGGGAGGAGGATGTCTTCCCTGTAACGCACAGCGTTGAGATTGCCTGCAATGATGACAAGCTCAGTCCAATGTTGCTGTGACACACCGCCCCAGACCATGACGGACCCTCCACCTCCAAATTGATCCCGCTCCAGAGTACAGGCCTCGGTGTAACGCTCATTAAACGTAAATAAACGCAAATTCGACCATCACCCCTGGTGAGACAAAACCGTGACTCATCAGTGAAGAGCACTTTTTGTCAGTCCTGTCTGGTCCAGCGACGGGCGGGATTGTGCCCATAAGCGACGTTGTTTGCCGGTGTTGTCTGGTGAGGACCTGCCTTACAACAGGCTTACAAGCCCTCAGTCCAGCCTCTCTCAGCCTGTTGCAGACAGTCTGAACACTGATGGAGGGATTGTGCGTTCCTGGTGTAACTCGGGCAGTTGTTGTTGCCATCCTGTACCTGTCCCGCAGGTGTGATGTTCGGATGTACTGATCCTGTGGTCTGCCACTGCGAGGACGATCAGCTGTCCGTCCTGTCTCCCTATAGTGCTGCCTTAGGCGTCTCACAGTACGGACATTGCAATATATTTCCCTGGCCACATCTGCAGTCCTCATGCCTCCTTGCAGCACCCTAAAGCACATTCACGCAGATGAGCATGGACCCTGTGCATCATTATTTTGGTATTTTTCAGTCAGTAGAAAGGCCTATTTAGTGTCCTAAGTTTAACTGTGACCTTAATTGCCAACCGTCTGTAAGCTGTTAGGGTCTTAACAACCGTTCCACAGGTGCATGTTTGTTAATTGTTTATGGTTCATTGAACAAGCATGGGAAACAGTGTTTGAACCCTCTACAATGAAGATCTGTGAAGTTATTTGGATTTTTATGAATTATCTTAGAAAGACAGGGTCCTGAAAAAGGGATGTTTCATTTTTTTTCTGAGTTATTAACGTGACTATGTGTAGATAATAACAGAGAATAGCAGCAGCGTTCCAGGTGTGGGGGTGGGGGGATAGTCTGGGTAGCCATTTGATTAGCTGTTCAGGAGTCTTATGGCTTGGCGTTGAAGCTATTTAAGAGCCTCTTGGACCTATACATGGAGCTCAAGCACTGCTTGCCTTGAGCTAGCAGAGTGAACAAACTATTACTAGGGTTGCTGGAGTCTGATGGACCTGGAGTCTTTGACTTAGGGCCTTCCTCTGGCACCGCCTGGTATAGAGGTCCTGGATGGCAAGAAGCTTGGACCCGGTGATGTGCTGGGCCATACGCACTACCCTCTGTAGTGCCTTGCGGTCGGAGGCCGAGCAGTTGCCATACCAGGCAGTGATGCAACCAGTCAGGATGCTCTCGATGGTGCAGCTGTAAAACCTTTTGAGGATCTGAGGACCCAAGACAAATCTCTTCAGTCTCCTGAGGGGGAATCAATTTTGTCATGCCCTCTTCACGACTGTCTTGGTGTGCTTGGACCATTTCAGTTTGACGGTGATGTGGACGCCAAGGAACTTGAAGCTCTCAACCTGTTCCACTGCAGCCCCGTGGATGATAATGGGGGCATGCTCGGTCCTTCTTTTACTTTACTCCAGGGGACTGAGCAAGCATGGTATTACAGATTCTGACAGGGAGAGGTTGAAAATGTCAGTGAAGACACTTGCCAGTTGGTCAGCGCATGCTCAGAGTCCAGGTCCTGGTAATCCGTCTGGCAGTCGTCCAGAACAGCTGATGATTTCAATGCGTGTTTCAGTGTTACTTGCCTCGAAGCAAGCTTAGAAGTCATTTAGCATGTCTGGTAGGCTCGTGTCACTGGGCAGCTCTCGACTGTGCTTCTCTTTGTAATCTGTAATAGTTTGCAGGCCCTGCCACATCCGACGAGCGTCGGAGCCAGTGTAGTACAATCTTGGTCCTGTATTGACGCTTTGCCTGTTTTATGGTTTGCTTGATGGCATAGTAGGATTTCTTGTAAGCTTCCGGGTTAGAGTCCCGCTCCTTGAAAGCGGCACCTTTATCCTTTAGCTCAGTGCACATGTTGCCTGTAATCCATGGCTTCTGGTTGGGGTATGCACGTACAGTCACTGTGGGAACGATGTCCACTATGCACTTATTGATAAAGCCAGTGTGGTGTACTCCTCAATGCCATTGGAAGAATCCTGGAACATATTCCAGTCTGTGCTAGCAAAACTGTCCTGTAGTTTAGCATCTGCTTCATCTGACCACTTTTTTATAGATCGTGTCACTGGTGCTTCCTGCTTACATGTTTGCTTGTAAGCAGGAATCAGGAGGATAGAATTATGGTCATATGTGCCAAATGGAGGGTGAGGGAGAGCTTTGTACGCATCGGCATTCCTGTCAATATCTTTGTATTGCTACTGCAGTATCATAAAAGGTATTATCTAAGTTTCAGAGATGGACAGTATATGAATGTTATCCGATGTTAGGAAGTAACAATGTACCGTTAGCAGTAAATAGTTCATATATCTGTGTTTCTTTTTTAGATAAGGCTGAAACGTAATTACTTTTTGTACACATAATGCTTGGGCTCCCGAATGGCACAGCGTCACTACATACCCCAGTTCTATTCCAGGCTGTATCACAACCGGCCGTGATCGGGAGTCCCATAGGGCGGCGCACAATTAGCCTAGCGTTGTCCGGGTTAGGGTTTGGCCGGGGCAGGCCATCATTGTAAATTAGATATTGTTCTTAATTAACTGACTTGCCTAGTTAAATAAAGGTTAAATAAAAAAATTAACACACATGTCAAACATATTAACCATTTCTGTGTTTATGCATTACACATAGCCCAGTTAAAATGTCTTCTTCATATTGACACTGCTGCTGCAAAACTAATTTTACCCTTGGGGACAGTAAAGTTTAGTCTATAATACAGTAACATACAGTTGTCCTAGCTACCTCAAGGTTCCCTCTTATCATTCTCTTATATCTAAAGAAGCTGTGTGTAAGAGGTGATTTCTCATTGTAATGGCGGTAGTGGTAAAGTGAACTCTATAAATTCCCCCGTGTTATAGTGAATTGTCTCCAAGCTCCGCTCCGCACCGAGCCCAGCTGAGTACCAACCTGCTGTATTCTCTAATTGAAAAGACTCTATGCACTCCCATTCTGTGGAATCATTTGGGCAATGACATGGGAATTGACTGGAAAAATATGTGTCCCAGGAATCGTTTCCAAACAGAAGCAATTTCATGCTGCTTTAACACTGAGGAAATAATTTTAATTCAAGAACACAAAGCCGCTCCCAGACTGCCTCTCTCTCTGAACAATGCCATTATGAACAGAAATTACATCTCACATAATATAAAATATTGACATGCAATGTGCTGTGATTCCTTGAAATAAACATTGTTGTGGTATAACACAAAGATGCAGAAACATTCTCTGTACTGAGGTAGTTGATCACATGGTGTTGTTTATCACATGTGCCTGGGCACATGGCAGAGTAGCTATTATGGTGTTCCTGTTATATTTCAATCCTCACTCCTAACCTTCTCCAAACAACCTTTCAGTTGTATGTGCCATTCAAGGGGATTGGGGGTCAATTCTATTTCAATTTATGAAGTGATTTTTCTTTTTCAAAACAACTGTCAGAATATGAAATAAAGACCAAGAAGTTTGTGCAAATTTTACAGCCAATTTTGTGCAAGGACCCTGTATTATGAAAACAACAATGTCCTTGTAATGTACAGGAATTGTATTATGGAACACTTTGGTACGCTCAGTAGTCTTTCTGCAAAGATAACAAGTTCAGGGTTATGCAGGTCCAGGTGCAGCTCTTTGCCTTGGGCTCACAGGTTTGCAGTGGGGAAGAGGACCGCAATGTTGTGTGAGTATGAGAAACAAAGTCATTATGTTTTTGTTTTTTTAAGAATTATTGATGGGGAAACTGTAAAACATGTTCTGTATTTCCAAGGTTAACTGAAAGGTTGTCTAACTTACTGCTCAAACTTTTGTGATTGTACTTACTATAGTGCCTTCAGAAAGTATTCACACCCCTTGACTATTTTCACATTTTATTGTGTTACAGCCTGATTTTAAAATGTATTACATTTAGATTTTGTGTCACTGGCTTAGACACAATACTCATAATGTTAAAGTGGAACTATGTTTTTAGATATTTTTACAAATTAATAAAAATGAAAAGCTGAAATGTCTTGAGTCAATAAGTATTCCAACCCCTTTGTTATGGCAAGCTTAAATACATTCAGGAGTAAAATTCGGGTCTTAACTAGTCACATGATAAGTTACATAGACTCACTCTGAGTGAAATATGAATATTTAACATGCTTTTTGAATGACTACATAATTTCTGTTCCCAACACAAACAATTATCTGTAATGTCCCTCAGTTGAGCAGTGCTGTTGAAACACAGATTCAACCACAAAGACCAGGGAGGTTTTCCAATGCCTCGCAATGAAGGGCACCTATTGGTAGATGGGTAAAAAAAAGAAAAAAAGCAGACATATCCCTTTGAGCATGATAAAGTTATTAATTGCACTTTGGATGGTTTATCAATACAACCAGTGACTACAAAGATACAGGCGTCCTTCTTAACTCAGTTGCCAGAGCTGAAGGAAATTGCTCAGGAATTTCACCATGAGGTCAATGGTGACATTAAAACAGTTTCAGAGTTTAATGGCTGTTATAGGATAAAACGCAGATGGATCAACTTTGTAGTTACTCCACAATAGTAATATTAATGAAAAATAAGGATTTTTGTACAGAATACAAATATTCCAAAACATGCATCCTGTTTGCAATAAGGCATTAAAGTAAAACTGCAGAAAACTGTGCGAATAAATTATCTTTATGTCCTGAAGACAAACCAACTAAGCACAGCTTTCAAAAAAGTGCAAATATTGTACAATCCAGGTGTGCAAAGCTCTTAGAGACTTACCCAGAAAGAATCACTGGCAAAGGTGATTCTAACATGCATTGACTCAGGGATGTGAAAACTGTAAATTAGATAGTTCTGAATTTCATTATCAATAAATGTTCTAACATTTCTAAAAGCATGTTTCACATTGTCATTATGGGTTATTGAGTGTAGATGAATATATTTAATCAATTTTGGAATTCAGGCTGTAACACAAAAGTAGAATACGTCAAGGGGTATGAATACTTTCTGAAGGCACTGTATGTGTGGAATTCTGTGGTGTTGTTTTTTGAAGGACGGTGGGAGATCTAGGCCTAGGTTTTCTACGCAAATATGACTTGGAATTGGAAAATCTGTTCGATATTATAATGTGTCCAACACAGGCTAAAGTGGCTCCTTGGATTGTACTTTGTGAGGGTTGAACTCAGAGTGTTGAACATGGGTTTGTAGAGCACTGTCATTACCGTGATGAGCTCTCCACACTCTCCTTCCTAATGTCGGCCATGATTAATCACCTCATTCAGCTAGCATCCACCATCTCAGTCTTCAGCCAACACACACACACGCATTTCTGCTGATATGATCTAGAAGTCTAAATTAAATGATCAAAAGTCATGATATCTATCAGCATGATTGGCATTTCAGTAATTTGAGTGAAAGTAGTTTCATGTTCCAATAAATGTTTGTCAGTTCTTAATAAAAATACAAATTGAAAATGAAATGCTATCTATGAGCAATTTCTGACTGCTTTGGTCATGTTAAGTTGATTGATGACATCTTGACATTTAGATGCAAAATCCATTGAAATCAAGTCAATATATTTTACAGATTTAATTTTGATGCAAGATTTTATCCAATGTTTTTATAAGTTAAGTAAATTGTATGCAATATCCAATACACTATATTTAATATGTCTGCGGAGATAAACAAATTAAACTGAAATCAAAGTTTTTAGGCTGAAAGATGAATCCAATTTATTACTGATTTGTTTTCAACTGACTTTTCATTATTGAGGTTGATACATTTAATTTTGAGTCGTTGTATGATTTATTTGATAAGATATAGCAGATGTTGTCTATTTTATTAACACATATAGGGCCATTTATATGTGCTATGTTTAGATCCCAATGCTTAAGGTAATATTTGCAATTGACTGCCTTTTTGGAACTAGTGTGCTATTCAGAACCAGACTTATAGCTACAAATATGACTACTCTGGACTACTCCTGACATTTACAGCAGGTATGTGCCTGGACTATTGACATGCACAATGACATACAGTGGGGAAAAAAAGTATTTAGTCAGCCACCAATTGTGCAAGTTCTCTCACTTAAAAAGATGAGAGAGGCCTGTAATTTTCATCATAGGTACACTTCAACTATGACAGACAAAATGAGGAAAAGAAATCCAGAAAATCACATTGTAGGATTTTTTATGAATTTATTTGCAAATTATGGTGGAAAATAAGTATTTGGTCAATAACAAAAGTTTATCTCAATGCTTTGTTATATACCCTTTGTTGGCAATGACAGAGGTCAAACGTTTTCTGTAAGTCTTCACAAGGTTTTCACACACTGTTGCTGGTATTTTGGCCCATTCCTCCATGCAGATCTCCTCTAGAGCAGTGATGTTTTGGGGCTGTCGCTGGGCAACACGGACTTTCAAAGATTTTCTATGGGGTTGAGATCTGGAGACTGGCTAGGCCACTCCAGGACCTTGAAATGCTTCTTACGAAGCCACTCCTTAGTTGCCCAGGCGGTGTGTTTGGGATCATTGTCATGCTGAAAGACCCAGCCACGTTTCATCTTCAATGCCCTTGCTGATGGAAGGAGGTTTTCACTCAAAATCTCACGATACATGGCCCCATTCATTCTTTCCTTTACACGGATCAGTCATCCTGGTCCCTTTGCAGAAAAAACAGCCCCAAAGCATGATGTTTCCACCCCATGCTTCACAGTAGGTATGGTGTTCTTTGGATGCAACTCAGCATTCTTTGTCCTCCAAACACGACGAATTGAGTTTTTACCAAAAAGTTCTATTTTGGTTTCATCTGACCATATGACATTCTCCCAATCCTCATCTGGATCATCCAAATGCTCTCTAGCAAACTTCAGACGGGCCTGAACATGTACTGGCTTAAGCAGGGGACACGTCTGGCACTGCAGGATTTGAGTCCCTGGCGGCGTAGTGTGTTACTGATGGTAGGCTTTGTTACTTTGGTCCCAGCTCTCTGCAGGTGATTCACTAGGTCCCCGTGTGGTTCTGGGATTTTTGCTCACCGTTCTTGTGATCATTTTGACCCCACGGGGTGAGATCTTGTGTGGAGCCCCAGATCGAGGAAGATTATCAGTGGTCTTGTATGTCTTCCATTTCCTAATAATTGCTCCCACAGTTGATTTCTTCAAACCAAGCTGCTTACCTATTGCAGATTCAGTCTTCCCAACCTGGTGCAGGTCTACAATTTTGTTTCTGGTGTCCTTTGACAGCTCTTTGGTCTTGGCCATAGTGGAGTTTGGAGTGTGACTGTTTGAGGTTGTGGACAGGTGTCTTTTATACTGATAACAAGTTCAAACAGGTGCCATTAATACAGGTAATGAGTGGAGGACAGAGGAGCCTCTTAAAGAAGAAGTTACAGGTCTGTGAGAGCCAGAAATCTTGCTTGTTTGTATGTGACCAAATACTTATTTTCCACCATAATTTGCAAATAAATTCATTACAAATCCTACAATGTGATTTTCTGGATTTTTGTTCCTCATTTTGTCTGTCATAGTTGAAGTGTACCTATGATGAAAATTACAGGCCTCTCTCATCTTTTTAAGTTAGAGAACTTGCACAATTGGTGGCTGACTAAATACTTTTTTTCCCCACTGTACAAGAACATTGTATATGTGACTGTCTGTTTTAGCAAACCCACTTTCTTTCCAGGTTGGCAAACTTTTTCACATTACACGTTTCCCATTTGTTTTCCACTAGTCTGCTTGCTGTTGAAGCTAGTAATCAATTTGCACTAAAGCGGTAGTCTTATTAGAAACAATCTAATTTGGATTCTGATGGCTTGCTTGAAGGTGGTGGGATGAGTGACACCCATAAAGATTGTGTGTGGGATTTGTAGGGGTTGTGTTGGGGAGGTCCATGGCACTCCGGGTGGCTTGTCACAGGTGGTGACATTGAGTGGAAATCGTTTGCCTCCAGAAATCCCCAGGTTAAGCATTCAGACCCCTTTCTAATTAACAGTAAACAGCACACCTTCCGGTAATATTTCGGCTTCACTTTTTTTCAGGAGGACTATAGGATGTTTCAGGCTGTGGACTGAATCCTAACTTGTGGAATGTTTATAGAACTCTGTCATTTTTTGTCCAAGTCTCGTGTTGACATCAATGGATCATTTATGCAAAATTTTGATATTTTATCTCAAGGTAGGACAGTCTACAGTATGACTAAAAAAGGTTCATCCTGCTTTGAAATATACACACATTGGTATCTACCTTTATCTGTCATGATGAAATATCACACAGAGACCATCACTTTTGGTTTGTTGGACACTTGCAGATATGAATAAATCCATACAATATATATATATATATATATATATATATATATATATATATATGTGCAATGAGAATATATATATATATATATATTCTCATTGCACACCAAAAGGCAGATCATCATATTTCCGTGAAACTACCCTATAACTCATTCAGTCTTTATGGTTATGGTTTTTGATATTCAGAGCTCTGTATACTGTATAGTGAAAGATCAGTATTCATATACAGTACAGTAATGCATTTCATGTTATATTTATTGCTCCACTGAGAGAAAAATCATCCCCCTCTCCCTCCCTCCCTCCCTCCCTGATATTCCCTTTCCCCTCTCAAAGCCTTTCCACTTATCTAAAAAAGAAAGTTAAGAGTTAATGAAATGGGATGGTAAAGAGCTAATAGAAAGTTTGTGGCACACTGTGCTGATACCTCGGCTATCAAAAGGGTATGCCAAGGACACACATTGAAAAAATGAAATGGAAAAATGCCTCATCAGTGTTTGTTTTTCTTTATTCTGTCTATTTGCCCTCTGCTCTTGAACAAATACATACTTCACAGAAGATGGGAAAATGGTCATGTTCACCACAAAAAACATGTTTAATTTTTATTTCACCTTTATTTAACCAGGTAGGCTAGTTGAGAACAAGTTCTCATTTACAACTGCAACATGGTCAAGATAAAGCAAAGCAGTGCGACACAAACAACAACACAGAGTTACACATGGAATAAACAAGCGTACAGTCAATAACACAATAGAATAATAAAAAATAAATTAAATAATAAAAAATTCACTCACAAACAAACATGGGGGAACAGAGGGTTAAATAATGAACAAGTAATTGTGGGATTGAAACCAGGTGTGTAAAACAAGACAAAAACAATGGAAAAATGAAAAGTGGATCGGCGATGGCTAGAAAACCGGTGACCCAGCTTCCGGCAGGGCAGGCGGAGGGGCAGGTTTCGGGTCGAGAGCCAGACCCGGTCCCCCGGTGCGAACACCGGGGCCTCACTGCGGTGGAGGTCGGCACTCGCCTTCTGTCGCCTCACGTTTCGTTGCAGGTGCAGATGGGCGGCGTCCCAGGTCTCCTCTGAGCGCTTAAACCATTCGTCCACCGTAGGAGCCTCGATCTGGCTCTGATGCCAAGGTGCCAGAACCAGCTGATACCCCAGTACACACTGGAAGGGAGAGAGGTTAGTGGAGGAGTGGTGGAGTGAGTTTTGGGTCATCTCTGCCCATGGGATGAACGCCGCCTACTCCCCAGGCCGGTCCTGGCAATATGACTGCAGAAACCTACCCACATCCTGGTTTACTCTCTCCACCTGCCCGTTACTCTCGGGGTGAAAACCTGAGGTGAGGCTGACCGCGACCCCCAGACGCTCCACAAACGCTCTCCATACCCTGGACGTGAACTGGGGACCCTGATTAGAGACTATATCCTCAAGGACCCCGTAGTGCCAGAAGATGTGTGTGAACAGGGCCTCCGCAGTCTGTAGGGCCGTAGGGAGACCGGGCAAAGGGAGGAGACGGCAGGACTTAGAAAACCGATCCACAACAACCAGGATCGTGGTGTTGCCCTGTGAGGGAGGAAGATCAGTCAGGAAGTCCACTGACAGGTGCAACCACGACCGTTATGGAACGGGTAGGGATTGTAACTTCCCTCTGGACAGGTGCCTAGGAGCCTTGCACTGGGCCTTGCACTTCCCACTAAGACAGCGCACTGTCCTACCGATGCCAGGATGACCAGAGGAGGGTGACGTGTGGGCCCAATAGATCAACCGGTCGTGGACAGCAGACGGAACATACAGACACCCAGCTGGACACTGAGAGGGAGTGGGGTCTGTACGTAATGCCCGGTCGATGTCCGCGTCCAGCTCCCACACTACCGGTGCCACCAGGCAGGAGGCCGGGAGTATGGGAGTGGGATCATTTGACCGCTCCTCTGTGTCATACATCTGGGACAGTGCGTCTGCCTTAGTGTTCTGAGTATCTGGTCGGTAGAACAGGGTGAAAACAAAATGGGTAAAAACATGGCCCATCTTGCCTGGCGAGGGTTCAGTCTCCTCGCCGCCCAGATGTACTCCAGATTGCGGTGGTCAGTCCAGATGAGAAAAGGGTGTTTTGCCCCCTGAAGCCAATGTCTCCACGCCTTCAGAACCTTGATGACAGCCTACAGCTCCCGGTCCCCCACGTCATAGCTTCGCTCCGCCGGACTGAGCTTCTTCGAAAAGAAGGCACAGAAGCGAAGCATCGGTGGCATAACCGAGCTCTGAGAGAGCACTGCTCCTATCCCAACCTCGGACGCGTCCACCTCCACTATGAACGCCAAAGAGGGATCCGGATGAGCCAGCACGGGAGCCGAGGTAAACAGAGCCCTCAGGTGACCAAAAGCCCTGTCCGCCTCAGCCGACCACTGCAATCGCACCGGTCCCCCTTTCAGCAGTGAGGTAATTGGAGCCGCTACCTGACCAAAGCCCCGAATAAACCTCCGGTAGTAATTGGCAAACCCTAGAAACCGCTGCACCTCCTTTACCATGGTAGGAGTCGGCCAATTACGCACGGCTGAAATGCGGTCACTCTCCATCTCCACCCCTGACGTGGAAATGCGGTACCCTAGGAAGGAGACGGACTGTTGGAAGAACAGACATTTCTCAGCCTTGACGTACAGGTCATGCTCCAATAGTCGACCAAGCTCCCTGCGCACCAGGGACATATGCTCGGCACGTGACCTCCATCTTTCTTCATCACAAAAAATAAACTTGAGGAGGCAGGTGAAGTGGAGGGCCGAATGAATCCCTGCCCCAGGGATTCGGAGACATATGTTTCCATAGCCACCGTCTCCCCCTGGGACAGAGGATACACGTGACTCCTGGGAAGTGCTGCGTCTACCATGAGATTTATCGCACAATCCCCCCGTCGATGGGGTGGTAATTTAGTCTCCCTCTTCTTACAGAAGGTGAGAGCCAAATCGGCATATTCTGAGGGGATGCGCACGGTGGAGACCTGGTCTGGACTTTCCACCATAGTCGCACCGATGGAAACCCCTACACACCTCACTGAGCACTTTCGTGAACACCCCTTGAGAGCCCTCTGTTGCCACGAAATAGTGTGGTCATGACAGGCCAACCAGGGTAGGCCCAGGACCTTGGGAAACGCAGGAGAATCAATAAGGAAGAGACTTATTCTCTCCCTGTGACCCTCCTGCGTAACCATGCCTAGTAGAGCGGTAGCCTCCATAATCAACCCCGACCCTAAGGGTCGACTCTCTAGGGCGTGCACAGGGAAGGGTACATCCACAAGAACATTGGGGATCCCTAAACTATGGGCAAATGAACGGTCAATAAAATTCCCAGCTGCGCCTGAATCTACGAGCGCCTTATGCTGGGAATGCGGGCATCCGATGGACATCCTTGCGCTGACTGCACCGATAGTGATCGATCAGTTGTTCCATCCCGCGCTGGTAGCCAGGGTCCGGAAGTCCAAAGCGAAATCTTGCGTGCTTCTCATCCCCTGCCTCAGATGAAACAGACGTTCACCCGCCGCTCGACCCTCAGGCGGGTGGTCAAAAACTGCCCTAAAGCAGCGGGTGAACTCTGCGTAATGGTCCATGCCGCGTCTCGGTCCATGCCGCGTCTCCACACGGCGTTGGCCCCTTCCAGGGCTTTGCCTGAGAGGCAGGAGACGAGGGCGGACACACTCTCATGTCCCGAAGGAGCCGGGTGGACGGTAGAGTTCCAACTGGAGTAAGAACCCCTGGCACCGAATTCCCCTGGAACCAGGTGAAGGAGGGGTGAACAGTGGGACCTGCTGTAGTGGGGCTGGTGGAGGCGCTGGAAGACCTCTTTCTCTCTCCATTCGGACCATCGTCTGCAGCACGCGATCCATGGCGGTGCCCAGATGTTGTAACATGGTCGGGTGCTGCTGGACGCGCTCCTCTACCGCCACAGGGAGGGTGTCTGCTCCTGCTGACTCCATAGTCAGGTGAGTGATTCTGTAATGCGTCTGTGTGTTGCTGATGTAGAGAAGTCAGGCGCAGGACAGCAGATACGCCGCCCGAGCAAGGAGAGGGACCGACTTCGGCGGAAGTCGTGACACATATCTTGTTCAATCATTGGCTGTTGGACCCTGTTATGATAAGTTCTAAATGCGTCAAGAAATACTCTGTGCTCTCACCTTAAATAACCTGACAGGTTCGTTGATGCAGATTTTGTTAACTAGTCACAGCAAGGACCAAATACAGCACATCTGTTATCTCTGTGCCGTAGCAGAGCCTAAGCCTGTCACAGTCTACTCTCCACTGAATATCTCAAAATATCCCTGGAACATCTTAGAAGCCCACATTAATCAAGGGGCTCAGAAATACTGTACCTAGATGTTTGATACATCCCTCTCCAATAGAGCTTGCTCTTCGGTCGGTTCCAGTCCTGGAGAATGTTCATGTTTTAAGCCTCTCCATCATAAATATCCGTGGCACTCCTCGCTTTATGAGCTGGGCTTGTCTCTAAACTTTGCAATTAGGCACTAATTAAGGCGCCTCTGAAGAGGCCCCCAAATCCAAGAGTGGCCAGAAAGTGGGTCAATCAAAAAGCTTCATAGCCTGGCCACAGTCCATGAGCAGCTCTGCCTAATGAATCTAAATGTCCACAGCACAAGTATGGGTAAAGAAAGTGATACAGCAGGTGTACAACAGTACAGTGAAATGCTTACTTGCAAGCTGTTTCTCAACAATGCAGAATAAAAGTAATAACAGTTTAGAAAAACAAGAGAAATAACGTGAGAGGGATACTTGAGTGATTGAGGTAGATATGTACATGTTAATGAGGGGAGAAGTGACTAGTTGCAGGATAAACACCAATGGTAACAATAATCAGATAGTCAATATAGTAGCAGAATAATGGTAGTAGTAATGGTAATAGAATTCACCGATAAATTGGTCAACATGGAAAACTAAAGGCATAGCAACCGTAAATGATTTGGTAATAGGAAATTAATAGGAATTAAAAAGCATTGGACTGACCAATGTAGATATTTTCAAATACATGCAATGTAAAAGTTTCACTTCAAGACATTTCGATTTGATATCTTTTGATCCCCAGAGCAATCTTGAGGGAATCCTATTTGAGTATGATATTCATATGTTAGGCTCTCAGCAAGGTTTTGTATATCTCACCTATCTAATCTAATGAGAAAAAATTATAAGCTACTGGAACCACGACTTAAAAAGAACTCATTTTGACACAGGATGGAGGGAATATTGGAACACAACTAACTAAATTACAGTTTACAAAAATGTACGCTTAATCCAGTATAAACTAATGTTTCTAATTTATTAAACAAGAAACAAAATTCACAAATTCTACAGCACAACGGCAGTCTTTAAGTGTAAAACTAACAATGACTCAATAATCCATGCCTTCTGTGAATGCTATAAAATCCAAAAGTTACAAAAATGTGGCTATCAGACGTATATGGACACCCCTTCAATCGAGTTGTTTCGGCTATTTCAGCCACACCCGTTGCTGACAGGTGTATAAAATCGAGCACACAGCCATGCAATCTCCATAGCCAAACAATGGCAGTAGAATGCCCGTACTGAGGAGCCGTGACTTTCAACTTGGCACCGTCATAGAATGCCACCTTTCCAACAAGTCAGTTCGTAAACATTCTGCCCTGCTAGAGCTGCCCTGGTCAACTGTAAGTGATGTAATTATGAAGTGGAAACCTCTAAGAGCAATAATGGCTCAGCCGCAAAGTGGTAGGCCACACAAGCTCACAAAACAGGACCGGCAATTGCTGAAGCGCGTAGGACGTAAAATTTGTCTGTCATCGGTTGCAACACTCACTATTGAGTTCTAAACTGCCTCTGGAAGCAATGTCAGCACAATAACTGTTTGTCGGGAGCTCCATCAAATGGGTTTCAATGGCAGAGCAGCCGCACACAAGCATAAGATCACCATGCGCAATGCCAATGGTTGGCTGGTGTGGTGTAAAGCTCGCAGTCATTTTACTATGGAGCAGTGGAAACGGGTTCTCTGGAGTGATGAATCACGCTTCACCATCTGGCAGTCCGGCCGATGCATCTGGGTTCTGCCGATGCCTGAGAACCCTACCTGCCCTAATGCCTAGTGCCAACTGTAAAGGACGAATAATGGTCTGGGGATGTTTTTCATAGTTCATTCTCCTTTGTTCCAGTGAAGGGAAATTGTAACACTACAGCATACAATGACATTCTAGACAATTCTGTGCTTCCAACTTTGTGGGAACAGTTTGGGGAAAGCCCTTTCCTGTTTCAGCATGACAATGCCCCCATGCACAAAGCGAGGTCCAAACAGAAATGGTTTGTATTGATCGGTGTGGAAGAACTTGACTGGCCTGCATAGAGCGCGGACCTCAACCCCATCGAACACCTTTGGGATGAATTGGAACTTTGACTGCGAGCCAGGCCTAATCTCCCAACATTAGTCCCGACCTCACTAATGCTATAGTTTCTGAATGGAAGCAAGTCCCCGCACCAATGTTCCAACATCTAGTGGAAAGTCTTCCCAGAAGAGTGGAGGCTGTTATAGCAGCAAAGGGGGACTCCATATCCATAACTCCATATTAATGTCCATGACTTTGGAATGAGATGTTCGACGAGCAGTATGTCCACATACTTTCGTATTACAATGTACTTTTACTTTAAATCCATCTGTCTGCATATTTCAAGTTATGACTTATGAGGGTGCAGTGAGATACACGATTGTTTGGACGATACTTTTCTCGTCAATCATCTTGAAAAAAAGTATACTTAAAAACTGGTAATCAACCAATCCTCCATCGTTAATACAATGGAAAAGCCAAATAATTTATTATCTAAATGTTGAAAGTGTGTGGGCCACGGAGAGAAACAAAATGGTTCAGTTTGAGGCTATGTGGTGGAGAGTGATGCGGGCACTGGAGATGTGTGAGCAGGTGGGTCTGGGCCCGGGTGATGTTGTGGATGTTTTTGTGCTTCTGTATGTTGTCGTTTGTATATGTATGTTATGTTTTTTGTCGTTTTTTGTTGTTGTAACAGTGATAGTCACTATAGTCACTATAGCAGCAGCGTATGTGGTGGCTTGTAGTCACCGTATCATTCCATTTAGGTTTCATTGCAACTTGTCCATGAAGTTTTCAGTTGCCCTCTTACTTTTCTATTATTTGTTTAATGGTGTTGAAAATTCTATAGGGAACGAGTGAAATGGATGATATTATGAATAACAGTGTCTGGATTTGTGATTTGAATTAGATTATCCAACACCACATATTATTATCCATTCAACACTCACTTTAAGTGTGCACTCGATCTTGTGACTATCTGTGACAAAGTGAGCAAAGATCCACCTCGGATCGAAGTGTTGTCATATTAAAGGTAGTCTGAGAGCAATACAGTGTGCCGGCATCTGTTGTTGACATTCAGTGACCAAATGAAAAAGCCAATGTTCCTCTATTCATTCTGTGTGGTCAAGCATAGAGGGAGCTTTGCAGTGTAGGGACCATGCCCCCTAGAGAGTGCTGCCCTGATTCCTGGGTAATATTGCAATCTGGGCATATCATACTGGCTGACAGGGTAAGCATCTTACCTTGGTTTTGACACCAATATGCACAGCCTGGGATAATTGTGTCTTAAGTGAAATGTCAAGATGTTATCGAAATGTATATTACAGCCGTTGGTCAGGCACTGGCCTCCTTTCTCTCTGGGTGGAATGTATATATAATACTGTGATACGTGTTCTGACCCTCATAAATCATTCCCCATGCAGCCAGATTCTTTCTGGAGTCTTTTAGTCAGTGAGCGACACACACACACACACACACACACACACACACACACACACACACACACACACACACACACACACACACACACACACACACACACACACACACACACACACATCCTGTGCCCAGCAATGAATAAATAATCTAAGACAGGAAGGAACACAAGTTGAAGCTAGCAGTGTAGCTTGTTTTTTGTCTTGTGAAATGTATACTCTCTGTTACTAGTGAGGATAGGGAAATATTGAACACAGGCAAATGAAAACTGAAATACTATTCAGCTGACATATTTCATATAATTTTTTATTAGCAATTCCCACTGTAGGTATTGTAAATTGATTAATTCAACTAGCAACTGCATACCCCTAATAATAACGTATGGTCTCTTATGGTTGATTAATCTAAATTAAAAATCATAGGTAGATAGGTTATTGTAGTTAAGGGATATACTGAAGTCCTTGGAAAGGCATTCATAAACAAGCTAAGCTTCCTCAGTTAATGCTGTGATAGAAAAATTGAAACCCATTTTAATTTGATTTTAGAAATGTTTCACAGTAAAAAGCTTTATTGCAATGGCTTATGTTGAGGTCAAGGGAGAGAGAAAAATACCCCTGGCTACACCTTCTGAACCAGATGAATTATCATGGCTGGGAAAAAGACAATGAATCTAGCCTGGAACCCTGGCTGTGCTCCCCAGGCGCTGCTTTACCCTCAACTTCCATCTTCACAGGGGGGATGGAAACCTACAGAGCACAGTCCCCTACAGGTGTTGGCCACATCAGTGTGCAATGACTAAAAGGAAAGTGCATTCCGACAGTGGGGAGTGGGGAGTTGATGGGAACCAGGGATTGAACAGTGGCAGTGGTAGTATAGTAAATTTGGAGGGATGGTCGGGAGCAAAATTTTCACCAGGAACCTAAAAACGACCTCGCTACCGTTGTGCCAAAAAGCTGGACCTGTTAGAAGGGAGGGCTGCTTCAGCTTCAACAGGACACATCAAACGCTACCATGCATGGCCATAAATGACCGTCTGATGGTGTGCTAGGGTAAGCTTGCGAAGTAAAAAGGCAACAGGGTGGTGACTTGTTTTTAAAATTCACAAATGCATGCTGTGACTCCATACTTGCTTGGAAAAACTACATAGTGAGATAAGGGGGTGTTGTGCCTACCTCCCCAGCCAACACGTAATAGACCTGTGGTGTGTTCACAATTAGCAAAACCTTACACTCAAGGAGCAAAACACAAGGCTAGATTTGCACAACTGTAAGCACATTGTCAGCTTCACACTATTTGCAAAACATTACACACAGTGATTTGCAAAACACTAAACACACTTGTATACATCAGACACAGAAGTATATCATGATGTCACTTCCTTGCAATTCCAAAGCACTGACTGTCAAATTACCACACCTATGAGCCATTCTGTTAAACACAGCCATCAGGTGCACAAACACATGATTGCTAAATTTTAGACACACCAATCAGGTTTAAGCACTATAAAAATGCAGCAGGTAGGTTCCCCTGCCTTCAAACAAAAATAAGTTTGGTCCTCTTCTTCTTTGTGCACGTTCTCCTCCTGCTTCAGGTCTTCCTCGACCTCTGGCTCGGCCTCTGCCTCTTCCTCTACCTCCTTCTCCTCTGTGTACTCCTCCTCTCACCCTCACTCTTCTTCTGACTCCTTCCATTTTGGTTGAAGGCAGGAGAACCTACCTGCTGCATTTTGTATTGCACACATTACTTTTTTACATTGACTGTATACTAAACCTATCCTGAACTACACAATCTTGTCTTTTACTGTATTTCA
Organism: Brachymystax lenok tsinlingensis; assembly: GCA_030435695.1. Classification (NCBI taxonomy): domain Eukaryota; kingdom Metazoa; phylum Chordata; class Actinopteri; order Salmoniformes; family Salmonidae; genus Brachymystax; species Brachymystax lenok. Next base: position 28,968,734 of record CM059790.1, read on the forward strand.
GAGAGTTTGGCAGATGGATGCTGAGGAAATCCTGCATGAATTCATATATATTGATGAGGCAGGGTTCAACCTCACAAAAGCAAGAAGGAGAGGCAGAAATATCATTGGCCACAGGGCTATAATCAATGTCCCAGGGCAACGTGGGGGTAACATCACCCTTTGCGCTGCCATTTCACAGCATGGGGTTCTCCTCCGTCATGGCAAAATGGGCCCTTACAACACACCTCACATTCTCGCATGTTTGGACCGATTGCACCACATCGTCACAGCAGGTAATGAAATGCACCAGATGCAATACACTGTCATCTGGGACAATGTGTCATTCCACCGCTCTGCTTTGGTCCAGAACTGGTTTCAACACCATCCACAGTTGACAGTACTATACCTTCCACCATACTCTCCTTTTCTAAACCCTATCGAAGAGTTTATCTCTGCATGGCGGTGGAAGGTTTACGATCTCCAGCCCCAGGCTCATTCAGGCCATGGAGGACGCCTGTGACCAAGTCGACGCCGCAGCTGTGCAAGGATGGATTCAACATTCAAGACGGTTCTTCCCGCGTTGTCTTGCTAATGAGGATATTGCTTGTGATGTTGATGAAATTCTCTGGCCAGATCCAGCTAGGCGAAGAGATAATGTATAGTATGTTTACTGTAGTATTTTCTGTACAATATTGTCAGTTTTTTTCAGATTATGTTTTATGTTTGTTGTTGTTGTTATTTACTGTAATTGTAACCTGTACTGGATACAGTATTTTACGTTTGTCTGTTTGCTGAGCTAACAGTGTTATGCACACTACTGTAGTAGCATGAAAACTGGGACATGTTTGGTGTGATTCTCCATGTTGACATGTTGACTGATTTGGGTATATGGAGAGAAATAAATGATATTTTCCTCAGTCTGCAGCATTGGTCTTGTGTAGTGTTTGTATAGTTGCACTTTCTCTGTGTACTTCATTTACAGTACTCTAATCACTGAGAATTAGACTTGCTAAAAGTGTTTTAGGTTAGTAACAGCAGTGTGTAACTGGTTCAAAAAGATTGAAGTCATATGAAATGTGTGTGTTTCGTATGGTAACAAAATATTGTTTTTATGAAGTGTATAGTTTTGACAAAAGTGTTCCATTTTACAAATGATCTGAAGTGTTGTGCTACTTTGGTGTCGGGTTGTGCTAATTGTGTGTAGTGTTTTGACAAACCGGGCCCTGTTTTCAAAATTGTGCTTAAACAATTGAAAAAAACTAACTGTCATTGTAAACAACCTTTGAGACATGCATAAGATAATGTTTCCCTGCTTAAGCCATATACTATGTTCAATGTGAGCTGGAATGTACTGGGAGCTGCATGGTCCTCTGGGCTGCTCTGTTCCCAGCTGGGCAAGGCCAGGTCAGAACGCTGAGCAGGAGATTGGATCTAAATTGCTCCAATCTCAGCGTCAGATAGCAGGGAGAACAGAGTACACCCCCATCGACACGCTGCATGCTTCAGCATGGCCCACTGTGCTCCAACACAATCACTCCGCCAGTAATGAGAGGGCTATGAGGTCCAGTGTTCATAATTTAGTCTTTAAACGCTGTGCCCTACAGCTCCACATCTACAAAACAGAGCCCCCTGGTCTAAGCAAAGGGAATGTGCTGTGTAAGTAGGCGGTACGGAGTAGCCCACACTCTCCTGCTCCACCGATAGCACCCCCACCCCTAACATGGAGCGTGTGTTTACGTAGCTGCACAGTGGGACATGTTTGCTGTGCTGGTGTCACGGACTCGGGAGATAACCTTGCTCCAACAAGAGGTTTAATTGGTTGGCCCCTGTGTTGGAGGGATCAGGGAGGAGAAGGGAGGGTACCACACTGCTTCTCCTTGGGCTAACACTATCTCAAAGCACAACACTAACACTGATGCAACCCACAGCTAAATTGAACAATTATTTGAATCCTTGCTGGACAGAAACAAAAACATAACAGAAATGCCTAATCAGCTAAATTAATTGGGAAATGAATATTAAGAAAGATTTTGCTCATACCCACTCATAAGTTTTAAGAAAAACAGAGAGGAAGCGCTCATAAATTGACCTACAGTACATGTGAATCCAAAATTCATCAGATTACCTAAATGATTTGTCGGATGCCTGGAAATCCAAATAAAATCCTAGAAAATGTAAAATGAGAATGGATGCTGTTTCATTATCAGATGCTGTGTCAAATCTCAGATGTGCTTTTGGGCAATAACATCCAATCAGTACATTTTAGAGATACTCTAAATGATGCTCCTGCTCTGTGGTTGTAAGAGGATCATTATTGGCAGAGAGTCTGCATGATTTATGCGTTTCTGGACAAACACTTGAAGGAGAAAGAAAATTCTCCATAGGAACCTATTGTGTACCATTAAGGGGTCAGAGAAAGCAATTATATTAAAATAAACGAAGTACATCTTAGTCCACATGAGCTAGAATCTATTAAAACACTGTTTTGTGAATAATATACGAAACAAGCATTTTTAATGTACATGCTATACAGGACGAAAGTGAGCTCATCTGTTTTATGTCATTAGCTTGCTCTACATCTCACCGCCCACTGCAAATGGAATGCATTAATCATTAAAATGTATTTTGCATTAGTGATCCCTAACGGATTTATGCATGAAGTGAATATACGTTTCCATATCAAATGGTTTAGAACGATAGAGAGATACCGTTTGTTTCACGAATACTAGATAATAAGTTATGCCTTAATTGGCTGGTGAACGTAGTTCAATGATCATATGTCATCAAGACTACTGCATTGGGCATCCAGGATTACATACTTGGCACATCTTCGGATCAGAATGGCAAAGGAATTCTATTTAACGTGTTCCAATTCATGTGAGTTCTGATCTAGTTTTTACCCTTTGAAGGAACCTCCAAAACTTCATTGTTTGATATGAATGGCTATAATTAAAGTATAAATGGCTGTAATTAATTCAATTATTATATAATTAGTAGGGTAATGATATAAAGACTTATTAAAATTATTACCTTTAAATTAAAGCCCCCAAGCAGGCTTTTTAATTTACATTTTAAACATCACTGTATGCCTAATAAAACACTGTGTTTGTTTATATCATGAAAATAACTCATTTTATATCATTTCCCCGAGCCTCCTTTTTTCCAGTGAAATATTCAGTCTGATCCTGTGGGCGTGTTGATACAAATTTTTATATATTTACATACACAGCCCTGATTGATGGATATGATTGTCTAGACTCTAGAGCCTATGCTTACCCTTTCAAAGTAAGAGGATACATATGCAAATAAAAGATGACTGGTCATTGTTCAGAATAATCCAATCAGATAAAACTCCATCCCATCTGAGACAATAAGGGCATTATCATCATTTTCAAAATTTCACAGCGTTATTTCGTTCTCATAGTGTGGAAATATCTTGTTTTTGACTGCACGGCTCATTTAACAGTCTGCTTACTGTGGGAGTCTTGGTAGGAACTGTTTGAGGAGCAGAGCAGAAGCTCTTTATGTCTTAAACTTGCTTCATTAGTCACAATTAACACATTGCTTTTGGTTTCATCACTTCACTCGGTTCGTGTTCAGTTCAATTTCATCAGTTAAGACAGTTTCCACACATGGCTTGATGTTACTGCTTATTACATCTTTGGACAACAACAGGATACTGTAAAGCCCATGGATCTCACATGGTAGGTTGGCTAGTACCTCTTGAGCTGTAGCTGTCTCTGCTGTGGCCAACTATATTGACTTGTTTGTGGTGGGTCACAAGAAAATGCAGGTGTACAGTAGTAAAATAAATGTATAAATAAAATAACTTTATACAGTTGAAGTCGGAAGTTTACGTACACCTTAGCCAAATACATTTAAACTCAGTTTTTTTACAATTCCTGACATTTAATCCTAGTAAAAGGTCAGTTAGGATCACCCATTTACTTTAAGAATGTGAAATCTCAGAATAATAGTAGAGAGAATGATTTATTTCAGCTTTTATTTCTTTCATCACATTCCCAGTGGGTCAGAAGTTTACATACACTCAATTGGTATTTGGCAGCGTTCCCTTTAAATTGTTTAACTTGGGTCAAACATTTTGGGTAGCCTTCAACAAGCTTCCCACTGTAAGTTGGGTGAATTTTGGCTCATTCCTCCTGACAGAGCTGGTGTAACTGAGTCAGGTTTCCTGATTGATGTCTTGAGATGTTGCTTCAATATATGCACGTAATTTGTTCTATCTTTTCAGGGGGATGAAATTCAAGTTGTAGCCAGCTCTGCAATGCCTGTTTGAAAAAGAGAGATACTTTGAAAAAAGTATCATTTTCAAATTAATCAAAAATGAGACATGGCAATCTGCACAAACACTGGATAAGCTTTTCTTAGTAATCTACTTGAGAACCATTTAGGGTTCAAATACAACTTTTGATTTAATGAAGCTTTTAGAGAGAGGTTTAGTGCTTTTATATTTCATAATCTCAACCCGCCCAATTCATATTCATTATATAGATAGGCACGCTTTATTTTGTCTGGTTTAGTGTCCCAGATAAAGCGAAATATTGATTTGTGGACTTAATATAAAACTTGAGTCATCGGCATACATGGACACCTTTGTTTTGAAGCCTTGGATTTCTAATCCTCTAATGTTGTTATTGGATCTGATTTTAATAGCTAGCATTTCGATGGCCATAAGAAATAAATATGGTGACAGCAGACACCCTTGTTTTCCTCTTGACAATTCAAAACTCTCTGAGAAGTAGCCGTTATTTACTATTTTACACCTGGGGTTGCTATACATTATTTGTATGTATCGTCTATTTAAAAAACCTGTCTGATCAGGATGAACAATACCTGGTAAAACCCTTTTAATTCTGAGTGCTATGCATTTCGCTAGTATTTGTGCATCACAACATTGAAGTGTAAGGGGCCTCCAGTTTTTTTTGATAGACATAAAATAATACTTGATATACCTCTACCGGTATGCAATTAAGCCCTGGGGTTTTTCCAGACTGAAAGGATTTAATAGCCTCAAAAAATGTATTCCTCTGTAATTTGGCCTTTGCACTGATCTTTCTGTACATTTGTTAATTTACAATTTCTTTGTTATTTGGAAAGAATTCCTTCCCGCAATCTTCATTCAGTGGGAGAGGATGAGATGGAAAAGAGAACATCTGCCTAAAATTATTAGCTTCCTCTTTTAAAATATAATTTGGAGAATCATAGATGACTCTAATTTTTGTTAGCGTTCTTGTATTGGAGATTCAGGAAGACTTTTGTGCATTTTTCTCCATATTCCATCCAGTTTGCTTTGTTTTTGTAATTGATCAAAATAGATCGTTCTTGAATAAGTTCCTCAAGTTCTTTTTGTTTTTCCTCTAACTTGACTATCTTGATTAAGTCTCCTCCATGTATATCTCACTAGGTCAGGGTTTTTTTAGTCTCCAAATATCTACTATTTCTAATGTGTCCATAATATTTGTGATTTCCTTAAGGGCACGGTGATGATAGTTTGTAGAGTGATTACCTTTACGGTCCATTGAGGTACTTAACACTGTGTTATAGTCTCCTACCATAATGATTAGATCATTTGTTGCGTGTAAGTTCAATAAATTGGTATAAATGTTTTCGAAGAAGTATGGATCATCCTGATTTGGACCATATAGATTAATGAGCCAAATCGAAATTGTTGTTAAATAATATCATCACACACTTTGAGTCCCTTTGTCCATGACAGAAAATTATTTCACCACCCCATTCCTTTTTCCACGCAACTTCATCTAAGGATGTAGAGTGAGTTGTAAACAGTATATGTTATATTCCTTTTCTTTTAGCCATGTAAAGACGGATCTTCTTTTTTTTATATTCTGCTAAACCATTACAGTTATAACTGGCTATACTTATTTCACCCCTTACCATAACTAGATACTATTCTCAGTCTAAATTTACCATAATTAGTGCTTGTAAAGTTAGTGCCATCAGAGGTATTATGACAGTCAAAACTAGAGCTTTCAAATGTCTGATATTTAGAATTCAAGAAATAGGTTCTAGCAATATTTGTTTTATTCCCTTCCCAGTTTGAATGTGAGCTAATGCCACAGATGTTATAAAATTGAGACAAGATATTATGTGTGTAGTAAATTTGAGTAGGTTGATGTGTATGATATTGGATGTGATTTAGTGAGAGTGTGTACAATGTCTGTATAAGACTATAATGTGTGATGTCCAAATAAATAATAACTCTGCCAATTTGCATGTTTGAGTGTCTATGTGTGTGACATGTAGTGCGTATAGCCTTAATTTTCATGATGATAATTGTAATCCATATCCTATCACCGTCATAGTTGCATCATAATTATCTTTAACATAATTGAAAAACACATCCTAGCATTTCCATAGCAATTGACGTTTCACATGATCATGAAAGAGACCTTGCATTACTCTAGAGACGACTTCACTTCAGTACAAATGTATTCCGTACAATATGTTATTATTCCCCAATGCCCCTATTCGGATATCTTCCCCTTGCTTGTTGTAAAAATATATAAACTTGTAGACAAATACATAAAAAAGATAGACAAAAAACAAACACATTAAATTATAAAACAATTCTCGACAATAGAGAGAAAGTGAGAGAAGAGAAGAGAGAGAAAGTGAGAGAAGAGAGCGAGATCAGGTGTGTGTGTATATGTATAAGTCTGTATGTGTAAGCAAGCATGTAATTGAGTATGTGTGTGTTCATATCCACTTCATAATGTTCAAATATTTTTACAATTCCCATACCTTCTTTTTTTTCGTAACCTGAAGTCCCTGTAGAATTTAGTACAGCCACGGTGTTATGGTGCTGTCTCGGAATAGCTGTCCATCTATAAACAGTTTGTCCACAATGATAAAGGCATGCTTACCCTTCTCCCTTTGTTGTCTTTGTACCGGATACAGTCTCTTACGACGTTCGTCTATCTCCCTTTTGGGTAATTGAGACCGAATTTGGTCCCATCCCCTGCTTTTGATCAGCTCCTTTTGTTGGTAGTGTTCAAATTGTGCGATCATCGGTCGGGGACCCTTGGTCTTGTCGCTCCGAGCTCCAAGTCTGTGGACTCGGTGGAAAGCCACCTTGTTTACAGTCTCTATAGGAAGTTTCAAGGCGGATTGCATGAATTCTCTGATCGCGCCCTCTGGATTGTTGGATGCATCCTCAGGAATCCCAGACAAAAAAAAGATTTTCACGCATTCTACGACTTTGTATGTCTAGTAGCGACTCCTTCATCACCCTGTTTTCCCTGAGTAGACAGTCCATGTTGGAATCGTGGATTTTTACCTTGGCTGTGAGTGCCTTGTTTTTTCCTTGGAGCGTGAGAATTTCACTCTGGCTGAACTCCAAACTCCCCCCACAGCCCTGCTACCTCCTCACACAACTTTTCCAGTGTTGCATGGATTCCAGCCAGAGCACTAGCCTCTACTTCAACGGTAAGTCAATTGTCTGTGTCTGTAGATTAATCTGTTTTTATTTATTTTTGCCGGGTTAATGTTCTTTTGTGAGGTAGTCTGATCTTTCCATGATTGAGTATGTTGTTCCTCCATAGCATAAAGCTGTTGGTACTTGTCGATTTCCCTCAGGATCTCCTTAGTATCCAGGTTGGCTCTTTACTGCAACCAGTTGTTTTACGAAAAGATAACAATGAGTCTTTCCCATGACGACGACAGGTGTCTGTAGTACAGCCAGCTAGCACTCGCGGAATCCACGTAAAAAAAAAAAAAGGTTATGATTTCCCAGCCGTAAAGGCTAACCGTGTCATGGAATCCTTAGCAACAAAACTTTAGTTCTGATTAAAATTGATTTTTTATGAAAATGTTTTAATTAAAACAACAAACCGAGTATAGACAGTACAATGTTCTGTTGTGCGCTCTGATGACGATCTGATGACGTATATCCGGCCTCTCTGCTCTGGCCTCCAGATCTTTGACCTCGTGTGCAGTTGCAAAACGTAGTTCTGTTTTTTTAATGGCGGTTTTGGAGCAATGGCTTCTTCCTTGCTGAGCGGCCTTTCAGGTTATGTCAATATAGGACTCGTTTTACTGTGGATATAGATTATGTTGTACCTTTTTCCTCCAGCATCTTCACAAGGTCCTTTGCTGTTGTTCTGGGATTTATTTGCACTTTTTGCACCAAAGTGCGTTCATCTCTAGGAGACAGAGTGCATCTCCTTCCTGAGTGGTATGACGGCTGCGTGGTCCAATGGTGTTTATACTTGCGTACTATTGTTTGTACAGATGAACGTGGTACCTTCAGGAGTTTGGAAATTGCCCCAAGGATAAACCAGACTTGTGGAGGTCTGCAATTTTTATTCTGAGGTCTTGGCTGATAGCATTTACTGGGTGACTTTCACTTTTACTTGAGTCATTTTCTTTTAAGTTATCTTTACTTTTACTCAAGTATAAAAATTGGTTACTTTTTCCACCACTGCCTATTGGTTATTCTGATTTCAGCTATACCCTCTGTACTTTTACAATCAATGCATGAAGTCATTGTCCAATATATCTGCTCCTGTCATGCCGTTATAACCTGAAGGCCCAATGTAACTGCAAGTCAATGAAAAAGTCATTAGAGAACTTTCCTGATTTGTATCATCTAACATTTAGATTAGACCAGAGACACTGCTAGATGTAAACACAGAGGTAGATTATTCCCACAGGCTCTCTGCCATCTAACATAAAATCAGACCAAAGAACTAATGATGCTTGAAAGCATTCTGCGCATTAAAAACTCTTTTATTTTTTCCGTTTAATGCAGATTGCCATCAAAGTAAATTTTACTTCTGGAACTACGTGATTTAAGTACCAGTGTGGGGTTTGTAGAGTAGTTTACTGACTTTTCTAGCCACCTGAGTAGTCCGAATGAGTTTTAAATGAGAAAGTCTCAACTTCACACACAGGGGAAACTCCGTAACACTGTGCCAGTGCTTTAGAGCACTGTCTCAGTGGGCCAACAGAAGCAGCCATCTCAGGGCTCCCAAAACACAGAGTAGGGTTGACATGGTAATTATTTTACTTTACACTTACAAAGTGAACTAAAGCTCCTGAAGAAGTTGGTAGTCTACAACACAAAGTAAGGTGTGTTTGTCAAAAACCCTACTCGACAACAAGTCCATTCTTTCTCTAATCTTGTGTAAACTATGTTACGCTGCATTCTTGCAGTTTTCCATTGCTCATACAATTTTTTGGTTGTGTTTGGTTGAGACCACTGCTTGTAACCACATCGCATGATCAACTCCAATCAACTAAATGGAAACATTCAATGGGATGACGGTACTACTGTCAAAGCCACTTATGTGCTGTGCAACATTTATATTTATCTCAAGTTTATGTGAATGTGTGTGGCACCATGAATGTGTGTGTGCGTACGTGTGTGTACAGCTATGTACGTACAGTGGGGCAAAAAAGTATTTAGTCAGCCACCAATTGTGCAAGTTCTCCAACTTAAAAAGATGAGAGAGGCCTGTAATTTTCATCATAGGTACACTTCAACTATGACAGACGAAATGAGAAAAAGAAATCTAGAAAATCACATTGTAGGATTTTTAATTTATTTATTTGCAAATTATGGTGGAAAATAAGTATTTGGTCAATAACAAAAGTTTATCTCAATACTTTGTTATATACCCTTTGTTGGCAATGACAGAGGTCAAACGTTTTCTGTAAGTCTTCACAAGGTTTTCACACACTGTTGCTGGTATTTTGGCCCATTCCTCCATGCAGATCTCCTCTAGAGCAGTGATGTTTTGGGGCTGTCGCTGGGCAACACGGACTTTCAACTCCTCCAAAGATTTTCTATGGGGTTGAGATCTGGAGACTGGCTAGGCCACTCCAGGACCTTGAAATGCTTCTACGAAGCCACTCCTTCGTTGCCGGGCGGTGTGTTTGGGATCATTGTCATGCTGAAAGACCCAGCCACGTTTCATCTTCAATGCCCTTGCTGATGGAAGGAGGTTTTCACTCAAAATCTCACGATACATGGCCCCATTCATTCTTTCCTTTACACGGATCAGTCGTCCTGGTCCCTTTGCAGAAAAACAGCCCCAAAGCATGATGTTTCCACCCCCATGCTTCACAGTAGGTATGGTGTTCTTTGGATGCAACTCAGCATTCTTTGTCCTCCAAACACGACGAGTTGAGTTTTTACCAAAAAAGTTCTATTTTGGTTTCATCTGACCATATGACATTCTCCCAATCCTCATCTGGATCATCCAAATGCTCTCTAGCAAACTTCAGATGGGCCTGAACATGTACTGGCTTAAGCAGGGGGACACGTCTGGCACTGCAGGATTTGAGTCCCTGGCGGCGTAGTGTGTTACTGATGGTAGGCTTTGTTACTTTGGTCCCAGCTCTCTGCAGGTCATTCACTAGGTCCCCCCGTGTGGTTTTGGGATTTTTGCTCACCGTTCTTGTGATCATTTTGACCCCACGGGGTGAGATCTTGCGTGGAGCCCCAGATCGAGGAAGATTATCAGTGGTCTTGTATGTCTTCCATTTCCTAATAATTGCTCCCACAGTTGATTTCTTCAAACCAAGCTGCTTACCTATTGCAGATTCAGTCTTCCCAACCTGGTGCAGGTCTACAATTTTGTTTCTGGTGTCCTTTGACAGCTCTTTGGTCTTGGCCATAGTGGATTTTGGAGTGTGACTGTTTGAGGTTGTGGACAGGTGTCTTTTATACTGATAACAAGTTCAAACAGGTGCCATTAATATAGGTAACGAGTGGAGGACAGAGGAGCCTCTTAAAGAAGAAGTTACAGGTCTGTGAGAGCCAGAAATCTTGCTTGTTTGTATGTGACCAAATACTTATTTTCCACCATAATTTGCAAATAAATTCATAAAAATCCTACAATGTGATTTTCTGGATTTTTTCCTCATTTGTCTGTCATAGTTGAAGTGTACCTATGATGAAAATTACAGGCCTCTCTCATCTTTTTAAGTGAGAGAACTTGCACAATTGGTGGCTGACTAAATACTTTTTTTCCCCACTCTATGTGTGCGGATGTGTGTGTGGATATGTGTGTGTGCGGACGTGTGTGTGTGTGTGGATATGTGTGTGTACGTTTGTGTGTATGTGTTGATATGTGTGTGTGTGTGCGGATGTGTGTGTGTTGATATGTGTGTGTGTACGTATGTGTGTATGTGTTCATATGTGTGCGTGTGCGGATGTGTGCACTGCAAAGGAATACAAAGAAACACAGACAGACAGACAGACAGACAGAAGTGTCAGTCTTGTTGCCTGGTATGACTTGTTCTCCTTACCTCCCTGTATATCAAAGTTATCCTGTTCTTTCTGTCTGATTTGGCTGACTCATCCTTAAGGATGTAGCGCATCGATCTGTTGTCTGATCATTCATGCAGTACACTCAATTCCAGACTGATGGACTGCCATTGTATTCCCAGGCAGCGTGGAGCGAAAAGCAGATCCACAGAGAGATGGTGTTATCTTAGAGAAATGTCTGAGAATGCCAGAGGCTTGGACTAGGGCCATAAGGGTCAGATGTACCCCTTTTCTTCTAGATATTTGTTTTTGACCCCTTCTTCCCCCAGATTATTTTCATCCAGTCTAATGTTTTGTTTCAGGTTTTATTTGTCACATGCACAAGTGCAGTGAAATGCTTAACTTACATGCCCTACCCAACAGTGCATTACTCAAAATCAAAATAGTATAACTAATACAAATAAAATAAGAAACCGGGAAATAAGAAATAAGAGAGGAAGCTATATACAGGGCCAGTGCCAATATCACATTTACAATGTGCAGGAATACTGGAGTATTGAGGTAGATATGGCAGGGATTAGGAGAAAGTGACTGGTAATAATAACAAACAGTATGGCAGCAGCATAAGTTGTGGGTGGGTGTTAGTGTGATTTTGTGTGAGTGTATGTGCAAGAGTGTCAGTGTAGGCGTGATAGGAGGATATACATGTAAACAGGACTGAAAAGTGACTGGTAGCAGGAATATATAAATACTTATGGTAATATACTAATGGTATATATTGTACATGTAAACAGGAGTAATATTAACCAGTAGCAGGAAAAATAGGTAGATACTAATGGTAATGTAAATCAATAATCAATGAACAGCAGCGTAGTGGTATTAGTTATGAATCAAATTAATAATAATATTAGCAGCAGTGTAAGTGTGAGTGGTTATGTGTGCGTAAGTGTGTGGCGTCAGAAAATAGTATGTAAGTGAGGGTGTGTGTGAGTGTGTGTGTGTATGTGAGTATATGTGTTTGCGTGTGAGTAAGAGTAGCAGTGAAGATGTGTGTGTCTGATTGGGTAGAGACCTGTGGAGGGCATAGAGTAGTGTGGATCGTCTGTGGGAGAGGGAGTGCAGTAGTTGTTAGCCATTTAACTGTCTTATGGCCAGCGGATTGAAGCTGTTTTAGGAGTCTGTTGGTCTGAGCCTTGATGCACCGGTACCGCCTGCTGAACGGGAGCATGGGGAACAGTCCATGTCTCGGGTGGATAAAGTCTTTGGCAATTTTTCAGACACCGCCAGGCGGTGAACAACACATTTTGTCTGAGGTAAAAAATAAATAATAACAACAACTCTTAAACAAAAAAAAGGATTCCTATCTTGTTTGATTTTAGTGATCAACCTCTAGTTCTGATCAACTTCTAGGTTTGTAAAAGCAGACACAGTGTATGTCTTGTGAATGTAGTAAGGTGGATGTTTTCCATTGTTAATTCCAAGAGCCCTCGATAGATGATAGCCATTGTGTTTGAATCCTGAGAGACGTACCACATTTCCTCTGACTTTTTAATTAATCTGACAACCTATCATAGCAGACTGCACACTGTAGGCTGCATGTTTATGAAACAATACAATAACAAAACTAAAAGCATTATTCATTGAATTTGCTATTTTTATTGAATTTTATTTAATTTAAAGCATTGAATGCATGCAAGGTTACCCTGGCGAATTGCATTATATCAGTTGATAGAGTGTGGGAGTCTGTAACATATGGCGTGCTCTAGGCTGTCCTCGCTGTTATACTTATAATAAGAAGGCCACAATACTCTAACATGAGAAACAAAATCAAATAGCATGGGCTGCCTTCAGGGTCATTTTATTACAGAGCTAAGGATTTTTCATCAGTCTGTAGAATGAGAAGCATCATGTAGTGCTCTGCTTGCGTCTGCACCACTAATGCTACTAATTTGCACCAGTTCATCACTTGTTGTTATTCTTATTAATGCTGGCTATTTGCCAGTCTGATGGAATTGGACCCACCCACTGACCACAGTCCATCATCCTCTGTACTGCTCGTTTTTCAGTGTTTAAAGCATTTGTCACTATACCTAGAAAGGACAGGTAGGTGCTTTACCCTACTTTATGTTGATTAAGATTATCTTGATTATAGTAAAGCACCTTTACTGTGTTTCTCTGTGACCGCTTTTTGAAAGTGTTCTTATTTCAATGCCCGTGCAATAGAAACCGATAGTATGAGGATTTTCATTGTAGTTATTTTCTGTTATCTTATGAGTGGGTGCTGGTTCTCCATAGTTTCTACAGAATCACAAACATATCAAATTACTGGCAATGTTTACATGAATCTCCCAAGGCACAGCTCATTTACATAATTAACTGGTAACTAATTAACGATTGTTTCTGTGCATTATACGAAGGGACGGTATATCAGCACTTAAAAACGCAGCGTCTACAATCAAGGTCAGTTTAAAAATGAGTTTAATCTGTTACTGTCTGCGACATGACAGATACAGCGATGTCAGGTAATTGCTTCTTTAGAGAAAACTAAAGAGGCTGTGAAATTATTCACTCGCAAGGCTGATTGTTATAAATTAAGTGAAGGGACAAATTAAGTGGGTTGATCTATCATGTTTGATAGGAAAGTTGCCATCTGTCTGCATGCTGCATTTATAGACATTGTTAAGGGTGTTGTATTTTACATCAGGTCGATGTAAAATTTGGTCACTCTTTTTCCTGCACCACAGGAAATGGAGATGAGCTTTATGATTTACAGTACACCAATTCACTGAAAACCCGCACTAACACACAGCTGTATTAACAGTGTTGCAGTTGTCATGTAGCCTGCTTTTGTCCAGCTATTAGCCTAATCACCAATCAAGCAAATTGATGGACTAAACGTTCAAATCCTGATGCTTCAGATTTATTTTGCTACAACAATACTTGTCAAATTAAGATCCTACATATGTCATTTATACACTGTTATGTGCTTAGGTTAGACCCAGGTGCAGAAAAAAACATAAAACAAGGAATTAGTGGTCAAGGATAAACATAATACTTTACTGAGATACGGTAGCCGCAGGATCACAGTAGGCTTGAAAAAACAACAAACACTAAGACCCGAACACTCACTCAGAAAACAAACGCACACGATAAACAATTCAAGCTACTGCAAAGGACCACAAAAAACACACCTTTTTTAACTGGGACACAATCATGAAATAATAAGACACGCCTGAGTCCAATTAAAGTCTCTTGGACGGTCTCTGCCAACCCTCTGGAGCCAGGAGGAACCATGACAGTACCCCCCCTCTAGGAGCGGCTCCATCTGCGGAGCCATGACAACCACCATGTAGTTGTAACAAGACCCGGATCCAGGATGTCCCGGGCAGGCGCCCACACTCGTTCCTGGGGACCGTAGCCCTCCCAGTCTACCAGATACTGCAGGGTCCCTTGGACCTGACTAGCTTCCAACAGAACCAAGTCGAGGGGGCGAGGGGGTCGAGGAGGGGGCGGAAGAGGCGGAGGAGGGGGCGGAGGAGCAGGTGTGGGGGGAGAGAATGGACTGGTCCTTACCAGCTTGAGACAGGACACATAAAAGGAAGGACAGACCCTCATGGACCTGGGAAGCTGGAGACGATAGGTGACCGGGTTGATTCGACTCAGGATCTTGAATGGTCCTATGTAGCTATGGGCAAGCTTCCGCGAGTCCACCTTTAACTTCTTTGGGAGCAGCGCACGAGGTGGCCTCATTGGGAACCCCTCCCTTATGAAAATGCCCATATAAGGGCATATGAATGCAGTACCTATCGCTTCCTCTGGATGTCAACAGTCTCGAGAAAGTGTTCTGATTCTTTTTACATGCTTTTAGAGCAGAGAAGAAGACGAATAAGGAAGTGTCCACACAGATGTCAATACAAGTAAATGCGCGCTCCCGGCTGGCGCACTCTGTGGTTTATTCCTTTCTTATCGCCCAGTTTATATTCCGGTTGAAATATTATACTATTTATACATAAAAGTGTTCCTAAGGATACATTTAAAATTATGTTTGATTGTTCTTGGACAAGTTTATAGGTATAAGATGAACGAGTTCTCTTCACGTTTCAATGGACGATTGGAGGCTCTATTTTCTCGCGCCAACCAAACGGAGATTTATGGATATAATACATTACTTTTTCTAACAAAAGAACCATGGATTGTCTTCGTTGGACACTTGGGAAGCCCTCAGCAGAAGTTCTTCAAAAGGTAATTGATTTGGTTTCGCTGTGAAATGTGTTTTCTGTGAACCGCATGGTTTATGAATTTCTGGTAATGGGAAAAATATGTGGGGTGCTATCCTCAAACAATCAAATGTGGTGCTTTCGCTGTAAAGCCTTTTTGAAATCTGATAACGCTGTGATATTGCCAAGAAGCAGAACTTTTGATGACTATGAAACACTTTGATGCATGTTTAATAATTCAACTTTTGGATTTTGAATTTGGCGCTGGCGCCCCACCGCTCCCTAAGAAGTTAAACGATGCCATTTATATAATGTTTACATATCCTACACTACTCATCTCACATGTATATACTGTACTATATACCATCTACTGCATCTTACCTATGCCGGTCAGCCATCGCTCATCCATATATTTATATGTACATACTCGTATTTATTCCTTTACACTGTGTGTATAAGTTAGTTGTTGTGAAATTGTTAGATTACTTGTTAGATACTACTGCATGGTCGGAACTAGAAGCACAAGCATTTCGCTACACTCGCACTTTTAGAAAATTCAGAGTGTTTCCTATCCAATGGGACTAAATATGTGCATATCCTATTTTCTGGGCCTGAATGGGAGGCATTTTACTTTGGGCACGCCAGGGTCTCCAAAACAGTCACTTCGTGCGCTGCTCCCAAAGAAGTTAACTACTTGGGGAGCAGTGGGGAGCAGTGGGGAGCAGTGGGGAGCAGTGGGGCGCTAGCAGGCGAAAACCCGAGGAAAATCCATCCGGATTTGCAGTTTTTTTTGTAAATGACCTTCTTCTCCAGGCTGCCTATTCATTTGTATTTTACCTAGGACTGAGACTGCAGTACCTATGGCTTCCACTAGATGTCAACAGTCTTTATACAGAGCCTGGAAGCTGTAGCAGTAAGCAGAACGGATAGGAAGAGGAAGTAGTCAGGGGACCACTTTTGTTTACAACGTTTGACGGGCGCGAGATTGTGAACGGGCACCACTTTATTTTCCTTTCCTATTGTTCACGTTATCGTCCGGTTGAAATATTACAGCAAAAAGGTGACAGTTTTGGAGAGTCTGGCGTGCCCAAAGTAAAATACATGCCACTCAGGCCCAGAAAATAGGATATGCACATAATTAGTACTATTGGATAGGAAACACTCTGAAGTTTCTAAGAGTGTTACAATATTGTATGTGAGTATAACAGAAGTGATATAGCAGGCGAAAACCGGAGGAAAATCCATACGGATTTACAGTTTTTTTTGTAAATGAGCATCTTCTCCATTGTGCCTATTGCATACAACTTTATGTAGGACTGAGACTGCAGTACCTATGGCTTCCACTAGATGTCAACAGTCAACAGTCAAGGACTGGGAATTCTTGCAGTGACCAGAACGGATTGGGAGGAAATTGTCAGGGCGACCACTTTTGTAAACAAGGTTTGGCGCGTGCGAGATTGTGAACGCACCACTTTATTTTCCTTTCCTATCGCTTCACGTTATCGTCCGGTTGAAATATTACAGCAAATATACCCAAAGGATACCTAAGGATACATTAAAAAAGATGTTTGATTTGTTTGTAGAAAGTGTATAGGTATAATTTGAACGTGTTCTCTTCACGGTTCAATGGGCGACTCAACGGTGGATTTTATGATCATAACGCGCCACCAAACTTGAGATTTATGAATATAATAAATGACTTTTTCTAACTAAAGAAGCATGGATTGTCTTCGTTGGACACTTGGGAAGCCCTCAGCAGAAGTTCATCAAAGGTAAGCGATTTTATATTACGATTTTATGCATTTTGTGAGACCCGTGTTGGGTTATGGATTTATGCTAATGCATAAATATTAGAGGTGCTACCCTCAAACAATCAAATGTTGTGCTTTCGCCATAAAGCCTTTTTGAAATCTGACAACGCTGTGATATTGCCAAGAATCAGAGCTTTTGATGACTATGCAACAATTGTATATTTATAAATGTTTAATAATTCAACTTTTGGATTTTGAATTTGGCGCCTTACATTTCCTCGGGTAGTGTCAGGAGTGGCCCGCTAGGGCGCCGCTACTCCCTAAGTAGTTAAGATCAGAGGTCTCCTTCAATGAAGGCAACTTCGGTAAGGCCATGAAATGGGCTGCCTTGGAGAACCGATCGATGACCACTAGAATAGTGGTAAACCCTTGAGATGGAGGTAACCCTGTGATAAAGTCTACAGACAGATGAGACCAGGGCCTGCTGGGGATGGGCAGAGGTTGGAGCAACGCGGCCAGTCACTGACATGAAGACTTGCTTAAAGCACAGATGGAACAGGCCGCAACAAATGATCTCACATCCTCCATCATGTTGGGCCACCAGAATTTCTGCCTCAGGTACACCAGTGTCTGATTAACCCCTGGATGCCTAGTTAATTTAGAGGAGTGTCCCCATTGTAGTACTCAGGACCAGGCTGATCGCGGAATGTAAAATCTGTTAGTGGGTCCCCCCTAGGGTCAGGTTCTCGGGTCTGGGCTTGTCGGACCGTGGTCTCAATACTCCATATCACAGGGCCCACAATGCGTGAGCTGGGGATGATGGGCTCGGAGTCCCTCTCCTCGTTAGAGACATCATGTTGACAGGACAGGGTGTCTGCCTTCTGATTCTTGGATCCCGGGCGATAGGCTAGTGTAAAATCGAACCTGTTAAAAACCAGAGCCCACCTAGCCTGTGTTCAACCCCTTGGCTTCTTGAATGGAGACCAAGTTCTTATGGCCCAACCAGATCACAAATAGATGAGGTGCCCCCTCCAACCAGTGTCTCCACCCCTCAAGAATCCACTTAACTGCCAAGGGCTCCAGGTTGCCTACATCATAGTTGCGTCCCGCTGGCAAGAACCGCTTGGAGAGACAGACGCATGGGTGCAGTTTCTTGTCCTCCTCGTTCTGCATGAGAAAGGGCCGCCCTTGCTCCGGTGTCCGAGGTGTCCAACTCCACCACAAAGGGACGAGTCAGATCAGGATGAACGAGGAAGGGTCCAGAGGTGAAAAGTCCCTTGAGCTCCATGAATGCCCTGTCAGCCTCGGGGTCCAGCAAAAAAGGGTCTGGGACTTGCTGCCACCACACCAAAGATGCTGCCACCACACCAAAGTTGCATATAAAACGCCTGCAAAAATTGGCAAACCCGGGGAACCGCTGGACCTGCTTGAGTAAGGTGGGACGGGGCCAGTCAGCGAAATTCTCAATCTTTATGGAGTACATTTGGATGCCTGCAGTAGAGATAATGTGATCCAGGATGGAAACCTGGGATACGTGGACATAACACTTCTCTATCTTGACATATAACTGACTCTGCAGAAGGCGTCTCAGGACTTGGCGAATGTGCAGTATGTGTTCCGGAAGGTTCTTGGAGAAGATCAAGATGTTGTTGAGGTAAACAAAGACAAACCAATTCAACATATCCCTCAGGGTGTCATTGACCAATGCTTGAAAGACTGCCGGTGAGTTCGGTAATCCGAAAGCCATGACTAAACACTCATAACGGCCACTAGGGCTGTTAAAGGCAGTCTTCTACTCATCTCCCTCCCTGAATCTCACCAGATTTTAAGCGTTGCAGAGGTTCAGTTTGGTGAAGAATTGGGCCCCGTGGACAAACTCCAATGCAGAGGACATCAGTGGTAGGGGTTAACGATTCTTGATCCTAATCTGGTTCAGCCTTGTGTAGTCAATGCAGGGATGCAGGCCTCCATCCCTCTTACCCACGAAGAAGAAGCCTGCACCATGTAGAGGGGCAAATGAAACCTGTGTATTTGATATTTGAGATTCTTCAAAGTAGCCACCCTTTGCCTTGATGACAGCTTTGCACACTCTTGGCATTCTTTCAACCAGCTTCATTAGGTAGTCACCTGGAATGCATTTCAATTAAAACTACTTAGGGAGTAGCGGCACGCTAGCGGGCCACTCCCTACACTACACGGTGAAATGTAAGGCGCCAAAATCAAAATCCAAAAATTGAATTATTAAACATTCATCAATATACAAGTGTTGCATAGTCATCAAAAGCTCTGATTCTTGGCAATATCACAGCGTTGTCAGATTTCCAAAAGGCTTTACGGCGAAAGCACAACATTTGATTGTGTGAGGATAGCACCCCACATATTTTCAACATTAGCATAAATTCATATCCAGCGCGGGTCACACAAAACCCATGACGTCTGATTTACCTCGACTATTTCCTGTTCCTATCCGTTCTGCTCAGGGCTACAACTTCCAGAATCTGTATAAAGACTGTTGACATCTAGTGGAAGCCATAGGTACTGCAGTCTAGGAGCTGGATTCCATTATCTTCTTAGGGAGCGGAAGCTGAGGTGTCGGTTTTGGAGAGTCTGGCGTTCCCAAAGTAAAAGGCCTGCCACTCAGGCCCAGAAACTAGGATATGCAAATAATTAGTATTATTGGATAGGAAACACTCTGACGTTTCTAAGAGTGTTAAAATATTGTCTGTGAGAATAATACAACTGATATAGCAGGCGAAAACCCGAGGAATTTCTGTCCTGGAAAAAGTATTTTTGACACATTGCCTCATTTTGAACCCCTCCCTATTGAAAACAGCCATATATGGGAGTAAGATTGCAGTACCTATTGCTTCCACTGGATGTCAAAAGTCTCTAGACAGTGTTTGGTGATGTTTAGTTGCTCTGGATGGTAATAGAAGAAGAATTTCGAACTAGTCACAGGATGTAAACAGAAGAGGATGCTTGCTTCGCTTCAATCCTCAAGGCTGTGTTTTTTTTTCCTTTCCTATCGTCCAGTTTATAATCCGGTTGAAAAATTATAGTAAATATACATAAAAGTGTTCCTAAGGATACATTATCAATGATCTTTGATTGTTCTTGGACAAGTGTATAGGTATAATGTGAACGCGTTCTCTTCACGGTTCAATGGGCGACTCAACGGTGGATTTTATGATCATAACGCGCCAACCAAACGGAGATTTATGGATATAATAAATATATATATAATTACTTTTTCTAACAAAAGAAGCATGGATTTTCTTCATTGGACACCTGGGAAGCCCTCAGCAGAAGTTCTTCGAAAGGTAAGGGATTTTATATTAGCGATTTTATGCATTTTTGAGACCCGTGTTGGAGTTATGGATTTATGCTAATGCATAAATATTAGAGGTGCTACCTCAAACAATCAAATGTTGTGCTTTGCCGTAAAAGCCTTTTGAAATCTGACAGCGCTGTGATATTGCCAAGAATCAGAGCTTTTGATGACTATGCAACACTTGTATATTGATTAAAATCAATAGGGGCTGTATCAAACAGAGCAAAGGTCACACAAAAAAAAAAATCCGGACAGAAATTTATCGGGTTTTCGCCTGCTATATCAGTTGTATTATTCTCACAGACAATATTTTAACACTCTTAGAAACGTCAGAGTGTTTCCTATCCAATAGTACTAATTATGTGCATATCCTATTTTCTGGGCCTGAGTGGCAGGCATTTTACTTTGGGCACGCCAGACTCTCCAAAACCGTCACCTCTGCTGCCGCTCCCTAAGAAGTTAACAGGTGTGCCTTATTAAAAGTGAATTTGTTGAATTTCTTTCCTTCTTAATGCATTTGAGCCAATAAGTTGTGTTATGAAATGGTAAGGTGTGTGTATACAGATGATGGCACTATTTGGTAAAAGACCAAGTCCATATTATGGCAAGAACCACTCAAATAAACAAAGAAAAACAACTGTCCATCATTACTTTAAGACGTGAAGGTCAGTCAATGTGGACAATTTCAAGAACTTTTAAAGTTTCTTCAAGTATAGCCGCAAAAAACATAAAGCACTGTGATGAAACTGGCTCTCAAGAGGACCGCCACAGGAAAGGAAGACCCAGTTTCCCCTGCTGTTCATTTAGTTCATTAGAATAACTGCACCTCAGATTGCAGTACAAAAAAATGCTTCACAGAGTTCAAGTAACAGACACATCTCAAAATCAACTATTCAGAAGAGACTGTGTGTAAATCTGTCCTTTGGTCTGATGAGTCCAAATTTGAGAGTTTTGGTTCCAACCACTGTGTCTTTGTGAGACACAGAGTAGGTGAACGGATCATCTCGCGTGTGTGGTTCACACCGTGAAGCATGGAGGAGGAGGTGTGATGGTGTGGGGGCCCTTTTCTGGTGGCACTGTCAGTGATTTATTTAGAATTCAAGGAACACTTAACTAGTATGGCTACCACAGCATTCTGCAGCGATACACAATCCCATCTGGTTTGCACTTAGTGGGACTATCATTTGTTTTTCAACAGGACAATGACCCAACACACCTCCAGGCTGTGTAAGGACTATTTGACCAAAAAGGAGAGTGATGGAGTGCTGCATCAGTTGATCTGGCCTCCACAATCCCCCAACCTCAACCCAATTGAAATGGTTTGGGATGAGTCGGACCGCAGAGTGAAGGAAAAGCAGCCAACAAGTGTTCAGCATATGTGGGAACTCCTTCAAGACCATTGCAAAATCATTCCAGGTGAAGAGAATGCCATGAGTGTGCAAAGCTGTCATCAAGCAAAGGGTGGCTACTTTGAAGAATCTAAAATCTTAAATATATTTCGATTTGTTCAACACTTTGTTTTTGGTTACTACATGATTCCATATGTTTCTTTTATAGTTTTAATGTCTTCACTATTATTCTACAATGTGGAAAATAGGAAAAATCCAAATGTTTGACTGGCACTGTATAGGTACATGTACTTCTGACAGTTTGGTATGCACATGAAATATGACTTTCACGAGTTAGTCTGAAATGAGGATTGTAATATATCTATTGTGTTTTGTGCATCAGGCAGCTCCTGTATAACAGTCTGAGCTGAGCCCAGAGGTGACACAAAGAAGAGAGAAATGTGTATGGGACAAGTTCAGGAGAGAGGAGGAGGATTTCATAAAATCAAGCCTCTGAAGTTTAACTTGGCATGTCATTTCACTGTTTCTTTTATTTACATGCCTACAAAACCTCACACAACGGAATATGTATTTTTCTTTTGAAGACTTCAGACTTTCTTTCAGTCTGTGAAAAGAAAGTGTATTGAGATTTCAAGTGTAATGACAACATTCCTTCGACTGTGACAACTGTTTGTACCAACGCAAAACCTTAAGCTGATGCAACAGGGTGATAGTCTGCATTTTTTGTGGCAAAGAAAAACAAAGATGTAATGTGATGAAAAGTTGAATTTGGGATGGAATAAATAGTTCCACCAAGAGTAGTTTACACTGACATGTAGATAAATAAATACATTGACATAATTTGAATTGCTATTCATTTACATTTTAACTGTCAAATTCGTAGACATTCCGCCAGCTAGGCCAGTGAAGTGTGATGGTATTAATTCAAAATGATGTTAGTTACACAGTGTGATGTGTTAAATAATTTCTGGGGGGACGTTTTCTCAGGAAAACAGATATTTTCTCATTCCAAGTTTTGAGCCATTACAAATGTTAACCGACTGGAAAGTAAAAAATTGTAAGTGTGATTGAGTGGACCTCTACTGCTGCCCTGATTTTTGGGGAGTCATAACGCAGTTGGCTGAAGAAAACAATATTGCAGCTCCTGGTTGATGGTAGATGTGAGAGGCAATAGCGAGACTTTAACCTTGGCTGCTGTGGTGTGACTAACACATAGCATTTGGGGAGCAGAAAAGAAAATTAAAAGTAAACAAGTCTGTCACCGCTGTCTCACCTGTTGCGTCGCCTTTTTTCCCTTTCTTTCAAACATGTGGCAAATTGCTTTGCCACGGCAAGACATTTCTCTCACAGAGCGACTGAAAACCGTTTATTATTCTTGTGTTGCTAGTCCAAAGTTTCAGAGAGTTTTCTTCAGACTGATGCCAATATGTCTCTCTAGTACATCTTTGTGAAATTCATGTTAGATTGTTTTGTTGATCACATTAAATCAATGTGTATTGGTCTCTCACACATTGTGAAAGTACTTGAATACTTATTGGGTATAAAAAATATACTGGCGCTACTTCGCACTTCCAGGAAAACTTATAGAAAGCAGTAGAAATGGGTGAACATACTTGATGAATTTTCAAATGCTAACTTCAGACTATAACCATATCGTTTGTGTGTCAAACAACAAAGGTGTTTGAATGTCATTTTAAGTGAGCTGTTTACTCTCAGGTTTAAGTCAGCTAGCTGGATGCTGCTTTTTGCCTTGTAATTGGCTTCCAAAAAGCTGACCGGGGTAAAAGTACAGAGGCTAGCTGGGAAATATGACAAAGTCGGAAAGTTTCGTCCGCGGACATGAGGATTTTTTTTTTTTAAGTAACGGCTAATGACTGTTTTTATCTGTGGAACAAGCACACCTTCATTTCTCCGAGTTAGATGCATTAAAAGAATGCTTTGCTTAATTGGTCTCTCTAAAGCTAGTTTTAATGAACAGCCAGGTCGGACCATCAGGCCAAATTACCTTGATCCTCTTTTTACGGAGCAGAATAATGAAACCTCAGCGGATTAGCTGAAGTGTGCCATGTTTTCAAACCTATGTGTGGGGACCAGAAGGCCCTGGTAGCAACTAGCTCAATATTTGCCTTCTGCTGTAGAGGTAAAGCTTCAGTGGTTAAACTTGTTTTAAGCAATAACCGTGTCAACTGTTTTCCCCCTGCCAATGCCACTAAGATAAGGTACAGTAAAGTTGTACTAGCATAATAAACTGTCAATATATGTTTGTAAAATTAGGCTAAATGTATGCCATAGTACATGCCCCACCACAAATTAATCAGATTGTGTTCAGTGGGAAACACCATGACATAAACACTTTGAAAAGAAAAAGAAAAACGAGCGTTTCTTCAGTTCAAGTTCATGTGGTCCAACCCCCCCATTTCCCCTGTTTTGTGCCAACAGAACATTACCCTGGTGTGACCTCCAGGACTGCTTTTCTAGTTTCACCTCCACAGAGAGAGGAGAAACAGTTTTCACACCAGCTAGCTTCCAAAAACACTCTGACTGCAGCCAGCTACTGCCCACACTCCCAAGAGTAAAAGACTCAAGAGTTATTTGTTCCCAGAACTACTCTGGTTCCCTGTCAACCCCCATACACATCCACAGGAGGCCAGAAACTACCGGAACCACTTAATGGTTCTCAGGCAGGGGACCTTGTCAGGACTCACTTGACTGTCCCTCACCTATGGAGTTGATGGAACACACCTGGGCAAAGTCTCGGGTAATGAGGATGCTAGTGTGTGTGTGTGTGTGCTCTGAATTTGGAGGAGAGAGTGAGCAAAGGAGCATGCCATACCCCAACAAGCGAAGTCCAATTGTTGTGGTGTAACTGCAGAGTTCGACTGCAGTGCAGGGTTTGATTTTACTGAAGGGGAATTTACTGAGAGGCCGTCATAAGGCCCATGAATCGCTGTCCATAAACCTGCACGGTGAACACATAAAGCTCTGTTTTGTTTTAGTGTTGAGATATCTCCTATTAACTTCCCTTTGATTACGCATAACGGATAGACAGGCAGGCAGGCTGTGGAGAGCTGCCACACACACACACACACAGAGACACACACAGAGACACACACACACACACACAAATACACACACACACACACACACACAAATACACACACACACACAAACTCACTGCTATCCAAAACTCCCTGGCTGAGAGCTACCATACCTGTTGCCAAGTGTGGTTTGTTACATCGCCCATAGCAACACAGCCACAGCTCTAGACGACAGTCTGTGAGGGCCACTCTAAGGTAGTTTTTCAGACTGGAAGAATTTGCAGTGATGTAAAAGGGAGGACATTTTTGCCCTTTACCCTTTCCCAGTGCTCTTCCATTTACCCTTACATATCTCTCTTTCTCTCTTTCTCTCTCTCTCACATACAAGCATGCACACATTAACACACATGCACACACACACACACACACACAGAGCACATCCAACCCATTCGTCCCACGCTGTTCAGACAAATTACTGGTGGAAGCCAGGGGCTGGGTGCCCATCTGGCCAGTCCTGTTCCACCGAGCCCCAGCATGGAAGGCCTAATCCCCAGCCTCACACACAGTACAGAAGGGCCCGCACAGCCTCACAGTGCCCCAATCAAACTCAAGGACGATGGCTAAACCTTCACACTGCACCACCACCATGCAGGCAACAAGGTCAGCCCAACACACGCCAGCCCAGCCCTCTCCCATTCTAGGCCAAGCCACAGAGAACCTACCCCATGGAGGCCTGATTGGGAAAAACTCCAGAGGGAAAAGCCCATCTTTTGCAGAAACAGAAGCCAATGTACTCCAATGTGATTAGTTACCAGCTACTGTAGCATCCAGAGAAATGGGTAGGCTACGTCATCGGTCAAGCCAGGGACAAAAAGGTATAGAACAGGATGGAGATAGAACGGCTACAGTAAAAGTGAATTGTGATAGAATTGTGATTGTATGAGTAGTTTGTGATAAAATGGAAATTGCAGAAGTGGATGAGAGTGGATTCTGATACAACAGGGATTGTAGAAGTGCATTGAGATAGAATGGCAATTGTTGAATGTTTTACCTATTTAAGTTAGGGATCGGACCCTTTTTTTCAATTTTCGCCTAAAATCACATACCCAAATCTAACTGCCTGTAGCTCAGGACCTGAAGCAAGGATATGCATATTCTTGATACCACTTGAAAGGAAAAACGTAGAAGTTTGTGGAAATGTGAAATGAATGTGGGAGAATATAACACATTAGATCTGGTAAATTTCTTTTTTTTTATCATCTTTGAAATGCAAGAGAAAGGCCAATATATAACTTCGGAATATAGGCGCAATATAGTGCAGTGTATGTGCAAAGTTTTAGATTGATTCAATGAACCATTCCATTTCTGTTCAAAATGTTGTATCAAAACTGCCCAAACGTGCCTATTTTGGTTTATTAATACATTTTCAAGTTCATAACTGTGCACTCTCCTCAAACAATAGCATGGTATTCTTTCACTGTAATAGCTACTGTAAATTGGGCAGTGCAGTTAGAGGAACAAGAACGTAAGCTTTCTGCCCATATCAGATATGTCTATGTCCTGTGAAATTGTCTTGTTACTTACAACCTCATGCTAATCCTATTAGCCTACGTTAGCTCAACCGTCCCGCGGGGGGGACACCGATCCTGTAGAGGTCTATAATTGTCAGCAACAAACAGTGACTGAACTCAGTTACACTGTTACCATTGACATTAGATTTTGGAAGGCAAAGTCCAGTTTGGGGGAATAACCGTGAAATGAATTTTAAAAAATCACAAAGTAAGAAAGCTACAGAGAGAAATTCTATTTCAAACATTCAAACCAAGCCTCGGACTTCAACTAAGTAAGCATGAAAGGCAAAAGGAAAAGCAATAGTGACTCCTGGCTGCATGTTAAACACACTTTGGGTCTGATGACCAAACAAGCTTGGCATTGTGACTGAATAGAGTTCATACCCTTATGTGAGACTGAATCAAACTTCACTGCTGGAATAGGTCTTATAGGAGTGGGCCGTTGTTCGATGACTTAGACCTGCGGTACACTGTGGACTTAATTCAGCCTACTCTGGTGTGAAATTACATAGGCAACCTTGAAATGATTCCCACAATAACAGATGGTCCTAACACTGCAAAAAAAATTGATTTTCCCCCTTGAAGGCGGAATAAGGTGGCATTAAATGGAACTTTGATTAAAAAATGACACCTGAGGCTTGGTGACGGGAGACTGAAGCTTCACAAACTGAGGAGGAGATGGATTCTATCACTGGCTGAATCAGAATGGAAACTTTGTGTTGTAATGAGCTCAGCTTCTCAAATGGAGTACTCAATGCTCAATCCAATAAAATATAATTAGATAATTTACAATGGAGTTCAAGATGGCTCTGTTTCGCTTTACTACAGTACCAAATAATATGTGTCAATACCATTAAGTAATTTCTGTCCTTGCTGACGAAAAGGTAATGAATGTAAAAATCAAGTGGATTATAAGGATTTGGTCTTCAAAACAGTAGTCTTTAGAGTGTGTCAGTGATTTATTCAGCATATTGAGATGGAGAAGTTTTCTCATTAAAGAGTGAGCATCAGACCAACCCCCTGCTTATAAGATGGTGAACTATCCTACAATGATTGATAGGGACCCTGATAGGCTTAGGGGAGAGTGGGGTAAGATGAGCAATTTTTTAAATTCAGCATCACTCCTTCAATTATTTCCTTGTATCCCTGGAAATAATCATAATTCATGTAAACATTGCAGTTTTGAAAACATAACTTGTCCAAAAAAAGTGGTCCCTTGGCACAACTTACCCCAGGTATGGGGTAACTTTAGCAGCGGGACATGGTAAGTTAAACCGCCTACAGATTTCTGTGCTGAATGAAATATTACCACTACCTTTTTAAAACCATGTTTATCTATATTTCAAAAACACAATTCAACACAATCACAATTGCTTTCGGTCTTTTTAATAATGCATCTTTTAACACAAGCTTAACACCTAACAAACACATTGTACTTAAACTTTTGACATAGGACAGACCCTGTTATTACCTCATATCCCAGCGATCCATGCCTTGCATTATGCCCGGGAAGATAACACTTCAATGTGCTCAACTTGCTATTAGCTCAACCATTGGCTCAGCTTACCTCATGGCCATTGGCTCAACTTACCCTAAGGCAAACATTTTGACTATATTAGCCCACACGCTACAATGACGTACATTCATGCTAGGATAAGGACCTCATATTGAAGCTTATAGAGACCTCAACTGATGTATAGAACAACCTTAAAATTATATACTTTGGTTTAGATTCAAGTATAATGAAATCTCTACATCTAAATTCATTTGACTTGGTGAAAATCCGTTTTTTGGACCTAACTTGCTCACCACTTTTTTCCATGTGATTTCTTCCTTCCCAGACTCCATGAAATGATGACTAAATGTTTGGTCAAATCATACATTTTGTGTATGGTTTCCTAGAATCAAGGGTGGCTCAACTAACCCCTTTGGCTCAAATTACCCCACTCTCCCCTACAACACAGTATGGCTCAGAATCTGAAATGCAGACGGCATATCACTGTGCATTATAAGGATTTGGAGTCTTTAGAGTGTGTCAGTGGTTTATGCAGCACATTGAGATGGAGCAGTATCATCGTTAAAAAGAGAGCATCAGACCAACCCCCTGCTTTTTAAGATGGTGAACTATCCTACAATGATTGATAGTGACCCTGATAGGCTTACAACACAGTATGGCTCAGAATCGGAAATGCAGAGGGCATATCACTGTGCATGAATAGGAATATTCTACTTACGAATATTCACCTGCTCATCGAACAACTCATTCCAAAATCAATATGAATATGAAGTTGGTCCCCCCTTTGCTGCTAAAACAGCATCCATTATTCTGGGAAGGCTTCCCACTAGATATTAGAACATTTCTGCAGGGACTTGCTTCCATTCAGCCACAAGAGCATTAGTGAGGTTAGGCACTGATATTGGGCGATTAGGCCTGGGGTTGAGGTCAGGGCTCTGTGCAGGCCAGTCAAGTTCTTCCACACTGATTTTCGACAAACCATTTCTGTATGGACCTCGCTTTGTGCATGGTGGCATTGTCATGCTGAAACAGGAAAGGACCTTCCCCAAACTGTTGCCACAAAGTTGGAAGCACAGAATCATCAAGAATGTCATTGTATGCTGTAGCGTTAAGATTTCCCTTCACTGGAACTAAGGAGCCTAACCATGAAAAACAGCCACAGACCATAATTCCTTTGCCACCAAACTTTACAGCTGGCACAATGCATCGGGGTAGCGTTCTCCTGTCATCCGCCAAACCCAGATTCGTCAGTCGGACTGCGCATGGTGAGCTTATGTGTGCGGCTGCTCAGCCATTGAAACCCATTTCATGAAGCTCCCGACGAACAGTTATTGTGCTGACGTTGCTTCCAGAGGCCGTTTGGAACTGGGTAGTGAGTGTTGCAAACGAGGATAGACAATTTTTATGCGCTACGCGCTTCATCACTCGGCAGTCCTGTTGTGTGAGCGTGTGTGGCCTACCACTTCGCGGCTGAGCTGTTGTTGCTCCTGGACGTTTCCACTTCAAATCAAATCAAATGTTATTAGTCACAAGCGCCAAATACAACAGGTGTAGACCTTACAGTGTAATGCTTACTTACAAGCCCCCAACCAACAATGCAGTTAAAAAAATATGAATAAGAATAAGAAATAGAATTAACATGTAGTTAAAGAGCAGCAGTAAAACAACAATAGCGAGACTATATACAGGGAGTACCGGTACAGAGTCAATGTGCGTAGGCACCGGCGGGGGCACCGGTTCACAGTGACAGCACTTACAGTTGACTGGGGCAGCTCTAGCATGGCAGAAATTTGACGAACTGACTTGTTGGAAAGGTGGTATCCTATGACGGTGCCATATTGAAAGTCACTGAGCTCTTCAGTAACGCCATTCTACTGCCAATGTTTGTCTATGGAGATTGCATGGCCGTGTGCTCGATTTTATCAAACTTATCAGCAACGGGTGTGGCTGAAACAGCCAAATGCACTAATTTGATGGCGTGTCCACTAACTTTTGTATATATAGTGTACAAGTTCATATGTCACAAATTTGACGTACGGGTAAAGCATCACTTGTGAAAGATGTACAGGTAAAATGTCACAAATATTCTATATAAGTAATATGTCACATATGTTAGTCCATCTAAATCTCTGTCTGGGAACTATTATTTTTTCTTTCTAACTTACTGCCTATATATATATATATATATATCACGTTTTAGGGAAGACCCAGATGCAGACAGTGTTGAAGTAACAGAAATGTATTACTAGAACAGGGTGCAGGCAAAATGACAGGTCAAGGGCAGACAGAGGTCGGTAATCCAGATCAGAGTCCAAAAGGTACAGAACTATTGGCAGTCTAAGAGTCAGGGCAGGCAGAAGTCAATAATCCTGTGTGGTGTGACAAGGGACAGAATGGCAGGCAGGCTCAGGAGAGGCAGAATGGTCAAAACCGGGAAAACTAGAAAACAGGAACTGGAAACAGACAGGAGCAAAGGGAAAACCGCTGGTAGGCTTGATGAACCAAACAAACTGGCAACAGACAAACAGAGAACACATGTAAAAATACACTGGGGATAATGGGGAAGATGGGCGACACCTGGAAGGGGGGGGGGGAGACAAGCACAAAGACAGGTGAACCAGATCAGGGTGTGACATATACACTACCGTTCAAAAGTTTGGGGTCACTTAGAAATGTCCTTGTTTTTGAAGGATAAGCACATTTTTTGTCCATTCAAATAACATCAAAATGATCAGAAGTACAGTGTAGACATTGTTAAAGAAGCAATAATACTGGTCTTCTTTAGACTAGTTGAGTATCTGGAGCATCAGCATTTGTGGGTTCGATTACAGGCTCAAAATGGCCAGAAACAATGAACTTTCTTCTGAAACTTGTCAGTCTATTCTTGTTCTGAGAAATGGCTATTCCATGCGAGAAATTCCCAAGGAACTGAAGATCTGATACAACACTGTGTACTACTCTGGCAAACTGGCTCTATCCAGAATAGAAAGAGGAGTGGGAGGACCCGGTGCACAACTGAGCAAGAGGACAAGTACATTAGAGTGTCTAGTTTGAGAAACAGACTCCCTCACAAGTCCTCAACTGGCAGCTTCATTAAATAGTACCCGCAAAACACCAGTCTCAACATCAACAGTGAAGATGCTGGTCTGTATATCCCAATGCCCCAGGGCAGTGATTGGGGACATTACTCTGTGTAGGACGATGTCTTTCGGATGGGACATTAAACAGGTGTCCTGACTCTCTGTGGTCACGAAAGATCCCATGGCACTTATCATAAGAGTAGGGGTGTTAACCCTGGTGTCCCGGCTAAATTCCATCATGGCCACCTAATCATCTCTAGCTTCCAATTGGCTCATTCATCCCTCCTCCTCTCCCCTGTAACTATTCCCCGGATTGTCGCTGTAAATGAGAATATGTTCTCAGTCAACTTACAGGGTAAAATAAAAAATAAAAAACCACTGGACTACCCCAATCCCGCTCACACTTTCTCTTTCTCTCTCTTCAAAAGCAACATTCCCTAAAACAACCCGACAACTTTTCCATTGAGGGGGCCGGCGTGTGTGTGTGCGGACAGGCCAAGCCTAATGATCATTAGTGGAGGAGAAAGGCAACGAGAAGAGAGGCTTCCACAAAGGACCTATTTCTGGATCCTCCTGGTCTGCAGGCCCTCCTCTCCTCTGCCTCCCCTTTACTCCCCTGTCTCCCCTCTCTCCCCGGGGAGGCAAAACAAAGTCATAGATCTGCCAGGGGGAGGTAATTAGGAAAGATATGTAATTTGAATAATGCAGGCCTGCTGAAGTATTGAAAGCACCTAAGGTTTATTAATTAAGTGATAATCTGGTGAATAGGTTGCTGCGTGTCTCTCTTATTCTCCAGATAAATCATTCACCAGGGCAGAGGAGGCATACAGGAAGAGATAACATTCTCTCCTACCTGTCATCGTCAGTAGGCTCGTTAATGAGACATTAAAGCTGGGTATACAGTGTTCTGTGTTATCTCCTCTAAGTTAACGGTAAGTAGTACACTACCCGGACACCGCAGGAGGTTGCTGGTGCTTTAATTGGGGAGGACGGGCTCGTGGTAATGGCTGGAGTGGAATTAGTGGAATGGTATCAAATACATCAAACATGGTCATTATGGATATTGTGTGTAGATTGATGAGGGGGAAGGGAACAATTTAATCAATTTTAGAATAAGGCTGAAGCTTAAGAAAATATGGAAAAAGTCAAGGGGTCTGCATACTTTCCGAAAGTACTGTAAATTGATGTTGTTTTATGGTGATACCATCTACCTTTTCATATTTGTGCACATCTTTCTGAAACAGAAAATGGAAACAATTCAATGGATATCAACCATCAAAGAGGTAAGAATATGTAGGCTATAAGAATATGTTGAAGGCTAGCTGTATTGGGTGCAGATGACTGAACTGCTCACTTTTGTGTCTGTGTCTGCAGGTATACAGACGAGGAGGCATACAAAGGTATGTCAATTAGTATTGGTATTTTATGCTGATCATAATTACCCTCCTCCTCCCTTACCTTTTCAATGAATATACTGTTTTTTCATTCACAACAAAAACACATGTATAAATTCTGTTCTGTGCATGTTTTGTTAATCATCTGTATAATTACTTTTTGGGGGATTCACATACTTCACTCCCCCTTCACCTCTGATGAATATAACAGGAAACCTATTCAATCACCATGCAGTGCAAAATCATTTTGTGTTCTTGGACGAACCTTTTGGGGGCCATTTTCAGTGCCAAGAACCATAAGGTTCTTCAAAGATCAAATTTTTGAGTGTACACTGAAAAAAAAGTTTCCTGGAGTACCCTGCAAGAACCCCCGGCAACTAAGGACATTTCTCGATGAAACCCACCTCCTATGTGGTTCTTGGAATAACCTTTTGGGGGCCATTTTCAGTGCCAAGAACTCTTGAGGATCTTAGAAGAACCCCTGTTGAACCCCTCATTTTTATAGTGTATAGCTTATCCATTAAATTTGGCATTACTGCTAGTAGCCAATAAAAATGCATTGAATAACAGATTCACGACATGGAACAACATAGTCCACAAAGAAATCTAATGAAAGTTTGTTCAGAAGTGTCTGTCCTATATCTGAGAGACATAAGAAACATCAGGAAACAAATTTAATTTAGGTTCTAAACTATCTCTATATATAATACCATATTTTTTGTACTGGTACCAGGGACATTCAGACGAGTCTTGTTAGGCTTGTGGGCCCCCTAGAGCAAAACGGAGAACACCATCATGTTAGTGAGTGTCTTAGCTGTCCACAGAGATGTCATATTAGTGTGTAGCCCAAACGAAGAATGTAATCATGAGAGTCTCCTCTTTTAATAGAGTGGTCATAATACTTTCTAGGCCAAACCTTTGGGACGCTACAGACGTTTTTGTGAGAATACCGTTTTTTGTGTTGTCTCATGTTCTGACAAACATTGCTCTAGCTCTGCCACATTTCGCCGCAGATGCAGAAGGGTGATATTGGCGGATGTGGTGGATTGAGACTCCATGTGGGGCGCAGAAATTATAGGTCAAGGGCAGTGGTGGAAAAAGTACTCAATTGTCATATTTGAGTAAAAGTAAAGATAATGACTCAAGTTAAGTTAAAGGGAAAATCACCCAGTTAAATACTACTTAATTTAAAGTCTAAAAGTCTAAATTCCTTATATATATATTAAAAACATTATTGTAAAATGTTTTTGATGGATAGCCAGTGGCACACGCAGACATCATTTACAAACAAAGCATTTGTTTGCCAGATCAGAGACAGTAGTAATGACCAGGGATGTTCTCTTGATAAGTGTGTGAATTTGACCATTTTCCTGTCAAAATGTAATGAGTAATTTATGCTGTCAGGGAAATGTATGGAGTAAAAAGTACATTATTTTCTTTAGGAATGTAGTGAAGTAAAAGTAAAAGTTTGTCAAAATATAAATAGTAAAGTGAAGTACAAACACCCAAAAAAACAAATTAAGTTGTACTTCAAAGTATTTTTACTTAAGTACTTCACACCACTGGTCAAGGGTTAAAAGCCAAAGAAAATGGTGAGTATCGGTCTATAGCCTTAAAAACAAACTCAAAGCTCAAGTCAATCAATGCGGGTCAGTTCCTACAAAACCTCATTAACAACTTGGAGAAACACTTGCCTTTTGATGATTAAATAATCAAAGATCTCAGCATTCTGGATCAGACTAAATGGCCATCAGTCCATGGTGAAGAGGAAGTAAGACGACTGTGCAAGCGTTTGTGCACAGACCAATCACTGAACCGGATACGTGTCCTAAGAGAAGATCCTAACAGTGAGCCCAAGGACTGAAAACCTCTTATGAACTGTATGCAAACATTCCCTGTCAGCACAGCAGAGTGTGAGAGGAACTTAAGCTGTATGAACAATATCAGCACAGACAAAAGGGCTACCCAACTGGCCACAAACATATCAAACTTAATGATGATGAACATAAATGGCCCCCCTACTTCCCGGTTTGACCCCCGAAAGTATACCAGGACATGGTTAAAGAGCCAGCGTGCTACCGCTGCTTTGTGTTCTAGACAGTGCAGTGTGAAGACCCTGTAGAAAGCAAGTCTATCTGGAATATACTGTAATGTTGCAAAGTGAAGGTGTTATGTTTGAATAGACTGAAATGTCATGTTTAATATGCAATTCTAATGCAGATCCATAAGCTATGTGAAGCACTGTTGCAATCTTCTGAATGACAGTCCATTCGGAAAGTAT
Source organism: Brachymystax lenok tsinlingensis (assembly GCA_030435695.1). Classification (NCBI taxonomy): domain Eukaryota; kingdom Metazoa; phylum Chordata; class Actinopteri; order Salmoniformes; family Salmonidae; genus Brachymystax; species Brachymystax lenok. The sequence goes on from CM059790.1 coordinate 29,003,495, forward strand.
TCAAACCCCTTTACTTTTTCTACAATTTGTTACGTTACAGCCTTATTCTAAAATGGATTGAATAAAACATTTTCCTCATCAATCAACACACAATACCCCATAATGACAAAGTAAAAACAGATTTGTAGAAATTGAAAAACAGAAATACCTTATTTACATAGGGATTAAGACCTTTACCTGTATATTTGTGGAAATATCACCCTGATTAATACTTTAGTCATATCACATTTGACCTATTTGCTTATGGTTTTGCCTACACCTAGCGCCCAGTTTTTTCAATTACATGAGCAAAAAAGATTACATTTTATTTGGAATGCAAACCAGACAAAATTAAAAGGGCCTATATATTGAATATGAATTCGGAGGGCAGAAATTATTAAATATTAACGCATTAGACCTCTCACTAGGCATCAGTCATACAAAAGTTCTACTTTAATCCGAACTGGTTCTCTAGCAAATTAGCAAGAATGTCTCACCCCATGTTCAAGATTGGCCTTTTTCCTTTTATTCCGATTGGAACCGCTCACTTTCGGTTATTTGAAAACGAAATAATTTCCAAAATATCATTATTTTTTAAACAAGACATAGAATGTTGGTTGCAATTTCAGTTTAATCTACCAGAAAAGACAGAACAAATAATACAACAAATATTGTGGTTAAACTCAAATATACTAATTAATTTTAAAAAAACATACTTTTTTAAATTAAATGTTTAAAAAAAGGAATAATCTTTGTAAATTATATCATAAATAGGACTGGTGGAGTTATGTCACACATGCAGCTAACACAAACATATAATGAAATGTCTGCTCTACCCAAAATTGCAACCAACTAGTTGCAGCAAGTGAAAGGGGGAAAAAGTAATGAACTTGTCTGGTAGCCATGCATTAGACCAAAATTGGTTAAAGAAAATTGTGGTAAATAAAAATGCATACTAGTTTCATTTAAGGACCAAAAAATTGCAGCTGTACAATATAGATTGCAAAAGTAGTTGAGAAGAGATTTTCGATGTACCGATTCCAGGACACTTGTTTTTGACCAATATTTAGCAATTGGATTTTGATGTTTGTTGAAAATATATTTTAATAGATACACCATACACTGAGATGGACTGTAAAAATGTTGACATGAAATTCTAAATGACCAAAACAATGCAATGTTTTGGGGTAATCTTTGATACCATAACAGTTGTGGTGTTTAATTGTGTCAAACTACTTAATCTGTCTGAAAGTCTATTATTTGGCTCTTGAATACATATTGGTAGATTCATGCATTAAGCCTAATGTATGTTCTGTAATTCCATATAAAAGTATTTTATCTTCTCCAATTATTAAACTTAAATTATTTATACAAGGGGTAGAGAGAAGCTTATTAGCCTATATTATGCAGTACTGTCACTGAACCCCTTTACACACATGTTCAATTTCAGCACAGTTCCTGGCTTCCAGCAACTGTGTTGAATGACTTACCAGGCCAGCCTAGTTCAGCTTGGCTCTGTAGTGTGAAGAGAGGAACTCAGAACATAAGAACACAATGGTGGTTTCCACACTGCAGGACTAAGCTTACACTGAGCCATGCCAAGCCAAACCCAGATGAGTTGGCCTGGATATGTATCCACCATAATGGCTTGAACCATGTTAGAAAGGTCAGTGGGAAGAAAATATCCAGGCCAGCACATTGCAGTTTGGGTTGCAGTTGCCTGACTGTGAAAGACCAACATGGGATAATCATTTTAGGTCATTCAGAGTACATGTCACTGTTTTTCATATAATCGTTTTCACACAGGGCACCTTTCAAACAGACCGTATGAATTAGAGTATACCCACTTCTCCAGGCACCACTACACCACTGGTTGTTGTCAAACATGTGAGTCGGAAAAGACGAGTGAATTCTACTAGATCAAACGGCAAAATGATTTAGCAGTTTAGGTATGTATTACGCTAGTATGGGTATTCAGACATGTCCAGTGACTCAGATTTCTTGAACATTGAGCATCTGGTAATTGTTTGCAGTAAGTGTGTTTTTGTTGTTGTCACTTGACTGGAAAACTACTGAACATCAGAAGGTGCAATATGCAGAAATCACCCCACCATTTCCTGGTTGCTAAAATTTGAATAGTTCACTTAATTTCAGTTTATGTGACAAAACAAGCAATGTATAGTGTAGAGAATCATGGTACCATCTAAATCGCAGTGAAATATATTGTCATGACCTGGCTAGATCATAAATGAACAACTGTCCAGACAGAAGATTGAGTTTATGAATTCCCGGTTTATTAGCCCAACTCAATGCAGGCTACTGTTTGGCCGTAGCCCACGCCAAATTAAGCAAGGATAAGACCCAACATAAGAGAGAGAACTTTGGCTAAACATGGCCTTAAACTTGCGATGCTCCACCCCCCTGCCTCCCCCTCACCCCTTTGCCACTCCCGCTCCACCAACCACCAGGATGCCCGGCACCAGAACATTCCAGGCATTCACGTGGTTGGCAGATAGCAGGTTGACCGGCATGTCAGACCCTGCGAACACTGGGTACTGGTAAGTACAACACAACCAATGAACAGCATAACACATAACACACAGCTGTCTGTGTGGGTCGCTACAATATTTTCATTATCCAATAATATTGTATTTTCAGCTCTTTGAAGCTGTTGTACAAAACCGAAAGTAAAAGATGCAAAAACGAAACTTAAGAACGAGAACATAGAAATAGCGCACATAGAACAAATCTACCGCTTCTTAGACTTTCAGTGAGAATGACAGATCTACAACTCACATTTCTATGGGAATTTCAGGTCAGGTAGCTCAAAAAGATACATATTGCAGCTTTAATTCCTGTTTATGCTGATGCAGGTTTACCTTGAACTTGAGTCAGTCTCACAATACTGTTAGGTCTATACTGTAGGTGTATACTGTAGGCACAAACTGCAGCATTCAGTATTTGCCAAACTTATTTTCTTTGAGCTTACATGCCAGCATGATTTGGGGATGTTTCTGCTCCCTTCACATCTGGTCCAAGGGTTACAAGTATGTCTGTGTGTGTTTGTTTGTGTGTGTGTGTTTGCATTTGTGCGAGGGTGGATGAGTGAGTGTGTGCACTTGTGCATGTGTTCTTTTGTTTATGCTGCTGCAGTTCAGAAGCAGATGGAATGACTCGAGGCAATAGAGGTTAAGTAAAAATCTGTCAGTGGAAAGATATTCACAGTGCCAAAATTAGAAAAAACACAGAGACAGGGTGCCATGCACACAGAGACAGATTACACTGTAGTCTGTCATGGAAAGCAGAGTTCCTTCTGCTGCGTCGGAAATCACTTTTCAGGTGCCGGATTTGAATGTTTTGAAAGGAAGATCAGGAGCATCTGGTTCAGCTGAATGCACTTCTTCTGGATGCACGACTATGCGAACAAATATGATGTACAAAAGATACTGTAGCAATGGAGAAAATGGTTTTCTTATGAATCTATATGTGAACAGATAATGACAGTACTGCCATACAGTCAGGCTTTGACAGAAAGGCTGGATAGGTTAAACAATCATTGAATCATGGCATGCTGAGATGGGGAGAGGGTGGATATGGCCTTGGCTCCAAGTGGGATTGAAGCTTCTGAAATATGTATGGGTTATTTAGGCTGGGGTTCAATCAAACTTGCACTGCAGAAACTGTTCACACATATACAAACAGTATACAGTCAGGTACACAATTATTGGACCCTTGATAAAGATAAGCAAAAAATACAATTCAAAAATCATACAAAATACTGAGCTATTTTGTATGCTAAAAAAAGACGTGATAATTTCTATCTCAAAAAGATACATTAAGGGTCAAAATTATTGGCACACCAAGACAAGATCCCCAAACACACATTAACATCCACAAAGAAAATGTTTAATTGACAACAAAATCAACATTTTCAGTCTCCCGATTTGAACCTGTGGTTTTAAATGAAAAGGGCAGTCCATAAACTCAGATGAAGGATATCAAGAATCGGGAAAGAGTCTGTACAGAGGAATAGTCTCCAATCTCATAAAACATTTTAGAAAAAGCTCAATGTCATTATCCTTGCAAGGTGAGGTATTTAAAGGTAGTGAAATAATCATTTTTACTCCTATATTTTTGAGAGAAAAAAGTATTACTTGCTAAACAACATCTCTTTCTCTGAGCAGTTGCATTAGAACAAAATAATATAATTTTCAAATTTTTTGGAGCATACAATATTGCTCATATTTTTTTGCTCATCTTTATCAAGGGTGCCAATAAGCTTGGACCTGACTGTAGATACACAAATACAACCACATGCATGCGCACACGAGCGCACGCGCACACACACACACACACACACACACGCACATACACAAAGATATTTAGTAATAGTTTCATTTAGGTCGCTCGATGTAGTGTCAGCGTTTTCCACTGGTTAAACCGTATGGAATAATGTCAGACTGGACCAGTGGCTAAATGGTCTGATTTGAATACTGCCAACTCAGTCAAAACCGGCTCTGTATTGTCAAGATTTTATGTTGCTTCATGGGCCCAGTCTCGACGACTACAGTACAACTCTTAATTAACATTATCCCCGTGGTACAGACAGGGTCAATCAATACTGCTGGATCTGTCCTTTTAGAGAATGCAGATGTGTTCTAAATCAATAGTCCTGTGTCATCACCTCTCATTTCAATCAAAATGCTGAGATATGATGCTGTGGCAGGTCTCCAGGGGATACACAATGTCTGGACTGCATCTCAGTTCTTTAAATCTGTTTCCTTTACTCATCTCCTTTCCTTCATCTGCTAGTGTGTGGACAGGTACTGGATAGGTGAAAATAAAGACGAGGTGTGTCACTTCACACACCCTTCTGTATTTATCAGTAGAATGATCCTAATCAGTAGAAGGTGCTGCACTGTGACTAGACCCTCTGCACTCTCTTTGGCCTTGTCTTTGTGTTAGAATGTGTTTTGTGTGAGTTGACCAAGCGTTGACAGGGGTCAGGACCTGTTCTACCTCCATCATAACTCTTTGCCCTGCTCTCTGTAACTTCCTGAAGGCCTGGTGGACAGTTATGGGATTGGTGAGCTGGAACCCTACACTCTGTAAGTCCCTGAAGGCCTGGTGGACAGCTCTGGAAGTGGTGAGCGAAAAGCCTATTCTCTGTTAGTCCCTGAAAGGCCTGGTAGACAGCTCTGAAAGTGGTGAGCTGGAACCCTACCTACCAGGTACTGATTTATTTTCACTTTGTGATTTGTTTCTGATGGTGTGTGTTTGGGTTGGTGCGTGCATGTGTGAGTGCTTGAGCATTCGTGCGTGTGCGTGCATGTCTGTGCGTGCGTGTTTGTATCTGTATGTGACTTTATCTCTACTTGTATCGACTATTCTTCTTATTTTCTCTCTAGGTAAGACATGTCTTTGAAAGTCCATTGTAAGTCTGCACATTCTGAAATAACCAACATTTGCCATAACTGCAGGCAACAGAGACTTTGGAGTGTGTTGCTCTTTTAATTATGGAGTATGGTTCAGTCTGTGCCGTCTATAGATTGTGTTGCCCTTTTAATGGGGTTCCTGTTCGGCCCGGCTTTTCCTGTAGTCCATGATCAGCTCTTTTGTCTTGCTCAAATTGAGGGAGAGGTTGTTGTCCTGGCACCACACGTTTAATAATTCAACTTTTGGATTTAGAATTTGGCGCCTTACATTTCACCTGGTAGTGTCGGGATTGGGGCGCTAGCGGCCCAGCAATCCCTGAGAAGATAATTAGTATTTCAAACTGAAAATTAAGTTTAGGCATTAATTCAGAGTGGTTAAGATTAGGGTTAAGGTTTGGGATAGGGTTCAAACAGAAAATAAATCAATACAAAACTAGTGCCTAGCACTGGGATTTAACCCAGTGGACAATGGGCTTGGAAATATCACATACTGTAGATAAACTAAACATTAACATGTGACACAAGATGACTTCTGAAGAATGCAATTTAAATCAAAGGGTTAACATCCTGGATAAATTCAATTCTGAGGAAGAGTCTGTTTAAAGTGGGCTAAATCAGGGTCACACGGAGTGTTTCTTGGTAGTCTTAAACAAATAGACTTTGAAACAAAAGTATAAATCTCACCCCCATGGTTACAGGCTTAAGAAAAAGAAGACATCTGTACCATGTCAAATATAGAGTTGAAATGTATTCAAGTTTGAGTTTGCATCCCAATATTACACATTATATATACTGAACAAAAATATAAACTCAACATGTTGTCACGTCCTGCCGTTTTGGGGGGGGTTTTGGTCAGGGGTTTTGGTCAGAGGTTTTGGTCAGGACGTGACTAGGGGGAATAATGGTTCTATTATTTGTATTGCTATGTTTTGGTTTTGTTAGAAAAAGTCATTTATTATATCCATAAATCTCTGTTTGGTTGGTGTGTTATGTTCAGAAAATCCAACATCGAATCGCCCATTGAAACGTGAAGAGAACGCGTTCAAATATACCTATACACTTGTCCAAGAACAATCAAACATCATTGATAATGTATCCTTAGGAACACTTTTACGTATATTTAGTATAATATTTCAACCGGATTATAAACTGGGCGATAGGAAAGGAAAAAAACCACAGCTCGCGCAAGCCTGTGAACGCGCCATCCTCTTGTGTTTACTTCTGGTGACCACTTCCCAATTCTTCTACTATTACCATCCAGAGCAACTAAACGTAATCAAAACACTGTCTAGAGACTGTTGACATCCAGTGGAAGCAATAGGTACTGAAATCTTACTCCCTTATATGGTCATTTTCAATAGGGAGTGGTTCAAAATGAGACAATGTGTCAAATACACTTTTTCCAGGACAGAAATTCCTCTGGTTTTCGCCTGCTATATCCGTTCTGTTATACTTACAGACAATATAACACTCTTAGAAACTTCAGAGCGTTTCCTATCCAATAGTATTAATTATGTGCATATCCTATTTTCTGGGCCTGAGTGGGAGGCATTTTACTTTGGGCAAGCCAGACTCTCCAAAACCGTCACCTCGGGAGCTGCTCCCTAAGAAGTTAAGTGCGTGTCACCAGTCCGGTGCAACCTGTGCCGGCTCATCCTGTGCCGGCTCTCCGCACTCGCCCTGAAGAGCGTGTCATCAGTCCGGTGAAACCTGTGCCGGCTCCATGCACCAGGCTTCCAGTGCGCCTTCCCAGCCAGGTATGTCCTGTGCCAGCTCTCCGCACTCGCCATGAAGAGCGTGTCATCAGTCCGGTGAAACCTGTGCCGGCTCCACGCAACAGGCTTCCAGTGTGCCTTCCTAGCCCGGTGCCAGGGCAGAAGCTTTCCTCTGCCCGGGGACCAACCCGGGCAAGGCATTCAGCCCACCGACGCCTAATGTCCACCCGAACCCTCCCCATCTAGTTCTGGTTTTGCGGCCGGAGTCCGCACCTTTGGGAGGGGGTACTGTCACGTCCTGGCCATAGAGAGCCTCTGGGCCTCTGGGCCTCTGGGCCTCTGGGCTCTCTATGGAGGTTTTGGTCAGGACGTGACTAGGGGGAATATTGGTTCTATTATTTGTATTTCTATGTTTTGGTTTTGTATGGTTCCCAATTAGAGGCAGCTGATTGTCGTTACCTCTAATTGTGGATCATACTTAGGTTGTTCTTTTTCCCACCTGCTTTGTGGGATATTGTTTTTCGTTTGTGTCATCTTTTGCACTACGTATTGTTACGGTCTGTTCATTCTTTGTTGTTTTTGTATTGTTCCATTTTCTAATTAAAATATGTGGAACTCATCGCACGCTGCGCTTTGGTCCATTTCTGAGAACGATCGTGACACATGTGAAGTGTTGGTTCCATGTTTCATGAGCTGAAATAAAATATCCCAGAAATGTTCCATACCCAAAAAATAGCTTACTTCTCTGAAATCTTGTGCACACATTTATTTACATCCTTGTTAATGAGCATTTATCATTTTCCAAGATAATCCATCCACCTGACAGGTGTGGCATAACAATAAACCGATTAAACAGCATAATCAACTCTAAAATGTACAGTCATGTCACACAACACAATGCCACAGATGTCTCAAGTTTTGAGGGAGCATGCAATTGGTATGCTGACCGCAAGAATGTCCACCAGAGCTGTTGCCAGAGAATTTAATGTTAATTTCTCTACCATGAGCCACCTCCAATGTCATTTTTGAGAACTTGGCAGTAAGTCCAACCAGCCTCACAACCACAGACCATGTGTTACCATGCTAGCCCAGGACCTCCACATCCGGCTTCTTCACCTGCGGGATCATCTGAGACCAGCCACCCGGACAACTGATGAAACTGAAGAGTATTTCTGTCTGTTGGAGTAAAGCCCTTTTGTGGGGAAAAACAAATTCTGATTGGCTGGGTCTGGCTCCCCAGTGGGTGAGCCATGGCTCCCAAGTGGGTATTTCTATGCCCTCCCAGGCTCACCCATGGCTGTGGCCCTGCACAGTCATGTGAAATCCATAGAATAGGGCCTAATGAATGTATTTCAATTGACTGATTTCCTCATATCAACTGTAACTCAGTAAAATCATTAAAATTGTTGCATGTTTTATGTTGCGTTTATATTTTTGTTTAGTACATCACAGAAGACTGAAATATAACAAAACCGTTTGTCATAGAAACACCGGACTCTCCTGCTGGTTCTTCCAATAAAACAAACACCAGTTAATGTGTCCTGTGCTAATATCAGCATTTGATAAAGCCTCATAGGTTGCTCTCCATTTCTATCTCACTGCTTGTACTACATGGTTCCCAATGTTCTATTTCAGATGCCAGAGACGTATCAGTGCATGTACTGTGTGCATGGTGCAGTAGGTGTGTGGTGGAATGATGGCAATGATCAGAGTTAAATGACATCAAACTTTGGGCTTCCTACCTTTGTTTATATCCTTCTGAGAGAGAGGGAACTGACGGGGTTAGGCCTGTAAGGCTCTACCCATTATGTTGCTAACACTGGCAGTGATTCAAAACTGGAGATAATCACCGTATCTCAATGATAGCCGGCCTCCATCGCGTCTCTGAGATACACGACTTACAGAGGGATACTCATGATGGATGCAAGCCAAATGACAGCGAGAGAGGGAGAGAGAGGGAGAGAGAGAGAGAGAGAGAGAGAGGCAGAGAGGGAGACGTGGGTGGCTACTATTGAAGGCTTCTGTCCTGAGGGTCGGTTTCTTATGAAGCCAGCATGTCATCATGTAATTTGTTCTTCTGCAAACTGACCATGTAGCAAGAGAACAATAATTGAAAAGTGTAATTGATCAAATAATGACCATCAAGTCTCAGAGAGCTCTGTGTCTGTTGATAATAGTTGTTTAGTATTTCAGCGACATGACAATCCAAATCTGGGGTTGGGTATTGATTTCTGTAGCCATGGCATCTGGTGCCAGTGTTTTTGTTATTCCTTTCTTCTCTATATTTGGTGACACTTTCTCCCCATTCCAAAGTTCCCAAGGCTGGGTGGGATCTGTTCAGCATGGATCTGTTTGATCTGTGCCAGCTTCAATCATAGATGACAATTTGATGACTGTTGCTGTAAGCCTTACTTTAACATCCCCGCCCCATGGGCGATATCGCCAACCCTTTAGCGGCATTACTGAATTAACAAGGGCCAATTGATGTACTGTAGATGATGATAGACTAGCTCCTTGTCTTAGCATAAAATTATTTTCCTTTTCAATGAGATTAGCTGACCTCTGTATCACTTAAACTGATTGTATTGTTCTGGGGATACATATTTTGTAATCAACACCCATCTGAGTCTGCAGGAAAGGGCTCCAGAACTCCATCTCATCTGCAGCCACTTTATACCCTGTTAAATGGGTATGCTCAGTCGATTATGCAATATTTCAAAGGGCCCTGTAATTTAATTTTGTTAGAACCGGAAAATTAACAAATATTTGGTTAACATCCAAAATTAAAGTAGGGCTAATGTAAATTATATTTCTAAGGCAACATTTCAGAGAAATAATTAGATTGAAGCAACAGTGTTACTCTGAGAGAGAGCAAGAGAGAGACAGAGAGAGAAAGACAGAGAGAGAGAGACAGAAAGAGACAGAGAGAGAGAGAGAGAGAGAGAGAGCGAGCTCCGGATGGCATACTATCTGAATTAACTTGAACTCAAGTCATGATGTGTCTTCTCACAAGTAAGTTGAGTGTTCACTTAAACAAACCAATAAAGCAACCAAATAAGTGACCTTTTCATTTTGGATAAATACAATGGCTTTGTACCAAGTCCAATGTACATGTTTTTGATGGATATTATTCATATGACTTAGTTTGCTCACTGTGTAAGACTTTGGAAATATTGCACTGACAACAGAGAGGTTCACTGTCTAGGAGATAAACATTGCCAAATCTCTCAGAATGCAACCCTGCTCGTCTGGGCTAAGCTCTATTTTCTACTCTTTCAAACTTAATAGCATCATAACAGAAATTGAAAACAAAACTGATCCAATAACATTCCTTTATTGAATCTACCATGATGGAGGCTGATGAAACTTTTATTGTCTTCATGCCCATTACGGAAAAGAACAAAGGGAGGGAGGAAAGGAAGAAGGGAAGAGAGAGAGAGGCAGCTGATTGAAAAATCTTATTCTACTTTCCCCAAAGCACAAGTGGTTATCTCCACCTTGCTACCACAAAAATACTTCGACCCTGCTATCATACAGCACGTAAATGTCAGTATTTCCTGTCACTGTGCCTCAAAACCAAATGTTTACCTGGCCCACAACTCCACCCTGGCCTTTACGTCCAGGTCCACCTATACAAGGCAGCAGTGCCCATCTTCGCCCGGACCCTAAAAGACATCGCCTTCAACCTCAGTACCAACACCTCACATAGGAGCAACAGATCAATAGACAACACTCTCCCAGACCTGTGTGAACCCCCCCACACACAGAGAGGACCCACACCGAGAGGACTTACATCCAGACCACAGAACCACCAGTCACATCCACACCCCCACCCCAACCAATCAACACCCCCAAGTCAGCCATGCCCACACCCCATTTAGGCCCCTCAGATCTGATCTATGGCCCTCCTGCCCACCCCATTCCCCCCACTCCCGTAAAGAGGGCCTCAACATGAAGGTCACACATACGCCCAGGCCGTGAGCAGGCAAACAGGTCCAGCCCCCCTCTTACACTAGCCCAAGCCAATGGCATGTACCAGATGCTCAGCAGGCTCTGCTCACACTTACTGGTCTGAGGCCAAACCACATGACTAACAACATTGGACACTTTATGGAACACAAAGTCTACACTGCTCTTTAGGCCAAAGGCCTAAAATCCTGGAATATCCAAGGCCTGAGGTCATCAGCCTTTGGCCTAAAGAGCAGGAACCGGACTTCACCAAAGAAATCAGAAATACAGACATTGTCATCATACAATAAACATATAGAGGTAAAGAGGACATGGACCCACTGGTTGCCCTCTAGGTTACAGAGAGCTGGTAGTCACATCCACCAAACTACCAGGTGTGAAACAGGGAAGGGACTCAGGGGGTATGCTAATTTGATATAGAGCCTAACTCACTCTATTACATTAATCAAAACAGGAACATTTTACATTTGGCTAGAAGTTAATAAGGAAATTATCTCGACAGAGAAAAATGTCCTCCTGTGTGCTACCTATATCCTCCCACCAGAATCCCCATACTTTAATGCAGGCAGCTTCTCCATCCTGGAGGGGGGACATCAACAATTTCCAGGCCCAGGGACAAGTACTAGTCTGTGGCGACCTAAATGCCAGAACTGGACAAGAACCTGACACCCTCAGCACACAGGGGGACAAACATCTACCTGGAGGTGACAGCATTCCCTCCCTCATATGCCCCCCTAGGCACAACTACCCAACAAAACAGGTCACAACTCCTGCAGCTCTGTCACATGCTGGGTATGTACATAGTCAATGGTAGGCTTCGAGGGGACTCCTATGGTAGGTACACTTATAGCTCATCTCTTGGCAGTAGTACTGTAGACTACTTTATCACTGACCTCAACCCAGAGTCTCTCAGGGTGTTCACAGTCAGCCCACTGACACCCCTATCAGGTCACAGCAAAATCGCAGTCCACTTGTACAGAGCAATACTCAATCATGAGCTAACAAATCCAAAGGAACTGAATAGTATTAAGAAATGCTATAGATGGAAGGAAAGTAGTGTGGAAACCTACCAAAAAACAATTAGGCAACAACAAATGCAATCCCTTTCAGACAACTTCTTGGACAAAACGTTTCACTGTAATCGTGAAGGTGTAAACTTGGCAGCAGAAAACCTAAACAGTATATTTGACCTCTTGGCTTCCCTATCAAATCAAAAATGTCAAAGAGAAAACCAAAGACAACTAACAACAATGACGAAAAATGCAAAAACCCTAGAAAGAAATTGAGAAACCTATCCAACCCAAAACATAGAGACCCCAAAAAAGTAAGTCTACGCCTTCACTATGGTGAATATACATTATCAAATACAAATCTTAAAATCAACTATTAAAGACTACCAGAACCCACTGTATTCTCCAATTACATTGAATGATCTACAGGACAAAATACAAACCCTCCAACCCCAAAAGGCCTGTGGTGTTGATTGTATCCTCAATGAAATTATAAAATATGCAGACGAAACATTTCAGTTGGCTATACTTAGACCCTTTAACATCATCCTTTTCTCTGGCATCTTCCCAATATTTGGAACCAAGGACTGACCACCCTAATCCACAAAAGTGGAGACAAATTTGACCCCAATAACTACCGTGGGATATGCATCAACAGCAACATTGGGAAAATCATCTGCATTATCATTAACAGCTGACTCATACTTTTTCTCAGTGAAAACAATGTACTGAGCAAACGTCAAATCGGCTTTTTACCAAATTACCGTACTACAGACCACGTAATCAACCTTGCACACTCTAATTCACACACAAACAAACTAAAACAAACTGTTTGCTGATGATCTGGTGCTTCTGTCCCCAACAAGGAGGGCCTACAGCAGCACCTAGATCTTTTGCACAGATTCTGTCAGACCTGGGCCCTGACAGTAAATCTCAGTAAGACAAAAAGAATGGTGTTCCAAAAAAGGTCCAGTTGCCAGGACCACAAATACAAATTCCAACTAGGACACCGTTGCCCTAGAGCACACAAACAACTATACATTCCTCGGCCTAAACATCAGTGCCACAGGTAACTTCCACAAAGCTGTGAAGGAGCTTAGAGACAAGACAAGAAATGCCTTCTATGCCATCAAAAGGAACATAAAATTTGACATACCAAATAGGATCTGGAAAAGAATACTTGAATCCGTTATAGAACCCATTACCCTTTATGGTTGTGAGGTCTGTTGTCCGCTCACCAACCAAGAATTCACTAAATGGGACAAACACCAAATTGAGACTCTGCATGCAGAATTCTGCAAAAATATCCTCAGTGTACAATGTAAAACACCAAATAATGCATGCAGAGCAGAATTAGGCCAATTCTCGTTATTATCAAAATCCAGAAAAGAGCCATTAAATTCTACACCACCTACAGTGAGGGAAAAAAGTATTTGATCCCCTGCTGATTTTGTACGTTTGCCCACTGACAAAGAAATGATCAGTCTATAATTTTAATGGTATGTTTATTTGAACAGTGAGAGACAGAATAACAACAAAAAAATCCAGAAAAACGCATGTGAAAAATTTTATAAAATGATTTGCATTTTAATGAGGGAAATAAGTATTTGACCCCCTCTCAATCAGAAAGATTTCTGTCTCCCAGGTGTCTTTTATACAGGTAACGAGCTGAGATTAGGAGCACATTCTTAAAGGGAGTGCTCCTAATCTCAGTTTGTTACCTGTATAAAAGACACCTGTCCACAGAAGCAATCAATCAGATTCCAAACTCTCCACCATGGCCAAGACCAAAGAGCTCTCCAAGGATGTCAGGGACAAGATTGTAAACCTACACAAGGCTGGAATGGGCTACAAGACCATCGCCAAGCAGCTTGGTGAGAAGGTGACAACAGTTGGTGCGATTATTCGCAAATGACAGTTCTTTTGTGTTTCTTCCAATCTACCTCGGCCTGGGTCTCCATGCAAGATCTCACCTCGTGGAGTTGCAATGATCATGAGAACGGTGAGGAATCAGCCCAGAACTACACGGGAGGATATTGTCAATGATCTCAAGGCAGCTGGGACCATAGTCACCAAGAAAACAATTGGTAACACACTACGCCGTGAAGGACTGAAATCCTGCAGCCCCCGCAACGTCCCCCTGCTCAAGAAAGCACATATACATGCCCGTCTGAAGTTTGCGAATGATTCAGAGGACAACTGGGTGAAAGTGTTGTGGTCAGATGAGACCAAAATGGAGCTCTTTGGCATCAACTCAACTCGCCGTGTTTGGAGGAGGAGGAATGCTGCCTATGACCCCAAGAACACCATCCGCACCGTCAAACATGGAGGTGGAAACATTATGCTTTGGGGGTGTTTTTCTGCTAAGGGGACAGGACAACTTCACCGCAACAAAGGGACGATGGACGTGGCCATGTACCGTCAAATCTTGGGTGAGAACCAGCCAGGGCTGGTTCAATTGAACTTGGGTCGTGGATGGGTATTCCAGCATGACAATGACCCAAAACACACGGCCAAGGCAACAAAGGAGTGGCTCAAGAAGAAGCACATTAAGGTCCTGGAGTGGCCTAGCCAGTCTCCAGACCTTAATCCCATAGAATCTGTGGAGGGAGCTGAAGGTTCGAGTTGCCAAACGTCAGCCTCGAAACCTTAATGACTTGGAGAAGATCTGCAAAGAGGAGTTGGACAAAATCCCTCCTGAGATGTGTGCAAACCTGGTGGCCAACTACAAGAAACGTCTGACCTCTGTGATTGCCAACAAGGGTTTTGCCACCAAGTACTAAGTCATGTTTTGCAGAGGGGTCAAATACTTATGAGGGGTCAAATGCAAATCATTTTATTTAAAAAAAATTCACATGCGTTTTTCTGGATTTTTTTGTTGTTATTCTGTCTCTCACTGTTCAAATAAACCTACCATTAAAATTATAGACTGATAATTTCTTTGTCAGTGGGCAAACGTACAAAATCAGCAGGGGATCAAATACTTTTTTCCCTCAATGTATAAGGAAGCGATTCCCAAACCTTCCATAACAAAGCCATCACCTACAGAGAGATGAACCTGGAAAAGAGTCCCCTAAGCAAGCTGGTCCTGGGGCTCTGTTCACAAACACAGACAGACCCCACAGAGCCCCAGGACAGCAACACAATTAGACACAACCAAATCATAAGAAAACAAAAAGATAATTATCAAATCCAATTTTATTTGTTACATGCGCTGAATACAACAGGTGTAGACCTTACAGTGAACTGCTTACTTACAACTCTTACTTGACACATTGGTATGAATTAACAAAAAAACAAGGCAAACTAGAATGCTATTTGGCCCTAAACAGAGAGTACACAGTGGCAGAATACTTGACCCCTGTGACTAACTCAAACTTAAGGAAGGCTTTGACCAGTGGCTGTTCTAGCTTGTAAACTATATACATCTAAAAATAGATACAAAAATAAGATGAAGGAACAAAAAAAGATGAAGTAGCAAAAAAAAAAGTAGAAACAAAGACAAATATAAACAGATTTGTGTTGATTTGGCACTCGAGCATCAATACATTACCCATCCCCCAACACTGTCAACCAAGATTCAAGACTAAACCAATTCACCTAGGTAGTGTGCAGACTGGTTTTATGTTATTCTTAATGATTTCGCACAAACCATAAAAAATGCAACAATACTTCTGTGAAACTATATATTCACAGTATTATGAATGAATTGTGGTTTATTTGGTAGCATTTCGAAGTGTGACCAATTTTACTAATTGCATTAGTACTGTACAAAGTTAGAGGTGCGCGATTTGATAGATTCCCCCGCTCGCCCTACCTCGGGCTTCCAGTGGGGAGACCTGAGATCAACCTACCCCCGCCCCCCTCCCCATCTCGTACTTCTGAGTGGGAGACCTTCCCAGGCAGTCACCTGCCTAGCTCACAAACTAGAATGAGGGCCGCGCCCAGCAAGATGTCGCCTATACCTAAATCCGCCACTGGCTTTGACTATGTACAGACTCAGTGAGCATATTGAGAAAGGCCGCCGTAGGCAGACCTGGCTCTCAAGAGAAGACAGGCTATGTGCACACTGCCAACAAAATTAGGTGGAAACTGAGCTGCACTTCCTAGCCTCCTGCCAAATGTATGACCATATTAAATCCACAAAGAATTCGAAAACAAACCCAATTTTGATAAACTCCGATATCAGTTGGGTGATCACAGCAGCAATATTTGTGACCTGTTGCCACAAGAAAAGGGCAACCAGTGACGAACAAACACCATTGTAAATACAACCGATGTTTATGTTTATTTATTTTCCCTTTCGTACTTTAACTATTTGACATAATATGCCATTTGTAATGCCTTTGTTCTTTTGGAACTTTTGTGAGTGTAATGTTCACTGTTAATATGTATTGTTTATTTCACTTTTGTTAATTATCTAGTTAACTTGCTTTGGCAATGTTAGCATATGTTTCCCATGCTAATAAAGGAATTTTAATTTAAATTAATTGAATTGAGAGAGAACGAACCCCAAAAAAGTTTGGAAGAAAAAACAAAATGGCCGCCCATTCAGATGATGCTAATTTATAGGCTAATGAGTTTGGTGATTTGGGCTCTTTAGTGCTTCTCTCTTCCAACACTGCCCCATAAGGGCCCTCTGTAGCCCCCACACCCTGCAGCCCTGTAATCAATGTGTTGTCTCTAAGTAAATGCTCGTAAAGCTGTTCCCCCTAGCCGGGATTTATGGATCAGGCAACTTGCTCTCATCAGGTTTGGGTCCGGGGAAATAATTAATGGATATTTCTGTCTCTGTCTGAATGTTAGAAAGCAAGTGCAGTGATAATTAGGTAACTAGTAGTTATCTGGCATCCTTCATATAAGCACAGTGGCAGATAATGATGTGAACTGAGCAAGACTCTTTTCTTGTTCATTTAATTGAGGTTTGGGATGGATCCTAGTTAAAAGTTTGCTTTTGTATGTAAAGTAATCTTGATGCTTCAGGTCATTTGTTAGAATCATTATGATGGTGTTTTCTTCCTTCATTATTGTTGATTTCACAGTGACAGTGATAACCTAATGTAGCAGGCATAAAATAAATGCCTGAAACTATATACCCTACATACTGGCCTTGACAAAAACAAAACATGGGGGGTTCTCTTCTGCACTGATCAACCAATCCAGTAAATGTGGAAGAGGAGTTAAGATAGAGTGTTGCCTTGTTAACGTCCAAAAGCAGAAGCTCTGAAAACCGGAACATCCGGTTGTTGGGGACTCGGCAGTCTTTGGCAGTGTTCTCCAGTGGTGGAGTAAAAGTAAAGATACCGTAATAGACTCAAATAAAAGTGAACATCGCCCCAGTAAAAAATGACTTGAGTAAAAGTCTAAAAGTATTTGGTTTTAAATATACGTAAGTCTTAAAGTAGCTGTAATTGCTAAAACATACTTAAGTATCAAAAATAAAAGTGAAAGTATAAATAATTTCAAATTCCTTATATTAAGCAAACCAGATGGCATGATTTTCTTGTTTTTAAATTGACGGATAGCCAGGGGCTGTCTCCAACACTCGGACATAAACTACAAACAGAACATTTTTTTTTGTGAGTCCGCCAGATCGGAGGCCGTAGGGATGACCAGGGATGATCTCTTGATAAGTGCGTGAATTAGATAATTCTCCTGCTAAGCATTCAAAATGTGACGAGTACCTTCAGGTGTCAGGAAAAATGTATGGGGTAAAAAGTATATTATTTTCTTTAGGAATGTAGGAGTAAAAGTAAAAGTTGTCAAAAATATAAATAGTAAGTACAGATACCCCTCTAAAATATTTACAGTACAAGTTTGGACACACCTACTAATTCCGTTTTTTTTCTTTATTTTTACTATTTTCAACATTGCAGAATAATGGTGAAGACATCAAAACTATAAAATGAGAGAATGCCAAGAGTATGCAAAGCTGTCATCGAGGCAAAGGGTGGCTACTTTAAAGAAAATGTTAAATATATTTTGATTTGTTAATTAAAACTTGGTTACTACATGATTCTGTATGTGCTATTTCATAGTTTTGAGGTCTTCACTATTATTCTACAATGTAGAAAATAGTCAAATAAAGAAAAACCCTTGAATGAGTAGTTGTGTCGAAACATTTTGATGGTACAGTAAGTAGTGCATTAAAGCATTTTTACTAAAGTTTTTTGCACCACTTGTGTTCTCGCGATCATGCTTGTTTTAGAGCCAAAAAGTTAGATATGAATTGCTATAATACTTATACAGTATTTAACAACAAATATAACTGAACAAATTAAATGTTTTCCACTTGCTATCTAGGTGATCAAAACATGTTTGTGGTGATTAGAAATTACTGTCCCACTTTAAATTACGTCCAGCTTCTAAAGGCCTCATGAAGCCTTCATAAACACAACATAAATGTTACAAATCATCTATAACAGTATGTCATGCTTTATAAAGGGTTCATAAATGTGGCATAAATGTGTGGCATATAACCACCAATGTCAAATGTGACATAACCCACTATGTCAAATATGACAGAAATCTGTGCTTCATAAAGGGTGGCATAAGCACCGCATGTTAAATTGATGCTTCATAAAGCATTAATAATCCTGTCATGCATCTTGGTAGAGGATTGCAATGCCAGGATATTGGGTTCAATTCCCGTGACCACCCATATGTAAAAACTAAAAAAAGTGCAGTCAGGCACAGCAAAAAATGTTGGTTGGGCCTTTAAAAATGTATTTGTATTTTTTGCCTACTTCTGTTTTTTTCCAAAAAATCTCTGGGTTACCTCAGTTTTTTCACACTTTATTTTGTAGAAAAACAACAACATTTGATTTTCCGTGTTCACAACAATGCTTAAACCACATCAGGGGATTACTTTTGAGGTCTCGGAATAATCTAAGAAATGTTGATTTTTGAGTGTAGTTGCCCTTTAATTCAGTGAGCATGCCCTGCACTGTTGTTTGGTTAGCGGGTTTTCTGTAGTGCAGTACTGTATGAGCACATGTGATGTGATTCGGCTGCAAATGGAATGGGTGGAGTATAAGGTCAGCAACACTCTTTATTATTCAGAGCCCCATGAAATGACACCATATATATTCTACAAACCCTACTGAATATTCCCCACAATACCCAGAATAGTTCTTGCTCTAAGCCAATAATGTATTCCATATACACTGATTTGCATTGGGGTCATTTATTTGACCTTGGAACATGCTTTAAAACCCAAATTTAATGCAAATTCCACTTAAGTACGAACAAATATGAATCATTGTTAATGTTTATACACTTGTTTTATATATATAATGAATGGTTATTTACACTTTTTTACTATGACGTGGGGGAGTTTTATTTGTCCAAAATGTCCAAACTTCCGTCACTTTTTTAGTGTTAGTGACGAGACACTGATCATGTGATGAATTCGCAAATCAAATGCCCACCTGTGTTGCCACTGGACAGCAAATAACAAGTAAAGTGAACCTTTTACATTTGTTTGTAGTAGTTAACTGTTGAGTTTGATTACACACTGTAGCTACCTCAATCATTATTTCAAAGAATTTCAGTAACTTCACAGCAATTGCTAGCTAGCTGAAAAAAATACACTTATTTTTTTGTTACTACTCGTCAGTATTACTTACTAAAACTGTTGTTACACTAAGGTTTTTATTCTAAGAGAAACTTAGACTACAACTAGGGCGTGGAAATGTTAGGAATATTTTTCTCTTACTGTAGTACTGTAGCCTACTCCCGACCTTTCATGTCGGTCTAAGACACTGCATCATTGGGTTGCTACAGACGTGGGTTCCACTGCCGGCCGCTACCGGGAGACCCTTGAGGCGATGGTAGGCTTTTGTTTTCTCTCCCTCTAAAAACAGAAATAAATCATTCTAAATAACAAACTGGCTTTATTCACAAATCAGTAACAATGTCTCACCCCATGTTCAAGAATTACCTTTTACTCACTCACTTTAGGTTATTTGAAAAATAAATCATCCCCAAATTATTGTTATTTTTTAAACAAGACACAGAAAGTTGGTTGCAAATTCAGTTTAATCCACCAGAAAAGACAGAACAAGTAATACAACAAATAGTGTGGTTAAACTCAAATATACTAATTGATGAAAAAAACTTTATCAATTGGAACTTTTAACAAGTGGAAGGGGGAAAAAGTATTATTATTATTATTATTAACCCTGTTTTTCACAAGCGTAGCAGGTTGTGAATTCTGCAATGTTTCTAGGATGGGCAATTAGCAGGACAATATATATTGGTCATACTGATCATGGCTCCCAAGTGGTGCAGTGGTCTAAGGTACTGCATTTCAGTGCAAGTGACATCACTACAGTCCCTGGTTCAAATCCAGGTTGTATCACATCCCATAGGGTGGTAGACAATTATTATTAATTAATTTAGAACTATGTGAAAGCCCCTTAGATATTCTCACAGATCAGATTTGCCCTTACGAAAAATTCCCTTTAGATATTCATTTAGAATCCTCCAATCCTCTAAATCTAATTATTGGCGGAGAGTCACGTCATTAATCGCATGGCATGCTTTCGCTATAATGTCTACTGTAAATCAGACAGTGCAGTTAGATTAACAAGAATTTAAGCTTTCAACCGATATAAGACACTTGTATGTACCTAAATGTTTATAATATCCATAATTTTTATGATTATTTATTTGAATTGTGCGCCCTCCAGTTTCACCAGAAGCTGTCCCGCTAGCGGGACGCCTACCCCAAACAGGTAAATAAAGTGATTATTATTACTATTATTAATACATTTAGAATTATTTAAAAGCCCCTTAGATATTCTCACACATCATATTTGCCCTAATGAAAAATGCCCCTTAGATATTAATTTAGAATCCTCCAATCCTCTAAATCTAATTATTGGTGGAGAGTCACGTCATTGAAAAAAAAAAAATCTATATACTGTATGCCTACCGTAGGCGAAATGAGTCTCACTAATGTTGAGTAATGTGCTGTTAGAAGTGGTGTAGGTCTTATTTATAAAAACATATTGATGTTAGAAATAATAGGATTTGAAGCAATAGCCTAGTATGGTTGCTATTTCAGCACCATTTCGCACTGCTCTGAGACAAGCATGGGGACAATTCTTGATAAATCAATTTGATTTTTATTTTCACTAAATGTCCGTTTGGGTGTTGGTTAGACTACAATTAGGGAGTAGAAATGTTATGCTCTCAGCATCTTCACAGGGTCCTTTACTGTTGTTCTGGGATTGATTTGCACTATTCGCACCAAAGTACGTTCATCTCTAGGAGACAGAATGTGTCTCCTTCCTGAGTGGTATGACGACTGCGTGGTCCCATGGTGTTTATACTTGCATACTATTGTTTGTACAGATGAACGTGGTACCTTCAAGAAATTGCTCCCAAGGATGAACCAGACTTGTGGAGGTATACCATTTTTTTTGGAGGTCTTGGCTGATTTCTTTAGATTTTCCCATGATGTCAAGCAAAGAGGCACTGATTTTGAAGGAAGGCCTTGAAATACATTCACAGGTACACATCTAATTGACTCAAATGATGTCAATTAGCCTATCAGAAGCTTCTAAAGCCATGACATCATTATCTGGAATTTTCCTAGCTGTTTAAAGGCACAGTCAACTTAACGTATGTAAACTTCTGACCCACTAGAATTGTGACACAGTGAACTATAAGTGAAATAATCTGTTTGTAAACAATTGTTGAAAACATTACTTGTGTCATGTACAAAGTATATGTCCTAACCGACTTGCCAAAACTATAGCTTGTCAAAGACTCCAGTCATCGAAGTCGTTGACTGTTCTCTCTGCAATCGCACGGCAAGCATTACCAGAGTGCCAAGTCTAGGACCAAAATAGTCCTGGTGGCCATTTTATTAATCGTTCAGCATTCATATAGTTTGGGGGGTATAAGCTATTAAGGAGCCTTTTGGTCCTAGACTTGGCACTCTGGTAACGCTTGCCGTGCGATTGCAGAGAGAACAGTCAACGACTTCGATGACTGGAGTCTTTTACAATTTTTTGGGGACTTCCTCTGACACAGCCTAGTATATAGGTCCTGGATGTCAGAAAGCTTGGCCCAATTATGTACTGGGCCGTAGACACTACCCTCTGTAGAGCGTTACAGTCAGATGCCGAGCAGTTGCCATACCAGGTGGTGATGCAACTGGTCAGGATGCTGTAGAACATTTTGAGGATCTGGGGACCCATTCCAAGTGTTTTCAGTCTCCTGAGATGGAAAAAGGGTTGCCCTCTTCACGACTGACTTGGTGTGTTTGGACCATGATAGTTCGTTGGTGATGTGGACACCAAGGAACTTGAAACTCTCGACCTGCTCCACTTCAGCACCATTGATGTTAATGTGCTGTTCCACCCTCCTTTTCCTTTAGTCGACGATCAGCTCCTTTGTCTTGCTCACATTGAGGGAGAGGTTGTTGTCCTGGAACCATACTGCCAGGTCTCTGACCTCTGGCTTTCTCATCATTGTCAATGATCAGGCCTACCACTGTTGTGTCGTCAGCAAACTTAACGATGGTGTTGGAGTCATGCTTGGCCACGCAGTCGTTGGTGAACAGGGAGTACAGGAGGGGACTAAGCACGCACCCTTGAGGGGCACCAGTGTGGAGGATCAGCGTGGTAAATGTGTTGTTGCCTACCCTTACCACCTAGGGATGGCCCATCAGGAAGTCCAGGATCCAGTTGCAGAGGGATGTGTTTAGTCCCAGGGTCCTTAGCTTAGTGATGAGCTTTGTGGGCACTACGGTGTTGAACGCTAAGCTGTAGTCAATGAACAGCATTCTCACATAGCTGTTCCTTTTGTCCAGGTGTGAAAGAACAGTGTGGAGTGCGATTGAGATTTTGTCATCTGTGGATCTGTTGGGGCAGTATGTGAATTGGAGTGGGTCTCTGGCATGATGGCTTTGACGTGAGCCACGACCAGCCTTTCAAAGCACTTCATTGCTACCGACGTGAGTGCTACGGGGCGGAAATCATTTAGGCAGGTTACCTTCGCTTTCTTGGGCACAGGGACTATGGTGGTCTGCTTGAAACATGTAGGTATTACAGACTCGGCCAGGGAGAGGTTGAAAATGTCAGTGAAGACACTTGCCAGTTGGTCCGCACTTACTTTGAGTACACGTCCTGGTAATCCGTCTGGCCCCACAGAATTGTGAACATTGACCTGTTTAAATTTATTGCTCACATCGGAGTGTGATCACTGATAGGCTAGCGTCACTGGGCAGCTCGCAGCTGGTTTTCCCTTTGTAGTCCGTAATAGAGGTCATAGCGGAATTTCTTATAAGCGTCCAGATTAGTGAGGTGGTATACTCCTCAATGCCATTGGTTTAACTACTTAGGGAGTGGTGGGGCGCTACCTGGTGTAATGCAAGGCGCCAAATTCAAAATCCAAAAGTTGAATTATTAAACATTCATCAATATACAAGTGTTGCATAGTCATCAAAAGCTCTGCTTCTTGGCAATATCACAGCGTTGTCAGATTTCAAAAAGGCTTTACGGCGAAAGCACTACATTTGATTGTTTGAGGGTAGCACCTCCAATATTTCCATTAGCATAAATTCATAAACCATTGTGGTTCACACAAAACACATTTCACAGCGAAAACAAATCCCTTACCTTTTGAAGAACTTCTGCTGAGGGCTTCCCAAGTGTCCAACGAAGACATCCAATGGTTCTTTTGTTAGAAAAAGTCATTTATTATATCCATAAATCTCTGTTTGGTTGGCGCATTATGTTCATAAAATACAGCGTCCACTCGCCCATTGAACCGTGAAGAGAACGCGTTCAACCTATACCTATACACTTGTCCAAGCACAATCAAACATCATTGATAATGTATCCTTACGAACACTTTTATGTATATTTACTATAATATTTAAACCGGATTATAAACTGGACGATAGGAAAGGAAAAAACCACAGCGCGCCCGTGAACGTGCATCCTCTTGTGTTTACATCCGATGACCACTTCGAAATTCTTCTTCTATTACCATCCAGAGCAACTAAACGTAATCAAAACACTGTCTAGAGACTGTTGACATCCAGTGGAAGCAATAGGTACTGCAATCTTACTCCCATATAAGGTCATTTTCAATAGGGAGGGGTTCAAAATGAGTCAATGTGTCAAAAACACTTTTTCCAGGACAGAAATTCCTCGGGTTTTCACCTGCTATATCCGTTCTGTTATACTCACAGACAATATTTTAACACTCTTAGAAACTTCAGAGTGTTTCCTATCCAATAGTACTAATTATGTGCATATCCTATTTTCTGGGCATGAGTGGGAGGCATTTTACTTTGGGCACGCCAGACTCTCCAAAACCGTCACCTCAGGTGCCACTCCCTAAGAAGTTAATCTCTGAACATATTCCAATCAGTGCTTGCAAAACAGTCCTGTAGCATAGTATCTGCGTCATCTGACCACTTCCATATTTAGCGAGTCACTGGTACTTCCTGCTTTAGTTTTTGCTTGTAAGCAGGAATCAGTGGGAAATAATTATGGTCAGATTTGCCAAATGGAGGGCAAAGGAGAGCTTTGTATGAATCTCTGTGAGTGGAGTAAAGGTGGTCTAGAGTTTTCTTTCCTCTGGTTACACATGCTGGTAGAAATTAGGTTAAACTGATTTAAATTTGCCTGCATTAAACTCTCTCGGTAGATAGTGTGGTCTACAGCTTATCATGAGGTATTCTACCTCAGGTGAGCAATACCTCGAGACTTCTTTAATATTATACATCGCGCACAAGCAGCTATTGAAAAATAGACACACACCCACCCCTCATCTTACCAGATGTAGCTGCTCTGTCCTGCCAATGCACGGAGAAGCCAGCCAACTCTATATTATCCGTGCCTCGGTGAAACATAGGTTTGTTTTCCAATGATTGCACGTTGGCCAATAATACTCGTCGGCGAATTCTTACAAGGCACCCCGCCCTCCAACCCCTTTTCCTCTGTATTTTCTTCACGCTGATGATGGGATTTGGGCCTTGTCTTGACAAAGCAGTACATCCTTCGCGTCGGCTCATTAAAGAAAAAATGTTTGTCCAGTTCGAGGTGAGTAATCGCTGTTCTGATGTCCAGGGGTTATTTTCGGTCATAAGCGACAGTGGCAGCAATATTATGTACAAAATTAGTTTCCAACAATAGGAAAAAACTAACAAATAACACAGTTGGTTAGGAGCCCGTAAAACGGCAGCCATCCCCCCTCCAGTTCCATTATATGTTCATATATGTATTGGTATGTGTTATGAATTACCAAAGGTGTCTGACTTTATAATAAGTACAGCGTCGTATGATACAAATATTTTATGTATGTGTTATAAATGACCAAAGGGTCTGACTTTAAATTAAGTAGAGCAGCATACGATATAGAGTCTTGTGTGTGTGAGATGTATTTAAATGGGTTGATGGACTTGTAAAGCTTGCGTTTGTGTGTGTGTGTCAGAACCAAAATTATTTGGAGTAGTCCAACCTGAGACATCCGCTCCAGGTATTCCTCTTCTGTTCCCATGCTGGAGACCAGGGCTTGATTACAACCTATTACAATGGTGCCAACATTTTACAATGGTGCCAACATTGGCTGATATTTCAGCGGGGGGAGTGGGTGGATGTGTTACTTATTAATAATTTTTTACTTTAGTTTATTTGGTAAATATTTTCTTAACTCTTTCTTGAACTTCACTGTTGGTTAAGGGCTTGTAAGTAAGCATTTCACAGTAAGGTCTACACATTTCACAGTAAGGTCTACACATGTTGTATTTGGCGCATGTGACAAATTCAGTTTGATTTGAAGACCTGACTGGACCCAGCACTGTGCGGTATGGCTCAATTTGGTTGTGTGTATGTTTGTGTACTGAGGAACATGTAACTTGTTTCCAGATGAAAGACACTTTCAATTTCTTTAGGTTTCATCACAGTAAGTGTTTCTTGGTGTAATGTCGTCCCCAGGCTATTGCACACACAACATAGCCTGGGATATCAACCATTCAAAGTTGGCTTTAGTGGGAGTGACCAAATAATTATATAGGAGTGACCTTACTGAGTAAAGTTTTTTTGTCATCGTCACTACTTAACACAGTCAAAAAGTCATAATTATTAACCTGCCCATTTCCACAATTGATCTTCTTAAAAAAATTAAATAACCTAACCCTAACTAATGAAGGCCAAGTTTGATGCGTTGGTTCACCAGACCTTCCTTGCACATGGGCGGAAGTGTCTGGGAACGAGATTAGGTGTTATGTGACTAACATGACATCACGTTAGAGCAGATGCCAACCCTTAACACAACATGTCACCATTTATAAAGCACATGTCACATTTGACATAGGTGATTATGTCACACAGTTATGCCACATTTATGAACCTTTTATAAAGCATGACATACAGTTATAGATGTTTTCTAACACATTTATGTCGTGCTTATGAGGGCATTATGAAGACTTTATGAAGCCTTTGTAAGCTGAACGTCAATTAAAGAGGGACCAAAATTAAGTTACAGGTATACATGACCAAATTACCATCAGACACCAGAAACCGATCAAGGGAAAGCTAATTTAGAATTAAGGGTTGATTTCACTTCTATTGACAGTATCTTCTTTCTAATCTACAGCACCCCTCGCTGTAAGAGTCTACATTTTATCAGTTCCAATTGGTATACAGGGTGAGGTTTCTACAGACCATTGCCAAGTTTAGCTTCTCATCAGCTAGCCCAAGCATTCTCCAGCAAACTAAACTAATGTATTGCTAGTCTGGAATGAAAATAAATGTGATGCCAATAATAAAAAATGTATCATGAATATTTCCTCACAAGCAGCCATTGAATGTATCTAAATGTATTTTCATTATTATTTTGAAGGGATTTTTCATTCAGTCTGTTGGAAACATGGGAAATATGATTATACTCTTAGGTAAAGTATTTATTTGAAGGGCAATCTCGGTAGAAATGGTACAAATTGAGATGTTCAAGACACTTAAAGGACATCACAGTAAAATAGAAGGATGTATTGCAAAAATAAATAGTAAATTGGTAGTGTACTGGGAAAAATGCATTAGTCTGTGGACATCTGAGGGTTGGAATTAAGATTAGAGTGTAATGTATGTGAGCAAAAATAGCTGTAAGTAGCAGTAGAAGACGTATTGTTGTCAGTTAATTTACTCCAATCAGGGGCTATAAAATAAAAAAATTAAAAAGGGAATTAGAAATTATTGCAAACATTTGTTTGATAGAAGCCAAATCTATCTACAAGCAGTTGCTGGGGGAATTAAAATATGAATTTTCCATTCCTGTTGTTGAGATACGTATGCATAAAAAAAATCCATAAAACAGGCACAAATGTAAATGCTGATGTAAAACTATTATGCTGACCTCGCAAAGCAGTAAAAACAACACTCTTCACAAAGTTTTAGGCCCCTGAAAATATTCCCAATTCAAGCCTGTGACTCAGAAAAAAGCGCTGGCAGCTTGGATGGCAGCCCGCATGTATGCTTCTCAGACAGACAACAGATCAAGTTGTGCCATGAACAGGTTTCTTTACATATTAATTGCATCCTCCAGCTGGTGAGAGGATATGTTCCCGGACCCTCACCCTAACATTCTCATTTGTTTTATACCCAGATATCTCAGATCTGTTTTTTCTAACATTGTGTTTCACAGCACTTCAGCCTAATGATGCAACCATGTTCCCCAAGACCACCAGGCAGGCCTGCTGAACACTTTTAGACGCTGTTGAATTAACTCATATCCACTCTCACATTGGAGATGTCTTGTTCACATTGTAATTGTTTGGATAGAAAATCAACACTGCCGAATGAAAAAGCATTCTCACTGTGCAAAGTGTCTTGAGACAGTCTGAAGGATATTGTTTAATACAAGAAAAACAATAAACATATACAGTGCCTTCAGAAAGTATTCTCATACCCCTTCACTTATTCAACATTTTGTTGTGTTACAGCCTGAATTCAAAATATAGCAAACATATATATTTTTATACTCAACACCCAATAAGGACAAACTGAAAACATGCACATTTATTGAAAATGAAATACATAAGTATTCACATCACTGAGTCAATACATGTTAGAATCAGTGATTAAAGGGTGAGTCTCTAAGAGCTTTTCACACCTGGATTGTACAATATTTGCACCATATATCTATTTTTATTCTTCAAGCATGGCGCTTGCAACACCAGGGTTTTGGGTTTGCTTCCCAAGGGGAACAATATGAAAAAATGTATGCACTCACTACTGTATGTCGCTCTGGATAAGAGTGTCTGCTAAATTACAAAGATGGAAATGTACCCGCTGTTAGTACCTTGTCGTATTTGGTGGAAACAATAGATAGAAATACAGGATTTACAAACTCTCTTTTCAAAACAATACAACTTCCTTCACAAGTCTTTGCTACAAGTCTCCCCGTATACTAGTTTATGTTAAGTTATTCTAAATGCATAACATTTACATGTAATGTTGACAGATCTCCTGAGAGAATTGAGTGATTGACAAGTCGGGGGATATAAATTCAGATATGAGTTTACGTAGCAGAAGGTGATGCCGTTATACAAATTCATGTTGGGGAGGAGGCAGCAGGCATATGTCTGGTACAGCTGGTTGCACTCAGGGGAATTTTTCTCTGCACTTACAGTGTAGTGTGCCCCCATGCAAATCAGACAGCTGCAAAACAGAACACTTCTATATCCATACACAAGACAATGGCAGGGTGACAACTCACAAACACCATGGGGGTTTTAAACAACACAATCTCCAAAGAAAATGCCCTGCCTTGTCATAACTGCAGCAACAGAGATGTGGGGCCGTCTGTGGTGCCGGCTGTAGGTTATGGAGTATGTTGCCGTTTTAATAACCTAGCTCATCGCCAGCCTACTAGATGGTAATAGGAGCTCATGTTGCCTCTAGTGGATGGTAGGAAATTGCAATGGAAATAAAACTACACCCCATGCCTTCATTTCACCAAATACTACAAAATATGCCATAATACAATATAATTTGGCCTGGTTTTAAACCAATACAATGGCAAGATGACAACTCGCAAACATTTTGGACGTGTTGGTTGCCCATAATGTTTTGGGGTGATAGGTAACTTACAATAAGAGGCCAGCATCTGAAGGGTTGCTTGGACAAAAATTCCACATGACCGTTGAGTCACGGTAATCCCTTATGCACTCTGGACATGTGTTAGTAGTTCCCAACTCGCTAACGACTGTCGGGTCGCTAATGGCCTGGTACTCAGTGCTCTATTGTCCCTCTAACCACTCTTACGTCAATGCAAATGCTATCGAAATCACATCAAACACATCATCAAAACATTATCATGCTTTTAAAACTCACCTCACTATGATCGATCAATTTGAAGAAATAAGAAATAAGTTAAACAACCGGTTGAAACTGAGTGGAAAACATAGCAGTTGTGGATGTTGTTTCAAAGCCAAACACAATGAAATGGGCAACGCTTTCTTAGGTGATGATTAATTCATAACACCCATAAGCATATTAGTGTCACGTCTGCTCCCGCTCTTCCCTTCCCCTGGCGCTTGAGGGCGCCAGATTACCCTGCATCACACGTTCCTGCCATCATCGCTCACACCTGCCTTCCCTCGTCACTCGCATCCGCGTTATTGGACTCACCTGGACTCATTTATCACCTGTTAATTTCCTCCCCTATATTTGTCTGTTCCCCAGCTCTGTTCCCCGCTGCTGCATTATTAGTTTTGTCTATATTCTTTTGCTGACGCTGTTTCTGTCTTGTCCGTTATTTATTAAATGTTTACTCCCCGTACCTGCTTCGTCTCTCCAGCGTCATGTTCCGTGACAGAATGCAGCAGCCACCTACGAAGCATCGGGGAGTACTGGCGTTCCGGTGGGAATGGTGGCATCGGCTCTGGGTCACCGCCGATGGAACCGGGGGTGCCTGGCCAGCTCGTCGGGCTTCCACGCTCTAGCTGGCTTCGAGAGGTTTCCTTGCCCTGGTTGGCTCGGATGGCGCCCCTCCCACTTCGGGCCCTGAATTAAAATGATTGTGCCGCTATACAATACGTATTCTAAAAGCTTACCGCATATTACGCACAGCAGAAAAACATAAAAAAAAAAAAAAGATTAATGATGTCTTTGGTACATAATTGGTCTAGCCTATACTAAAAAACATATTTTAGTCGACTGTGTTATGCATACTGGATGGACTTTATACTACGCTCCAAACTTTCTATCCATGAGTCTGGGAGTGAACGTAGGCGAGGCTGTTGATTCATTGATTGTGCAGGGAGGCTTACAGAGTTAGCCTACAATTAAAGCGAATTTGTATTTGATTTTGAATAGCCTAGTAATAGGGAATTTTTTATATTTTCAGAATTAATAGGCTGACACATTACCTTTAGCTACAGAATATCTCACCACCATGCGTTTACATCTCCTCCTCTCTCTCTTTCATTCCATTCTCGAGTGCGCAGAGAGAGGGGCTGTCAACAGTTTGATTAAATATGTTTTGTTTTGAAGACATGTTACTATCAATGTTCCTGACTAGATTTCACTTGATTTCCCAAATTAAGCACTGGGTAGCTGCAGGAACAGGGTTGGAGAGCTAAATGGCATATAGAGTTTGGGTGGAATATCATCTGTCGCGCAGCATGATCCTCAGACAGTGGTTGATGCGTGGCGTGAAATGTGTTCTTATAATCTCAGACATTTCTATACGCAATTCTGTGTGAAAGCAGAGCTTTGATGGTTGCTACTAAAAAGCAGAGGATCCCAGCCTTCTACTGCTACTATATTTATTTCTCAGCTGCTAATGTTATGCATTGCTCTGCTATAAAACCGTAGTAGCCTACCCAGCATGATTGAAAAACGAACTGTGGGAATGTGGCCTCCATTCGCTATTTGAGTGATCACCGACAAAGATGAGGCAGCTTATAGCGAGAATATCAGAGAACTGGCAGTGTGGTGCCAGGACAACAACCTCTCCCTCAATGTCAGCAAGACAAAAGAGCTGATCGTGGACTACCGGATGCAGAGGGGCGAGCACACCCTCATCTATATTAATGCGGCTGTAGTGGAGCAGGTCGAGAGCTTCAAGTTCCTCGGTGTCCACATTACTAAGGAATTAACATGGTCCACACACACCCACAGAGTTGTGAAGAGGGCATGACAGCACCTCTTCTCCCTCAGAAGGCTGAAAAGATTTGGCATGGCCCTCAGATCCTAAAAAAGTTATACAGATGCACCACTGAGAGCATCTTGACTGGCTGCATCACCTCTTGTTACAGCAACTGCAAGGAACCTGACTGCCAGGAGCTACAGAGGTAAGTGAGTACAGCCCAGTGCATCACTGGGGCTGAGCTCCCTGTCATCCAGGATCTCTATTTCAGGCAGTGTCAGAGGAAGGCCCAAAAATGGTCAAATACTCCAGCCACCCAAGCCATGGACTGTTCTCTCTGATATGGCACAGAAAGCAGTACCAGTGCACCAAGTCTGGAGCCCACAGGACCCTGAACAGTGTCTAAGCCATACAACTGCTAAACAAGACTGCTACAGTAACTTCGGAAAGTATTCAGACCCCATACTTAATTCTGCATTTTGTTGTGTTACAGCCTTAATTCAAAACTGATTAAATATATTTTTTTACACACAAAACCCCATAATGATAAAGTGAGAACATGTTTTTAGACATTTTTGCAAATGTATTGAAAATGAAATACACAAATATCTAATTTACATAAGTATTTACACTCCTGAGTCATTACATGTTAGAATTACCTTTGGCAGCGATTACAGCTGTGAATCTTTCTTGGTAAGTCTTTAAGAGCTTTGCACATCCGGATTCTACAATATTTGCACATTATTCTTATTCAAATTCTTCAAGCACTGTTAAGTTGGTTGTTGATTATTGGTAGTCAGCCATTTTCAAGTCTTGTCATAGATTTTCAAGATGATTTAAGTCTAAACTGTAACAAGGCCACTCAGGAACATTCAATGTTGTTTTTGTAAGCAACTCCAGTTTATATTTGGCCTTGTGGAATAGGTTACTGTCCTGCTGAAAGGTGAATTTGTCTCCCAGTGTCTGTAGAAAAGACTGAACCAGGTTTTGACTGTGCTTAAGTCTACTCGGATTATTTTTACCCTAAAGAACTTGCTAGTCCTTGCTGATGACAAGCATACCCATAACAGCCACCACCATGCTTGAAAATATGAAGAGTGGTACTCAGTGATGTGTTATGTTGGATTTTCCCCAAACATAAGGCTTTGTAGTTTTACTCCTGAATTTATTTAGGCTTGCCATAACAAAGGGTTTGAATACTTATTGACTCATTTTTAATTAATTTGTAAAAATGTCTTAAAACATATATCCACTTTGACATTATGGGGTATTGTGTGTAGTCCAGTGCAACAAATCTCAATTAAATAGATTTTAAATTCAGGCCGTAACACTACAAAATGTGGGAAAAGTCAAGGGGTGTGAATACTTTCTGAAGGGACTGTAAATAGCTAATCAAATGGCTACTTTGGACTACCTGCATTGACTCTATTTTGCACTAACTCTCTAGCGCTGACTCTATGCATACACTGGATTTTATCCACACACATACAGTACTTACACTGACACCCCAACACACACACACACACACACACACACACACACACACACACACACACACACACACACACACACACACACACACACACACACACACACACACACACACACACACACACACACACACACACACACACACACACACACACACACACACACACACTATATACGCCCACATACACATTACCTGCGCACAGATGCATACTGACGCCACACACCCACTCACACACCCCCACACCCACACTTTCACATGCACCACTTACGCTGCTGCTACTGTCTATTATCTATCCTGTTGCCTGGTCACTTTAGCCCTACCTACACGCACATACAGTAGCTACCACAATTACCTCATCCCCGTGCACATTGACTCAGTACTGGTACTCCCTGTATTTTGCCATGTTTCATTGTGTATTTATTCCTTGTGTCACTATTTCCATTTTTTATACAATTTTTAATCTTAATATTTAACTCTGCATTGCTGGAATTTCACCATTAGTCTACACATGTTGTTTACGAAGCATGTGACAAATAATTTTTTCTTTGATTTATTTGATCTGTATTAAGAGATGTCAGAATCCAGTTTGCACTTCTCCCCGTAAAGTACAGGCAAACAAAGGGAGGACATTCTGCAGCATTAGTCTGTGATTGATTTCCAGTTAAAACCAAGTCTCAGTTTGCTGAATCAGGTGCAAGGTCTTTGACAGATCCCTAAAAAGATAATTTCACTTCGAGAGTTGCTGCTTTTCATCTCCCCCTCTTCAACAAGCACCAATGTGCAATGGTCTGTAATCACATACACCCACTCGCAGCCACCCACCCACGCATCCCGCACACACACAAACACACACACTTACCCTTCTTGTCCCTATTGTGCCATTTAAATCAAACACAATGCTCACCCATTCAAACAATTTGTTAGCTGCATTAATTCTGCCAAAAACAGTGGTTTGCCAAGACATTTGGATTGGAATACCATGGAGTTGGTCTGGGTCCAGACGTGATTTAAATAAAACAGCAGGCAGAATGTTTGTAAACTGAGCATAACAGGGGATTAGTAGAGACAATGTGTGTACTGTATCTGGCTGCTCTGTCATACTGCTACAACCAGTATGTGTACTGTGTATATAATAACTAGGTAGTACTTTATAATAACACTTTGTGAAAAAGCATGTACTGTATAATGGATTTTTAAATAGTTTATGAATCATTTATTGATAATTACTCCGACATTTGTAAATTATAGTAAGCTAGTGATTCATACATTTATAAATAACTTTTAATTAATACTAATTAATCTGATTATTCCTAAGATGTATAAAATAGGTCCTTATAAACCATTTACTAATTATTAGTAAAGTTTTTTTGCATGGCCTAATCTGTGAAATGTATTTATACTTCATAAATACTTTATCAATATTTGAATGACCAGTGTAACATGGTACAGGTGTCTTCTTTTTTAAGTGCATACTTTTTTAAAAAGTAGATTGTTTAAGTTTATCAAGAAACACTGTGTGACCCTGATATAGCCTACTGGAGTAAAAGGTTAAAGCAAGTTTTTTGCAATTCTAAACAATTTGACATGGGGCGGGGAGAAGAAATGTGCAGTTTTACAGTTGCTAAAGAGGTCAAGGCCCCTGAGCATGCGCCCTGCGTGCCCTTGATTACTACAAGTTTAAATAGCTGGCTAGACTTACTACCAATGTACAAAAATTGTTAGCTGACATGGCTATTTGATGACTGTCAGTGACTGACATAACAAGAGAAAAACTGCTTATGCAAAACCAAATTTTTAATTGTACCTGGTGTATTCTATTATTTTTACTCTCAATAGAGTTCTATAAAAAACATTTTTGATGACATGAAAATAGAGCTCTTTGACCACGCACGCCAATGGTGGGTTTGGCCTTCGAAAAAACAATGCATATGCAGAAAATAACTAATTCCTACTGTACAATATGATGGTGGATCTTTGATGTTATGGGGCTATTTTTCTATCACTGGTCCTGGGGCCCTTGTTAAGGTCAACGGCATCATGAACAGGAAAGTTTTAGCCCAAAACCTACAGTTGAAGTCGGAAGTTTACATACACAATAGATAAATATATTTAAAATCAGTTTTTCACAATTCCTGACATTTTATCCCAGTAAAAATTCCCTGTCTTAGGTCAGTTAGGATCACCACTTTATTTTAAGAATGTGAAATGTCAGAATAATAGTAGAGATAATGATTTATTTAAGCTTTTATTTCTTTCATCACATTCCCAGCTTTTATTTCTTTCATCACATTCCAAGTTTACATAAACTCAATTAGTATTTGGTAGCATTGCCTTTAAATTGTTTATCTTGGGTCAAACGTTTTGGGTAGCCTTCCACAAGCTTCCCACAAGACGTTGGGTGAATTTTGGCTCATTCCTCCTGACAAAGCTGGTGTAACTGAGTCAGGTTAGTAAGCCTCCTTGCTCGCACATGCTTTTTCAGTTCTGCCCACAATTTTTCTATAGGATTGAGGTCAGGGCTTTGTGATGTCCACTCCAATACCTTGACTTTGTTGTCCTTAAGCCATTTTGCCACAACTTTGGAAGTATACTTGGGGTCATTGTCCATTTGGAAGACCCATTTGCGACCAAGCTTTAACTTTCTGACTGATGTCTTGAGATGTTGCTTCAAGATATCCACATAATTTTCCTTCTCATGATGCCATCTATTATGTGAAGTGCACCAGTCACTCCTGCAGCAAAGCACCCCCACAACATGATGCTGCCATCCCCGTGCTTCACGGTTGGGATGGTGTTCTTCAAAAGGTCTCCTGCGGGAACAGGGGGATAACAAATAAAAAATAAATACAATATAAATATAGGACAAAACACACATCACAACTCTACATAAAGAGAGACCTAAGACAACAACATAGCAGGGCAGCAACACATGACAACACAGCATGGTAGCAACATTATTGGGAAAAGACAACAGCACTAAGGGCAAGAAGGTAGAGAAAACAAAACACGCAAAACAGCCACAACTGTCAGTAAGAGTGTCCATGATTGAGTCTTTGAATGAAGAGATTGACATAAAACTGTCCAGTTTGAGTGTTTTTTGCAGCTCGTTCCAGTTGCTAGCTGCAGCGAACTGAAAAGAGGAGTGACCCAGGGATGTGTGCTTTGGGGAGCTCCAATACGTTAACAGAATGTGACTGGCAGAAAGGGTGTTGTATGTGGAGGATGAGGGCTGCAGTAGATATCTCAGATAGGGGGGAGTGATGCCTAAGAGGGTTTTATAAATAAGCATCAACCAGTGGGTCTTGCTAAGGGGAATACAGAGATGACTGTTTAAAGAGGCATATAGAGTGCAGTGATGTGTCCTATAAGGAGCATTGGTGGCAAATCTGATGGCCGAACGGTAAAGAACATCTAGCCGCTCAGTCTATAAATTATGTCTTCGTAATCTAGCATGGGTAGGATGGTCATCTGAATCAGGGTTAGTTTGGCAGCTGGGGTGAAAGAGGAGCGATTACGATAGAGGAAACCAAGTCTAGATGTAACTTTAGACTGCAGCTTTGATTTGTGCTGAGAGAAGGACAGTGCACCATCTAGCCACACTCCCAAGTACTTGTATGAGGTGACTACCTCAATCTCTAGACTCTCAGAGGTAGTAATAGCACCTGTGGGAGGAGGGGCATTCTTCTTACTAAACCACATGACCTCTGTTTTGGAGGTGTTCAGAATAAGGTTAAGGGTAGAGAAAGCTTGTTAGACACTAAGAAAGCTTTGTTGTAGACCATTTAAAGACCTGGAGAAAAAACCCTCCTCCTCATAACTGCCCATGTCCCTTAATGTTGATGATGTGGTTGTTACAGACAAGAAACACATGGCTGAGCTCAAGGGTCTAGTTTCCTGAATTTCCGCCTGTCGGAAAACTGCCTGTTACTCAGGCCCAGAAGCTAGGATATGCACATAATTAGTAGTATTGGATAGAAAACTCTCTGTGGGTATAACATAACTGATATGGCAGGCAAAAACCAGAGGGAAATCCATCCTAGAAAATGGGTTTCTGTGAGCTGGCTCATTTTCCAATGGGTTGCTATAGGATATGCTTAAATCCAGCTCCCAGGTTGCAGTACCTATGGCTTCCACTAGATGTCAACAGTCTTTAGACAAGGTTTGAAGTGTTTATCTTGAAAACTAGAGGACTAGAGGAACTTTATCCAAGTGGAGTGAGGAAGTAATTTCTGTCTGTGGCGTGAGGGACCCGGGAGTGCGCACCTCGGTTTATTCCTTTTCTATGGTCCAAGATATTATCCGTGTGAAATATTATAGTTAATATATATAATAGTGTACCTAAGGATTGATCTGAAATGTGGTTTGATTTGTTTGGACAAAGTTTATAGGTATATTTTGAACGCGCTATATGTCTTGTATAATGGGACGAGTGGACGGTGGATTTTCTGAACAGAACGTGCCAACCAAACGGAGCTTTATGGATATAAAGAGGGACTTTTTTGAACAAAAGGAACATTGATTATTTTGCTTGGACACCTCGGATTACCATCAGCAGAAGATCTTCAAACGAAAAGCGATTTATTTTAGCTCTTTATGTGTTTTGTGACACCAGCGCTGGTTTTATTATTATGCTAATGGTGGAAGTACACGGGGCGCTGTCCTCAGACAATCAAATGTTATGCATTCGCCGTGAAGCCGTTTTGAAATCTGACAACGCTGTGAGATGGCCAAGATTCTAAGCTTTTGAAGAGTGTGCAACACTTGTATATCCATTAACTTCTTAGGGAGCGGCAGCTGAGGTGTCGGTTTTGGAGAGTCTGGCATGCCCAAAGTAAAAAGCCTCCCACTCAGGCCCAGAAACTAGGATATGCACATAATTAGTACTATTGGATAGGAAACACTCTGAAGTTTCTAAGAGTGTTAAAATATTGTCTGTGAGTATAACAGAACTGATATAGCAGGCGGAAACCCGAGAAATTTCTGTCCTGGAAAAAGTGTTTTTGACACATTGCCTCATTTTGAACCCCTCCCTATTGAAAACAGCTATATATGGGAGTAAGATTGCAGTACCTATTGCTTCCACTGGATGTCAACAGTCTCCAGACAGTGTTTGGTGATGTTAGGTTGCTCTGGATGGTAATAGAAGAAGAATTTAGAACTAGTCACCGGATGTAAACAGAAGAGGAGGCGCGTTCACGGGCCCGCACGCTGTGGTTGTTTCCTTTCCTATCGTCCAGTTTATAATCCGGTTGAAATATTATAGTAAATATACATAAAAGTGTTCCTAAGGATATATTATCAATGATGTTTGATTGTTCTTGGACAAGTGTATAGGTATAGGTTGAACGCGTTCTCTTCACGGTTCAATGGGCGAGTGGACGATGTATTTTATGAACATAACGCGCGCCAACCAAACAGAGATTTATGGATATAATAAATGACTTTTTCTAACAAAAGAACCATTGGATGTCTTCGTTGGACACTTGGGAAGCCCTCAGCAGAAGTTCTTCGGTAGGTAAGGGATTTTATGTTAGCGATTTTATGCGTTTTATGAGACCCGCTTTGGTTATGGAAAAATATGAGAGGGGCTATGCTCAAACAATCAAATGTTGTGCTTTCACCGTAAAGCCTTTTTGAAATCTGACAACGCTGTGATATTGCCAAGAAGCAGAGCTTTTGATGACTATGCAACACTTGTATATTGATGAATGTTTAATAATTCAAGGTTTGGATTTTGAAATAGTAAAACATTAAACTTGACCCCAAAATACCATCTGGGTCAGATAGTTTAGACCATTTCTTCTTTAAAGTTGCTGCCCCTATCATCGCAAGCCTATCTCCAACCCTTTTAACCTGTTTCTCTTTTCTGGGGAGGTTCCCATTGCTTGGATGGCAGCCACGGTTCAGCCTTTATTTAAAGGGGGAGATCAAGCTGATCCTAACTGTTATAGGCCTATTTCTATTTTGCCCTGTTTATCAAAAGTGTTGGAAAAACCTGTCAATAATCAACTGACTGGCTTTCTTGATGTCTATAATATTCTCTTGGGTATGCAATCTGGTTTCCGCTCAGGTTATGGATGTGTCACTGCAAGCATAAAGGTCCTCAATGATGTCACCATTGCCCTTGATTCTAAGCAATATTGTGCTGCTATTTTTATTGACTTGGCCAAAGATTTTGATACGGTAGACCATTCCATTCTTGTGGTCCAGCTAAGGAGTATTGGTGTCTCTGAGGGGTCTTTGGGCTGGTTTGCTAAAGTGACTACACATAGATTATAAAAAAAAGTGGGGTCTGGGTAGCCCTTTGATTAGCTGTTCAGGAGTCTTAAGGCTTGGGGGTAGAAGCTGTTAAGAGGCCTTTTGGACCTTGACTTGGCGCTCCGGTACCGCTTGCCGTGCGGTAGCAAAGAGAACAGTCTATGACTAGGGTGGCTGGAGTCTTTGACAATTTCTAGGGCCTTCCTCTGACACTGCCTGATTTAGAGGTCCTGGATGGCAGGAAGCTGATGTACTGGGCCGCACACACTACCCTCTGTGGGCGGCAGGTAGCCTAGTGGTTAGAGCGTTGGACTTGTAACCGGAAGGTTGCAAGATTGAATCCCCGAGCTGACAAGGTAAAAATCTGTTGTTCTGCCCCTGAACAAGGCAGTTAACCCACTGTTCCCTGGGTGCCGAAGATGTGAATGCCGATCAAGGCAGGCCACTGCACCTCTCTGATTCAGAGGGGTTGGGTTAAATGAAGCAGACACATTTCAGTTGAAGGCATTCAGTTGTACAACTGACTAGGTACCCCCCTTTCCCTGTAGTGCCTTGCGGTTGTAGGCTGAGCAGTTGCCTTACCAGGCAGTGATGCAACCAGTCAGGATGCTCTCGATGGTGCAGTTGTAGAACCATCTGAGGACCCAAGCCAAATCTTTTCAGTCTCCTGAGGGGAAATGGCTTTGTCGTGCCCTCTTCACGACTGTCTTAGTGTGTTTGGACCATGATAGTTTGATGGTGATGTGGACACCAAGGAACTTGAAGCTCTCAACCTGTTCCACTACAGCCCCGACGATGAGAATGGGGGCGTGCTCGGTCCTTCTTTTCCTTTAGTC
The DNA here is from genome assembly GCA_030435695.1 of Brachymystax lenok tsinlingensis. Classification (NCBI taxonomy): domain Eukaryota; kingdom Metazoa; phylum Chordata; class Actinopteri; order Salmoniformes; family Salmonidae; genus Brachymystax; species Brachymystax lenok. The sequence continues at coordinate 29,043,305 of CM059790.1, forward strand.
CACAATCATCTCCTTTGTCTTGATCACGTTGAGGGAGAGGTTGTTGTCCTGGCACCACACGACAAGGTCTTTGACCTCCTCCCTATAGGCTGTCTCATCGTTGTCGGTGAGCATGCCTACCACTGTTGAGTCATCTGCAAACTTGATGATGGTGTTGGAGTCGTGCCTGGCCATGCAGTCATGATTGAACAGGGAGTGCAATTAGGCACATTTGCCCAGTCTTGATAAAAAAAATGTTTACAGAAATGCTATGGTTCATTGGATCAGTCTAACACTTTGCGCATACACTGCTGCCATCTAGTGGCCAAAATCTAAATTGTGCCTAAGCTGTACTAATACATTATGGCCTTTCTCTTGCATTTCAAAGAAAAATACAAAAGAACGGTTGGTTTTATCTTTGTATTATCTTTTACCAGATCTATTCTGTTATATTATCCTACATTCCTTTCACATTTCCGCAAAGTTCAAAGTGTTTCCTTTCAAGTGGTACCAAGAATATGCATATCCTTGCTTCAGGGCCTGAACTACAGGCAGTAAGATTTGGGTATGTCATTTTAGGCGAAAATTGAAAAAAAGAGGCGTATCCTTAAGAGTTTTAAGAATGTTATATTCAATCTCGCGCCTCTGGAAACCTGGCTTACAATCCTGTCTTCATGTGTCCTTCCTCTCTGAAATGAAGGGCTCTCCAACCATGTTCCTGGAGAGCTATAGTCCTGTAGGTTTTCGCTCCAAACCTTATCTAGTGCACCTGATTCAAATAATTAGCTGGTTAATAAGCTGAATCAGGTCAGTTACAACTGGGGATGGAGATGAAACCTACGGGAAGGTAGCTCTCCAGGAACGGGGTTGTAGAGCCCAGCTGAAATGCTATGTAAAATTTATCGATACTAAGTTGTCACAGAAAACAGACACGAGAGGGGAAATGGAATGTGAGGTGAGAGTGCTCCCTGAGCAACAATCATCAGACCCAGCAGAGACAAGGTTATGACTCAACCCTGTTTCAAATGTATTGAGAGCTCTTGCTTTCAGGGAGTTTGTAAAATAATACCCAGCCTTAAATGTTGAAGTGTTTATGTTTAAAAGAAAAAAATATTAACAGAAATATTAACATAATGATCAATATTTTTTTATTTGAAATCATAAACACTTCCCCACATAAGGCTGTGTCACTATCTCCTGAAGGGACAGACCAAGGCGCAGCGAGGTATCCAGTATACATGTTTATTTAACAACGTAACTGGGACAAAAGTAACAAAATGAACGTAACGAGGATCGTGACGCTGAACATAACATGTAAACTAACCAAGCTATGTACAAACAATAACCCACAAAACCTATATGAAAACCCCAAACATATATATGGTTCCCAATTAGAGACAACGACACACAGCTGCCTCTAATTGGGAACCATTACCCCAACATAGAAATATAACACCTAGAACATAAAAAACCCTACACCAAAACCAAAACTCACCAGCCTGTCTTCTCAGGCCTGGACGTGACAGGCTGGGTGCTATTTTACAAAGGATGGAATGACAGAGTGTTGTTGGTTTCAGTTAAGGCAGTGGCTCTCAACTTTTTCCTCAGGACCAAAATTGAACCAGGTTGTCTCAGTCACAACCCAATACTCGCATCGCAAAAAAGTAATCTCCAAAATAAAATCTGGAAAACTATTTCTAATGCTATATTGATAGTAAATGCAGGAATTATTTAACAATTTTGTCCATATTGTTGATGAATACAATTAATAAACTCACTGGCTTGAGACCACAAAATAAACCAAAATAATGCTGCTAAGAGTTCCATATTGAAAATACTGTGATTGAAGAAATAATTTTAAAATATTAAATTATAAAAAAATGCAAATTGATTATCATTTCTACACACTTTCTACCTGGATTAAGTTGATTAAATTCTCTACACCACTATCCTCCCTCCACCCCACTCCCCTCTCCACCCCTCTCTATACCTATACCTCTATCCCATCTCCAACCCTATCTCATCTATCCACTCCTCTATCTAGCCTCCACCACTCTCCCTTCTCCACCCCTACTCCCCTCCCCTCTCCACCCCTCTCCACTGCTCTCCACCCCTTCTCCCCTCCCCTCTACACCCCTCTCCCCCATCTCCTCTCTCTACCCCTACTCCCCTCCACCCCTCCCCTCTCCAACCCTCTCCCCTCTCCCATCTACACCCCTCTCCCCTCTCTACCCCTCTCCATCCCTATCTAGCCTCTACACCCCTCTCCCCTCTTCACCCCTCTCCTCTCCATCCATCTAGCCTCTCCCCTCTTCACCCCTCCCTCTCCAGCCCTATCCCTCTATCTAGCCTCTCCACCCCTTCAGCCTATGGGGTGAGACTGTTGAATCTAGAACTCAGTCAGATGTAACTGATGCGGACATCAGGTGGACGATCCACTTACATCTGGTCTCAGTTCAGTTCCCCTGACTGACTGTTGCACCCCGCCATGCTGTCACGCCTCCATCAGACATTTCTATTTGTCCTGTCTCCCCTTCTTTCCTCCAGAAGGTGCTTAACATTAACTAAACACTCCTCAATGACCTTATCAATAGTTGCATTATTTTCGGCGGTGCTAGACAAGGTGGCAGAAACATATTCTGGTCTCAGAGCATTAGTTTGAATTCCCTGTCGCAGTAGGGGTCTGATGTTAGGGGATTGAGCCCAATGTGAATATAATGAGAGGGGTTAAACTAAGTTATATGGATTGTTTTAAGAAGGTCATACCAAAGATCATTTTGCTATTTGATTTTGAATTTCAAGACACCTTGAAGTATAAAAAAAATAATAAAACAATTGTTTGATGAAAAATGGTATTTGGCCTTATTGCAATTAGCCCATACAAACGCATTGAATAACAGATTCACTACAGTACAAGGAACAACAGAAAATGTTCAATCTAAAGGAAGTTTGTTCTGAAGTGTCTATCCTATATCTGAGAGCTATAAGAAAGAAACTATATATTTTTTTTAAATGTATTTAATCCCTTATTTTTGTCACTGAACAGTCTACACATATACAGTTGAAGTCAGAAGTTTACATGCACCTTAGCCAAATACATTTCAAATCAGTTTTTCACAATTCCTGACATTTAATCCTAGTAAAAATTCACTGTCTTAGGTCAGTTAACATCACCACTTTATTTTAAGAATGTGAAATGTCAGAATAATGGTAGAGAGAATGATTTATTTCAGCTTATGTTTCTTTCATTACATTCCCAGTGGGTCAGAAGTTTACATGCACTCAATTAGTATTTGGTAGCATTGCCTTTAAATTGATTAACTTGGGCCAAATGTTTTGGGTAGCCTCCCACAAGCTTCCCACAATAAGTTGGGTGAATTTTTATATTTTTTTATCTTGTCAATCTACACACAGTACCCCATAATGACAAAGCGAAAAACAGGATTTTTGGGGAAAATAAATATAAAATAAAAACAGAAATACCTAATTTACATAAGTGTTCAGACCCTTTGCTACGACACTTGAAATTTAGCTGAGGTACATCCTGTTTCCATTGATCATCCTTGAGATGTTTCTACAACTTGATTGGAGTCCACCTGTGGAACTTAACAATCGGGGGAGAAGGGCCTTGGTCAGGGAGGTATCCAAGAACCCGATGGTCACTCTGACAGAGCTCCAGAGATCTTCTGTGGAGATGGGAAAAGCTTCCAGAAGGACATCCATCTCTGCAGCACTCCACCAATCAGGCCTTTACGGTAGAGTGTTCAGATGGAAGCCACTCCTCAGTAAAAGGCACATGACAGCCCGCTTGGAGTTTGACAACAGGCACTTAAAGACTCTCAGACCATGAAAAGCAAGATTCTCTGGTCTGATGAAACCAAGATTGAACTATTTGGCCTGAATGACAAGCATCACGTCTGGAGGAAACCTGGCACCATCCCTACAATGAAGCATGGTGTTGGCAGCATCATGCTGTGGGGATGTTTTTCAGTGTCAGGAACTGGGAGACTAGTCAGGATCAAGGGAAAGATGAACGGCGCGAAGTACAGAGAGATCCTTGATGATAACCTGCTTCGGAGCGAAGGTTCACCTTCCAATAGGACAATGACCCTAAGCACACAGCAAAGACAACGCAAGAGTGGCTCTGGGACAAGTCTCTGAATGTCCTTGAGTGGCCCAGCCAGAGCCCAGACTCTGGAGAGACCTGAAAATAGCTGTGCAGCGATGCTCCCCATCAAACCTGACTGAGCTTGAGAGAATCTGCAGAGTAGTATGGGATAAACTCCCAAACAACAAGTGTGCAAAGCTTGTAGCGTCATACCCAAGAAGACTCGAGGTTGTAATCGCTGCCAAAGGTGGTTCAACAAAGTACTGAGTAAAGAGTCTAAATTCTTATGTAATTGTCATATTTCCGTTTAAAAAAAATATATATTTGCAAAAATGTCTAAAAACCTCTTTTTGCTTTGTTATTATGGGGTGTTGTGTGTAGATTGATGAGGGGGGAAAAAACAATTTCATACATTTTTTAATAAGGCTGTAACATAACAAAATGTGGTAAAAATCAACGGGTCTGAATACTTTTTGAATGCACCGTAAATTCTGATGAAATCTCTCAAACACCTTGAGACTCTGGGTGGTAGGCACTAGAGGGGCAGTGGGTAACACCCAACTGTTGTAGCACTTGCTGGAAGACCTTTGACATATAATTTTAATCTTTGTCCGACTGGACTACTTGTGGAAGTCCAAACATAGAAAATCATTTCTCCAGGGTATTAACAAATCCTGGGAGCCGTGATTTTCCTCAGTGGAGTGGCCTCAGGGAAACAAGTGGCGCCGCACATTATGGTCAAGAGAAACTGGTTACTACTCTTTGCTTTAGGCAAAGGACCAACAAAATCTACCAGAACCCTGTCAAAATCAGGAATAGGCTGCAAAGGTGCAACCGGTCCTGATTGGTTCTGTTTACCCATCCGCTGGCTAAAGCAGCAGGATTTACAGTAAGTCACAACATCCTTTTTCAGACCAGGCCAGAATAAGTTATGGAAGAAGTTACTCAAGATACGGACATACGTCTTGTTGACCACAAGTTGGCCTGCCATACTACCATCGTGAGCCAACCTCAGTATCTCTTGTCGAAGAGCAAGCGGAACAACAACATGAGACACACTGGGCCAATCGTCCTGCCCAGAAGTGACACATGGACGCCATTTCCTCATTAGAACACCATCTCTGTCAAAGTAACCCACACAAACTTTATCAAACTCCTCTGGTCGTGTCTCAGCAAAAATCTTTACTCTGTTCTGCAATCAGCTGCTTCCTAGACATCGAAGTGTCAACTGTAGGGACCCTCTAATCCTTTAGTGGTCCTACAAACTCACTCAACTTTGGGGTTTTCAAAGGAGAGGTCAACTCAGGAGGGTTAGCGAAATCAGAATCACCCATAAAAATATTGGATAGATCGACCATGGTGGGATCGCTGACATCCTCCATAGCACTAGACTTGCTCCCAGCAACTTTCTTAGACATAGCACGTGTAACGGCACATGCTGGGAACACTGAAAAGCATCAGGTTACTCTACTCTGGGTTCCTTACAAACAACAGGATTTGGCACGACCTTACTCCAGCCAAATCGTTATCCAAAATTAATGATATCCCCTTCACAGGCAGGCTAGGGCCCACTCCAACGAAACCAGAAATAAGATCAGACTCGAGTTCCACAATATACAAAGGAACTGCTTTTTCTGTAGGGGTAACTACTGGGTGCTTTGTATGTGAAGATAGTTTTGTGTCAACACAAACTTTCTCAAGATTGAGATCCTTGTGCTAATAAATGTAGGTAGCAACCCTTTCGAGAAGGCAATTTTTGAACTACTCGAGAAATATAAGTGTCTTTAAATTCTCAAGGTTCTTGACCTCTTGAGAACCACACCACTGGTCAAAAAGACAAGCTTGTTCCCTTGCAAACTCAACATCGCTTTGCGATTCCGTCTTTTGTAATTCACGGAAATGTTGTCTGTGAGCTTCTGGGACCAACTCATAAGCCCGAAGGACAGCAGCTTTAGCAGTGTCATAATTTAATCTCTTGTCAAGAGATAAAGTAGAATACACTTTGGAGGGGCAGTGACCGAATATCTCACAACCATTTTAGGGATGTGGCAATCCGCTCAAGCAGAGTAAAATATCCATTCACCTCCTTTTCGTTGAAAGGCCGTACAAGTCAACTGTTTCAACCAAGATCAAATTCTGTTGATTGTGCAGGATGGCCTGACTGGATTCAGAGTGCGTCCAGATCTTTGTCCTTTTGACGTGCTTCCAGCTCCATCTCTATTAATCAAATGGCACACGCATGTTCTTCTTGTTTGGCTCATCTTGTCTTTCCCTGTGCTCTAACTCTAATATCTGTCGCTCTAATCTCTCCTCATGTTCTCTTTCCTTTTCCTTGTTCTGAAGCTCTAATTTCTGTTGTTCAAGCTCTAAATTTTGGTTCTCCAACTTTGCATTTAGTTCTCCCTTAGTTGCTCTTCTATGGGATTTAATCTACCACCCGTTGGATCAATTTCATCATTCCTCTCCGGAAGGATTTCCTCCTCCACCAAAGTAGTACCAATCAACTCTTTGACTCCTGCTTTTGGATCGCTAGACGCCACCTTGCTGTCATAACGCTTTACAATGATGGGCAGATTCGCCTTTGTACATTATCTAGCATCTGCCATGTAGGGTTTTCCACAAATTCTTCCAACTTAAAGTCCATGTTTTTTTTTGTAAGCCTAATGCGACTTTCAAATTGATTCCACCAATCTTAAAACCACTTTGGGTGGATGTAAGTGACAGAAACTATACCACAGAAGTGTATTTTGAACACTCAAAAATCTGGGCACAGCAGCGCTTCAGAATAGGTGACTAAAGTGACTACCATACTCATGGGAAGCAAGATCTCGGACAAGCCCCCAAGTTGGATATGCTTATTTGTATCTTTTTCATTTAAAACACAGAGGCCAATCACCTCTTCCTACACTCCAGTAATCACTCTGTCTCCATATTTCTCGCTACAACCACTGTGTTCCTTCCTCCCTGTCACTGATTAAAACTGCTATCATTAAAAATAATGAAATGAGGGATGGGTTTCTTTACCAAGGTTGACTGTACTGTGCCAGAGAACATTCCCTCATGTCTTCTCTAACATTGAGGATCTGAAGATAAAAGTTGAGTAACGATATCTCCTGTTGACTAATCTAATTACATAGTGTACCAGTGGGGAGGAGGGGATGACGGCTCATAATAATGGCTGTACCGGAGCTAATGGAATGGCATCAAACACATAGAAACCATGTGTTTGATAATATTCTACTGATTCCACTCCAGCCATTGCCACAAACCCGTCCACCCCAATTAAGGTGCCACGGACCTCCTGTGTAGTGTACATACATATAATTACACGGCATGAGTATAGGTATATCTTCGGTACAGCTGTTTTAAGCAATTTAATTGTTTGCTTACCTAATAGAATGGAGGAGAACCTACCTTGTACTGGATTGACAACTGGAATATACAGAGATAAGATCTGGGGAGACAAACATACATTTCTTATTACTGTGTCTCACATTGTTTCAATTGCTTAATTATGGAATTTTCCAAACTCGTGGTGATTTGTAAACAAATAAAAAAGCTAACTAAGTATTGAATATGCACTCCTAGTTTATAATGTGTTTATTCATCTGTGTGGTGTGTGTGTGCTCCAATAGTGCAGTAATATCTAACAAATCTAAAAGTAAAAGAATGGAATTAAGAAATACATAAATATTAGGACAAACAATGAGTATAAATATATGTGACCCTTTTCAGGAAACTTTCAGGAGCCATTTTGACCTCCTTTTCTTTCAGAATGTGTTTTTTGGCAGAAATGCCTTCTGGAACTTGTGAACTTTCATGTGCCTTAATAACAAACTTGTATTCCATCTGTAAATACGAATACAAATGTTAAATTGCGAGCCTTGTTGGTTAAGCCACAGAAAAAGACGAAATATGATTTGGCACTATGTTCATTGTTGTTTAACTAGCTAACGTTAGCTGGCTGGCTCGTTAGATAACGTTACATGACGTGTGTGATCTTACACGTTGTTTACCTTGCTAGGTTCATTGTCTACCTAGCTAGCAAGCTACATGTCTTAACCTAAAGTGTGCAACACCAGTTGAATATGGCCGGTGTCAGTAAAAGTCTGCAAAAAATGCATAATTAAATTGTTGCCAGCAGCAGAGCTGGTTAGGCTGCTTTCATGTTATCCAGAGGTAAACAAATCATTGGCCAGAGTGTCAAGTGTGCGCTCTGAACGCTCCGAGAGCAAAACAAGATGGGTGGGGCTAAAGCTTAGGAGGATGTGAAAGATGCTGAATGGGTGTAGACAAAGAAGAGCTCTTCACTAGATACCAAAGTATTCAAAGGCCATTTTCTCAAAAGTGAGTTTACAAGTTTAACAACTTTCAAAGCAGAATTACTTTCCCATTGTTCCTCAAAATGCAGAGTACGATTTTTCAATTTGTAGCTCTGAGTCTCTGCTTTTATCCAATGTAAAAAACACAATTTCAAATGTTGCTACATAAGACCGAATCCAGATGGTGAGTCACATGTACAGTTGAAGTCGGAAGTTTACATACACTTAGGTTGGAGTCATTAAAACTCATTTTTCAACCACTTCACAAATTTCTTGTTAACAAACTATAGTTTTGGCAAGTCGGTTAGGACATCTACTTTGTGCATGACAGAAGTAGTTTTTCCAACAATTGTTTACAGACAGATTATTTCACTTATAATTCACTGTAGCACAATTCCAGTGGGTCAGAAGTTTACATACACTAAGCTGACTGTGCCTTTAAACAGCTTAGAGAATTCAAGAAAATGATGTCATGGCTTTAGAAGCTTCTGATAGTCTAATTGACATAATTTGAGTCAATTGGAGGTGTACCTGTGGATGTATTTCAAGGCCTACCTTCAAACTCAGTGCCTCTTTGCTTGACATCTTGGAAAATCAAAACAAATCAGCCAAGACCTCGGAAAAAAAATGTAGACCTCCACAAGTCTGGTTCATCCTTGGGAGCAATTTACAAAGGCCTGAAGGTACCACGTTCATCTGTACAAACAATAGTATGCAAGTATAAACACCATGGGACCACGGAGCCATCATACCGCTCAGGATGGAGACACGTTCTGTCTACTAGAGATGAAAGTACTGCGAAAGGTGCAAATCAATCCCAGAACAACAGCAAAGGACCTTGTGAAGATGCTGGAGGAAACAGGTACAAAAGTATCTATATCCACAGTAAAACGAGTCCTATATCGACATAACCTGAAAGGCCACTCAGCAAGGAAGAAGCCACAGCTCCAAAACTGCCGTAAAAAATCCAGACTATGGTTTGCAACTGCACATGGGGACAAAGATACTTTTTGGAGAAATATCCTCTGGTCTGATGAAACGAAAATAGAACTGTTTGGCCATAATGACCATTGTTATGTTTGGAGGAAAAAGGGGGAGGCTTGCAAGCTGAAGAACACCATCCCAACCGTGAAGCACGGGGGTGGCAGTATCATGTTGTGGGGGTGCTTTGCTGCAGGAGGGGCTGGTGTACTTCACAAAATAGATGGCATCATGAGGAAGGAAAATTATGTGCATATATTGAAGCAACATCTCTGATCAAACAACCAATGGAAAGGTAAAAGTGAAATGCCCAACCAGCTGGGCTAAGTGAGGAGAATGAGAGAGATAGAGAGAGAGCAGGGTGGTGGCTGCATCATGTTATGGTTATGCTTGTCATCGTGAAGGACTAGGTGTTTTTTAGATAAAGGAAGCGTAATGGAGCTAAGCACAGGCAAAATACTAGAGGAAAACCTGGTTCAGTCTGCTTTCCAACAGACACTGGGAGACAAATTCACCTTTCAGCAGAACAATAACCTTAAACACGATGCCAAGTATACACTGGAGTTGCTTACCAAGACAACATTGAATGTTCCTAAGTGGCCTAGTTACAGTTTTGACTTAAATTGGCTTAGAAATCTATGGCAATACTTTAAAATGACTGTTTAGCAATGATCAACAACCAACTTGACAAAGCTTGAAGAGTTTTAAAAAGAGTAATGTGCAGATATTGTAGAATACAGGTGTGCAAAGCTCTTAGAGACTTACATAGAAAGACTCAGCTGTAATCGCTGCCAAAGGTCATTCTAACATGTATACTTAAACAGCCTGAACCAGAGAAAGAGCATTTTAGTAGATGACCATATCATCTTCATACAGATGGTTGCATCCTCTTTCTCATGTCATTGATCAAAATGGAGAACAAAACTTTTAGTAATCTCAAAGAAGCTAGACATATGATTCTCACATTGTATGCTGTCTGCAAGTTTCTAAACCAATGACAGCCCCTTCAATGAGACCGATGTTCCTGAGTCTGGCTAGCAACAGCTCGTTTCTAAGCTGTGTTTCTACAATGTGTGTTCCTGTAATGTGTAATAAAGTAGGTGAAGCGACTCTCCATGGCTGTTGAGTTGAGCCTCAGCTAAGAGGATCTCTTCTGTCAGACTCAATATCAGCTAGATTGTCACTTTTAATTATCCACCTGAGCTATGGATGGAAGTTAATGATCTCTCTCTCTCTCTCTCTCTCTCTCTCTCTCTCTCTCTCTCTCTCTCTCTCTCTCTCTCTCTCTCTCTCTCTCTCTCTCTCTCTCTCTCTCTCTCTCTCTCTCTCTCCCCAACTCTATCTAGCTTACAAAGTGCTCAATGGACTTGGATGTCAGATTAGTTTTTGCTCGAAAGTGGTGAAGCAAAAGTTTGTTGAGGTTTCAGAGAGATTTTGGTACCGAGTAGCAAAGCTTTGATTGTTCGAATTTCTCAAGTTTCTGCAGAGGTGGATATTTGGTTGTTCAGTTTGTTCTCTGCTCCATAAGTCTATTCTTTCTTTCTTTCTCTTACCCATTGGATTGCCTCCCTATGTTTATGTATTGGTGGAGGCATGCTGCGCTTCTACTAAATCTAATGGTATTTGTACTCCTACTCATTCTGGCGGTCTGCCACAATTCAGTTGCTTTTCATTTATCAAAGGGCTCTCTGCACAGATGCACTAACCGAGCAATCAGTCCTTATTGTGGCCCAAATCACTTTATCATAGGACTGGGTGCCTATCCAACAGCTTATTATATGGGAACAGGCCAACAATGCAAGAAATTGCAGTTGCGTAATGCGTCGTATATAACTGAGATTCTCCTATGATAATGAAGCATTCTTCTGTCCACAGTTCAGGTTGTCAGCCCCTTTGGCTCATAGTGTGGCAGGGGGAAAGCATCATTAGTAGACCTTGAGGAAGCTGAACTACACATGACAATTTTAGGGGAAAAGCAATTTGTTGACCCCTCTGACATCAACCTCCTGATCAATGCTATTTAGATTATTAATAGATGTGACCAGGTTTAATATGAGGATGCTAGCGCTTCCCAATGGGGTCACATTGGCAATGCAAGACACCTTATGTTCCCTGATTAAATGTTTTCCAAATATAATATTGTATCCCTGCAGCAATTACAGGGATCGTTGATAGGGAGACTATAGAAAACCAACCCAGAAACTGCCCTATACCTGATGCAGTGTAGAGCTGGGAATGAAGATGCCGTTAGGTACTGTGGAATGATTGACTTAACTTGCCATGTCAAGTCTATTGAAATTAATTGAATTACAAGGTACAATTCAAACAGGTGTCAAATACAGATGCCAAATAGTTTCTTTCAGATATATGGATGTTTTTGGGATGCGCTTGAATTAGCTTGGAGTTTTCACTGTTTGGACTGACCAGCATGAGGTACTGTAGAATGATATAGCTAAAAGTTACAATTCAGACCTCTGTCAAATACAGAGGTAGAATACTGTACTTTCGGATACAACTGTACTTGGGGTACGCTTGCACTTTATGGACTAACTCTCAGATGACCAGTGTTCCAGCCAAGCGGATACCTGAAAGGTGACACCTCACACCAGACCTATTAGAAGTCCTGACACATTGTGACAACTTTGCTGTGTAATATTGATCACTTTTGCCAATAATGTGATCACTATCTGTGTCTGTGTGAGGGAAGTGGATATGGGAGGAACCTATGTAGACTATAGTGACGCAGGTCTCTAGAGATGAGTGGAAGTGGGATGTGTAGTGTGTGCGCGCTCGTGTGTGTGTGAGTGTGTGTGCGTTGTTTGTGTGACACAGTTGTTTGTGTGTCTCTGTAGCTGTGTTAGTTGCTGTGTGTCTCTGTATAGCAGAGGAATTAAGATGTCAATCCAGTTCCACATAACGCTAAGAAGATGTAATACCTCCTTTTGACATGTTGTTGTCCTCAAGATGACAGATGTTCAATTCATTACCTTACCGAGCATCTAATCTAGATGTATCTAGTTTCACATTCAGCCTACAATAAATACCTCCCTTTGGTTTCTCCTGGCACTCAGTGTATCATAAATTCATAACATTAGCATTGAATGAATAATGTAATAGCTCTAAGTCTAAGCTGTTGTATTAGGACTTAAGCAATCAATTTAGCTTTGTGATGGAACCCCAAGAGAGGTAAAAGGGGGTTGACATATGTGAATGGTGAAATTCTAAGTTATCTGAGGATGGAATTGCATGATTATATAAAAGCATACCTCCTCTCATGCCCGTCAAAGGCAGAAAGACATTCTGAAGCATTCAGAACCACTTGCACACACCTCCCTCCAAATCAATACTTCACATTCTGATGTAAATTACCCTATAGGATAAAACAAATTCGGCTGAATGAGTGAGAGTTGAGACAGTTTGAGTTATGTGGTAAGTGGGCCTTTCTAATGGTAGCTCATAATTTCACAGATCAATGAGTATTACCTACAGCAGTAAAAAGGTGGAATTTGTAATGGGGCCAAACTCTACATTTAGCTCCCCATTGTCTAGCAAGGACACTGCCTGGGCTACTGTCTTCCATGAACCTTTATCTTCACTGATGTGCACAACATTTTTGTGTCATATCACAGCACCAGATTTGATTGGAACATTTCAGCCAGAGGAGAGAACGGTAATTCTATAGCATTACTTCACCTCATTTTATAGTATGAATTGCTAATCCCTCTTGTTGAGAAAATGTCTTTCTGAAGTTACAAGACACAACACACGATTTGTAAACTTTAATTAGCCGCAGTGGTGGTAATATCCATCGCCAGTGTGATAAATGTTTTGCAAAGACACTCAAAGCAGCTCTCATCCATATACAGCTAAAGACCATGAAATTCGAACACAGGTAACGGAACCAGAGCTAAATTATTATTATTTTACTTCTGTTGGGAAGCCATCATTCTAGCCGCCATAGCTTAAATTTGCAGTAGGCAGTTGCATCTTCACATACACCCAAGGGGCTGACTATTATGAACTGCTCAGGCTAGATAAACAGAGCCCCAGCTGCTGGTTATGGAGAGGAATTAGCTAGAAAACCTTTATTCATCTCAGACATGTTTACTGGTTCTGCAGGGGAAGTATGCGAAAGTAGTGTAAAATTCAATGAACACATGGCCTGAAAATACCGAGAGCGAATACCAGCTATTTAATTGTATAAAGAGATGTTTCACATTAATTCTCCCAGCTCATTGGCTTACAGTAAAACACATTGCTAATTACATCTAGCCGAGAGGTGAGCAGCTTAGATGAGAAGAACAGTAAAGGACACAGGTTTGTTTATGGAGAAAAACAGAGGACTGAAAAATGTAAATAAAGTATCTATTGATTAAAGAGGCTGCCATGAAAATCTAGATTTGTATGTATACTAAATCTAATACTGACTCCTGAGGGAATCCATCACTATTGGCTTTTGGCGTTGATGAACCAAGAAAGTGAGGCAGCTTTATGGAGGCATTATAAGCGGGCTGTCTGGGTCTTTTCAAAGACACATCACTCAGGGTGTCGCAGAAATTGGTCGGCACGTGTCAGCTCTCTACAGAACATTCCACTGCTGGAACTCACCTCCAAACACACGGCTGCTTCACACTGATGGGAATTTCTGATGCACACATACACACACATGCAGGCAAGCACACATACACAAACCCACACAATCACACACACTATGCGATAGAGATGATCAAATCACTGAGATCTTATCTAGATAGAGGGCACCAAATCAAACAGGCATAGTGGAAAAACAGTTTTAAAAAAGCGTTACAACAAGGCCAGGGTTCACCTCCTTATTAAACTGTAATTTAATCTTTACATGTCTTCACCTCTTCACTGTTTATTGCCGTCTGCAATCACATCTCTGTTTAAATAGATGACTGTGTTTCCTAGTAGCGCAGAGTGTTCAATGCAATTATTTCAGAGATTAATCTATTGGATGTTGCAGTACATAAGCATGACACATGACCTCCCCTCCCACACACACATGCATGCATACATACTAAGTATTTTTTAAGGAATACTGGTATGAGATGTTATGTTACAGCGCATAAGCATTCAGTGCACAGTAAGTCGTCTCTCTAATTTCCATAATTGCTAAAGTTAGCTGCTGCCAGGTATTGGGAGAGCTTACTCCCTCCTGTGTTGCCCTGCCATTAAATCCAGAGGCCCTGTCAAGCGAGACTGATGAATCTTGTCAACCTCGGAGCGGCAAGAGATTTGATTGACCTAAAATCTAGTGCTAATGTATTAAATAGATTTCTGGGATACAGAAACTCAATTTGAATCCATTTGACTGTGAATATATTATACGGTATGTTTGTGAATAACTTAACTGCTGGGCCTGCTTGTACTTCTACTTCAGTTGGAGTTAACTTTGTTGTATTAATTCCATTACAGACACATTATCTGAATTAGCAACAGTAATGGTACTTTTTGAAACACAACAAAGTCCTTTCAGTTTGTTCACTTTAATGATTTGAAGTTTGAATTATTTTGTTAAACAACAACTTATTGTTGTTTAACAAAATACAAAGAGCCTAAAAAAATTGAAATTTTCAAGTCAGTGGCTGAAGTAAAACATGAATGAGATGAGATGTGACTTGATTGATTATTTCATATTTCATCATCTGACTCCTGTACCTCGGTTGAATGGATTACCGACCGACTCCCTCCCTCCATCAGTCCAGCATCTTTCAAATATACATTCCATTTCAATCAGTACTGTAACCCTTGTGACACCTACGATTCTTCTTCATTTTTGTGGCAAACAATTTCCATTCCAATAGCTTTGTTCTCCTTAATAGGCAATCTAATCACACTAGACTCCTCAAGATTTTTAAATCATGCTGTGGTCCGAAGAGTCTATATCCATTAGATAGACTGGTAGGTAGGTAGCCTACTGGTTAGAGAGGCGAGTCAGAAACCGAAGTGTTGCCAGTTTGAATAGTAGATGCCATTGCCTGCTGTTGCTCCCTTGAGCAAGGCACTTACCCCCCCACAACAACAGCTCAAAGTGTGGCAGCCCCCCACACCTCTCCTAAGAGCTGTGTTTCTGCTTAGGTGAGGACGTAGAGGTGGAGATGAGCAGAGTTTATTCACTTTGCACAGGTCATTGAATTGAGTGTGGAATTGTTGAATTAAAGGGGGATAATGAATAGTTTGCATCTCTACAACCCTATCAAATGGTTATGAGTTATCAGCACAGTTTATGTCATCAGAGTTATTATGAAAGAGTATTAGTTTTGCTGTACTGATTGCCTCTGGGTTTGTATGTCATATTACTGTTCAATTATCAAGCTGAAGGTGAGATGATAATAATATGTTTCCAGACAGGGTTGGGTCTCCACGGGATGATGACAATGGCTCCCTCTATGTAACACCCAATGTAATTGCAGCTGTGGCACAAAGTGCAGGTGTTAGCAGTACCATGGATAATGTTTTGTTTCAACCTTACAATGCTTTGAGTATGCAGTATATTGAATTAAGGAATTCAGTTATCCTAAATCTAAAAAATGTCCAAGTGAGGGCTGAGGAACCCTTCCATGGACAGACCTTATGCTTGTTCCCATTTCTCGGACATCTTGAGATTAAATGATGTGCTGTGGCACCCAGGTGAGTTCTACACATAGTGAATGAGTTGAGTCACCCACTGACAATGTAAAGCACTATGAGCACCTGAGAAAGTGCTATGTAAATCCAATCCATTACTATTAAGCCACTGACAGCTCCACTTGGGTGTGATTTCCTATTTGCTGAAAGAAATGCTGCATTTGCATGTCCAGGAAGCATTGACATGACAGATGCAGCTTGTCTAGAGCAGGAATAAAGGACTCATATCGGCTGGGTGATGCAACTAATAAAGAAATGTTGATGCAATACAGGATATTTTTATCATTAGGAGTTTCTGTTCTGTCGCAGAGATCCAGATTATCTGTAAACAATTATCTGCTGGTTCCAGGACACATTATTCAATGAAGGTTAGCAGGACTAAAAACAGCTTTATTGAATGCCAACGCAGCAGGGTTCAATCAGGATTTGGTATTTAAGAGATAATGGTAAGGCAAAAACCAATTAGCTTTTTGCTCTGTCGCTGTCCAATGTTCACAGCTGTTCGCTGTGCAATTGTAAGGTTAGTGCTACCCACTAGGCGAGGGTGTCACAGCATCACTGCTGCAGATGTAATTTTGGAGGACAAATCGATCATTGAGTTGAGGATGTGGTTTACACACAAGGGAAATTACGGTCAATTCTTTCATCAAATGTCTAGACTAGTATAAATGCCATTACTGTTCAGTAAATCGCAATTTCTTGAAATACTTCCCTTTTCATTCATCATTAGTTTCATACAATATTGTGAGTATTGATTTCCATCATAGACTTGTACCCAGGGTGTCATTACCAGAGAGTGGTGGCCTTCGCTGTATAACCAACTGTAATATTAGGGATTACAGTCGCAAATATCCCCACCCAGGGCCTCTTTCTCCCACACAACCACTGTTGAATCTAGTATCTTGTTATAGAACATGCATAGTGTTAGAGGAAGTGTTGTGTTGAGTTATACAATCAGCTTGTCAAAGTTATGTTCATTTGCTGGACTGGACTGAAACAATAACACGCCCCCTTGATGTATAGTGTCCCCCTAAGACACTCTAACAGGGTGTAATCATTACTCTAGCCTAGGACTATTAGAACCATGAACCAAACCATGAAAACTTAGTCTCAGTGCTGACATGTCTTTTGTGTATGTAACTTGTGAGCTGTGGGAAGCATTTTCTCTTAAAGGTCCAGTCCACAGTTGAAACAAAATGCAAAACATATACCCCACCACTGTTTTAGTAAAAAGCTGTGGAATGAGGTAAGCACTCTCAAATTCATAGACAGTGCTATGGATACAGGGAGTGATACAAGAACCTTTAAGTATCAACAATAATATATATACAGTATATCTATTTGATTAAGAAGAAAATGGGCCTTACTGCTATTAGGACATACAAATGCATTGAATAACAGATTCACTGCATGGAACATCTGATAGTCCCACAAAAATAACAGTTTGTTATGAAGTGTCTATGTTTATTACATGTATTTAACCCCATATTTTTGGCATTAAACAGTCTCCATACAATGCATTCGGAAAGTATTCAGACCCCTTCCCTTTTTGTTATG
This sequence comes from Brachymystax lenok tsinlingensis, assembly GCA_030435695.1. Classification (NCBI taxonomy): domain Eukaryota; kingdom Metazoa; phylum Chordata; class Actinopteri; order Salmoniformes; family Salmonidae; genus Brachymystax; species Brachymystax lenok. The sequence continues at coordinate 29,060,900 of CM059790.1, forward strand.
TTACAGACTCATTCTAAAATGGTTTAAATTAAAAATGTTCTTCATCAATCTACACACAGTACCCCATAATGACAAAGTGAAAACAGGTTTTTAGACATTTTTGAAAATGTATTACAAATAAAAAACAGAAATACCCTATTTGCGTAAGTATTCAGACCCTTTGCTATGAGATTCGAAATTGATCACCTGTCTAAATTAAGTCCCACTGTTGACAGTGGATGTCAGAGCAAAGACCAAGCCATGAGGTCAAAGGAATTGTCTGTAGAGCTCCGAGACAGCAGTGGTGGAAAAAGTACCCAATTGTAATACTTGAGTAAAAGTAAAGATACCTTAATAGAAAATGACTCAAGTAAAAGTATAAGTCACCCAGTGAAATTGGACTTGAGTAAAAGTCTAAAAGTTTTTTGTTTAAAATATACTTAAGTATCAAAAGTAAATGTTATTGCTAAAATATACTTTAGTATCAAAAGTAAAAGTAAAAGCATTTCCAATTCCTTATATTACAGTTTTTCTCAGTCGCTTTGGTGCATTTCTCACATCACTATTTACATTTGCACAACAGTTAGTTCAACCTCCACAACATTTAGTCATTTGTGCACATCATAGTAGCAGGTTCTCATTCCTTCCAACAAATTGCAAATGCTTTTGGACATGCATCAATTGCTTTCATACAACTCTCTGCTGTTTTATAACATTATCATTTGCTTATGTCATGTCAGTCAAAATTAACTATACTTGTGAATGCTGAATAGTCATTCCATATAAAACGAATAGTCCTCATTTCATTGCTTGAGTCATTACATACAAAAATGTTGAACTAGTTGTCAAAATCTGTCAAGCAAATTTTACAAAATTTTTTAAAATATTTTTTTTCATGAAAATGTCTCCTAAATTGAACAATTTCTCTCAGGTGAATCTCAACTTTCACTGATGAGAAGGGGTGTGTGAAGCATTAGTTGCAACCAATGATAAGCCACTTTTCTACAATCACTGTCAGAGCTGAATCCCATAAACCCCCACTTTACAAGCATATATGAACCAAGCAGGACATAGTGTGTACCATTTCTACAATACTGTGACACAGAAATGGAAGGTCAGCCTCGTGGAAGAGGGGTGAGGGTGCGGGGAGGAAGGGGAAGGGGACAAAACAGGGGAAGAGGAAGAAGAGGCCAAGTACATAGGCGGATCCCTGATGAAATCAGGGCTACAATTGGATCATGTTGTCAATCACGGCCTCACAATGGCTGAGGCTGGTCGAAGGGTGCAGCCAAATGTTGGGAGAACCACTGTAAATTCAATTATTCAAACATTTCGTCGGGAGAACAGGTGTGTATAAATGGACAGTAATTCAGCACTAAACAATCTGCACTGCGCTACTGTCATTGTGTCATACATGAAGCTTGCAGTGGGACAATAACTTGTCACTGTACATTTTACATTTAGACGTACAGCTTTACTGCATCACACATTTAGTGTATTGTAGTGTACAGTAGTGTTACAGTAAAGATTTGCCATATTTACTGTAATTTTACTCTGCACCACACAGGATTGCAAGACAACCTTGCAGAGGTGGAAGAGGGCCCTGTGGTGGCCAGAAGGAAACACAGTCCCTCACCACACAGCACAGTCACCTGCAGCACCATGGAGAGCACCATCATAAGGTCTGGGCTGAACAGAGATGTTCAGGACCAAGGACAGCCCTAACCCAGGTGTGCACAATTTCCCCTCTGACAGGGAGCCTCGGCTGCAGGCTGTTGGGCCCAATTAGTAGCCACATTAAAGAGGACAAAGAAGCCACAGTGAGGGGAAGGAGAGGCAGGAGAAGAGAGCAGACACGGAGTGTTGGAGGTATCCCAGCCCAGGCTTTGGACCAGTCAGAACCCAACCACCCTCTTGGAGATAGAGGCCTAGTGGAGGACGTGAGTAGAATAATCCACCTTGTCTAATCCTACACCTCTTCTGCCTCCCTTCCAGAAGTAGACGGACGCCAGAAGGAGCAGCCGGCAGAAAGAAGAGTGACCTGAGTTACAGTTTCCTCCCTTTTCCCTTTCCCCTGCTTTGAGAAATAAAGAAACCTAAGTTTGCCCCACTGAAACTCTGCCCAGTGAATGATTTTCTGCAACCTCTGGAGTTAAACCCTCCCAGTCCTGAGAGGGGGGAGGTTACATATGGTGGAGGATGCGGGCAGGAGTTAAGCCTCACTTAGGATTCAGACAGTGAAGAGAAACACCAAGAAAATGGAGGAAGCCCTGACCGCCATTCTGCAGGCTCAAACCACACTGAACGCAGCGGTCACCGAGCTTTGCCGAAGGACTGAGGCACACGGTAGGAGACCCCAAGATTATCTGACCAAAATGACAGGAGAAGATGATGTTGAAACCTACCTCGATCTCTTTGAAAAAACTGCCCAAAGGGAGAGATGGCCCAGGACAGACTGGGCGAACCTGATACTCCCTCTGCTAACGGGGGGGAGGCACAGAAGGCCTGCCGGGACCTCACCGTTCATGAGGTAACCAATTATGAAGTGGTCAAGAGATCGATCCTCGCACAATATGGGCTCAGTCTGCCTGCCAAGGCCCAGCGTGTCCATAGCTGGGAATACCATCCGTCACTTCCAGCGCGGGCTCAAGTAACCACGTTAACTCGCCTGGTGAGAAGCTGGCTAGAGGAAGGAGATGCGCCACCTGCTGTAGAAAGAGTAGTGATTGAGCGATGCACACGTGACCTGCCGGCAGATGCAAAAAGATATGTGGCTCAACAAGGACCACAAAGCGTAGGTGCCTTGATTGCACTCCTAGAAAACCACCAGGTGACTGTGAGCTTGTTGGAGCCTGAAGTACCCAAAAACCCCTCTTGGAAATCGAGGCAAGAGCGAGAGCCTCCTAAGAAACACCCCCCGAAGCAGTCCAAACAAGACCCCTAAAAGCCCACGGAAACTGGAAGGATGAAAGGCCTCTGAGAAACCCTGCTCCATTCCGATGCTTCGCATGTGGGAAGGAGGGACACCTAGCCTGGGATTGCCCAGGCCGAGAGGAGCTAATGCCCACGGCCAGTACCTCAGAAACAAGGTTCCCATGCCATTTTCTTACCACCTGCTGGGCTCATGGGTGGGCAGCCACTCCTAAAGTCCCTGTTAAGATTGGGGGGCAAAGACACAGAAGCCCTTATAGACTCAGGCAGTATGGTAACACTAATCCGACCAGAGTTTGCAGGGCCTAGCCTGGGAAGAGAGATCTCTGTGTCCTGTATTCATGGGGACACCAGGAACTACCCAACTGCAGAACTAAACATGGTCACCCCACGGGGACAGTTCCGAGTACAAGCAGGGGTCGTGGAACACTTGCCAGTGCCTGTCCTGGTCGGCCGAGACTGTCAAGCATTTTCTGCCTACTGGACCAACCGAGCTACAAAGGTGAAGAGACCTACCCGGCGCAGAAGAGGAGACCGTCTAGCAAATCACGGCGCTGCTCTAATCCAGGCCAATGCAACTAGCCCTGAAGAGCCCCTCCATGATGAAAGAGGAAGAGGAGGCTGTCACATTGAAAGAGGAGGTAGAACCTTTCAGAATGAAAGAGGAAGAGGAGGCCGTCACATTGAAAGAGGAGGGAGAACCTTTCAGAATGAAAGAGGAAATGTGAAACCCCAACCTAAGAAGGTTGATTCCATACTCACCTGGCCCCGCCGCAAACCAAGAAGCAGGTAAGGACCTTCCTGGGGCTACTTGGTTACTACCGAACATTCATACCTGGCTTCGCCACAAAAGCAGCCCCCCTAACTGAACTGACCCGCAAGTACCTCCCAAACCAGGTGAGATGGACCGAAGAAGCAGAACTGGCCTTCATCGAGCTTAAGCAAGCCCTCTGTCGTGAACCAGTCCTGCAAGCCCCAAACTTCAACAAACCGTTTGTTCTACACACCGATGCCTCTGAAGTAGGGGTCAGCGCTGTACTGTCTCAGTTGCAGGACGGTATGGAACACCCAGTCATGTTCATTAGCCGTAAGTTGCTGCCCCCAGAGAAGCATTATGCCACGGTTGAAAAGGAATGTCTTGCTGTAAAATGGGCTATTGAAAAATTTAGATATTACCTGTTGGGTCGAGAATTTGTCTTGGTAACTGATCATGCCCGGCAAATGGATGTCTCAAAACAGAGGGAAAAATGCACGACTCACACGCTGGTTTCTTCAGTTGCAGGACTTCCGGTTTAAAGTGGAACACCGGGCTGGGAAGTCTCGTGCAAATGCTGAGGCCATGTCCAGGAGGCATGACTGCTTTTGGGCGTGCGCTCCAAACAGGCGCTTGGAGCTGGGAAAGGGGGTATGTGGTGGCCAGAAGGAAACACAGTCCCTCACCACACAGCACAGTCACCTGCAGCACCATGGAGAGCACCATCATAAGGTCTGGGCTGAACAGAGATGTTCAGGACCAAGGACAGCCCTAACCCAGGTGTGCACAATTTCCCCTCTGACAGGGAGCCTCGGCTGCAGGCTGTTGGGCCCAATTAGTAGCCACATTAAAGAGGACAAAGAAGCCACAGTGAGGGGAAGGAGAGGCAGGAGAAGAGAGCAGACACGGAGTGTTGGAGGTATCCCAGCCCAGGCTTTGGACCAGTCAGAACCCAACCACCCTCTTGGAGATAGAGGCCTAGTGGAGGACGTGAGTAGAATAATCCACCTTGTCTAATCCTACACCTCTTCTGCCTCCCTTCCAGAAGTAGACGGACGCCAGAAGGAGCAGCCGGCAGAAAGAAGAGTGACCTGAGTTACAGTTTCCTCCCTTTCCCCTGCTTTGAGAAATAAAGAAACCTAAGTTTGCCCCACTGAAACTCTGCCCAGTGAATGATTTTCTGCAACCTCCGGAGTTAAACCCTCCCAGTCCTGAGAGGGGAGGTTACAGCCCCTTTTTATTCTGCAACAAGAGGAAGCCATTTGTGCAATGGTGATTGCAAACAATGCCATAAGGTTGAGAGATACAAAGTGCTGTTATAGAGGATGACAACATCTTTGGGAATATTGAATCTGTTTCAGTCGCTACAATTGACAGAGTGCTCAGGAGGAAAGAAATGCGCATGAAACAATTGTACAATGTGCCATTTGAACGGAACAGCGACAGAGTGAAGGAGATCCGTCACCAGTATGTACAGGTAAAACATGTATGTGTTCTATGCATATTCTAATGTTCAGTGCTGTAAACTGTTTACTTTGTGTAGTGTCATGCACTACACTTACATATTTGATTCTGTGTGTGTGTATTCACAGTGCATACTGTACAATATGTTGTCCAAAATGCATTATGTTACACAGGAAATGTTGTTATAGTTTTTCTCACTCCCTCTTCTGTAATAAAGCATGTACTGGAGCTGGAGGCCAGGGAACCGCTGCACACATTCATATACCTTGATGAGGCGGGTTTCAATCTGGCAAAAGGTAGAAGACGTGGAAGGAATCGCATTGGACAGAGAGCAACCATTGATGTCCCAGGCCAACGAGGAGGGAATATTACTATGTGTGCAGCCATCTCAGAAAACGGCGTCCTCACCCATATCCCCCGTCTTGGTCCATACAACACACAACATCTGCTGACTTTTTTAGACACTCTTTACAGGGACATAATCCCTGAGAATGAGAGGGGTCTAACTGGAGACCATCTGAGCAAGCATGTTGTTTTGGATAATGTGCGTTTTCACCACTCAGATGTCGTCAGACAGTGGTTTGCAGCACATGATAGGATGCCAAAACGGGTTGTTTGGCTGTCCCCATAGGACATACCCTGGTACCGGGTATGTAGGCAGGTAGGCAAGAAGGCAGATTAGATAGATAGATGCCTATCTATCTATCTATCTATCTATCTATCTATCTATCTATCTATCTATCTATCTATCTATCTGTACATGTGTGTATATATATATATATATCAAAAAGCCAATGTCACACATTCTTCGAACACTCTTCTAGAACTCTTCTAGAACCAAAAAGGGATGTTTCGCTGTCCCCATAGGAGAACCCTTTGAAGAACCCCTTTTAGTTCCAGGTAGAACCATTTTTGGTTCCATGTAGAACCATTTGCACAGAAGGTTCTACATGGAACCGAAAATAGTCCTACCTGGAACCAGAAAGGGTTCTCTTATGGAGATAGCCACATGAAACCCTTTTGGAACCCTTTTTTATAAGAGTGCAGAGTTAAAGTGTCAGTGGTGCCCAACAGGAAATAAAAGGGTTAAGTGGAAAAATGGTATGACGTCTTTCAAAGCAGCCAAATCCTGTCACTCTAGACTAGACGGTGACTACGTACTGCTTAGATAGAGTATGGGGGACAGATCAAAAACAGGATATGAAATATATGAATAATCCCATCAACAGCTTTTCATGAATCAGCACACCAGCAGAATTAAGACACCATCTGCTCCTGTTCAAAGCCGGGAAGCGTTGTCAACCTGGTCTGCAAGACCCACAACAGGCACTTAGCATTAGTCATGGGGGAGACAAGTTGTAAAAACATAACAGAAATACAACGATGCCCACCTGAGTCTGTCACTTCCAAAGAATGAAGAAGACCTGGTTGAAAAATACCCTCACTTGCTATTTTATTGAAAGCCAGACTTCAATCAAGGTTTCTATCTCAAACATCTGTATCTACAAACAACATATCTAAAGGAAAATACATTTGTTAACACAAAATAACTTGACCAGTTCAGACTATATCAGACTGGTGTTTCCATGGCTACGAACATAGCCTATGTTTAAGAGCAGTAAGGTGGAAGTAATGCTTCCAGTGACACTCAGGCAGAATGTTCTCTGATGCAGACTGCTCCCAGCCCCACCCACGACAGGACAGACTGGTGGATCGGACAGTCTGTCATGAAACTTCCAACAGCTTAATTAGACGAATCCCAATGAGATCTCCAGAATGCGGCTTGACATTTTAACGGCTTTTAAGACGTCTTCTTCCACAGTGATTGTGCCAGGAACCCAGGTTATTAGTGGGTCATTATCTAGGATAAAAAGGCAGGTATGTGTGAAAAGAGGATTCACATCACAAAGACTTGAGAGGTTGGTTTTAATATATTCCACTTCTCATACTTTTCAGTATCTGACATGGTTTATAGTCCCTGACATTTACCAGTCTTCAGCAATTCAAATCACAGAAACATAAGAATTAAAGTATTAAGACCATGACAAAAAAAGTGCCTCAGATTTCATACAAGCATGATCGTACAACGTCAAAGGAGTTTTGACACGCACATGCACACACACACACACCCACACAACCCCTCCATACATACACACACATACACACCAAGCTAAAATCTGACTACAGTAACGCCAGTGTCTGTAATGACTTCACCCGTCGACCCCTGCCTCTCTCTGCCACTCTCTAGCAGCCCTGAGATGGTCACCAGGAGCTCCCAGTCAGCCTTGACGAATGGCTCAGCCTTGCTCTGTATCAGCAGGCCTGGGGGCTGCCTGACTTATCGCACCGGTCACAAACTGACTATTACTTTTTTACAGCAACTGGGTTTGTCCACATGCTCCCACTCTCACTCTCACTCACCCTTGCCGCCAATTTGAATTTCACAGCGACACTGGCCTGGAATTCTTAAATCTGCACAGCATAAAGAAAAAAAGGGTCTCTTTGTAAGAGGGCTTTTCAAGGATTCCCAGATGGGTTCCCTGATAAACAGACTTAAGATCAGATGTGCAAAGCTAAACACTTTTCTTAAAAAAAATGTGATAACAATAGTAATGGAATAAAAGCAGTTACATTAAAATACTAAAGTGATTGTTTTACGGCAAACGTAAAAGTTAAGTGATACTATTCGTACTTGTAACTGTCTGTACATTAGACCATCACTAACAAGGTTTCCATCGAATTGGCAACAAGATCTTCATGTGAAAATTCTAAAATCCGTGTTAAGAAAATATGCACATTTTCCAACCAGTGGTGTGTTTCCACCAAACTGACGGATAAAAAGTACATGATGACGTAATGCACATAAAATCTACTTTTTCACTTAAGTTTTCATGTACCGAATAAAAATCTAAAGTTAATTGTGTTCCCATCACATTTTCAACTCTACCAATGGTTTTGTCACAACAACAAATCTTCTCTGAAAGGGATGGATGAACTTCAGTGACTAGACTGAACATCTGACTGAAAATCAGTTTTTGTGTATACCACTTTGTGTATACCACAAAGCTCAGATTAACCCTGTGGAAATACATTAAATGTGTGCCCAGCCAGCTCTATCTGGGCTTTTCTTCCAAAACTCGAAATTGTGATTATACATATGTTTTTTTACATTTGATAAAAGTACAGACTCTGTATATCATACACTGGGGAAAGTTGAGGTAAATTATGCTGCTTTAAAAGTTGATGAACCCCAATTTTGAGAAAAAGCCCCTGGGAGATGTTGTAGAGGTTTCACACTAGCTAGAGAGCTCTTCTTTGTGTATGCCCATTCAGCATCATACACCCTCTTAACCCTCCTGCCGTGTTACGGTCGAATTGGACCGATTTACAAGTTTTCTCTCTAAAAAATGTAGTTCATTTAATCTGATTGTCATAAGGTTCCATGACTTTGTCCACACAGGGCATCTGAACACAAAATACATTTTGATTATTTTCATAACATTTGGGGGTGTTGTAATACGGTGGGTGTAGCTGGTGAAGGAGCCAGGTGCAGGTAGAGCTCCAGTTGTAAAAGGAAACCCTGGAAACGTGCAGCCGTCAAATCGTACTCCCGGGGAAGGGAGAGACAAATCCCACTGGGACCGGGTGAAGGAGGGACGAGTAGTGAGGACCCTGGTTGTGCTGGTGGAGGCACTGGAGGAACTAGCTGTCTCTCCCAGCTATCCATTGCCTGAACGACGCGGTACATGGCGGTGCCGAGATGGTGGAGCATCGCCGCGTTTTCCTGGATGTGCTCCTCAAACCCAATAGCAGGGGCACCTGCTCCTGCTGACTCCATGTTCAAGGTGGGGAATTCTGTAATACGGTGGGTGTAGCTGGTGTAGGAGTCAGGCGCAGGAGAGCAGAGATGAGTGTACTAAGTAACTTTACTAGGCAGAAGTACAAAATACACGTACTAGAATACTGGCAGAAACAAAGCACGGGTGAAGACATAAAAACCCGGTGGGGGGGCACATGGTGCCGCCTTCAGAGCCCGGCAAGTCCTGTTCCTGCTCCACCACCAGGTCCCATGTGCGCCTTCAGAGCCCGGCACGACATGTTCCTGCTCCACGCACCAGGTTCCCTGTACGCCTTCAGAGCCCAGCACGTCCTGTCCCTGCTGCACGCATCAGGTCCCCTGTGTGCATTCAGAGCCCAGCACGACCTGTTCCTGCTCCACGCACCAGGTCCCCTGTACGCCTTCAGAGCCCAGCACGTCCTGTTCCTGCTCCACGCACCAGGTCCCCTGTGCGCCTTCAGAGCCCGGCACGACCTGTTCCTGCTCCACGCACCAGGTTCCCTGTGCGCCTTCAGAGCCCGGCAAGTTGACTTTTGGTCGCGGTCGGAGTCCGCGCCTTTGGGGGTACTGTCACGTCCTGGCCATAGATAGCCCTTTTTGGCTTCTCTATGGTGTTTTTGGTCAGGACGTGACCAGGGGGTTTAGGGTTCTATGTGTTAATTTCTATGTTGGTTTGGTTTGGGTTCCCAATTAGAGGCAGCTGTTAGTCGTTGTCTCTAATTGGGAATCCTATTTAGTGTGTTCAGTCCCCCACCTATGTTGTGGGATATTATTTATTGTGTGTAGTTGCTGTGTTGCGCTACACAGTGCGTTACGGTCATTGTGACTTTATTGATTTTTGTGAATTTCAGTGATTAAAACATGTTTAACTCAACCCTGCACGCTGCGCCTTGGTCTACTCATGTCAGCGATCGTGACAGTGTGTGAAAAAACAAGACAAAACAAATGGAAAATGACAAGTGGATCGGCGATGGCTAGAAGACCGGTGACGTCGACCACCGAACGCCGCCCGAACAAGGAGAGGAACCGACTTCGGCGGAAGTTGTGACAGGTGTTTTATTTAACTTTTGTACACCTGTGGTGTTCCCAGTCAAAATTGAGTTCAGGCACATGCCCATTCATCAGATGGACACACTTCCTCTCCCAGACCCCCACATGCATGTGTGTTTGAGCACACACACACCTCACTCCCCTTCTTGGATTCCATGGCAACCTCCACGGGAACCTTTCCCCAATAGAATCTTTCCCCCATGGGAACCACACCTGTTGGCATTCTCACAAACAATCACAACATTGTTTCAATAATATATATAACTTTTCTTGCAGCTCTTGTATATAAAGCTTTTTTGAGACCTTGCTCACAATTCATTCTGTGGCAGCACAATGACCAAACGACATACTGTATGTGAGGCTCTTGATCATATCTTTGATCATGACACTGGTGAGGAGGAGAGAGGCAAGGAAACTGACAGTGAAGATGCATTAGAGGAGGAAGTGTCAAAGTTGAAGACAACACAGAATATGACCAAGAGACAACCGATGTGGAACAATCCAGTGACGAGGAAGAGGGCCCTGCTGAGGTTGTTGTTACATTCCTGTCACAGAATGGGAATTTGTCCTGGTCTTCATCCCCACCTGAGAGGAGAGGTTGGCTGTCGGCTGAAAATGTTATCAGGATGACCCCAGTGCCAACGAGACACGCCATATCCCGGGTTGATGATATAAAATCCTGTCACGATAAAAACATTGAAATGGTTTCAAAACAAATGTCCTTGTTAAACTTTGACACAAAGTAGTCTGTGATAAATAGCATGATATGTTTCATCTGAGTATTTTTAATAGTCAAAATAATCTATACATCATGCTTTTTTTACTCAAAAACGAGTTGTATGAGTTCAGGTCAATGAGGCCTACAGGCCACAAATAGCAAATAGATGTTCAAAATGTGTAATGTTCACAAGAACTTAAGTTGATAAAAATATCTAAAACAACATTAATTGATAATATATGTATTATTATGGATTTATAATCAGCTATAATGGAGCAGTCATTTTGGACCGGGAACACAACTAATTAACATGAAATGAACACAACAGGAGGGTTAAGCCATAGCCCCACTCATCTCTTTAAGAATTCACATGTGAACAGGTCTCTTTGTGAATGGGTCTCTTTTGTCTCCTTTGTTTAGCTACAGTAGCTAAACAAGTTCATTAGCACCAGGTCAATTCAAGATAGCAATGTTGTTGAGCACTGTAGCAACAGTTTTGCAGTTTTCCATAGTTATATCTTTAAAAAAATCTGCAGTAGCAAAGATGATCTATACTTACCAGGGAAGGCCCCATTCTGTTATAGACACTAGCCCGTGACGCCATACCAATCAGGACTCATCTCTCAGCATGTCCGACCCTCCATTATCTCAGCCAATCAAGGCAAGCCATGAAGGATCCTGTCTTTCTCCCTAAGTAGCTCAGTGCTGTCTCCTTGACTAAACTAGGCTTATGATTTAACATTTATTTTATTTACAGATCACATATACTTTTTTATATTAAGGCACATAAAAGTTCAAATGTTTAAGAATGCTATTCTGTAAAAAGAAATACATATAATTAACAGCCCTACTCTGAAGTAGGAACTAGCGTCAAACACCCACCTTCCTGAACCCGGTCACATATTGCATGAATTTGGATGTTTACTCTGAGAGATTGAGCATATTCCCAAAGACACCAATTTCTTCAGTATCTTTGTCCAAATGGCTCAGTTGGTTGGAGCCTGGTGCTGGCTCTTAGTTCCAATCTTGGCATTGTTCAGAGAGCTACTCTATTTATTGTAAGCTGTCATGCTAAATGACTGCAATGTAATGTAATGCAATCAAATCACCAATGAATTCCCCATGGGACCATCCTTATGCACTGTCAGATCCTGCTCTGCTCACAGAAGAGGGAAGGAGGTTTTACTTAGTGACCTCCAAGCTGCCCTTCACCTCTTTCAGAAATCTTGTCTGTCTCCAGCAGTGACATGCAGTCAGGGTAGGCAGTGCTTACCCTGTGATAATCTAATTTTAGAAAGCTGTTATGAAAAGCCAACAAAAAAAGTATATTATATATATATTTTTTAATTGTTTTAATGTAATGTTTTTTCTCATTGATTATGTTGGTTTGTATGCTCAAAATCAAAAATTTGCTAAAACTTGCTAAAACTTGAATAGCCTCAGGGGGACAGAAAAGTGGTCATGTGTAAATAAATAACTTAAATAATGGGAATCGTGCTTTTCGTCTTTCTAACTACATCAATCCTCAGGTTCAGATTGAGTTACTGATTCAATTCCTGCTGAATACATTTCTGTCATTATATTTCCCTATTTTATTCTGTAACTTTCTCTCTCCCCCTTCTCTTTCTTTCTCACGTTTTTTTCTCAGTGTAACAATGACTTACCCTAAGGTAAGGAATACAGATATCCTTGTGATCTATGGTCTCCTAGCAGGAATAGAAGCCTGTCCTGTACTTATATATTAAAAAGACAGTACCATCACTAACACTCTATTCATGGTTTGCACCTACGTCACCCGGTTGCGTCGTGCCATTGTTATCAACATTCTCAAGACGCTCTCAGCCATACTGATCCCGAAAGTCGAGTGCTACCCAGTCATTCTTAATGGGGCCCAATGATTGTTTAGTCTAAATGACACTGTAGTGGCTTTAAATATGATGACATTGCTACAGTAGGTAAATAATTTGTAGGAAACAACGTTGTCAACATTAAGATGTCGTTATGATGATTACGTTAGACAGATGGCAATGTTGTCATTAGCTAGTAAAGTTAATAAAAAAATACATAGCAATGATAATGTTAGCCAGCTAAAATGTTTACCAATGACCTGCCACTGGCATTAAAAAAAGCCTGTGTGTCCATGTATGCTGATGACTCAACCATATAAGTGTCAGCAACCACAGCTAATGAAGTCACTGAAACCCTTAACAAGGAGCTACAGTCTGTTTTGGAATGGGTGGCCAGTAATAAACTGATCCTGAACATCTATAAAACTAAGAGAATTGTATTTGGTAGAAATCATTCACTAAGCTCTAGACCTCAGCTGAATCTAGTAATGAATGGTGTGGCTGTTGAACAAGTTGAAGAGACTAAATTACTTGGCATTACCTTTGATTGTAAACTGTCATGGTCAAAAAACATACAGATTCAATGGTTGTAAAGATGGGGAGAGGTATACTAAAGATATGCTCTGCTTTTTGACACCACACTCCAAAAGCAAGTCCTATTGGCTCTAGTTTTGTCTTATCTTGATTTTTGTCCAGCCATGTGGTCAAGTGCTGCAAAGAAAGACCTAGTTAAGCTGCAGCTGGCCAAGAACAGAGCAGCATGTCTTGCTCTTCATTGTAATCAGAAGGCTGATATAAATCCTATGCATGCCAGTCTTTCTTGGCTATGAGTTGAGGATAGACTGACTGCATCACTTCTTTTCATAAGAAAAATGAATTTGTTGAAAATTCCAAATTGTTTGCATAGTCAGCTTACACACAGCTCTGACACACACACCTACCCCACCAGTCATGCCACCATGTTTTTGAAATACAGCTGTGCCTACACAGCTGTGCCTACGACTCCATTCTTTAGTTCAAGATATAAATATGCAGTTCGATCATCAACACATTCAAACACATAGTACTGCGTTCAACAAAAAGTCAAGCTGTTATCTTTATATCCCGTCACATTCTTCGTATCTCAGAATGGTCATCATGGTTAACAAACAGGGAGTGTGGCAGATGTCAGCTGACAAAGTGAAAATGTGACAGAGATAGCTGGTGTCTGGAGAGGAGAGCCCAGCGCTCTAGATGGTAGTGTTAGATACCATCCATCGCTGCATCCTGAGATACAGTCTTCCTCACCACAGCTAACTGCAGAGCAATGTGAAATACATTTTGAGGCATTTTATGGAACACCAATTGTTTTTCTATAGTGTTTCCCTCGCAATTCCCCTGGCAATATTTACCCCAAATTCACCATTGGGTTTAGGCAGGAACTACTGAAGCGAGTGCAAGTGCAGCTAGAAGTAATTAATGATGAATTACAGTTGCCATAGAGGTGCCATTTAACCAATCACATTTTTTTTTGCCTATTTAATAAAGCTTCACTTGTCACATCTGTGTAAAATAAATGTATAATGGGTTCGTACATTCTGGCTAAGCAGAACATTTTCACACTTTTTCCATTTAGTTATTATTCAAATATTAATGTGAATGATTCAATTTGGCCTTTGCAACACTTTGTTCTATTTTGTAAACATTGAAGGCCGCCAGCAATTATCCCGAATACTTAACTCTCTGCCTGTCAGGGTGGATGTCAAGGACAGCCTGCTTTGAACAGACAGGTAACCTCAGAAAGAGTTCAATGAAAGACGAGCACTGTCAAGGGTGAACCGATGAACAAAAGGAATCAACTTTAGTTTAATCTTCCCTGAAAGGTATGGATGGACTCTAGTGACTAGACTGAACATCTGACTGAAAATTATTTCTTTCTTTCATTCATTCTTTCTTTCTTTCTTTCTTTCTTTCTTTCTTTCTTTCTTTCTTACATTTCTCTGCAACGTTTTTGGTGGAAAAAGTACTCAATTGTCATTCTTGAGTAAAAGCTTCCCGACTCTCAGTGCACATTGTTACAGAATGACGCCTCACCTAAGGGAAGCATCGGGGAGTGTTTTTTGTTTTTTTGGTTAGGTGGGAATGACGTTGGGTCCGGGAGCCGCTACAGGCTCTCACGCCTCAGCCGGATCGCCAGGCTCCCCTGCTTCCACTGGCTCGTCAGGCTCTCATGCCTCAACCTGATCGCCAGGCTCCCCTGCCTCAGCCGGTCTGTCAGGTTCCCGCATCCCAGCCGGCTACAGGTTTCCGTGCATCAGCGGGGGTGACCGGTCCACTTCTGATCCCCGGGATCGTCCCTTGGGTTGCTGTCCTGCGGCTGGAGTTGAACGCGCCGGGGAGATGCTCTCTCTCCGGCGCTCTGGGTCACCATGCTCCTACGTCTCAGCTGGATTGACGGGTTTCCTGCACCTCTGCAGAGTTATCCGGTCCACTCCTGTTCCCCGGGATCATAATTTTGGTCGATGTCCTGCGGCTGGGGCTTCGCGTCGGAGAGGGGGTACTGTTACGTGTGCTCCCTCTCCGGCTTCGAGGTCACCATGCTGCTCGTTATGGAGCACACCTGTCACCATCGTTACGCACACCTGCGCGTCGTCAGACTAACATGGACTCCATCACTTCTTTGATTACCTGCCCAATATATTTCACTCCCTTTGGTTCCTTCCCCAGGCGTCATTGTTTCTGTTTCATGTCTGTGATTTGTTCGAGGTTATTGTTTTGTATTATGTTCCGTTTATTTTATTAAAGCACTCACTCCCTGAACTTGCTTCCCGACTCTCAGCGCACATCGTTACAGTAAAAGTCTAAAAGTATTTGGTTTTGAATATACTTAAGTATCAAAAGTAAATGTAATTGCTAAATATACTTAAGTATCAAAAGTAAAAGCAGAAATAATTGTATTTAATTGTCTTTCTTTGTCAACAATCTACACCAAACACTCTGTAATCTCAAAGTTTAAGAAAATAACATTATAACATTTGTAAAATACTTATATACAGTACCAGTCAAAAGTTTGGACACACATACTCATTCAAGGGTTTTGTTTTATTTGTACTATTTTCTACATTGTAGAATAATTATGAAGACATCAAAACTATTAAATAACACTTATGGAATCATGTAGTAACCAAAAAAGTGTTAACATTATCAAAATATATTTTACATTCTTCAAAGTTGCCACCCTTTGACTTGATGACAGCTTTGCACACTCTTGGCATTCTCTCAACCAGCTTCACCTGAAATGCTTTTCCAACAGTCTTGAAGGAGTTCCCACAAATGCTGATCACTTGTTGGCTGATTTTCCTTCACTCTGTGGTCCAACTCATCCCAAACCATCTCAATTGGGTTGAGGTCGGGTGATTGTGGAGGCCAGGTCATCTGATGCGGCACTCCATAACTGTCCTTATTGGTCAAATAGCCTTTACACAGCCTGAAGGTGTTGGGACGTTGTCCTGTTGAAAAACAAATGATAGTCCCACTAAGCGCAAACCAGATGGGAAGGCGTATCGCTGCAGAATGCTGTGGTAGCCATGCTGGTTAAGTGTGCCTTGAATTCTAAATGAATCACCAAAAGTGTCACCAGCAAAGCACTCCCACACCATCACACCTCCTCCTCCGTGCTTCACGGTGGGAACCGCACATTCCGGAGATCATCCGTTCACCTACTCCGCGTTTCACCAAGACACAGCGAATGGAACCAAAAATCTCACATTTGGACTCATCAGACCAAAGGACAGATTTCCACCGGTCTAATGTCCATTGCTCATGTTTCTTGGCCCAAGCAAGTATCTTATTTGTCACGACTTCCGCCAAAGTTGGTTCCTCTCCTTGTCCGGGCTGTGCTCGGCGGTCGGCGTCGCCGGTCTTCTAGCCATCATCGATCTATTTTAAATGTTCCATTTGTTTTTAAATGTTCCATTTGTTTTGTCTTGTCTTTCCACACACCTGGTTTCAAATTCCATTCATTACATGTTGTGTATTTAACACTCTGTTTACCCCATGTCCTTGTCCGGAATTGTTTATATTGTAAGTGCTTGTGCACGTTGTATTATGGTGTGCGACGGGTTTTATACCCATTTATTCTGTTTGTTCTGTTTCCGGTGGGTTTTATTATTAAACTGCTCCGTTGTGAAACACAGTTCTGCTATGCTGCTCCTGACTTCTCTACCGCCAGTACGCACCTCTTACATTATTGGTGTCCTTTAGTAGTGGTTTCTTTACAGCAATTCGACCATGAAGGCCTGGTTCACGCAGACTCCTCTGAACAGTTTATGTTGATATGTGTCGGTTACTTGAACTCTGTGAAGCATTTATTTGGGCTGCAGTTTCTGAGGTTGGTAACTCTAATGAACTTATCCTCTGCAGCAGAGGTAACTCTGGGTCTTCCTTTCCTGTGGCGGTCCTCGTTAGAGCCAGTTTCATCATAGCGCTTGATGGTTTTTGTGACTGCACTTGAAGGAAATGTCAATGTTCTTTAAATTTTCCGCATTGACTGATCATCATGTCTTAACCCTCCTGCTGTGTTCGGGTCGAATTGGAAGTTTTCTCTCTGACGAATGTAGTTCATTTAATCTGATTGTCAAAAGGTTCCATGATTTTGTCCACACAGGGCATCTGAACACACAAAATACATTTAGATGATTTTCATAACATTTTGGGTGTTTTATTTATCTTTTGTACACCTGTGGTGTTCCCAGTCAAAAATGACCGGTCATTAGAAATGAATGGGTGAGACTACAATTAGTGTAAAAAATTTAGTTCAGGCACATGCCCATTCATCAGATGGACACACGTCCTCTCACAGACCCCCACATGCATGTGTGTTTGAGCACACACGCAAACACACACACCTCACTCCCCTTCTTGGCTTCCATGGCAACCCCCACGGGAACCTTCCCCAATAGATTCACCTGTTGGAATTCTCACAATCACAACATTGTTTCAATAATATATAGAACTTTTCTCACAGCTCTGGTATATAAAGCTTTTTTGAGGCCTTGCTCACAACTCATTCTGTGGCAGCACAATGACCAAACGATATACTGTATGTGAGGCTCTTGATCATATATTTGATCATGACACTGGTAAGGAAGAGAGAGTCCTTGTTATACTTTACACAAAGTAGTCTGTGATAAATAGCACAATATGCTTCATTTGAGTATTTGTTATAGTCAAAATAATCCATACGTTATGCTTTTCTTACTCAAAAACTTGTTGTATGAGTTCAGGTCAATGAGGCCTACAGGCCATAAATAGCAAATAGAAGTTCAAAACTTGTAATGTTCACAAGAACTTAAGTTGATAAAAAGATATAACACATTAGGTGATAATATATGTAATATTATGGATTTATAATCAGCTATAATGGGGCGGTCATTTTGGACTGGGAACACAGAATTACTTAACATGAAACAAACACAACAGGAGGGTTAAAGTAATGATGGACTGTTGTTTCTCTTTGCTTATTTGAGCTGTTCTTGCCATAATATGGACTTGGTCTTTACCAAATAGGGCTATCTTCTGTATACCAGCCCTACCTTGTCACAACACAACTGATTGGCTCAAACGCATTAAGAAGGAAAGAAATTCCACAAATTAAAAAAGCGCACAATCTCA
This sequence comes from Brachymystax lenok tsinlingensis, assembly GCA_030435695.1. Classification (NCBI taxonomy): domain Eukaryota; kingdom Metazoa; phylum Chordata; class Actinopteri; order Salmoniformes; family Salmonidae; genus Brachymystax; species Brachymystax lenok. The sequence goes on from CM059790.1 coordinate 29,079,133, forward strand.
TGAAGCCAGTTGAGAGATTGCCAAGATCAAGGCAAAGGGAGGCTACTTTGAAGAATCTCGTATGAAATATATTTTGATTTGTTTAACACCTTTTTGGTTACTACTTGATTCCGAATGTGTTATTTCATAGTTTTGATGTCTTGACAATTATTCTACAATGTAGAAAATAGTAAAAATAAAGAAAAACCCTTGAATGAGTAGGTGTGTCCAAACTTTTGATTGGTACTGTACACTCATTTTACAATTCTCCATGGGCTATCAGGATGTTTTTGCAGTTACACTAACTTATGGTTGAGAATGTGGCCCTTCACTACATCCCAATACTTGTTCCTAGGCCCAGCTCCACAGTAATCCAAGGCAGAGATCAATCAATGCTCACCGTTTTCTTTTTTACTAAATCGTTTGTCACAAAGTGCTTTACAGTACACCCTTGGCCCAGCTAAAGGTAGTGTTTATCTAACACACATCAGACAGAGCCATTATTGATCCATACCCACCTCACTCCCAGATATAACCATGTTCACCTTGGACATCAGATGAGGAGAATAGTCATTGCCAGGATCAATGGTCATTGTCAAGCTGACATTGTCCACTAGAGTCCACCTCAAACCCTGGAGAGAGACTTTAGAGAGAGAGACTTTAAATGTTGAAAAGGAGAATAAAAGGAGACTTCAGTCATGTAACATATGTTTCAATAATTAAGACTTTCTTAGCTGTCCAACTTCTGAAACTTTTGTAAGGTTAGGACTGTTGAAAACAAGTCACATTTCTTTTTCAACGCTCAATGATTGATGTGGCAGACATGAAGGGCTACCATTTCTTTCTCCTTCACTTATCCGACAGTGCCAAACTATTTCGTTTGTAGAGTTGGTACCCCCAAAACAACTAAACAAAGGAACAATACAGCTCTTCAAACCTTAAAATTCTTCAAAATAAGGTTTTCAAATTAAATATGACTAACCTTAGTCAGCAGAATATTCATACAGACACTTTGAATATCAACATTCATTATTAATTAAAAATATGTAATTTTTTAACATGATTCCAGTGTAATGTTTCATAATGCTCATTGTACTGGGTAGATGTCATAATTCAACATCTGCGTACACACCCAGCTATGACTCACCTAAAATGCCAAGCCTGTCAAATACTGAAACCAGGACATTTGTTTCCAGGACATTGCCACGTCAAATGGTCATGAATTCAGACTGGCACAGTTGTTTTCATATTCATCAAACTGCCAATGTTCTTTCAAACTTGAGAGTAGATTCAGAACTTTAGACTTACTCTAATGATGTGTTTCTCTGTAAATCACATAACTTTGATAACATCACCCCTTGAAAACTACAAGGGTAAATCTTAGATGTTTGCTAGTTTAGTAACGCATATAGGGAAAAGTTAGATAGTGAGGCATACAGTGGGTCTTTAGATGCTTCTCTTTTAAGTGAAGTGTAAGTTAAGTGTGTACCATATCATAACAACAAGCTGTAGATATCAAACGTCATGACATATAGCTGTCTTGAGATATACAAGCTACATTATGTATAGAATATACATAATAAGAATACACATTTTCCTCCTTATGATCCCACTGTGATTATAAATTAATCAGAGTCTCCAGTGTGGTTGGTTCATAAGTGGTTCTTCAATCTACCAAAAATAAACATTTGAGTAGTTGGATTTTACCACAGTTTCTGTGAGTTGAGCCTATGTGGGTATATGAAAGTAATTGTGACTTAATTAATGAAATTCACCATGAAAAACTAGGTTTTCATCCAACCATTTAATGTGGATGAATTAACTGACTCATTAAAATAAGTATTGAACGGACTGATGAAATCAGGAAATGTCGGTACAATTTCATAAATGTGACCCGATTCAGGAAACTAGGCGTATGTCACAAGTCACGACTTCACAGGAGAGCTGTTTGAACATAAAAAAAAAAGATTTTTATCAAAATGTTGGGCAGAAATGCCTTCTCGAACATGTGAACTTTCATGTGCCTTAATATCAAACTTGTATGCCATCTGTAAATACGAATAAAATTGTTAAATTACGAGCCTAGTTGGTTTAGCCACAGAAAAAACGAGCAACCTTCCCACTAGCCATGATTGGCTGAGATAATGAGTGGGCTGGACATAAAGAGAGATGAGTTTGGATTGGTATACCATATAGCACACGTCTGTCTATTGGAGCTGATCAGTATGTTTAGGTAATCGTGTCGAACGTGGCTTTAAAAAAAATTTTTATTGCTTAGTAAAACTGCATAAACCTAATGTCAAGTTAAAGTGTACTGTTAGCTAGCTAACATTAGCTGGCTGGCTCGCTAGCTAACGTTATGTGTATGCTCTCCACTTTCTGGAGGACCGAGTTTTGAAATCAGTGGAATTCGAGTATGATAGCTAAGGAGATGGAGAAAACACCAGTCTGGATTACATCGTCAAACTAAGTCAACCATGCATGGCATCAGACAGGAGATGCGCCCAACCATGATGTATACTGGTAAGATTTTCAGATAGTACACATTTCTAATTTTGACAGAAAGTGGTTTCATTTCAAGTGTACCGTTAGCTAGCTAACGTTAGCTGGCTGGGTCGCTAGCTAACATTATGTGTATGATCTTATTCTTCGCATCTCAGACACATTTGCTTGACTAGTTATAGCCATAGAACCTGGTTGGTTAGCTACCTGCAGATTCATGCAGGATAGTAACGTCACGAGTTGGGATTATGGTCCATTGTTTAGCTAGCTAGCTAGCTACATGTCTTAACAAAAGACTCCAATCCAATTTTGACCAAGTATTTTAATTTCAAGTTAAAGTGTACTGTTAGCTAGCTAGCTAACGTTAGCTGGCTGGCTCGCTAACTAACGTTACATCATGCTTTGGGATTCATTGTTTACCTAGCAAGCTATCTAGCCACATTTCTTAACAAAAGACTCTCGTCTTAGTGTGTCAGAGCGCAGAATAACTGATGCATTGTTGAACGCTCAACACCCATCGAACATGTCCGGTGTCAGTAAACGTCGGCAACAAAGCGTAATTCAATTGTTTCCAGCAGCACAGTTACAGTCAACAACGCTCTGCATAACATGAAAAAGGCCTAACCAGCTCTGCTAGGGCGAGTAAAATGGTCAGAGTGGGGTGTTCTCTCATTATGTGTCTGGAAGTAGCTAGCCAATGTTAGCCAGTTAGCTTGGGTGCTTGAATGTAGTTGTGAGGTCAGAGCTTTTGGAACAACCCTACTTATTGGCCAGAGTGTCCAGTGGGCGCTCTGAACAGGGAAACCACAGATATGGCTAGTAATCTTGGCTAGTTCTCTCTCTCTTAGATGTCTGGAAGTAGCTGGCAAGTTAGTACAGAATGGTTGGCTAAACCCTTAAAGAGATGGGTGGGGCTAAGGCTTAAGAGGGTGTGAACAATGCTGAATGGGTGTAGACAAAGAAGGGCTCTCCAATAGTAGTACCAAAACATTGAAAGACGGTTTTCTCAAAAGTGAGTTTACAAGCTGATCAACATTCAAAGCAGAATTACTTTCCCATTGTTTCTTCAAATGCAGTGCATGACATACCATTTTGTAGCTCTGAGTCTATACTTTTATCCAATGTAAAAAACAGAAATTCAAATGTTGCTACATAAGACAGAATCCAGGTTGTGAGTCACAAATGTCGACAGACAATTTGTTTCTTCGACATGCTGGGATCCTTTTGTGTCGGTAAAATTTATTATTTGGGAAATGGCTGTGGCAATGCCTTTATGCGCAAATATTGATATAACAACCATCATTTCAAAGTTATAATAACAATCACATTGGATTTGGAGTCACACAAGGAAATGTTTTGTGGTCCTCCCACTACGACTTGGGAAAGCATGCAGTTTATTAGGCTACAGATGAAATAAGTTATGATGAACTTCACAAGGTTGTGAAAGTGCACGATGATTAGCTTGATGCTCCTTTCCAATAAATATTGAGGGAATTATTCTGGTGACATGATGATCGATGTTTGGCTGCCGTTTGACAAATAAAAACAATCCTGCTCTTATCCATAATAATCTCATCATGTAGGCTAGACTACCCGTAGTGTATCTGCAAGCTGTTGGCATGTGTCAAGACCAGAGTGGGCACGTTTGCTACTTTAAAAAATTGAGTTAAGAAAATATTTACAAAATAAACTAAGTAAAAAATAAATAAAAATGTAACACAACAAAATAACAATAATGAAGCTATGTACAGGGGGTACCGTTACAGAGTCAATGTGCATGGGTACAGGTTAGTCAAGGCTATTTGTACATGTTGGTAGGGGTGAAGTGACTATGCATGGATAAAAAACAGTGAGTAGCAGCAGTGTAAAATCAAAGGGGGTGTCAATGCAAATAGTCAGGGTGACAATTTCATTAATTGTTTATCAGTCTTATGGCTTGGGGGTAGAGCCTTTTGGACCTAGACTTGGCATTCTGGTACCACTTGCCGTGCGGTAGCAGAGAGAACAGTCTATGACTTGGGTGACTGCAGTCTTTGACCATTTTTTTAGCCTTCCTCTGGCAGGAAGTATATATCACTACCACAGTACCATCCCTAACACACTATACAGCTGTGCCTACATAAAGACTCCATCCATTAGTTATTTAAAGATCTAAATATGCAGTGCAATCATCACCACATTCAAACACATAGTACTGCGTTCAACAAAAAGTCAAGCTGTTATCTTTATATCCCGTCACATTCTCTGTATCTCAAAATAGTCTTCGTGGTTAACAAACAGGGAGTGTGGCAGATGTCAGCTGACAGAGTGAAAATGCAGCAGTGCACAGAGATAGCTGGTATCTGGAGAGGAGAGCCCAGCTCTCTAGATTGCAGTGTTAGATACCATACATTGTTGCATCCTGAGACACATTCTTCTCACTGCTGCTAATTATGGAGAAAATATGTATGTAATAGCAGCATTTTGTCAAACACCAATTGCTTTCCATAGTGTTCCCTCGCGGTTTCTCTTGCAATTCTCCTCGCAATAATTACCCAAAATTCACAAATGGGTTTAAACTACTGTACAGTGAAGCTAACAGCAATTAGCAATTACACATTGATTAGAGGTGGCATTTATCCAACCACATTTTTGTTTTTCCTTTTAAAGCTTCACTTTTCACCTCTGTGTAAAATAAATGGATTATGGGTTTGTACATTCTGGCAAAGCAGAACATTTTCACACTTTATCCATTTAGTTATTATTCAAATATTCATTTAATTGATTCACTTTGCCCTTTGCAACATTTTGTTCTATTTTGTAAACATTGAGGGCCGCCAGCAATTACCCCAACTGAAGACTCAACTCTCTGCCTGTCAGGGTGGATGTCAAGGACTGCCTGCTTTGAACAGACAGGTAGCAACAGAAAGAGTTTAGTGGAAGATGAGCACTGCCAAGGGTGAACCGATTAACAGGAGTCAACTTTAGTTTAAAACTGCATTGTTGGTTAAGGGCTTGTAAATAAAAATTTCACGGTAAGGTCTACACCTGTTGCATTCGGCGCATGAGACAAATAAAATGTGATATACAGTAAGTACAGGACAGGCTTCTACTCCTCTTAGGAGACTATAGATCACAAGAAGATCGGTATTTTTAACCTTACCATAAGTCATTGTTACACTGAGAAAAAAAGTAAGCAAGAAAGAGAGGATGAAGAAAGAAAGAAACACAGAGAATGAAATAGAGAAATAGAATGACAAAAATGTTTTTATCAGGAATTTAATCTGTAACTCAAGGCCTTCCATGCTACATGAACCAGAAGATTGATCTAGTCAGAAGACGTATAGCACAATTCCAGTTATTTCTATATACTTTCAAACTTTTCCATCCCCCTAAGACTATGCATACACAATGCAGTGTGTAAAATTATGCAGTGTGTAGTATTCAATACATTACCGTATGCATAACTGTGTAGCTCAGATTACTGTAAATATTTGCATTGTGTAAATGCTACCGCTACTGAGTTCCTGTGGAAAATAACATCGTCAGGAGCTATAGGCAGGTATTCCAGGGAGGCAGCACATCTTTGATTTACATCAATTCTTGGGAAATTGTGTAAGGTGTCTATCAAAGAGTCACCTATAAGCTGTGGGCACACATCACATCACATGCTATCTGTCACACAGATCGCTTATCTGCCTGGGCAGAATTCTCTCCAGGGCCCAAGAATGATTTGAAAATCAAAAAGTAGCAGTTGAATAACTTCAAACCAACTCAAATAATACTACTAAACATGTATAGCTGTGGTTTTATTTATTAAATATTCTGAAAATGTTGTGTAGGAACTGATAAGGAAGTGTTCCCCGTAAATTCCTGCCTGGTCCTGTATTGAACAGGGGGACTGATTATAAAGGAATCTAAAGGAAAATGTTCACTTTTCAATAGTCTGCCCTTGAATGAGCCTGCCTTGATTGATAAAGAGCATTTACCTCATCTAGTTGATCAATCATCAGAAAGTTTTGTGTTCATATTAGGGCATAAATAATATGGCTATTGCTTACATGTGTAGACTAACTGCTTTAACATTCACCAATCCGGATGAACAGTTAAATATTATACACTAACTCATTTGCTAACTGCAATGGCAAATAACATAATTTTGGTGCCGAAAAGCAGGCTGTACTGTAGTAGCTAACATCTTCTATGAAACGTGTATCTTATTCTGTCTCTCTGAGGGATTGGAGCTTGCACCATGATGTTGCTACTGCCGGTTTCCTCATAACCGGTTGGAAGTCACAACGGGTATAAGCAGGTTACAATCATAACATTATGTTAATGTTGGGCAAACAGACAAAGTTTAACTGATAGTGAGAACAGACAATTTATCTAAAAGCAGGCATATCTCCCACAGATCATGAAGGGGTCTTGCTAAACATGTGGAAATGCTAGTAATAAGTTCTAATACTTTCCTTCCCATATGTCTGGATTCGTGCTGAGCATTTTTATAATCGCAGAGAGGCTGAGGCAGGGGTACATTTATTAGGGATACATTCAGTCTCAAGCAGCGAGAGAGACACAGCTTGCCTCGCCCAACTCTGTGTTTCTCTGTGCATTTGTAAAGCAGAGAGAGAACGAGAAAGCGAGAGAGAGAGAAAGAAGGAGAGAGAGAAAGAGAGAGAGAGAGAAAAAGAGAGATGGGGGTGAAAGAGAAACAGCTGAATTCCCCAGATGGGGGATAAAAATGTATTATATAATTTCCAAGCTGTCAGAAGTCTAATGTAACAGCCAGGTCACCCGTGATACAAGTCAGTATTCAACATCCATCCAGTGAGCACTGTTACCTTCAAGTAGGTTTTGGTTTTGCTATGGCATCATGGATGGGGATGGTGAATGGGTATAAGCATCTGCCTCTGATTCCAAACATTGAAAGTTTGAATCCAGGCATAGAAAGTTATTTTTGAGATTTTTGTTTTAAGCCTATCCCAAACTTTAACCCTTACCTTAACCATTCTGAGTTCATGTCTAACCTTAAGAGTTCAGAGTTAATGCCTAAACTTAGCTTTAAACAATTTGGCGTTTGCAACAACTTCGAAATTTGACGTTTGAGAAACATGGATAAACATCTAATTCTGAGACTGTGAGAGCTAGTTGAATATAATGCTATAAAACAAAATGCAGCCGATGGAACAGCAGGAAGTAAATGCATCATAGGTAGTATAGTGGATGGTCATCATTTTGTAGAGGAACTCATGCATCGAAATTCTGTCCATGAAAGTATGACCGCAAAAATAACAGCCCAAGATTACAGTTTGGTTACATATATAAATTATCTCCCCCCCTCTCCATCCCTCCTTCCCTCCCACTCTTCCACCCTCCATCTTTTACTCCCTCCCATACAGCAGTCACCTACTTATCAGCCAGTGACCCAGAACCCAGGTGACGTAGGACTTATTCATCCCACTGGTTTATATTCAGCGTGGTGTAAACTCTGTGTTATTAAAACACTTCCTTGGGACATCATTTACCACGGCCCAGTGAGCCTAGAGAAAGGCCAACAAGTTTAGAATCAGTTTCTTCTCCCGCTAGCGCTACAAGGTACATACAGTAGGGGTTACCAGACCTGCTATAATTGGTACAGCAACCTCTGGACCTCTTTAATTTTCACACAATTCAGGGATCAAGTTATTACTCTAAGTATGGAAGCTTGCTAATGTTGCAATGCCATTCAAAGAGTTTGTGTGTCTGGTACAGCTAGTGTGTGCAGAGAGAGCAAGGGTGTGTGGCTGCTTCACTTGCCTTCCGTCTGCCGCTGTTCAGTTCTGTTGGCCCTTGGGAATACACTGGTTCTGGGCAGGAGGAAGGGAGTGCCAGGAATGAAATATGATTTAAATGCTTGCGCTGAAATGGGCAATATCACATTAGAAGCATATGTGTTTCCATGCCCTTAAGACACAAGGGTTCATTATGCCCAAGATTTGATGTATTTTGTAGAATTTCAATGTTTATTGTTGTATTTTCCTCCCCTGATGTGGGCATTAATATCATGCTGGCCATTGCCTTGTTTCTTTGCTATGGACTAAGCATGAGGAAGAATCATGTTCCCATTTATCCTCCCAGGCCTGTTTGGTCAGTCAGAAAAAAATGCTGGTGAATTATGGCAAAGCTTCCTGTGATGGATAAGGATTTGGTCCCATTTGAAAGACCAAGAAAAATTAATGGGCTTGATCATTTGCAGTGTGACTGATGAGGCCTCATCAGCAGAGCAGGCAGACCTGTTTGAAGTGAGCACAGTGTCATTGGGTGCTGGGACATTAGGATTAGCTATCAATCTCATCTCATGTCTTGTCTGAGTCTGAGGGTGGCCAATCAAGACGGCTTAAGAGGCTTACACATTCCACCAGCCCGATGGATCTATCTATAAGCAGAACTTGGATCTGTCATACAGTATACTGTATATACAATGTACAGGTTACTGCCAAGATAAAGGAAACACTTGAGTAAATGAGGGATACAACATATATTGAAAGCAGGTGCTTACATTAACACAATTAACATCTCATCATGCTTGAGGTCATGTCTTAATAGAGCAAGTTGTGGCCCAATGACCTATTTATTTAAGACACTTTATTTATGTTGGTGTTTCCTTTATTTTGGCAGTTACCTGTAAATGTCTTCACTTGATGCATATTCCATGTGGCTCAAACAATGTCCCTTTTCCAAAAGGATCCTTCCTTGCCTTAGCCCTTCCTCCCTTGGTTTATTCCTTCCTTCCTCCATTATTCACCTCCTTCCTTCCTCCCTTCTTTCCTTCCTTCTTTCCTTCCTTCCTTCCTCCATTACTCCCCTCCCTCTCCTTCCTTCCTTCCTTCCTTCCTTCCATCCTTCCTTCAGTCTGATCTGTAGCCTGAATAATTGAATAAGTGTCCAATCTTATTCTGAAAACTGAAAGTATTGTCCTCTCCTATTTTTACAAGGTCTAAAATCACTTTTATGTCCAAGGACAAGTCAAGGGACTCTATTAAATTTGACTCTCTGACAAAAAACTTTAAGGACACATACTCAACTATAAAATGCATGCATTCACAGTCTCTCAAAATGAGATAGCAGCAGACTTCCCACTTGCTGGGAGCCTATCTGAGAGGCATCCACAATCTCTCCTCTATCAGATGACGATCAGCCCACCATGACTAGATTACGGGGGGCTAACCCAAGAGGCTTCCTCCATGATTACTTTACTGATTGGAAAAATAGGAGGCCCTTACAAGCTCTGTCAATCAACCATACTGGTGTGTTCAGATAGATTATAGGGCGAAATGTCACCCATTCTTCTTGGTTTTACAGTCTGGGAAACACGCAGCATACCTAAAGGTTGGCCAATTTACCAATTTCACAAACAAACAATGGAAAATGCATCAAACTCACACACATAAATATGCATAAGTTTCAGCTCCAGTGATCACAGGCTGCAAACATGTGAACATCTCAAAACAGCTATGAAACGTTTGTGCATTTGTGTGTGTTTTTGTTTGTGTGTGCATATGCTTGCATGCTGAGCAAACACTTAACATTTCATTAAAGATTTTTATTTTCGTGGTTTTTGTTTACTTTGTTACATAGCATGGCCTTGTTATCAGGACTGCTGTGGAATAGTCTGCTTGAAAGAACTCTGGCCACTCTCTGCAGACCTGGGCACTGTTGGAAATTGTGTGGGCGTGTGTGTGCGTGTGTGCGTGCGTGCATGCGTGTCGGATCCTCTATTCAGCTAGCTAGCATTAGTAGGGCTCTGTCAAACAGTTTACGAACAGAGGGCCACCGTGAGGTGGGGAGAGCACAGAGCACTGGAGTGCAGAAAGCCAACATGTGGTGTGCTACAAACTGACGCACAGATCTGCTCATCATTCTTACACAAACAGGACAGGAGGCCTGATGAAGATCCATGGCATGGTGCTCTTAGAGTCTTTGCATTTAACATTGTAGGCAAGAGGTGGGTAACCCTGCAAGCAAAAGCTTGCACACATACTGGCTCTCGCAGATTAATGTAAGATTGCCCACCCTTGTATTAAAGTATTGTGCAATGAAATAAATGTTCTTCGTGATCTGTGTTGTGTCTTGTATATAAAAACAACAGCCTATCCATCAGTAAATCGGCAGCAACAGCGAACAGATCCCGAAGTTACCAAGAGGATCAAAGGTGGATCAAGGGTCATGGTTATTCACCTTTATCATGTCTGTGTTGTCAGACCACAGAACACACTGCTGTGAGGGTCTAATGAAAGAGAAAATAATGTGTTATTGCTCACATGTTGTATCTTCTCTCTTCTCTCTCATCCCTTTGTCCGTTGAATGACACATTTAGTCTCCAGTACAGGCTTAAGCACTTATAGTGCTTGTCAAAAGGAAAGTTACCATGAAGCTTTTGTGGTGTGAAATCTACCATTACCCCCCTCCACTTTCTCGCTCTTCCCTCTGGTGTACTTACTAACCTTTTACTGCAGTGGGTTAAATCAGGGTCACACAGAGTGATTCTTGGTAGACTTAAATCTAATTTGAGGCAAAAGTATACACCACCTCACACACATGGTTACGGGCTTACAAAAAAAAGATGCCTGTACTATGTCAGATATAGAGTTGAAATTGGCATCCGTGGAAAATCCTCCAGCAGCTCTTGTGAAGGGTAGGTGCTTTTTAAAATCTCTGTTTTACAACAACAAGAAATGTACAAACTCTATGCCCTGAGGCAAAATATGCCTAATATTGCCTAAGTACCCACTGACGGATACATAATGGGTTGCAGGTGGCTTCTGCAAGAACATTTCAACACTAAATTATATTTCAGGAAAGCCAAAAAGTCCTTAACTTATTTTGCCTTTTGTAAACTTTTAGAGGTCCCAAGAAAATAAGCCAGTGTTGCTGCTTTTACTTCAGGATGAAAGAGCCCAGAAGACGTTCATTATTTGCCCACGCATTGCGTATTACTCACGTTGTTGATAATGTAGAATGTAAATGGAGGTAATCTCGTTGATGAAGAGTTTCTGTCCATCCTCTTCCTCCCAGACATTAATCACATGGACTTCCTACTTCCTGTAAGCTTCAGTGAGACGGACGAAAATAATGTCTGCTCCCACAATAACTATACAAACTATACATTCATAGACTAATAAATATTATTTATACATGGCACCATTAGAAAAACTGGATGCTAATTGTACCATTCCACAGCTCATAACAACTGGCGGCCTCCATTACTGTCAAGGTAATTAGTCATAATTTGCATAATGAAAAAGAAAACAACGGCGTAATAATTGATGAATACTCAATCAGAAGATCATTACCATGACTTGATCTGCATTTTCAGGCTGCAGACTGGAGAGGAGAGGAGGGGAGGACACAGGCGGATTACAGGACAGCCTTCGTTGTACAAACTACAAAGGACCTTCATCTCTCAATGTCTCTCAGTGTCTCCGCCTCTCTCTCCATCCCTCTCTCTCCAGTCCTCTGTCTCTTTATCACTCTCTCTCTCTGTCTCTTTCTCTTTTTCCATCTCTCTCTTTCCATATTTCTCTTTCTCTTTCGCTGATTCTCTCCCGCACAGCTGAAGCAAACACATTCTAATGGAGTCATTGGGAAACGACTGTGTTTATTAACGTTTATTAACAAATGACTGCCTCACCTCGTTCACCATTTACTTTTCAGATAGAGTTCAGTGTGTCAAATCGGAGGGGCTGTTGTCCGGACCTCTGGCAGTCTCTATGGGGGTGGCACAGGGTTCAATTCTCAGGCCGACTCTTTTCTCTGTATACATCAATGATGTCGCTCTTGCTGCTGGTGATAAAAATGCACCTTTATAATAAAGTATTACATGCGTAATTGCATTTGCGGTTACTTTTGAGAATGGTGTTTTCCTGGTAATTGATAGCGTTCACGTTTATAGCCTACTGTCGTGTGTGCATTGCTGCGCTTCTAATGTTTGGAATATTTATTTCTCGCACAGAAGGACAAGTTTACCAATAGAATAGGTCAAATTTTGTACTATGGGGGGATGGTAGATTGACATAGGCTAGTGCTTTTGCTGTTCGTTAGGCCTACTCATCTTGTTAGCTGACAAAGTGAATGTGGATAGTTCTTCCAACATCTTCAATATGCGCCTCGGAATTCGATAAGTAGGACACGCGCAGTTCTGTGGTTCCTCAAATAAAAGTTTTGAGATAATGCCGCGGGACTTAGAGGTAATTTGTGGTTTTGTACGGTACCCTGCGTCACTGCTTCATTGCTCCAGACCACCGCAAGGGGGAGTTAGAGCACTGATTATGCTTTTGGAAGCTGTAAAAAAATTGGTCAGGTGGAGAACGACCTGTTTAAATTATATGAGCAAAAATATAAAATGTTATTTGGAACGGCACCCTTTGGGAAGAATTAAACTTGCTTGAGTTTTCATAGTGTCCGTTGAGTTTTTTTACTCTGAGAATTAGAACCTAACAGAATGGCAAGCCAGACAAAATTAAAAGGGCCTATTGTCCCACCCCATGTTCAAGAATGGCCTTTTTCCCTTTATTCAGATTACAACCGCTCACTTTCGATTATTTGAAAACAAAATAATCTCCAAAATATCGTTATTTTCTAAACAAGAACTTGAAAATGAGATTGTGAACTCTGCAAGCAATTTTTCCAGTCCGAGAATGAGAATGGTAAATGTCTGTAATTAATACATTAATTCAACACATTGGAATGCAAAAGAAGCCATCCATCCACCCATTATGGGCTATTAGCAGGACAATAGACTCTTGCCAAGAAGGAGGGTAGGGGGAGAATTGTATCATCAATTTCTCAAGCCAAAACGTCTTGATGGCCTTCTTTGCTTGTATTGTAGGCTTGGCAGGATTACAGACAAATGTTTTCAGTTGATGCTAAACAACTTTGATCTGGTTTAAATCAGGAGACCTACATGTAGAGATGAAACAAATATTTGTAGATATACTGTAGGCCTACTGTAGGTGTTGTAGGTATTTGATGTATTTATTTTTATTTAACCTTTTTTTACGACATAAAGGTCTACTTACTCTGCTGGCGTCTTGACCCAGTTTATGCCCTCATTTGCAACGCAAACCCGGGCAGCAGTGTGTTTTGGTCCGAGCAGACCCTTTTCCGGCTTACAGACATAGTTTACAGCTTCTTTCTATTGTGCTACCCATTCCAGGGTTAGGACTGTAACCACCAGAGGACTTTAAAATGAGCCGGAGCTGAGAGGATGACCAAAACTAAAGGTATTTTGGATCCAGTGCATTTTCTTAAAAATAAATGTATATAGCCTATCAACGTGTAGGCATACTGTGTAATAAAATCGATAATCGTGTACTAAAAACGTGAATGTGTTTTTGCAGAGCATACAACCATGCCGACAACCATCCGTGGAGATCAGTGGACAAAGGGCTGGACAATGGGCCTCACCGAAAAAAACGCATGGTTCCACAGAATACCAACTGGGATGGACCCCGAGGCAAATGTGGCTTCTTCATCAACATCATCATACTAAAAAATAATGGTAAAAATACTCTTTCAAAATCCAGATGTTTATTTTGTTATGGATCCATAACTTATTTTGTAACTTATTGTGTACATAATGTTGCTGCTACTGTCTCTTATGACCGAAAATAACTTCTGGACATCAGAAAAGCGATTACTCACCGAGGACTGGAAGAAACAGTTTTCCTTTAATGGGGTTCGTGTTCGGCCCGCCTTTTCCTGTAGTCCATGATCAGCTCTTTTGTCTTGCTCAAATTGAGGGAGAGGTTGTTGTCCTGGCACCACACTGCCAGTTCTCTGACCTCCTCCCTATAGGCCGTCTCATCAACCACTGTTGTGTCGTCAGAAAACTTAATGATGGTGTTGGAGTTGTGTTTGCCACGCAGTTGTGGGTGAACAGGGAATACAGGAGGGGACTAAGTACACACCCCTGAGGGGCCCCAGTGTTAAGGATCAGCAAGGCAGATATGTTGTTGCCTACTCTTACCACCTGGGGGTGGCCCGTCAGGAAGTCCAAGATCCAGTTGCAGAGGGAGGTGTTTAGTCCCAGAGTCCTTAGCTTAGTGATGAGCTTCGTGGGCACTGTGGTGTTGAACGCTGAGCTGTAGTCAACGAACAGCATTCTCACATAGGTGTTCCTTTTGTCCAGGTGAGAAAGGGCAGTGTAGAGTGTGATTGAGATTGTATCTGTGGATCTGTTGGGGCGGAATGCGAATTGAAGTGTGTCTAGAGTGTCCAGGAGGATGCTGTTGATGTGAGCCATGACCAACCTTTCAAGCACTTCATGGCTACCGACGTAAGTACCACGGGGCGGTAATCATTTAGGCAGATTACCTTCGCTTCCTTGAGCACAGGGACTATGGTGGTCTGCTTAAAACACATAGGTATTACAGATTTGGTCAGGGAGAGGTTGAAAATGTCAGTGAAGATACTTGACAGTTGATCCGCGCATGCTTTGAATACACATCCTGGTAATCCGTCTGGCCCAGTGGCTTTGTGAATGTTGACCTGTTAAACTTAGGGAGCGGCTCCCGAGGTGACGGTTTTGGAGAGTCTGACGTGCCCAAAGTAAAATGCATGCCACTCAGGCCCAGAAAATAGGACATGCACATAATTAGTACTATTGGATAGGAAACACTCTGAAGTTTCTAAGAGTGTTAAAATAATGTATGTGAGTATAACAGAAGTGATATAGCAGGCGAAAACCCGAGGAAAATCCATCCGGATTTGCAGTTTCTTTTGTAAATGAGCATCTTCTCCATTGTGCCTATTCCCAAAGACTGGGAATTCTAGCAGTGACCAGAACGGATGGGGAGAGGAAATTGTCAGGCGACCACTTTTGTAAACAAGGTTTGACGCGAGCGAGGCCCAGTGATGTTCAGCAGAAGAAGCCCTCAGCAGAAGTTCATCAAAGGTAAGCGATTTTACATTAGCGATCTTATGCGTTTTGTGAGACCCGTGTTGGGTTATTATTAGAAGTGCTACCCTCAAACAGTCAAATGTGGTGCTTTCACCGTAAAGCCTTTTTGAAATCTGACAACGCTGTGATATTGCCAAGAAGCAGAGCTTTTGATGACTATGAAACACTTGTATATTGGTGCATGTTTAATAATTCAACTTTTGGATTTTGAATTTGGCGCCTTGCATTTCACCTGGTAGTGTCGGGATTGGGGCGCTCCCTAAGAAGTTAATTATGTTCTCCGTGACATGTTGAACCGCTTCGTCTTCATCTACCTCGATGACATCCTCGTCTTCTCCCGCTCCGCCCAAGAACACGTGCTCCACTTCTCTCCTAGAGAGAAGAGAAGTAGAGAAGTGTGAATTCCATTGCTCCACCATCCCCTTTCTGGGTTACATCATCGCTGCAGGGAGTGTACAGATGGTTCCTGGAAAGTTGAGAGCGGTGATTAATTGGCCCCAGCCTACGTCCAGGGTGCAGCTGTAACGTTTCCTGGGATTCGCCAACTTTTATCACTGCTTTATCCAGGGTTACAGCACCCTGGCTTCCCCCCTGACTGCAGTCACCTCTCCCAAGGCGTTATACAGATCCCATAGACAACCATTGAAAAAGAGGGCATGTCACAAAAAAACATTTTTCCAGACAGAAATTCCTCGGGTTTTCGCCTGCCATATCAGTTCTGTTATACTCACAGACATTATTTTAACAGTTTTAGAAACTTCAGAGTGTTTTCTATCCAATAGTATCTATCCAATAATTATACACATATCCTAGTTTCTGGGCCTGAGTGGCAGGCATGTTACTTTGGGCACGCAAGACTCTCCAAAACTCCGAACACTGCCGCCACTCCCTAATAGGTTTTAACTGCTTAATACATAATAGCCGCATGTGCGCACTCCCTCAGAAATTGTTTGAAGAAAATATCCTTTCTATTTATTCAGCTTTGTTCAATTGTATTCTTCATACCATAAAATAATATAAAATAATGCCATGGAAGCAAATCTTGTCTGCTAAATGAACTAGTATAGCCCACAGCCATATGGCATAGCAGGGTCAGGGTATGCTAACTCAGAGTATGCTATTCTGTTCTTCTGAAATATATATATTTTTTTCATTTTATGTTTTTTTAGACCTGTCTAAAATAAGTAATGGATGCACTGTGATGGTGTAGGCTATATTAAATTGATTTTTTTTAAACTTTTTAAAATGTAGATGTTCCCAAGATACAAGGCTTGTAGGCTATGTATGAAAACCACGAGATGCTAAATGTGTTTATGTTAATTAACGGTAAATTATGGTGACACCTGTAGTTATTTGCTTGACAATCACTGTCTGACAAAATGCAATGGCATCCACAGCCCTAGGTACTGTACAGCGGCTCTGCATGCAACTGTTATTGTGGGGTGAGCCTGCAGACAGACTGGTGTTATTGTGAAGAGACACCGACCCACTGAGACCGCCAGATTACTCATTACACACCTACAGCCGGAAAGCGGCAGCAACCCAGGCAGACAAAACAACACATCAAATGGGAACCCAGACAGAGAAAAGGTAAAACCTTTCTAGGTTTTACCTTTACTACCCCCAACCCAGATGGTATGTCCTGCCACAGAGACAAAGAGCCAGAGAGCCAAACACTAAGGCCATGTATCAGTGGTCCTGGGGGCCGTCCTCCCAGCTGAGCTTTTAACATGAGCAACAGCGACCCACAGCCACTCTGTGCAAGGCAAACCCCACTGCCAAAGGAGAGAGGAGAGGAGAGGAGAGGGAGAGAAGCCTAGTAGAGACAGAGCTCCCCACAGTGGCTGATGGTATGGTGGTCATGGGATGTCATCTGGGGATGGGGTGATGCATTCAATCGGGTACTGTACTGTACACCAAATGGAAAAGGAGAGAGAAAGAGAAAGAGGGGGGTTAGAGGGGAATATGGTTGTTTTTGTAACATTGGAAGTGAACAGGAGTTTCTCCCGGTAAGCTGTGTGGTCAAATGCTAACTAGGGTGTAGTGTTGCCACAGAGTAAACAGAACAGAGGAGAGAGGAGACGAAGGCTGCTGGCTAATCAACTCTCCAATCAGTTTGGCATGGTAATCACCATGACTCCTTGTGAGAATACAAATCAAATGAATTAGATATGAACATTCCAGCCCTATTTCTCCTCTCATAAGAAAAGTTAATTAAGAAAATAATAATTCAATTCAAATCGCTTGTTCGTTTCCCTTGTCTCTCCATCTCGTTCTGTGTCTCTCTATTTTTCCATCTTTCTCAATCTCCCATTTTCTCCCAATAGAGAGAATGAATTTGAGTGAATAGAGAGAGATTTGATCAGGAATCATTGCAATGTTATGATTTCCCTATATAAAATAAAACATGTATTCAGTATGCATGGAGAGCAGTGTTTGTTGTTCAAAACAGGAGATGAGCTGAGCCAAACTACTTCAGGGAGTCTCTCTTGCCTCTGCAAATAGCCGGAAGTTTACACACTGTTTACCTAAAAGTGTCTAAGGAGGTATAGGCTACTCAGGGATATCCTTATGTTTACATTTACACTTGTGAAATCTTTGTTTAGCATTGTAGCTCATTTAAAAATCTCAGGTTTGTTGATGCAGTGCTATAAAGCATTCATTATCTACTGCAGGAGTCTGCTTCAAGACTATAGATGTTGTATATTTTATAGGCATTATTGGCAGGTAGCCAATAGCCTAGTGGTTAGAGCATTGGACTTGTAACCGAAAGGTTGCAAGATTGAATCCCTGAGCTGACAAGGTCAAATCTGTCGTTCTGCCCCTGAAGGCAGTTAACCCACTGTTCCTAGGCTGTCATTGAAAATAAGAATTTGTTCTTAACTGACTTGCCTAGTTAAATAAAGGTAAAATAAACAATAAATAAAGGTAAACAAATGAATTCATCACAAGCCTCAACAGGACAGAGATTTCTCACCTTGTGAATTGATGAATAGAGGGAGGTTGGCTGGGAGATGAAAGGCTGTTTCAGTGAGAAGCACTGAGCCCAATGAATAAACTGGACTTCACCTGCCATGGCAATAGTTCATAGGGAATTAATGCAAGGCAAATACATGACAAAAGGGCTAAGCCAGGTTTTATGTCTGCTCCTGGACACAGACCAAGTAAAAGGCCAGGGGAAACCACAGAACAGGGATGGCCAGTAATGTTAATGGAGGCCAGCAGTGTATACAGGCTTTTGTAAGACACCTGATTCAACACTAGCTACCTAATATATGCTCTTAAAAATAGTCAAAGGTTAGTTGAATCAGGTGTGTAAGCGCTGGGCTGAACAAATACCTGCATACATTATGGAACATGGCACAGAGGCTCAGGGGAGGGAATGATCAGATCTGCCAGGTTTTGTTTGGGTAGCCAGATTCCCAGCTGCAACAGTCACAGCAGCAGTGTTTTACAGCACCTGTTCTCATTCTCCTAGCTGGCCCACAGCATCCTGCTGAGGGTCCAAAATCAGTCGTCGGTACTGGAGAGGGGTGGACAGGTAGAGACACTGCTGTCTCTGTCCCCGTTGCTGTCACTCGTCCCGCTTTGCTCACTACACAGCCAGTTGTTCTGTCATCAGTAATTTTTAAAGCTGGGGGACGACAGTGTCTGTCTCGGTCCCCCCATCTGGCAGAGATAGTGGTGTCTCCCTCCCTTCTTCCTATCCTCTGCTGTCTGTCTTCATAGGAGAGTGATGGATGAAGAGTTTGACGTTGAACTGGGTCAAACATCTCTCTCTGATTTTTCAAGCTTCCCTGATTCCCATCCTAGGAATTTCAAAGTAAAAGAGCACAATAAAAACTCTGAGTCACCTCTTAACCCTCCCATCTGGCAATCCTCCTCCCAGCCCAACATGTGGAGACTTGTGTGCTCTAGCCTAAGGGGAATAGCAAACAGGGGAATATAATAGGGAAGTCTAACTAGAACTAGGAAAAACATCAGAGGTTGTTGAGCATATTTATGAGTGCTGATCTTCAGGACGAACAAACTCTGCTTTTCAGGGATATTGTAATCATATGCATACATTGTAAGTATTAGCTTTGAGCTTTGCTTTGGCTGTATAGAGAAATATAGAAATGCTTGTGACATGACCACTCCTTTCACATTCCTTTCATTCCGTACCAAACATGGTTGGTTGACCTACAGTATATTGGTTTGCTTCAGTTTTTTGCATTTCTAGGCACAAATGAGTTATGCTTCATTGTAAGTGGTTAGTATTCATAGATAGGTAGTCTCTATTCACATTTGTGTATAAAATAAATGTTTGATACAGAACACTGCTCATGGATAATTGGTCAATTTTTTTTTATCTCTGGCTAATACCTATTATTGATTAATGAATCAATAATCATAATGGCTGACCAGTGACTTCTTAAACGGCTGCAGATTTTGACTACTGAAGAGATTTAGAAATTTCCTGTTTCTGTCCCATAATTCATAGCGAAACTGGCCAGTTGCTGTTCTGCTTTTGCATTTTTTTGGCAAAAATCATCTCTGACTAGACAGGCTTCCTGTGCTCTCTGTTGTCTTTCTTTCTCCCTCATTTTAGATCAGCTGTTTCCATCATCACTCTCCCATGTTAGAAGGTCTGATATCAGGCGAAGGGGAATGTACAGGAAGTAAGTCAACATTCTGTTCTGTATAAATGTAAACCAATTGAACATCATCATTATCATTCAAAAAATTAAGAGTCTCTAGGCTTTTTTGTTGTTTTTGTAGGGCCCCCAAGCCCCCCATCGATGAAGTTGTGTCATGGCGACAATCCCTGAAAAAACTCCAGGAGTCTAAAAGTAAGACAATGTACTCTTCTTTACTCTCTCTCTCTACTACTATTTATACTGTTGATTGGTACTGTTGATACAGTCCTACCAAAACATGTGCATGGAAGTGGTACCAGTATAAGCCTAAAGTCATTGGAACACGGGGGACAAGCTGGCTGTCGTTGTACATATTTTGTCTTGTGTCGATTAGAGTCAGTTCTCCAGCTGTGATTTATATTAAGCAATTAGTCTGAGTAATGCAGTTTGCTGTTTGTTTGTGTTCCCAAAAGACTAATGAAAAATGGCACACCTGCATGGCTTTATAAGTAGGCTAAGCATTTTGAGAAGGAACAGTAGGCTACGGGACACAAAGGACAATTATTCTCCCATAAGACGTCTGCAATGGTTCACTCACATCTAAAACATGTTTTATGACATTGTACATGTTTTTTTAGGCAACAAAAGTTATTATATTGTTTGCTAATTTATCTGCATTGGTCAGCAACTGTAAATGTCCCATTTAAAAATGGAAGCCCAGAGCATCTGTTGGTGAGCTTGAAAAAGTATCTCCTTAGTAACTCCCTGTCAATTTCCTGAACCAGTTTGACAACTTTGTGGGCTAGCCTGCTCTCTCTAACTTAACCTGTGTTCTGCAGGTCATGGTCAGTGGCCATGCGTTCATGTATGTGCCTGCCTGTGTGAATGTGAGTGTGTTTCACACCATCTCCTTTTTATGTCTCTACTGTGTAGCAGGGCAGCTGGCCTTCAGGGAGTTCCTGAGGACAGAGTACAGCGAGGAGAACATCTTGTTCTGGCTGGCCTGTGAGGAGTACAAGACCATCACCACCAGCAATGAGATAGCTATTGCAGCCAAAAGGATCTACACAGAGTTTGTACAGGTCGACGCTCCCAGACAGGTACGTAAAGACATCAGACGGAATGGTGTAGCTTATTCTTCTTTCCCCCTCTCTTTTTCTTTCATTTATTTGTTTAATCGTTAGCTCTCCTCCTCAAGTTGTCTCTCAATCATTCTGTCTATGTGTCCCTCTCTCTGTCCAACATGATGGCTGCAGAAAGACAATGTTTCATTCATTACTCAATTCCAGATAAACATCGACTGTGGGACCAGGCAGGAGATTACAAACAGCATGTCTCAGCCGACCCTGAGCTGCTTCGACAAGGCACAGAGACTGATATACAAGCTGATGAAAAAGGACTGTTATCCCAGATTCCTGAAATCTGAAATCTATCAAGGTCTTTTAGAACCATCAGAAGCCAGCTGAGGTTCCAGAACCAGGTGGAGAATAATACCTGTCAACAACCAACAGTCTGTGGGCTGACAGGGATTCAACTCTCTCCGCTCTAACTAGCTGCCCATGTTAGTTCAGCATAGTTTAACTCTGGGCTGGAGCACAAAACACAGGGCCCATGCTCTGTAGTCTCTCTAATGATAGTTCATCATCCAGCTCAGTGGCTGCCAATCGTATTCTGAGGTGTGGCCAACCAAAATATTTTCAACGTAAGGTGGGATACTCTCCATATAAATATGCTAATATTATGGATAATAGATATGATTACAAATGTTATACAGTACTGACTTTATTTACAGTATAAAGCATTATGTATGTTTTATAACTTATTATTATCAATTGATTGTTACTTAAAGTGTAATAATTCATGGTATTCTCCTGATGTCTATGTAAACTAGGATATGTCAGACTTGCCATTAAAGCCATGAAAAGTTTCAGTCAATTTTTTTATTTATGTGTTGTTTCTGTCTATGACAGGAATTCAATAAGCCAACCCAACGCAATGTTGTGTATGCGGGTGTATGTCATTAGGATTCAGAAAGCCAATCCAACACAATCAGTGCAGCATCAGCTGAGGTCATAGTCTCTTTCTCTCAGTCGTACCCTCATGTTGTTCCTCTTTATCTCTCAGACCCAGAGCAATCCCAAACGCTCTGTTCCCTAGGCAACCAGGCCAATGGGCCATCTTTGAGACCTCTCTCTCTCTCACATCTCTGCCTCTCTCTTGTGTGTTGTGTTTTCACACATTGTACAGTGGGATTTCATGTTGTTTACAGCTAAATAAACCTCTCAGTGTTATGGGTAACACCGGTCCAGGTATGTATAGTTTCTCCCCAGCAACTATCCCTGATGCAGTGAAAATAATTTAAAAAATGAAGTAAGCTTTATGCAACATCTTTCTGAGTACGGACCCATCACACCTTTTATATCTCCCCAGCAGGAGGCCATGTACTCTAGAAGGATCAACTACCTGCCTCTACTCCAACACACCAGACACCCTCTTCCCTCCACATACAGACCCCCACAAGGATATACACCTGGCATCTTCCACTAGTTAACATAGACACAATTAAATGTAACGCATACCAACCTGCTCTAGGATATGATACCATGTTCATTGCTTCCCTCAGTGAGGCCCACACATCCACACACACATAGGCACTTTAATTGTGTTTCCGGCCAAACTTATACAGTTGCAAGAAAAAGTATGTGAACTTTTTGGAATTACCTCGATTTCCACCATATTGGTGAAAAACTCACAACAATAGACAAACAGAGTGTTAAACTAACAACACACACATTTTTGTATTTTTCTTGTCTATATTCCACTGCACTACTGGCAAAATATTCTGTGGACAGATGAATCTGAAGTTGAGTGGTTTGGAAGGAACACACAACACTATGTGTGGAGAAAAAAAGGCACAGCACACCAACATCAAAACCTCATTGGAGGGAGCATCATGGTTTGGGCTGCTTTGCTGTCTCAGGGCCTGGACAACTTGCTATCACAGGCGGAAAAATTAATTCCTATGTTTATCAATACATTTTGCAGGAGAATGTAAGGCTACAGTGGCAAGAAAAAGTATGTGAATCTTTTGGAATTAACTGGATTTCTGCATAAATTGATCATCAAATTTAATCGGATCTTCCTCTAAGTCACAATAATAGACAAACATAGTGTGCTGAAACTAATAATACAATAATGTTTCTTGTCTATATTGAATACATTATTTAAACATTCACAGTGTAGGTTGGAAAAAGTATGTGAACCCCTAGGCTAATGACTTCTCCAAAAGCTAATTGGAGTCAGGAGTCGGCTAACATGGAGTCCAATCAATGAGATGAGATTGGAGGTGTTGGTTAGAGCTGCCTTGCCTTATAAAAAACGTTAACAAAATTTGAGTTTGCTATTCACAAGAAGCATTGCCTGATGTGAACCATGCCTCGAACAAAAGAGATCTCAGAAGACCTAAGATTAAGAATTGTTGACTTGCATAAATCTGGAAAGGGTTACAAAAGTATCTCTAAAAGCCTTGATGTTCACCAGTCCATAGTATGACAAATTGTCTATAATTAGAGAAAGTTCAGCACTGTTGCTACTCTCCCTAGGAGTGGCTGCCCTGCAAAGATGACTGCAAGAGCACAGCGCAGAATGCTCAATGACGTTAAGAAGAATCCTAGAGTGTCAGCTAAAGACTTACAGAAATCTCTGGAACATGCTAACTCTGTTGACGAGTCAACGATACGTAAAACACTAAACAAGAATGGTGTTCATGGGAGGACACCACGGAAGAAGCTACTGCTGTCCAAAAAACACATTGCTGCACGTCTGAAGTTTGCAAAAGTGCACCTGGATGTTCCACAGCGCTACTGGCAAAATATTCTGTGGACAGATGAAACTACAGGTGAGTTGTTTGGAAGGAACACACAACACTATGTGTGGAGAAAAAAAGGCACAGCACACCAACATCAAAACCTCATCCCAACTGTAAAGTATGGTGGAGGGAGCATCATGGTTTGGGGATAATTTGCTGCCTCAGGGGCTGGACAGCTTGCTATCACAGGCGGAAAAATGAAATCCCAAGTTTATCAAGACATTTTGCAGGATAATTTTAGGCTGTCTGTCCGCCAATCGAAGGACAACAACCCAAAAAGAAGTAAATCAACAACAGAATGGCTTCAACAGAAGAAAATATGGCTTCTGGAGTGGCCTTGTCAGAGTCCTGACCACAACCTGATTGAGATGCTGTGGCATGACCTCGAGAACGGTTCACACCAGACATCCCAAGAATATTGCTGAACTGAAACAGTTTTGTAAAGAGGAATGGTCCAAAATTCCTCCTGACCGTTGTGCAGGTCTGATCCGCAACTACAGAAAATTTGGTTGAGGTTAGACTGATGGCACCGGAGGGGAAGGCTGCCGTCTTATCGGCTTTTAACCAGCCATGCTAAATATTTTTTATACATAATGTTGCTGCTACCATCTCTTATGACCGAAAAGAGCTTCCTGGACATCAGAACTCGATTGCTCACCTCAAACTGGAAGAATAGTTATTTTTCAATGAGTCGGACTGGAGGTATATAATACAGACACCCGACCAGGCCCAGATCCCCCGTTATTCGCTGGAGAAGGAAACTGATATTTCGTGGAAAGAGATCAGGGTGCCTTGTGAGGATCAGGCGACAAGTGGCTAATCTGCCCTTGCCTTCCGTCCTGCAAGCTAACGTTCAATCGCTGGAAAATAAATGGACTTTTGACTGGTACTGTAAATGAATATGCAGTGTGTATAAACAGTGTAACTATAATACAATGTACAGTAGATTAAATATTATAATGAGCTACAGCTGTATGTTGAGAATGCAGTAGTGTCCAGTGGTTTATTGTCTATACCATGGAACAGCAGCGTTGGCTGTGTGAATATGTGAGAGTTTGTGTGTGAGTGAGTGTGTGTGGTTGTGTGTGTGTGTGTGTCGGTGTGCGTAAGCGTGTGTGTGCGTGTGTGCGTGTGTGTGTTTGTCTGTGATAGCTTGTGTGTGTGTTTGTGATAGTGAGTGAGTGAGTGTGCATCACCTGGTAGATGGTTAGTGATGGCTCTTCAACAGTCTGATGATCCAATAGAAGCTCTCAGTCTTAGCTCTGATGCACATGTACTGTCTCTTTCTGTCAGACGATGACCAAGAGAACAGTCCGTGGCTCGGGTGACTGAGGTTCTTAATGTTCTTGTGTGTGTGAGCGTGTTTGCTTGCGTGCGTGTCTGTTTGTGGTGTTTGCATGTGTTTCTGTCTAACTACAGAAGAGAGGAAAGTTCTCTAACCAAGACCGGCGTCTGCCTTTTTGGGATATGAAACATTAATAAGACAGTAGGGTTACAAACGAGATGAGACCAGTGACAAAGTAACATCTACATAATACCACACCAGCCCGGGGATACAGCAGGGATTTAGGTCTCTACAAAACATACTATTGCATTAAAATAATCTGTTCCTCTGTCTAGCTACCTTTCAGGGCTGGGATGATAATACAAATGTGCCTGAGCCAATGCAAAGATTGGATCAAAGCAACATAAACAATATCTCTGTCAATTTTAGGACAGGGCATTGTTTGTGCCTGAAGAAAATACAATATCACAGCATAATATATTTGGAAACAAAGAAACATGACCTGAAGTTCCAAGTGTAAAGTGAAGTTTTCATTCGGTAGTTGAAGGTGACATTACATAGAGAAACACTTTTTTGTCTTTATTCCTTTAAAACCTGGTTACATAAACAAGTTAGAGCAGGCAGGGACAGACAAAAACACAGTGAAATCTCACAACATGGCAGAGACTTCATGCCATGCTAATCACATGTCCCTCTGGGTTGGCAGAGAGCCAGGGACATTGGGAAAAAGGATAGTTCTGAAAACCTCTCAATCATCTCTTGGTGTCTGTGTGTGTGTGTGTGTGTGTGTGTGAAAATATCTGAAACCTTACCTCTTCTTAGATGGTCTTAATAATCCCACAGCACTCCCCCATTTTACTATGATATCTTACGAAGGTCCTGAACCTCCCTATTTGTAACATTCTACTGATATTGCCCTAAAAATAAATACTTTACCCAAGACTATAATGATATTTCCCATTGACTGTCGTGGTTTTTCAGATTCCCTAACAATACAGTTTACAGGTCCATCGGAAATATTATGACATAGTAAGTACTATTCCTGGACCTGACTCCAAAAGCGAGCCATCGATGGACATCACCAACATATATGTTCTATGAATTCTGTTTAATTTAATCCCATCCCATCCCTATTCTGATAGACCCCTGTGATGGCTGGGTGCTGATTTGGGAGACAGACAAGGAGGGGATAGAGGTCGTGAGGCCACAGCAGGTTGACCTTCTTTGGGCTGCAGAGTAGAAGAGATAACTCCCTGGGACATTGGGTCTGGTAAAGTAGCAGCGGAGGAACTCACAGAGGGAGGGAGATAAGGTGTCTGAGACTCTGAGTCCCACAAATTGTCCCTGGTCCTGACTGGGAATAGCTGAAGTCCTTTCACAGCTTACCTCCTGCAGTAGGGCTTTCTGCACTCTAATACCAAGCATTAAAGGTTTAGAAATGGGTTTCTTACATTATCTGGGAACATACCTTATCCCTAGTTCCTTCTGAACACCCCATTCAGAACACACACGCACGCACACACACTCCTCACCTCTGATTCCCTCACCACAGCTGCTGCTTTGACAGTAAAGGTTAACAGTTCAGTATATATGATGAAGGGTTTGCAGGTATGTTTGGTAAGTCAGTATTTCAGGAGAGATAGATAAAAAAAATTCAAATGTAATATTTTTATCATATTTGCTCCCTTCTTAGCATTACTCTACAGTCGTGGGCAAAAGTTTTGAGAATGACACAAATAAAAATGTTCTCAAAGTCTGCTGCCTCAGTTTGTATGATGGCAATTTGCATATACTCCAGAATGTCATGAAGAGGGATCAGATGAATTGTAATTAATTGCAAAGTCCCTCTTTGCCATGAAAATGAACTGAATCCCCGAAAAACATTTTGACTGCATTTCAGCCCTGCCACAAAAGGACCAGCTGACATCATGTCAGTGATTCTCTCGTTAACACAGGTGTGAGTGTTGACAAGGACAAGGCTGGAGATCACTGTCAAGCTTCAAAAGGAGGGTGGTGCTTGGAATCGTTGCTCTTCGTCTGTCAACCGTGGTTACCTGCAAGGAAACACGTGCCGTCATCATTGATTGCATCTAAATCAACCATTTATCGGATCATCAAGAACTTCAAGGAGAGCGGTTCAATTGTGACGAAGGTTTCAGGGTGCCCAAGAAAGTCCAGCAAGTGCCAGGACCAACTCCTAAAGTTGATTCAGCTGCGGGATCGGGGCACCACCAGTACAGAGCTTGCTCAGCAATGGCAGCAGGCAGGTGTGAGTGCATCTGCACGCATAGTGAGGCGAAGAAAAAGCTTGTCCGGAGAAGACAAGGTGAGCGCTACCATCAGTCCTGTGTCATGCCAACAGTAAAGCATCCTGAGACCATCCATGTGTGGGGTTGCTTCTCAGCCAAGGGAGTGGGCTCACTCACAATTTTGCCTAAGAACACAGTCATGAATAAAGAATGGTACCACCACATCCTCCGAGAGCAACTTCTCCCAACCATCCAGGAACAGTTTGGTGACGAACAATGCCTTTTCCAGCATGATGGAGCACCTTGCCATAAGGCAAAAGTGATAACTAAGTGGCTCTGGGAACAAAACATTGATATTTTGGGTCCATGGCCAGGAAACTCCACAGACCTTAATCCCATTGAGAACTTGCGGTCAATCCTCAAGAGGCGGGTGGACAAACACAAACCCACACATTCTGACAAACTCCAAGCATTGATTATGCAAGAACGGGCTGCCATCAGTCAGGATGTGGCGCAGAAGTTAATTGATAGCATGCCAGGGCAGATTGCATAGGTCTTGAAAAAGAAGAGTCAACACCGCAAATATTGACTCTTTGCATCAACGTCATGTAATTGTCAATAAAAGCCTTTGACACTTATGAAATTCTTGTAATTATACTTCAGTATTCCATAGTAACATCTGACAAAACTATCTAAAGACACTGAAGCAGCAAACTTTATGGAAATTAATATTGTGTCATTCTCAAAACCTTTGGCAACGACTGTACTACTGAATGTACAGCTCGGTTTCTTATTAATATCCACTAGATGGCAGCAAAGACGCCATTTCCAATGCACCATGTTACAGAATCAATAACGTTTTTCAGAACAAATTATGAAATTTAAGTCAACATTTCAAAGAGAAATTCAAATTCGTGAGCAAATGAATCATGGACTAGCTTAGTTTTTTAAATATATTTTTGTTCTCAACCTATACATTTAACAGGGCCATATGCTATTGTATCTGAATAGTGCCGTTGCATTAACTCTTTTCACTTTTGTGAACAAGTGAACGAAGTCTCTAGTCCTTGCAACCATACTGTAGATTCTGCTGACCAAGGCCCGACAGACATGAGGATTTGAACCATAATGCCTGAGCTGTTTTTTCTATGAGGGGATTTCAGAAACCACAAAATATAAAACTGTCTGTCTGAATTCTCCTGAGTCCCCTGGGTTTGCTCTGATGCCAAGCTGTTTCACTTCCACCTCAATTCAGAGGAAGTCTGTGAGGGTTTTGCAGACACAGACACCCACCCTGTCGTTAGAGTTGTGCAGAATGGTGTCCCTCATCCCAACACTTAGAGTTGTGCAGAATGGTGTCCCTCATCCCAACACTTAGAGTTGTGGAGAATGGTGTCCCTCATCCCACTCTATAACCCTGTCAATGGGTGCCAGCTCGCTGTAGCACACAGTCCATAGTGCTTTTACCTCTCCACTGGTTTTTCGATTGCAGGTAAAGGAAAGGAGGAGAACAGGAAGCCACTTTAGACTATTGGGACCCACATTGAGTCCTGCATCACAAAACTATGATAGCCTCACCCATCGTAGGTGTGTATGTCATAAGCGGCAGCAGAATAGTAAGCACGTCCACTTGTTTTATGTGTCAATAAAGTTTCAGCAGCACACTGGCATTTGAAAGTTGCTTTGCATAGTTTGACAATAACATTAGCACTCCTGAGATGAGATTGTCCTCATATATTTGCAGTTTTTCCCCAATATATAATAGTTATCCGATAATATGCCTTTTCACATTGTCTACTGTACCTTCATGTTGTAACATTATAGGCATCTGCCTTCCTGTACTTTCACTATGTAAATGGCTGTGTTGTTACCAGGTTATTATTGTAAAGTTAATTTATTTAATAAATAAAAGTGAGATGCAAGTGCAATGCAACAACTCCTGCTAGCAGGTCAGACGTTATTGACAGTAAGAACAAAACTGAAAACTGAGAACTGAGGCAAGACTGAGTCTCCTTTCTCAAAATGTTGAATATTGAAGTACAGAATTTCACAATTGACGCTATATTGCTAAATTGAGTTAAAATCAGTAGCACTTTCACAATAGGGATTGCCAAAACACTGTAATCGGTGGAAATAAATGGTTACATTGACATCCTGAGGCGTTAGTTCACTCATGGTTATTGCGAATGTGAGAAGTTAAATTTCTAGTCATGTCAGAGATGATTAGGTGCAAGTTGATTTGAGTGCATTCTTTGTAAACCAAAATGATATTTATCAAGCACATCTAGGACCTCTTTTTTGGTACCACACCATCTTACAAGGAAGCAGACAAGTCAATGACAAAACAACCAACTGTCTGCTGACACAATAACAAAATTACAGAACAGAACAAATTGTCTCTACAAGACTTCATGCTCTACCACAAATACAACTGTTTGGGTTCAATGTACATTATGGACAGTGGTGTGGCCGTCCCTCTCCCAGATAGACCCAGACAGACTGACAGAGCTAACAGGGTCCTACTCTATTCACAGGCCAGACAATTAATGAATTGATTGTTTCATCTGCTGTCTCTTAGCTACTCATTATAATTTAATTACAGCTACATTTAATTAGCCAGTCATCTAAAGACCTCATAATAGGTGTCACAGCCTGAGGCTCCACTTGAGAGAAGAAAGAGAGAGAGAGAGAGAGAGAGAGAGAGAGAGAGAGAGAGAGAGAGAGAGGGGGGCAGAAAGAGGAATAGCTGCTCTGAGGGTAACTTTCTCTGCTGGAAGATACAGTAGCACAGTACATTTAGGAATGTAGCACACAAACATTTAGGAATGTCACATCAGATATCACAATATAAAATCCCTCCAGGTCATAGTCTACAAATACTAATAAAGGTATTTTAGTGATTTTTTGTTGCCCTGTCAGTCGGCAATTACTTTTTATATAGTAAGTAATTAAATGAAGTTGAATGAATGTTGACTTCGAATGTAAAAAAATCTAATGAAATTTGACTGAAGTAATTGCCTGCTATAATGTGTCCAAGTGCTAGAGTAAAAATACACATTCTAAGAATTGAGCCATTTACAATGTTAATGTACTTTTAATCTGTCCGTCTGTATATTTCAAGACATGGCATATGAGGGCACAGTGAGATACCATATGGGTTGGATGATGACAGGCCCCATGAATCATTTTGAAAAAACATATACTTCAAAACTGGAAATCAACCAATCCGCTATAGTTAACACAGTGGAAATGTCAAATGATTTATAATCTAAATGTTGAATGTGTGTGGGCAACAGAAAGAAACACAATGGTGTAGTTTGAGGCCATGTGTGTCTGGCCAGGGGTGATGTTGTGGATGTTTGTGTGGCTCTGTATGTTGTCATTTGTATGTGTATGTTTAGTTTTGTATTGTAAAAATAAAATACAAAAATGAAATATATGCAGCCATTTACTGTATTAATAGTTCTCTCTCAATCATGTTGCCTGTGGACTGCAAGTCGATGTCCCAATATCCGCATCCTATGATGCAACATCATAGCTGACTGGTAGTTACACACCCTTTGATGAAATAATAAAAAAAAAGGACAATACAGTGTTCTTCACTGTTGATCCTGGGGGGCCATGTGTACAGACTTTTGTCTCTGCCTAGCACTAACACACCTGAGTCAGCTAATAAGTTAATTGATTATTAGTAGCCTACATGTTCAAATCAAATCAAACTTTACTTGTCACATGCGCCGAATACAACAGGTGTAGACCTCACCGTGAAATGCTTTCTTAGAAGCCCTTGACCAACAATGCAGTTCAAGAAAGAGTTAAGAAAATATGTACCAAATAAACAAAAGTAAAAATTATTACAAGCAACACAATAAAAAAACAATAACGAGGTTATATACAGGGGGTACCGGGACCAAGTCAATGTGTGGGGGAACGGTCAGTCGAGGTAATTTGTAGGTAAGGGTAAAGTGAAGTGACTAATGCAAACTGTATATAATAAACAGCGAGTAGCAGCAGTGTAAAAACAAATGGGGGGTGTGGCCATTTGATTAATTGTTCAGCAGTCTTACGGTTTGGGGGTAGAAGCTGTTAAGGAGCCTTTTGGTCCTAGACTTGGCGCTCCGGTACCGCTTGCTGTGCGGTAGCAGAGAACAGTCTATGACTTGGGTGATCGGAGTCTTTGAAAAATGTTTGGGCTTTCCTCTGACACCGCCTAGTATATAGGTCCTGGATGGCAGAAAACTTGGCCCCAGGGATGTACTGGGCCGTACGCACTACCCTCTGTTGCGCCTTATGGTCAGATACCGAGCAGTTGCCATACCAACCGGTCAGGATGCTCTCGAGGGTGCAGCTGTAGAACTTTTCTGGGGACCCATACCAAATCTTTTCAGTCGCCTGAGGGGGAAAAGGTGTTGTCGTGCCCTCTTCACCGCTGTCTTGGTGTGTTTGGACCATGATAGTTTGTTGGTGATGTGGGCACCAAGAAACTTGAAACTATAGACCCGCTCCACTACAGCCCCGTCGATGTGAATGGGGGCCTGTTCGGCCCGCCTTTTCCTGTAGTCCACGATCAGGTCCTTTGTCTTGCTCACATTGTCTTGCTCACACATGTTGCATGTGTTGGTGTCCCTCTTTAGCACCCTGAACCTCAGTTAAACTAGATACACCTGAATGGAATGGATGAAAAGATTGGAAATAGAAAAATTATGGAAAAACAAACAGGGAAACACAATTACTTCTGTTCCAGTAAATCAGTAAATCACATCAATAGACCTTGGATGAGTGTCTTTTCCATCCTGCACAAACTTCAAAATAAACAAAACACACACAGAGATCAAAGGGTGTCGTTGTAGACTACTTCTGTTAAGAACCAGTCATACATCTCAGATTCATGATCTAATCTTCACTGAGGGTGAAAGGCAGGACTTCCATGGAACATTGTGTTACAAAAGTGTTTTCTCCATAAGATACCATTGTTGTGTTTTCTCTCACACCTTGACTCTGTTACAGATAAAATGTCAACACACAGGTAGTGATATGATATGGGGCTGGTCATTAGTGTTTATGTGAGTGGAAGTAGAGTGAGAGAATGCTGCACACGCACATGCACACACGCACACAGGCACACACATACGCTACAGTACATACTGTACCTAGGGCATGACTCATCTGTTCATCCTTGTCCCAATCTGATTCACCAAGACACACCTCTATTAGTTTAATTGTTATTGTGTAAGACAATGCATTTTCATAGTATCTGCATATATGTATAAAACTTAGTTAGTTCACACTGAATCCATAAAATATGTGTGGAATTATAAATCCACATATAACCACATTATTGGTGCAAAACACATAACACAAGTAACACAAATCAAATCACCACAAATGGTCACATCTATGTGAGTATAATAATTATTTCTTCCTGGGGTTTAGTTTTTCCATTTCCACTAGCACAAACTACATGAATTTTCATATCCTCTGATGTCAGGGTTTATCTGTGTTCATTGTGAGCCCCTTTGGGACCCAACCATTAGTCAAGCATGTCAAATGAGATACACGAGGAGATTCTCAGTAGGTGGGTTTCCCTTCTGTTTTTACCCCTCCACATCACACACCATCTCAGTACCAGGGTTTGTAGCTAGTATGGAAAGTTCAAAATACTCACACTAACTATAGGTAGATGTGACCAGCTGATCTCTCCACAGGAGTCCACAAACACACCACAACACTCAGGGGGAAGCTTCAAAAAAATGATTTGCATGTTTTGAAATTCCATATGACTACTATTTCAGTGAGTCTTTCTATTATTTTCTATGGCTAGGGTAACCTAAGCCAAAATAAAGAAGCAATAAGAAGATCAACATAATCTGAGTCACAAGCCTTGTTGCAATATGTGAGAATATTGGACAACTCACATTTTTACAGACATACCTTGGTAGGACAGTATGATGGTTACCCATTCAGATGTTTGAGGAGAACAACATTGCCATGGCCCCTTTTTCTATTACATATTATTCCCCCTCTAATGTTACGAAAGTTACCAATCACAGTAAATGACAGATGTTCTCAGGAAGTTGTATGTGGAGGAGTATAGATGTGAGTAAACCCTGACGATCATATTAAGGTGGGCAGACAGACACTCCACCACATACAGACACTCCTCCACATAGACACTCCTCCACGCTCCTTAACATCTTACTGTTTTACAATATGGTCATTTCCTTTCACTAGCATGCAATGTCTTCAGAGGGAATTATTATAGTGTTGAATCATGCAAGATGTGTCTTCATAGAGTGTGATTTAGTAATATATGTACTATTTATACTATAAAACACAAACACTGTAAGAAAATATCTCTCAAAAGTTCCATTATATTGATGAATGGAAAAACGGTGGAAGAAAGTTGGGGAAAATTTAAAGAAATTTGAAATTAGAATTGTACAGGAATGTAAATGCCCTAGGGGAGTTACGGTAAGCTGTGCGTTTATACCCAAGGTACAGTATCTAGGGGCAGCCTGCACCAGCAAGTCCCAAATGTCACCAGAACAAACCTCTCCTGAGACGCTAAATCCATGCCCATACAGTGTGCAGCTACTGTATCTCCTAAGAGGAAACGCTGTCATTTACATGAAGATGCCAAAACTATTATTTTCAAAGCTACGGATCAATGAATTTAAGTATCTGCTGCAAAATATGACACAGAAAAGAAGGTAAGCTAATGTACAGTAACAGTCAAAAGTTTGGACATAGGCCTCCCGAGTGGCACAGTGGTCTAAGGCACTGCACTGCAGGGTTAGCTGTGCCACTAGAGATTCTGGGTTAGAGTCCAAGCTCTGTCGCAGCCGGCCTCAACCGGAAGACCCATGGGGCGGCGCACAACTGGCCCAGCGTCGTCCGGGTTAGGGGAGGGTTTGGCCGGCAGGGATGTCCTTGTCCCATCGTCGCACTATCGACTCCTGTGGTGGGCTGGGCGCAGTGCACGCTGACACGGTTGTCAGGTGTATGGTATTTCCCCCAACACATTGATGCGGCTGGCTTCCGGGTTAAGTGGGCATTGTGTCAAGAAGCAGTGCGACTTAGTTGTGTTGTGTTTTGGAGGACGCACGGCTCTCGACCTCCGCCTCTCCCGATGTCTTCACTGTTATTCTACAATGTAGAAAATAGTAAAAATAAAGTAAAACCCTTGAATGAGAAGGTGTGTTCAAACTTTCCACTGGTACTGTATATATCTAGGAGAGGGGCCTTTTAAGCATTCAATACATACAAACACATGAGGAAAAATATAATACAAAAAAATGCAGTAAATGTTTTATCTTTACACCAATACAGAAATAAAAAGAAGCTGTTGGTAATATATCAAGATCAGGTCTTAATGTATACTACTTCCTCAATTTACACAGGATTGATATCCTTTTAAGACGAAAAATATATAAAAAAGACATTCAGTATATTCTGGTACAGAAGATAAATGATGACTACTTTTCTGCAAAAATCAAGTAAGTACAGCAACAGTAGAGACTATTTCACAACAATAACATGTCAAATAGTAATATTGATTTACAAAACCCATCTAATCCAAAAACGTGTTGTCAAGCAAACAGTAGAATAATTCAACCAACTCTTGAGAAAGAGTTGAAGGACAAAAGTAAGGACAACTGTTTTAACTATGTTGGCCCAGAATACATTCATTATCTTCAATAGTACAGTCTCATAAGACCACCTTCTGACTTTAGTATGCTAATCCCACAGGGTTCTTTGCAGCCTTCAGATCCTTCCTGCAGTCTGAATTCAGTGAGAATATTGAGTTCTGGCTAGCATGCCGTGACTACAGAGAGAATACCTCACCAGCCGACCTCTCCTGGAAAGCAAAAGTGATCTACCAGGAGTTCCTCCATCCCCAGGCCCAGTGAGTGGTCAGTTAGTCAGGCTAAGCTTCAGCTTTCACCTTGGTAGTAGCAGCTATCCAAATGCTAACATATTACAAGCTAAAGTAGCATACCCACAAATGTAGCTATAATTCCTAAAGTGAGACTAGATAATACCAGGTACTTTGCTGATGTGGGAAAAGGACTATTTCGTAATAGAGATAGCAAGATGATGGGCAAAGATAACAGCCTCTCATCAGAATCATTTGACAACCATTGTAACTTTCTGACGTGGGAAAATTACTCTTTCAAAATACAGATAGCAAGCAGATGGGACAAGATATGATTTGAGCAAGCTCATGCAATGAATGAATTAATTGGCAAGCTTAGGGTGGAAAGATTACCATATCGTTCAGATCTTTCATAAAACTTTCCCTTCATACTCATTGTCATGGTTTGTGTTTCACCCCTACAGAGAAGATCAAGACATCCATGAGTCTCCTGGTCTGTGCTGCTTTGACGGGGCAGTGAGACGTGTACAGACTTATGGAGAGAGACACATGCCCCAGGTTCCTCAGGTCAGACACCTACCTGGGGCTCAGACGCCAGGACCCTCTGGTAGAGGTCAGGGATCAAGGGTTTCAGAGTCAAGATTCACAAAGTCAAACAAGGAGGATGACCACAGGAAATGACTTATGAGTTGTAGACGAAGAATAAATGAATATAAAGTATGGAGAAGGATTAGAGACGAGTGGTGTGTGGTGATGAGTGGTGACAATGATTCAGAGTACTAAACAGCACATTCATTCACATTTCTAGACCACATGTGTCAAACTCATTCCACGGAGGGCCGAGTAAATGCGGGTTTTTCGCTCCTCCCTTGTACTTGATCGATGAATAAGAGTCAAAAACTCCCCTCACCTGGTTGCCTAGGTCTTAATTGAAATGAAAAACCAAAAATCTGCATACACTAGGCCCTCCATGGAAAGAGTTTGACACCCCTGCTGTAGACTGACTGATGAGTCAAAAGTGGCATTTGCATCAAAAGTCAAATTTTAGGGAATTTATATAGATTGGAACGACGGTACAGGATGTCTAAATGGAAGGACTTAAGTTATGAATGGTTACAGAATTAACTTGCAGCAGGGTAGCCTAGTGGTTAGAGCGTTGCACTAATCCCGAAATGTTGTAAGTTCAATTCCCCAAGTTGACAAGGTACAAATCTGTCGTTCTGCCCCTGAATAGACAGTTAACCCACTGTTACTAGGCCATCATTGAAAATAAGAATTTGTTACCTCGTAAAAAAAAATGCAGAACTAAGAGGCTGTTAAAAATCTTCTATTTAAGTGTCCTTTGTTGTGGAAAAGGAACAAATATTTTAATTCCATACTAATTGGACATTATATGTATCCGTCAACAATATGAAATATGAGTAACTGTTATTTGTTTAACCTAATACTAATATAGCATGGATGCGTCATGTCAGTTTCAATGTACATTATACTTCCATAAATAAGGATGTAAACGTTGTCAGGATGGAGGGTTATCATTGACTTGTCCTATGACACTTATAACTTATATAATGTTTACATATCCTACATTACTCATCTCATATATATATGTGTATATACTGTACTCCATACCATCTACTGCATCTTGCCTATGCCGGTCAGCCATCGCTCATCCATATATTTATATGTACATACTCGTATTCATTCCTTTACTCTTGTGTGTATAAAGTAGTTGCTGTGAATTTGTTAGATTACTTGTTAGATACTACTGCATGGTCGGAACTAGAAGCACAAGCATTTCGCTACACTCGCATTAACATCTGCTAACCATGTGTATGTAACAAATAAAATTTGATTTGATTTGATTTGACACTGAGTAATCGTGTGTGTGGTCGGTGGGCAGGGAGACTCACACAAAAACATCTTCCACAGCCTGCTACCTGCCTGCCTGCAAGGCTGTTGTGCTCACATGTCAACTGTCTCAGCTAATTAGCCAGAGCTAGCCCATTAACGGTGTCATGAAGTTGGAAAAAAATGAGCCCTGTAACCCTTGACCCTTCTCTGTAGATGGCTCTATTTCTCAAAGTTGTGTCTTAAAAAGGCAATCTGGATGGCTCTAACAGTAACTGTGAGTTTGACTCAGGACACCCACCAGTGGACTCAGTCATATGCCGTGATGCATGGCAAATCACCCTGAATTTGTCCCCTTGTCAGGGAAGTAATCTCATCACCAAGGAACAATTGTTTTGTTCTATGGCGACTTTTAGCACTATGCACACTTCTTCGCTCCATCTAGATGTTCAAACCGTTGAAAGACACAAATGCCTGGAGGCTAGCTCAGCAGGATCTTCAATTGAGCATTGTATGATGATTGTATGATGATACATTTTACTACACATACAAGGTTATGAATTAAAGCAGACTTCAATGGGATTGTATTATGTGAGAGTTGTTCTATTGGATAGAGGGAAGACCAGACAATAGTGCCTTATCTTACTATTAATTTGCTCAGTAAGCCTAGAGCATGGTATAATATATTATATTTACAAACATTATTTATGTATTTTTTGGAGGGGCTGAGGGCGGCTGGTGTAAGGCGATGTTCTTGCTAGATGACCAAGAGCTCACCTCTCCTATATCACCACAGCATGTAGGCAACATCACACCACCTTGTCCCTCACACACAGTCTGACACAGTTTTCCTCAGTCCCAAGCGGTTGTCATCACAGCTGAAGGGAAGTGGGTAATGTGCAGTGTATTTCAGACACTGTCTGAGTTACTCAATACTGTCACTCAGGAACCTCTAGAATGGATACTGTTTATATGGTGTTAATCACACAGGCGATTGTGGTTGTTCATTTAAAACCTCTGGTCAGTTGAGCTTTACTGTATCATATAAAGGTAGTTGTGGTGGTGTGGACGAGAGGGCACAAGGCACATTAAATATAATTGGACATGTTTTGGTGTCCCTTGGTTGTGCTTGACTGCTTGTGGCCATCTTTGGGCAAGTCAGTTGCTGTGCAGAATGACAGACAGGCCATTGGACATGGCTGCCTACTGGTAAAGAACATTTGGCAAGTGAGGTTTATATAAACCTTTGGCTACTGTACGCAAAGGCTAGTTAGAAGAGAGTGAAAAATCTGCCTACTGTAATCGCTCAATATTGATCAGACCAAAACTGCTGTTAATATTTACCAATAGAGCAAGTTTGCCTTTGATAATCCATTCACAGGGGGTTTTACCTGTAAACCATCAACCTTCAGAGAAAGAAACACAACTTGGGGTGCATACGATGCTTTTGGATATAACTTAAACATCCCAATGATGTTTCAACAGGGTACCAAAACGCAGTAAGCGAAGGTCATGATTTGCCTATCACTCTCACTGTCTCTGTCATTTGCATCTGAGCAGCGAAGATAAAATAAATACTGTGGACATACAAAGCATGCTTTTAAAAAGGGTACGTTAGACCCTCCCTAAAAACAGAGGGAGAGAGAGAGAGCATGTCACAGAGATAGGGGGAAGAGAGAGTGTGTCGCAAAAATAGAGAGAGCGCATGTCACAGGGAGAGAGAAAGAGAGCGTGGAGGCTTCCTCTCTTGCTACGGTTTGCTGGGCTGAGTCTGATGTTTCAGTGTTTCACCATCCAGCCCCTAAGCAATGGGGAACCCTGCATATAAGGCCTGAAGTGGGGGGAGACCCCTCCATCCAGAGAGTAATCCATCGCAGCATGAGCAGCACCAGGAGACCGAGAGTGTGGAGTTAAAACATGCCCAGCCTAATCATCACAGAGACACTGACACAAACACAGCACTTCAATATGGAGCAGGACGACAGGAGGAGGAACAAGAACCTGTGAGTTTAGCTTATAGATTTTTTTATGCAGTCAACAGCTGGGGAATTTGGAAAATAGATTGTAATAAGCTTTACATTCAATGTAGTCTAGTAATACTATCGATGTGTAATATACTTTCTAAATACTAAATACTTTGTATAGTTTCTTTATACAATGCTTTTACATACGTGTTAGCTTAATACTTCATACTATAGGCCACATATTGTATATAAACACTGCATATGTTATACTAAACCTGTAAATACCTCCTATCTAGATACTACATACTGAGATGTCCTTATACAGCAATGGAATACGTCTTGTTCTTTGAGACGATCATGACATTTCTCTTATTCTCTCCATAGGGGAAAGAACTTTATTTGCCGACTGCAATGCATGTTCTCACACTCCACATCTGAGAGGTAAGGATTCTTACTCTTCCTTACACTGTCACTCTGCATTGATGCTAATTGTTATTATTTTGCATATATTTTATTGTTCAAATACCATGTGTGTTCTAGCGTCCATCTATGGTAGCGTGTGCGGATTCAAATGAAACTTCAGGACTTATGTTAACTTTGGCACAGCACAGGCACACGCACGAACACACGCACACACACGCACACACAAAGGCCCAAGTGTTTGATCTGTGAAAGAACTTGATAACTGTGCGGCTATAATAATATCTTAATTATGTTGATTCTATGTGCCCCTTTGTCCTCACATCAAATACCAGCTATATTTATACCCA
The DNA here is from genome assembly GCA_030435695.1 of Brachymystax lenok tsinlingensis. NCBI lineage: Eukaryota > Metazoa > Chordata > Actinopteri > Salmoniformes > Salmonidae > Brachymystax > Brachymystax lenok. Next base: position 29,119,015 of record CM059790.1, read on the forward strand.
GATTTGATTCTAGTTGAGTCATCAAACACACATTTTCTTCCCAGCAGGTTAAGTTTAGAAGATACCCAACAATGGTCTCAGTCACTGGAGAGACTCCTTGAGTCTAAATGTAAGTTTTACTTAACGAGACGATCAAAATAGTTAGAGATAAGTAGCTAAATCAGATAAAAAATCAAAAAATGTGGAACAAAAACGCCATGTATTCTCAGGTTTGGGGCTGTATCAGTGTTTCATGCCTTGGTTTGTTTTTATTCTTCCCCACAGATGGACTGGCCACCTTCAGAATCTTTCTGAAGTCTGAATTCAGCGTTGAGAACATTGAGTTCTGGCTGACGTGTGAGGAGTACAAGAAAATCAAGTCATCGTTCAGAATGTCATCGAAGGCAAAGAAAATCTATGAGCAGTTCATAAAGACTGTGGCTCCTAAAGAGGTAAGACTGTTATGCATTGCAGTACATGGCTACATGTTAGAGACTCAAATAACCCTCTGTAACCTCATGGATGTTTCAATGTATTTCATCAATACCATCCAGTTAGGAAACCACCCTCAAATGTCTCCAGACATGCTATATGAAATGCTTCTGTACTTTGTAAATCTAAATTAATCTTGTTCAGATAAACATTGACTACTACACAAGGGAGCAGATCAAGAGGGCTGTGAAGACTCCTACCCTCCAATGTTTTGACGATGCCCAGAAGATTGTCTATGGGCTGATGGAGAGAGACTCGTACCCTCGCTTCCTGCGCTCAGACATTTACAGATCCCTCCTTGAGTCCCTCGCCGCTGACACCGTCAAGGGATGATAGGAGAGGAGAAGACGACAGGAGAACATGAAAACAGTAACTGGAAAGTTTGGGCTTCTACAGGATGGAAGGCTGACCAAGCACAGAGAGACTGACAGGCCTGTGTCCCTACAAAACATGGTTCCCACAATGCAGGACCACACCCTGAAACACTCTGCAAGCAAGATTAGCCAAGAGAAAAATAAAGAAGCAAAGACAGAAGGAAAAGCAGAGAGGATATGGGGAACTACGGCTCTGTGTGTTTGAACTGGATGCTGCCGTCCTATCAGTGACTCTGGGAGTGACATGTCGTATCATAAGTGATCAGATCGTCTTTGACAGTGAATGAATCACATAGTGAATGACGATTGAACTGAAACACAACGTCAGAGAACCATGCAGTCCCCACTCAACCGGAGGTGCTTCCTGTCTTGATAAAGACGGAGAAGAGTGTGTCCATATGTGTGTGTGCGTGTGTGTGTGTGTCTGTGTGCGTGTAACAGGAAGCCTATGATACTGTGATAAGACATAAGATGCAGGGTGGACTTTCACTAGCAGTACTAACCTACGTGGTCAGGAGGAATGTAATGAAGGAAAGAGCATGTATACACTGGATACTGGCCAAACAATATACTCTCCTTTACACTATGAACATTGTCTCTAAAATCAGTCAAGTTTTGTGAAAGGCATTTTGATCGTTACACTTGTAAGGCAGTTAAAGACTTCTTACACTGTCTCTCATTTAAGAATTACCTATTGAGAAGTATAGGTTAAGTTGTGCAATTGTAGAGAGAAGAATGGTCTATGTTCCACTTTGTATATTTAACTCCTACTTACTTGATACAGAATGTTTCTGATTGGTTATTGAGCTTGCACAATAGAATGTTTATTCATTCAGATTTGCATGTTGTACTATTTATAACACACAGTCACTGTTTGGATGCTGACTTTTGCAAAGTTTGTAAAAAATGTAATGATTATGTAGGATGACATTAAATGATTAAATTATTGGCAGACAAGGTACTTGTTGTAAATCCCTAATTAGCAACAATCTCTTCTGGCTCACTCTCAACAACTAAATTAAAAACCAACTTTACACATTGCGATTGCTTTAATATTTACAGCTCATTACATAGTAAATGTCTCAAACAGTCCATGATTTCTCACTACAATGTTTTACCAGCAAAGCATAAGTATAATATCACTATTCCATGAAGCGTGGCATACATATATAAATGTGTGGCAATAGTATTGCCAAATCAATGACACATGCTAATGTTAAATGTTATTCCTTGACACACCACCTTCCCAGAAAGTAGTGAGAGGGCTATTACTATATAGTAAATCATGAGTTTGAGCACATTTGATGGTCTCCAATGCACGTGAAATCATCTCAATGTGCAAAAAAATTATAATAATAATAATAATCACACATCTAGTACCGGGTCGGACCCCCTTTGCCTCCAGAACAGCCTGAATTGTTCAGGCATTCGACAGGAATGTCGGTCCATGCTGACGCGATGGCATCACGCAGTTGCTGCAGATTGGACGGCAGTACATTCATGCTGTGAACAGTCCGTTCCATCTCATAACAAAGATGCTCTATTGGGTTGAGGTCTGGAGACTGTGCAGGCCACTCAAGTAAACTTAATTCACTGTCATGTTCCAGGCAATGTTTTTCCATTCCTCAATTGTCCAGTGTTGGTGATTGCGTGCCCACTGGAGCTGCTTCTTCTTGTTTTTAGCTGATGGGAGTGGAACCCGGTGTAGTCTTCGGCAATAGCCCATCCGTGACAAGGATTGACGAGTTGTGCATTCCGAGATGCTGTTCTGATTACCACTGTTGTACTGCGCCAATATTTGTCTGTTTGTGGCCCGCCTGTTAGAGTACATGATTCTTGCCATTCTCCTTTGACCTCTCTCATCAACGATCGGTTGTCGCCCACAGGAATGCCACTGACTGCATGTTTTTTGTTTGTCGCACCATTCTCGGGAAACCCTAGACACTGTCATGCGTGAAAAGCCCAAGAGGGCAGCCTTTTCTGAGATACTGGATCCAACACACCTGGCACTGACGATCATACCACGCTCAAAGTTGCTTAGGTCACTCACTTTGCACATTCTAACGTTAAATCGAAGAGTAACTGAATTCCTCGATGCCTGTCTGCCTACTTTACATAGCAAGCCACGTGACTCACAGTCTGTAGAAGCGATTCATTTTCGTGAACGGGGTGGTGTACCTCATAAACTGTCCGGTGAGTCTATATACATTCATGCTACACATACATCATAACTGCTGCTACCAGACTCTTATGTACTATGACTAACAAGCCCAAATCCCCCTTTCCCTGATTCATGTGTAGAAATTGTATTAGAAATTGTGTCTTCCTGTGTAATACTTATGATAAAATGTCTATTCTATTCTACGTGCTTTTGTTTTTATCTGAAAAACTACTGTCTTGTTTCAAAAGGTTTTTTTCTGCATCATGAACAACAGAAACAGGAAGAGCTGCTGAGTTTCAGTTTCTCATCACAAGACCATGGTGATTATGAGAAGTAATGTGTTCCTTGTGTTAATAACTATGACAACATGACACTGCATGTAAATGTGTTATTTTGCATGGCTAGAAAAGTGTAGTGTTTTATGTGATCATTGTACACCACTGTAATGTTTGCCAAGTTATACATAGTTGCTTCAAATACCTTCAACCAAATTAATTAATTTGATGCACATTTGCTTTTATTTGGCATCAGAAACAAAACAGCTATACATGGCTTGCAGGAGCACTAATATTGCTCCTGACTATGGATGCTTAGAATTCATAGTTGGAGACAAAATATACTTCACTGGTGGGAAACAGTACTACGTAAGGCTTTTTGGAAGCATTACTGTCTTGGTAATTCACAATAAACACACCAGACCAGTTCCCTCTCTGTGTTGTGGTCCTCAATACCTTTGGTGATTTACCTGCTAGTGCCAATTCAGAATGGGAATCACGACACACAGAAACGCAGATGTATTGTGCTAATAACAATCTAGAACAAAAATACCAAAGTGTTAATACTAAGTCCTTTTTATTGCTTGCTGCAACCACATGCATGGCCTCTGCTCAATGTTTGTCAAAGATGGAGGTGTGATAGCTCTTGTAATGCAAGTCTTATGGAATCAGGCGCAGGATACAGAGATGAGTCCAAACTTCTTTTAATAGCAGGAAACGAACTACTAACCCAGTAGTATAACCACTGCTAGCAATACATACGGAGCCACAACGTAACAGGAAACAATCACGGACAAAACCCAGGGGGAAACAGAGGGATTAAATAAGGAAACATGCAATTAGTGAAATGTGAACCAGGTGTGAATGAGACAAGACAAAACAGAAAATCAGAAATGGATCGGTGGTGGCTAGAACTCCAGTGACGTTGACCGCCGGTAGCCGCCCAAATTAGGAGAGGGGCCGACTTCAGCGGAAGTCGTGACAGGATGAATGAATGGATGCTGTGACAGTTGAATGCATGACTCATACAGTATGAGGAAGGATGATGTACACGTGAGAGTTATTCCAAGGAAAACAGATCCCTCGCCAAGCATATCAACAAGGATGTAGTTTCTTAATGTGGCTATTGTCTGAGAAATGACTTACCTTTTAATCTGATTGGGTGAGTACAGTATGCATGGGCTGGCTGGGCAGAATAATATTTACATAGGATTAGGCTACCATGTTACCAACACAGATACAATATTGAATAAAGGAAAATCTGCAACACATTGCAGGTGTTGATTTTTTCAGCATTGTAATAGGTAAATACAGATAAAGTGACAAAGTTATAGATTTTAGAGGTTGTGATTGTGAGTCAGGGACTCTCCCTTTCCAGGGACTATGATGACCACATGTCCGGATATAATGTGGTTAACTGCCCTTAACCCTAACCTAACACCAAGCCCAACCTGAACCCTAAACATAAACCCAACCCACACACCACACTGCTGCACAGGATGGTTGTGGTTTAAATTCTGTGCAGTAGGATGGTCTGTGCCTATCATCTATAAGTCTATGCTAGGTAAAGCTCCGCCTTATCTCAGCTCACTGGTCACGATAACAACACCCACCCGTAGCACACGCTCCAGCAGGTATATTGCACTGGTCATCCCCAAAGCCAACACCTCCTTTGGCCGCCTTTCCTTACAGTTCTCTGCTGCCAATGACTGGAACGAATTGCAAAAATCGCTGAAGCTGGAGACTTATATTTCCCTTACTAACTTTAAACATCAGGTATCTGAGCAGCTAACCGGTCGCTGCAGCTGTACATAGTCCATCTGTAAATAGCCCACCCAATCTACCTACCTCATCCCCATATTGTTTTTATTTACTTTTCTGCTCTTGTGCACACCAGTATTTCTACTTACACATCATCATCTGTTCATCTACAGTGGGGCAAAAAAGTATTTAGTCAGCCACCAATTGTGCAAGTTCTCTCACTTAAAAAGATGAGAGAGGCCTGTAATTTTCATCATAGGTACACTTCAACTATGACAGACAAAATGAGGAAAAAAATGTCCAGAAAATCACATTGTAGGATTTTTTATGAATTTATTTGCAAATTATGGTGGAAAATAAGTATTTGGTCACATACAAACAAGCAAGATTTCTGGCTCTCACAGACCTGTAACTTCTTCTTTAAGAGGCTCCTCTGTCCTCCACTCGTTACCTGTATTAATGGCACCTGTTTGAACTTGTTATCAGTATAAAGACACCTGTCCACAACCTCAAACAGTCACACTCCAAACTCCACTATGGCCAAGACCAAAGAGCTGTCAAAGGACACCAGAAACAAAATTGTAGACCTGCACCAGGTTGGGAAGACTGAATCTGCAATAGGTAAGCAGCTTGGTTTGAAGAAATCAACTGTGGGAGCAATTATTAGGAAATGGAAGACATACAAGACCACTGATAATCTTCCTCGATCTGGGGCTCCACGCAAGATCTCACCCGTGGGGTCAAAATGATCACAAGAACGGTGAGCAAAAATCCCAGAACCACACGGGGACCTAGTGAATGACCTGCAGAGAGCTGGGACCAAAGTAACAAAGCCTACCATCAGTAACACACTACGCCGCCAGGGACTCAAATCCTGCAGTGCCAGACGTGTCCCCCTGCTTAAGCCAGTACATGTTCAGGCCCGTCTGAAGTTTGCTAGAGAGCATTTGGATGATCCAGATGAGGATTGGGAGAATGTCATATGGTCAGATGAAACCAAAATAGAACTTTTTGGTAAAAACTCAATTCGTCGTGTTTGGAGGACAAAGAATGCTGAGTTGCATCCAAAGAACACCATACCTACTGTGAAGCATGGGGGTGGAAACATCATGCTTTGGGGCTGTTTTTCTGCAAAGGGACCAGGACTGACTGATCCGTGTAAAGGAAAGAATGAATGGGGCCATGTATCGTGAGATTTTGAGTGAAAACCTCCTTCCATCAGCAAGGGCATTGAAGATGAAACGTGGCTGGGTCTTTCAGCATGACAATGATCCCAAACACACCGCCCGAACGAAGGAGTGGCTTCGTAAGAAGCATTTCAAGGTCCTGGAGTGGCCTAGCCAGTCTCCAGATCTCAACCCCATAGAAAATCTTTGGGAGGAGTTGAAAGTCCGTGTTGCCCAGCGACAGCCCCAAAACATCACTGCTCTAGAGGAGATCTGCATGGAGGAATGGGCCAAAATACCAGCAACAGTGTGTGAAAACCTTGTGAAGACAGAAAACGTTTGACCTCTGTCATTGCCAACAAAGGGTATATAACAAAGTATTGAGATAAACTTTTGTTATTGACCAAATACTTATTTTCCACCATAATTTGCAAATAAATAAATTAAAAATCCTACAATGTGATTTTCTGGATTTCTTTTTCTCATTTCGTCTGTCATAGTTGAAGTGTACCTATGATGAAAATTACAGGCCTCTCTCATCTTTTTAAATTGGAGAACTTGCACAATTGGTGGCTGACTAAATACTTTTTTGCCCCACTTTATCACTCCAGTGTTAATGTGCTAAATTGTAATTACTTCGCTACTATGGCCTATTTATTGCCTTACCTCCTCATACCATTTGCACACACTGTATATAGACTTTCTTTTTTTTCTATTGTGTTATTGACTGTAATCTTGTTTATTCCATGTGTAACCCTGTGTTGTTGTTGTTTGTGTTGCACTGCTTTGCTTTATCTTGGCCAGGTCGCAGTTGTAAATGAGAACTTGTTCTCAACTAGCTTACTTGGTTAAATTAAGGTGAAAAAAATCAAATAAAATAAAAATGTGATTGTGTAATTTCGTCCCATGCCCCTTCTATTCTGCAGAGGACACTTCGGTATTTTCTGATTTCCTTCAAACAGTGTGATTGCCAGCATGTGTGTTTGTCGTCGATGGCCACTCGCAAATTACGGATCAAACTTAACAAGCTTTACCATGGCTTAAGAGCAGTTCCCTTTCCTCCCCACTTTAAATCCCTCAACAGCTCCACAGTGCCTCCACCGTGTCTCCCACAAGACCACATCCTAGAGAACTACAGTGCATTTGTAAAGTATTCAGACCCATTGGCTTTTTCAAAAATAAAATACATTACAGCCTTATTCTAAAATTGATTAAATTGTGTTTTCCCCTCATCAATCAATCTTACGGAAATAGCACATTTACATAAGTATTTAGACCCTTTACTCAGTACTTTGTTGAAAAACCTTTGGCAGCGATTACCGCCTCGAGTCTTCTTGGGTATGACGCTTGGCACACCTGTATTTGGGGAGTTTCTCCCAATATTCTCTGCAGATCCTCTCAAGTTCTGTCAGGTTGGATGGGGAGCGTCGCTGCATAGCTATTTTCAGGTCTCTCCAGAGATGTTCGATCGGGTTAAAGTCCGGGTTCTGGCTCAGCCACTCAATGACATTCAGAGACTTGTCCTGAAGCCACACCTGCATTGTCTTGGCTGTGTGCTTAGGGTCGTTGTCCTGTTGGAAGGTGAACCTATGCCCCAGTCTGAGGTTGGGAGCGCTCTGGAGCAGGTTTTCATCAAGGACCTCTCTGTGCTTTGCTCTGTTCATCTTTCCCTCGATCCTAACTAGTCTCCCAGTCCCAGCCTCTGTAAAACATCCCCACAGCATGATGCTGCCAACACCATGCTTCACCGTAGGGATGGTGCCAGGTTTCCTCCAAATGTGATGCTTGGCATTCAGGCCAAGAGTTCAATCTTGGTTTCATTAGACCAGAGAATTTTGTTTCTCATGGTCTGAGATTCCTTTAGATGCCTTTTGGCAAACTCCAAGCGGGCTGTCATGTGCCTTTTACTGAGGAGTGGCTTCCGTCTTCCGCCACGTTACCATAAAGGCCTGACTGGTGGAGTGTTGCAGAGATGGTTGTCCTGGAAGGTTCTTCCATCTCCACAGAGGAACTCTGGAACTCTGACAGTGTGACCATTGGGTTCTTGGTCACCTCCCTGACCAAAGCCCTTCTCCCCCGATTGCTCAGTTTGGCCGGGCGGCCAACTCCTGAAAGCGTCTTGGTGGTTGCAAACTTCTTCCATTTAAGAATGATGGGGACCTTCAATGCTGCAGAAATGTTTTGGTACCCGTCCCCAGATCTGTGCCTCTACACAATCCTGTCTCGGAACTCTACGGACAATCCTTCGACCTCATGTTTTGGTTTTTGCTCTGACATGCATTGTCAACTGTGGGACCTTATATAGACAGGTGTGTGCCTTTCCAAATCATGTCCAATCAATTGAATTTACCCAGGTGGAATCCAATCAAGTTGTAGAACATTTCAAGGATGATCAATGGAAACAGCAGTAATTAAATGACACTGATGTAAAATATACCACTTTGTGTCTACAGAACATTAAACAAATGCCACAGTGACATACAGTACTGCACCTGCAGTATGCTGTACTTTCTGGGTAAGGACAAACATATTCAAATCACATCCACCATGCATTTGCATGAACCCAAACATCTTCTGACAGCTACAAATACATATTAACATAGTAAAATAAATACAAGTGTGGAAAGATGCAAAGCTAGTGCGAAGCCAGGTGATGTGTGCGCTATTAAATTACCATGCTGGTGGGGCAAGAACCAGTCATTCAGGTTGGAGCGCTATGCTGATAACTCACTTATCACTCTGAGTCAGTTGGATGAATACAACCATCTATTCAGGAAGGTAGAAGAGAGAGAGTGCAAGATTGTGTGTGTGTGTGTGTGTGTGTGTGTGTGTGTGTGTGTGTGTGTGTGTGTGTGTGTGTGTGTGTGTGTGTGTGTGTGTGTGTGTGTGTGTGTGTGAGAGAGAGAGAGAGAGAGAGAGAGAGAGAGAGAGAGAGAGAGAGAGAGAGAGAGAGAGAGAGAGAGAGAGAGAGAGAGAGAGAGAGAGAGAGAGAGTAAGAAGAGAAAAGTAGGGAGAGGGAGAAAATGGAGAGGGGGAGAGCAGAGGTAAAAGAGTTTAGAGGTGAAAGGTTTAGGTCATCTGTACAGAAAACAAAGGTTAACTTCAAAACCTGACAAGTTTTATTATTCCAGATAGTGGTTAACTGTATTACCTGACACATTGTTTCATCCGGTAATGTCCCACCTATTTCACATCAATCTAACGAAGGCAGTTACTAAAGTTAATTGCAGGTTAGCTCATTTCTAACTGAGAAGCACTGTCAATGGCAAACAAAAATTTGACAGTGAGAATCAAATTGTATTTGTCACATACACAGTCTACATCAGGCATAAAAGGTGCAGCGAAATGCTTACTTTCTAGCTCCCTCAAAAGTGCAGTACAATATCATGCAATTCATTTCCAAACCCTTCTTCCTATGTTACTATTTTTTACAACCGAGACTCTATTCATAGAGTGTATTTTTGTACCTTTATTTTACTAGGCAAGTCAGTTAAGAACAAATTCTTATTTTCAACAGGGGCAGAACGACATATTTGTACCTTGTCACCTCGGGGAATTGAACGCTCTAACCACTAGGCTACCATGCCACCCTGTATCTTAATGATTAAGAAACAGGAATGTAAGAAAACGTGTTTGATGGGCTACGGCATTCTAATCAGTATGCATCTTACAGTAGGGCCTACACTTTGTGTTGTGAAGCGGATATTGCATCATGTACAGTCCTCCACATTATCATACTTTCTATGCATTCTTTTCTTATGAAATCTCCTACTGCTTGATTAGATCTGATTGGTTAAGTTAATCAAATACAGTTGAAGTCAGAAGTTTACATACACTTCATTAAAACTCATTTTTCAACCACTCTACAAATTTCTTGTTAACAAAATATAGTTTTGGCAAGTCAGTTAGGACATCTACTTTATGCATGACACAAGTAATTTTTAAACAATTGTTTACAGACAGATTATTTCACTTATAATTCACTGTATCACAATTCCAGTGGGTCAGAAGTTTACATACACTAAGTTGACTGTGCCTTTAAACAGCTTGGAAAATTCCAGAAAATGTTGTCATGGCTAATTGACATAATTTGAGTCAATTGGAGGTGTACCTGTGGATGTATTTCAAGGCCTACCTTCAAACGCTGTGCCTCCTTACTTGACATCATGGGAAAATCAACAGAAATCAGCCAAGACCTCAGAAAGTTCATAATTTGAGAGTAATTTTTAAAATGCCTGAAGGTACCACGTTCATCTGTACAAACAATAGTATGCAACTATACACACCATAGGACCACGCAGCCGTCATACCGCTCAGGAAGGAGACGCATTCTGTCTCCTATAGATGAACGTACTTTGGTGCGAAAAGTGCAAATCAATCCCAGAACAACAGCAAAGGACCTTGTGAAGATGCTGGAGGAAACAGGTACAAAAATATTTATCCACAGTAAAACGAGTCCTATATCGACATAACCTGAAAGGCTGCTCAGCAAGGAAGAAGCCACTGCTCCAAAACTGCCATGAAAAAGCCAGACTACGGTTTGCAACTGCACATGGAGAAATGTAATCTGGTCTGATGAAACAAAAATAGAACTGTTTGGCCATAATGACCATTGTTATGTTTGGAGGAAAAGGGGGAGGCTTGCAAGCGAAGAACACCATCCCAACGTGGAGCACAGGGGTGGCAGCATCATGTTGTGGGGGTGCTTTGCTGCAGGAGGGACTGGTGCACTTCACAAAATAGATGGCATCTTGAGGAAGGAACATTATGTGGATATATTGGAGCAACATCTCAAGACATCATCCAGGAAGTTAAAGCTTGGTCGCAAATGGGTCTTCCAAATGGATATAACCCCAAGCATACTTCCAAAGTTGAGGCAAAATGGCTTAAGGACAACAAAGTCAAGGTATTGGAGTGGCCATCACAAAGCCATGACCTCAATCACATAGAAAATGTGTGGGCAGAACTGAAAAAGCATGTGCGAGCAAGGAGGCCTACAAACCTGACTCAGTTACACCAGCTCTGTCAGGAGGAATGGGACAGAATTCACCCAACTTATTGTGGGAAGCTTGATGAAGGCTACCCGAAACATTTGACCCAAGTTAAACAATTTAAAGGCAATTCTACCAAATACTAATTGAGTGTATGTAAACTTCTGACCCACTAGGAATGTGATGAAAGAAATAAAAGCTGAAAGAAATAATTCTCTCTACTATTATTCTGACATTTGACATTCTTAAAATAAAGTGGTGATCCTAACTGACCTAAGACAGGGAATTTTTACAAGGATTAAATGTCAGGAGTTTTGAAAAACTTTGTTTAAATGTATTTGGCTAAGGTGTATGTAAACTTTCGACTTCAACTGTATATGTTTGTCTCTACAACTGCTATTGGGTGGGGGTTGGGGCGATTTGAGACTTGCGCTTAGGAGTGAAATACGTTTTTAATTGTATGAAGTGTATTACACTAATTTCCTTTGATGTTGCTGTAACTTTTATCCTGAGACTTGGAGGATTTCAGTTTAAGTGGATAGGAAAGACCGCAACTCAGAAAAGACCTCAAGGCCCCATGATAAACAAATGTTCATGTTGACAAAACAAGGTTTCAAACTCACCCTCTGACCAATCCTATCCTCGTCAGTCCTCTAAACTTTATTATGGTTTTGGAGGGCCTTGGTGTGCCTCTACGTCATTGGCTCACCGCCTCACCCTCAGTTAAAAGTGGAAGCCAAAGCACTCTCAGTAGTGTAAACATTTACACTAAACAGCCAATCACATTCCCTAGCACTGCCTTTTTCTCCCTCAGGTTCTTACCATCAGCGGATGCACTAGTCAACTGTTTACATAGAGTGGGCCAATCAGGTTACAGATCTGTTACTCTAGGCCCACCTTTCTAGCATGACGATATCAGAGAGAAACTATAAAGTGCTTTGACTGCTCTAGAGGGAGTTAGATTAACTTGGTTGCTATATTCAGTGTTTCACCACAGAATCATGAGAGAGTGTGTTGAAAGGGACATGGCGTGTACAGACTGCATGAAGGCATCAGATTTCTCTAATGATACAAAAGGAATCAAGTAAGTAATTTAATGATTCATGTTTGTGTTATTACAGCTGGTTGTTATGACATTGTTCAGCAATGATAGCAGTCACATTATCCTAACAGAAATTATTGAATTTTCAGGAAAAGAAACTGGAGGACAAGGATACGCTATCTCTTGAAGATCACTTCTTCTTCTTCTTCTTCAAAATGCATGGCAGAAAGATCTTACAGGTGAGGCTCAGGGATTTGAATCATGTACTATTATGGAAGTAAAATAAGGACTATGATAAGGCTCTATATTCTAATAATGATCCAACTTAATATGTATCACTATAAGCAGTATTTACTACTACTACAGTATGCTTCTTGTACATATTGCTCCAATATGACTGTTCTCTCATTCCTCAGGCCAACAGTGGAGGAAGTCAACCAATGGGCACAGTCACTTGACAAACTCCTGAGTCACAAATGTAAGTGCCACCCCGAGTGTTATAGCTCATATTATAGCAGCATGATTGTATGAAACGGGCACAAAGGTCATTGGGTAACAATTTACACTAATTAAGTGAGTCAACTTGAAGTGAAGTACAGTTGTAACTAAACTGCACCTCTGATTGGTTGATATTTGATCCTTGACCTCAACTTAGCTTGAAGGCCTCTTCCACTGCTTGCTTTGACATTCCCTCTCTGTTCTGTCTCCCTCATTCCTACTTCTTTCTCTCCTGCAGATGGTAAGGCAGCGTTTCAAATATTTCTGAAGTCAGAGTTCTGTGATGAGAACATAGAGTTCTGGACGGCCTGTGAGGAGTTCAGGACTATCACATCTCTAGGGAAACTGTCGTCGAGGGCCAGAAGCATCTATGAAGAGTTCATCCAGTGTGATGCTCCTAAAGAGGTGAGATTACCTTTCACTACTGTTAATTGTTTTTTATTTCCAAATCACATCTATCTAATGTCAATATGTGATCATTCTGATTGTACAAAGACTTACTGTGGTTCTTGTCTCTGTTTGGCTGCAGATCAACCTGGACTACCAGACGAAAGATGCTATCATCCAGAGCCTGCGTCAGCCCAGCCTGACGTGTTTCCTGTCGGCCCAGAAGAAGGTGTTTAACCTGATGGAGAACAACTCGTACCCTCGCTTCATCCACTCTGAGCTCTACAAGGAACTGTGTGCCGTCGCCAGGGGAGAGGGGAAATATCTCAAGTTTTAAGATTACCACTCGCAAGGATTGGCTATGTAGTCACACATTACATGAAGTTGCACTGACACCATGAAGTTACATGGAATGTAAAACCATTTCACATTTGAGCTATGTGGTCATTGGCAATGCTGTAGCGCACTATTTATAAACAGTACTGTAGTGTAGGAAGTACAGCGAATAGCTAGCTGTAAATAGCCTTGCCTTTACACTTGAAGTTTTCATTCAACTGTGCATCCTTGATTTTGCAGAGTCAGACAAAACAACACCAGGACCTTTGTGCACATGACTATGCAGATCAGATGTAAAGTTGTTTTGATATTGGCTCAAAATGGAATTGCTTATCCGGTTGTGTTTGAATGCACTTTAGTCAGTTTCACCAAACACCAGTCCCGGTAAATAACTTGCTACTAACTATTTGCAATTGATTGTATATGATGCTCGCAAGTACTTTCTGGGAACAGTCATATAGGTTTACATTGGCAACTGTTTTGCTGGAGAGGTGAATGGAGGTGAATATTTTGCATTGCATAGAGGTGTTTACACTAAACATTGTAGCGGAAATGGTTAACCATTCCAATGAGATCAGTTCATCGTGGGTGAACTTGCTGTAAATAAAACAAATGACAGAGGTATAGGTATGGTGGCAGCTGGACTGCAACACTATTGTTTTTCATTATTTATCGTTGGTTAAATACATACATGTCAAATAAAATAATGTTTAATTCAAAAACAATGTATTTTCTAGTTACTGGGCCCTGAAGGTTTTAACAGTGTTAGTAATGAGAAAAGACCACAGATCCAACTGAAATAATAAGCCATAATTTCAATATGACAGCGAATGACTGTCCATGACATGATAAACTATACAGTTGAAGTCGGAAGTTTACATACATTTAGGTTGGAGTCATTAAAACTCGTTTTACAACCACTCCACAAATGGCTTGTTAACAAACTATAGTTTTGGCAAGTTGGTTAGGACATCTACTTTGTGCATGACAAGTAATTTTTCCAACAATTGTTTACAGACAGATTATTTCACTTATAATTCACTTTACATACACTAAGTTGACTGTGCCTTTAAACAGCTTGGAAAATTCCAGAAAATGATGTAATGGCTTTAGAAGCTTCTGATTGACTCAAATTATGTCAATTAGTCTATTGGAGGTGTACCTGTGGATGTATTTCAAGGCCAACCTTCAAACGCAGTGCCTCCTTGCTTGACATCATTGGAAAATCAACAGAAATCAGCCAAGACCTCAGAAAAAACATTGTAGACCTCCACAAGTCTGGTTCATCCTTGAGAGTAATTTTAAAACGCCTGAAGGTACCACGTTCATCTGTATAAACAATAGTACGCAACTATAAACACCATGGGACCACGCAGCAAGGAAGAAGCCACTGCTCCAAAACCGCCATGAAAAAGCCAGACTACGGTTTGCAACTGCACATGGGGACAAAGATCGTACTTTTTGGACAAATGTCCTCTGCACTGATGAAACAAAAATAGAACTGTTTGGCCATAATGACCATCGTTATGTTTGGAGGAAAAAGGGGGATGCTCGCAAGCCGAAGAACACCATCCTAACCGTGAAGCCCGGAGGTGGCAGCATCATGTTGTGGGGGTGCTTTGCTGCAGGAGGGACTGGTGCACTTCACAAAATAGATGGCATCATGAGGGAGGAAAATTATGTGGATATATTGAAGCAACATCTCAAGACATCAGTCAGGAAGTTAAAGCTTGGGTCGCAAATAGGTCTTCCAAATGGACAACGACCCCAAGCATACTTCCAAAGATGTGGCAAAATGGCTTAAGGACAACAAAGTCAAGGTATTGGAATGGCCATCACAAAGCCCTGACCTCAATCACATAGAGAATTTGTGGGCGCAGAACTGAAAAAGCATGTGTGAGCAAGGAGGCCTACAAACCTGACTCAGTTACACCAGCTGTCAGGAGGAATGGGACAAAATTAACCCAACTTATTGTGGGAAGCTTGTGGAAGGCTACCCGAAACGTTTGACCCAAGTTAAACAATTTAAAGGCAATGCAACCAAATACTAATTGAGCATATGTAAACTTCTGACCCACTGGGAATGTGATGAAAGAAATAAAAGCTGAAATAAATCACTCTACAATTATTCTGACATTTCACATTCTTAAAATAAAGTGGCGATTCTAATTGACCTAAGACAGGGAATTTTTACTAGGATTAAATGTCAGGAATTGTGAAACTGAATTTAAATGTATTTGGATAAGGTGTATGTAAACTTCCGACTTCAACTGTACATTATATCTTACAACTTCCCAGCAGTAGGCAGCTGAGGAAGGAATGTTTTGGTGTAAAGAGATGACATATGAGGTCTCCCCAGTCTTCTCCCTTCCAGGCTTAATATCTACTCAACAAACTCAAACATCAAAATACATAAATACCTGCATCAGATCAATTCCCTTTCCTCAGAACTCCTGGATGAAATCCATCTACTGTACTCTACCAGTAAAATAACATCTGCAGAACAAGTAATTCTGCTTCCATTGGAAGTGTGTTCCCACAGCGGGATGGGGTCATATCAATAAGAGGTTCCAGTAAAAATTGTTCTGTGGTCCACATGCAAACGAGAACATCATGACTGACGTAATGTACTGAATCTCTGAACCTCTGAGGATGTGCAGACTTTGTCACTTTCCTGACATGACAGAGTGCTGTTAGTAAGGATCTGCATGAGCTCATAGTAAAAGCTGACACTGAGCAGATAGCCAGACACCTCTCCTCTCTGACAGCTGGCCTGTAGTACTAGGACCCATGGCTTGTGTTGATATTTCACAGGCCTAATATAGGACAATTTCTCTCCTAACACATCTAAACCCAAACAGCTCAAAAATAACTCCATACACTCCTAACATGAAGGCGTAATAAGACATCCATCTAACATCTCAACCCAAACAGCTCAAAAATAACTCCATACACTCCTAACATGAAGGCGTAATAAGACATCCATCAAACACATTAGTCCAAATAGACCAGAAACAACTGAATAACGTTTCTTAGCAACAGGCTAATAGTTTTGGGAAAGGGAAGTTTTTTCCCCCCACTAAACCTAAAACTGTGCAAGAACTATCGTTGTGGATACTAATACACCACCATGAGAATCAGAAAACATATCCTTGCATATCCTTTCTCCCTCTGAGTTTGTGCTTAAGCTATACAGTGAGGGGAAAAAGTATTTGATCCTTTGCTGATTTTGTACGTTTGCCCACTGACAAAGAAATGATCAGTCCATAACTTTATTGGTAGGTTTATTTGAACAGTGAGAGACAGAAAAACAACAAAAAAATCCAGAAAAACGCATGTGAAAAATGTTATAAAATGATTTGCATTTGACCCCTCATAAGTATTTGACACCTCTGCAAAACATGACTTAGTACTTGGTGGCAAAACCCTTGTTGGCAATCACAGAGGTCAGACGTTTCTTGTAGTTGGCCACCAGGTGTGCACACATCTCAGGAAGGATTTTGTCCCACTCCTCTTTGCAGATCTTCTCCAAGTCATTAAGGTTTCGAGGCTGACATTTGGCAACTCGAACCTTCAGCTCCCTTCAAAGATTTTCTATGGGATTGAGGTCTGGAGACTGGCTAGGCCACTCCAGGACCTTAATGTGCTTCTTCTTGAGCCACTCCTTTGTTGCCTTGGCCGTGTGTTTTGGGTCATGCTGGAATACCCATCCACGACCCATTTTCAATGCCATGGCTGAGGGAAGGAGGTTCTTACCCAAGATTTGACGGTACATGGCCCCATCCATCGTCCCTTTGATGCGGTGAAGTTGTCCTGTCCCCTTAGCAGAAAAACACCCCATAAGCATAATGTTTCCACCTCCATGTTTGACAGTGGGGATGGTGTTCTTGAGGTCATAGGCAGCATTCCTCCTCCTCCAAACACAGCAAATTGAGTTGATGCCAAAGAGCTCCATTTTGGTCTCATCTGACCACAACACTTTCACCCAGTTGTCCTCTGAATCATTCAATGCTCATTGGCAAACGTCAGACGGGCATGTATATGTGCTTTCTTGAGCAGGGGTACCTTGCGGGCGCTGCAGGAGTTTAGTCCTTCACGGCGTAGTGTTACCAATTGTTTTCTTGGTGACTATGGTCCCAGCTGCCTTGAGATCATTGACAAGATCCTCCCGTGTAGTTCTGGGCTGATTCCTCACCGTACTCATGATCATTGCAACCAGGCCGAGGTAGATTGACAGTTCTTGTGTTTCTTCCATTTGCGAATAATTGCACCAACTGTTGTCACCTTCTCACCAAGCTGCTTGGCGATGGTCTTGTAGCCCATTCCAGCCTTGTGTAGGTCTACAATCTTGTCCCTGACATCTTTGGAGAGCTCTTTGGTCTTGGCCATGGTGGAGAGTTTGGAATCTAATTGATTGATTGCTTCTGTGGACAGGTGTCTTTTATACAGGTAACAAACTCAGATTAGGAGCACTCCCTTTAAAAGAGTGTGCTCCTAATCTCAGCTCTTTACCTGTATAAAAAGACACCTGGGAGACAGAAATATTTCTGATTGAGAGGGGGTCAAATACTTATTTCCCTCATTAAAACGCAAATCAATTTATAACATTTTTTGGATTGTTTTGTTGTTATTCTGTCTCTCACTGTTCAAATAAACCTACCATTAAAATTATAAACTGATCATTTCTTTGTCAGTGGGCAAACGTACAAAATCAGCAGGGGATCAAATACTTTTTCCCCTCACTGTATATGGACTCACCCATATCAGGACAGAGTACTACAATATATGCTCTAACTATGCAGAGATGTCAGTGACATAGGAATACACATTTTAAGGTTAAGTGCTAACATACACTATCTATTCATGACACACGCACATGGCCTATTTTCAGGAAGTAAGTGTTCCTTCTATTCTTTGGGTAGATTGAGAAACCTGTTTTATATGCTCCTACAGTGGGCCTGGGCAGGCCTGCAAACAGCAGCTTCTGCTCCAAGGAGTGCTTAGGTTCTTGTATACACAGAAAGGATACACAGAGAAGAGGGTAAGTTGTAAACGTCAGCCTAAGTACAGTAAATTCAAACCCAGAAAGACATGAGTAAAGCATCAGGCACATCATTTCTCAATTATTAGTACACATGGAGGCATAAGATTGAATAGGTTTCATGCTTGAAAAGGACTCCCAAGTTTCTTACAGTACTCAAAAAAGTACAGATTTCATTTCTTTTGTTGCAAAATATAGGTTGGCAACTTGAGAACAGAATCTACAGCACCCAACTAAAAGTAAACAAATTAATTTTCTAATCTTATCTATTGCAGAAAAACATAACTCCTCATAAGCACACTTTAAATCATATATAAATGCATGATCATTGGCAGAACTTTAGTGTACTTTAAAGATGTAGGCATACTAAAAAGTTACGAGTACAAAAAATGGAATACAAGTTTGGTCACAAAACATGGCTATCAGTGAAAAACAGGGGAAGGACAGCGTCTGTGTGCGTCTGCAAGTCATGGCCCTATGCCTGCGTGCAAGGCACAATCTGCAGAATTGAAAAGGAGGAAATGACTGTTTGATGCGGTTTGCTAGTCTGCAGTGTTGTGGACATGGCTGACTACAGCTAGCCAACTCTGTCAGAGTTCTGCGTCATTGTGTCAACCTTCAGTAACGGTCTCTAAGGTGAAATATGACTAATGTGCTGATCTGAAGAATTTTAACCTGGTGTGGTATGCTTATTTTAGACTGAGTGGCACTTATCTAAAGACAGTTGGATGTGACACTGTTGCTTGTGTACAGTCAATTATTGATAGGTGCAATACAGAGTTGCCTGTATATTTGTGACATCGTAGGCGCCTCTTAATGATTAGACACAGGTTGACATTTGTCATGAGTCATGCCTGAGTGATTTCCCCTTAGATAGACCAGCTGCAAAGTAAAAACTGGCTTAAATATAAAGAAAATATGAAAACAAGAATGAGCTAGCTTTTTGGTCTTAATTTAAGGTCAGGGTTAGGAGTGTGGTTAAGGTTAGGTTTCAAATCTGATTTTGTGACTGTGCCAGCTAGTGCCCACTGCAGAGCTGCCTCCAGAACAAGATTCATGATGAAACATTCTAACCTGCTGATTAGACCAGCAGCATAAGGGAATTTGGGGATCATACACCATGGGATAGAACATGATCTGTGACATTAATGACTATTGATGGGTACTAATAATGATGGGAGTTGAATATTATTAAACCTGCAAACTTACTTGCATAGACACACACACGACCATGTGGACCTACACTATGACGGAATGCAATTAACAATCAAACTACAACACATTTTATTATGAAAATAAGACAGGTTCAATTAAACACATCTTTCCAGGCATACATTACAGCTTAGGGGTAGACGTGGATGGGAGTCAAAACAGTTATTGTCTATCCCACTGCCCGTGTGCTCATGTCTTTGGGGGAGGGGGTCACATTATACAATGGTGGGGAAGGGGGTCCGTGGCCCTTCACATGAATACGACGACTGATGAGTGTTAGTGCTGAGCGATTAGTGCTTTTTGAGGTCGGTTCAGTTTCGGTCAATTATTTAAAAAATAATCACGGTTTCCGATTATTTTTTTCAACATTAACTGCATTATGAAATAGAGCTTTTTAATGGGAATTCCAAAGCCAAAAATAGTGAGCATTTAATTGCCAAAACATTTAAAATATCCCATTGTCTTTGTCAGGTCCACATTGGGTAGATATCAATAGAAAAATAGGAAGTTACTATGAAATAACACAATATTTCAGTTGTGTATATTACTAAGTTTTTGTTTGATTACTTTATTATTTTTTACTACTTAAAAGTCATCATCTCATCGCTGCTCAGGCAATAGCATTCTGTAGCAGCCAGTAACGTTATCTATGTGCTCCCTATAATGTACTGTCTTTATTCATCCTATTTAGCTAGCCTGCCTAAGTGGTCTATGATGTAGAGATGTCTGATGAAATCATTTGACTAGTTCTTCAAAGTAGATAAGGCATACTTTTACAAACTGTCTATCTCTCGTCGTTGTGTTCCCCCTCTTATGCGGTCTGTGCGTATCTAATTACCTTCTTGACTTGATTTCTGCGTTGGGCTCACAAAAAACAAATTAAATGGAATGAAAGTAATTAAACTGAAGTCGGTCAATTAGTTGTTTTATAACCCCCCCCCCAAAAAAACTAAATGTTGGTTAAATCGCTCAGCACTAGTGACTGTGTTCACTTGGCTTCCTGGACTTTTTTGGCACTCTGCTTCTCCTTTGCCTGTGGAGATTACATACATTAGTTACTGCCAGTGAGCAGCTGTCTGTGAAAGGTAAATATCACCGACTAGTGGATATAAGTCATATAACACTATACTTCAAAACAGTTAAAAAAGACTCAAGATTGCCATATATTGCATGTACCTTGTAGAGAACCTTCAACTATCATACAACAAAATTATACACACAAAATTCAAGTTTCTGCATCAGCTAAAGAGATCTCACCTTTTCCACCAAAGGTATCAACTGCTGGTATTCTGCCAGTGTCTTCAGTAGTTCCATGATGAAGGGTAGGTAGTTATGCTTTCGTCTGATGTTTTCGATCTATAACAAAGTAAAAATAATGATATTTAAGGCAAACATTAAAATGTGTAATAACCTCACTAAATGCCCATATCATTGTATTTTGTCGGCTAAATGCCATACCATTGTATTTGTCGGCTATTTGACCCATGGTCAGTGAACACACCTTGTATCGTTTGAGTTTCTGATTCTCCTCGTCGATCAGCAGCTGATACTTGGCAATTTCTGATTGGATCGAGCTGAGGAGGGTGCTGCTCTGGTCTGTGTCCATTGGCTCTTCCTAAGGAAAAAAAGGTGAGGCAGCATTTACCGGCCATATCAAATAAAAACCCATTTCAATGCCACATGTATGGTAATGCTTTTTAGGAGTGCCCACTTGTCAATATCCTCCGTTTACCTGTCAATGTATCTTTCCAAATGTCTGTGCCTCCATCCTTGATACAGTAGCTAGTTGACTAGCTAGCTTGATTTGTACAGTTAGCATTTTTAAGATGGCTGCTCGACCAGCCATTAGATTAGAGGAAGAGAAGGAATGCAAAAATCACTGTCTTAATACTCCTCCTTGGTGTAAATGTCTGTAAGGGGGATTAATCTAGCAAACCGTCAAAAAAATAGCTAAATATTTCTCCTCTGCCTGCATACAGCAGTGTCTGACTCAGTGGTGATGGGGAAACTTTGTGGGATAGTACCATGATACAATTTTTTAAGTTTGTTAGCGAGAGTGCAAATTCATGACAGACAGGCAGAGTAGTGATGATACGATTGAAATACAACCTGACCCAAACCCCATGGATAGCAATGTGATTTAAATTGAGATTTTATTTTTATAAGGATATTTTCTGACGAACGGCAATGTTTTTATTTTTGGGTTATTTATTAATTTTATCTGCCAAAAGCTGGCAATTACCGGCTAATGGAAACGAGTCCAACGTTACTTACCGCAGGTAGACTACATATTTCTTTCATCATTAGCATCAATTTTAAAAGACTTGATAAATGACAGTGACACGGGTGGAAGTCTATCCATGGCCCTGGAGGGCTGGTAATTGAAAGATCCTGGTCTGAAGGCTGCTCCATGGGCATCATGGGTAACAGTGACACCACTTACAATACCTCTGCAAGCTGGATCTGCAGGTCCGCTATCTTCCTCTCATAAATCATCTTCCTGTCTGACACGATGGCCATCAGGTTGAAGCGGATCTCTCCCTCACTGTACCTTATAAGAGTGACGGAAGATTGCACGAGCAAGCATAAACACAAACAGCATCAATATGACACACTAATCCACAGTTGTCAAAATGTAATGGATCCAAAATATTTACTTCTGTATTCTTTTCTCAATCACCGGCCGAACTGCGTTGATCCAATCATCCTGGTTGCATACACCTGAAACAAAAAACAAGAGGGGGTGAAACTATAAATAGCGTTATTAAATAAATATACATCTCATGGAAGAGCAGTGACCAGACGTGCAAGCATGTATCCTACTTTTCCCACAGTCATACAACCAAAGAGAAAATCTATATATCAATGGCCTACAAGCATATAGTGTAGAATATTAATTATGGTTTGTCTGGTTCAAGACATCACTACCCACACACTCCCAATTTACTAGAAAAAAAAAAAAAAAAAGAATCTGTAACAGCAGCTTATTTCAAATTTAGTTCTCTCTACTACTTGTAAAATGATGTAGGACAATACAACTTTCTCTCTATAAATCTAAATATACTGAGTATACCAAACATTAGGAACACCTTCCTAAAATGGAGTCCCCCGCCCTTAGAACGGCTTCAATTCATCGGGGGCATGGAATTTACAAGGTGTTGAAAGCGTTCCACAGGGATGCTAGCCCATGCTGACACCAAACTTCCCACAGTTGTGTCAAGTTAGCTGGATGTCTTTTGGATGGTGAACCATTCTTGATTCACACAGGAAACTGTTGAGTATGAATAACCCAATGATCAATAAAGGATCATAGTTTTCACCTGGATTCCACCTGGTCAGTCTGTCATGGAAAGAGAAGGTGTTCTTAATGTTTTGTATACTCAGTGTATTTAACCCTTATGTGCATACCGAGGTCGATGGGACCTTCACGTAGTCCGTCCAGCTCATAGAGCCTGCCGTTGACAGGGACATAACTCACAAAGTGGAATGCTTCCTCATCCTTCGCTGAAGACTTGGCGTCAAACTCAAACATCTGCTGTCTGAAAACAAAGAAACAATAAAATAAGATCGCAAAATTTATTTTTTTAGCTATATCTCATTAGCAGAGCAACTAACATCGTATTAAAACCAAAGCCTTTTTTCTCCCAATCTCAAACTCTGTCTAATGAAGAACTACATGCTAGCAAAACGTC
The DNA here is from genome assembly GCA_030435695.1 of Brachymystax lenok tsinlingensis. Lineage (NCBI taxonomy): Eukaryota > Metazoa > Chordata > Actinopteri > Salmoniformes > Salmonidae > Brachymystax > Brachymystax lenok. Next base: position 29,142,422 of record CM059790.1, read on the forward strand.
AGTTTGTCTGCTTACAGGCAAGCCTTAGATTTGTCTAGTGATGTCTGCGGTGAGACTATCATTCTCTGAAATCAAAAGAGTCAACTCACCTGGCAAAGCTGTTGTGAACTTGTCGAATAACTTCAGAGTTGCTGAGAGCCAGACCTTTCATCTATATAGAAGAGAATATCATCAATGTGTGGGTGTTGTGCACATCACAAGGCCAAAAACACAGACTGACAATAAAGAACAGCCTGCACAAAGTAAACGCTAACCAGAATCATGCACAACTTACAGCAGCATCAAAGCTGAGTGAGAATTCTCTGAACTCTGTGAGTGTCTCTCCCAGCAGCATGTCAGAGTGCGTGCAGTTCAGCAGCACACTCACAATGGCCTGGGTAGCACATGCGTTATTTATCACCTGAAAACACACACAAAGACATTAGACATATGAGATCCTGACAGATGCTCTTAACCAGAGTGACTTTTATTTTTTTTATTAACTTGGCAATACAGTGAAAAACAAATTCTTATTTACAATGACTGCCTATCCCGGCCAAACCCTCCCCTAACCCAGACGACGCTGGGCCAATTGTGCGCCGCCCTATGGGACTCCCGATCACGGTTGTGATACAGCCCAGGATCGAACCTGGGTCTGTAGTGACGCCTCTAGCGCTGCGTTGCAGTGCCTTAGACCACTGCACCACTCAGGATCCCAAATGCAGTCAATACATTGAACACAGTTACTGCAAATAGACTTCTTCAAAATAGCTGCTACCAGCAGAATCAGTGCCAGGAAGAAAGTGACTTCTGAAAACACTTCTGAGGACTTTGAATATGTGCAAACTCTGCAATTCATACAATGAATATATAATTTCCCCCTTGTCAAAGTCAAACCATGTACCTGCTTGGCAAAGAAGATGTTGTCAAGCCTTGAATCCTGAACGATAGAGCCTGCTGGTGCCTCACCTGGCTGCCACTTGAACAGGAAGATCAACCCATGAACTGGTCTGGAAGGCAGAAAGAGAAGCCTAACTTAGTAGCTAACACACTTTTCTACATCGCGCTGTAACGTACCATTCGACCTTTTAGCGCCAAAAAACGGAATACTTCCAGGTCAACTGTAATTTGAATACCATTGTAAAGCACAATTTCTCCCCTTTCCAGCAAAATCAATGACGAGACCTTTATGCTGCCCGTCTCTGCATGATTGAAGAAGGCAATGAGCTCCGTCGATCTATTTAAAAAAATGGCAGATGGGGAAGCGAAACCTATTGCGTGATAGGGAAAGGGGAGATAAGCCATGTGGGGAAACGGCTTTTTTTCACCCAATCTGTCCAATTTATCACCTCTAAAATGTAAATAAAAGAAACTATAAAGAGTTTATATAATGTGTCATTACATACCTATTTAAAGGTTAGTGTCGAATTTGAGTCAGGGGTTTAGGGCGGCGCTAAAGTTATCTTCAAAAGTAAACAGCGGCTGTCGCGGCTTTTGAGAGTCATAATGACTTGCAGTGATGACGCAAAAATGCATTCAGTTGTACAATTGACTAGGTATCCCCGTCGGAATCTGTAATACTTTGAAAAGGAAATCTTTATTTTTGTATTGTAAGGGTAAAAGTGCCGACTTTTATTTCATTCAAGAAACTCATGCCTGTTCCACAGATACTGCGTTTTGGAAGAGTCAATGGGGGAGTGATATTTGGTTTTCATTTGGTACTAATCGGTCAGCAGGTGTCGCTATTTTAAAAGGCAACTTTAAGGGTCATATACTGAGTCATGAAGCAGATAATACAGGGAGATGGATTATACTATTGGTAGATGTCAACCACACTCAATTCATTGTTGTAAATACTTATGCCTCCAATAACAAGTCAAGTAACTGTGTTTTATTTAGAGACATTGAGAGGAAAATAAGTAAAATTATGTCTAAATTTCCATTGGCCAAAGTAATATGGGGTGGAGATTTTAATACAGTATTACATGATAATCTAGATCGATGGCCTCCTAAGGATAGCAATTCTGTTTGTGAGATAAGGAATATATGTCTAAGGTTAGGTATTCTAGATATTTGGAGACATAAGAACCCAGATAAGATTATGTTTACATGGAGTACCAAAGATTTATCTATACAATCCTGTATTGATTTCTGGCTGATATCTGAAGATATGGCTGACAAGGTTGATGCTGTCTCGATTGAACCATCGATTTTAACAGACCACAAAGCGATCTCAATAAAGATAAATATGCTTGGTTTGTCAACAAAAAAAGTTAGTAAAGGTTACTGGAAAATGAACAAGACCTTACTAGATAATGAAGTATTTAAGAAGGAAGTAGCAGGAATTATTGATAAATACTGGAATTGTGCCTGTGTTATGAATACGTTTGGAAGTTACTGGGAACTAATGAAATTTTATATAAGGCTTTTGGCTATTTCAATGGGGAAAGAAATTGCTCGTGCCAAGAGAGAGAAAGAATATGACATCATAAAGGGATAATGGATTATACAAAAAAACCTGAACTAACTAATCAGGAGTTACTGGAGCTATCATCATTGCAAATGCAGTTAGACTGTATCTACGAGGAAAAGGCCCGGGGAGCGTTTGTAAGATCATGACGAAAATGGATGGAAGAGGGAGAGAAAAATACAAAATATTTCTTTAATTTAGAAAAAAGGGCAGGCGAAAAGACTTCCATATGTAAATTAATGATTAATAATACTCCCAATGAAAATTCAAAAGAAATCTCTCAGCATGTTGCTCAGTTTTATCAGAGTCTGTATACATCAGCCCAGTCAACTTCCAATATGGACAATATGGATCTTTTCTTAGACAATGTAGCAAACATTGCTAAGAAGATAGATAATGATTTCAGGGATTTTTGTGATGATGAGTTATCTGAAATTGAGATAAAAGACTGTATTAAAAGCCTGAAGGACAATAGGTCCCCTGGAAATGACGGGTTAATAGGCGAGTTTTATAAAGCATTCAATGACAAATTGATTCCCTTCATTCTTGCTATGCTCCAAGAATCAATAGAAAAGGGGGAGTTACCGGCTTCCTTAAAGCAAGGTGTAATTACTTTGATTCCCAAACCTAATAAGGATAGTCTTTATATAGACAACTGGAGGCCCATTAGCCTGTTGAATAATGATGGGAAACTATTTGCCCTTGTATTTGCTAAGAGGTTGAAACAAGGCTTGCATCATATAATTGATGAAGAACAATCGGGTTTTATGCATGGTCGACACATTAGTAATAACATCAGGTTGATCTTAGATATGATTGACTATAATGACCTCATCCTTGATGATAGTTTTCTTATGTTTGTTGATTTTTATAAAGCTTTTGACACTGTAGAACATGAGTTTATGTTCAAAGCAATACGTTTTTTGTGGTTTGTTGACTTTTTTTTGAAAGCAGTCCAAACTTTATATAGTGGTTGTACTAGCTCTGTAAAATTAGCTCATGGGACATCCCAAAGATTTGATATTGGGCGTGGCATTAGGCAGGGCTGCCCAATTAGTCCATTTTTATTTTTATTGGTTACTCAAATTATGTCTCTTCATATCAAGAAAGGGAATTTTCAAGGTATTTCAGCACTTGGCAAGGAATTTAAACTATGTCAACTGGCTGATGACACCACCATATTTTTGAGAGACAGGAATGAGGTTTCTAAAGCAGTTTCCTGTATTGAAGACTTTTCCTTAGTTTCGGTTTGAAAATGAATATCAATAAGTCTTATTTCCACTCAAGGATTGTGTTTTACAGAAAATATATGGTATCCCAATAAAAGATAAGGTTACTTATCTTGGAATTGTTATATGCAAGCATGAAAAACAAAGGAGTGAATTAAATTTTAAACCCATTATTGAGAAAACAAAGAAGAAATTAAACCTCTGGTTGCTGAGAGATATTTCGTTATACGGTCGGGTTTTATTGTCCAAAGCTGAAGGGTTATCCAGATCGGTTTAGGTCTCGTTATCACTTGAATTATCCACTAACATTGTAAAGGACTTAGATAAGATTCTTTATGATTTTATTTGGAGGAACAAGCCTCACTATTTACGGAAAGATATTCTCACTAATACCCAAGAACAAGGAGGTCTTGAGGTTTTAGATTTCAATACTCTAAATAATACTTTTAAAATAAATTGGATTCTGAAGTATATTAAGAACCAGAACAGTATTTGGAATGTCTTCCCTAAGTATTTATTTGACTCTGTTGGTGGTTTAGAATTTTTGCTTCAATGTAATTTTGATGTTGATAAAATCCCAGTAAAATTGACCAAATTCCATAAGCAGGCAATTTTAGCTTGGATGTTAGCATATAAACACAATTTTTCCCCTCACAGATACTTTCTATGGAACAACAAAGATATATACGATTTAAAAATAAAAGTCTCTTTTTTTTCGTAACTGGTTTGAGAATAAAATTATTTTGGTTGGTCAGTTACTGAATGAGGATGGATATCTACTCTCATATGGGGAATTTATTGATAAGTTTAAAATTCCGATAACCCCGAAAGAATATGCAATTGTTTTTGATGCGATTCCAAGGGGGGTTGTCTTTTAAATTCCTCTGTGGTTGATGTTAGTAACATAGATTTACATGAAAATATATTAATTGGCAATATTAACATCAAAGATAAATGCAGTAATAAACAGATTATTTATATTGTTTGTGATACTACACTTCCCTCAGCAAGGTTCTTTTGGTCAAATATCTATGGTGATATTACAATGGGGGAAAGCATAGAAAATTGCTAACAAATATTGTATCAGTAACAAGGTAAAGGAAGTTTCATTTAAAATGTTACATAGAATGTATCCTGTGAAACATGTTTTGGAAAGATTCAAGCTGAATATTGACTATAAATGTGATTTCTGTGGAATGGAGAAGGAGACCATTTTGCATTTGTTTTTTGCCTGTATTTATAGTAAAATATTTTGGATTGACATACAGAACTTTGTTACAAAAAAAATAGGATTGGTTGTACTATTTAATGGTTTTGATATAATGATTTATTTCAGAAATTCTGACATAGATAAAGATGTACTATATTTAATTCAACTGCTAATAATACTAGGTAAATTTCATATTCACAAATGCAAATGGTCTAATTCGAAACCTAACTTTTTTTCACTTTATAAATGAAGTTAAACAATATGGCACTACTTTAACTAAAATGAAAAACAAAAAGGCAATTAAAACTTATTGTATTATTAATGAATATGATTTGTTTGTTTAGGATTCCTGGCAATGTAAATAGTTTATATGTATGCTTGTTTGCATGTGACTATTCCTCTTTTGTTTGTTGATATTTGTTAATAAAAAAATAAATAAAAAAAAACTAGGTATCCCCGTCACCTTTCTTGTAATTCATCTGCGAGAGAAGCGCTGCGCCTGGTGGAGAGGCTGCATTATGCGTGCTGTACGTCGTCACACGTCACAATTTAACGTACAGCGTCAGAGGGGTCCGTTTTTTCTACTTCTCTCCCAATACTATCGGGCTATTACCATGTCAATCAAAGCATAAATAGAAACGTAGTTCACACCCCAGATTTTGATGCCAACACAGTCCCATTAGTTTTCATTGCAGACTCGTTTGAATGGGTTTCGCAAATTTGTACGGAATTGGGTTAATCAACAGTGCAATATTATGAATTTGTGAAGTGTTTCGAAGCAAAGAGATTCGGGCACGGCTTACTTCAGGTTTTCAAAGTTCTCTGGTTCCATACTCCATATTTCTTCCACCTGAGCTCCTTTACAACCTGGGTTAGTAGAAAGGGGAAATCTGGGTTAGTTACTATGATAACTTAAAGCAATAGCTAACTAACTAGTTATATGGATAGTGGACAGGACACTAGCTATTCAATTTAACTAGTCTAGCAATTTGAATTCGCACAGGATTGCATCAACTATGACCAGTTTATCTAACTAGTTAAGCCTTAATGTGTACAATATTCAACTGGAAAAGCATGCAGTAAACATTAATTTGTCAGCTTTTAAAGTAATTTCAGTAGTCAGCTAGCTAACCCAGATACAGAGCCAGTGGGTTTCATGCTAACATCCTAATGCTATCTCATGCTTAGCTACCACGCTGGAATAAATGACGCCACCTAGCTAGCACGTTAGCTGTAGCAGATAGCTAGATGTTCAATCTGATTCACAAATAGCTTTGTTTATTAAATTTTCTGCACTGCAAACTAACACTATGGTCACAGGACTTAATTAGTTCAGACTTTGCTATGGCTTTTTGGTAATCTAGCTAGAAAGTGCTAGTAGCATGCTAGCATATAGCACACTCACCAAAACCTTTGATCAATTCTGTGAAAACCCCAGGATCACTTTCCATAAGACACCATTCTCCTGCGCTTCCAGACATTTTTATTTCAAGAACTGTAGGGCAAGTAATTTTATTGCAGTAGACAACCTTATATCTGTAGTGGCTAGTTAGCTAGCAAAATGAATCAATCCGCTGCGTACGTAGTGTTCAAGTAAAACAATCTCCCGGCATGTCTTTCAACAGGAATCGTGTGCAAATCGCGCAAGGGGGGCTGTCTGCAAATTATTTGTCATCATTGGCCTACATTTATTTTCTACATACTATTATATATAGTTGTCTTTCCATTGGGCATTTCAAATGTTGCCACAACGTTACTTAGTTAAAAAAAAACACATTGTAACAACACATTACAGCTTTTATTATGAAGCGCTACCATCATTTTAACCAGTGTATCATGTTAAACCAGTTAATGTATTTCTTACTTCACAGGCATGCAAATAATTAGGCGCAGTCCTCCCTTGAAAATATTAGTTTAATTCATTAAAATACTGTACATTCCCTGAATGTAGACGAGCAGTGAAAATAAGTGTGCATCTTGGTAAATAAACCACATAGAACCCATATTACGTATCACACAGTCGAGGAAACATTACATAAACACAGGATAAATTACAGTGAGAATTATAACGGTTAGTCATTTGGTGGACTCAAATTGTCCGCTGCCCGAGCCTTCCGAGTTAGTTTTCACGCAGCACGGGGCACATTGTTCTATCAGAGGCAGCAGCTTTCCTTTCTGGTGTAGCTCCTTTGTGTCAGAGCCTCCTCCAATGCAGTTTCCATTGATGAAGACCCTCGGAACCTGTAACCACAGTTAATGATGAAATAATCCCATTAAAAATAACACACTAAATGGTGCTCATTAAACTAGAGTTCAGTTCAGCTGTTCTCTGTGTGTTCATAATAATAAGAACAATGTCCCTATTGGTCTGGTACCAGTTGTGTTAACTTATTGCTAACAACAACAAGATAGAAACATAAGTCAGGTCAAATTCAGAATCACCAGTAGAAACAGCAGATACATACTGTACATCTATGTAGCGTACATATGGCATTTAGGGTAAAACATGAACAGTACTCAACCTACTTTTCACTTTGAGGGTTAGAGAATTATCTATCTATTTTACTAAAGCTAAGGTGGCATATGCGAGATAGCAATGTAAAACGCCATGGAAAAATTGATTGGAGAATGCAAATTGGTCATGATATAAACATGAGTAAATAAAAATAAATAAAAAATGTCATACTGTTCTGGCACCGGTCATCTGTGCCAAGGCCTCTTGTAGTTGTCTTCCATCATTGTGTTCATCCAGCTCTATCACCTTGTATGCAGCACCAATTTCATTGAATACATTCTTGGCCATTTTGCAATATGGACAAGTGGTCTTGGAAAATATGACAATGCAGTTATGAGACACCACCTCCTGAAGAGAAGAAGAAAATCAATGTCAGACCAAGTCACCAACACACACTGAATCATGAAATAAAAAACGTAAAATCTTACCTGTAGAAACTGACCACATGCTGCTGTGCTTGACAGACCACTTGAGCTGAAGGATGTGAAGTTTCCCATCCTGAAAGGACACACACACAGGTTGTTAACTAGCCAACGTTATGTCAGTAATGTAAATTTATAACTAGATAGCTAATGCACTGATACAGACATGCACCAACCCATCAATGAAAATATTGTAGCAATAACCTTAAACATTTCAGGGCGTGTGCAGAAGAGATAATCCACATTATCAGTGATAACAGAACAATCAAACAGGTGAGACTCAGTTTGTATTTTGTGTCCATTCTGATGTCAACTAGCTATCCTAATCTTTAGCGTTCGCTAGAAACCCGTCGAACATTCACAGCAAGGCACTGGCTGTGTACTAATCTGAAGGATTAGTTTGCGGTGGGATAAGGATTACCGCAACCATCAATGGATTACCGCAACCATTAGCTAACTATCTTCACGAGACTCGTAAACATTAGCACCCTGTTTACATTTGATTCGCTATCTTTCAAGTTTCGCTTACCAAATATATTACGATAGTTTAAAATGAACAACACATGGCTGCCTACAGACATTATTTTATACTGACGTTATTATTTAATATTGGCATTTCAATGTTAGCTAGCAGGGAAAGTGACCTTCGGCAACCGTTCCATACGAATCTGGACAGGGGTCCTCCTCGCGCTAACATCATTAGCAAAAAGAAATCAAATAACAAATAATCAACTTGTTGGCCGAGGTGAAACATGCGATTAATTTACACTCAATAGTATAGAAAAACATTAGCGTTTCTGCGTGACCACTACCTCCGCTTGCTCTGTTTGCGATTTACAATTGGCCGCACATGCTTACCTTGACTACCGGAAGTACATTATTATACAAGAGGGGTGGGTCAAAGATATGTATAACTAACCCAAGAAAGTTCATCTGTGTCAGTTACAGTTGGAGCAAATTAAGCGTAAGTGGGAAGAACAAGCAAGGAGGAGGGCAAAGCCAACCACGAACTATCGAGATCCTATTGGAGCTTTGTAGCATGTATTTGTATATTTCTGTTAGGGAACGCATCCTCTTTGAAGTGTGCACAAATTCGATTCGACTTTGCGCTACTTTTAAAAAACGCATTTTTTTAAAACAAACTTTGGCAAACCGTCAAGTCTATACAAATTAGTGCACTGTTTTCGTTACATATTTTAGGTTTGGGAACAAAAAAATGTATTGACATCTGATGTTTCATCAATGACAAAAATAGCTGAATTTCGGTCCAGTTTAAAATAGTTCCATTCTCTCCCATTACCCCGTGACTGGACTTCGTCTCACTACCATATTTAGTGGTGAGCAAACGTTGTTTTTCTTCTTCTTTGAGATTGGGTTGGCAGATCGCATCCAACTTTTAAGGTGCATACACCGCCACCTACTGGAGTGTGAGGCCAGTCACAGCCAGCCTAAATTCAATTCTCTTCATGAGTCCTGTTCCTCTAAGAAAGTGAAACAGAGCCCTAAACACCACTTCCTTCCCCCCCACTACCCAAACCCCATATACGTCAACAGTGAAGATGCGACTCCGGGATGCTGGCCTTCTAGGGAGAGTTGCAAAGAAAAAGCAATATCTCAGTCTGGCCAATAAAAAGAAAAGATTAAGATGGGCAAAAGAACACAGACACTGGACAGAGCAACTCTGCCTAGAAGGCCAGCATCTCGGAGTCGCCTCTTCACTGTTGACGTTGAGATTGGTGTTTTGCAGGTACTATTTAATGAAGCTGCCAGTTGAGGACTTGTGAAGCATCTGTTTCTCAAACTAGACACTCAAATGTACTTGTCCTCTTGCTCAGTTGTGCACCGGGGGCCTCCCACTCCTCTTTCTATTCTGGTTAGAGCCAGTTTGCGCTGTTCTGTGAAGGGAGTAGTACACAGTTGTATGAGATCTTCAGTTTCTTGGCAATTTCTTGCATAGAATAGCCTTCATTTCTCAGAACAAGAATAGACTGATGAGTTTCAGAAGAAAGTCATTTGTTTCTGGCCATTTTGAGCCTGTAATCGAACCCACAAATGCTGATGCTCCAGATACTCAACGAGTCTAAAGAAGGCCAGTTTTATTGCTTCTTTAATCAGAACAACAGTTTTCTGTACACATATGTAGATATTCCATTACAAAAATCAGCTGTTTTCAGCTACAATAGTCATTTAAAACATTAACAATGTCTACACTGTATTTATGATCAATTTGATGTTATTTTAATGGACAATTCTTTGGGCTTTTCTTTAAAAAACAAGGACATTTCTAAGTGGCCCCAAACCTTTGAACGGTAGTGTATATACTAGGCAGTGTCAGAGGAAGGCCCAACAAATTGTCAAAGACTCCAGTCACCCAAGTCGTTCGTTCTCTCTGATACCGCATGGCAAGCGGTACCGGAGCGCCAAGTCTGGGACCAAAAGGCTTCTTAACATCTTCTACCCCCAAGCCACAAGACTGCTGAACAACTAATCAAATGCTACTAATCAAATCAACTAATCAAATCAACACATGCTCCACTGTTTCCTTCACTAAACACTCATCACACAGACCTCTTTTATGTCTCCCTATCCTTCACAACTTGGCATTCAAACCTGTGTGCCCTAACAATAGTCTACTCCACACAACTTCATCTCTCCTACATCCCATACTCCCTGCCTCATCCTTAACTGACCGGTACACGTGATAAAATTGCCTCCCCTTACTACTAGCATCCCACTCCCATTGCCAAAGATTAAGCCCTTTCGCCCAGATCAAGGACTTGACTTCCCTGCGGCCCAAAAGGACCTGGATATCTACCCCCTCTCTTCTCACAGCACTCTTGGCCACAACATCAGCCTTCTCACTACCCTCCACACCCATATGGGCGGGAACATAGAAAAAGCTTACCACAATTCCCATCCTCTCCAATCCTATTAACATCACCATCATCTCCACAAACAAGTCTCCCCTATCCGACCTGCCAGTCTTCACACTACTCAACACTGCAGCTGAATCAGAGCAGATCACCACTCTGAGTGGTTTCACCTCCTCCACCCATCTAAAACCTAGAATCTTTGTCATCAACTCGGCTGCATACACTGACACATAATCAGTTAACCGCTTAGATACTCTAACATTGAAATCTGGGATATACACCCCTGCCCCCACCCTACCACTGACTGGATCCTTTGAACCATCTGTATACAGTGCATTCGGAAAATATTCAGACCCCTTCCCTTTTTCCATATGTTGTTACAGCCTTATTCTAAAATGTATTCAAATATTTTTTTTCCTCAATCTACACACAATACCCCATAATGACAAAGTGAAACAGGTTTTTAGAATGTTTTGCAAATTTGTAAAAAATAAAAAACAGAAGTAGCTTATTTACATAAGTATTCAGACCCTTTGCTATGAGATTCGAAATTGAGTTCAGGTGCATCCTGTTTCCATTGATCATCCTTGATATTTTTCTACAACTTGATTGGAGTCCACCTGTGGTAAATTCAATTGATTGGACATGATTTGGAAAGGTACACACCTGTCTGAATAACGTCCCACAGTTGACAGTGCATGTCAGAGCAAAAACCAAGCCATGAGGTCGAAGGAATTGTCTGTAGAGCTTCGAGACAGGATTGTGTCGAGTTACAGATCTGGGAAAGGGTACCAAAATACATGGTCAGTCTCAGCGGAGGGAGAAAGCAGCAGACTGAGGGTCCGTCTCTCAACATCCCTCCGCTCTCCCTTTCCTCCACTGACACTGACCAAAAAGGGATACTGTCTTCCAGCTGATGGCGAAACTCGAGTCGCACCGCATTATTTCTGCCTCATGCACAAATTCATGTTGTTACTCATATGAACAGAGAAAGTGAAATATTCCTTGATATTAAAAAAGAGCCAAGTCCCTAATAATAACAACAACGCAAGCCAATAGATACACTTTCCAACTCATTCACTACTGCTGCACTGCTTGTTGTAGCGCTGAGTGGAAATAGGAAGAACGCGCATTTTATGGGTTATAAAAAGTGTTGAATACAAAGTGTTGACAGTGCTATGTAAGAACTTAAACACGTTAAACTCAATCATAAAAACAGCAGCTATTTGCTGTATTCGTTGACAGCCTCTCTCTAGTCATTGTTTTAAACGTTTAGAAATCTCACAGGATCAATTTTGCCGTAGTTTTCTTTTATGCCTGCTACGTTACTGCAGACTCGGTCATCTGAGAAATCTGATTGGCCAGCGGTGGCATAATGTACTTCCGACACATGAAATGGCAACAGTTTGCCCACCCGGCGCGCAGGGCAGCGGGAATGGCTGCACATACCACCAACAACCCGATAAAAAAAATTAATAGGAACACAAGGCTTTATCGTTTGGCTTTTTACTGAAATGTTTGGCGATCGACTAGAAATGCCTTGGGGATCGACAAGTCGATTGCGAAATTTTTTAATTTGATGACTTTTCCTAGAGTGACCCCAACATTAGAAAAAGTTAAACATCGCCTTTGTTCATATTTACATTAATGCTGTACACCACCAGGCTACAAAGATTGTCTTAGAGTCATTTGTGACCCTGCAGTTATAAAATATTTTACACACCACAAAAACCACAAAGACACAAACACGAAATGAGAGATTGAGATTATGTGTGCTACTGATTGAACTCAGCCAGCAGCTCCCGAAGAGGAAGATCACCATGGTTGGCATAGTTAGATCCTTGCAACAAGGGGGAGAGAGGCCTTCTCATCAAAGTTTGCCTTCATCCCCACCACCACTCTAGTTTCTTACCTCCCAAAGAGGAACAAGAATGTGGTCCTCCTGAGCACACTGCACAAAACAGCTGAGATCAGTGATCATGAGGACAGGAAACCAGTCATCATCCTGGACTACAACCACAACAAAGAAGACATGGACAACCTGGACAAGGTAATTGCAATTTACAGCTGCAGGAGGATGACAGCCCGCTGGCCCCTGGTCATCTTCCATAATGTCATTGATGTGTCCTCATACAATGCCTTTGTGAAATGGAACAAGATCAACCCTATTATCTTTTTTTATTCGTATTTATTGTTGTTGTTTATACACCTTGTGGATGGGGGCAATGGTTAAAAAATGGGAGAAGACTAGTATTTTGTAGTTGAATTCCTTATTGTACAGTATATAAGAATATATCACTATGTTGCCAAAAGAGTTCGACTGTTATTGTTTCCCTTCAATAAAATGCATTCAAAACTACTTTCTGCACATTTCTGCTACTTCCTTAGGCTATACAAGTGCTATCTCTTGCAAAAATAATAATGTTTTTTCACGACTTCGACTGAAGTCGGTTCCCCTCCTCGTTCGGGCGGCATTCGGCGGTCGACGTCTCCGGTCTTCTAATCATCACCGATCTACTTTTCATTTTCCATTTGTCTTGTCTTGTTTTTCACACACCTGGTTTGCATTCCCCATCATTATCTGTTGTGTATTTAACCCTCTGTTTTCCCCCATGTCCTTGTGTGTGATTGTTTATTGTGAAGCCGTTTCTTTCCGGCTGGTGGCGTTTATTATATGCCTCGCCTGTTTTGAGTTTGGCATGTTTATTTGTATTTACGCGTTTAGCGTTTTACATGTATATTTGTTTGAGTAAAGGTTTTTGCTCACTCAGTACTGTTCTCCTGCACCTGACTTTATGCACCAGCTACACAAGAGCCTGACATGTTTACACCAATGCAGTACCTTTAGCAATAATAATAATAAACCTCTACTTTAGTAAAGAAAACAGTTATGACAGGTCTGTTGTAATAAAAACAAGTGGCGTCCACTGATTAAATGATAAAATTTCTACATTGTGAAGAGGGAAAACCCAGATATTCACAAAGATTGTGATGAATGACAGGTTGTTTCTTCATGCAAAATAGATTTTGGGTTTAAAATTCAATTAAGCTGCTTTATTTGAGGGGTTTAGTGAAGGCGGGTCATTTTTTACCCTTAGGACAAGGGGAGTATGTAGAATGTTAAGACTACACAAGGGTTAAATATGTTATCAATCATCAGGGTGAACCACACCAGACTAACCACGCTTCCCATGGCACCTGAGTGGCGCAGCGGTCTAAGGCACTGCATCTCAGTGCTTGAGGCATCACTACAGACACTCTGGTTCAAATCTAGGCTGTATCGCAACTGGCCGTGATTGGGAGTCCTATAGGGCAGTGCACAATTGGCCCAGTGTTGTCCGGGTTTGGCTGTCATTGTAAATAAGAATTTGTTCTTAACTGACTTGCCTAGTTAAATAAAATAAAAAATTTCAAACCACATTTACAATTCTGACCCCACCCTCAACTGTATGACTTGATCGAACAGGAAGTCCATGATCCAGTTATAGAGACGTCCCCCAATGGAGAAAATGTTCTAAACAGATGCTTCTGCTTTATAGCCTCTGTGACGTGTCTGGGTTACCCCTTCTGTCTGTGGGTGGGTCTTCGCATTCACACCATATTGGGTCAGAGACGGTAGAAAGCACTCCATCATTTTCTTCTGAGGGGCCACTCTGGCCAACTTATTGCCAGTGGAAGGTGTGCTCCAGGGCGAGACATCTCACCGGCCAATTATTTCTGGTCCGGGTGGGGCGAGCAGGAGGGGACAATGGGCTTGTTTGACATTGCAGTGCAGGCGACTGCAGACTGACTGATCTACAAATCACCTTGCATCACAAATAACGACTCATTATTATTTGTAGATCAGTCAGTCAGTCACAATTTGCCCATGATACATCACAGTTTTGATGCTTTCGAACAATAAGTCAAGCTTTTCCCTCTTTCATGTTAGCATGCCTGATATTATGTAGGAACCATGAGCACATGCGGAAAAGCATGCTCACGAGAGCTGAAACTCCGACTTGCACAGACATGAACCATGACCATTTTTTTTAAGCGCCTGAGTAAACTCTTATATATTCACCATCTTTGATTGGGTCTCCAAGCTGACCATTGTCAAAGATTATCTATTCTATTCCCAAGATAGTCGAGTGTCCCATTCTAGCCATGAGAGGGCAGATACTAGTGTGAACAACAGGCACATCTCAATTGCATGCTCCCTTCTCTTCGCCTCAGTGCTTAATTTGAGCCGGATCCGGCAGGAACAGGATCTGGCACCTCTCTGTTTTGGACTGTTTCGTTCTGGAACCTATTTGGCTAGATCCGGTCCCTCTCCTGGCATGAAAAATACATTTCACTTTTTGCATTGTAAAAATTCTAATAAAAGAGATCAATGTTCATTTGAGTTGCCTCTTCGTTAATTCTCCTGCCTCCCAAAATGGTTTGCACAACATTGTAACATGTTTGAGACCAACGCGTGGCCATGGCTGTGTGAGAAGCGCAGCTGTATCTCTCACAGAACTAGAATGAGATTCCCTTTTTATGATCTTTCTCCCTCTCTCTGCTCTGATAGACATAAGTCTCATCTCTCCAGCATTGCGCTTCGTCATTTATTTCCTTATAGAATGATAGCCATACGAAAGGTTCTGGAGGAGCTACAGCACCCCTGATAAATTGATATAAATTTGCCAAAGTTATAGAATTACTGTTGTCTGTTCAGAAAGAAATTAAATCATTCAGAATAGGCAATTACACCATGGGAAGGCTGATACTTTAGCCACAGAGGATCAATAGCTTCTTTAAAAAATAGCCTAGCTGTGAATGTAGCCCACCAACAAGGCATAACCTACAGTCAGGAACTCACAAATATGTCAGTGAACAAACAGCATGCATACAAAACAGGCCTTTTGCAATATTTCAAATACAATCCTCCCAAAACACAGGTTGGAAAGCAAATGCCTACTGCTGAAAAGAGAAGAATCTAATCTGCCTGCTGTAGGCTACCAAAATATTTCATCAACCACAAAGTAAAACAAGAGAGAGATAGGCATTTGGCATGAGCGCATAATTGGGTAAATCATTGAACGTGGAAAGCACTCATATTCTACAATATGTCTCCATACATTTAGGCCTATAGGCTATTGATGGATTCAAGACAGGGTCGTTTTTATTTATCTCAGTTTGTCGGTGTCAAAGTAGCCTGTCATTTTAATAATATACTGTATTAAAAAAGATTGGAACAACCTTAAACTTGAACCTTTTTACAATGCTGAATTGAATTTCACAGAGAAAACAGAAAGGTCCCACTGGGCACAGACGCCAATTCAACATCTATTCCACGTTGGTTCGATGTAACTTCATTTAAATGATGTGACAACAACGTTGATTCAACCAGTGTGTGCCCAGTGGGGTGTCAATGTATTTTTTCGCAATCCGAGAAGTAATCTAGTTTTTTTAAACTATCTGTTATCTGATTACAATATTTTTGCTGGTAACGTAACTGAATAAAGTTACAGTTTTTTTTGTAGTCAGATTACATGTAGCTGATTTCATGTGATTAGTTACTCAAATCAAATCAAATTTTATTGATCACATACACATGGTTAGCAGATGTTATTGCGAGAGTAGCGAAATGCTTGTGCTTCTTGTTCCGACAGTGCATCAATATCTAACAAGTAATCTAACAATTCCACAACAACTACCTACCTAATACATACACATCTAAGTAAAGAAATGGAACAATAATATATAAATATAAATATATGGATGAGCAATGACAGAGGGACACAGGCAAAATGCAATAGATGGTATAAAATACAGTATATACATATGAGATGAGTAATCCAAGATATGTAAACATTATTAAAGTGGAATTATTAAAGTGACTAGTGATCCATTTATTAAAGTGACCAATGATTTCAAGTCTGTGTGTAGGCAGCAGCCTCTCTGTGTTAGTGATGGCTGTTTTACTCCCCAACATTAGGTTGATACTGATAGGATCGAAAGAAAGGCAGCGCTGCTCACAGATCAGCTTTCTCCATTCAAATCTTACCTTAGCATTAGAATTATTCCACTCTACCTAGCTCCTAGAGGTACACTATTTATACAAAAGTATGTGGACACCCCTACAAATTACTGGATTCGGCTATTTCAGCCAGACCTTTTTGCTGACAGGTGTATAAAATCGAGCACACAGCCATGCAATCTCCATTGACAAACATTGGCAGTAGAATGGCCTGTACTGAAGAGCTCAGTGACTTTCAACGTGGCACCGTCATAGAATGCCACCTTTCCCACAAGTCAGTTCGTCAAATTTCTGCCCTGCTAGAGCTGCCCTGGTCAACTGTAAGTGCTGTTATTGTGAAGTGGAAAAGTCTAGGATTAACAACGGCTCAGCCCCAAAGTAGTAGGCCACACAAGCTCGCAGAACGGGACCGCCAAGTGCTGAAGCGTGTAGTGTGTAAAAAACTGTCTGTCCTCGGTTGCAACAGTCACTACCGAGTTCCAAATTACCTCTGGAAGCAACGTCAGCACAAGAACTGTTCGTCGGGAGCTTCATCAAATGGGTTACCATGACCGAGCAGCCGCACACTAGCCTAAGATCACCATGCACAATGCCAGTCGTCGGCTGGAGTTGTGTAAAGCTCGTCGCCATTGGACTCTGGAGCAGTGTAAACGTGTTCTCTGGAGTACTGAATCACACCATCTGGCAGTCCGATGGACGAATATGTGATTGGCGAATGCCAGGAGAACGCTACCTGCCCGAATTGCATTGTGCCAACTGTAAAGTTTGGTGGAGGAGAAACAATGGTCTGGGGGAGTTTTTCATGGTTTGTGCTAGTCCCCTTAGTTCTAGTGAAGGGAGCATTGTGTAGCATACAATGACATTCTGACATACAATGACATTCATCCTTTCCTGTTTCAGAATGACAATGCCCCCCCGTGCACAATGCGAGGTCTATACAGAAACCTTTTTTTCGTGATTGTTGTGATTGGAACTTGAGTGTCCTGCACAGAGCCCTGACCTCAACCCCATCAAACACCTTTGGGATGAATTGGAACGCCGTCTGCGAGCCAGGCCTAATCGCCCAACATCAGTGCCCAACCTCACTAATGCTCGTGGCTGAATGGAACCAAGTTCCCGCAATAATGTTCCAACATCTAGTGGAAAGCCTTCCCATAAGAGTGGAGGCTGTTATAGCAGCAAAGAGGGGACCAACTCCATATTAATGCCCATGATTTTGGAATGAGTTATTCGACGAGCAGGTGTCCACATACTTTTGGTCATGGAGTGTAGCTTGACCATTCTTCTACTGCTGAAACAGCAACTTACATTTTATCCATTACATAAGAAACATTCCTACCACTTTTCCAAATGGCACCATCATCTGCATAAATGGCCGCCCCTATATCCTGTTCAACATTCCCAAAGATATCATCAATCATCATTGTGAATAAAATATGACTAATTGCACTACCCTGTGAAATTCCATGTTCCATCTCATATTCTCTTGATAGCTATGATCCCACCCTGACCTGGAAGGTTTGATCAAACAAGAAATCCATTATTCAGTTATACATTCTCCCACCAATAGCTTACCCATTCCATTTAATTTAACCTTTTACTGCAGTGGGCTGAATCAGGGTCACACAGAGTGCTTCTTGGTAGTCTTAAACAAATCTACTAAGTATACACCTCACACACATGGTTATTGTCTTAAAAAAGAAGACACCTGTACCATGTCAGATATAGATATAATTGAAATGTATTACATTTTGAGTTTGTACCCCAATGTTACACTTTATATACATCACAGAAGACTGAAATATAACAAAACCATTTGACATAGAAATTGTTTACGAATTGTGAAATTATGAAAAATATTTATAACATTCCACCCATGAAGTCAGTAGAGGGCGATTTTGTCATTTGACTGCAGGAATGGGATCAATAGACCTTCCCGCCACATAGTGTCATGTGCATTTTCGATATCAAAATATACTATTGACAGGCACGTGCTGGCCCGGTCCTGGCCATTCTGCCGCCCTAGGCAAGACCCCAAAAATTGCTGCCCTCCTATACTCCGCAAAACTAGAATAGTCCCATTTAGCAAAATTACATTGAAGATGTCTTTAAAGTTGTCTTTTTCCAGATGTTGAAGTTAGGTTAATTTTCTGTTCTGAATGAAAGTTGAAAAGACATCTCGAGTAGAGTACATTATTTTATTTTTTATTTTATTTAACCTTTATTTAGCTAGCTCAGTTAAGAACAAATTCTTATTTACAATGAAGGCCTACCCCGGCCAAACCCTCCCCTAAATCTGACGACACTGAGCCAATTGTGAGCCGCCCAATGGGACTAAAGTAAAGTAGGGTACAATACAGTATACTGTGCTGTTGTACTCTATTGTACTTAACTATACTTTACTTTTCTTCACTTTACTGTACTGTGCTCTACTGTTGTACTGTACTATACTCAAATTTTCTTCACTGTGCTGTAATGTTATATGCTGTACTCTGATGTGCTGATCTGTGCTGTCCAAACTTGTGAGACATTAGATGTCTATGATTGGTTCAGATTTGGTCCGGTCAAATGTTTGGGCCGTCCAAAAAAGACATCCAAAAGACATTGACATTGGTCCGTGCTTACTGGGGTGTAGCCTACAGTGGCCCGCAATGGAATTTTATGAATGCCCATCAATGTGGTAGACCTACCATTTGTAAAACAGGCAGTTGCATTGGCTTTATTAGTCCTGATTCCCGTGACTAATCATTTTGGCTATTTAATTAAGCTCAATATCAGCTACCCAACTTTATCAGGAGTTATCTTGAGCCTATTTGCAATGAGAATCAAAGTGTTTACACATTGGGAAATGCAGAAGCATTTTATCATCTCGTCATAAAATTGACAGATACTAACTTGAAACCTTCATGACAATTTAGCCCACGGGGGGAAACTCCTGGACAGCAGTTGTGAGTAGCCTGATTTTCCATTCCATATTGTCCATTTTACTTTGACCTGTCCTGGTTTTAGGATATGACGTTTGTTAACATGCCATATTCACATCAAAGCTCTTTTTTGTTTTCTTATCGAAGTGCAGTGCCTTCAGAAAGTATGCATACCCCCTTGACCTTTTACACATTTTGTTGTGGTGTTTCCAGGTGGGATCAAAACGGATTTAATTGACATTTTTTTGTCAACAATCTACACAAAATACTCAACACAAAATACTCATGGTGGAATGTCAAAGGAGAATATTGTTTTTTACATTTTACATTACATTACAAACAAAAAAAAGAAAAAGAAATAAAAGAAAAAGAAAACACTAATATATCATTACATACAGTTGAAGTCGGAAGTTTACATACACCTTAGCCAAATACATTTAAACTCAGTTTTTGATAATTCCTGACATTTAATCCTAGTAAAAATGCCCTGTTTTAGGTCAGTCAGGATCACCACTTAACTTTAAGAATGTGAAATGTCGGAATAATAGTAGAGAGAATTATTTATTTCAGCTTTTATTTATTTTATCACATTCCCATTGGGTTAGAAGTTTACATACACTCAATTAGTATTTGGTAGCATTACCTTTGCATTGTTTAACTTGGGTCAAACGTTTAGGGTAGCCTTCCACAAGCTTCCCACAATAAGTTGGGTGAACTTTGGCCCATTCCTCTGGACAGAGCTGGTGTAACTGAGTCAGGTTTGTAGGCCTCCTTGCTCGCACACGCTTTTTCAGTTCTGCCCACAAATTTTCTATGGGATTGAGGTCAGGGCTTTGTGATGGCCACTCCAATACCTTGACTTTGTTGTCCTTAAGCCATTTTGCCACAACTTTAGAAGTATGCTTGGGGTCATTGTCCATTTGGAAGAAACCATTTGCGACCAAGCTTTAACTTTCCGACTGATGTCTTGAGATGTTGCTTCAATATATCCACACAATGTTCCTTCCTCATGATGCCATCTATTTTGTGAAGTGCACCAGTCCCTCCTGCAGCAAAGCACCCCCACAACATAATGCTGCCACCCCCTTTTCCCTCTAAACATAAGATGGTCATTATGGCCAAACAGCTCTATTTTTGTTTCATCAGACCAGAGGACATTTCTCCAAAAAGTACGATCTTTGTCCCCATGTGCAGTTGCAAACCGTAGTCTGGCTTTTTTTTTATGGCGGTTTTGGAGCAGTGGCTTCTTCCTTGCTGAGCAGCCTTTCAGGTTATGTCGATATAGGACTCGTTTTACTGTGAATATAGATAGTTTTGTACCTGTTTCCTCCAGCGTCTTCACAAGGTCCTTTGCTGTTGTTCTGGGATTGATTTGCACTTTTCACACCAAAGTACGTTCATCTCTAGGAGACAGAACGCGTCTGCTTCCTGAGCGGTATGACGTCTGCGTGGTCCCATGGTGTTTATACTTGCGTACTATTGTTTGTACAGATGAACGTGGTACCTTCAGGCGTTTGGAAATTTCTCCCAAGGATGAACCAGACTTGTGGAGGTCTACAATTTTTTTTTTCTGAGGTCTTGGCAGATTTTGGGGAGTTTTCCCCATGATGTCAAGCAAAGAGGCACTGAGTTTGAAGGTAGGCTTTGAAATACATCCACAGGTACACCTCCAATTGACTCAAATTATGTCAATTAGCCTATCAGCTTCTAAAGCCATGACATAATTTTCTGGAATTTTCCAAGCTGTTTAAAGGCACAGTCAACTTAGTGTATGTAAACTTTTTACCCACTGGAATTGTGATACAGTGAATTATAAGTGAAATAATCTGTCTGTAAACAATTGTTGGAAAAATGACTTGTGTCATGCACAAGGTAGATGTCCTAACCGACTTGCCAAAACTGTAGTTTGTTAACAAGACATTTGTGGAGTGGTTGAAAAACAAGTTTCAGTGTCTCCAACCTAAGTGTATGTAAACTTCTGACTTCAACTGTAAGTATTCAACTCCCTGAGTCAACACATGTTAGAATCACCTTGGGCACCAATTACAGCTGTCCGTCTTTCTGGGCAAGTCTCTAAGAGCTTTGCACACCTGGATTTTACAATATTGCACTTTATTATTTTTACAGTTCTTCAAGTTCTGTCAAGTTGGTTGTTGATCATTGCTAAACAGCCATTTTCGAGCTGATTCGAGTCAAAACTGTAACTAGCTCACTCAGGAATATTCAATGTCATCTTGGTAAGCAACTTCAGTGTATATTTGGCTTTGTGTTTTAGGTTATTGTCCTGCTGAAAGGTGAATTTGTTCCCCAGTGTTCGTTGGAAAGCAAACTGAATCAGGTTTTCATCTAGGATTTTGCCTATGCTTAGCTCTATTCCATTTCTTTTCATCCTAAAAAACTCCCTAGACCTTGTCTATGATAAGCATACCCGTAACATGATGCAGCCACCAGAATTCTTGAAAAGATGAAGAGTGGTTCTCAGTGATGTGTTGTGTTGGATTTGCCCCAATCGTAATGCTTTGTATTCAGGACATAAAGTGAATTTCTTTGCAACATTTTAGTGCCTTATTGCAAACAGGATGCATGTTTTGGAATATGTTTATTCTGTTCAGGCTTCCTTCTTTTCACTCTGTCAATTAGGTTAGTACTGTGGAGTAACTACAGTTTTCTCCTATCACAGCCATTAAACTCTGAAACTGTTCTAAAGTCAGCATTGGTCTCATGGTGAAATCCCTGAGCGGTTTCCTTCCTCTTCGGCATCTGAGTTAGGAAGGATGCTTGTTCTTTGTAGTGAATGAGTGTATTGATTATGTGAGGTTTTATGTGTTGTTGGAGGTGTGTCTTGGTCAGTCAAAATGCCGCCCTCATCAATCTGCTCTAATGGGCGGGCCGGCCCTGGGCACGTGCACAGATGGGTCTCTACCATCTACCATCACAGATGGGGCACATGCCCCTTTGCCTTTCTAGTCTCCGAAGTGCCCTTTTTAGTGGTGGTAAAATATATATTTTTTAATACCTTTTCTGCTGTTGTTGTTCTGAACGCACTGCATGCAAATTAGCAGTAAATGCACATCTATGCTAAAGATGATTGTCTTGATTGTTGACCAATGACCAGTCATCAGCATTGGCACGCAAAGACGGGTGCACATATCCAGATTAGTGACCAGAAATAACTTGTTTTATTTCCTACCGTACCTCCTTGCCCATCCAAATAAAATAGTGAAATATTGATCATTTATTTGACCTAGACATGCAGACCGCAGCTTGTCGCCTGCCTTTACACCTTTGGGCCAACAACTCCCATTGTTAGGGCAGAGACATGAGTCTCTCAGCTCAGTTGGTAGAGCATGGCGCTTGCAACAGCATGGTTGTGGGTTTGATTCCCATGGGGGACCAGTAAGAAAACATTTATTTATGAAAATCTCTGGTTTCAGTGTCTTGTGTAGTTGGCGGGTGCACAGTGAGAGCACTGTTGGGATGCTGGCTTCCCCTAAAGTAAATTGATGTTTTGCTAAAATTATAGAATTACTCCTGTCTAAATAAACTACATCTAAATACTTCACCAGAGAACATGACTTAGCCACAGAAGATCATTAGCTTCAAATTAAATAAATGCTGTAGATTGTTTCAAATCACAAGTGTGTAGGCCTATGCCTATTTGGGAACCCCGCAATTTGGGCAATGCGCTTGGCAATAGGCGTTGTTGATTATTGAGTTGCAGCTGTCTATGTGTGAAGATAA
The DNA here is from genome assembly GCA_030435695.1 of Brachymystax lenok tsinlingensis. NCBI lineage: Eukaryota > Metazoa > Chordata > Actinopteri > Salmoniformes > Salmonidae > Brachymystax > Brachymystax lenok. Next base: position 29,165,789 of record CM059790.1, read on the forward strand.
TGTATTTTCTAGGCCTTTTCGGGGCCCTAAGCGAGATTTGGTTGGGCTCCCCACCCCCACCTTGAGGGTAAAGCATTTTTGTGGCCTCCCTCTCTTGACGGCGGAAAAAGCAAATTTCCTGCAATTCTACACATTTTGCCTTAGCTTACGCCATGTTAATGATATCTGAGTGAGAGTGACTAACAAAATCAATGGGGGCTCCCTGGAGGTCAGGGCCCCTGGGCACATGCCCTACGTGATCGGTAGGTATTAGGCCATGATTACTACAAGTTTAGATAGCTGGCTAGACTACTTTACCAATCAAAAAATTGTTAGCTGACATGGCTAATTGAGTGACTGTCAGTGACTGACATGACAAGGGAAAAATGTATGATGCACAACTCAATTTCGAACTAACACCTTGTGTATTCTACTATTCTGACTCTAAACAGTAAGTTGAGACCCAATCTGAGATCTTAAAAATATATATACATAGTTTTCTTCCATTCTTATGCCCAGAGGCGGCTCTGTGTGTGAGTATAATTGAAAATGTTGAGACAAGAAGAAGGGGAGAGGTGTGTGGCGAAGATATGGTGGGTCTCTCTCCAGTCCAAAATGCATGCACTCAGCTCTCCAGAATGCACTCAACTGTCTCCCATCAATTCTTGTGCATTCATTTCTTCATTGTGTGAATTGTTTGCCCTTTGATTGTTTATTTTTATCACTTCTCCATTATTGTCACCAGTAGGACTAGTAAATGTATTGTTAATCCCCATCATTTGGTTACATACATTTCTGTTAATACGTGCATTAATTACAGAGTTCACAATCTGCTACACTTGTGAGAATCAAGTTTTGGTTTATTTATTAACCATCATTTTTGAGTTTTGTCAATTTGTTCATTGTCTTTTGTTTGGAGTGCTCCATGTGAGCAACGGGCATGTGTCTGGTTTCTCTGTCCTGATAACATTGAGGAATTACGCACCTGAGCATGCATAGAAATAGGCCTACCTGGCCTGCTGTGTGCAAATGCAGGAAAGTGCCCATTTGTGGATGTCTGATTTCTGACTGTCTTAACTCACCACTAATAAGCTAAGCTTTTCAGTTTTTTCTTCACCTCACACAGTAAGTCAAGAAAATAGTTTTTTTCAACATCCATTGCAAATGATAAGTTATTTATTTTTATCTTTATTTAACTAGGCAAGTCAGTTAAGAACAAATTCTTATTTTCAATGACGGCCTAGGAACAGTGGGTTAACTGCCTTGTTCAGGGGCAGAGCGACAGATTTTTTCCTTGTCAGCTCAGGGATTTGATCCAGTCCAACGCTCTAACCACTAGGCTACCTGCCGATAATAGTTCCTCACAATATCTGAAATGTTTTTCTTCTCCAAAATCTCTCAGCCTCGATAATTACCAAGCCTCAGAATGAAAGAACAAAATGTCATGATCTGATGATCCCATAAATCCAATAGAGACGTCATAAAACCAGCTGTCTCTCCCAACCTCACTGGCGTGGGAAACTCTGTGGTTAAAGAAGGATTTTTAAGCCTTGAGACAATTTAGACATGGATTGTGTATGTGTGCCATTCAGAGGGTGAATGGGCAAGTCAAAAGATTGAAGTGTGGGGTATGGTAGTAGGTGCCAGGCGCACCAGTTTGAGTGTGTCAAGAACTGCAACTTTGCTGGGTTTTCACAACAGTTTCCCATGTGTATCAAGAATGGTCTACCACCAAAAAGGACATCCAGTTAACGCAACTGTGGGAAGCATTGGAGTCAACATGGGCCAGCATCCCTGTGGAACGCTTTCGACAACTTATAGAGTCCATGCCCCGAAAGAATTGAGGCTGTTCTGAGGGCTAAAGGAGGTGCAACTTAATATTAGGAAGGCGTTCTTAATGTTTGTATACTCCGTGTATGTTTTTTTGGGGGTTCAGCTTCTTACAGTGTGGCTGTGTGGTTGAGTGGGTAAAATGTTTATGAAATGTACCATCTTACTGCCTTTACTGTTTCTGATCTGTCAAAATAAAGCATAAATAATTAAAGGTGTTATTCTACAAAAAATATTCTCCATAGACCCTTGTCATAAATCAACATTTAGACTATTTGTATTTTGATTGTATGAGAAACACAGTTTTTGTGTTTTCAAGCTTCCTTTTACATGTGCTGAAACTCCAAAAAGGGTTTCCACAATGCTTTCTTAAAAACTGAAACTCTTGGTGTTTCAGAGTACTGCGTTTCTGTTTTAAAAAACATTCTGTGTGTAAACCCACTTACATTGGGTTTACATTCAAACACCCTCCCAAGATCTCAGTTTAGGGTCCCTATTTTTCATGATTTCAATACACAATCATGGTGTTTTAAGACTTTCTATTTTTACAGTGTATAACGGTAGACTACAGTGTATTTTACAATATTTTATTTTGACTGGAATTGTGTTGGTCATTGTTAATAATAAAAGTGCAGCATTTATTGAAGTTACTTTACTCATGCTGCTTTCCTCTCTTAATTTAAAATAATAATTTCTCATAGAGTTACCTTTTTTTTTTGAGAACATGCCCCCCAAAAGGTCTGTGCACAGCCCTGACTATTGACATCACTTCCTTCATTGTCAAAACGTTTATCCTACTAACTGGAAGCAATCAGGGGTAGTTCTTCCTTTCTGGAACAAATCTGAGATGGTCTTCCAGATAATACAACAATCTACCCGACAATCAGCATTGAACTAGCTAGGTCACAAAAAGCGGAGGACACACCACTGGTGCGTTCAGTTCGATTAAACGTTTGCTATGTTGCGTGGTTGTTTATAACGAAAGACACGTTTCCCAAAAACGATCTTCAACGTTCTTGAACAGACTTTCAGCAGGCCTACATTTTCTCCGTTTGATGGGTGTGGCGGGGTGTGGCTTGAAGCAATTAGTGACGTATTTAAAGGGAAGCAGCCATTCCGATAGCGTTCCCCAACCCCTCCCCGTTTTTCAACTGGTCATTCGGAACAGCACCGTTTCCGATAAATTGCACCCCGATTTTTCGTAGCCTACTGAACGCAGCACTGGTCAGCAATGACATGATAGCTGCCTTAACACTAAAAAAAACAGAACCTATAGGCGGACGAACATCAAGGGTAAGGAACATGTTGTTATTGTACTGATTGTAACGGTCTATGTTGTTTACATAGGGCACATTTTGTAACATTATCTGTGACTGTATTTGGGTTTTACTGTAAATTAGCCTACACATTGTTGCCGGTAAGCGATATAGAGAAATTGTTTAACTTTCGCCTGTCTATAGCCCATGTAACCTGAGCCTCCTGCACTAGCTGGCACTGCTACCGAAGAGTGTTAATATTGAGTTAGGCAAACACCACATATCTCAATTAGTTTTATGCCCACACATTGTCTAGGCTTTATTCTTTTGTTTAAAGGCTAGAAATATGAAAAGTGGTGGGGATTTCTCAAGTTTGGATAATTATATCACCTATTCCCGCATCTCCTACCCCTCTTCTCAAAAAGAAAATAGGAGAAAAATAGTTGTGAAATGGCTTCACCGGCGGCCGTATGAATACCTGGTTAACTCAATGAGTGCCAATTTATTATCCGAGGCAGAGAATTCACACCATAGATTAGCTTTATACTGTATAGGCTAATACTAACGCCTTGAGTTTGTCGATATCCTGTCTAGAGGGAATGTAATTTTTTTATGATTATCTTATCTTATAGACTATTGTATAATAGTGTAAGGACAATTATTGACAATAACCTTGAACCCCCCAAAAAGTATTGTCATAATCAGGTTTCGGTAGGCCTAGGTTGTTGGGCCATTAACCGAAAGGTACACTGGTTCGAATCCCTGAGCCGGAAAGGTGGAAAAGTCTGCCTTTCTGCCCTTGAGCAAGGCAGTCAACCCCCAACAACAACTGCTCCCGGGCACTGATGACGTCGATTAAGGCAGCCCCCCGCACGTCTCTGATTTAGAGGGGTTGGGTTAAATGCGGAAGACACATTTCGATTGAATGCATTCAGTTGTGCAACTGACTAGGTACCTTTTTTCCATATTTTGTTATGTTTCAGCCTTATTCTAAAATGGATTAAACAATCTACACACAATACCCCATTATGACGAAGTGAAAACAGGTTTGTAGAAAGTTTTGCAAACTTATTACAAATAAAAAACAGAAGTAGCTTATTTACATAAGTATTCAGACCCTTTGCTATGAGACTCAAAATTGTGCTCAGGTGGATGCTGTTTCCATTGATCATCCTTGAGATGTTTCTACAACTTGATTGGAGTCCACCTGTGGTAAATTGAATTGATTGGACATGATTTGGAAAGACACACACCTGTCAATATAAAGTCCCACAGTTGACAGTGCATGTCAGAACAAAAACCAAGCCATGAGGTCAAAGGAATTGTCCGTAGAGCTCCGAGACAGGATTGTGTCGAGGAACAGATCTGGGGAAGAGTACCACAAAAATTCTGCAGCATTGAAGGTCCCCAAGAACACAGTAGCCTCCATCATTCTTAAATGTAAGAAGTTTGGAACCACCAAGACTCTTCCTAGAGCTGGCTGCCCTGCCAAACTGATCAATCCAGGGAGAAGGGCCTTGGTCAGGGTAATGATCAAGAACCCGATGGTCACTGAGAGAGCTCCAGAGTTCCTCTGTGGAGATGGGAAACCTTCCAGAAGGACAACCATCTCTGCAGCACTCCACCAATCAGGCCTTTATGGTAGAGTGGCCAGACCGAAGCCACTCCTCAGTAAAAGGCACATGACAGTCCGCTTGGAGTTTGCCAAAAGGCACCTAAAGGACTCTCAGACCATGAGAAACATGATTCTCTGGTCTGATGAAACCAAGGTTGAACTATTTGGCCTGAATGACAAGCCTCACGTCTGGAGGAAACCTGGCATCATCCCTACGGTGAAACATGGTGTTGGCAGAATCATGATGTGGGGATGTTTTTCAGTGGCAGGGACTGGGAGACTAGTTGGGATTGTTGGGAAAGATGAACGGAGCAAAGTACAGAGAGATCCCTGATGAAAACCTGCTCAGGACCTCAGACTTTGGGCGAAGGTTCACCTTCCAACAGGACAACGACCCTAAGCACACAGCCAAGACAATGCAGGAGTGGCTTCGGGACAAGTCTCTGAATGTCCTTGAGTGGCCCAGCCAGAGCCCAGACTTGAACCCGATCCAACATCTCTGGAGAGACCTGAATATAGCTGTGCAGCGACGCTCCCCATCCAACCTGACAGAGCTTGAGAGGAATGGGAGAAACTCCCCAAATACAGGTGTACCAAGCTTGTAGTGTCATATCCAAGAAGACTCAAGGCTGTAATCGCTGCCAAAAGGTGCTTCAAGAAAGTACTGAGTAAAGGGTCTGAATACTTATGTAAATGTAATATTTCAGTTTTTTCATTTTTAAGAAATGTGTAACATTTCTAAAAACCTATTTTTGCTTTGTCATTATGGGATATTGTGTGTAGATTGATGATTATAATTTTTTTCATAAGCATTTTAGAATAAGGCTGTAACGTATCAAAATGGGGAAAAAGTCAAGGGGTCTGAATACTTTCCGAATGCACTGTAATTTGCTTAACAGCCAATGTGTATTATTTGACATTACTATTAAAATAGTTTTCACTTATAGGAATGAGTAATTGTTTACACATTGCTACTTATCTGATAAAGCCATCACCGAAAACCACATTTTCATCTTGTTCTGTGGTTTGCTAACTTCCTGTTCTTTTGACGGACTCAAAGTTAGTAAAAAATTATATGTATGCGGCATCCGTTTCTCAACAGAGCCTTCAACTGCAATATTGCGATATGACTCCGTTGCAACGGTCCTCCTTGAAATTAATGACATCCGGTGCCATGCAACGGACTGCTCAGATGTAATGTGAATTAGGCTTAAGGCACATTTTGTTATTGTATTCTTATATGATTGATTGTAAAGGTCAATTTTGTTTACATAGCGCATATTTCGTTAGAATGAGTACAGTTACATGTACACAATAATACAATTATTGTGAATAGTCAGGTTAATTTGATCATTTGATTTAAATGTTTACATCCGTTGCAAGATTTTTACTTTCGCCTGTCTATAGTCCATGTAACCTGAGCCTTCTGCACTATCTGGTACTCCTACTGAAGAGTGCTGATATTGAGTTAGGCAAACACCACATAACTCAATTAGTTTTATGCCCACACTTAGCCTTTATTATTTTGTTTAAAGGGTAGAAATATGAAAGTGGTGGAGATTTCTCTAGTTTGGATAAGGATATCACCTATTCCCCATTTCCTACCCCTCTTCTTCTCCACCCCATGGCTTCACAGGGTATATGATTAACTGGTTAGCAGAATGAGTGCCTATTTATGCAAGGCAGAGAATTCACACCATAGATTAGCCTTATTCTGTATAGCCTAATACTAATGCCTTTGAGTTTGTCAATATCCTGTCCAGAGAGGATGGTTTATAGTTGTTGTTTTTTGGGAAAGACCAATCATAGTATGTGTTTTGAAGTAAAACAAGGATAACAGTCTGCTCAAAGTCAGCAAATAGGCTCAGCAGTTTGCATTATACAGTTGAATAATATTTACCAGTTGTAGCTTATAATATATTTCCGGTTTCCATTGTACAAGTTATTGTTAAAAGATTTGTCCTACGTAAGTCTGACGTTATTGCATTATTGTTAACATTTAAGACCTATTGTTACAAGTTCACTACACTATTCTCTCAAAGGGACCCTAGAGTCTAATATTTTCTACAGTGTTTTTCCATGGTCCTAATGAATAACTAATGAACCCATATTGAACAGGATGTGTTATCCTGGGGACTGACTGGGGACTGGGCGTGATCTAGCGCTGGCACAATTGTCGTATTATAGTGTAACCGGCATCCATGGACAATAACTGAAAAAATAAACATCTAATCATCTTAATACATTTATTTTAAGAGAAAGGGTGATTCAATGTTATATTCAAGTAGCTATAGTTTACATGAAATGGGTAAAGTTGGTAGTCCTTTTACTCCTTAATTTGGTAGTCTTTTTACTCATGAACTCTTCAAAGAAACAATAAGCAAACACATCATAATATGATTATTGTGTATAGTCAAATTAATATAATTCATATAATAAAATCAGGCTACCTGATGGGACTTTTGATAAATGCAGAAAATCGTCCGTCAAAATAAAAATTTGACCACATTGACCATGTTATTTTTGCAAAACCTTTTTGATTCTGAGTTCGGAAATATAAGGTTTGTATGTGAACTATTTCAAGGATGCATGCTTTCAGTTTTTCCGAACTCACTTCACTCATAAAAGGGAGGCTTTGCTAACGGTGCTGGCCTATATGTAGATCAAATACACAGCTGGAATGCCAATTAAGCTGTTTACATGTCCTAATAATTTGAAAGATTGCTTAGAAAACTAGATGTTTTAATCGGCGTATGCTTACTTCGATTTTGACCTGCCAATTAAGATAAGCAAAGTAAGGTGTTTACATTACTATTTCCATATTTGACCTACTGCTACAATCAGTTTAACATCTAATTATTAGTCTGCATGTAAACATACTCAATGCTGTGAAGTACAATTAGAGATGTTAGTAGTACTGTATAGTCTCCACAGTGAAATGCTCAGAATATGTCTGTGACTTTCAGACAACGTTGTATGCTGACCAACCCTTGTTAAAGATTATTGTTTGTTACTGGCATGGTGGTCTATTTAAAACAGTGCAGCTGTTTTTAATTGAACCTTTATTTTAAAACGGAGTCATGCTGAGACCAAGGTCTCTTTTTCAGAGCAGTCCTGTAATTACAAAAATATTGAAGGAATCTCCAGAGTAAGCCATCCCTTAGACCAGGTCTGGTCTGGGTGCTCTAAATCCTCGCAACAGATGCATTCATATTTTGGATTAATGGAAACATCTATAACAAAAATATCAAATTTTTGGGCTTGAAAGTGCAAAAATATTAGTGTTATTGGAAGTACTAAAATATTTTGCTGTAGCTCTCTTGAGACATGTTTTGATAGAGTTGTTTAGTGCTAAAGACTATATGTACACGTTAATGGGATGCTGGCCCATGTTGACTACAATGCTTCCAACAGTTGTGTCAAGTTGGCTGGATATCCTTTGGGTAATATCTCTGGCCTACACACAATACCACATAATGTCAAAGTGGAACTATGTTCTTAGAGATTAAAAAAATAAAAATAAAATTAAAAGCTGAAATGTCTTGAGACAAAAAGTATTCAACTCCTTCGTTATGGAAAGCCTAAATAAGTTGAGGAGAAAAATGTTGCTTAACAAGTCACATAATAAGTTACATGGACTCACTCTGTGTGCAATAATAGTGTTTAATATGATTTTTGAATAACTACCTCATCTCTGTACCCCAGACATACAATTATCTGTGAAGTCCCTCGGTCGAGCACTGAATTTCAAACACAAATTCAACCACAAAGACGAGGGAGGTTTTCCAAAGCCTCACAAAGAAAGGTACCTATTAAATGACAGAGTGAAAAGAAAGAAGCCTGTAACAAATAAAAAATATTCCAAAACATGCATCCTGTTTGCAATAAGGCACTAAAGTAAAACTTGTCCTGAATACATTTTTTATGTTTTAGGGCAAATCCAACACATCACTGAGTACCACTCATATGTTCAAGCATGGTGGTGGCTGCCTCAGGTTATGGGTATGCTTGTCTAGCAATGATGAACAACCAACTTGACAGAGCTTGAAGAATAAAATGTAAATACATGTTGTACAAACCAGGTATGCAAAGCTCTTAGAGCCTTACCCAAAAATACTCACAGCTGTAATCACTGCCAGATGTGATCATAACATTTTCAATACATTTGCAAAAAATTAAAAAAACATGTTTAAATGGGTGAGATAAATCTATTTAATCAATTTTGAATTCAGGCTTTAACCCAATAAAAAGTGGAATAAGTCAAAGTGTATAAATACTTTCTGAAGGCACTGTATGCTAAAATGTTTATTCTATTCTACTGAGCCATTTACTTTATGTTCGTATTCTTATAGTTTATTATTTCTTATTGTTGTTGCATTGTCAAGAAGGAACCTGCAAGTACGCATTTCGTTGGACTGTGTATACCATATCTACATATGACTAATAAAACCTGAAACTTGAAACATACATATTAGGGGGACCGAGCGGCGCAGTGGTCTAAGGCACTACAGATTCGAGTTCGATTCCGGGCTATATCACAACCGGCCATGATCGGGTCCCATAGGGCTGCTCACAATTGTCCCAACATCGTTTTGGTTAGACTGACGAGGTTCAGAAGACAGTTATTTGTTTCTGGACATTTTGAGCCTGTAATCGAACCTACAAGTGCTGATGCTCCAGAAACTCAACTAGTCTAAAGAAGGCCAGTTTTATTGATTCTTTAATCAGAAAAACAGTTTGCAGCTGTGCTAACATAATTGCAAAAGGGTTTTCTAATGATCAATTAGCCTTTAAAATGATAAACTTGGATTAGCTAACACAACGTGCCATTAGAACACAAGAGTGATGGTTGCTGATAATGGGCCTCTGTACGCCTATGTAGATATTCCATTAAAAAAATCAGCCGTTTCAGCTACAATTTATTTCTACAATGTCATTTACAACATTAACAATGTCTATACTGTATTTCTGATCAATTTGATGTTATTTTAATGGACAGAAAATGTCCTTTCTTTTCTCAAAAACAAGGACATTTCTAAGTGACCCCAAACTTTTGAACGGTAGTGTATATAATTTAAATATAGGACAAAACACACATCACAACAAGAGAGACAACACAACACAACACTACATAAAGAGAGCTAAGACAACATCATAGCAAGGCAGCAACACATGACAACACAACATGGCAGCAGCACAACATGGTAGCAGCACAAAACATGGTGCAAGCATTATTGGGCACAGACAACAGCACAAAAGGAAAGAAGGTGGAGACAACAATACATCACGCAAAGCAGCCACAACTGTCCAGTTTGAGTGTTTGTTGCAACTCGTTCCAGTCTCTAGCTGCAGCGAACTGAAAAGACGAGCGAGCCAGGGATGTGTGTGCTTTGGGGACCTTTAACAGAATGTGACTGTCAGAAAGGGTGTTGTATGTGGATGATGAGGGCTGCAGTAGATATCTCAGATAGGGGGAGTGAGGTCTAAGAGGGTTTTATAAGTAAGCATCAACAAGTGGGTCTTGCAACGGGTATATAGAGTGCAGTGATGTGTCCTATATGGAGCGTTGGTGGAAAATCTGATGGCCGAATGGTAAATAACATTTAGCCGTTCGAGAGCACCCTTACCTGCCGATCTATAAATTATGTCTCCGTAATCTAGCATGGGTAGGATGGTCATCTGAATCAGGGTTATTTTGGCAGCTGGGGTGAAAGAGGAGTGATTACGATAGAGGAATCCAAGTCTAGATTTAACTTTAGCCTGCAGCTTTGATATGTGCTGACAGAAGGACAGTGTACCGTCTAGCCATACTCCCAAGTGCTTGTATGAGGTGACTACCTCAAGCTCTAAACCCTCAGAGGTATTAAGCACATCTGTGGGGAGAGGGGCATTCTTCTTACCAAACCACATGACCTTTGTTTTGGAGGTGTTCAAAACAAGATTAAGGGTTGAGAAAGCTTGTTGGACACTAAGAAAGCTTTGTTGTAGAGCGTTTAACACAAAATCCAGGGAGGAGCCAGCTGAGTATAAGACTATCATCTGCATATAAATGTATGAGAGGGCTTCCTACTGCCTGAGCTATGTTGTTGATGTAAATTGAGAAGAGCGTGGGGCCTAGGTTTGAGCCTTGGGGTACTCCCTTTGCCGACAGGCAATGGCTGAGACAGCAGATGTTATGACTTAATACACTGCACTCTTTGATAGAAATAGTTAGCAAACCAGGCCAAAGACCCCTCAGAGACACCAATACTCCTTAGCTGGCCCACAAGAATGGAATGGTCTACCATATCAAAAGATTTGGCCAAGTCAATAAAAATAGCAGCACAACATTGATTAGAATCAAGGGCAATGGTAACATAATTGAAGACCTTTAAGGTTGCAGTGAGCGGAAACCAGATTGCATACCAGAGAGAATAACATAGACATCAAGAAAGCCAGTAAGTTGATTATTGACAAGTTTTTCCAACACTTTTGATAAACAGGGCCAAATAGAAATAGGCCTATAACAGTTAGGATCCGCTTAATTTCCCCCTTTAAATGAAGTGGCTGCCTTCCAAGCAATGGGAACCTCCCCAGAAAAGAGAGACTGGTCAATAAGGTCGAAGATAGGCTTGGTGATGATAGGGGCAGCAATCTTAAAGAAGAAAGGGTCTAAACCATCTGACCCAGAGGTTTTTTGGGGGTCAAGTTTCAGGAGTTCCTTTAGCACATCAGACTCAGTGACCACCTGCAGGGAGAAACTTTGTTGCGGGCAGGGGAAAAAGAGGGAGAAGCGGCAAGGAGGCATGGCTGAATCAAATAGGAATCCTGACTTAACTTCTTAGGGAGCAGTGGGGTGCTGTCGCCCCACCTACGACATCATCCGGAAAAATGCAGAGCGCCAAATTCAAATTACAAAAATAGTAATATTAAACATTTATGAAAATACAAGTGTTGCACACTCTTCAAAAGCTTAGAATCTTGGTAATCTCACAGCATTGTCAGATTTCAAAAAGGCTTTACGGCGAAAGCATAGCATTTGATTGTCTGAGGACAGCGCCGCGCACACATATTCAATTAGCATAATAACAACCAGCACGGGGTGTCACAAAACTCAGAAATAGCGATAAAATAAATCGCTTACCTTTGAAGATCTTCATCTGATGGCAATCCCAAGGGTTCCAGATACACAAATGTTCCTTTTGTTCGATAAAGTCCCTCTATATATTCATAAAGCTCTGTTTTGGTTGGCGCGTTTTGTTCAGTAATCCACCTGCTCAAAGGCGTTCATCCATGCAGACAAATAATATCCCAAAAGTACCGGTAAAGTTCGTTGAAACAAGTCAAACAGTGTTTCTAATCAATACTCAGATACCCTAATATAAACAATAATATTTCAGACGGAATATAGCCTGTTGAATAGAAAAGAAAAATAGCTAAGAGCGCGCTCACTGTCACTCACGTAAACCATAACAGGACACTTCACGAGACCTCAGGAAGAACAGCTCTTACTCCTTGGTTATTCAAGATAAAAGCCTGAAACCTTGTCTAAAGACTGTTGACATCTAGTGGAAGCCATAGGTACTGCAATCTGGGAGCTGGATCCCCCTCCTTTCTATAGCATGTCAATGGGAAAAGTGTCACTTCACAGAATCACATTTTCCGGATGGATTCTTCTCGGGTTTTTGCCTGCCAAATCAGTTCTGTTATACTCACAGACATTATTTGAACAGTTTTTAAAACTTCAGAGTGTTTTCTATCCAATACTACCAATTGCATGGATATCCTACCTTCTGGGCCTGAGTAACAGGCAGTTTACTTTGGGAATGTCAGACTCTCCGTACTTCCGAACACTGCCCCCTAGCATGTAGAGGTTAACCGTTTTCCAGAACTTCTTGGGGTTAGACCCACAGAGAGAGAACTGCTCCTTAAAGTAACTAACTTTGGCCTTCCGGATAGTCTGAGTGCACTTGTTTCTCAATTGTCTGAACGAGAGCCAGTCAGCCTGAGTATGCGTGTGCCGAGCCTATCGCCAAATGCAATTCTTGAAGTGGAGTAACTCTGCAAGATCACGGTCGAACCAGGTGCTGAACTTAATATTTTTTTTTTTTTATCTAATTTTCTTTATGGAGGCGTGTTTGTTAACAATACCACTGAAAATATCAAAAAAGAAAGTCCAAGCGTCTTCGACAGAGGGGATCAAGCTGATTCTATACCACAGTTGACAATGCATGTCAGAGCAAAAACCAAGCCATGAGGTTGAAGGAATTGTCCATAGAGCTCCGAGACAGGATTGTGTCGAGGCACAGATCTGGGGAAGGGTACCAAAAAATGTCTGCAGCATTGAAGGTCCCCAAGAACACAGTGGCTTTCATCATTTTGAGATTAGAGGACCTTCCAGAAGGACAACCATTCTGCAGCACTCCACCAATCAGGGCTTTATGGTAGAGTGGCCAGACGGATGCCACTCTTCAGTAAAAGGAACATGACAGCCCTCTTGGAGTTTGCCAAAAAGCATGTAAAGGACTCTCAGATCATGAAAAACAAGATTCTCTGGTCTGATGAAACCAAGATTGAACTCTTTGGCCTGAATGCCAAGTGTCACGTCAAAACCTGGCACCATCCCTACGGTGAAGCATGGTGGTGGCAGCATCATGCTGTTGGGATGTATTTCCGCAGCATGGACTGTGAGACTAGTCAGGATCGAGGGAAAGATGAACGGAGCGAAGTACAGAGAGATCGTTGATAAAAACCTGCTCCGGACCTCAGACTGGGGTGAAGGTTCACCTTCCAACAGGACAACGACCCTAAGCATACAGCCAAGACAACACAGGAATGGCTCTGAATGTCCTTGAGTGGCCCAGCCAGAGCCCGGACTTGATCCCAATCGAACATCTCTGGAGAGAACTTAAAATATATGTACAGCAACGTTTCCCTTCCAACCTGACAGAGCTGGAGACGATCTGCAAAGAAGGATGAGAAACTCCCCAAATACAAGTGTGCCAAGCTTGTAGCGTCATACTTAATGAAGGATCGGCGTCCCGTCAATGGGACAGTTGTAAATCATTCAGTGCGTTATGTCAAGATTGCAGATTTTAGAGTAACAACAAATGTCGATACATAGAAGTGTCTTATATCGGCTGAAAGCTTAAATTCTTGTTAATATAACTGCACTGTCCAATTTACAGTAGCTATTACTGTGAGAAAGAATGCCATTCTATTGTTTGAGGAGAGCTCCTAACAACAAAACTGTTTTTTTTCACCGCGATAGGTTTGATAAATTCACCTCTGAAGGTGAAACGTGTACTTACATTCAGTGTTATTTTCTCCTACATATCAATTCATATTTCCACGAACTTCAAAGTGTTTCCTTTCAAATGGTACCAAGAATATGCATATCCTTGCTTCAGGGCCTGAGCTACAGGCAGTTCGATTTGCGTATGTCATTTAGGCAAAAATTGAAAAAAAGGGGGCTATCCCTAAGAACTTTTTAAGAAGATACACGGCTGTAATCGCTGCTAAAGGTGCTTCAACAAAGTACTGAGTAAAGGGTCTGAATACTTATGCAAATAAATATTTCAGTAAATTTTTTATAAATTTGCGACAATTTCTAAACTGTTTTTGCTTTGTCATTATCTGGTATTGTGTGCAGATTGATCAGGGAAATAACTATTTAGTCAATTTTAGAATAAGGCTCTAATGTAACAAAATGTGGAAAAAGTCAGGGGATCTGAATACTTTCACGAATGCACTGTACATTTGAGTTGTCAACAAACGCAAATTTAAAGTGAAATATATATATTTTTTAACCATCTCATTGGATTTAGGGTAGAAATGTGTGAAAAAAAATATCCAATCACTTTGATTCAATGATTGAATTGTATTGTTGAAATGACATTGATTCAACTAGTTTGTGCCCAGTGGGTTTCTATTCTAGTTGTATTGTTTTACTTGTGCGCTAAAGTGCAGCCAGAGTAGAATCATGTTAATTCCTGTGAGTAAGAACTTTCCAAAGAAAGGCATCCTATGGAACTCCTGTCAAAAAAATCAGTTAGTTGTGTATGGCATTTCCTGCAGTTAAAATTGCAATATGCAGAAATCGTCATTTCCTGGTTGATAAAATTCTAATAGTTCACCTTATTTCAGTTTCTGTGACAAAACAAGTGTAGAGAATCATTGTACAATGTAAACCACTGCAAAATATTTTGTCAATAACCCAAAATATAGTATTTTATTTTCAAATGTTTAAAGCTGGTATAAAAAACGAAAGTAAAAGATAAAAAAACTGAACTTAAAAACCGGATGCATAGAAATAGTGCACATAGAACAGATCTACCGCTTCATAGACTTCAATGTGAAGCTCTATAACTCACGTTTCTATGTGAATTTAGTCTGTCACCCCAAAAAGTTACATATTGCAGCTTTAAGCTGAAACTTAGCACACTCTGACATATTGGGCTTTATATAGTAAATTGCAAATTGTATGGTTGGGCTATTTGTGTCTAACGGGATACTTTGGGATTTTGGCAATGGATCCCTTTATCTACTTCCCCAGAGTCAGATGAACTCATGGATACCATTTTTCTCTGCATCCAGTATGAAGGAAGTTCATTTCGGGAGCCAATGCTAACTAGCGTTAGCGCAATGACTATGGTATCTATTAGCATTCTAGCAGTTACCACATACTTCCAGTCATTGCGCTAATGCTAGTTAGCAACTTCATTCAAATTGCACGCGGAGACATACAAATAGTATCCACAAGTTCATCTGACTCCGGGGAAGTAGATTAAAGTGCTTCATTGTCAAAATCCTGGAGGGGAAAAAATGTGGATAGATTTCAGAGTGATACCTGTAATAAGCAGATTGCTGAAGGTGACCAGAGGGAAGGAGGAAGAGAGAGAGGACATAGAGAGAAACTGGGACAAAGAGGCACAACTTTGAGACTTCTAACTGCACAAAGTAGGCCCCCCACCCCCACTGGAGCCTAAGGGGCCATAAACTTGCACTTCACACCTCTGTTGCCAGGCCAGGTTGCTAGGATTGCCTTATTCAACTGTGGGGTCAGCCAATCACAGTCATCTGGGGTCACAAATACCCAATTCCTGCCACTTTCTCTCAGTCTTCAGCAAGCAGTGGCAGAGTGAGGAGCTCTCTTATAAACCTCTGCTCTGCACACCAACAGCTGGGCCACAACCAACTGACCTTTTTCCTGAAGCCCTGGACTCTGACAACACACGCTAGTGTTAGAGTGTGCGTCCATGATATAGTAAGTGGACTTTGCTGGGTGTGGGTGTATTGAAAACTACTTGTTTGTTTAGGCCAGCCAGTAGGTATACGTGGTGTATTCATTATGGAAATTGCTTACCGTTTTAAGAACCAAATGGAAGCAAACAAAGAAAAACGAGTTTCTATTGAACAAATTCAGGTAGGTTCATCACCGTTTCATTCTGCTTGCTTCTGCCTAACAAACGTTTTGCAACAGAATTGGCAGAATGAATACACCCCAGGCTTGGTCATTGCTACTATAGGCCTTAAGATAGCCGCTGTGTTGTGATGGCTGCCCCCATGGCCTTTTGTTTACATAGCATAGTCACATAGCATACTAACCCTAAGCTACCTGCTATTATATATTGTCATTCTGTGTGCTGTCTTAGTCTTTTGGTCAATGGCAGCCCTTTGCCCTGGTAGCCATCGCTGTTAGCCTTGCTAGTTGTATCTTCCCTGTATGCCTTATACTGTGCCTAGTCTACAAGCCCCTGGCCTAGCATGCTAGCCCACTGCTATATTGTTTATATTGAGTGCTATGTTTAACATAGAGGACTCATCTTTATATCTGTACCATTATATCATTTGTGACAGCATGGGCAGTACCAATGAGGCTACAACCCATAGGAATCCCAACCCAGTTGACTTCTTTGACTACTTTAAAATGGTGGAAGCCCTCAATGGCGCTGCTTATGCTAAAATGGCCTTTTGGTCACTAGAGGCCTATATTTTTCTGTATGCCTATTCTACATGCATACTCTCTATCTTCTGTTCTATTACAGATACCACCAGCACTACCACTATTACCAGTCCCCTCTTGCTCTGTTTGTGTGCGTCTTACGTGTGTGCAATAAAATGTTTTCTGTGCATCTGTCTCCTACTGGTCATTGGCACGCCTTCTAACAGAGGCGCCGGGACGATTGTACCTATATTTAACTCTTTCGGAGATCACCACCAGTTGGTGGAGCTCTTTTTAAATCAGGGATGGTAAATTATGAGTCATTGTAGGCATGGCAGGCATACACTTATAAGGCCTTGATGATGCTACTAGCATAGCTCCATAAACAGTGCATTCGGAAAGTATTCAGACCCCTTGACATTTTCCACAGTTTGTTATGTTACAGCAAAATTGTCCGTAGAGCTCTGAGACAGGATTGTCGAGGCACAGATATGGGGAAGGGTACCAAAACATTTCTGCAGCATTGAAGGTCCCCTAGAAAACAGTGGCCTCCATCATTCTTAAATTTAATTTGTTTGGAACCACCAAGACTCTTCCTAGGGGGCTACGTATGCGGGGCGCTGTCCTCAGACAATCAAATGCTATGCTTTCGCCGTAAAGCCTTTTTGAAATCTGACAACGCTGTGAGATTACCAAGATTCTAAGCTTTTGAATAGTGTGCAACACTTGTATTTTCATGAATGTTTAAGATTACTATTTTTGTAATTTGAATTTGGCGCTCTGCATTTTTACGGATGTTGTCGTAAGTGGGTCGCTAGCGCCCCACTGATCCCTAAGAAGTTTTAAGAAGGCAGAGCATCACTTCATTAAAGACTTTTCCCCATCTTAGCTACTACTGCATCAATATGTTTTGACCATGACAGTTTACAATCTAGTGTTACTCCAAGAAGTTTAGTCATCTCAACTTGCTCAATTTCCACATTATTTATTACAAGATTTAGTTGAGGTTTAGGGTTTAGTGAGTGTTTTGTTGCAAATACAATGCTTTTAGTTTTAGAAATATTTAGGGCTAACTTATTCCTTGCCACCCACTCTGAAACTAACTGCAGCTCTTTGAGTGTTGCAGCCATTTCAGTCGCTGTAGTATAACAAGCATATTGGAATCATGATTCCATTCGTTCGCAGAGGCAAGCGTAATTAGAACTGAGATCAATAATATTAGTGTTCTGACCGTTGATAAACGCTCGGAACGCAATAATAAGTGGGTAAACGATAATTAACTAAATATAAAGGTGAGTAAATGCAATTTCACAAATGAAGGGGCATAAATGGCATTTACCCACTAAGTCCCTGGCTGCAACTACCAAACACTTGCTCTGTCTACCTTACCTGCACTCACCTGCGCTGTCTAGAATGCCTCATTAATTACTGTTGTCACATTCTCTTGCATAATTCAACAAGTGTGTCAATAGCAGGAGACCCTCAGATAAAAAATCTACTGTACGTGCTTGGCTAGATTACACCTATCTAAACATACTTTACATTGTTTGCAAGATCAGGCATAATATCATCAGTATAATCCAAGTGTTCATTTTCATAAATTGCTTTAATTTCAGCACATCTAATTTGTAGACATACTGTATTAAATTATCAATTACGCAAATGAACACCCATCAAAATAAAAAAAAAAATGTTTCTCTTTCTTGTGATGTACAGTAAGTGTTTGTTTGAGACGGTGTGTTAAATATTATAGATTAAACTGAAAGCCAATGTATCCCATGAAACCCATTTCAGCCATTACCGGGGTGTTTTTGACAGGTCATTACTTAAACTTTTCCGAGGTCGTAACGTTAACGGGAAAAAATGACAGTCACAAGCAAAAGTATGAAAGAGTCGCAGGAATAAAATGAAAGCAATCAATCCAGCGAGATTTAACTGACAAGTGGATTTGGCACCCCTAAACACAGGAAAAAACAGATCCTCAGGTGGGCAAGGCATGCATGTTGCTTTTATCATGCCTCGGTTTATTGATACATCACACCAGTTTATTGAGTTTGGTTGTTGTACAGTCAAATCTTTAACATTATCAAACTAGTCTGGAAGCTGGCCATATTTGTAACGAGTGCACTGAGTCAGGAAGCAAGTACAGGGAGTGAGTGTTTTAATAAATAAACAAAATACTACACAGTCAATAACACCTGAGGAAAGAACCAAGGGGAGTGACAGATATAGGAAAGATAATCAAGGAGGTGATGGAGTCCAGGTGAGTGTCATGTGGCGCTGGTGCGCTTGACAATGGTGACAGATGTGTGGGATAATCAGCAGTCTGATGACATAGAGGCCGGAGAGGGAGTATACGTGACAATATTGAACATATAGGTCAGAATCCTCAAGGAAAGTGACAAAGGGATTTAAATGGAGGCTTAAAGGCCTCTTAATAAAAAAAAAAAGCAAAGGGATGAGGATGGAGAAATGTCACCACGCTTAAATTCATAAATGGAGCTATGGTTGTAATAACTGGTACGTAAGGACTACGCATATTTTGAAGCTATAAATTGTTTATTTACCTATTTTTTGCAAACAATCCCAATGTCAGCTCTGTCCCAGCAGGAGCCATGATTCCTGTGACAGAGTTCCGGCAGTTCTCAGAGCAGCAGCCACAGTTCCGGGTTCTGAAGCCCTGGTGGGATGTGTTCACAGACTACCTCTCTGTGGTCATGCTAATGATCGGAGTGTTCGGATGCACCTTACAGGTTAGTGCACAGACTACCTCTCTGTGGTCATGCTAATGATCAGAGTGTTCGGATGCACCCTACAGGACAGTAGCATCAGACAGCTTCAAAATCTCTTCCATAAAAAGTATCTGTGAACAAGCAATTGTTTCTATGAGGTGCATACATATTCTAAACATTTTGTAGCATAAGCCTATACCCAGAGGGCAAAACTGGTTGAAGTTATGTTATGTTTCAGATTTCTGGTTGTAATTTTAAGTTTTACTCTTGTAGTTCACATAGTCTGCCTTATGTTCTGTGTACAGTACAGTCATGTTTTTATAGCATATATGTTTACTTTATCTGCTACTACCACCTAGATATAATTAGAGATAGGTTGAAATTCTTAAATCAAGTATTTAAAGTGACTTGCTGAATAGCAGATATTAAAATAAATGGTAAATAAGAAGTAATGACAGCTCTAGACCTTTTATTGTGGCGGTCCTGCAGTGACAAACAACCCAATGTTGGGTTCATATTAATCTCACCCACCAGCTGGCTCTCTCTCTCTGGCAAGACGTCTGGTTTCAGAGTGCATCAGAATGGGACTTGAATGGCAGTCAATGGCAGGAGCGGAGAAAACATCTGCAGGTTTTAATTGGCTGATCTTTCACTCCAGCACTATCTAGCACCTCCCCCTCTTTGTGGATTTCAATGTGCGAGCATAGCAAGCAATGTGCTAAACAAGGAAGTGAGGTCGGGAAATCAGAAAGTTTTCAAATATACATTTCATAAGCTCGAACTAAGAATCAATTGGGCACTGCTAAAATAATATGTTTGCTGTGATAGAACATTTTATTTCGATGGGTTATTTTCAAAGTCCCATCAATTCAAGCCTGGTGATTAGCTAAGGTTCATGTAAGCAGCGGTCTGGCTGGAGTTTACCAGCGGAAGGGGAAGACATTTCTGCACTCCACACAGAAACACACAGACTGCACCGCTCACCTGCCCCACCTCCTCTTCATAAACACATGGGGAACACATGGGAAACACACACCACACCGCTCACCAAAAATGGCATCCTGCCTGCCCCACCCCCTCTTCATAAACAAATGGGATTTGTCCAAAATGGCACCCTATTCCCTATAGTGCACTGGTCAAAAGTAATGCAATAAATACAGAATAGGAGGCCATTTGGGATGTAGTCATGATTCCAGCGGCCCATAACTTGTCACTTCTCTTCACCACTCTGACCAATTGGAGATGGTGGAGCTCGATCTGCTGTTTCTGGGCTGCGTCCCAAATTAACCCTATTCCCTAAGTAGTGGCCTACTTTTGACCAGTGCCCATAGGGGCTCCATCTATATATAAACCCCTGTAGATTAGGACTAATTATTTTTTGAAACCACCAAGCACCATTGATAGGAACTGATCTCTACAAAAAGACAGAATGAGTGTTTAAAAAAGGTGCTTTCACTGTTTGTTAATTTTGGGCAATGTGGCCTCAGAGCCACATGAAACATACTATACGTATTTCTGAGCACCTCGAAGACATATGTAATGCACTAAAGGTTAGTTAGAAAACAACAGTAGGGAGGTTGGTCAGGGAGGATGAAAGGTCTATCAATTGAAAGGTTGCGTGTTCGAGCCACATCATGGACAACTAGCATTTAAGCTTCCCATAACCCTTATTCTAACTTTAACCCAATTCACCTAACCTGCTACTACATAAATTATCCTAACCTTTTGTCATTAGTTCTGCTAAACACCAATGTAAATTCTCTCCGAAACTCTCCTTTGTTGTTAGGACACAACAAGCAACCTGGTCTCAGAGAAAGACGTATGATGCTATACGTTCGCCAAGATGTGTGTTATATTAACTCATCCAATTCGTATGTTATTGTATGACGGGGTAAGACATTTGAGACTATACGTCCTCTAATTCGTATGATATTGTACGATCGCTATTCTATTCATAATGTAACCTAACGTAATATATCATACTAAATGGAGGGAACAGATTCACTTACCACATCCTACGAATTGCCCTGGGACCAGTGGTGGAAAAAGTACCTAATTGTCATACTTGAGTAAAAGTAAATATTCCTTAATAGAAAATGACTCAAGTGAAAGTCACCCAGTAAAATCCTACTTGAGGAAAAGTAAAAAACTATTTGGTTTTAAATATACTTAAGTATCAAAAGTATAAACCATTTCAAATTCCTTATATTAAGCAAACCAGACGGCACGATTTTCTTGTTTTTTTATTTACTTACTGTCAGCCAGGGGCACACTCCAACACTCAGAAATAATTTACAAACAAAGCATTTGTGTTTAGTGAGTCCGCCAGATCAGATGCAGTAAGGATGACCAGTGCTTTTCTCTTTAAGTGCGTGAATTAGACTATTTTCCTGTCCTGCTAAGCATTCAAAATGTAACAAGTAGTTTTGGGTGACAGGGAAAATGTATGGAGTAGAAAGTACATTATTTTCTTTAGGAATGTAGTGGAGAAAAAGTAAAGTTGACAAAAATATAAATAGTAAAGTACAGATACCCCAAAAAATGACTTAAGCAGTACTTTAATGTATTTTTACTTAATTACTTTACACCACTGCCTGGGAGCACTGCCTGGGAGTTGTCAAAACACCACCCATGTGCTAACTTCCATTAGTTTATATTGGCGAATTGCAGCCTTGTCAAAGAAGACGGTCAACGAAGACGGTGTACTAGCTCTAATTAATACATGTCGTGCCTTTATGGGACTGTGTGTCTGAGTTTAGATTATTGAAGGTTAACACTGGCTCTGCGAACGGGACATTTTAACAGAGAGAAGCCAATGAATAGCTCTACACACTAGCTACCACATATAGGGAGAGAAGGAGGGAGGGCAGAGAGAGACAGCAGGAGAAAGAGTGAGAGTAAGCGAGGGGAGAGCGTGGGAAAGTGATATAGAGAGGGCGAGTGAGAGAAAGCGAGCAAGAGGGGAGATTGAGAGAGAGAGAGAGAGTGTATATATAGAGAGAAATAATGATGCTGCTCTTCTCTCCAGAGACTATACTCAGCAGGTCTGACTGTTTCTCCTGTCCTGCCCTGTACTGCTGCAGCACAACTCTTGCTCGCTTTCTCTCTCACTCTCCCTCTCTATATCCTTTTCCCTCTCTCTCACTATCTCCCCTCGCTTACTCTCACTCTTTCTCCTGCTTTGACTCATTTCCTCTGTCCCATAAACCACATGTCACTGATCTGGATCTATGTAAAACCTTTCGAAGCTGAAGAAGAAAAAAATGATATTTTGTTTTTCTCACTGTAATTACATCACCACAACTTGGGTCCATGATTCATCTAAGTGTTATAAAAGATGCAATGGCAGGTCAAAGCATAACAAATGATTATTTTGGTACAGTATTGCATTGCATTAGAGGGAGTGTCTCCCTCTTCAGTCGGCGGTTGGCTAAAGCACTAATTGGTTATTTCCTGTCTGAGTCACATCTTAACCAGTGACGTCAGAGCAGAAATGA
This sequence comes from Brachymystax lenok tsinlingensis, assembly GCA_030435695.1. NCBI lineage: Eukaryota > Metazoa > Chordata > Actinopteri > Salmoniformes > Salmonidae > Brachymystax > Brachymystax lenok. The sequence continues at coordinate 29,188,621 of CM059790.1, forward strand.
GACATGGCCTGGTTTCCTGATAACAATGGAACTTAGGCTTACGAGTGTTTTAACAATGCATCATTCGTACAACAGCCGAAGATGTAACATGCGTTTCCCAAACACCACGTAGAGAGAACGTTCGCTAAATGTGTCGTTAGACCATGTGTTGATACTGATAAGATCGAAAGAAAAGCAGCGCTGCTCTCAGATCAGCTTTCTCCATTCAAATCTTACCTTAACATTAGAATTACGCCACAATACTGATGACGGATCAGCTCCTAGAGATATTACCACCTATGGCTCCAAATATTAAGGCGGCTTATAATGCTTACCCAATAAGAATGCGCTACGTTACCAATCAGGGACATCATCGTGCACATGTTAAACATGCAATACAATGAGTCATAAATTACAGACAGTAGCCTTTTGTCAAAATAGAACACAATTGATTAAACACTGTAGAATTTATTTCAATATGATTGAAATATATAGGCCCATGTAACCTATTTATCTTCCTCTATGGGATCGGTGTCCCCTCCACAGGACGGTTGAGCTAACGTAGGCTAATATGATTAGCATGATGTTGTAAGTAACAAGAACATTTCCCAGGACATAGACATGTCTGATATGGGTAGAAAGCTTAAATTCGTGTTAATCTAACTCCACTTTCTAATTTACAGTAGATATTACAGTGAATACCATGCAATTGGTTAAGGAGAGTGCATAGTTATGAACTTTAAAATGTATTAATAAACCAATTAGGCACATTTGGGCAGTTTAGATACATTTTGAAATGAAATGGTTCATTGAATCAGTCTAAAACTTTGCACATACACTGCTCCCATCTCGTGGCCAAATTCTAAATTGCGCCTAACCTGGATTAGCACATTATGGCCTTTCTCTTGCATTTCCAAGATGATGTGACAAAATAAATATAAAAACACGTGTTATCTTTTACCAGATCTAATGCGTTATATTCTACTACATTAATTTCACATTTCCACAAACTTCTAAGTGTTTCCTTTCAAATGGTGTCAAGAATATGCAGACCCTTGCTTCAGGTCCTGAGCTACAGGCAGTTAGATTTGGGTACATGTATGTCATTTTAGATGAAAATTGAAAAAAAGGTCAGAACCTTAATTAATGCAGTCATCTCGGCTTTCAATTGAAGCATATTTGTATCCTTCATTTGGTTGTAATTGAAGTAATCAGATAAACATCTTGATCCTATGTTTAGCGGAGATCTTCTGTGAATAAAGTGACGAAGGTGGCAATGCACTTACAGTGGGGCAAAAAAGTATTTAGTCAGCCACCAATTGTGCAAGTTCTCTCACTTAAAAAGATGAGAGAGGCCTGTAATTTTCATCATAGGTACACTTCAACTATGACAGACAAAATGAGGAAAGAAAATCCAGAAAATCACATTGTAGGATTTCTAATGAGTTTATTTGCAAATTATGGTGGAAAATAAGTATTTGGTCACATACAAACAAGCAAGATTTCTGGCTCTCACAGACCTGTAACTTCTTCTTTAAGAGGCTCCTCTGTCCTCCACTCGTTACCTGTATTAATGGCACCTGTTTGAACTTGTTATCAGTATAAAAGACACCTGTCCACAACCTCAAACAGTCACACTCCAAACTCCACTATGGCCAAGACCAAAGAGCTGTCAAAGGACACCAGAAACAAAATTGTAGACCTGCACCAGGTTGGGAAGACTGCATCTGCAATAGGTAAGCAGCTTGGTTTGAAGAAATCAACTGTGGGAGCAATTATTAGGAAATGGAAGACATACAAGACCACTGATAATCTTCCTCGATCTGGGGCTCCACGCAAGATCTCACCCGTGGGGTCAAAATGATCACAAGAACGGTGAGCAAAAATCCCAGAACCACACGGGGACCTAGTGAATGACCTGCAGAGAGCTGGGACCAAAGTAACAAAGCCTACCATCAGTAACACACTACGCCGCCAGGGACTCAAATCCTGCAGTGCCAGACGTGTCCCCCTGCTTAAGCCAGTACATGTTCAGGCCCGTCTGAAGTTTGCTAGAGAGCATTTGGATGATCCAGATGAGGATTGGGAGAATGTCAGATGAAACCAAAATAGAACTTTGGTAAAAACTCAACTCGTCGTGTTTGGAGGACAAAGAATGCTGAGTTGCATCCAAAGAACACCATACCTACTGTGAAGCATTGGGGTGGAAACATCATGCTTTGGGGCTGTTTTTCTGCAAAGGGACCAGGACGACTGATCCGTGTAAAGGAAAGAATGGGGCCATGTATCGTGAGATTGAGTGAAAACCTCCTTCCATCAGCAAGGGCATTGAAGATGAAACGTGGCTGGGTCTTTCAGCATGACAATGATCCCAAACACACCACCCAGGCAACGAAGGAGTGGCTTCGTAAGAAGCATTTCAAGGTCCTGGAGTGGCCTAGCCAGTCTCCAGATCTCAACCCCATAGAAAATCTTTGGAGGGAGTTGAAAGTCCGTGTTGCCCAGCGACAGCCCCAAAACATCACTGCTCTAGAGGAGATCTGCATGGAGGAATGGGCCAAAATACCAGCAACAGTGTGTGAAAACCTTGTGAAGACTTACAGAAAACGTTTGACCTCTGTCATTGCCAACAAAGGGTATATAACAAAGTATTGAGAAACTTTTTTTATTGACCAAATACTTATTTATCTCAATACTTTGTTATATACCCTTTGTTGGCAATGACAGAGGTCAAACGTTTTCTGTAAGTCTTCACAAGGTCTACAATTTTGTTTCTGGTGTCCTTTGACAGCTCTTTGGTCTTGGCCATAGTGGAGTTTGGAGTGTGACTGTTTGAGGTTGTGGACAGGTGTCTTTTATACTGATAACAAGTTCAAACAGGTGCCATTAATACAGGTAACGAGTGGAGGACAGAGGAGCCTCTTAAAGAAGAAGTTACAGGTCTGTGAGAGCCAGAAATCTTGCTTGTTTGTATGTGACCAAATACTTATTTTCCACCATAATTTGCAAATAAATTCATAAAAAATCCTACAATGTGATTTTCTGGATTGTATTTCCTCATTTTGTCTGTCATAGTTGAAGTGTACCTATGATGAAAATTACAGGCCTCTCATCTTTTTAAGTGAGAGAACTTGCACAATTGGTGGCTGACTAAATACTTTTTTGCCCCACTGTATGTATGTATGTTATATATATTACATCTATATATATCCTTCGAATTTCTCCTAACATTCACAACATCTGTAACAAGCACCACAGAACATTCCCCAAACATGCTCATTATGTTTCGAGGTAATGTTATAACACAATGCACCAGTAATGTTTTAGAACATACAACAAAATGTGAGAGCAACTTTCTGTCGACATCAGTCAAATGTTGTACAAACATTGTATAATCATCAGCACAACTGGACAGTTTTTGTGTTATGAGAACATTTGTTGCAACCGAATGAATGTTCTGGGAACTTTCACAGACACAATTTTGGTTTGTGGAGTTATTGTTTGTTCTTTGTTTTATTTCAGGTGAGGCAGGACAAAATCATCTGCCTTCCCCAAAAAATGTCCATGTACAACCAAACAATACTCTTACCAAATAAAACTGCTGTGCAGCCGGATGTGCACGAGATGATGGGCCGGAAAACAAACTTGGACTTCCAGCAGTATAGCTTCATCAACCAGATGTGCTATGAGAAAGCTCTGCACTGGTATGCCAAGTACTTCCCGTACCTAGTCCTCATACACACCCTCATCTTCATGGTGTGTAGCAATTTCTGGTTCAAGTTCCCAGGCTCTAGCTCTAAGATAGAGCATTTCATCTCCATCTTGGGAAAGTGCTTTGACTCCCCCTGGACTACCAGAGCTCTGTCTGAGGTGTCTGGAGAGAACCCAGAGGAGAAGGTATTGTTGGTATGTGTTTGTATGTACTGTATTTATGTATTTACTGTGGGTGTGTGCCTGTGTAAAATTCTGTTTTTTCCAGTACTAGGCTCAATCTGTATCCCGGAAACCAGCCCTATATTGTATATATTTTAAATAAAATGCATTAATCCATTCATTCATGAATTAATTCAAGGACAACAAGAAGAGTAGAGCGATCCTCAATGTGTCTGTAGAGGGGAACCTGGACAACCTGGAAAAGACCCAGTCCCTCAAATCCATCCCAGAGAAGATCGTAGTGGACAAGCCCACAGCCAGCGCCCTGGATAAGAAGGAAGGAGAACAGGCAAAAGCTCTGTTTGAGAAGGTGAAGAAGTTCCGCCTGCACGTGGAAGAGGGGGACATCCTCTATGTTATGTATGTTCGCCAGACTGTTCTCAAGGTGTTCAAGTTCCTCCTCATCATCGCGTATAACAGTGCTTTAGTCTCTGAGGTGCAGATCACAGTGAAGTGCAGTGTGGACATACAGGACATGACGGGATATAAGCATTTCTCCTGTAATCACACCATGGCCCACCTGTTCTCTAAGTTGTCGTACTGTTACCTGTGCTTCGTGGCTGTGTACGGATTCACCTGCCTCTACACTTCCTACTGGCTCTTCTACCGCTCACTGAAGGAGTACTCCTTTGAATACGTGAGGCAAGAAACGGGAATTGATGACATTCCAGATGTGAAGAATGACTTTGCCTTCATGCTGCACATGATCGACCAGTATGATCCACTGTATTCCAAGAGGTGCAAAACTTTTTCTTAAATTAGACAATTGTAAATTCTTTCAAGTGATTCAGCTCTTTGTTGTTATTGATAAGTATGTAATGCCTCCAATTGTAAACAAACCATTCATGTGGCAATGTATAGCTGCCCTCTGCTCCAACCCTTCGAAGGGGTTATTGTGTTACTATTTTTCCTTTTAGTTTATTTAGCACATTTTTTGAACTTAAATACTCTGCATTGTTGGTTAAGGGCTTGTAAGTAAGCATTTCATGGTAAGGTCTACACTTGTTTTATTCAGCGCTTGTGACAAAAATTATTTTTATTTTAATAAAGCAGAAGACTAGTTTCCATTGCACGTCCTTTTACATAGTTTTTAGGACAATAAAGTAATCTTCTTATTCTCTCTTTCTGTCTCTCTCTCAGGTTCGCAGTGTTCCTGTCTGAGGTCAGCGAGAACAAACTGAAACAGCTGAACCTGAACCATGAATGGACGCCAGAGAAGCTGCGTCAGAGACTGCTGACCAACCACAACGACAGACTGGAGCTGCAGCTGTTCATGCTGTCTGGGCTCCCGGACACCATCTTCGAGGTGATAGAGCTCCAGTCCCTGAAGCTAGAGATCATCAACAACGTAACCATCCCAGCTTCCATCGCCCAGCTGGAAAATCTCCAGGAGCTGTCTCTGTATCAGTGTTGCTTAAAGATCCACACCACAGCCACTTCCTTCCTCAAGGAGAAACTCAAGGTATGCTATTCTGGAAATATTTTGGTATGGCATGTTTTTTTATGTCTCTTGACTTTGTATTCTGTTTTTGTCTCGTACAGTATGTGGGTCAGCAATCAGGGCTCAAACCACTCAGTTTATAATGTAGTATATACTATATTAATTACTGTAGGGTTTTGCGGACTGTAGTGTTTTTGATGACATTACTGTAGTATTTACTGTAGTGTTTTTGGAGTCAAGTATTGTTATGAACCCAATAACTAGCCTATGGAAATTGATGCATTCGCTTTGTCTAGAGGTCCTAGGCCTAGTTACAGAGCCTTCAAAAGTTATTCACACCCCTTGTCATTTTCCACATTTTGTTGTGTTACAAATTGGGATTAAAATGGATTTAATTGTCGTTTTGTCAACGATCTACACTAAATACGTAATAGAAGATAACTATTTTTTAACAAATATTAGAATTTAACATTTGGTCATTATTCTTTTCAAAATTCAAGCTCTGACAAATTGGTTGTTAATCATTGTTAGACAACCACTTTCAGGTCTTGCCATTGATTTGTGAGCAGATTTAAGTCAAAACTGTAACTCAGCCACTGATGAACGTTCACATTCTTCTTGGTAAGCAACTACAGTGTAGATTTGGCCTTGTGTTTTAGGTTATTGTCCTGCTGAAAGGTGAATTAATCTCCCGGTGTGTGGTGGAAAGCAGACTCAACCAGGCTTTCCTATATGATTTTGCCTGTGCTTAGCTCATTCTGTTTGTTTTTATCCTGATAAACTCCCCAGTCTTTAACGATTAAAAGCCTACCCATAACATAATGCAGCCACCACTATGCTTGAAAACTTGGAGATTGGTACTCAGTAATGTCTTGCATTGGATTTGCCCCAAACATAACACTTTGTATTCAGTACAAAGTGAATTGCTTTGCCACATTTTTTTGCAGTATTACTTTAGTGCCTTGTTGCAAACAGGATGCATCTTTTGGAATATTTGTATTCTGTACAGGCTTGCTTCTTTTCACTCTGTCAATGATGTTAGTATTGTGGAGTAACTACAATGTTGTTGAACCATCCTCAGTTTTCTCCTATCACAGCCATTAAACTCTGTAACCGTTTTAAAGTCACCATTGAGCGGTTTCCTTCCTCTCCGGCAACTCAGTTAGGAAGGACACCTGTATCTTTGTAGTGACTGGAGGTATTGATACGCCATCCAAAGTGTAATTAATAACTTCACCATGCTCAATTGGATATTCAGTGTCTGCCTTTTTATTTTATCTACCAATAGGGGCCCTTTTTTGCGAGGCATTGGAAAACCTGTCTGGTCTTTGTGGTTGAATCTGTGTTTGAAATTCACTGCTCGACTGAGGGAACTTACAGATAATTGTAAGTGTGGGGTACAGAGATGAGGTAGTCATTAAAAAATCATGTTAAACACTATTATTGCCATGCAACTTATTTTGTGACTTGTTAAGCACGTTTTTACTCCTGAACTTAAGGCTTGCCATAGCAAAAGGGATATATACTTATTGACTCAAGACATTTCAGCTCTTCATTTTTTATTAATTTGTAAAAAATGTAAAACATAATTTCACTTTATGCGGTATTGTGTGTATTCCAGTGACCAAAACATCTTAATCAAGTTTATATACAGGTTGTATCACAACAAAATGTGAAAAAGATTAAGGGGTGTGAATACTTTCTGAAGGCACTGTACATGGTCTGTAACCTGAAGGAATGTGTGCATCTATGTGAGTAATCAGCGTATGTGCCTCGGTGTTGAATGTACACTACCGTTCAAAAGTTTGGGGTCACTTAGAAATGTCCTTGTTTTTAAAAGAAAATCTAATTTCTTGTCCATTTAAAATAACATTAGATTGATCAGAAATACAGTGTAGACATTGTTAATGTTGTAAATTACTATTGTAGCTGGAAACGGCAGATATTTTATGGAATATCTGTATAGGCGTACAGAGGCCCATTATCAGCAACCATCACTCTTGTGTTCCAATGTGTTAGCTAATCCAAGTTGATCATTTTAAGAAATCATTTTAGAAAAACCTTTTGCAATTATGTTAGCACAGCTGAAAACTATTGTTCTGATCAAAGAAGCAAGAAAACTGGCCTTCTTTAGACTAGTTGAGTATCTGGAGCATCAGCATTTGTGGGTTCGAATACAGGCTCAAAATGGCCAGAAACAAATAACTTTCTTCTGAAACTTGTCAGTCTATTCTTGTTCTGAGAAATGAAGGCTATTCCATGTGAGAAATTGACAAGAAACTAAAGATCTCGTGCAACGCTGTGTGCTACTCCCTTCACAGAACAGCGCAAACTAGCTCTAACCAGAATAGAAAGAGGAGCGGGAGGCCCCAGTACACAACTTAGCAAGAGGACAAGTACATTAGTGTCTAGTTTGAGAAACAGACGCCTCACAAGTCCTCAAATGGCAGCTTCATTAAATAGTACCCGCAAAACACCAATCTCAACGTCAACAATGAAGAGGCGTCTCTGGGATGCTTCTAAAATTCAACATTTGTGTACAGTTTCTACTTAAAATATCAAAGGGACTCAAAAGGCACTCATTTTATTGGAACAACCCATGTGCATTTTGTCTGCTGTTGTTGACATTTCATTTCCACGCAGGGATTAATAAAGGATATATCTCTATCTAAGGTGCTCAGGGTGAAGTTTGATGACAGCAGGGAGCTGCCTCATTGGCTGTACCACCTGCGGAATCTAGAGGAGCTCTACCTCATTGGCTCACTGTGTCCTGACACTTCGAAGAATGTGGGTCTGGAGTCCCTGAGGGAGCTGAAGCATCTGAAGACCCTCTCAATCAAAAGTAACTTTACAAAGATTCCCCAGTCCATCGTAGACGTGTCCAGCCACCTACAGAGGCTGTACATCTACAATGATGGCACCAAGCTGGTGATGCTCAACAACCTGAAGAAGATGGTGAACCTGACTGAATTGGAGCTGGTGCACTGTGACCTGGAACGCATCCCACATGCTGTCTTTAGCCTCACGAACCTACAGGTATGATATACCATACTATGACTGCCTGATATGATTGCCTACAGTGTCTCAAAACTCTATCTGAGTAGTCAGCCTACAGGTAAGATTTACTGTAACTGCTTGCTATGATTGCATACAGTGTCACAAAACTAGGGTTGCAAAAAAATATATGTATGGTCAATTGCTTTAATATTGTGGAATGACACTTATAATACAAATGTTTTACTCTTAACTCTACAGGAGTTGGACCTGAAGGAAAACAACCTGCACTCCATTGAGGAGATAGTCAGCTGCCAGCACCTTCGCAAACTGACGTGCCTGAAACTCTGGCACAACAGTATCTGCTACGTCCCTGAACACATCAAGAAGCTGAGCAGTCTGGAGCGCCTCTACTTCAGCCACAACAAGATAGAGATCTTGTCTCCGCACCTGTTCTTATGCAACAAGCTTCGTTACCTGGACCTGTCCAACAATGACATCCGGTTCATTCCGCCGGAGATCGGCGTCCTACAGAGTCTTCAGTATTTCTCTGTCACGTGCAACAAGATCGAGAACCTCCCAGACGAGCTCTTCTTTTGCAAGAAGCTCAAAACCCTCAAGCTGGGCAAGAATATGCTGTCGTTGCTCTCACCAAAGATCTCATACCTGGTTCTATTGACACACCTGGAACTGAAGGGCAACCATTTTGAGCTCCTGCCTCCAGAGCTGCGGTTCTGCCGGGCATTGAAGCGTGGCGGCCTAGTGGTGGAGGACGTCCTGTTTGAAACCTTGCCTTCGGATATCCGAGACAAAATGAAGGCTGAGTGAAATGCTTTACAGTATCTGTGCAAAAGGCCCTGCCATACACTAGCGTCCTGTCCAGGGGATGTACTTTTACATCAAGCTGCCTTACATAAACAGGAGATTGGCTCCTGCCATATGGGCCATTCTGGCTTGGACAAGCCAATTTACATGTCTGTGCAAAAATAAAATGTCAATTTTGTCTTAATCTGACAATCATAGTTGACCAAAATGGTAGATTTTACTGTATACTTAGCTCATCATGATCAAAATCTAAACACTAAACCCTCAGTTCGTAATGGGGAACAGATGAGATATTCATGGGTGTATGTTTTTGAGTATTATGTCTAAGTGTTGCTATATAACAGAAGGAAATATGGCTTCATGTTGTAATTGAATGTTTCTTAACTATATAATTAGTCACAGGCAAGGTATACTTAGTCCTGGTACCAGTCTATTTGTGCCAGGGGACAACAACTGCCCCCTTTCATTGAAGCCACGGAAGTTCATGGCTGACTGCGGTTCTGCAGGCATTGATAGCAGAAAACAGGATCCCCATTATAGTGAATGTAAAAATGTCAATCTTCGTTGTCAATGCGCTATTGCATCTTCACATAGGAATGAATGGTGTCATGTGATGGATGGCTTTGTCCATTCATATATACAGTCATTGATTTGTGCTAACATTGTACTCGTAATGTTTTGCATGACATGGAGTGGAATGATAGCATAAACAGATATGGGACCAAGCTAAGATATACTATCCATCAGATGATAACAATTACTAGATTGCTTGTTCTTGTATTGTCAATACTGTTATTTATTACACTGTAATGTATTGTGCAGTTTGTCTAGCACGCTTCATTCAACATAAACTGGATAGAATGCAGGCTTATATTCAGAAAGATAGAATGCATACTAGAATGGAAATTGTTAAGAATTCTCTAGTCTGTGGGGTAAAAGTGGGGAGAAGCATTCAAGGCGTGTGTCCTTTAGCCATCTCTATGGTCACTTGAGGACAGACTGCATACATGACAGGTGTGCCCTCTAACCAGCTCTATGGCCAGGTACAAAAACAGGCAGGTTTGAGGGCACCTCCTTTTTATTCCGCTAGTGAAGCTTTTTTTTTCTGGTCTGGGAGGGTGGAGCGAGTGGGAAGTGGACAATAAGTAGACCAGCGACAGCTGTTCCCTCTTTCATGTGAGCATGCCAGATATTATAGAGACAGTGTGTAACGCCCAGGCCTGGGTTTACAGGCTAGAGCGTTTTGGGTTCATTTTGGTTTAGGGGTTTTCACAGTTCTATGGTGTCTAGTTCTATGTTGGGTTAATGGCTCCCAATTAGAGGCAGCTGAGTCTCGTTGTCTCTAATTGGGAACCATTTATATGTTTGGGAATTGCACCTTAGTTTCGTGGGTTATTGTATGTTCAGTCGGGTTCTTGTCTAGTTAGGTTTCTCCGTTCGAGGTTTAGTTAGGTTTCTTCCGTTCATCATGTTCAGTCGGGTTCTTGTCTAGTTAGGTTTCTCCGTTCGAGGTTTAGTTAGGTTTCTTCCGTCGTGGTTAGGTTTAGTTCACTTTGTGTATAGTTTAGCATTTAGCGTTAGGGCTCTCGTCTTGTTCATACGTTTCCTTGTTTTGTTTTCGTTCTGTCCGTGTATTATAATTAAATCATGTATTCTGGCTACATCGCTGCGTCTTGGTCTGTCCCCTCAGAAGTGAATCGTGACAGATTAACCCACCAAACAAGGACCAAGCAGCGAGAGACCCGGGAGTTCTGGACTTGGGAGGAGATATTAGCTGGGAAGGGACCTTGGGGAAGACAGAGGATTATCGTCACTCCAGGGAGGAAAAGGCATGAAAAGGAGCAGCGCAAGTGTGCGAGGGACTGGCGTGGGAGCTATGAGGACTTATATGGCGTGGACCCGAGAGAGAAAAGTTCATTGGAACTCGCCTGGCACGAAGCCCGTAAAACGCCCCAAGAAACTTTGAGGGGCACCACGAGGTTGGCGGTTCAGGAGGGACTCCTGAGCCAACTCCTCGTGCTTTATGGAGAGAAGGCGTAGGAGGCGTCGCAGCGAAGGAGGCCGTGCTATGCAGTGTTGCGCACGGTTTCCCTATAGGGATTCAGAGGCCGGTGCAGTGATTCCCGCTCACTCATCAGTCGGAAAATAAGGGTGCAGCCAGAAAGAGTGGTGCCATCGCTGCGCACTAAATCCCGGTCGTCTCCTGGGACCGGATATCCTGCTCCAGTTCCGTGTGCGGTGTCTCCGATGCGTGTCCGCAGCCCAGTCACGAGAGATCCCAGCGCCACTCATTGGTCGGGCGAGGTCTGTGTGCTACCTGGGAGAGTGGTGCCAGCTCTGCGAGCCAGGCCTCCAGTCGCCTTTTAGGACCAAGCTATCCTGTGGTCCTGCGGGCAGAATCTCCGGCACGCATCCACAGCCCAGTGCGAGAGATTCCAGCTCCACTCACCCGTGAGGCCAGGGTTAGTGAGCTGGCTGGAGGTATGTCGGCTCTCCGTAGCAGGTCCCAGGTCCGGGTGGAGGTTTCTACACGTCCAGTCCCGGTTCCACGCTCCGAGATCCCTGTTCACGCTCCGAGATCCCTGTTCCACGTTCCAAGATCCCTGTTCCACGTTCCAAGATCCCTGTTCCACGCGTTCCAAGATCCTGTTCCACGCGTTCCAAGATCCCTGTTCCACGTTCAAGATCCCTGTTCCACGTTCTAAGATTCCAGCTCCGTGTTCCAAGATCCCAGTCCGTGTAGTGGTTTCCGCCCGTCCTGTCCGGCTCCGCGCAGCTCCGCGTGCGCTCGAGAGTCCAGCACGTCCTGTCGGCTCCGCGCGCAGCTCCCGTGCGCGCCCGAGAGTCAGCACGCGTCCTGTCCGGCTCCGCGCCCAGCTCCCGTGCGCTCCGAGAGTCCAGCACGTCCTGTCCCGGCTCCGGCGCGCCAGCTCCCGTGCGCTCCGAGTCCAGCACGTCCTGTCCGGCTCCGGCGCACCAGAGTTCCAGTGAGCATCACGAGGTCCAGCGACCAGTTCCTGCTCCACGCACCAGAGTCCCAGTGAGCATCACGAGTCCGGTACTGCCAGTTCCTACTCCGCACCAGAGTTCCAGTGAGCATCACTAGTCGGTACTGCCAGTTCCTGCTCCACGCACCAGAGTTCCAGTGAGCATCACAAGTCCAGTACTGCCAGTTCCTGCTCCACGCACCAGAGTTCCAGTGAGCATCACAAGTCCAGTACTGCCAGTTCCTGCTCACGCACTCAGAGTTCCAGTGAGCATCACAAGTCCAGTACTGCCAGTTCCTGCTCCACGCACCAGAGTTCCAGTGAGCATCCACGAGTCCAATGCGACCAGTTCCTGCTCCACGCACCAGAGTTCCAGTGAGCATCACAAGTCCAGTACTGCCAGTTCCTGCTCCACGCGCAGAGTTCAGTGAGCATCACAAGTCCAGTACTGCCAGTTCCTGCTCCACGCACCAGAGTTCCAGTGAGCATCACAAGTCCAGTACTGCCAGTTCCTGCTCCACGCACCAGAGTTCCAGTGAGCATCACGAGTCCAGTCGACCAGTTCCTGCTCCACGCACCAGAGTTCCAGTGAGCATCACAAGTCGATTACTGCCAGTTCCTGCTCCACGCACCAGAGTCCCAGTGAGCATCACCGAGTCCGGTACTGCCAGTTCCTGCTCACGCACCAGAGTTCCAGTGAGCATCACAAGTCAATGCGACCAGTTCCTGCTCCACGCACCAGAGTTCCAGTGAGCATCACAAGTCCAGTACTGCCAGTTCCTGCTCCACGCACCAGAGTCCCAGTGAGCATCACGAGGTCCGGTAGGGCCAGCTTCTGCTCCACGCACCAGAGTTCCAGAAAGGGTCCAGGGCCTCCGATGCGTGACATCAGACCAGCACGGCCAGCACCGGAGCCCCACCTGGGACAAAGGAACCCACCTAGATCCCCCCACAGACTTTTGGGCGGCGTCCGAGTCCGGCGCCTTTGAGGGTACTGTAACGCCTTGAGCCTGGGTTTACAGGCTAGAGCGTTTGGGTTCATTTTGGTTTAGGGGTTTTCACAGTTCTATGGTGTCTAGTTCTATGTTGGGTTAATGGCTCCCAATTAGAGGCAGCTGAGTCTCGTTGTCTCTAATTGGGAACCATTTTATGTTTGGGAATTGCACCTTAGTTTAGGTAGGTTATTGTATGTTCATGTCAGGTTCATCATGTTCAGTCGGGTTCTTGTCTAGTTAGGTTTCTCCGTTCGAGGTTTAGTTAGGTTTCTTCCGTCGTGGTTAGGTTTAGTTCACTTTGTGTATAGTTTAGCATTTAGCGTTAGGGCTCTCGTCTTGTTCATCGTTTCCTTGTTTTGTTTTCGTTCTGTCCCGTGTATTATAATTAAATCATGTATTCTGGCTACATCGCTGCGTCTTGGTCTGTCCCCTCAGAAGTGAATCGTGACACAGTGAGCTCACACTGGAAATATGTATTTGAGCATATTTGCGTATGTGCTACTGTGCATCTACTGGTATAGTGTGGATATCTTTGAATGCATCAATGTTAACTCTTGAAGGACTATTGTGGTGAGTCCAAAGACCAACATTGGAGTGAATTTGACTTTTGTCTATGATAATATTTTTTGATGATGTGTTACATAGTTAATTGTTAATAGTTTAAAGGATTTAAATGGACAGACACATAAAATCTGATTTCATAGACAGACTTGAAAGCCAGATCAGTGATTATTGCAAAAACCCAGGTTAAACTATTTTGATAGAATAATGCATTTATTAGTGGGTATTATGGTTGTGGAATGCCTGAATTCATTTGATTATTGCTGACTGTTTAAAATGCATTGTATTTTACCGTTAATTGTACAACAAAGCATATTTAGAGAACATTTTAAAACATTTTGAGATCTATCGGGAATCACCCGCAAGTTAAAAAAAAATCTAGATATAATTTTTAGGTCATGCCCAGACCTTTTTTTTCACTTTGTAGGTTCGGTTACCCTTGTGCAGCAATGTTTGCAAACGCAGAAAGGAGTCTGTTCTCTCACAGACGCCATAATGGGACATATACAATGTTTCGTCCGTTATCTCTATGGTACCAATGCCAAGTCAAGTAGCCATTTTGATTAATTGATAAAAAAAAATTCTGTTACATGTAGTTGCTAATTGACACATCTTAAATCACTGTTCACACCTTTTGAGCGTTTGTTTATATTATGCTAATTAAGGCCTCTCTTTTGTGGCTATTGCATTGCTGCTTGAATACTTTTCATGAGTTTTCTATTGTTTGATTGCCTGCCATATGCTATACTATGTAGCCACCGCTAGCCTGCTCTAGCTTTTGTCTTCTATGCCACATGCTATTGCAGCCTCTTTGCCATGATATTTGTTGTGTTGCTGCACTAGTTATGTATAGCTTTACTCATTTACATTGTATTTGTATATTGTCATTGCATTGATATTCATATTATACAAGTTAACAGACAAATAATTATGCACATTATTGCATGTTATTATTTGTACCTTTCTTTTGTAGATAAACCACACATACCTATGCACCAATAACTTGAGACCTCGGGACTATAAGGTTCTAACTGGCATTTTGGTTAAAATAAACTCAGCAAAAAAAGGTACGTCCTCTCGCTGTCATCTGCGTTTTATTTTCAGCAAATTCAACGTGTAAATATTTGTATGAACATAAGATTCAACAACTGAGACATAAACTGAACAAGTTCCACAGACATGTGACTAACATAAATGGAATAATGTGTCCCTGAACAAAGGGGGGGTCAATATCTGGTGTGTATCTGGTGTGGCCACCAGCTGCATTAAGTACTGCAGTGCATCTCCTCCTCATGGACTGCACCAGATTTGCATGTTCTTGCTGTGAGATATTACCCCACTCTTCCACCAAGGCACCTGCAAGTTCCCGGACATTTCTGGGGGGAATGGTGCTAGCCCTCACACTCCGATCCAACAGGTCCCAGACGTGCTCAATGGGATTGAGATGTACCGATCCTGTGCAGGTGTTGTTACACGTGGTCTGCCACTGCGAGGACGATCAGCTGTCCATCCTGTCTCCCTGTAGTGCTGTCTTAGGCATCTCACAGTAAAGACATTGCAATTTATTGCCTTGGCCACATCTGTAGTCCTCATGCCTCCTTGCAGCATGCCTAAGGCACGTTCACGCAGGTGAGCAGGGACCCTGGGCATCTTTCTTTTGGTGTTTTTCAGAGTCAGCAGAAAGGCCTCTTTAGTGTCCTAAGTGTTCATAACTGTGACCTTAATTGCCTAATGTCTGTAAGCGTCTTAACAACCGTTCCACTGGTGTTTTTCTTTTTACTTTCTAATAAGAACAAATTCTTATTTTTAATGACAGCCTAGATTAAACTGCCTTGTTCAGGGGCAGAATGGCAGATTTTTACCTTGTCAGCTTGGGGATTCGATCTTGCAACCTTCCGGTTACTAGTCCAAGCTCCAAGCTAACCACTAGGCTACCTGTCGCATGTTCATTAATTGTTCATGGTTAATTGAACAAGCATGGGAAACAGTGTTTAAACCCTTTACAATGAAGATCTCTGAAGTTATTTGGATTTTTACGAATTATCTTTGAAAGACAGGGTCCTAATTTCACCACTCTTTCAGAAGAATGTCCATCACTTAAGCTCTTTATGGTATAAATAAATTAGTACAGGTGCCTTAGAGCATGTTTCAGGCCAATTGGAGAGGCATTGCTGTTTTTGTCTTGTTCTATATCAGGGATGGGCAAGCCCGCAGATCTCATTCAGGGTCTCAACTTACTGTTGAGAGTTAGAATAGTAAAATACACAAGGTGCAATTTCTAAATTTAGTTGTGCATCACCAGTCACTCCATTAGCCCATGACGGCAAACATATTTTAGATTAGGAAGTTAGTCTATCCACATACCTACAGTAAACTTATAGTAATCATGGTTGAATTACCGACTGGGGCCCCCTTTGATTTTGTTAGAGACTCTCGACTCTATCATAAACATTATTAAAAAAGACAGTGAACATCAAGTGTTTCTATGTCAAACGGTTTGTTATATTTTAGTCTTCTGTGATGTATATAAACAAACTCAAATACTGTCACGACTTCCACCGAAGTCGCCTCCTCTCCTTGTTCGTTCGGCGGTCGACGTCACCGGCTTTCTAGCCATCGCCGCTCAGTTAATATTTTGTTTCCTTTGCTTTTGTCTTGTTCACCTCGCACCTGGTTTGTATTCCAGTGATTGCGGGATGTATTTATATCCGGTGATTATGCCATGTCATTGTGTGGAATTGATTATTGTTGCATGTGTGTGTAGTACAGGCTCATTTCTCCGGGAAACGTTTGTTAACCAGTTTCTGTGCTTTTGTTGGACTGTGTTTATGTCGTAGCGCTAGACACTTATATTTAGTGGCCTAGAATATTGACGCGTGTTTGCGTTCTTTCTGTTGTTTGTTGTGCCATTAACGTGTGCGCCTTTACGACACCTTCCGCTCTCCTGCACCTGATTTTTATTTTTTTTAATTTTTTTAAGCCCATAACCATGTGTGTGAGGTGTATACTTTTGTTTCAAAGTAGATTTAAGACTACCAAAAAACACTCGCTGTGACCCTGATTCAGCCCACTGCAGTACAAGGTTAAAGGGGAACTTGTTTGGCTTGCTCTTCAAGAAGTGCTGGTGGCCCATGACAGAAGCCAAACGTGAGTTAAATAAATAAATAAATCTGTTTCACAAGTTTGGACAGCAAAGTACAGCACATCAGAGTACATTACAGTGCAGTAAAGAAAATAAGAGTATAATACAGCAACATACAGTACAGTAAAGTATAGTTCAACAGTCCAGCACAGTAGATAATAGTACAGTATTCGGGGGGGAGAGTGACTGCCCCCTCATTAAAACCACAGAAGTTCAAGGCCAACTCTGGTACTGCAGACATTGTTAGCAGAAAACAGGATCCCCGTTATAGTGAATGGAAAAATGTCAATATTAGTGGTCAATCTTTGTGTAAACGAAATTTGTTTTAGAGACAATCATGGTACCAATAATGTATTCTAATACACCAGATGTATCTTTTTGACCTGCACTGTTGGAGCTTGGAGTTTAAGAATTTCACTTTACCCTGCAATTACATCTGCAACCCTGTGCATGTGACTAATAAACTCCTCTAATCTAATTCGATGTATGTCCTTGAACAAATTATTTTAAAATCCCACACAGAATAAGAATAATTTAGTTGCTAATGGTAGCCTGCAGTACCCCGGTCGGCTTTCAACTTGAGTTACTCAATGAGCGGGAGCAGCGCAGAGCTAGCCTGCAATGGCACTTTCTGAAGTAGCTCAAACTACGCATGTTATGTTTCTATGAGAAGCCATCTTAACCAACTTCATTTGGCTTCAATGCGCGCAATTGAGTCTTCACATAGGAGTGAATGGTGTCACATGATCGATGGCTTTGTCCATTCATATATACAGTCATTGACTGCATTGTATCCTACTTTACTCTGATGTACTCTACATGTCTTCAACTTTTATTCAGAATCAGAAATGAACCTAACTTCAATGTCTAGAAAAATATACTGAACAAAAATATAGTGTTGGTCCCATGTTTCATGAGCTGAAATAAAAGATCCCAGAAAGGTTCCATATGTACAGTTGAAATCGGAAGTTTACATACACCTTAGCCAAATACATTTAAACTCAGTTTTTCACAATTCCTGACATTTAATCCTAGTAAAAATTCCCTGTCTTAGGTCAGTTAGGATCATCACATTATTTAAGAATGTGAAATGTCAGAATAATAGTAGAGAGAATGATTTATTCCAGCTTTTATTTCTTTCATCACATTCCCAGTGGGTCAGAAGTTTACATACACTTAATTAGTATTTGGTACCATTACCTTTAAATTGTTTAACTTGGGTCAAATGTTTCGGGTAGCCTTCCACAAGCTTCCCACAATAAGTTGGGTGAATTTTGGCCCATTCCTCCGGACAGAGCTGGTGTAACTGAGTCAGGTTTGTAGACCTTGCTCGCACACGCTTTTTAAGTTCTGCCCACAAATGTTCTATAGGATTGAGGTCAGGGCTTTGTGATGGCCACTCCAATACCTTGACTTTGTTGTCCTTCAGCCATTTTGCCACAACTTTGGAAGTAGGCTTGGGGTCATTGTCCATTTGGAAGACCCATTTGCGACCAAGCT
Source organism: Brachymystax lenok tsinlingensis (assembly GCA_030435695.1). Taxonomy (NCBI): domain Eukaryota; kingdom Metazoa; phylum Chordata; class Actinopteri; order Salmoniformes; family Salmonidae; genus Brachymystax; species Brachymystax lenok. Next base: position 29,206,978 of record CM059790.1, read on the forward strand.
TTAACTTCCTGACTGATGTCTTGAGATGTTGCTTCAATATATCCACATAATTTTCCTCCCTCATGATGCCATCTATTTTGTGAAGTGCACCGTTCCCTCCTGCAGCAAAGCACCCCCACAAGATGATGCTGCCACCTCCGTGCTTCACGGTTAGGATGGTGTTCTTCGGCTTGCAAGCATCCCCCTTTTTCCTCCAAACATAACGATGGTCATTATGGCCAAACAGTTCTATTTTCGTTTCATCAGACCAGAGGACATTTCTACAAAAAGTTCTGTCGATATAAGACTCGTTTTACTGTGGATATAGATACTTCTGAAACCTGTTTACTCCAGCATCTTCACATGGTCCTTTGCGGTTGTTCTGGGATTGATTTGCACTTTTCGCACCAAAGAACGTTCATCTATAGGAGACAGAACGCATTTCCTTCCTGAGCTGTATGTCGGCTGCGTGGTCCCATGGTGTTTATACTTGCGTACTATTGTTTGTACAGATGAACGTGGTACCTTCAGGCATTTGGAAATTGCTCCCAAGGATGAACCAGACTTGTGGAGGTCTACAATTTTTTTTTCTGAGGTCTTGGCTGATTTGTTTTGATTTTCCCATGATGTCAAGCAAAGAGGCACAGAGTTTGAAGGTAGGCCTTGAAATACATCCACCGGTACACCTCCAATTGACTCAAATGATGTTGGAAAAATGACTTCTGTCATGCCCAAAGTAGATATCCTAACCAACTTTCCAAAACTATAGTTTGTTAACAAGAAATTTGTGGAGTGGTTGAAAAACGAGTTTTAATGATTCCAACCTAAGTGTATGTAAACTTCAACTGTACATAAAGCTTATTTCTCAAATTCTGTGTGCAAATTCGTTTACTTCCCTGTTATTGAGCATTTCTCCTTTGCCAAGATATTCCATCCACCTGACAGGTGTGGCATGTCAAGAAGCTGATTAAACAGCATGATCATTACACAGGAGCACCTTGTGCTGGGGACAATAAAAGGCCACTCTAAAATGTGCAGTTGTCACACAACACAATGCCACAGATGTCTCAAGTTTTGAGGGAGTGTGTATTTATTATGCTGACTGCAGGAATGTCCAACCGGCCTCACAACCGCAGACCACGTGTAACCATGCCAGCCCAGGACCACCACATCCGGCTTCTTCACCTGTGGGATCGTCTGAGACCAGCCACCCAGACAGCTGATGAAACTAAGGAGTATTTATGTCTGTTTTTGGAATATATGCCTTTTAGATGTCTTTTCAGCATAATTTTTGCTTACTGGAACTTTTCTAGTTTGCCTGGGCGTGTAGGAGGAAGGCGGTCTTGAATGGACAGGACCGGGCCTGTTTTTAGTCTACATTAATGTGATAAATGTTGTCTCCTGTGAATTAGAACTAGCTAGCTAACGTTAATGGTTTGCATATGTCAGACGTCGAAATTACTAGCCGCCTTTGCCTCAGAAACTGCTACTTCATGGCACACGTATTCCACGAAATGTGCATTCTATCTGGCACAAACTGATTACATTTTCATTAATCGATAGCTTCAAGACCAGAACCACTTTCAGACTGCATACCAACCCTGTATTACTATGCACTTGTCACTAGTAGTATAAGTGTGCGGTACTAAACCCCCTTTTCACTCTTAAGGATATCAATAAACATTTATGAAAAATATTATTGTGGCTAAATAAACTCATGACTGAAACTGTCATAATTTCAAATAATATTCTAACTTAATGTTTCTATTCAGCGTGAAACAGATATTTAATTTAACTCTGTTCTTCTGTTACAGGTATGTTTCAACTGGTTACTTTTTCTCAATACATTCAATTCGGAACACTTGTGATAATGAACATTCTTTTCACATTCAGTTCCATTTTTTCCAATGTCTCTTTTCTCTTTTTTGTTCAGTCTTTTCATGAGAGTATATACATTTACATTTTCAATCGCTTTTAGCTCTCTTTTCAAAGTCATTTTTCATGAGAGAATGGAAGGAACAAGGCTATAGAGTCAGAGGTTACTGGCACTTAGCCAACCCTTTGGTGGAGTTCGACCTTTACCACCAGCTCAACTCAACTGGACCTCGAAGCCAGTGCCACTGCGTTTTTTCATTGTTCCCCTCTAATCAAGGACAGACTTAGACCTGGGACGCCAGGTGGTTGTAATTAATTATCAGGTTGAACAGAAAAACAGCAGGCTCCAGAACTCATAGAGTAAGAGTTGAAAGGGGGATACCTAGTCAGTTGTACAACTGAATGCCTTCAACTGAAATGTGTCTTCCGCATTTAACCCAACCCCTCTGAATCAGAGAGGTGCGGGGGGCTGCCATAATTGATATCCACGTCTTTGGCACCCAGGGAAGAGTGGGTTAACTGTAGCACCCGGTTGCAGCTCTGGGAGTGGATTTGCACCTTTGTTGTAGTAATGGTTTAACACACATACAGATGCACACAAACATCCACAACATCAGCCCTGCCCAGACTCACCTGCTAACACCCCATCTCCAGCGCCCGCATCACTTTCCGTCACATGGTCTCAAACTGCACCATTTGTTTCTGTCGCCCACGCACTTTCAACATTCAGACAAAGCATTTGGCCTTTCCATTGTGTTAACGATGGAGGATTGGTTGATTTACAGGTTTTAAGTTTCATTTTTGTCAAAATTATTGACTAGAAAAGTATCTTCCAACCCATCCATTATCTCATTGCACCCTTGTATGCCATGTGCCAGTATCAGTTATTTTTAAGTCTTGGTTCCAATTGTTTATTTTTTCTGAAGAGATTGTGTTGCTGCTCTTGTACAGTATATGCTGCAGCGTTGTGTGGATACCTTGTGGTATTGCATGTTGGCGGACTCTGATGGTACTTGGAAGAGTGCTCCTGAGTACTCTGCCCATGAGGATCTGTGCTGGGGAGAGTCAGTCCATTCGATTGTGCTTAGCCAGGGCTTGAGTCAGTTTAATACTCCAGGCTGTTGTAAAGCTTCTAATTTTAGTGCTTGGTATGCCATTTCTAGTGAACACTCCCATCACTCTGCTGATTGGCTGTATGTGCTGTTTTGTCTTTAATGTTCATTTCGGGATACTTGGTCATGTAATCAACAGGTAAGACTAATCCCTGATCTCGAAGATGTCTACAGCCACTCAGCCAAGGGAGCTCTGGAATGCCATGTGAGAGTAGGGGCTCTTTCTGATTATTGGGCTGATACTGTTGGCATGTGGTGCACATTTCAACCATTTGTTCAATGTCTCTTGTCATTCCAGGCCAATACAGGTATTTCCTGGCATGAGCTTTTGTGCGCTGCATTCCTCAATGAGCAACGTGAAGCTTCTGTAGCATGACTGTTCTCCTTGTTTTGGGAATGATGATTCTGTCTCCTGCAAGCATAGCAAGTTTTGTTCTGCCGCTGTGTGTCTGATTGACCAGTATTGATACAGTCTTGGGTTGAGCTGATTTCTCTGTTGTGGCCAACCTTTGCTGTGGACCTCATTGTAGCAGTTGTAATGTGTCGTCTTTCTGTATTGTCTCGTTGAGCTAGTTCAGTATGTCTTCACTCAGGGCCTGTTGCCTCCAGAGTGTAGATTTTCACGTCTGTGACTTCATCAGTCTCTGTGTTGACTCTCCACGACCGCTCGTGGCAGCGTATCGGCGATCAGCATGTCTTTCCTAGGTGTGTGGGACACGTTCAGGTCCTAACTTTGTAGCTGGAGGAGCATCTTCTGGAGTCTGGATGGTGCTATACCCAGTGGCTTCTTGAGTATGGACTATAGCGCCTTGTGGTTGGACTGAACGTTCACTTTCACCCCGTACACAGACTGGTGGAACCTTTTGGCCGAAAACATAATGGCTATGTTCCTTTCTATTAGGGCATTGACGCGTAGGCGATCGGTCGTCCCTCTTGTAGTAGACACACCCCTACTCAGTCTTTGGCTGCGTCGGGCCTGTATGACGAGTTTCTGTGGATCAAATAATTTCAGGGTTGGAGCATGGATCAGAGCTGTTTTGAGCTTCTTCAGCACTTCCTGGTGCTCGTGCTGCCATTGCCAGGCCATGTCTTTGCGTAGCAGCTGTCGTAGTGATGCTGTGAGTGATGCTTCACCAGGGATGTACTGTCAAATACTTTGTCATGCCCAGCAGTTATTGTAGTGCTGCTTTGTTAGCAGCTGGCTGCATTTCAGCTATTACTCGCACCTTCCCTTCATCTGCTTTTACACCATCTAGTGTGATTACGTGGCCCATGAACTTGACAGTGCTCACCTTGTACTTTATCTTCTCCTTGTTGAATGTCATATTGACCTGCTCAGCTCTTTCCATCACATTTTGTATCTTGTCATGTTCCTGCTCTGTGGCTGCAGCGATGATCATGTCATCTGCGATGATGTGAACAACTTCAATGTCTCTGAATGTGTCACAGTTGTTGCTGGAACACTTTGTTCGCTGATTTGATCCTGCAGGGTAGGCATTTGACCCTGTATGGGTCCCATGGAGTGTTGCATGTACACAGCAGTGAGGACTCTTTGTCTAGCTTCACATGCCAGTAGCCATCCATTTTAACCAAGATGATGAATATATTTCCATCCAGATTAATCTGCATGTAGACTAGTTGGGATGGAGTAGTGTTTCCCGAGAACAGCTTTGTTCAGGTTGTGGGGATCCAAGCAAACTCGTAGTTTCCCAATCTTCTTCTCTGTGACTACTAGACTGCTGACCCTGCAGTGGGCTCTGTCACATGGTCTATGACATCAGCCTCCAGTAGCTGATTCAGTGATCTTTTTAGTCTGTCCATGACTGCCAATCGAATAATTTTGCAGCCGTGTATGATAGGTGGGACGTCTGGGTTCACATAGATGTGATGTTCTCCAGGATTAGTTTCAGTCAGTTGCCTTGATGAGCCCTACCCAGCTAGCTAGTTTATGCTTGTGGCTAGAAACTTCAGTGAGAATTTGAAACTTGACTGCCGAAGTTGGGACTTATCGGACTACAAAATCAACAGCTGTGCTTTAGCTGCCTGTCACCCTGGCCTGATATTAGCTACAGTATCTAGTTACTTCCCTCTTAAGTTACTGCAGGACAGCAGTGCTCAGCAAGTGGGACTCCGGAGCGAAGGACACACTGTGCACCGTGTTGTGTTGCTGGCTTGCAGGGCAAACGCTCCCCTTTGAGCAGCAGTACTGTGACTTCCAGATGGTGAACCAATACTACAAGTTATTTCTTTCTTTTACAAGTTTTAACTCGCACTATACTGTTGTTGCTGGCTAGCCAGAATAAACTACTTAGCTAAGAAGGGTTCATCAGGACAATTTACTGAACCGAATCCATTCGACATACGTCATCAATTTGGCCACCAGGTGTGTCCGTATAGCCTCTCCCCTTTAGCTTGGCAGCTGTTTTAATGTTAACTCTGTTTGTGCTCGACAAAATTCTGAAACCAGACCATGTTGTGGATTCTTATGACTGGAGGACTCATTGACTAGGTAGGTATATAGATGACTAGTGAAGCTTGACTTTAAATACAAAACAATAATAATATAACAAGACACTTTTATCCAAAGTGACTTAGTCATGCTTGCATACATTTTTACTTATGGGTGGTGCCATCATCGATAGCTTCAAGACTAGAACCACTTTCCGACTGTATGACAACCCCGTATTACTACGCGCTTGTCACTGATATAAGTGTGCGGTACTATTTACTACAACTAGCGTCAGCTAAAATATTTAGATTAATCATGAAAATAAATTCACATTCATAGAGCTCTGGTTGCTATTATGTGAAAATGTCACAATCAGCCATGTGTTAGCTATAACTTGTGAATGCATGTGAGTAAATATGAATGCATAAGCATTGATGAAAAAGCTCATGCCTATTCAACATGAATAATTGTTTTGTACAGTATGTCAAAGGAAATATCATGCATGGTCATTTCATGTGTATGTGAAAACAAAACTCATAAGCAAAGTAAATTAAGGTTTTGTAGGGCCAACATTTATGATATAACCATTAGCCACGGGTTGTAATAGATTATGACGACTATATAATGACTTTACAAACATTTGTAAATAATGTATTGCATTCAACATATCTGTATAACTCCTATTTGGATGTCAGACTATCAATCCTTGCATCCAGAGCCTTTTCTGTGAATTTGAGAATGGTAACATTTCTCTAACCTACACTTTTTGTAACCTCAACATTCTGTGGCTTGTCACTCACTTACTTTTTAACATTTTTATTAAGTGTTGTACCATTAAAAGAGTTGATCCTGTTTTAAATGTGGAACCTTTATCACTCTTTCCTTAATCATAGTTGATTCTCCAAGGTCATTTTTTTTATATAGATTATTGGAGTCCATGTTATGTTGTGTGAACATTGCTATTGAACTCAATGCATTCTGAAAATGGCTAAAAAAACCTTAACACTCTAAACCAACTTATTGTATCTGAACCCAATATGTCAGACGTCGACACTAGCCTTCTTTGCCCCTGCAACTTCATCATGACACTAGTATTCCACAAAATGTGCATTCTATCTGACACAAATTGGATCATGACAATTAACGTGAGCTAATATATTTTGACTAATCATTTAAATTAACTTGCATTCAAAGAGGTCTGGTTGACATTACGTGAAGACCACACAATCAGCCATGTTATAGCTTAGCTCCGCCTATTCAACAGGCTAGGCTATTTCATGTGGATGTGAAAACAAAACTCAGAATCAAAATAGACTACAAAGGACTGTTTTTTGAACATTTAATTCAATTAATTTCATGGCAAATGTGGACAGCACACCTTTTAGACACCTACTCCTAAACAGAAATGCATAAAAGGATGACAGCCAGGTCATCAAACCCTGGGACTTTGGGAAATGTGGAGCTATGTTATTACTTTGATGGCCTTTACAGGAAGATCTTGCGTTAAGGTTTTTTGTAAGGCAGACTCTTGTTTTCCACCTCAGCTGGCTACAACAACCTGAAGGTGGCAGAGTATCTCCTGAAGAAAAGGGCTGACAACATACAGGACAAAGGAGGCCTCATCCGTTTGCACAATGCTGCCTAATACAGGGACCGTCACCTCAAAGATTACATCAGGCTTTTGAAGACGTTTTACATGCTGTACGGTTTGTAATATGGTTTTATAACAGACAATACATACAGAATTGACACACCCTGATCTGTTTCACCTGCCTTTGTGAATGTCTCCACCCCCCTCCAGGTGTCGCCCATCTTCTCCATTATCCCCTGTGTATTTATACCTGTGTTCTGTTCATCTGTTGCCAGTTCGTCTTGTTTGTCAAGTTAACCAGCGCTTTTTGCCTCAGCTCCTGCTTTTCCCAGTTTCGCTTTTTCTTTGACCCTTGCCTGTCCTGACTCGGATCCCGCCTGCCTGACCACTCTGCCTGACCCTGCCTGCCGACCTGTACCATTGCCCCATCTCTGGATTATTGACCTCTGCCTACCCTGACCCTGAGCGTGCCTGCTGTCCGGTACCGTTGCCCCACCTCTGGTTTACTGACCCCTGCCTGCCTTGACCTGTCTATTGCCTACCCCTGTTGGATTATTAAACCATTGTTAATTCGACATTGTCTGCATCTGTGTCTTACCTTCATACCTGATACAGAATACCTACACTGTGACCTTGTGGCCTAGGATATTTAACAGCTTAGGTGTCATCAGGCTTTAGAAGACATTTTATGATTGTTTAGTTTACAAAACCTTACAGAAAACCGTACAACACATACAATGAAAAAACACCCACGTTGTGATGAAGGTGACCTTGTGGAAAGCCTAGATATGTAACCGCTTGGATGTCATCAGTTTTTGGGCAAGTCATGAGGTTAAATCATATCTCCTCTCTCCCGCTCTTTTCCTCTCTGTCACTTGTGAGGGGAAAAATTATGTATTCACCTTTATTTGTTGGATATGTAACAATTATTTACTCAACAGTAAGATATTTCTGTCCTGCTAATGCTGTGTTTTATGGTCTGCACTCTAGCACCCTGTAGCTAGCCTGGGTGTTGAGGACATCGGTTCTACTAGAGATAGTTTGAAGCTGACGATTGATGTTGGTGATAAAAAAAAAGCTGGCATTCTATAGACAAGATGTGACTCGAGAGAGCGAGCCTGGAAGAGTTGAGAACAATGCCTCATTGTCTCATCTTCCTGGCATCTGGGAAACTAAGTAAAAGACCGTCCTGTGTAGTTAACCAAGGTGGCTTATGGGAAGGTTAGAAATGACTGGCTAAGCAATCTTGGTATCAGCTATATAAAAACTGTGCATCATCTGTAAAGGCTAGACTCTCAGCCTAACAGTAAGTCATGACTGGTGGGCTGACGGTCTCATTATTGCAATAATTAATCGATATTAAATAAAGATGATTGTTTGAAGAAATGACCAAGTCTCTCTCAGTACTGAATTTCCACGACACTCCTCTCCTTTTGTCTCTCCTGTCCTCTCTTCTCTCCTATGTCACTTCTCCTTTCCTCTACAGCACGTGGACATTGCGGCCCTCCTGATCAAGTTCAACAAGTGGGCCTTCACCCCTCTCCACGAGGTGGCTCAGAAGGGCCGTACTCCGCTGTGTGCTCTACTGCTGGCCCACGCGGAACTGACCCTATCAAGAAGAAGCAGGAGAGACAGACCACACTTGACCTGGCCACAATACCCATCCTTTCCTGCTAGTGCTAACAGTAGATAACATGAAGATGTTAAATGAAAAGTGTTACCATCAGTATTATCTGATGATTCTCAACATAAACAAGAGAGCTCTCATAACTTTTTTGCTCAAAAGGGTAGACATAGTGAATGTATGCATGTGTTATATTTTTCTAGTTGCACAACTGTCTGACAAGGATGTATATTTGACACACATGGCTAGGGAAACCCCTTATCACCCAGTAACTCTCCCTCTGACCACATCCTCCTCCTTTCTCAGGCTGATGATATCTGTACTCTATTGATGTACACATTGCCCTCAGACGCAAAGAAGAGGGATCACCAGCTCATCAAACTGTCCATTCTCTGGAGGGGAATTTACCACCTAGTCAAACAGACTGATATTTGAATGCAGAAATCCATTACCTATTGTATTTTAACATTTTGTGTGTATTTCTTAGAAGCTGGCAAGCTAGTGGCGGGCTGTTCTGAGGTTCAAACAGTTTAATTGTTTAATATCTGCTTACAATCAGTTATCAGTTATTACACATGAAAAGATTAGCTGTGGAATGTTTCACTCTATTAGGATATTATTGCTTTGTAACTAATGTAAAGTGGAGTGCCTCCTCCAACAGTCCTTTAGGGTTGCAATGGTAAATATAAAACTCTATTCTCTTATAAGCTGAGGTGAACCAATGGACAGTAGACCAGCAGCAGTCGGTATGTAACCTGACACCACTGGAGGTCATGATGGTATTTGTTTAGAACAAGAAAGAAAACAAGTAGGTGGCCAGTACAATGCATAAAACTATATATTTACAGTGGCTCCAGTTCCAAACACAGCAGTTAAGTGCCACTGGAGGTCTTAATGGTGTTGAAGAACTCTTGGAGGTGATCCAGGCTGAGCTTGTTGTTCAGTAGGTGGGGGAGCTGGGCTGTACCAGGCTGTGGTTTGAGCTTGACGAGGCCCTCTCAGCAAGGACACGTAGTCTTATGCCTCAAACAGGAAAGAGTAGAGTACACAGTAGTCATCATGGAAATTACTTGGGTGCCATATATAAGGAACTGGGTGGAGTCTTATGCAACTGTGTTGACTCCACAGAGATAATGTTTCCACCTTGACTCATATATCCAGCATGGCCCTTTCTGAAATGAGATGGGATAAAACTACTAGTTGTTTTAGCGGTGTAATGGCTCAAACTGTATCTTCCCCAGATGTTTGTTTTGTTCCATGTAGGGCTAACATAATACAGAATAATTTAGTTCTTTATTGCACCGCTCTCTGCTTGACACACCGCAAAGTGGGTCCGCTATCGTATTCATCTCCTTTGATTTTATATATAAAAATGTCTCCATGTTTTTATTTGTTTAGTTTTGTCAGGTGTAGCTCAGTAGGTTAACATGTTGCTAGCAATGCCAGACTTGTGGGTTTGAGTCCGGCCGGGACCACGCATACCAGATTTAGCTGGTCTTCTCCTCAATCACTCTGCAGCGCCGGTGGAGGGCTGCAAGGGGGAGCAAGATGAACAAAACACGGCTATCGTGAACAATGTGCTGGCCATATTTGTTTGAGCTTTGGGTGGGCACTGGGTTAGGCATCTTTACATAAAACAAAACATGATAGCCCTGGCCTATTTCTGTGTGACAGAGTTTTTTAGATGCCATACACCATAGTCTTAAACAGTTGTTATAGAGGGCAGCACATAATAAGCCAGGGCTTTATGTAAGGAATTAATATGATTGAACCCATTCTTACTCTGATGCAGCACTTATTGATTGTTTTGATTAGCAGGACAGACATCAAGTACCTCGTGCTGTACTCATGTTGAAAAGACAGGTCTAAGAGATCTCTTGGCAGGGGTTAGAAAAGATGGTCCCCCTACAGGTACAGCAAACGCTATGTTGGTTTGCTGGCATGAATTACTGCCCCCAGTCCAGGTAATGCCAATGGCTTTTATGTGACAGTAATTTTAGTGGCTCTGAAAATACATTACATTGAGCATCCTATGGAATCATTGAGTTGGTATATTATACTACTTATTTAGTATTTAGTCAGCCACCAATTGTGCAAGTTCTCTCACTTAAAAAGATGAGAGAGGCCTGTAATTTTCATCATAGGTACACTTCAACTATGACAGACAAAATGAGGAAAGAAATCCAGAAAATCACATTGTAGGATTTTTTATGAATTTATTTGCAAATGATGGTGGAAAATAAGTATTTGGTCACATACAAACAAGCAAGATTTCTGGCTCTCACAGACCTGTAACTTCTTCTTTAAGAGGCTCCTCTGTCCTCCACTCATTACCTGTATTAATGGCACCTGTTTGAACTTGTTATCAGTATAAAAGATACCTGTCCACAACCTCAAACAGTCACACTCCAAACTCCACTATGGCCAAGACCAAAGAGCTGTCAAAGGACACCAGAAACAAAATTGTAGACCTGCACCAGGTTGGGAAGACTGAATCTGCAATAGGTAAGCAGCTTGGTTTGAAGAAATCAACTGTGGGAGCAATTATTAGGAAATGGAAGACATACAAGACCACTGATAATCTTCCTCGATCTGGGGCTCCACGCAAGATCTCACCCGTGGGGTCAAAATGATCACAAGAACGGTGAGCAAAAATCCCAGAACCACACAGGGGACCTAGTGAATGACCTGCAGAGAGCTGGGACCAAAGTAACAAAGCCTACCATCAGTAACACACTCGCCGCCAGGGACTCAAATCCTGCAGTGCCAGGACGTGTCCCCCTGCTTAAGCCAGTACATGTTCAGGCCCGTCTAAAGTTTGCTAGAGAGCATTTGGATGATCCAGATGAGGATTGGGAGAATGTCAGATGAAACCAAAATATAACTTTTTGGTAAAAACTCAACTCGTCGTGTTTGGAGGACAAAGAATGCTGAGTTGCATCCAAAGAACACCATACCTACTGTGAAGCATGGGGTGGAAACATCATGCTTTGGGGCTGTTTTTTTCTGCAAAGGGACCAGGACGACTGATCCGTGTAAAGGAAAGAATGAATGGGGCCATGTATCGTGAGATTTTGAGTGAAAACCTCCTTCCATCAGCAAGGGCATTGAAGATGAAACGTGGCTGGGTCTTTCAGCATGACAATGATCCCAAACACACCGCCCGAACGAAGGAGTGGCCGTAAGAAGCATTTCAAGGTCCTGGAGTGGCCTATCCAGTCTCCAGATCTCAACCCCATAGAAAATCTTTGAAAGTCCGTGTTGCCCAGCGACAGCCCCTAAACATCACTGCTCTAGAGGAGATCTGCATGGAGGAATGGGCCAAAATACCAGCAACAGTGTGTGAAAACCTTGTGAAGACTTACAGAAAACGTTTGACCTCTGTCATTGCCAACAAAGGGTATATAACAAAGTATTGAGATAAACTTTTGTTATTGACCAAATACTTATTTTCCACCATAATTTGCAAATAAATTCATAAAAAATCCTACAATGTGATTTTCTGGATTTTTTTTCCTAATTTTGTCTGTCATAGTTGAAGTGTACCTATGATGAAAATTACAGGCCTCTCTCATCTTTTTAAGTGAGAGAACTTGCACAATTGGTGGCTGACTAAATACTTTTTTTCCCCACTGTACAAGAATATTTTTATCAAATGCTGTCTATCACTTAGAATTTCCTAAAATGTTATACAAGGCAACTTTACTGATTCATTGACTGATTAATTGGGACAAGGCTCGAATTATTAATAGACATAGTCATCAACTGCATAACTTTGATCTACTTTAGATTGGCATATGTTGACTTTGGAGGAAGGTGGCTAGATGGATTCAGATGCTAAACTTCTTCCAATACAGAATTCAAATAAGTCAAATAAATCTGATTTGTGTTTAAATTCATGAATTCATTTGTTTTGGGTTATAGAATATATAAATCATGAACTACCTTGATCCATGCCAGCATGCAATAACTTTTAATTTTGAAACGAGAGTCTTAAAATTGCATAGGACAGACATCATACATCTGCATCATATCTGCACACAAGTGCAAGTAATTACTTTCTCTGGTGTTGGTGAATACTGAAAAGTTGTTTCACTCGTGCATTAGGCTTGCACCTCGTGCACTAGGAGTAGCCTGTGACCATGTTTCCCATCATTATTTTGGCACCTAGTACATTTCAGGTCTGTAGAGCGCTAACTTGAACATTGTGAAAATTCTGTGCAACTTCCAGTGCGTGTTTACTGTGAACAATGAGGCTGTACCAACAGTTTCTGACAGTGGTCAAGTAGGCTACTGTGGCTATTTGATCACAATGTAGGACTACTTGAGTGACCAACCATCAAAAACAATAGATAAAATACATGCATTAAACTTTTTTACATGTTATATCATTCAGCCTACAATAGCAGCCAATGTGTGGTGTTCAATGTAGTACATTCCCCAAAAAATTGCATACAGGGCTTGACATTAACCTGTTTATCCACTTGTAGTTCAGACAAGGAGGTGACTGAATGTTGTGTTTGATGCAAGAAACCACTTTACAAAATAAAACGCATTATTATTCCCATACCATTATTACAGAGAATCAGACAAATTATGCTACCGTCTACCTATTGGCGATTTAGCTTATTCAAGCCTGGCTCAAAATACAACACTGCCCCTTTAAGACAAAAAAGCTCTTTACCAGATTCTCTTTTCAAAGATATCTAGATATGTACACTTTTTGAATTATTGTAGGAAGCAATTACTCCCCGATTACTGACAACAAATTATCTATAACTGGGCTAACAACTCACTAACTAGCAAAGAACATGAACACGATATGAGCTTTGATCTAAAAAAAAGCGCATCTTGGTTTTTCTGCACCGGTCTATGTAGAGTATGGCTGAGTTGTGCATGTCAATGCAATATAATCCTACTCCGATGCGTTGTGCCTACAACAAAATATATTGCATAGTTAGTTTTGCATAGTAAGTCTTGCATAGTTCGTTTTGTTTCGGTATGTTGCATTGACAATTGCTAATATTGGTTTGCTTCGATCACACAGTAAAGTGAAACGTTGATAGTGTTAAGGGGGAAAACTAGAAAGTTGAGTGAAATTCAATCTCGCGCTTCCTTTCCCTTGCTGATATTTGTTCTGCATTGCAGTCCCTGAGAGCTGCGCGCAGTTTAGAAGAAACATTGCCTATGACCATATATATTTAGTCCAGTAAATAAGCTCCACAAAAATGCCATATTGTTCGATTTGTTATTGAAGCGTGAAAATTGGCATACTTGTATATTTTTTTTACATTGAACAAAACCTGATTCTCATTTACAACTGTGACCTGGCCAAGATAAAGCAAAGCAGTTTGACACATACAACAACACAGAGTTACACATCGAGTAAAACAAACATACAGTCAATAATACAGTAGGAAAAAAAATGAATCTATACACAAAGAGTGCAAATGAGGTAGGATAAGGAAGGTAAGACAATAAATAGGCCATGGTGGCAAAGTAATTACAATATAGCAATTTAACACTGGAATGGTGAATGTGCAGTACATGAATGTGCAATGTAGAAAAAACTGGGGTGCAAAGGAACAAGATAAATAAATAAATACGGTAGGGGATGAGGTAGTTGGTTGGGCTATTTACAGATGGGCTATAAACAGGTACAGTGGTCTGTGAGCTGCTCTGACAGCTGGTGCTTAAATCTGGTGAGGGAGATAAGTGTCTCCAATTTCAGGGATTTTTGTAGTTCATTCCAGTCATTGGCAGCAGAGAACTGGAAGGAGAGTCGGCCAAAGGAGGAATTGGCTTTGGGGGTGACCAGTGAGATATACCTGCTAGAGCGCGTGCTACAGGTTGGTGCTGCTAAGGTGACCAGCGTCAAATAATATTTTTGCAGGAATCTCCTTGCGAATGATTTTGCCGAAGATTGTATCTCCGCCGGGCTGGGCAACCTGAGCTTTTGCTATCTCGGGACTTGTAGATGACCTGGAGCCAGTGGATATGGCGATGAGTGTAAAGCGAAGGCCAGCCTACGAGAGCGTACAGGTCGCAGTGGTGGGTGGTATATGGGGCTTTGGTAACAAAACGGATGGCACTGTGATAGACTGCATCCAATTTGTTGAGTAGAGTATTGGAGGCTATTTTGTAAATGACATCCCTGAAGTCGAGGATCGGTAGGATGGTCAGTTTTACGAGGGTATGTTTGGCAGCATGAGTGATGGAAGCTTTGTTGCGAAATAGGAAGCCAATTCTAGATTTAATTTTAGATTGGAGATGTTTGATGTGAGTTTGGAAGGAGAGTTTACAGTCTAACCAGACACCTAGGTATTTGTAGTTGTCCACATAATCTAAGACAGAACCGTCCAGAGTAGTGATGCTGGACAGGGGGACAGGTGCGGGCAGCGATCGGTTGAAGAGCATGCATTTAGTTTTACTTGCGTTTAAGAGCAATTGTAGGCCACGGAAGGAGAGTTGTAATGGCATTGAAGCTCGTCTGGAGGGTAGTTAACACAGTGTTTAAAAAGGGGCCAGAAGTATACAGAATGGTGTTGTCTGCTTACAGGTGAATCAGAGACTCCCCTGCAGCAAGAGCAACATCATTTATGTATACAAAGAAGAGAGTCGGCCCAAGAATTGAACCCTGTGGCACCCCCATAGAGACTGCCAAAGGCCCGGACAACAGGCTGCGGGGACTTGGTTACATTCAGCCATGAGCATTAGTGAGGTAAGGCACTGATGTTGAGCGATTAGGCCTGGCTCGCAGTCGGCGTTCCAATTCATCCAAAAGGTGTTCGATGTGGTTGAGGTCAGGGCTCTGTACAGGCCAGTCAAGTTCTTCCACACCGATCTTGACAAACCATTTCTGAATGGACCACGCTTTGTCCACAGGGGCATTGTCATTCTGAAACAGGAAAGGGACTTCCCAAATTGTTGCTATAAAGTTGGAAGCACAGAATCGTCTAGAATTTCATTGTAGGCTGTAGCGTTATGGTTTCCCTTCACTGGAACTAAGGAGCCTGAACCATGAAAAACAGCCCCAGACCATTATTCTTCCTCCACCAAACTTTACAGTTGGCACTATGCATTCAGGCAGGTAGCGTTCTCCTGGTATCTGCCAAACCCAGATTCGTCCGTCGGACTGCCAGATGGTGAAATGTGATTCATCACTCCAGTGAATGTGTTTTCACTGCTCCAGATTCCAATTGTAGCGAGCTTTACACCACTTCAGCCGATACTTGGTGATCTTAGGCTTGTGGGTGGCTGCTTGCCCATGGAAACCCATTTCATGAATGTCCCAACGAACAGTTCTTGTGCTGTCATTGCTTATAGAAGCAGTTTGGAACTCGGTAGTGAGTGTTGCAACCGAGGACAGACGATTTTATGAGCTTCGCGCTTCAGCACTCGGTGGTCCTGTTCTGTGAGCTTCTGTGGCCTACTACTTTGCGGCTGAGCCGTTGTTGCTCTTAGACGTTTCCACTTCACAATAACAGCACGTCCGTAAGACTGTAACTACCAATTGGATATCACAGAATTTGGGAAAACAATTTCTTTGGACACACCTACTCATTCAAGGGTTTTTCTTTATTTTTACTACTTTTTACATTATAGAATAATAGTGAAGTCACCAAAACTATTAAATAACACATAGAATCATGTAGTAACCAAAAAAGTGTTTAACAAATCAAAATAATGTTTTCTATTTGAGATTGCACACTCATGGCATTCTCTAAACCTGCTTCATTACGAATGCTTTTCCAACAGTCTTGAAGGAGTTCCCACATATGCTGAGCACTTGTTACCTGCCTTTTCTTCACTCTACGGTCCAACTCATCCCAAACCATCTCAAATGGGTTGAGGTCGGGTGATTGTGGAAGCCATGTCATCTGATGCAGCACTCCATTACTCTCCTTCTTGGTCTAATAGCCCTTACCCAGCCTGGAGGTGTGTTTTTGGTCGTTGTCCTGTTGAAAAAGAAATGATAGTCCCACTAAGCACAAACCAGATGGGATGGCGTATTGCTGCAGAATGCTGTGGTTGCCATGCTGGTTAAGTGTGCCTTGAATTCTAAATAAATCACTGACAGTGTCACCAGCAAAGCACCTTCACACCATCACACCTCCTCCTCCATGCTTCACGGTGGGAACCACATAAGCGGAGTTCATCCATTCACCTACTCTGCGTCTAACAAAGACATGTTAAAACCAAAAATCTCAAATTTGGCCTAATCAGACCAAAGGACATATTTCTACCGGTCTAATGTCCATTGCTCGTGTTTCTAGGCCTCGTGTTTCTAGGTCTCTTCTTCTTATTGGTGTCCTTTAGTTGTGGTTTCTTTGCAGAATTTCAACCACAAAGGCCTGATTCCCGCAGTCTCCTCTGAACAGTTGATGTTGAGATGTTTCTAACCTCTGTGAAGTATTTATTTGGGCTGCAATCTCTGCTGCAGTTAACTCTAATGAACCTATAGTCTGCAGCAGAGGTAACACTGCCTTTCCTGTGGCAGTCCTCATGAGAGCCAGTTTCATCATAGAGCTTGATGCTTTTTGCGACTGCACTTAAAGAAACATTCAAAGTTCTTGAAATGTTCCGCATTGACTGACCTTCATGTCTTAAAGTAATGATGGACTGTTGTTTCTCTTTGCTTATTTCAGCTGTTCTTGCCATAATATGGACTTGGTCTTTTACCAGGGCTATATTCTGTATACCACCCCTACCTTGTCACAACACAACTGACTGGCTAAAACGCATTAAGAAGGAAAGAAATTAACTTTTAACAAGGCACACCTGATAATTGAAATGCATTCCAGCTGACTACCTCATGAAGCTGGTTGAGAGAATGCCAAGAGTAAGCAAAGCTGTCATTAAGGCAAAGGGTGGCTACTTTGATTTGTTTAACACTTTTCTGTTACTACATGATTCCATATGTGTTTTTTCATAGTTTTGATGTCTTCACTATTAGTCTACAATGTATAAAATAGTAAAAATAAAGAAAAACCCTTGAATGAGTAGGTGTGTCCAAACTTTGACTGGTACTGTAAGTAACCCATTTGAACAAAATGCATTTAGGATGGCACAACATGTCTAGGTATTGTACCAATGCAGATTTAATCTATTACACTGTAGGGCAGCTGTTTTCCAATATGGCCAGCAACTAGTTCCATGGCACCAATTAGGACAGGCTTCACATGGCTGTATTTTAATGAATAATTGCTATATAATTCCTAATGACGGCTTAAAATGTTTGAGGTGGTGTGGAGAAATATGGCATATATAATTTATGTGTCCTTAAAAAAAATCTCGAAAGTGGTGAGAAAGTGCTCCAAAATCTAAACGGATTACATTTTTTGCCAATGATTTCCCTCTCGTTTTAAGTTTTGTTTTACATTCAAACCCTTAAACATTTTCTTTAGTGTTCTCTGAAGTCTACTGGTTACAATATATATATAATATTATATACCCTGTAACTTTTAAGGAATGGGACAGCAAACCTGCCCAGTATACATCACTCTAGGTAAAATCCCATAGGAATGCATTATATCCAGCAGGGAGATAAGTAACCCAGCGCTACAAACCAAGCCCCAGCAGCAGCCCCTTAGCAGATAAAACTCACCTCTCACTAAAACCAATAGCCTACTATCACCATCTACCGGCCGTAGTTAATCCCTACCACATGCATGTGAACGCCTTTTCTTTCCTAGATCCCTTTCATCGTTTTCCTTCCTCCTATCCAAGCTCCTTTTCGTTCCTCCTTTCCTAGCTTTCTTACTTCATTTAATCTTTTCCAAGCTCCCTTTTATTTCATCACATGATAGCACACTTTTCTTTCCTCCCCTCCCCTACAGTGCTTTCCTAGCTCCCTTTCCTATCTCCCTTTCTTCCTTTTTCTTTCTAAGGTCACCTTATATTTTTCCTAGCTCAACTTCATTCCTCATTTCCTTTCCTCCTATACGTTCTGAGATTCCCTTCCTTGATCCCTTTCCTTCCCTAGTTTCCTTTCCTCCGTTCCTAGCTCCCTTTAATTTCCTCCTTTCCATTCCTCCTATCCTTTCTGGGATTTGTTCTTTCCTCTCCTAGCTCCCTTTTCTTCCCTCCTTTTCTAGATCCCTCCTTCTTTCCTCTCTAGCTCCATTTTCACCTCTCCTTTCCTACCTTCCTTTCCTTCCAAATGTTAACTGTCAAGGCTCAGGAGAAGAACCAGATGCAGACAGTTTCGAAGTAACAAAAGTTTATTACAAAAACAGGGGGGCAGGCAAACGACAGGTCAAGGGCAGGCAGAGGTCAGTAGTCCAGAGCAGAGTCCGAAAGGTACAGAACGGCAAGCAGGCTCAGGGCAGGCAGATGTCAGTAATCCAGGGTGGTGTGACAAGATACAGAACAGCAGGCAGGCCCAGGGAAGGCAGGCCCAGGGAAGGCAGGCCCAGGGAAGGCAGGCCCAGGGAAGGCAGGCCCAGGGAAGGCAGGCCCAGGGAAGGCAGGCCCAGGGAAGGCAGGCCCAGGGAAGGCAGGCCCAGGGAAGGCAGGCCCAGGGAAGGCAGAATGGTCAAAACCCAGGAAAGCTAGAAAACAGGAACTGGCGACAGACAGGCGCACGGGAAAAGACGCTGGTAGGCTTGAAGAAACAAAACGAACTGGCAACAGACAAACAGAGAACACAGGTATAAATACACTGGGGATAATGAGGAAGATGGGCGACACCTGGTGGGGGGTGGAGACAAGCACAAAGACAGGTGAAACAGATCAGGGTGTGACGGTTAACATTATTTTTGACAAATCCTTTGTTTTCTACATACAGATTTCTGCTAGGAAAGGAGGAAAGGAAGCTAGGGAAGGAAAGGGATCAAGGAAGGGAAGCTACTTTTTACTTTTACTTGTAGTTTGTTTTACACCAGTAATAGTACTTCTACTTGAGTAAAATGTCATTAAAGTAACAGTACTTCTACTTGAGTAGTACATTTCAGTACTCTTTCCATCCTTGATAAAGATGAGCAAAAAAACTGCATGAAATAAATAATATATATACTGAGCTATATTGTATGCTCCAAAAAATTGGGAAATTATATTATTTTGTGCTAATACAATCGCCCAGAGAAATAGCTTTTGTTTACCAAGTGTTATTTATTTCTCAAAAAGATAAGGGTCAAAATTATTGGCACCCCTGTTTTCAATACCTTTCAACGCCTCACCTTGCGAGGATAATGCCACTGAGCCAAATGCTTTATGAGATTGGAGAACATATTGGGAGGGATCTTAGACGGTCCTTCAATACAGAGTCTTTCCTTGATATCCTTCGTCTGCGTTTATGGACAACCTCTTCAATAAAAACTACAGTTTTTTAATGCGGTTCAAGTAAAAAGACTGAAATGGCCAAGTATTTTGACCCCTAGCCATCTTTTTGTTCAGAACTCTGTTATCTTGAACGGAACACGAGAACAGAACGAAACAGTGGTTATGTTCGAAACGAAATGACAAAAAAAATATTTTGGTTCCAACCATTTGTAACAATATTCTCACGAGCCCAAAACGTAAATCGGCTAGTCCCCGCCCTGACCGCGTCAGTCAGGCAGTCAGTAGGGTACAGTCTTTGTGCATCACAAACATGAACATTGAACTAGCTTGCAGTCAGAAATAACGGAAAGCTGAGGACCACACCAGATCGATAAGGACATGATTGCCGCTGCTGTCCTAAAAAACACCCATCGACAAACCGCTATAGAATCTAGGCTGTCAGACGGATATCACTAGGGTAAGGCACATTTTGTTATTGTATTCTTACATGATTGATGATGGTACATGTTGTTTTCATAGCGCATATTTCGTTACATTGTCTGTATTTGGGTTTTACTGTAAATTGGCCTACACTTTGTTGCCATGTTTGCATAGCGATATAAATATACATTTTAACTTTGGCCTGTCTATAGCCCGTGTATCCCGAGCCTCCTGCACTAGCTGACACTGCCTCTGAATAATGCTAATATTGAGTTAGGCATATGCCATGTACTGTATCCCAATTAGATTTAAACCCACATATAGGCTTTATTATTTTGTTTAAAGGCTAGAAATATGAAAAGTGGTGGGAATTTCTCAAGTTTGGATAATGATATCACCTATCACCTATCACCTATTCCCCCCCTTCCCCCTCTTCCCAAAAAGGAAAGAAGAGGAATAATAGTTATTAAATATTATTCTCCACCATATGAGTAACTGGTTAGCAGTATGAGTGACTATTTATGCAAGGCAGATAATTCACACCATAGATTAGCCATATACTGTATACCCTAATACTAAACCCTTGAGTTTGTCAGTACCCTGTGCAGAGGGAATGGTTTATGGGGGTCATATTTATCTTAATCATATCTAGAGCTGCAATGTTGTTACCTTCTATTATGTGGTTTAAAGGTGAACTAAGAGAACAGTCGGCTCTAAGGTTAGCCAATAGGCTCCTCAGTTTGCAGTATGTAGTACTACCGGTAGTATAAGATATTTGGGATTTTCATTGTACAAGTTATTGTTAAAAGATGTCCCAAGTCACTTACATAAGTCTGACGTTATTGTTATAATTTAAGACCTATTGTTACAACCCCCTATTCTCTCACAGTGACCCTGGAGTCTAATATTTTCTACATAGTTTTTCCATGGTCCTCCTAACTAATATACCCATCTTGGACAGGATGTGTTATCCTTGGGACTGACTGGGGACTGGGTGTGATCTATCCAGACATTCATGTCTGTCCCAAATGGTACCCTATTCCCTATATATTGTAGCCCGACAGCGCTCTGGTCAAAAGTAGTGCACTATATAGGGTATAGGGTACCATTTGGGACACAATAATAGTCTGTTTTGGGCAGTCCCAGTAAGTCAGTGTTGGAGATTTGCAGTTTCCTGTCAGGAAGAGCCAGGCAAAGGATAGAACCCTGCCGGCCCGGACATCCAGGCCAGCTCACTGAGTTGACAAAGCAAACAACTTATCTAGGCTAGGGAGGAATCATTTTCAAAAAAGTATCAAAGGCTATGTACAGTTTTTCCCACTATAGTTGGAGTTAAACCAATACAGAGTGTTTACTAATGCCTTATACCCATTGGAACTTCATATACATTTGTATTATACAATATACATAGAGGATACAAAACATTAAGAACACCTGTCCTTTCCATGACATTGACTGACCAGGTGAAAGCTATGATCCCTTATTGATGTCACTTGTTAAATCCACTTCAATCAGTGTAGATCAGCTATTCCCAAACTGGGGTACAATGCCGTCGGGGGAACACCAAATAAAAGTGATTCACATTTTTTTTTAACATTTTCGAACACTACATTTATATTTTCCAACGGGGCTATACATTTTGGTGAGTTTTTTTCCCCCTTGCCTGAGTAGCCTCGTTTCACTGCCAAAAATACAATTAAACCATCTAGTGTTCAGCTAAATAACAACACAATGACCAATTGTAATGAATACTCAGGGAGAAATAGGTGTAGATTCACACGCAGAGCGCAGAAGGTGTTTATTTCACCTTCGCAGAAGGCAGGAATTGTGGTCACAGGACTGAAGGCTATAACTGGTTCTCACAAACGAGGTAGGAAAAGGCTTAGTATAGTCAAAAGAGCAATACCTCACAAAGGCACAAACAGAATGAACTGAACTAAATAAGGAGCTGATGAGACCAGGTGAGTAACTAGCACAGGTGAAATCAATGAACAAAAATGAAAGACAGGGCTACGTTCAAGAACACAAAGAAACAGGGCTACGTTAAAGAACAAAACGAAACAGAACACAACGAAACAGAACACAAGGTTGACTAAGAAAATAAATACAGAACCTTACACAAATACAGATAGCCTAGTGAAATAATTAACATCCAATCACATTAACTGTTACTCTCTCACAGGAAATCTTCACTCTTGCGCAGACATTTAGAAACGAAACATGATAATTAGAAAAATAAGCCACTGGAGTTTTTTGAGCAAGAATAAAGACGACTTTCGTGTAGTAAGACATGTATGAAAGCAACAGATACCATTAATAAGAATGGGCTAGAAGCGTCTTATATGGTGAGCTACCGAGTAGCTAGGACAGGCAAGCCCCATACTATTGTAGAGGACGTTCAAAAGTTTGGGGTCACTAAGAAATATCCTTCTTTTTTAAAGGAAAGCAATTTTTTTGTCCATTAAAATAACATCAAATTGATCAGAAATACAGTGTAGACATTGTTAATGTTGTAAATGACTATTGTAGCTAGACATTTTTTTGTACAGAGGCCCATTATCAGCAACCATCACTCCTGTGTTCCAATGGCACGTTGTGTTAGCTAATCCAAGTTTATCATTTTAAAAGGCTAATTGATCATTAGAAAACCCTTTTGCAATTATGTTAGCACAGCTGAAAACTATTGTTCTGATTAAAGAAGCAATACAACTGGCCTTCTTTAGAGTAGTTGAGTATCAGCATCAGCATTTGTGGGTTCGATTACAGGCTCAAAATGTCCAGAAACAAAGATCTTTCTTCTGAAACTCGTCAGTCTATTCTTGTTCTGAGAAATGAAGGCTATTCCATGCAAGAAATTGCCAAGAAACTGAAGATTTCGTACATTGCTGTGAACTACTCCCTTCACAGAACAGCGCAAACTGGCTCTAACCAGAGTAGAAAGAGGAGTGTGGGGCCCTGGTGCACAACTGAGCAATAGGACAAGTACATTAGAGTGTCTAGTTTTAGAAACAGATGCCTCACAAGTCCTCAACTGGCAGCTTCATTAAATAGTACCCGCAAAACACCATTTGAGAGTGCGCTGACCCTGGTGCTAGAGGGGGTACGCAGCTGGAGGTTGAATGTTTGAAGGGGTACAGGACTATAAAAAGTTTGGGAACCACTTGTGTAGATGAAGGGGAGGAGACATGTTAAAGAAGGAGTTTTAAACTTTGAGACAAATGAGACATGGATTGTGTTTGTGTGCCATTAAGAGGACATCCAGTCAACCTTATACAACTGTGAGAAGCATTGGTGTCAACATGGGCCAGCATCCCTCTGGAATGCTTTCGACACCTTGTAGAGTCCATGCCCCAACAAATTGAGGCTGTTCTGATTGCAAAAGAGGGGGACAACTCAATATTAGGAAGGTGTTCCTAATGTTTGGTATATTCAGTATTAATTTGCATTAATACAAGTTAAGTGTCATGTTAAAAAGAATTGTATTGAACCTGAACCGTCTTCCATCCTTCATGTCGAGTTACATACATGCATTATTTACATGATCTCATGAAACTCCTCAAGGAAACGGTGTGTTCAATTGTATGAAGGACAATAGAGATGAAACTATAGGCTTAGTTTCCACAGTAAAATCAGTATATCTGTGACTTTGAGACAAAGTTTTAGGCTTTCCAACTCTGGTTAAAGATGGTTGTTTTTTTTTCTAGCACGGTGGTCTATTTAAACAGTGCAGCTGTGTTATTAAAAGTCTCACATATTTAGCTACAGCTTTCTTGAGATATGTTTTGATAGACTATACACTTGTGTGATTATTTAGTGCTGAAGACTGTATATACATTAATTTAGAACAAAATGAAAACCATCGACAAACAAACACAGTCAAGTATATCTAACTTCTTCTAGAATATGATACATCTATTAATTCTTTAGTTGTCTCCTTATACATACTTATACACATACTGATTTTTATACATAAGTAGCCTATATACATACTTATATCATGTAAATGTGACATTTTACAGAGTAAACTATATAGGCCAACTAATGTAAATGCTTCCCACTAGGCACAGTTGTCAACTAACGTGAAGTCAAAATGAAGTCAACAGAAATGTTAACCATCTTATTGGATTTAGGGTAAAAGTTGTGTGAAAAAAAGACAAACATTCCTGATATTCCATTACCTTCATGATTTTTTGTAAATGTAATCAGTTTTGATTTAACCAGTTTGTGCCCAGTGTGTTACTATTCTGGTTGTATTGTTTTACATTTGCATTAATGTGCAAAGAGAGTAGAATCATACTCATGCTTTGAGAAATAACTTTCCAAAATAAGAGATTATCGTAGGAAAAACATTTGACATTCTTTTGTCTTAATGTTGAAGAATGTTCCTCTCTGACTCAGATGTTGTTGATGAGAGAGAGAGATTGGAGAGAGAGAGGCGCTTATAAGGCCTTGATGATGCTACTAGCATGGCTCTATATATTATGTTATGATTCAGTTATCCATCCTAACAGGCAGATTGTTTAGTGTATGTCAGCCATGAAATTTTGATCTAGACCAACTGCCAAAATCATGCCTCGGTTTATTGTTGTACAGTCAGATCATTAACAGTATCACCAGTACGAATTGACACACATGTTCATGTACGCAGGTATAGTTGCCAAAATGGTTTCTTTTCATGTTTAACAGCATGACAGGAAGAAGAGTATATTTCGCCTAAACACAAAAAGGAAACCTTATTATTCACAGTTCCAGCTAAATGTAATTGAATGTAAAACAAAAATGGTCATATTGGGGCCTGCTGTATTTTGGCAGAGCTATTTTGTTTGACAAACAAGAGATAGACTGGTTATACGGAAGGTAATGCTTACCGTTATGGATATGTTTCTGGAGTGTGATTGGGTTGTCAGTGTGAGTGTAGTTCTAATTAGTTCCCAGTATCGTCTTGTGAAGGCTAGTTACATTTCCCTCTACAATTCCCCCTGTGTGTTCAACTAGTCTGGAAGCTGGCCATGTTGAACATCTACAGTAGGCCAGCATCATCCAGGAAAGTGAAAAGGTAATTTAAATGGAGCTTCCAGACATTTTTTCAACCAAAAGGCAGCCCTGCCACTTGGTTTGATAAAAAGCTAATGGATGGGGATGGAGAAATTTAACCACTTTTAAATTCATAAATGGAGCTATGGTTGTAAAGATTGGCACATATAAGTACTATATATATTTTGAAGCTATACATTGTTTATAAATACATTGTTTGCAAACAATCCCTAAATCTCTGTCCCAGCGAGAGCCATGATTCCTGTGACGGAGTTCCGGCAGTTCTCAGAACAGGAGCCAGCGTTCCGGGTTCTGAAGCCCTGGTGGGATGTGTTCACAGACTACCTCTCTGTGGTCATGCTAATGATCGGAGTGTTCGGATGCACCCTACAGGTTAGTGCACAGACTACCTCTCTGTCATAATGCTCATGATCTGAGTGTTCGAATGCACAGTACAGGGTCAGTATCTTCAAACCGCGCAATATCTGTTCCCTGCTCCAGAGTGTCCAAAAGGCCTGACTATCTAATGAACAAGAACTTGTAGCATAGTCCTATACCTAGTGGAGCAAAGGTGGTTGAATTGGTGTCATAATGAGAAATATGTTGTAGTTCACACAATATGCCTTGTGTGCTGTGTAGTTAGGATGTTATAGCAGATATTAGCCTTTAAAGTAACTTGCTGATTCACTGCTCTGTAGATCTACTGTGTCCTGTAGTCACAAACAGCCCAGTGTTGGGTTCATGTAAGCTGCACAGTATAGCGGGAGTTTACCAACGGAAAGGGGAAGACATTCCTGCACTCCACACACACACACACACACACACACACACACACACACACACACACACACACACACACACACACACACACACACACACACACACACACACACACACACACACACACAGACACTGCGCAACAAAAATGTTTCCCCCGCCTGCCCCACCACGTCTTCATAAAATAATGGGCTTCATCCGAAATGGTACCCTATTCCCTATATACGTAGTGCACTTCTTTTGTCCAGAGCCATCTGGGACACAGCCATGATGCCATCGTCTAGTGGCCTGTCACTTGGCTTCCCCTCACCACTCTGACCAGCTGCAGAGAGAGAGGGTGGAGCCCTCCCTTACGGAAAAAAAACATGAATTTCACGTGATCACAGTTTGTAAATAGTGGGTGATTTCCAAACACAACCCATCTGATGACACTCATTTGTTTACATTGGTAGTTTACATGGTGAACTGAACTGCAGCCTAGTCTAAGGAGACAGCACTGTCCCTAATTAATACATTTCCTGGCATTATGGGAATGTTTGTCTCAGTTTACAGTAGTGGAGGTAAACACTGGCTCTGCCAAAGGGACATTTTAGCTTTACACACACAAGTGGGGGGAGAAACTGAGTGTGTGTGAGAGAGAGATGACCAGGGTGTGTAGAATTCTGCTGATCTCTGTTGTCATGACGTGGCCCTTTCTGGGTATAGATCGTGGCTTCTCACTCTCTCCTACACCCACTCTCTCACTCTCTCCTACACCCAGGTTCTGTTTTCTCAGGTCGTAAATTCCTGGCGGAGTCTCTCTCCCCCTGGCCATGCAGAAAGAGAGACCACAGCGTGAACAAAGTATTTCACGTGGCCGACTCCTGAATCCCCAAAATGGGAAAATGAAACTATATGTCCACTTGTGAGAATGTGGGAAGGGTCCATGGACACTTAAGGGACAGTTATGTTGAGTCTGTTTCATTTGGTGACCTCACAAAGGACAGGAAGCACACAGAACTATATCTCTGAATGTGTACATTTCTCAATTATGGTGTTTGCATCTAATTCTTGTATAAAATGAATGAGTAAAGATGAAACTATTTGTGAAAGGATGTAATGTGATGTTAAACCTTTAATGTGAGAGAATTGTATTCCCTTTAAAGTTTAACTAAGTCATTGGCCCGCACAGACATGATCTGGCGTCATGTAACAGCCCTTTCCTATTGTTATGAATAAAACCCCCTCCTGAGGAAATCCTCTTCAAACCACGCATACCTCGGTGTAAGCTGAGGTGGCACAGGTTTGAGTACCAAGACTAAGCAAACCCATAGCGTGAGCTGTCATTGCAAATAGTTATTGAATTCCTTACCATACCAGGTGGAGCATTGGCTACACGGCTGGAAATGGTTAAACCATGAGACTATCGATCCGTACAGAATAAGATCAAATCGTAGATACTAATTACTAGTCTGCAGCTAGAAATTATGTAAACCTGGGACGAGAATACAGACAACCACCGAAACATCTATTCTTTGAGAACATTTCTGAATGGTACTGTAATGAAGCACCCTGAGAGTGAGGATCCATTTGCAGTTTTATTACAATCTTGGTCGTACGAACAGGGTCAATCGCCAGCAAACACAACAGCAGGGATAAGGCAAATCGTAATCCAGGTACAGGCATGAGGTCAGGGCAGGCAGCAAGCTTACAAAAATCAGTCCAGTAAAGAATATAGTCAGGGCAGGCAGCAAGAATCAAAAGCGGGAAAACAGTCAGAGTATAACCCGCGATATGACAGACACGGGAGAAAACGCTCAGAATTGATCACCAGGGAATACAAGACTTCTAAGAGAGAGAAAGAGAGAGAGCCTAAATAGTCTATTAATGGGAGACAGGTGCAACGGTGATTGGAACCAGGTATGTGGGAGTTGTAGTCCAGGGCTTAATATTCAGGAGAGGGTTCCCTCTGGTGGTGAGCAGGAGGAACCGCGGGAGTCTCGTTTGTTACAGAGCCCCCTGTGGCCGGCTCCTGGCCAAGAGGCGAGCGCCTTGAGGGTCTTCCTCGAGGTCGGGGGGCCGGTTTCTCCGGGTGCGTCCTATGGAACTCAGTCATGAGTGCGGGGTTGAGTATGTCCTCTGCATTAACCCAGGATCGCTCCTCCGGTCCGTACCCCTCCCAATCTACCAGATATTGGAGGAGCCTGCCCCGGCGTCTGGAATCGAGTAGATCTCGAAGCCGATATACCTCCTCGCCGTCCACCAGGATGGGTGGGGGGCCCTGCTCACTGGTCTGCTCCTCCTCCGCTCTCGGACCACCAGCGGGTTTGAGAAGAGATACATGGAAAGTAGGAGAATACGGTAATTAGCGGGTAATGCCAAAGCGGAAGGAAACTGGTGTGATTTGTTTGACTATTTGGAAAGGACCCACATACCTGGGACTGAGTTTCTTGCAGGGAGTTTGAGGCGTGGGTCTCGAGTGGATAGCCAAACCCATTGACCTGGAGTATATTCGGGGTTGAGGCGGCGGTGGCGGATTGGCCTGCACCCTCTGTCTCCTGACTGCATGTAGTAAGTGGGTATGGGCCTGACTCCAGATGTCCTCGCTTCTCTGGAGCCAGTCATTGACAGAGGGTACCTCGGTGGGTTCCCCTGACCAGGGAAACAGGGAGGTTGGAAGCCCATTACACACTGGAATGGGGTTAAACCGTGGAGGGTTTCTGGAGTGAGTTCTGTGCATACTCCGCCCACATGAGGAATCGACTCCAGTCTGCTTGGTTCTGATGACAGTAGGATCTGAGAAACCGGGTGATTTCTTGATTGAGGCGTTCTGTTTGACCGTTAGATTGTGGGTGATACCCAGAAGTGAGGCTAATGTTGATGTTGAGTTGTTGGAAGAATGCTGACCATACTCTGGATGTGAATTGGGGCCCTCGGTCCGACACGATGTCCTCTGGCAGACCATAGAAGCGGAACACCAGGTTGCACATGAGTTCGGCAGTTTCCAATGCTGTAGGCAGTTTGGGGAGTGGAATCAACCGGCAAGCCTTGGAGAAGCGATCTATGACAGTGAGTATTGTGGTATTCCCATTGGACTTGGGGAGATCGGTAATGAAGTCTATGGCGAGATGGGACCATGGTCGGTGGGGAACTGGTAGTGGTTGCAGTAGGCCCGATGGTAGTTGTCTGAGATGTTTATTTGTGTTACAGATGGTGCAGTCGTTAATGAACTTTATTGCGTCTGCCCGCAAGGTTGGCCACCAGAAGCTGTTCTGAAGCAGGTGAACCGTGGCGCGATTCCCGGATGACCCGGAGCTGAGTGCGGAGTGAACTTGCTTTAGCACTTTCTGACAGAGGTCCTGAGGTACAAACGTTTTGTTAGGAGGGCATTCGGGCGGAGGGGTCCTTTGTGAGTTGGCTTGAGTGAGCTCTGTCATGATGTCCCACTGAATCGGGGCCACGATTAACGATTCAGGAAGCAGGGTTTCCTTGGGTTCAGTGGGCGCTATACCGTCGTGTTGGGCGTGATAATGCGTCTGCCTTGGTGTTCTTGGAACCGGGCGATAGGTAACAGTGAAGTCAAATCGCGTGAAGAAGAGTGCCCACCTCGCTTGTCTGGGGTTCAGTCTCTTGGCAGACCTCAAGTATTCAGGTTCTTGTGGTCCGTTAGAATCACGAAGGGATGTTTAGCTCCCTCCAGCCAATGACGCCACTCCTCCATAGCTGCTTTCATGGCCAACAGTTCCCGGTTTCCGGCGTCGTAGTTCTGCTCGGCTGGACTAAGTTTGCCGGGAATAATAGGCGCACGGATAGAGCTTGAGTGGGGATCCGTGCCGCTGTGAAAGAATAGCTCCAATGCCCATTATTAGATGCGCGTCTACACTCAACTGTAGCGGGAGTTCAGGATTAGGGTGGTGGAGGATGGGAGCCGATGTAAGCGTGCCTTGAGTTCTGCGAAAGCCTCCTGTGCTGTAGTTGACCAGGTGAGGTGTGATGAGTTTCTTTTAGTCATAGAGGTTAAGGGAGCGGCCATGAGCTGAAATTCCTGATGAGCGTCGGTAGGTTAGCAAATCCCAAGCGCTGTAACTCCTTTAAGGTTACTGGCAGGGCCAGTCTAGAAACGGACCTTGACCTTCTTCTAGTCCATGGCGACTCCCTCCTGGCTGATGATGTAGCCCAAAAGGATGTGGAAGTCTGGTGAAATTAGCACTTCTCTGCTTTGGCGTATAGCTGGTGATCTATGAGTCGTTTGCAATACTGTTCTCACATGTTGCACATGTTCTTCATAGGTGTGGGAATAGATGAGAATGTCATCCAATGTACACAATTACCCAGCGATTCAGCATGTCCCAAAGAGCGTCA
Source organism: Brachymystax lenok tsinlingensis (assembly GCA_030435695.1). Classification (NCBI taxonomy): domain Eukaryota; kingdom Metazoa; phylum Chordata; class Actinopteri; order Salmoniformes; family Salmonidae; genus Brachymystax; species Brachymystax lenok. The sequence goes on from CM059790.1 coordinate 29,237,463, forward strand.
TTGATAAATGATTGAAACGCGGGAGGGACTATTAGACAGCCGAAAGGCATAACCAGATACTCATAATTGCCCAGTGCTGGTAGAAAGGCTGTCATCCATTCATCACCGTCCCGGATGCGAATGAGGTTGTAGGCGCTGCGGAGGTCCAGTTTGGAGAAGTACTTGGCTTGGCGGAGTTGTTCTAGGGCAGCTGGAACCAGCGGTAACGGATATCGAAACTTGACAGTGATGTCGTTGAGACCCCGGTAGTCAATACAGGGGCGTAAACCACCGTCTTTCTTTTTAACAAGGAAGAAGCCCGCGGCTGCAGGTGATGTCGATGCTCTAATGAACCCCTTCGATAGTTCTTCCTCGATGTAGTTCTTCATGGCTTCTGATTCGGGTTGAGATAGGGAAAGATTGGCCCTTGGGTGGCTTTGTACCTGGTAGCAGCTCGATGGCACAGTCGCTTGATCGGTGAGGGTAGTTCCATCGCCTTGGTCTTGCTGAAAGCTTCGATGAGGTCAGAGTATTCAATGGGTAGAGTGGGGAAAGAGCTGGCTCGTCCTTTACCGTAACGGCCTGAATGGAGAGTGAAGAGCTGCCGTTTAAGCAGTTGGAGTGGCATGGCGGGTCCCATTTGATGATACGACCCTCCTCCATGCGAGATGAGCGGGTTATGTTGCGCAGTGTAGAGGAAGCCCAAGGATTACGGGTTATGGGGTGATGTGATGGCGTGAAGCGAATTACCTCCGTGTGGCGGGTCGGTCTGGAGTCGGAGGTCCACGGTGGTGTGCAGGACCCTCCCATCGCCGAGAGGTCGTCCATCTAGCGCCTCCACTGCCAATTGAGAGTCACAGGTGATTAATGGAATTTGTTGTTGTTGGGCAAATTCATGAGACATAAAGTTGCCGGCTGCTCCGGAGTCTAATAGTGCTGATGTGGTTATATGATTGTCCTCTGAGATAATACAATCGGCACTTTGATACAAGAACTGGAGTGGTGTGCTTGGATGCGGACTCACGAAGAGGATTACGAGGAGGTGGTCTGGTAGTGAGCAGAACGCCCTTAGATGGCCAGGTTGACCACAATAGAGGCAGAGATGTTGGACGATGTCACGGCGTTCACGTTCCTCGAGTCAGGTGAGTATATCCGGAGCTGCATGGGTTCGGTTGGAGGCAGAGTCACGGGACATTGTGTGCTGGTGGGTCCCGTTCTGAGTGGGCGCGTGATCGAATCAGATTGTCAAGCTGTATGGTGAGTTCGATGAATTGATTCAGCGATCTCCTCATCTCGGCAGGCCAGTTCAGACTGTAATTCAAGCTGAGTCCCTTGCGAAAGAGCAGTTTAAGCGTGCTCTCAACCCAGTCGGTTTGAGCTGCCAGAGTCTGCGAAAATGTCAAGGCATATTCTGCTGCAGTATTTCCGCCCTGGTTCAATCACGAGTAGTCGGTCACCAGCTCTCATGCCTCCCTCCGGGTGTTCAAATACCTCCCGGAGGCGTTGTAGAAAGGCACGAGCGAGGGAAAAGCCGTGCCATCCTCTCTCCAAACCGCTGTTACCCACTCTAGCAGCTCTGCCAGTGAGGAGAGAACATACCAGGGAAATCTTGCTAGTGTCAGTGACATACATCGCTGGTTGTTGATCAATGAATAATGAACATTGCAGTAGAAATCCCTTACTCTTAGTGGGGTTACGTCGAATTTATCAGGGAGAGCCAGGCGTGGGTTAACTGTGGGTGCCGGTGGTGGAGAGGTGCCCATACCTGCGTTCGGCTGAGGAGGGGCTGAGTTCGAAGCGACATCTGTAACCTCTGTAGCGTCGGACGAGTTCCTCCGTTACCGTAGTTAGATGGGTTAGCTGCTGTTGATGAGCAGCGAGCTGGTTTGCTTGAGTGGAGATCTCCGTGGACATTTGGACCAGAGCTGCTGGATCGCGAAGTGGCGAAGTCTTCTGTAATGAAGCACCCTGAGAGTGAGGATCCATTTGCAGTTTTATTACAATCTTGGTCGATGAACAGGGTCAATCGCCAGCAAACACAACAGCAGGGATAAGGCAAATCGTAATCCAGGTACAGGCATGAGGTCAGGGCAGGCAGCAAGCTTACAAAAATCAGTCCAGTAAAGAATATAGTCCAGGGCAGGCAGCAAGAATCAAAACGGGAAAACAGTCCAGAGTATAACCACGATATGACGAGACACGAAGGAGAAAACGCTCAGAATTGATCACCAGGGAATACAAGACTTCATGCAAAGGAGAGAAAGGGAGAGAGAGCCCTAAATAGTCTATTAATGGGAGACAGGTGCAACGGTGATTGGAACCAGGTATGTGGGAGTTGTAGTCCAGGGCTTAATATTCAGGAGAGGGTTCCCTCTGGTGGTGAGCAGGAGGAACCGCGGGAGTCTCGTTTGTTACAGGTACTCTGACGTACCCATTCTAACCACGAAAGACTTTGATCTTCAGGGAAACAGAAAGAGAGAGAGAGAGACTCAGATGAACTCTACAGCAGACTGACTGGATTCCAACAGAAGATCACAACAACACATGGGCGTAAATATATATTGATTGCAATTATTCCCGAATGAGTGAGCGTTCATGTGCAAAGGATTAGCATTTCAATTAATATAATTATCAACTGTGTGTAGGGATCCCTTTTGTCTTTCCCGCTTCTTTCTCAGTCCACACACACTTCCCTTTGTCCACCAAGCCGTCATATCGGCTTATCCCACTAGGGAATCTTCCCTATCCCTGTTAGTAAGCAATATCTACTGTTTGTTTGTTTATGCATTTCTATGATTATTTAGTTAGTAAATAAATGATTAAGCCAATTGGTGTATGGATGATTCATAGTTTAGGCTGGGTTCGTGCAGATAACCAACAATGTACAACGTTTGGAATGAGACTGACGTGAGGTAAATAATAAGTCATTAATAGAAGACTAATTGATCAAATATAAAAATATCTGAAGTTATATTCGGAAAATTATAACTTTGTAATCTGAAGATTTCTCGTGGTGCCCCGACTTCCTAGTTAATTACATTTACATGATTAGTTGAATCACGTAATAATAATTTCAGAGAATTGATTTGATAAAATAACAGTCTCCACTTTTAATGATGCCAAGGACACTACGTATTATGGTGCCCCGTGTGAGTCATCTAATATAGAATGAGACTTTGCTGTTGAATTATATGTATATCAATTGTGCAAACAGAATTGTTCAAACAGACTGCGTTATATACAGGTTGGTTGTGTGTGTGTTTCCATTTGAACAAGCTATGGGGAGTGCCTCCGGTGTCGATAGCGTCAGAGCAATGAGCTGTAAATTCTAGATTTAGTCCATTAGGCCAAACAGTACTATTTCTGTCGGTCAATATTAATTTCTAGAGCAAGGGCATAGAGCCAGTAAGGTTAGAAATTAGAGGATAGATCTGTCCGCCTACCGCGCTTTGCCAGTGCGGGTAGGCCACAGGCGTATGTTTTTATGTATCGTGTCACTCTGGTTATATAATGCTAGCAAAGTATGCCGAATGGGTTAATATACGACGTCACTAGTAAAAACCCTGTTCAATGTGGTATTGAATCCCTTGTGCTGTATAAGAATAGCCATGGTTTCTGACGTACCCAGTGGGTAACGATAGCAATATATTTCTAGTGCAAGGATACAATCCAGCTACTTATAGAAATTTGAGAAATAGAGCGTTTGGCAAAACGTGGCCTATTTCTGCCTCCCGCGTTTCAAAACCGGGTAGGCTCAGTCATTATTTATTTCTCGAGCGAGGACAAAGAGCCATCCGATTGAAATTGAGTAGATATTAGCTTGACCAATAGTTATATTTTTCTCTCGCGTTTCCACGTGAGTAGAACATGGTGCATTTCGTTGTTTGCCGCTTGTTCCGGTTAAAACATCGCGAAAATAACTTAGAGAAATGGTTTGAACGTAATGACGATATAAGTAAAACCACCCTACTTTGTGCTTGGAGATGAGATTTCTGTACAAATAGGATTAGCTTAGCACGAGATGGTAAGCTAACAAAGGGAAAACATCATTTATTTTTCCTGTGTCACGTTTAAATTCCTCCTCCTTGCGTGACAGAAGTCCCGCCCTTTGTACTTCCATTTGATTTCAGCTTTCTGTGGACACTGGTGGTGAAGAATCTTGAATACATTTCTTGAAAATAGAATTAGGTGACACCCAAACGTGGATCACGTTAAGATATCCAGCCAATCGCAATTGACTGGATATTGATGTCTCATTCAATTTAACTAATAAGTAGAATTGCCAGATTTCCATTTTCAGGTGGATCTTTTAAATAATATCCAAATTGAGTGGTTTTCTACAATGTGACAATTTAAACTGTTCACATTAACCTAGAGAAACGCTCTCAGGTTAATTAAAGTTTAATTCCCAAATAGCCTATACAGGTTTGATTTATCATTAAAATTGATCAATCGGTAAAATCTGCTTTTGCAAAGCACATTCAGTAAACCCCAGTACTGACGGAAGTCCTGCCTCCAGGACTCCATGTGGCTTTGGCCTTAGGGATATGTGAACCTAGTGGTGAATGTACCCTAACATTTGAACTACTGTTTACACTTATGATAATCCAGACACTCAATTGATTGGATATCATCGTCAATTGTCGAACATACCTTAAGGTTCTTCAAATTAAATGAGACATTTTAAACTTTCCAATAGTAATCTAGATGAACAAACTTCCCATGTTAATTCAAGTTTAATTCCCAGATAGCCTATCCAGGTATGATTAATCTTTATCATTGATTAATCAATTCAATTTGCTTTTGCAAATTCATTCATGTCCAACTCCCACATTACTGGTACAGTACTGATGGTTCATTAACGTCTGTAAATAGATTAAAATCGTCTTTGCAGCTTCCAAAGTATTCCAAAACCAAACTTTGGAAAAATAGGAAAAATGTTCCTTTCATATGTTCTAATAATGTGCAAGCTATCAGAGGGGGTAGTCCCCACTCGCCCGCTAATTAGTGAATCTCCACCCATAAAAGGATTGATCTCTGACCTCAGCAGCGATACCAACCCTAATTATGCCATTAGCGGAAAAACAGCAGACATGGCGAACAACGCTCTCCAAAATCAACCAGGCCTCGTAAAGGTTCTCTCCAGTCTAGCCTTGATGTCTTTCTGACTGGATTCCAACAGAAGATCACAACAACACATGGGCGTAAATATATATTGATTGCAATTATTCCCGAATGAGTGAGCGTTCATGTGCAAAGGATTAGCATTTCAATTAATATAATTATCAACTGTGTGTAGGGATCCCTTTTGTCTTTCCCGCTTCTTTCTCAGTCCACACACACTTCCCTTTGTCCACCAAGCCGTCATATCGGCTTATCCCACTAGGGAATCTTCCCTATCCCTGTTAGTAAGCAATATCTACTGTTTGTTTGTTTATGCATTTCTATGATTATTTAGTTAGTAAATAAATGATTAAGCCAATTGGTGTATGGATGATTCATAGTTTAGGCTGGGTTCGTGCAGATAACCAACAATGTACAACGTTTGGAATGAGACTGACGTGAGGTAAATAATAAGTCATTAATAGAAGACTAATTGATCAAATATAAAAATATCTGAAGTTATATTCGGAAAATTATAACTTTGTAATCTGAAGATTTCTCGTGGTGCCCGACTTCCTAGTTAATTACATTTACATGATTAGTTGAATCACGTAATAATAATTTCAGAGAATTGATTTGATAAAATAACAGTCTCCACTTTTAATGATGCCAAGGACACTACGTATTATGGTGCCCCGTGTGAGTCATCTAATATAGAATGAGACTTTGCTGTTGAATTATATGTATATCAATTGTGCAAACAGAATTGTTCAAACAGACTGCGTTATATACAGGTTGGTTGTGTGTGTGTTTCCATTTGAACAAGCTATGGGGAGTGCCTCCGGTGTCGATAGCGTCAGAGCAATGAGCTGTAAATTCTAGATTTAGTCCATTAGGCCAAACAGTACTATTTCTGTCGGTCAATATTAATTTCTAGAGCAAGGGCATAGAGCCAGTAAGGTTAGAAATTAGAGGATAGATCTGTCCGCCTACCGCGCTTTGCCAGTGCGGGTAGGCCACAGGCGTATGTTTTTATGTATCGTGTCACTCTGGTTATATAATGCTAGCAAAGTATGCCGAATGGGTTAATATACGACGTCACTAGTAAAAACCCTGTTCAATGTGGTATTGAATCCCTTGTGCTGTATAAGAATAGCCATGGTTTCTGACGTACCCAGTGGGTAACGATAGCAATATATTTCTAGTGCAAGGATACAATCCAGCTACTTATAGAAATTTGAGAAATAGAGTGTTTGGCAAAACGTGGCCTATTTCTGCCTCCCGCGTTTCAAAACCGGGTAGGCTCAGTCATTATTTATTTCTCGAGCGAGGACAAAGAGCCATCCGATTGAAATTGAGTAGATATTAGCTTGACCAATAGTTATATTTTTCTCTCGCGTTTCCACGTGAGTAGAACATGGTGCATTTCGTTGTTTGCCGCTTGTTCTGGTTAAAACATCGCGAAAATAACGCAGAGAAATGGTTTGAACGTAATGACGATATAAGTAAAACCACCCTACTTTGTGCTTGGAGATGAGATTTCTGTACAAATAGGATTAGCTTAGCACGAGATGGTAAGCTAACAAAGGGAAAACATCATTTATTTTTCCTGTGTCACGTTTAAATTCCTCCTCCTTGCGTGACAGAAGTCCCGCCCTTTGTACTTTCATTTGATTTCAGCTTTCTGTGGACACTGGTGGTGAAGAATCTTGAATACATTTCTTGAAAATAGAATTAGGTGACACCCAAACGTGGATCACGTTAAGATATCCAGCCAATCGCAATTGACTGGATATTGATGTCTCATTCAATTTAACTAATAAGTAGAATTGCCAGATTTCCATTTTCAGGTGGATCTTTTAAATAATATCCAAATTGAGTGGTTTTCTACAATGTGACAATTTAAACTGTTCACATTAACCTAGAGAAACGCTCTCAGGTTAATTAAAGTTTAATTCCCAAATAGCCTATACAGGTTTGATTTATCATTAAAATTGATCAATCGGTAAAATCTGCTTTTGCAAAGCACATTCAGTAAACCCCAGTACTGACGGAAGTCCTGCCTCCAGGACTCCATGTGGCTTTGGCCTTAGGGATATGTGAACCTAGTGGTGAATGTACCCTAACATTTGAACTACTGTTTACACTTATGATAATCCAGACACTCAATTGATTGGATATCATCGTCGAATTGTCGAACATACCTTAAGGTTCTTCAAATTAAATGAGACATTTTAAACTTTCCAATAGTAATCTAGATGAACAAACTTCCCATGTTAATTCAAGTTTAATTCCCAGATAGCCTATCCAGGTATGATTAATCTTTATCATTGATTAATCAATTCAATTTGCTTTTGCAAATTCATTCATGTCCAACTCCCACATTACTGGTACAGTACTGATGGTTCATTAACGTCTGTAAATAGATTAAAATCGTCTTTGCAGCTTCCAAAGTATTCCAAAACCAAACTTTGGAAAAATAGGAAAAATGTTCCTTTCATATGTTCTAATAATGTGCAAGCTATCAGAGGGGGTAGTCCCCACTCGCCCGCTAATTAGTGAATCTCCACCCATAAAAGGATTGATCTCTGACCTCAGCAGCAATACCAACCCTAATTATGCCATTAGCGGAAAAACAGCAGACATGGCGAACAACGCTCTCCAAAATCAACCAGGCCTCGTAAAGGTTCTCTCCAGTCTAGCCTTGATGTCTTTCCATCCGAGATTGGCATCGGTCCAATACCACAGTGCACAGCTGAAGCACGAGCAGGTAATGGTAGACATAAAGGGACAAGTGGAGAGAACCGGGAAAACAATAAACAAATGCAGAAAAGGTAAAAAGTCTGCTAGCTATGGAAATGCGTTTGAAAACTGAACAATTAAACTTATGACGATGAACGAGCACAAACTCTTCAACAAAATCGTCTTCTACAGGAACAAAATTGTATGCTACAGGAACAACTCAATTTAGCCAAAACTAAATACGATGATGTCCAGGCCAAACTAGATAAATCTGACGAGTTATCTACAAACAGGTGCGCTCAACTTGATAACACGCATGCAGTTTTGTTGAACGCTACTCAAAGTACTTGGAGATGTTCTACTCAACATGCTGCAGACCAAAGACGACCAGTTAATGAACACAATGACTAAGTTGGATGACAAATCATCAGAACTCATTGAAGTCGCTGACCAAATGAATGATGAGAGAGCTCAGGTGACGAAGATGGAAATATTGATTTCTAAGCAAGCGGAGGAAAACTCATCACTGAATCTCTCTATCTGCAAACAATGACAGAGAAGTTTGAGACCGAAAGGAGCAAGTGCGACACTCACATGTCCAAAATCTGTACTATAAGTGCTCAAGTGGACTCTGTAATGCAGCAGAATACCACCCTTAGGTACCATCTGGAGGAAGTCCAGAATTTTTTATCAAATCAAATCAAATTTTATTTGTCACATACACATGGTTAGCAGATGTTAATGCGAGTGTAGCGAAATGCTTGTGCTTCTAGTTCCGACCATGCAGTAGGATCTAACAAGTAATCTAACAAATTCACAACAACTACCTTATACACACAAGAGTAAAGGAATGAATACGAGTATGTACATATAAATATATGGATGAGCGATGGCTGACCGGCATAGGCAAGATGCAGTAGATGGTATGGAGTACAGTATATACACATATATATGAGATGAGTAATGTAGGATATGTAAACATTATATAAATGGCATTGTTTAAAGTGGCTAGTGATACATTATTTCATCCAATTATAATTATTAAAGTGGCTAGAGATTTGGGTCGATGGCCGAACGGCATAGGCAAGATACAGTAGATGGTTTAGAGTACAGTGTATACATTTGATATGAGTATGTCGGATATGTAAACATTATATACAAAATTGTTTAAAGTGGCTAGTGATACATTTGTTACATCCAATTCCTATGTTTAAAGTGGCTAGAAATTTAAGTCAGTATGTTGGCAGCAGCCACTCAATGTTAGTGATGGCTGTTTAACAGTCTGATGGCCTTGAGGTAGAAGCTGTTTTTTAGTCTCTCGGTCCCAGCTTTGATGCACCTGTACTGACCTCGCCTTCTGGATGATAGCGGGGTGAACAGGCAGTGGCTCGGGTGGTTGTTGTCCTTGATGATCTTTTTGGCCTTTCTGTGACATCGGGTGGTATAGGTGTCCTGGAGGGCAGGTAGTTTACCCCCGGTGATGCGCTGTGCAGTCCTCACTATCCTCTGGAGAGCCTTACGGTTGTGGGCGGAGCAGTTGCCGTACCAGGCGGTGATACAGCCCGACAGGATGCTCTCGATTGTGCATCTGTAAAAGTTTGTGAGTGATTTTGGTGACAAGCCGAATTTCTTCAGCCTTCTGAGGTTGAAGAGGCGCTGTTGCGCCTTCTTCACCACGCTGTCTGTGTGGGTGGACCAATTCAGTTTGTCCGTGATGTGTACGCCGAGGAACTTAAAACTTTCCACCTTCTCCACTACTGTCCCCTCGATGTGGATAGGGGGGTGCTCCCTCTCCTGTTTCCTGAAGTCCACGATCATCTCCTTTGTTTTGCTGACATTGAGTGAGAGGTTATTTTCCTGACACCACACTCCGAGGGCCCTCACCTCCTCTCTGTAGGCCGTCTCGTCGTTGTTGGTAATCAAGCCTACCACTGTAGTGTCATCAGCAAACTTGATGATTGAGTTGGATGCGTGCTTGGCCACGCAGTCATGGGTAAACAGGGAGTACAGGAGAGGGCTGAGAACGCACCCTTGTGGGGCCCCAGTGTTGAGGATCAGCGGGGTGAAGATGTTGTTTCCTACCCTCACCACCTGGGACCAGCCCGTCAGGAAGTCCAGGACCCAGTTGCACAGGGCTGGGTCGAGACCCAGGGTCTCGAGCTTAATGATGAGCTTGGAGGGAACTATGGTGTTAAATGCTGAGCTGTAGTCGATGAACAGCATTCTTACATAAGTATTCCTCTTGTCCAGATGGGTTAGGGCAGTATGCAGTGTGATTGCGATTAAGTCTGTCTGTGGACCTATTGGGACGGTAAGCAAATTGGAGTGGGTCCAGGGTGTCTGGCAGGATGGAGGTGATATGATCCTTGACTAATCTCTCAAAGCACTTCATGATGACGGAAGTGAGTGCTACGGGCGATAGTCATTTAGCTCAGTCACCTTAGCTTTCTTGGGAACAGGAACAATGGTGGCCCTCTTGAAGCATGTGGGAACAGCAGACTGGGATAGGGACTGATTGAATATGTCCGTAAACACACCAGCCAGCTGGTCTGGCGCATGCTCTGAGGACACGCCAGGATGCCATCTGGGCCGGCAGCCTTGCGACGGTTAACACATTTAAATGTTTATCTCACATTGGCTGCGGTGAAGGTGAGCCCGCAGGTTTTGGTAGCGGGCCGTGTCGGTGGCACTGTATTGTCCTCAAAGCGAGCAAAGAAGTTGTTTAGTTTGTCTGGGAGCAGGACGTCATGGTCCGCAATGGGGCTGGTTTTCTTTTTGTAGTCCGTGATTGACTGTAGACCCTGCCACATTCCTCTTGTGTCTGAGCCGTTGAATTGTGACTCTACTTTGTCTCTATATTGACGCTTAGCTTGTTTGATTGCCTTGCGGAGGGAATAGCTGCACTGTTTGTATTCAGTCTGTTTCCTGTAGCCTTACCCTGGTTAAAAGCAGTGGTTCGCGCTTTCAGTTTTTGCGAATGCTGCCATCAATCCACGGTTTCTGGTTGGGGAAGGTTTTAATATTTGCTATGGGTACAACATCACCAATGCACTTGCTAATAAACTCGCTCACCTAATCAGCGTATACATCAATGTTGTTGTCAGATGCTATTCGGAACATATCCCAGTCCACGTGCTCGAAGCAATCTTGCAGCATGGAATCAGATTGGTCGGACCAGCGTTGAACAGACCTGAGAACGGGCGTTTCCTGTTTTAGTTTCTGTTTGTAGGCTGGGAGCAACAAAATGGAGTCATGGTCAGACTTGCCGAAAGGAGGGCGGAGAATAGAATGGTCACGCTCTACTGCGTGACTACCCATCCAAGCAACCGGAGCCCTGTACTCAAAGGAGTAGGGACGATAGGTTTCAGACTTTGCCTCCCTCATGTGTCCCTCAGTCTTCTCCTTTTGGCCATTTGGCACTGAGTAATATGGTGCCTCTTGGCCAACAAAGCCAAAGCTTGGCCTCTTGGCCTTTTTGGCCCCAATTTCCCAACAGGAGGAAGCTAACCCTCTCCGCCCGCTTGGCACGGAATACCTTGACAAACTCATCAAGAATTTCCCCACCTTTGACCCCATTCCAGGTCATCCAAACGATACTCAGATATGTTCTTAGCTGACATAGAGGATGCATTGGATGGCTACCCGAACGCTACGGGTCCTAACAGGGTTTACCTGTTGAAGCAAATGTTGAATAGACACGTGGCGAGATTCATTCGTCTACAACAGCAACACACAATAAATGAGTACGCTAAACTTGCCACAGCTTTGAAATTAGAATTCAGTGGTTCTGCGACTGGCAAATACAATAGCTCACTGGCTAACACCGTCAAACAAGCTCAGAACGAACACCCACAAGCTTACTATCATAGGCTTTGTTCAGCGTACTTTGGCCTACTCACTGAAACAGGAATGTAAGAGCTGGTATCATTCAACAAAAATAAATATGTCGAACATGTTTCCAACCTTCATTACCTACTTGGGCTCTGCAGACCACGTTGGCTTGCCTGTCTTACAACTCAGAGAGCTTGCAAGCACAGCCTTTGAGGCATAAAAAGCTCACAACGCTAAGAGCCCTGACCACTGGGTTTTGAAGTTTGACCAGAGCACTCACTCCAGTTAGAGGTTGCATTATCAGGTATTGGAGCATTGAGAGATGACGCACAACAACGGTTTCTACCACGAAACCACGATTCCAATAACATCCGATGTCAAAATAACTGTAAAGTACGTCGCCATCGAAACAACTACCGCTACAATCGACCTGTTCACTACGTTCCTGCACCCAACCCACAAAAAGTGTCGCTCATCTCTCAAACTTTGTTCGATGATCTCAACAGGGCTTTGAACTAACTAAACGTTGGTTAAAAGTGGAACAATGCGACACTACACTTCGAGGTTTCACTCAGACTACCTCGTCCTCTCACATTGAGAGTCATGCTGAAACTACACTTCCAGGACGTATTGCTCGTTCACCCTGTGTGTGTTACCAGCCTCGAATCTGTACCCTTGCTACTCGGAGCAGACTTGATGGATCGGTTACTCCCACTGATGGATTGGAAAACCAACCTGGTATGGTCACAGGCCACAGTGCCTTCTCCACTGACCACACTGTCTTCACCTAACGCTAGCTGCAACGCAGTCATTCACGAGGGGTATCTGTCGAAAGCACCCCTTGGGAAAAATATGTTTCGAAACCTCTTGGTGCAGAATCCGATCCAAGGAGATATTACGATATCTCAACACGTTCCATCAGCAAACCTGATTGACCATTCTTTTCATGATTTCGAGCCAGCTGTCTCTGTGAATGAGCAACTTCCTTCCTCCTTGCAGTCGTGCAATACGGTAGTTGAGACGAACCTCTCTTGCCCTTCGGACACTTCCACAAGCACTGTGGCCGTCTCAGCAAGAAAAACATTGTTTTGCGCCGTGTACTCTGCTTCAAATGATACACCTTCCGCTTTGTGGGGGACTGTCACCCCTTAAAATGACACTAATGGCGTCAGTCCAGCAACTGACCCGATGACTTCCACTGGTGAAACACTTTGCGATATCACAGACAGATATCCTCATCTCAGTTCGCAGGTACTGAAGAGGTTGCCACACATGGACGCTGTGGTGACTGACAGGCCTCGACAGCCACTGAGTTGTTTTCTGTAAAAAACATTTTACCTTTATTTAACTAGGCAAGTCAGTTAAGAACAAATTCTTATTTTCAATGACGAGCTAGGAACGGCCTATGAACAGTTTTGAAGCAATTGAAAGGTTACAGCCATTCTCATAACAACGTGGCCGCTGACAACTCGTACATAGGGTCCGACCTTTTCGTTTGTGCCTCGGATACCAACACTAGCCGCTGCCGGGGGGTCCCGAGACACAAAGGGGGGGAATAGTAGCCCAGACCCATTATGAGCCTCATCGAGGCCAGTGGGGGGGTCGAGATTACGTGCAACACCGTACAAGGCCGCCAGAGGATAAAACAAATCTAGTTGTAAACTCCCCTATGAGAACAGTGAGGAGCAGACAGGCCCCTAGACGGGGATAATCTTAGAACACATCTAAGATGTTACTGAGGTGTACCACACTGGTCGTAGAAGTCCAGTGGACTTCCACCTCAAACAAATGGCAAAAATAGTCATGCCTTGCCATGTGTAGGTTCAACTACAATACAACTAGTAAAATGCTCTAATCATGTGTTGCGGTAGGATAATATTTCAGAATAAATTGGTAGGATAACTGGTCCCCTTGAGTACCAGTACCAATGCCAGCAACAGTCAGTCCAGCTAAAATCAGTAAGAATGTTAGAGACCTAACCAATCAAATTACCCTTGACAACAGCGACATAGTAGTTAGGAGTCACTCAGAGTGCAACATGGGGAAGAGAATCTCCAGAGCACTCTTCCAATGGTTAACACACATGCCACTAATAAATAGAACCCTCCATTCAGGAGGAAAGTTATTAGAAGTAATGAACCATGATCACACCCCGTACGACTGGCCCAGTGCTTATAGAGTACTTCCGTTGTGAGGTTAGCTTCTCCGGGGATAACATAGGTATGAAATAGACTTCTTCATACCTATCGCCACATACCTATCGCCACAACAATAGTGGAAGACGCAGTGACTTGTTGTAAAACCACTACAGACTCCCTCGACACCAATTCTGACTGACCTCCAGGCATTGACCTGAAAATTACCTGATTATGTCAGACTCATTCTGAACAAGTTGTAGTCTGCCAGGACACTTGGTTTTCTTCCCTTGACATGCACTCTTGTGTAAGCATAAACGCACATGTACAACGGAACATCCAATTAGGATTTATGCTCGGATCACTTAAGGGTCCGAGCAAAATACCAGCCTTAGTAAAGTCAAACGTACTTTGAGGCCTTTGACTCTACAGCTACAGTACTCACCAGTTTTCTTCCCAGAAGTCCATAGGTCATCCCTGTAGACTGCCCAAAACTGGCGCCTTACAGCTGTTGACTTATCATGTAGTTATCAACTTAGGATAGTGCCTAAGCAACACACCAAGTAGGAAAACCCTAGACTTGACATTAGAGGCAATGCAATGATTTTGCCAGGACCTTGGGCATATATAGAATAGAGTCCAATTAGATGATTAAGGTGTGATAACTATATTTTGTATATCTTTTGTTTATGCTTTCATTCCTTTTCGGTTCAGTTCCTTTGACATTTAGGAAGTGATAGAGCCATTAACAAAGTGCCCATAAAACCATCTCTTAGTGCAACAACGCCGCTCATTCGGGAATTAATGTAATTCTATATATTTCGTGAGTGTGTGTGCGTTGTTAACATCTGCCTAAGTTACTGCCCAGATCTTCCAGTCTGGACGACCAGACGACGGGTCCGGAGCGGCGATCCCAAATCCAGACACCCACTGCCCATCCTTGTGGTACTTTTCAGCTTCCAGGAAACCTACCAGGGTAAACCACTAGAGAGGGACCGCAACGGCGATCACCAACCGGACATCCACTGCCCATCCTTGTGGTGGACTGCTCCGCTTTCAGAGAGCCTACAAAGTTCAACCACCAGAGGGGGACTGCAACGATGATCTACAAACAGGACATCACGTGGTCATTATTTTTGATTTGTAACTTGCAGGATAATCACAAGGGGGAGACTGTCATGACGTGGCCCTTTCTGGGTATAGATTGTGGCTTCCCCCTCTCTCACTCTCTCCTACACCCAGGTTCTGTTATCTCAGGTCATAAATTCCTGGCGGAGACTCTCTCCCCCTGGCCATGCAGAAAGAGAGACCACAGAGTGAACAAAGGATTTCACGTGGCCAAACTCCTAAAGCCCAAAATGGGAAAATTAAACTATAAGTCCACTTGTGAGAATGTGGAAAGGGTCCGTGGACACTTAAGGGACAGTTATATTGAGTGTGTTTCATTTGGTGACCTCACAAAGGACAGGAAATACACATAACTATATCTCTGAATGTGTACATTTCTCAATTATGGTGTTTGCATCTAATTCTTGTATAAAATGAATGAGTAAAGATGAAATTATTTGTGAAATTATGTAATGTGATGTTAAACCTTTAATGTGAGATAATTGTATTCCCTTTAAAGTCATTGGCCCGCCCCTGTGAGCACAGACATAATCTGGTGACATGGAACAGCCCTTTCCTATTGTTACGAATAAAAACTCCTCCTGAGGAGATCCTCTTCAGACCACACATACCTCAGTGTAAGCTGAGGTGGCACAGGTCAAATCAAATCTAATTTTATTTGTCACATACACATGGTTAGCAGATGTTAATGCGAGTGTAGCGAAATGCTTGTGCTTCCAGTTCCGACCATGCAGTAGTATCTAACAAGTAATCTAACAATTTCACAACAACTACCTTATACACACAAGTGTAAAGGAATGAATAAGAATATGTACATATAAATATATGGATGAGCGATGGACGAATGGCATAGGCAAGATGCAGTAGATGGTATGGAGTACAGTATATGCATATGAGATGAGTAATGTAGGATATGTAAACATTATATAAAGTGGCATTGTTTAAGTGGCTAGTGATACATTTACTACATCCAATTTTTTATTATTAAAGTGGCTAGAGATTTGAGTCGATGGCCGAACGGCATAGGCAAGATGCAGTAGATGGTATAGAGTACAGTATATGCAGATGAGATGAGTAATGTCGGATATGTAAACATTATATTAAGTGGCATTGTTTAAGTGGCTAGTGATACATTTATTACATCCAATTTGTAATTATTAAAGTGGCTAGAGATTTGAGTCAGTATGTTGGCAGCAGCCACTCAATGTTAGTGATGGCTGTTTAACAGTCTGATGGCCTTGAGATAGAAGCTGTTTTTCAGTCTCTCGGTCCCAGCTTTGATGCACCTGTACTGACCTCGCCTTCTGGATGATAGCGGGGTGAACAGGCAGTGGCTCGGGTGATTGTTGTCCTTGATAATCTTTTTGGCCTTCCTGTGACATCGGGTGGTGTAGGTGTCCTGGAGGGCAGGCAGTTTGCCACATGGAGCGTTGCCTACACATTGCCTACACAGCTGGAAATGGTTAAACTCTGGGACTATCGATCCCTACAGAATAAGAGCAAATCTTAGATACTAATTACTAGTCTGCAGCTAGAAATTATGTAAACCTGGGACGAGAATACAGACAACTGCTGAAATATCTATTCTATGATAACATTTCTGAATGGTACTCTGAAGTATCCATTCTAACCACCAAAGACTCAGGGAAAGAGAAAGAGAGAGAGAGACTCGGATGAACTCACCAGCAGACTGACTGGATTCCAACAGAGAAGATCACAACGACACATGGGCGTAAATATATATTGATTGCAGTTATTCCCGAATGAGTGAGCGTTCATGTCCCTTTTGTCTTTCCCTTTTCTTTTTCAGTCCACACCCACTTCCCTTTGTCCACCAAGCCGTCATATCGGCTTAGCTCACTAGGGAATCTTCCCTATCCTTGTTAGTAAGCAATATCTACTGATTGTTTGTGTATACATTTCTGTGATTATTTAGTTAGTTAGTAAATACATGATTAAGCCAATTGGTGTATGGATGATTCATAGTTTAGGCTGGGTTCGTGCAGATAACCAACAATTTACGACATTTGGAATGAGACTGACGTGAGGTAAAAAATAATTCATTAATAGAAGACTAATTGATCAGATATAAAAATATCTGAAGATATATTCGGAAAATTATAACTTCCTAGTTAATTACATTTACATGATTAGTTGAATCACGTAAAAGTAATCACAGAGAATTGATTTGATAAATAACAGTCACCACTTTTAATGATGTCAAAGACACGACACTGTACTCAGCAAGTCTGACTTTTAATTTCTCCTGTCCTGCATTAAAAGAGAGAGAGCCTCCCCATTTTTTCCAGACACAGTCCTCTACCTCAGGAACCACATGGTATTTAGGCTATGTCACTGGTCTGGCTCATAAGAAAAGCTAATATTTATGAAGCTGAAGAAAAATGTACTGTAAATACATCACCACATTCATGATGAATATATAATTGGAATAGAAAAATTGGTAATGTTGTAAGTGTTATAAAAGTGCAATGGTAGGTCAAAGAATAACATATAATTTGGTGGTACGGTATTGCATAGCATTACAGTGAGTCTGTCTCCCTCTTTAGTCTGCGGGGCTAAAACACAAATTGGTCATTTCCTGTTTGAGTCACAATCCTATCAATGTTGTCACAGAAGGAAATGAGAAATAACATCCGTAATCCCCCTCTGTTGTTTGTATTATCATTGCATCTATGTTACTGTAATATACTTTTTTTCCAATTGTAATGAGTTCATTGGAAATTGTACTCACTTTCCCACTGGGCACAGACGTCAGTTCAAAGTCTATTCCACGTTGATTCAATGTAATTGCCTAGTGGGTTAGCTCGTTATTAAAATGTATATTAAAAACAGCAAAAAAAGAAATAATAAAAGCCTAATAAAATCCTAGGAATATTACAATCAGGTGAAGTATTTCAATATTGCAGAACTGTTAACTACTCAGTTATTGTGATATTGTGTATATTATTGGGTCTTGTTTGACAGTTGTATTGTCATCTTAATTTTTTTAAATGGTATTTATTTATTTTACTTTTATTTAACCAGGTAGGCTAGTTGAGAACAAGTTCTCATTTACAACTGCGACCTGGACAAGATAAAGCACAGCAGTTTGATACATACAACAACAAAGAGTTACACATGGAATACACAGACATACATCCAATAAAAAATAAATAAGTCTATATACAGTGAGTGCAAATTAGGTAAAATAAGGGAGGTAGGGCAGTAAATAGGCCATGGTGGTGAGGTAATTACAATATAGCAATTTAACACTGGAATGGTAGATGTGCAGAAGATAAATGTGCAAGTTACTGGGGTGCAAAGGAGCAAGATAAATAAATAAATACAGTATGGGGATGAGGTAGTAGGATGGGCTGTTTACAGATGGGCTATGTGCAGGTGCAGAGATCTGTGAGCTGCACTGACAGCTGGTGCTTACAGCTAGTGAGGGAGATATTAGTCTCCAGCTTAAGTGATTTTTGTAGTTCGTTCCAGTCATTGGCAGCAGAGAACTGGAAGGAAAGGCGGCCAAAGGAGGAATTGGCTTTGGGGGTGACCAGTGAGATATACCTGCTGGAGCGCGTGCTATGGGTGGGTGCTGCTAAGGTGACCAGTGAGCTGAGATAAGGCGGGGCTTTACCTAGCAAAGACTTGTAGATGACCTGGAGCCAGTGGGATTGGCGACGAGTATGAAGCGAGGGCCAGCCAACAAGACCGTACAGGTCGCAGTGGTGGGTAGTATATGGGGATTTGGTGACAAAACGTTAAGGTTGCTTGCTTTATTGTGAATGTATTTTTTCATGTTTCTTTTCTTTCAGGTGGTGCAGGACAAAATCATCTGCCTTCCACAGAGAATATCAATGGCGAACCAAACAATACCCTTACCAAATAAAACCGAGCTGGTCTCACCTGTTATATTGCAGGATGTGCATGAGATGATGGGCCTGAAAACCAACCTGGACCTTCAACAGTACAGCTTCATAAACCAGATTTGCTACGAGAAAGCCCTGCACTGGTACGCCAAGTACTTCCCTTACCTAGTCCTCATACACACCCTCATCTTCATGGTGTGTAGCAATTTCTGGTTCAAGTTCCCAGGCTCCAGCTCTAAGATAGAACATTTCATCTCCATCTTGGGAAAGTGCTTTGACTCCCCCTGGACTACCAGAGCTCTGTCTGAGGTGTCTGGAGAGAACCCAGAGGAGAAGGTATTGTTGGTATGTGTTTGTACAGTATGTACTGTATATATGAATGTATGTATGTTTGTATGTACACTGAGTGTACAAAACATTAAGAACACCTTCCTAATATTGAGTTGAACTCACCCCTCCACAGGGATGCTGATGCTGGCCCATGTGGACTCCAATGCTTCCCGCAGTTGTCTCAAGTTGACTGAATGTCCTTTGGGTGGTGGACCATTCTTTATACACACGAGAAACTGTTGAGCGTGAAAAACCCAGCAGTGTTGCAGTTCTTGACACAAACCGGTGCGCCTGGCACCTACTACCATACCCCGTTCAAAGGCACTTAACTCTTTGGTCTTACCCATTCACCCTCTGAATGGCACACATACACAATCCATGTCTCAATTATCTCAAGGCTTTAAAATCCTTCTTTAACCAGTCTCCCCTTCATCTACACAGATTGAAGTGGATTTAACAAGTGACATCAGTAAGCGATCATAGCTTTCACCTGGATTCACCTGGTCAGTCTATGTCTTGGAAAGAGCATGTGTTTATAATGTTTTGTACACGCAGGTTATGTACAGTGGGGCAAAAAAGTATTTAGTCAGCCACCAATTGTGCAAGTTCTCTCACTTAAAAAGATGAGAGAGGCCTGTAATTTTCATCATAGGTACACTTCAACTATGACAGACAAAATGAGGAAAAAAATGTCCAGAAAATCACATTGTAGGATTTTTAATGAATTTATTTGCAAATTATGGTGGAAAATAAGTATTTGGTCACATACAAACAAGCAAGATTTCTGGCTCTCACAGACCTGTAACTTCTTCTTTAAGAGGCTCCTCTGTCCTCCACTCGTTACCTGTATTAATGGCACCTGTTTGAACTTGTTATCAGTATAAAAGACACCTGTCCACAACCTCAAACAGTCACACTCCAAACTCCACTATGGCCAAGACCAAAGAGCTGTCAAAGGACACCAGAAACAAAATTGTAGACCTGCACCAGGTTGGGAAGACTGCATCTGCAATAGGTAAGCAGCTTGGTTTGAAGAAATCAACTGTGGGAGCAATTATTAGGAAATGGAAGACATACAAGACCACTGATAATCTTCCTCGATCTGGGGCTCCACCCAAGATCTCACCCCGTGGGGTCAAAATGATCACAAGAACGGTGAGCAAAAATCCCAGAACCACACGGGGACCTAGTGAATGACCTGCAGAGAGCTGGGACCAAAGTAACAAAGCCTACCATCAGTAACACACTACGCCGCCAGGGACTCAAATCCTGCAGTGCCAGACGTGTCCCCCTGCTTAAGCCAGTACATGTTCAGGCCCGTCTGAAGTTTGCTAGAGAGCATTTGGATGATCCAGATGAGGATTGGGAGAATGTCATATGGTCAGATGAAACCAAAATAGAACTTTTGGTAAAAACTCAACTCGTTGTGTTTGGAGGACAAAGAATGCTGAGTTGCATCCAAAGAACACCATACCTACTGTGAAGCATGGGGGTGGAAACATCATGCTTTGGGGCTGTTTTTCTGCAAAGGGACCAGGACGACTGATCCGTGTAAAGGAAAGAATGAATGGGGCCATGTATCGTGAGATTTTGAGTGAAAACCTCCTTCCATCAGCAAGGGCATTGAAGATGAAACGTGGCTGGGTCTTTCAGCATGACAATGATCCCAAACACACCGCCCGGGCAACGAAGGAGTGGCTTGTAAGAAGCATTTCAAGGTCCTGGAGTGGCCTAGCCAGTCTCCAGATCTCAACCCCATAGAAAATCTTTGGAGGGAGTTGAAAGTCCGTGTTGCCCAGCGACAGCCCCAAAATATCACTGCTCTAGAGGAGATCTGCATGGAGGAATGGGCCAAAATACCAGCAACAGTGTGTGAAAACCTTGTGAAGACTTACAGAAAACGTTTGACCTCTGTCATTGCCAACAAAGGGTATATAACAAAGTATTGAGATAAACTTTTGTTATTGACCAAATACTTATTTTCCACATAATTTTCAAATAAATAAATTAAAAATCCTACAATGTGATTTTCTGGATTTCTTTTTCTCATTTCGTCTGTCATAGTTGAAGTGTACCTATGATGAAAATTACAGGCCTCTCTCATCTTTTTAAGTTGGAGAACTTGCACAATTGGTGGCTGACTAAATACTTTTTTGCCCCACTGTATGTATGTACTGTTGTAGTCAAATGGCTGAGGAAACTATGGGGCAGTTTCTTGGACACAGATAAAGCCTAGGCCTGGACTGAAAAGCAGACTCAATGGAGAATCTTCTTTCAAAATTCTGTTTCGTCCAGGACTAGGCTCAATCTGTATTTGGGAAATGGCTAAATATATCCCTATATTGGATATATTTCATTTATTTCAAATAAAATGCATTAATTAATTAATGAATTAATTCATTCAAGGACAACAAGAACAACAGTGCCAGCAGAGCGATCCTCAACGTGTCTGTAGAGGGAAACCTGGACAACCTGGAAAAGACCCAGTCTCTCAAATCCATCCCAGAGAAGATTGTAGTGGACAAGCCCACAGCCAGCGCCCTGGATAAGAAGGAAGGAGAACAGGCCAAAGCTCTGTTTGAGAAGGTGAAGAAGTTCCGCCTGCACGTGGAAGAGGGGGACATCCTCTATGTTATGTATGTTCGCCAGACTGTTCTCAAGGTGTTCAAGTTCCTCCTCATCATCGCGTATAACAGTGCTTTAGTCTCTAAGGTGCAGTTTACAGTGAAGTGCAGTGTGGACATACAGGACATGACGGGATATAAGCATTTCTCCTGTAATCACACCATGGCCCACCTGTTCTCTAAGTTGTCGTACTGTTACCTGTGCTTCGTGGCTGTGTACGGATTCACCTGCCTCTACACTTCCTATTGGCTCTTCTACCGCTCACTGAAGGAGTACTCCTTTGAATATGTGCGGCAAGAAACGGGAATCGATGACATCCCAGACGTGAAGAATGACTTTGCCTTCATGCTGCACATGATCGACCAGTACGACCCACTGTACTCCAAAAGGTACAAAATTATTTTTAATTTGAAAATTGTAAAATTGTTTCAAGTAATTCAGCTCTTCGCTGCTGTTGATAAGTATGTAATGCCTTAAATTGTAAAACAAACTATTCGGGTGCAGTTGTATGGCTGCCCTCTGCTCCAACCTTTCGGGCTTGGAATAAAGCAGAAGACAAAAGCAGAAATTTCCATGGCATATCTTTCTACATTGGACAATAACGTGTTGTTCTTCTTTCTTTCTCTCAGGTTCGCAGTGTTCCTGTCTGAGGTCAGTGAGAACAAACTGAAACAGCTGAACCTGAACCACGAGTGGACACCAGAGAAGCTGCGTCAGAGACTGCTGACCAACCACAACAACAGACTGGAGCTGCAGCTCTTCATGCTGTCTGGACTCCCGGACACCATCTTCGAGGTGACAGAGCTCCAATCCCTGAA
Organism: Brachymystax lenok tsinlingensis; assembly: GCA_030435695.1. Taxonomy (NCBI): domain Eukaryota; kingdom Metazoa; phylum Chordata; class Actinopteri; order Salmoniformes; family Salmonidae; genus Brachymystax; species Brachymystax lenok. The sequence goes on from CM059790.1 coordinate 29,260,026, forward strand.
GCTAGAAATCATCAACAATGTATCCATCCCAGCCTCCATCGCCCAGCTGGAAAACCTCCAGGAGCTGTCTCTGTATCAGTGTTGCTTAAAGATCCACACCACAGCCACTTCCTTCCTCAAGGAGAACCTTAAGGTATGCTATTCTGGTAGTCTTTTGGTGTGGCATGTTTTTTATTTATTTTTTATTAATAAAGTATCTTTCTATCTTTATCTAAGGTGCTCAGGGTGAAATTTGATGACAGCAGGGAGCTACCTCATTGGCTGTACCACCTGCGGAATCTAGAGGAGCTCTACCTCATTGGTTCACTGAGTCCTGATGCTTCTAAGAATGTGGTTCTGGAGTCTCTGAGGGAGCTGAAGAATCTGAAGACCCTGTCGCTCAAAAGTAACTTTACAAAGATCCCGCAGTCCATCGTGGACGTGTCCAGCCACCTGCAGAGGCTGTACATCTACAATGATGGCAGCAAGCTGGTGATGCTCAACAATCTGAAGAAGATGGTGAACCTGACTGAACTGGAGCTGGTGCACTGTGACCTGGAACGCATCCCACATGCTGTCTTTAGCCTCACGAACCTACAGGTATGATATGCCATACTATGTCTGCCTGATATGATCGCCTACAGTGTCTCAAACTCTATCTAGAATGGTCAACCTACAAGTATGATATACAGTACTATGACTGTCTGCTATGATTTCCTACAGTGTCTCCACACTGAGTGGTCCACAGTGCGGTTTTTAAATAAGTAATGACTTATTCCCTTAAGCTCCTAGTTGAGCTGGCTTTGAAGGTGCATCTCCAGCTAACTCTGTTCTGGGCGGTTTTCTTGACTTCAGATATGTCATGTGTATTGCCAATTGCTGTAATATTGTGGAGTGACACTTAAAATACATTTGTATAACTCTAACTCTACAGGAGTTGGACTTGAAGGAAAACAACCTGCGCTCCATTGAGGAGATAGTCAGCTGCCAGCACCTCCACAAGCTGACGTGCCTGAAACTCTGGCACAACAGTATCTGCTACATCCCTGAACACATCAAGAAGCTGAGCAGTCTGGAGCGCCTCTACTTCAGCCACAACAAGATAGAGATCTTGCCCTCGCACCTGTTCTTATGCAACAAGCTTCGTTACCTGGACCTGTCCAACAATGACATCCGGTTCATTCCGCCAGAGATCGGCGTCCTACAGAGTCTTCAGTACTTCTCTGTTACGTGCAACAAGATTGATAACCTCCCAGACGAGCTCTTCTTTTGCAAGAAGCTCAAAACCCTCAAGCTGGGCAAGAATACGCTGTCATTGCTCTCACCTAAGATCTCATACCTGGTTCTATTGACACACCTGGAACTGAAGGGCAACCATTTTGAGCTCCTGCCTCCAGAGCTGCGGTTCTGCCGGGCGTTGAAGCGTGGCGGCCTAGTGGTGGAGGACGTCCTGTTTGAAACCTTGCCTTCGGATATCAGAGACAAAATGAAGGCTGAGTGAAATGCCTTACAGTATCTCTGCAAAAGGTCCTGCCATACGCTAGCGTCCTGTCCAGGGTGTGTACTTGTACATCAAGCTGCCTCACACTACATAAACAGGAGATTGGCTCCTGCCCTATGGGCCATTCTGGCTCGGACAAAGCAAGTTACTTATATGTGCAAAAAGAAAATGCCAATCTTGTCTTAATCTGACAATCATAGTCTACCAAAATGGTAGATTTTAATGTATACTTAGCTTATCATGATCAAACTCTAAGCACTATACTGTTCTGGGGTGGAAATTGTGATATTCATGCATAGCAAATTCTCCAGTGTTGATTTAACACTTACAGTACTAATTTTTTCTATACGGGTCCACATGATTAACACTTTTAGTGTTATGCAATAACACTTAATATGGTATTTTTAACACTAGGAAGTGTAAATAGTTTACACTAATGGTGTTATGCAATAACACCTCATATAGTATTTTTAACCATTACGCAAAGAGGTCCGTATCTATTTAATGCTACATGTTCTTATGTAAGCATTTACAAAGACTTCAGGACTGGCAGCAGACATATTCAAACTTGAATAAGGTTAACCATAGACCACTTAAACTGATACAACACTTCCACTCATGGGTGCCAAAAACAATTAATGTAAAGCCACGCCTCAACTAAGCCACACCTCCAATATAATTTACCAGTTCCTTGCCAATTTTCGAGTTAATTGTAGATTTACCACCCATGACAGTATTTGTTAGTGACAGAGACATGGTTGTTGAATTTATTCATTTCACTCCTGTGGACTTCCCACTGGAGGTGAATGTTATCATTAAAATGTAATGCTTTAGGACAATACATTAAATATATAAGGCCTTACTTTGTGGCCAAGTTTTACCCTAACACAGTGGTGTTAGGACAATCCTTGTTTACTGGCCACATCTGCAAGTCACATTATGCAGGCTTGCAAAGTGATGTAATTCCTATAGGGAACCAGACAGAGTTTTAATCATTCAGAATGACTGTAAGGGTTAGGAACATTGTGAGGAGACTTCCTAAATCAGGGATGGGCAACTCCAGTCCTCAGGGTCCAGAAGGGTGTCACACATTTTCCCCATCCCTAGCAAGCACAGCTGATTAAACTAATTACGTTCTAAATTAGCTAGGGCAAAATGGTGACACCAATCAGGCCCCTAATTTCCAATGTAATTTAACTTCCGAATCAACACTAGAAATGTTACACTGAAAAATCAACACTAGGTAACACTGGCCAATTTGCTGTGTGGGTGTATGTTTTGAGTAAAATGTCTAAGTGTTACTTCATGTCAGAAGGGAATTTGTGATGTAATTAAACGGTTCTTAACAATATAGTTAGTCACAGGAAAGGTATATTTTGTAGTGGTGCGCTGTTCATCCGCACCTGCCCGCAATTGCTAATAACCCATCAACAACCACCTGTCTATACATGATAAAGTGAAAATCTAACTTGCTAACTTGCTAATATAAAAAATGTGCTGTAGGATAGTGTGAGATGCCGGAACGATTTGACAGGGGGTGCAGGATTCCTTTTTGCCTGATTTAGATATGTTTCTGCTTATAATTTCCAACATTTTTGTAGGCAATTTGTTATTCAACTTGTCATTAGGCCTATATGTTGCCCTAGAAGACTAAATAAACCTTTGCTCACCAGAATAATGTCATACATTGATAGAAATAATGCTTAAATCTAGTTGACAGGTAAAAAATATTTTCTGTGCAAAATTTCCAAATGACATCAGTTTGACCGGTTCTAAGGAAATAGAAAAGTGTGAAACGACCCAACATGTTTCTGATAAGATTTCAGTTCAGCTTGGATGCAGATTTTATGTGGTTGAAATAGCTTACTATCAGCTTTTATGATGCTTATAAAGATAGCACCTCTACAAACACTATCTAACTGCGCATTCACATTATCTAAAGATGCTGAAAGACAGAAATCAAATTTCTCCACTTGTTCCCGAGTCCAAATTTTGCTTACATTTGATGTATCATTTTACTTAAAGAAATACTTCATTCTGCAGAAGTTAATAATAAGTCTATGTGAGAGGTTATAGACTTAGTCAGTGTTCAGATTTCAGTTTCCATTTAACTCATCTGAACAGTAGGCTACAGTTCCCTTGACGTGCCTTAGGCCTATTTGAAGTCCGTCTTGTGACTGTGGAAATTGTATAGCGCCTCACAATCATCACACACAACATTGCCGGCACTACTATCATCCTCTTTTACCACTTCACCAATTCTTTCCCAAACATTACTTTTCTTCGTTCTCTCTTCTCTCTATTTTCAACTCTCCATTTCGCAGCTTTTCTCTTATTGAATTAAAGTCCGACATTGTCCTTTTTGCCTCCATGGATAGACGTTCACTTTTTTCTGCCCATTCCCAAATGCATATGGGGTATGGCGTGTAGGCCATTTGGCGCGCCTACAGTTAGGCCCTAAAGATTAAGCTTACGCACTAATGCCAGATAGCCTAAAATAATGAAAGACAAATGTCAATGTAGCCTTTAGATATACATTTCACAAGAATGATAGGTTACATTTACAGATTTCTTAAGGTATTGTTTTCTTTTTAATCAAGCCGCCCGCTACCCATTCACCCTTCATCCGCACAATATGACCCTAAACTCACCTGCCCCGTGGATATAACCGTGGGGACTGCGGGTTATGAGTCATCCCGCGCATCACTAATACTTAGCCTGGCTATCAGTCTATTTGTGCTAAGATGTGACTCCTTGTACTCTGTGTCTGATGCCAAACATAATGTTTGTGGAATGATAGTACAAACAGATCTGGGATCAGGCTAAGGTATACTGTCTATCAGAGGAAATCAACAACAGGATTGCTTGTTCTTGTATTGTTGATATTGTTATTTATTACACTTGTTATACCGTATTATGCAGTGTCTAGCACACGCTTCAATGAACATACACTGGATAGAATGTAGGCCTATAATCAGAAAGATTGAATATATACAAGAATCAAAATATCGAATGTATTATCCTGAAGGGCCTCATATTTGGACTTAATTTACTGTCCAAAGATATTCTAAAATACATATACTGAAATGTTTTTTTAAATAACTTTTCCAATCGGTCTCTATATTATGTTGTACTCGGATAATGAAAGTGCTTTATATAACGGTGTAGTTGGCTACAAGTGAAATGTGGACTCAGCTGTAACTGTTTGTCAATAGCCTGTGGCAAGACCATATTTATCAGGAGAGCTAGCTAGTTTTGGTTAGTCACAGCTGACACAAGCTAAAAAAGACCAGCCATGTTGTAATTAACATATTTTTATTACAATCCACAAACCCCTTGCACACGCCTTATAGATAGATAGGACAATAAAGTCCACGCCTTAGACATTACAGTATATCATAATCAGAGCTGTAGATCACTGCAATGGTGCCATGGTCAGCTGCTATCTTAATGTATAAAAACAATATCCCTACCGTATTTAGGGAGTTATATTCTAATGCTAAATATTCCAACCAAATTAATACAGATGGTAATGAGAGAAAGATAATTAAAAGGCATATCTTTTGTACATGTTTTTTTATCAGATCATCTTTGCTGTGTTTGGTTCTTCATGTTGATTAATAAAAACAGCCAGATGGCAGCTGCTTTAAATGAGACATACTTTATGTGGCACAAATATTTTGCAGTCTGTGTTATCCAATACCTTTCAACCATGTTGCATCCCATTTCATGTATAGCTGCACTCCTGGTTCCCTCAGAGAAAGTAAACCAAGTGTATTGTTGTTGTGTGTGGAATCAAAGTTGCACCCTAGGTGGCAGTGTTGTGCTTTGAATATAGCCATGTTCAAGTGTCTGAGTGAAATTCTTTACTACAGGGGTACTCAATTAATATTTGAGAAGGTCTTGTCACACAAATTTCCTAGGTGGCAAAAGGTCCGGATGAATATTGTCATTATTCAGTGTAGTATTATTCAATTATTCCCCACCTCACAACACATGTAACCCAAAACTGTTCAAACTATTTTAAAGCTAATTAATATTCACATTAACATAAGTATTCATACCCTTTGCTATGAGACTCGAAATTGAGTTCAGGTGCAACCTGTTTCTATTGATAATCATTGAGATGTTTCTACAACTTGATTGGAGTCCACTTGTGGTAAATTCAATTGATTGGCCAAGATTTGATCACACGCCTGTCTATTTAAGATCCCACAGCTGACAGTGCACCTCAGAGCAAAAACCAAGCCATGAGGTCAAAGGAATTGTCCGTAGAGCTCCGAGACAAGAGTATGTCGAGGCACAGATCTGGGAAAGGGTACCAAAAATGTCTGTAGCATTGAAGGTCCCCAAGAACACAGTGGCCTCCATCATACTTAAATGGAAGAAGTTTGGAACCACCAAGACTCTTACTAGAGCTGGCCACCCGGCCAAAGTAAGTCATCGGGGGTGAAGGGCCTTGGTCAGGGAGGTGACCAAGAACTCGATGGTCACTCGGACAAAGCTCTAGAGTTTCTCTGTGGAGATAGGAGAACCTTCCAGAAGGACAACCATCTCTACAGCACTCCCCCAATCAGGCAATTACGGTAGAGTGGCCAGACGGAAGCCACTCCTCAGTAAAAGACACATGACAGCCCGCTTGCAGTTGGCCAAAAGGTGTTTAAAGGACTCTCAGACCATGAGAAATAAGATTATTGTCTGATGAAACCAATATTGAACTCTGGCCTGAATGCTAAGTGTCAAGTCGGGAGGAAACCAGGCACCGCTTATCACCTGGCCAATACCATCCCTACGGTGAAGCATGGTGGTGGCAGCATCATGTTGTGGGGATGCTTTTCAGCGGCAGGAACTGGGAGACTAGTCAGGATCGAAGGAAAGATGAACGGAGCAAAGTACATAGAGATACTTGATGAAAACATGCTCCACAGCGCTCAGAACCTCAGACTGGGGCGAAAGTTTACCTTCTAACAGGACAACGACCCTAAGCACACAGCCAAGACAACACAGTAGTCTCTGAATGTCCTTGAGTGACCCAGCCAGAGCCCGGACTTGAACCTGATCGAACATCTCTGGAGAAACCTGAAAATAGCTGTGCAGCGACGCTCCCCATCCAACCTGACAGGGCTTGAGAGAATCTGCAGAGAAGAATGGGAGAAACTTCCCAAATACAGGTGTGCCAAGCTTGTAGCGTCATACCCAAGAAGACTCAAGGCTGTAATCGCTGCCAAAGGTGCTTCAACAAAGTACTGAGTAAAGGGTCTGAATACTAATGTAAATGTGATATTTCAATTAAAAAATGTAAAATACATTTGCTAACATTTATAAAACACTGTTTTTGCTATGGGGTATTGTGTGTAGATTGATGAGGGGGACAATTTAATCCATTTTAGAATAGGGCTTTAATGTAACAAAGTGTGGAAAAGTCAAGGGGTCTGAATACTTTCTGAATGCACTGTATATAATTAAGAATTAACAAGACAGATTCTTTCAGAGGGGCAGGACCGAGGAGACAAAGAACTGATCGGAAGTGCAGTAGCCTACATGTAGGCCTATTAACAGAAAGAAATAGAGCTGTGGTTATACAGATGGTGGATCTTAATTTGATCACCCAAGGCAGGACATTTTAAACTTGTAGTGTATTTTGAGTTTTTAAAATACTTCTGAAGTTTGTAATTTCCACTTAAAATGTAAGACTTGAATTTCGCTTACGAAAAATTGATCAACCCCAACATAAATGTCTATTAATTATAATCCACATAATAGTTCACATTTCCTGTTGCTGTAGGATTATTTGCCTGCTGTAGCAAACTGGCTCAAATTAAGATCGTACATCTGTACTGAATACTCAATGATCTTTTAAAATAAAATAATGATTCATAACTTTTTCCTTTGTTCATTCAACAAAAGTGCTCCAACCTCTCTTTGTTCCATGTTCCTGGCAAGCTGCCCAGTCCAAGACAATGGCTATATTTGTGCTATGCAGCATTTGTTTGGCCCACGAACACAGCTTGTTCTATGAAGGGCATGTTACAGAGAACATGGTGGCATTCTGAATGGCACATAGGCACAGTATTGATAATAATCACCCACAGGATAGATAGTTACTTTATTTTCCATTTTATTAGAAATTGAAGTTTTAGAACCGCAGCAGAGGTAACTCTGGGTCTTCTTTTTCTGCGGTGGTCCTCATAAGAGCCAGTTTCATCATAGTGCTTGATGGTTTTTGCGACTGCACTTGAAGAAACTTTCTAAGTTCTTGAAATGTTCCGTATTGACTGACCTGGACTGTCGTTTCTCCTTGCTTATTTGAGCTGTTTTTGCCAAAATATGGACTTGGTCTATTAGCAAATATGGCTATCTTCTGTATACCACCCTACAGTACCTTGTCACAATTTTTATTTTTATTTAACCTTTATTTAACTAGGCAAGTCAGTTAAGAACAAATTATTATATACAATTACAACTGGATTTGAACCAGGGACTGCAGTGACACCTCTTGCACTAGGATGCAGTGCCTAAGACCGCTGCGTCACTTGGGAGCAGCAGTCACAACTGATTGAGAAGTAACACAACTTATTGAGAAGGAATTAAGAAGGAAAGAAATTCCACAAACGAACTTTTAACAAGGCACACCTGTTAATTGAAATGCATTCCAGGTGACTACCTCATGAAGCTGGTTGAGAGATTGCCAAGTGTGTGCAAAGCTGTCATCAAGGCAAAGGGTGGCTACTTTGAAGAATCTCAAATAAAATATATTTTGATTTAACACTTTTTTTGGTTACTACATATGTGCTATTTCATAGTTTTGATGTCTTCACTATTGTTCTACAATGTATAAACTAGTAAAAATAAAGAAAAACCCTTGAATGAGTAGATGTGTACAAACCTTTGACTGGTACTGTATATATTTTAAAATAATAGCCTATAATCTTTGAGAATTTACAATCAACATTTGTTTTTAAATTCAGCATAAGAACACAGCATTAGCCATACCAATTGGTCAGTGTATGTTTTTTTTACCGATCAACCGTTATGGTGGGTCACGACTCAAAAGACACCTCAATTGGTGGGTCAAGAAGCAAAACAGTAATTGAATGTAACATGAGACTGAAGTAAGAAAATAATGCCATGAAATGTCACGGCTTGTCATGGACTGATTGCAGCAAAGTAGGCTACCTGGCCAGACAATCTTGAAATTCCTCTTCGCTTGTCAAAACATGTATCTTGGGGTCTGTGCATTATTTAATGTAGCAGTAAACCAGGTCCTCTGTAGATAGGGTAAAAGGCAGATGCAATGGCTCCTAGGGAAGGTGCATTTGATCTTGAGGAATCGACCTACCCTGCAGCACAGGGGAGCGTCTGTGTGTATAAGAGCTGCCTGAAGGGCACTTTTTTTTGTGGTTTACCAAAACAATCCCGTTGAGAAAGCTACTTTACCTATATAGGCCTAAAATAAATTATCCTATGAAGACCAAACAATGCAACATTAGTTTTGGATGACAATTTAATACAACCAATATTTTTCTTCTACAGTCAAGGGATGGATTTGCAACAGGACATTTTATGGATTGCACCTTTAACTGTGTGTGTGTGTGTGTGTGCCAGAAGTATTTGGACAAATTCACTAAAAGTAGTCAAAAGTGTAGTATTTGGTTCCATATTCCTAGCACCAAAGGACTAAATCAAGCTTATGACTCTCCATTTTTTGGGGAGTATGCTTTTCATGTCTCTGTAACTTTCTCACTCATCATTATCCACAATTAATTAATGATTATCCTTAATCGTGGTAGCATCCACATTAATGTAGAAGTGTTTAGAAAATATATTATATTCTTATTTACAATAGATAATTTACAATTATTTACCCCACCAGGAAATTAGCTCAGATTATCTTCAAAATCGGACAATCCTTGTCCGGCAGGGAAACTTTATTTTATAGTTAAAAAAATTATTTTGTTGCATTATAAAATTCTCCTAAATGTACTCTACTGTTCAAAAGTTTGGGGTCACTTAGAAATGTCCTTGTTTTGAAAGAAAAGCAAATTTTTTGTCCATTAAAATAACATAAAATTGATCAGAAATACAGTGTAGACATTATTAATGTTGTAAATGACTATTGTAGCTGGAAACGGCAGATTTTTTAAATGAAATATCTACATAGGCGTACAGAGGCCCATTATCAGCAACCATCACTCTTGTGTTCCAATGGCACGTTGTGTTAGCTAATCCAAGTTTATCATTTTAAAAGGCTAATTGATCGTTAGAAAACCCCTTTGCAGTTATGTTAGCACAGCTGCAAACTGTTGTTCTGATTAAAGAATCAATAAAACTGGCCTTCTTTAGACTAGTTGAGTATCTGGAGCATCAGCATTTTGGGGTTTGATTACAGGCTCAAAATGGCCAGAAACAAAGATCTTTCTTCTGAAACTCGTCAATATATTATTGTTCTGCGAAATGAAGGCTATTCCATGCGAGAGAAATTGCCAAGAAACTGAAGATCTCGTACAACGCTGTGAACTACTCCCTTCACAGAACAGCGCAAACTGGCTCTAACCAGAATAGAAAGAGGAATGGGAGGCCCCGGTGCACAACTGAGCAAGAGGACAAGTACATTAGAGTGTCTAGTTTGAGAAACAGACGCATCACAAGTCCTCAACTGGCTGCTTCATTAAATAGTACCCGCAAAACACCAGTCTCAACGTCAACAGTGAAGAGGCGGCTCCGGGATGCTGGCCTTCTAAGCAGAGATGCAAAGAAAAAGCCATATCTCAGACTGGCCAATAAAAAGAAAGATTAAGATGGGCAAAAGAACACAGACACTGGACAGAGGAAGATTGGAAAAAAAAAGTGTTATGGACAGACAAATCTAAGTTTGATGTGTTCGGATCACAAAGAAGAACATTCATGAGACGCAGAAAAAATGAAAAGGGTCTGGAGCAGTGCTTGATGCCATCTGTCAAGCATGGTGGATGCAATGTGATGGTCTGGGGGTGCTTTGGTGGTGGTAAAGTGGGAGATTTGTACAGGGTAAAAGGGATCTTGAATAAGGAAGGCTATTTTGCAATGCCATGCCGTACCCTGTGGACAGCACTTAATTGGAGCCAATTTCCTCCTACAACAGGACAACGACCCAAAGCACAGCTCCAAACTATGCAAGAACTATTTAGGGAAGAAGCAGTCAGCTGGTATTTTGTCTATAATGGAGTGGCCAGCACAGTCACCGGATCTCAACCCTATTGAGCTGTTGTGGGAACAGGTTGACCGTATGGTACATAAGAAGTGCCCATCAAGCCAATCCAACTTGTGGGTGGTGCTTCAGGAAGCATGGGGTGAAATCTCTTCAGATTACCTTAACAAATTGACAACTAGAATGCCAAAGGTCTGCAAGGCTGTAATCGCTGCAAATTGAGGATTCTTTGACGTAAGCAAACATTGAAGGACACAATTATTATTTCAATAAAAAATTATTATTTATAACCTCAACGTCTTGACTATATTTCCTATTCATTTTGCAACGCATTTCATGTATGTTTTCTTTGAAAACAAGAACATATCTAAGTGGACCAGCTGTGCAGACAACCCTACCAAATGGCCCAGAGTAGCCTATGGCGATATCTACACCTACTTGGTGGAATCTCCAGGTTTACACAGGCAATATACATAACTAGTTAGATGCAAACAAGTGTTAGCTAGTGACTTTCCGTGAATGAAATGCTTCGAACACACAAATGTATTGAGCAACCGGAGCTCACAGCTTTCTATCATATTCGCTGCGTTTAGCCTGAAACCATGAGGTTCGTCTTACCTGGTCTTTGGGCAGTTGATGAAACTTAATTTGGTGGACTTTTCTCCTACTATTGTTCAAACAAAACAGTATGCAACAGCATTTCTTCATCTTAGATATAAAAGCAGGGTTAGTTAACTAACGTTAGCTAGCTGAAGAAAGTAAACGATGAAAGTGACGGCCGCTGAGTTTGAGCCTCGTCCCGATGGTTATAAAGATGATTTTGGCACAGTGTGAGTGAGATTTTTGGAGAGAATGGATCCAAGCCTTCTGGCTGATCCATCATCAGCTAACGTGAACTTCATCAGCTAACGTAATCTTCATCAGCTAACGTCACTTTTTGTGAGTATTAAGTATTTATCTAATCAAAACAAGCACAAAGTCTTCATAATTCATAAAGGTCATGTTAACAGACTGATATTATCTCATAGAACAAAACGTATAAGATCTTCTAAGCCTGTGTTAACCTCAGACCTTATTTTCTGTATTTATCCTAAAACCCCATTCTGTCTCAATGAATTTCCCACATAGGAACGGCTGAATGAAACAGAGGTAGGCCTAACTAATTTCCGTTTTTTAGGACTACAAGCTGGCGAGCTCTATAGTCTATACCAGGGGTCAGCTACAAGCGGCCTGCGGGCCAAAACCAGCCACTGAGTTATTTTTTTTAGCAAAAATGCTTTTAATTTAGGAAATCTGTTCACCAAGTATTCCGACTAATAAAAACTGAGAAATACAGTAAATAATTGTGTGTCAATGTAATCAAGGTATGAAATAATTGTTATTTTCAAATACACTGTTTTTGGTCTTACTGTAGTTGTGGTCAATTTGCAGTGTACAAATTATTATAATTATGTTCCGGTGTGATGAGATAACTTGAAGTTTTAGGAACAGAAAACTGTATTGAGATCAAGTGTTTCATCAATGAGAAAATGTTCAGAATGTCAGCCAAAATCTGTGTTTCTGTGTAGCCTAGTTATGGGGCTCTATTTGAGACCAGTGTATTGCAGTTAATTTAGTCTTTGACTTAATAAGTAAAATATCTAGTAGTAAAGTAGTAAACAGGGAAACAACAATGAGTCCCAGACAGTTCGCAATAGAACATACCAGAGGGGACATAGTTTACAAGACTACCTCAATTATTGGGATCATCTGCTTACCACAAGTCTTTGTAATACATTGAGCTTGTTGAAAAAACAGACGCCTTTTCACATGAAGGTCCGTGGTGGGTCTATATCTACAACACAAAATCCATGTGTATGTTTTCATGTGTGTGTGTGAATGCATGTGTCTGTGCCTGTGTGTGTGTCTATTCACAGTCCCCGCTGTTCCAAAAGTTGTATTTTTACAATTGTTTTACCTGATTTTACTACTTGCATGAGTTACTTGATGTGGAATAGAGTTCCATGTAGTCATGGCTCTATGTAGCCATGAGCCCCACCCTGCCTATTGTAAACCATCTCCATCCCATTCACCCAGTTAAGCAAACTAAGGGGAGAAGCTGTGACTATAATTGATGCAGTAAATTACTTTTCCTGTCTATGACATTTTTTGATAAAAACACTTTATTGTGTATGTGTGTCCATGTTTTCCTTTATTAAATATTCCACAGACTGAACAATCATGTACCAATGAGATTAATTAGTTGTGTGTGGTGTTGTTGCCATTCAGCCTCATCTAGCGTTGGTAGTGAATAACTGATAATTGACAAAGTACTTAAGCCTTAGGAAATCATTGGGGAAAGAAGTCACACATCCAGTTTGTACAAATCCTTATTTGATTTGCTGTAATACAGAGATACAGACAGTATAAAAGCATACATTCAATCTAACAATGTCTTCATTGTGTTTTAATTGAACATGAAAGCATAGTCTTCCTTTATCCACCATTTCAATAAGGAAAGGGCAATACCAGTATTAATGGTCAGGAGGCTCAGGTAATATCCATAATAACTATAGAGAAAGTACTCACACTTCAAGACCCTATTCCAAAAACTTGTGTTAAGCAGACGATCCCAATAATTTAGGTTACCTAGTAAAGGATGCCACCTCTGGTATGTTCTATTGTGAACTGTCTCTACCTCATTGTTGTTTCCCTTTTTACTACTCAAAGATATTTTACTTATTAAGTCAAAGACGAAATTAACTGTGATACACTGGTCTCAATATATATTAGCATAACTAGGCTACACAGAACCACAGATTTTGGCTGGCATTCTGCACATTTTCTCATCGTTGAAAAACTTGATCTCAATACAGTTTTCTGTTCCTAAAACTACAATCTGTTATGAACACTAAGTTTTGTAGACTTTACCCTTCGGAAAGGTTTTTAAAAAAAATCACGTTGTTTAGAAGGAGTGCAAAGGCAAATTTAGTTATCGCACACCCGCACTTCACAGTGGTAGTTCCCTTACGGAAATATATAGATGCGCCACTCGGGCTCCCGAGTGCACAGCGGTGTGAGGCACTGCATCTCAGTGCTAGAGGTGTCACTACAGACCCTGGTTCGATTCCAGGCTGTATCACAACCGGCTGTGATTGGGAGTCCCATAGGCGCACAATTGGCACAGCGTCAGCCGGGTTAGGGTTTGTAAATAAGAATTTGTTGTTAATTGACTTGCCTAGTTAAATAAAGGTTAAATAAAAAAATATAAAAAAAGATCTCGCCAATAGGATCTCGCTAGCTCGTGCTTGGCTCTGCCCACTTTTACTAATTTGTTCATATTGGAAACGACAGGCTGTGGTCTATCTTGGTTTAGTGATAACAATCTTCGGTGTCCCAGTCCAACATGCCTAGCTCTGCCCAGTGGGGCGTGGCTTACGGAGCGCTCTCTGAAATATGCGCTCGTGTCGTCGTATTCCACCGGATCGAGTTATCTCATCGCACCGGCCCTCAAACCATCGGCTCCGACAAAAAATATAGTTGCCTACCCCTGGCCTATACGCTCTAGCGTTAAGTCCAATGAAAGTCAATGAAGAACTTACTATGTAGACCAGACCCAGCTGGTATTGCATTAGTGTCTATGGGAGACCCACCCCGTTGAGTAGACCGGAAGTAACAGTTTTATTCAATGGTAAACGGACTGAGTGAACTCTTTATAAATCCATCATCTTTGGTTGACTAAAGCCATTTCTATTTGCAACGTCCTCCGCCATAGCCTGGCTGGCGCGACTTAAGTGTCTCACAGCGCAAAGAGAGATGTACTTCGAGGTGTTTTAGCCAGACGGTCTTCGCCCCGTCAGAAAATATTTAAATGCAGATTCATGCGCGCAATAGTGGATCCCCCGTAGGCTACCTCGTGTGAAGCACAAATTATACATTCGAATTTGAATGGAACGCATGTTGTGTAACCATTTCACTCTCAAACAGGACATGCAGCGGCAGAGATTTATTTCCCAAGTCGGCATTGAGCAATTCCGTACATGCGCTATTGGGCTATAGGATTTTGGGTGAAACGAATCCAAGTGGACCGCGCAGAAATAGCGTGTGGATGTTATCCTAATACCTTGGGCAATGTGCATTGAACTGTGCTATTTGGATATAGTTCAAATACGCTGGATAAGACCTGAGCCATTTGCAGTGCTGTCTATAGGCTAACGTTATTGCGAGGAGGAAAAACGCTGTGTCACATTTGGAGGCCACTCACGCGCATCCCGTGCCAGCCAGTCAGAGCCAGTGCATGCGCCCATCGATGATGTTGTGGGATATATTCAGTCTGGTCGACTAAACCGGCGATGTCTTTACCACGCTATGTGTTATAACATCGACATAGGCACATACAGCCACTGGACTTTTCATTCAATCTATGTAGCCTACAGTAGCTCTGGTGAACATGTTCTATGTAGGAGGAGGTGGTGGGTAGCCTATGCAATTTCAGTTGTTGGCGTACTGAACCCATTTTGGAACACAGTAAGTAGCCGAAGCCCTTCATAATATAGGAACCATGTAACCTACAGCAGCTGATATATAACGCAGTGTTTAGCCTTTTCTGTCACATGGCAATGTAAACACGGCATATTTAAAATCGGACTACTGCCCTTACATGTGGTCCAGCAGCTTGTGAATACAGTAGCCTACAGTAGTGTAGCCGACTTTTTATCAACTACACGATGTTGAGAAACCCAGTTAACAGCGTAGCTACAGCAAACATGGCCACTTTTGATTGTGGGATGCTGTGGAATTGGGACAAAGCCCCAGCTGATGTTAAAACGCAATAGGCTACCTTTATCAATGCTTTGCATGTCGCACATATTTGTGAATACTACATCAGCATTATACTGCCTATGTTATATTTACAACTAAATAGTTGACATGGAGTTCTATTTTTATTCAGGATAAGACATTGGATCTATGGTAGTTCTAATATGAATATTTCACTGTCTCTAAAGTTCAAATGTCAATTTCCCCCCTCACCTACTCAGGCTTTGAACAGTTTTTTATTACATTTTGTTTGTGTGATAGCTCTTGACTCGGTGCATCAGTGTTTGTTACTTGTCATGTTTTTGTGTGGACCCCAGGAAGAATAGCTCCTGCTTCGGCAAAAGCTAATGGGGATCCGAATAAACCAATTACATGCAGCAATCTAGTGCATATGCTTGCTCAGTTTAAAATATGGGCATGTTGCACAACACAGTAGCCTATTCTTGACACCAAGAGGCTGGGTAGAGTAGTGATCTGCCCAGCAAATCATAGCCTTCCTCTGTGTGATAATGCTCAACATTGGGAGATCTTAATTATTATAATTTTTTTAAACCTTTATTTAACTAGGCAAGTCAGTTATGAAAAAATTCTTATTTTCAATGACAGCCTAGGAACAGTGGGTTAACTGCCTTGTTCAGTGGCAGAACAACAGATTTGTACCTTGTCAGCTCGGGGATTCAATCTTGCAACCTTTTGGTTACTAGTCCAACACTCTAACCACTAGGCTACCTGCCACCCCAATCATATGGTTCATTTCATGTCAATGGGTCTACTGAGTGCTCTGATTTAGATGTTTTAGATGCCAATCATTATCTGTTGACAAACAAGTGACTCTTGCATAGCTCTTCAGCACTTGACCTACTTTGGAAAATGTCCATACTGAGGTTAGCTTAGGTCTTCAGTCAGTATGCCAGCCAAATTCTACATAACTAGGCATAACCCTCCCAGCTGCTGTTTTAGTCTTAACCCTCTTGTGCATAGCTGAAAATATAGAGTTGACATAGTGGTTTATTTGAACTTGGAATATATGTCTGCTTTAGTTGCACATTTATTTAGCTAGGCAAGTCAGTTAAGAACAAATTCTTATTTACAATGACCGCCTAGGAACAGTGGGTTAACTGCCTTGTTCAGTGGCAGAATGACAGATTTTTACCTTGTCAGCTCAGGGATTCAATCTTGCAACCTTTCGGTTACTGGCCTAACGCTCTATCCACTAGGCTACCTGCCACCCCAATTTTTTAAAACATAAGTGTTCTCAACCAATGTTTAAAGGTAAAGGATAATGCATGCATCACCAAATCTTGAAGCTGGGACAAGTACACAGTGTACTGTCTACATTTCTGCTCACTCAGGAGTTCAGTTCCGTCTTAAAGCAACCCCAACAGCTGGGCCTCGGTGTAGGGAATAGGGTGACAACTTGATCCCCAACTTGCACTGCCTCTGAAGTACAGAAACGTGTACCAGTTGATTTCCATTGTATTTCAGCATTTTGTCTGAGCAGATTTTGATGTGGAAAACTGACGTTTGCGTCCACATGACTTTTCCACCAACACCCTTAACCACATTTGACTGAAACTAAACCACAGTCTAGTCTGCTTGCAAGTGTGACCTTCATAAAAACACACTGGCATTGTGCTAGCCACTAGTTGTCTTTGGAATGGTGTCAGTGGGCTCTGCTTTTGTCTTTTACACATTTATATGCAGTGGAGAAAGGCTATCTTGAGCAATTATACACAGATGTTCTGCTCCCTAGGTTGTATCCCAAATGGCACCCTTTTCCCTATATAGTGTACTACTTTTGACCTGGGCCCAAAGGGCTCTGGTCAAAAGGACTGCACTATATAGGGAATGTGGTGCCATTTGGGACACATCCTTAGTCTTGTGGTAAGCAGAAGGACATTTAGGGCATTGGCCATCTGTTGGTATTATGAAGGCACTAGGGAATATGTGGCATGCTATTTCTGTAGGCTGTGTCGATAGGTTACACACTGGATGAATGAATGATGAACCACTGAAGGTGATAACATGGGCCAAGAGTGCATCACTCTGGACAGCAGGTCTCAGAGGAATTTATTGTAGCGATCCTCGCTATATGAGCCATGTTACAATTCCCAGAAGTGGGATGGTGGCTGCGAGGCCATCGGAACGCACTGCCCGGACGTGTGAGGAGGCTGAGTAGTTGAAGCACGGAGACATGCATTACCATTGGGAGGGGGCAGTGTAGCGATCCTCGCTCTATGAGCCATGTTACTATTCCCACCAAGGGGGTTAACCCTATTTGCATGATGAGTGGGGTG
Source organism: Brachymystax lenok tsinlingensis (assembly GCA_030435695.1). Classification (NCBI taxonomy): domain Eukaryota; kingdom Metazoa; phylum Chordata; class Actinopteri; order Salmoniformes; family Salmonidae; genus Brachymystax; species Brachymystax lenok. The sequence continues at coordinate 29,277,787 of CM059790.1, forward strand.
TTTGCCTTTCACGCCAGCAAACCCGGGTTCGCTTTCCTGTACTGCCTTTCGCTACAGTATTATGAATGAGAGTATATTCAGTTCACTTCCAAGACTACTGCCATCTTGGACAGGGTTCTCTTGCAAAATGGATTTTAACTCAGTGAGTCTAAACTGTATTTATGAAGGTTCAAAGAGGATGGTACCCAATAATGACATTTGAGAATGAATGTTGAATTATCATATAGGGTTTCAGATTTTAAGGATCTCAGATGATATAGTCATTATATTGAAGTATTTATTTGTTTGAAGACAATATGTACAATTAGACAAATAAGATGTTTGAACCCGCAATTAGCTTAAATGCACATAATTACAAATGAGCTACAGAGTGCTCTGCCTGTAGCAAACGTGTGACTGATTGTCTGGCTGTTCACATTACTTGCCAGGTCTCAATTCAAAGGACAGAATTAGGGACCACATTCTTAATTCCTCTGCCATCTTTCTGTCTGGCTGTCAGGCTTTAGTAACGCGTGGGTTAGTCACATCAAAGACCAAATAAGTTTTATATGATGAATTGTTGGTATAAAGCTAGAGATCACCAAGACAAGCAAAGACAAACAGTTTTTGATTAGATAATAAAGTAGAGTTTTAGGTGGAACATGTCATGACTAAGCCTATGTCGATTATCTTTAGAAAGTGGAAAATACAAGCTACAAGCTTGGCACATCTGTATTTGGGGAGTTTCGGCCATTCTTTTCTGCAGATCCTCTCAAGCTCTCTCAGGTTGGTTGGGGAGCATGGCTGCATAGGTATTTTCAGGTCTCTCCAGAGATGTTAGATCGGGTTCAAGTCTGAGCTCAGGCTGGGACACTGATGGACATTCAGAGACTTGAAGCAACTCCTGCATTGTCTTGGCTGTGTGCTTAGGGTCGTTGTCCTGTTGGAAGTCGCCTCAGTCTGAGGCCATGAGCGCTCTGGAGCAGGTTTTCATCAAGGATCTCTCTATACTTTGCTCCGTTCATCTTTCCCTCGATCCTGACTAGTCTCCCAGTCCCTGCCGCTGAAAAACATCCCCACAGCATGATTCTGCCACCACCATGCTTTACCGTAGAAATAGTGCCAGGTTTCCTCCAGACGTGACGCTTGGCATTCAGGCCAAAGAGTTAAATCTTGGTTTCATCAGACCAGAGAATCTTGTTTCTCATGGTCTGAGAGTCCTTTAGGTGCCTTTTGACAAACTCCAAGCGGGCTGTCATGTGCCTTTTACTGAGGAGTGGCTTCTATCTGGCTACTCTACCATAAGAGTGCTGCAGAGATGGTTGTCCTTCTGGAAGGTTCTCCCATCTCCACAGAGGAACTCTGGAGCTCTGTCAGAGTGACCATCGGGATCTTGGTCACCTCCCTGACCAAGGCCCTTCTCCCCCGATTGCTTAGTTTGGCCAGACGGCCAAACTGGTGGTTTCAAACTTTTTCCATTTAAGAATGATGGAGGCCACTGTGAGGAACTTCAATGCTGCAGAAAATGTTTGGTACCCTTCCCCAGATCTGTGCCTCGACACAATACTATCTCGGAGCTGTACGGACAATTCCTTTGACCTTATGGCTTGGAATTTGCTCCGACATGCACTGTCAACTGTGTGAGACCTTATGTAGACAGGTGTGTGCCTTTCCAACATCATGTCCAATCAATTCAATTTACCACAGGTGGACTCCAATCAAGTTGTAGAAACATCTCAAGGATGATCAATGGAACAGGATGCACCTGAGCTCAATTTCAGGTCTCGTTGCAAAGGGTCTGAATACTTATGTAAATAAGGTATTTCAGTAATTTTTATTTTATACATTTGCAAAAATATATATTTTTTCCGCTTTGTCATTATGGGGTATTGTGTTGAGATTGATGAGAAAAAAAGTTATTTATTCCAAAATGTGGAAAAAGTGAAGGGGTCTGAATACTTTCCGAATGCACTGTATGGTGAGCACTATGTTTGGCACATCGAATTGCAATAAAATCACACTATCGAATCGCAATGTATATAGAATCATGAAAATCGCAATATATATGGTATTGGCACCTAAGTATCGTAATAATATTGTATTTTGAGGTCCCTGGCCAGTCCCAACCCTGATGTTCATGTAGTAATGAAAGAAATGAGTGGCAGATAGCCTTGAGGTTATGTCAATGAAATACTAGTCATATTAAGGAATGTTGCCATATGCAAATTGTACATGTTTTTTTTTTTTAACTAGGCAAGTCAGTTAAGAACAAACTCTTATTTACAATGACGGCCTACCGGGGAACAGTGGGTTCAGTGGCAGAACGACAGATTTTTACCTTGTCAGCTCAGGGATTTGATCCAGCAACCTTTCGGTTACTGGCCCAACGCGCTAACCACTAGGCTACCTGCCGCCCCATGTTGTTGAAGATGTACTGTTCTTTTCTTCAATGATGTGTTGTTGATCAGTGATGACTGATTTTCCAAATTGCATGTAGTCAAATTAGGACCCATAGTGAATCTAATCAAGACATGTAATGTAAATCCCTCAGATTTAAAAAACAACAACAAAATGTCTTCTCAATTTGGGCTTAATTCATTTTCGGAAGGTTTAATTGCACTTGTTTGTTAAATCATGTGTATATTCTGTTTGTCACTGTTTAATTAATATGTCTGATTTCTGTTGCAGTGATGTTTACTCTTACCGAGGTAGCCGCCCTGAATGACATCCAGCCGACCTATCGGATCCTGAAACCATGGTGGGACGTCTTTATGGACTACCTGGGCGTCGTCATGCTGATGCTGGCCATATTTTCTGGAACCATGCAGTTAACCAAAGACCAGGTGGTTTGCCTTCCCATCCTGGAACCAGCTTCAGAGGACCCCAGCAGCTTCACAACACCGCAGCCAGCGGAGGGATCTGGTTCTGGGTCAGGAGGAAGTAGGGTGACACTAGCCGCCGCTCCCCTAGTGACTAAGGATCTACCGGATAGTGTTGTTCATCAGATTCACTTTACACAGTCTGGTGGTGTTGGACAGCAGCCTCCGCCAACAGGCCTCAGGACAAACCTGGACTTTCAGCAGTATGTTTTTGTCAATCAGATGTGCTACCACGTCGCCCTGCCGTGGTATTCTAAATACTTCCCATACCTTGCTCTCATTCACACCATCGTCCTCATGGTTAGCAGTAACTTCTGGTTCAAATATCCAAAGACTTGTTCAAAAATAGAGCATTTTGTGGGGATTCTGGGAAAGTGTTTTGAGTCTCCTTGGACGACCAAGGCATTATCTGAGACGGCGTGTGAGGACTCAGAGGAGAATAAGCAAAGGCTCACTGGTGCCCCTTTCCTGCCAAAACATTTCTCAACCAGCAGTGAAGAGGGAAGTCCTAACCAGTCCACCCCGAAGTCTGGGGTCAAGTTCACTGCTGATAAGCCTGTCATTGAAGTCCCATGCATGACCATACTAGACAATAAAGATGGAGAGCAGGCCAAGGCCCTATTTGAAAAGGTTAGGAAGTTCCGTACCCACGTGGAAGACAGTGATTTGATCTACAAGCTCTACGTTGCCCAAACAGTGATCAAAACTGTGAAGTTCATTTTGATCTTGTGTTACACAATGACGTTTGTTGCTGCCATTGACTTTGACCATGTGTGTGAGCCTGACATAAAACATTTAACTGGATACACTAAATTCCAATGCACACATAACATGGCATTCATGTTAAGGAAGCTGCTTGTCAGCTATATTTCCCTCGTCTGTATATACGGCCTCATCTGTATATACACTCTCTTCTGGCTCTTTCGACGACCTCTCAAGGAGTACTCTTTCGAGAAAGTCAGAGAGGAGAGTAGCTTCAGTGACATTCCTGACGTGAAGAACGACTTTGCGTTTCTCTTGCACATGGTCGATCAGTACGACCAGCTGTACTCTAAGCGTTTTGGCGTCTTCCTCTCTGAAGTCAGTGAGAACAAGCTGCGGGAGATCAGCTTGAATCACGAGTGGACATTCGAGAAACTGAGACAGCATGTAACCCGCAACGCTCAGGACAAACTGGAGCTCCATCTCTTCATGCTGTCAGGTGTGCCAGACGCTGTCTTTGACCTGACTGATCTGGAGATCCTGAAGCTGGAGCTGATCCCAGAGGCCAGGATAACAGCCAAGATCTCCCAGATGATCAACATTCAGGAGCTACACTTCTACCACTGTCCTGCCAAAGTCGAGCAGACCGCGTTCAGTTTCCTTCGTGACCATCTTCGGTGCCTTCATGTCAAGTTTACGGACGTAGCCGAGATCCCCACTTGGGTGTACCTGTTGAAAAGTCTGAGGGAGCTGTACTTGGTCGGGAATCTGAATTCTGAAAACAACAAGATGATCGGCTTAGAATCTCTCAGAGACCTGAGGCATCTAAAGATTCTGCATCTAAAAAGCAATTTGACGAAGGTCCCGACCAACATAACAGATCTCTCTCCACACCTGATCAAGCTGGTGGTACACAATGATGGTACTAAACTCCTGGTACTGAACAGTTTGAAGAAAATGATTAACCTAGCTGAACTAGAGCTTCACAACTGTGAACTGGAGAGGATACCCCATGCTATTTTCAGTTTGACCAACCTGCAGGAGCTGGACCTGAAATCCAACAACATTCGCACCATTGAGGAGGTAATCAGCTTCCAGCACCTCAAGAGGCTGATCTGCCTCAAATTGTGGCACAATAAAATCATTACCATTCCATTGTCAATAAGCCATGTCAAAAACCTTGAGTCCCTCTACCTTTCGCACAATAAACTTGAATCTCTGCCCGTACCCTTGTTTAACCTGCTCAAGCTGAGGTATCTGGACATTAGCCACAACTCCATAGTGGTGATTCCGCTGGAGATTGGCTTCATGCAGAACCTCCAGCACTTTGCCATTACAGGCAACAAGGTGGAGGTAGTACCGAAGCAGCTGTTTAAGTGCACCAAACTGAGGACACTATTTCTGGGACACAACTGTATCGCCGTCCTTCCAGAGAAGATCAGCAATCTGGTGCAGCTAACAAACCTGGAGCTGAAGGGAAACTGTCTGGACCGCCTGCCGCCCCAGCTAGGCCAGTGTCACCTCCTCCGCAGGAACTGCCTGGTGGTGGAGGACCACCTGTTTGACTCACTCCCCCTAGAGATCAAGGAGAGTATCAATCAGGAAGCCAACGTACCCTTTGCTAATGGGGTGTGAGTGTGGAAGGACAGTGACAGTAATTTTACCCATACAGGAATGGGATTACAAAAATGAGACAAACTGTCCACAGTCAATGTTTTTAATTACAACATGTGAACTGAAAAAAAGGTTTTTGCTCAGGGCTGACTCGTCATGAAAGAACAGATTATGTTTTAAACTGGTAGAAAATGGCACTGTGCTCACTCATTATGAAAGAAGATCCCAGGTACTGTGGAAAAAGCCATAATTATGGTCTGGTTCAAGAATGGTAGGTTAGTTCCAGAGTTATGTGCTGGTTCCAGAGTTATGTGCTGGTTCCAGAGTTATGTGCTGGTTCCAGAGTTATGTGCTGGTTCCCAGAGTGATGGGCTGGATCCAGAGTGATGGGCTGGATCCAGAGTGATGGGCTGGATCCAGAGTGAAGGGCTAGTTCCAGAATGACGGGCTAGTTCTAGAATGATGGACTAGGGTGTAATCATTAGTCCAAACCGTTGCAAACAGTCAAATAACACTGTATGTGACGTATCAAATAACACTATTTGACGTGTCAAATAATACTTTGACGTGTCAAATAGTCTTGTTGACCAAACAGGACCGGAATATGACTGCACGTCACATAATAATTTAATGCGTTCATACATTTTTTACGTAGTTATTACACATTGATTACACTATCACTCGTATTTCATATGTCACAACGATTCATCGATACGTATGCTATGATGCTAAAACAGTGCTGGTCATAAAAAAAGCTAGCTAGCTCATGGATGCAAACAATGTCTTCCCGAAAAACATAGCAAAATGACATCTGTTTCAGTAGCTATAGTTAGCTAGCTAACTATTTAGCTAGGTATCATCATCTAAAATAACCCACATTTATAAGACCGTTCTTATTTGATTAATGGTGTTCGAACCCATCTATGTGAAGCTAGCCACAAAAAGGATTAGCCACAATTGTGGACTTTGCAGTTAGCCTTCAAAATAAAAGTATGTCATTGACAGTGATGCAAATGAATACAAATAGTAGAATTATGCCATAATTGAAAGGATCATGCTAAACGAGTTTGTAATGTTATATAAAATCAACAAAATACAATAATTTGTTAATTTGACAAAAATCTTTTGAAATCACACTGGATGTATTATACTTTAGAATTACATTGGGGGCATACTTATGTACAACTTCACTGTACAGCCTTACCCCATGTCATTGATCCACAATCCATAGGTATCAGTCTACTCAGTGACACCCAGAGAACATTAGCGTCGTAGCTCTTATTGTGGGACTCTGAAACTGTGAATTGAGCCACATTTATTGTCAACCTATGTGTATTGAACACTATTCCAGAGGAAAAATTATACTGTGTGGATGTTTGAGCCTGATAACCCTGAGGAGGACATTGGGAAAAAATATATTGGGTATTGAGTAGGCTGATACCCCATTTCATTGATCCCCAATCCTTAGGTAAAGCTGTACAGTGCAATATGAATGTCAATACACACAATAGGCTGACTGGGGAGGTGATTTCACACAGTCACAGTCTCGCGATAAGAGCTACAACACTAATACTTGCGTAAACTCTTCACAGTTGTGTTCTGCGGGTGTCACCGAGTAGACTGATACCCCATTTCATTGCTTCACATTCCAACCTTGTTTAACATTATCTAGTCTAAATATGGCATGATTCCACCAATTGTAACCTTCTGCATCAGTGTCATAGAGGTAATTTTATTTTGAAGGCAAACTGCGATTGTGCCTAATCCTTATTGTGGCTAGCTTCACAACACATAACCCGGTCCGGTTGAGCCTCATGAAGCTAGCTGGCTGCTTAGAACGTTAGTTTTGGGCAACAGGGTTTAGTAGCTGGCTAGCTATTTATTTTCATGAACTGAAGTTCAGTTTCAATAGGTGAACAACAAGTGGCTACCTAGCTGATAATTACTCACAAGGATTCTTAAACCATTGCTAAGAATAATACAAATGACTGCAGTTTCTACTGGTCATTGTTTTAAGGCTGGTTGTATTGGTGCTAGGTAGGTACCAAGCTAAAGCTTCTCTCGATTTTTACTTTGATCTTTTGTTATGCCTGCAGCTGTGTGAAAGGAACCACCAAACTCTCCGACAAATGCGACAACCCAGTCAATAAACCTGCCTATGCCCCTACTGTGGTAGTTCTGTACTGTCAGAACCACACTTAAGGAACAGACTGAAGAGTCCATCAACAAGGATGATTGTAAAACACTATTGCAGGGTTTCCCAATCTCGGTCCTCGGGACCCCAAAGGGTTCACCTTTTGTTTTTTGCCCTAGCACTACACAGCTGATTCAAATGATCAACTAATCATCAAACTTTGATAATTTGAATAGGCTGTGTAGTGTTAGGGCAAAACCCAAAATGTGCACCCTTGATGTGACAACTCCTATGCATAATTGATGTGCTATAATATGGTCTTGGCTGCTAACTAAATTACTGTGCATGTGTATGTTTACTATCCTAGTCTTTTGCTCATAAATGTGTCAGTAAAGTATTTAACTGTTTCAGCAGACATTTTTAACACGTTCGTAACCCTATGACGCATTCATACTCCAATAAAACCATGTCCCGTATGTCTAGTGATTTCACAATATGTTTCAAGCATTTGAACTAGCCTACAACCACTGATATGGTTGTAGGCTAGCAGAATGGGATGCAGGCCATGCCAGGTCAGTTTTATTTGTTTTGCACCTTTCAATCAGTCAAAAGTTTCTTATTTTCCTGCATTCCATTGGTGGTACACATTTAGTTATATGGCATGTATCTTTTCCATTAATTTTGGATTCAGACCTGCATATATCTCCTAATGCATTTGGGCTGATCTACACAACAAATGCTGTTAATTATGGATTCACCTCAACATAATACCACTTTTTTGTTGCATGGAATCATCTGACAAACCTCAGATATTTGGGTGAACATTCCCTTTAATTAGAAATTTTGTTCAAACAGTGAAAAATGCTGCCATCTTAAGTGCTGCAGTGTTCAGTCTCGTATAGTTCAACTATTTTGAATGTTAAGGTATGACAATTGCAACTCAATAAAGGAATTGCGAAGCAAACCAACTGTGTCAAGTCTTGCATGGATTTGATGACAAGTTCATGAGGTTATGAGTAGTAGATTGCACGTGCAAAGTATAGATTTCAATGGAGCCCAAAAATCTAAATGTATCACTTTGGTCTCAGAAACAATCACTGTGTGGACCATCGAAAGATTAGAATGATAGAATATTAGCATGTACAGTACCATTCAAAAGTTTGGACACACCTACTCATTCAAGCGTTTTTCTTTATTTTGACTATTTTCTACATTGTAGAATAATAGTGAAGACATCAAAACAATGAAATAACACATGGTATCATGTAGTAACCAAAAAAAGTGTTAAACAAATCAAAATATATTTTAGATTTGTCAAAGTAGCCACTCTTTGCCTTGATGACAGCTTTGCATACACTTGGCATTCTCAACCAGCTTCACCTGGAATGCTTTTCCAACAGTCTTGGAGTTCCCACATATGCTGGGCACTTGTTGGCTGCTTTTCCTTTACTCTGCGGTCCATCTCGTCCCAAACCATATCAATTGGGTTGAGGTTGGGTGATTGTGGAGGCCAGGTCATCTGATACAGCACTCCATCACTCTCCTCCTTGGTCAAATAGCCCTTACACAGCCTGGAGGTGTGTTGGGTCACTGTCCTGTTGAAAAACATATGATAGTCCCACTAAGCGCAAACCAGATGGGATGTCGTATCGCTGCAGAATTCTGTGGTAGCTATGCTGATTAAGTGTGCCTTGAATTCTAAGTAAATCACTGACAGTGTCACCAGCAAAGCACCCCCATACCTTCACACTTCCTTCTCCATGCTTCATGGTGGGAACCACACATGCAGAGATCATCCGTTCACCTACTCTGCGTCTCACAACGACACGGCGGTTGGAACCAAACATGTCAAATTTGGACTAATCAGACCAAAAGACAGATTTCCACCGGTCTAATGTCCATTGCTCGTGTTTCTTGGCCCAAGCAATTCTCTTCTTCTTATTGGTGTTCTTTAGTAGTGGTTTCTTTGCAGCAATTCGACCATGAAGGCCTGATTCATGCAGTCTCCTTTGATCAGTTGATGTTGAGATGTGTCTGTTACTTGAACTCTGTGAAGTATTTATTTGGGCTGCAATTTCTGAGGCTGGTAACTCCAATGAACTTATCCTCTGCAGCAGAGGTAACTGGGTCTTCCTTTCCTGTGGCGGTCCTCATGAGAGCCAGTTTCATCATAGCGCTTGATGGTTTTTGCGACTGCACTTGAAGAAACTTTCAAAGTTACTGAAATTACTGATAGACTGACCTTCGTGTCTTAAAGTAATGATGGACTGTCATTTCTCTTTGCTTATTTGCGCTGTTCTTGCCATAATATGCACTTGGTCTTTTTCCAAATGGGGCTATCTTCTGTATACCACGCCTACCTTGTCACAACTTATTTCATAGTTTTGATGTATTAACTATTATTCTACAATGTATAAAATAGTACACATAAAGAAAAACCCTTGAATGAGTAGGTGTGTCCAAACTTTTGACAGGTACTGTACATATTTGATGCATTATTGATTAACTGCATTTTATGAGTGTTAATATGGAATAATGTGATGACATTACCATTTCCAAATTATTACTATTTTCTCTCCATGATTGTGTTTTGAAACTTGTTGGAGAGAAATGTTTGTTCCTTGTTTTATATTGTATACATTTGTAGTACATGTTTTTACCAAGGTATTTATATAAAAAGTCATGAGAATAATGTGTAGAGAGACTGTCTAACCAAAAGGTTAGTATGAGGGATACGGGTGATTCACTGTTGTAATGGCCCTCAGCAACCATCTCTAGTCAAAGCTTGATTTCTTAATTGTAATGTTTGACAATCTTTAAATTATGTGTTAATGTGTGTGTGGGTGTGTGTTTTTTGTGTGTGGCAGGGAATGATTACTTGATTAAGTTCCAATACAAATAATATGCATTGTTTTGTAAACAACATAAATAATAATGGGGTCTCATATAAAGCCATTGTGCTTTTATTTTTGTTTAGTATTCTAGTTTTAAAAAGGGAGTATTTCCACAATTCCTGAATAACAACAACTGCATTTTAGTTTTTAAAATTATTATTTGAAGCATTTTAATATAATATTTTGTCTTTTAACCATCTGATATTCTAATGTGTATCTTCTAGATCTGTTAAACTAACAGAAGCTAAATTTGAGTCCACTTACACCACCACCAAAAATACATTAGTTACAACTACATACTTCCTTCCTAACAGATCATTACAGGTTATGCAATCCTATTTGTGTTGACAGCTGTACATTGTGTAATATTATTATTATACAAACCACACTGTGTACCTGACAATGATTAATGCCATTAGGATAGACGATAACAATGTAATCCCTGCAGCACTCTCAAACCACTCATGATCAAATTTCTCCTGGTTAGGCCTACCTGTCAATTAAATTTTCAGATCATGTATTACAGGCAAGATATTTTTTTCAATGAACAATAAACACAATTATTTCAATGAATGATCAGTTTACCGATCTGTTTTGAATGGGGTTCTCAGATGTGCACTTCTGCTTTCTTTTGGGAATGAGGATGCAACATAAAAGGTTAATAAAGGTTAAATTAAATAAATAAATAAACATAAGAAAAGCCTATTGGAGGCCCTGATGGAGCGAAGACCTAGTGGTGAACTGTCTCGGAGTGCCATCGTGTGGGCAGATAATGTTAATACAGGTTATTTCCTCGTAGATGGGCTGTTTACATGGCAAAACCAAAATATTGATTTTACGTCACTGACACTACTCAAATTAAACGGAATTGTCTGTTTTAGTCCATATAGCAAATAATGCAGTCAAAGTTACGTGTGGTCCCGCCCGCCCCCACAGGTGTTCAGGTGTGTCAATCAGCCAAGTTGCTGGCTACGCATGTAGACAGGTAGCCTAACTGAGGTAATTAGCATGTTTCATCATAGGTAGGCTATTTGACTGGTACTATTAAAATCATCACAGAGTTAATTTCGTCATCAAAAATAGTGACTAAAGTATTTTTAATAAAGACATTGAGACACTTCGGAGGGGCATCTCATCATGAAACACTAGACTATATAAAGGGAGTAATCAAGTTTTCGATTTAAATCCAGGGTTCTCCAATGCCTAGTATTCATTTGGTATTTCTTTGTTCATGTTTTCTGTACAGGAGTACAAGTTGAGTAAATTTCGGAAGATAGTGTCTAAGCAGACAAAAGAGGAGCTCCCAAAAGAAGTCATGAAAGGTACGATGGTATGGCTTTTCTTCAGAATACCCACATGCCCTGGATTGTGAATGTCAGAGGAGGCTGGTGGGTGAAGCTATAGGAGGACCTGGTCATTGTAATGTCTGGAATGGAATCAATGGAACGGAGTCAACATGTGGTTTTCATATGTTTGATGTGTTGAAAACCGTTCCATGAATGCCATTCCAGCCATAACAATGAGTCTGTCCTCTTATAGCTCCTCCTTCCAGCCTCTTCTGGTGAACGCTCCCCATTCAAAATCCATAACTTAATCCAGTCAATCAGATGGTCAGTCTGATCACAATCAGTCTGTAATGGAAATATTCCTTCAGTAGCCCGTCTCTCTATACCAGACAGAGGAAGACTACATGAGAAAGATCAAGATGGTCCACTGTGCTGCCTGAGAAATTCACCTCCCTGCAGTCCTGTCTTCAACACTTTACTCCAGTTGTTGTCCTTAACATAACAGATCTCAGCTCAAATGGTTTCAGGTCTACAACATTTACCAGTATGAGTAGAATTTCTGTTCATAGAAAATGTTGGTGATGTATTTCCAGGGGGTGGATCCATTTGATACTGACGTATGGGAAGGAAGAGCTGTTGAGTGAAGACCAGGTGGATAAAAGCAGCTCCAATGAAGGAAACCCAGATCAAGATGAGGCTTGGCACATTGCAGAGGAGGTACAACTGTAGGGGTGAGGAGATCATGTTTCACCTACTGTATGCTGTCCTCAGGTTTCTATCAAAACAATGGCAGGCAAATACATATTTGAATGCAAGAGGAGCTGTTGCTCTTTCGCCCATGAGTATTTTTTGTTTTTCCTCTGGGTATAATAAGTTAAAAAAATCTCTCTCTCTCTCTCTCTCTCTCTCTCATTAATTTCTTAACTTATTATACCCAGAGGAAAAACAAAAAATGGTCGAAGGAGCCTTTTTCTTTATTGTTGGCTGTTACTTTGAAATATTGTCATTTAAATGTTGTCAGTTGATTTGATTTGAGTTAATCATTCCACTTAAACTGACTGGTTAGTTGGCTAACAAACATACTGTGCAGATATATCTACAAATTAGCCTTGCTAATTAATAGTTTGAGGAGAAGTGGCATGATGCTGTGCTATTACATTTGAAAATGACCTGGTATAATGTCAAAATGAGTTAAGCGGAAGCATCTGCTAACTACTTTAATTATTGCAAATGCTCAGGCATCTGGCATTTTCCATTGGGAAAGAAAACCGTCCCTGCATTTACCAGAAAAGGAATCTCCACACAACAAATAAATAATTTAAACATCACATAAATAAATTCATATTATGCCCATGACACAATATAATGTGAATTGTGTTGTGCTACTGAATGAAATTGTGAGGAGACCAGGTACAGGCAGGGATGACTGGGGCCTTCAGGAGGTAAGACACATGGGGTAAGAAATGATTTGAACATTCTCAATGTGCCCATGATAATGTTAACTACATAACTTTAGTTGGCTGCTTTGAGCAATCTAACATAACCTATTCTGGGAGCCTAGTGTGTTTGTATGAACTATGTGGAATATTTTTGGACCATTGGCTTCCCTGAAAACAGAAGGCAAGACGAGAACGCTGATCCTGTGCACCCAGGATCCCAGACCCTGTGACTTAAAAGCCCTGACCACTGCACATCCTTCCCTGTAGCCATGTTTAATGCCTTGATGTCCTTATTGTTATCTGTGCCCCACTTTACAGACAACACTCCATCCACTGACTGTAAACACCTTGAAATGCATTCATTCTAAGAAATGTGCTATATAAATAAAGTTGGATTTGATTGATGACATTACAGCTATAGAATATTTAATAAACTGTCATTTTCACATGAGGACAAGTGTAGTTTTTCTATAAACTTGTAATTGATAACTTGGGATTTTATCACTTGACATATCAATCATAGTGGGAAGGATCCTATAAATCAAGACTGTGTGAATGCATGTAGCACACCGAATAAGTACTGTGCCTTTGAAGATTTGTCTCTGGTCATGAAACTACAATACAGGCTGGATGTCTAAACAAAGGCCATTTTGAATGTTATTACATTTTTTGATTCATTCTCATCAATGACACCATTCTAGAACTGAGTTATCACTCATTGAACTCTGGTATTTGGGGTAATCTGATTATTGATTATACATTATAATTGATTAAGTGGCTCTTTCCTTGTAGAATGTTGACTGCTGATTAGAAGGCATTGTATTGCTAAGATGCTCAAACTTAACTTAATAGCTACACTCTGACACAGGATACACTTTATCCTTCATACTGGCCCTGACCAAACTGGTAAGTTGCCCCTCACTATAGCTGCACTTTTCCACATGGCCGGACGTAATGTGGTCTTCTCCCCTTTAATGTTCTTATGCTCGTCCTTGAAAAATTCCATAAGGTCTGAAATAGACACCAAAGTCTACATACTGTACAAAAAGTATCTAGGCTATGTGCTCTACATCAGTGTCATGATTAGCTTCCCTCAGGAATGACCAAAGCGCAGCGACGTTACCAGAATACATGTTTTATTCACAAAACGGGACGAGACGGAACAAAACAATAAACGGAGAACAAGACGTGAACCCTAACGCTAAATCCTAAACTGGACACAGAGAACTAAACCTAAACATGACTAGCGAAACCTAACTAAACACGAATGGCTGAACCTAACTAAACACGAAAGACAAGAACCTGACTGAACACGATAAGCATAACATAATCAATAACCCACGAAACTAAAGTGCAACTCCCAAACATATATATGGTTCCCAATTAGAGGTAACGAGACTCAGCTGCCTCTAATTGGGAACCATTATCCCAACATAGAAATAGACACCATAGAACAGACAAACCCTACACCCAACACAAAACCAAAACGCTCCAGCCTGTCATCTCAGGCCTGGGCGTTACAGTCAGCATGCACAGCCTTTTATCCGTAAAAAGTGGAAAACATCTCTGGGGGGAAATGCACGTATTGTTTTATGCAGAATTTAGAATATTTGCATGAAAATCTGTCGCAAATATACTATACAGGTCATGGTGAAGTGTTAAATATGGGTGGGAGGAGCTATAGGATGACAGCGTCATTATAATGGCTGGAATGGAATAAATGTAACAGAGTAAAACGTGGTTTTCATATGTTTGTGTTTAATACCGTTCCATTTATTCCATTCCCCCTATAGCTCCTCCTACCAGCTTCCTCTGGTGGGCAGATGACTTTGACCTAGACTGACAGTGTGTATGCTATGACTCCCTCTCCTATCAGGTTGACCAGGGAAACACACTGCCTAGAGTCCAGCCCATTATTTCCTTGAAATCAAAGAATAGGAATAACCTTGTCCTTGGTCACAAACATTTAATGTACTCTTCCATCATGGAAGACTCCTGCCATGTTGTCCATTTGTGAGGTGGTCGTTGACCATACCGATGGCTTTCAACTCATCCTGTGTGGCCTGGGGACAGAGACAGCATGTCCAGTGTTAAAGGGTACTTTAAGGTTTACTGGCAGCCCAAACTGTGGCTCGGCAGTCTAATAGGTCTATAGAGGTTGACATGTCCAACAAGGAAACAATGTTATTGTTTTAATGACATGGTATGCATGGAGGAATCACTGACTGCTCAGTGTGGAATGTGATTGGACAGAGTCTGTGGTTGCACATCTATTTGACCTGAACAGTGAGGAATACTACTATGTAGTGGTTTTATGTCTTAGTCAGGGGGCTTTTACATGTGGAGTTTCTGAGACACAGGTTAATACTAGTCCTGGACTAAAAACTATTTCTTTGCAGATTCTCCATTGAGCAGGTGTATTTGGAGTCCCAAATACTATAGCCCACTATTCCCTTTATTGTACTATGGACCCTGTTCAAATGTATGCACTATAAAGGGAGAAGCTATAGTGCCATTTGGGATGAGCAATGTCTTGGTTGTGAAGGGGAATTTGGATGAGTGTATGGCCTGTTACGCCATCTCTGCCCGGAGGTATATGGAGTAGATCTCCAGCGATGGCACTTTGATGAAAATTATGTTTTAATGATTTCTGTGGGGCATCTTTCTTCCCCCCCTCTGTGCGAACCCCTATCCCCTCCACCTTCCCTCTTTCCCACTACAAATTAAGACGTAGAGTAATTTGAAAACATTTGGTGATGAAACTCTCTAGCAGCTTCCTAAATGGCATCCTATTCCCTTTATAGTGCACTACTTTTTTCCAGAACCCTATGAGCCATGGTCAAAAGTAGTGCACTAAAAAAGGAATAGGGTGCCATTTGGAACACAACCTATACACTCTATGAAGTCTACTAATTACCGCAGAGTGAACCTCGCATGGGCACCATGGGCACCCGCGGTATGTTGGTTGGCAGCTTTGATGTCTCCAGTCTGCCTCCTTCCTGGCCAAAGCGCCTGATATTTTAGGGCCAAAGATCGTCCTGATTGGCTATAATTGGGACAACTTGTTTTAGAAAAAGGGCATCGGATGACTTTGACAGCTGTGTCAACCCATCGATGCCCTAGTCACTACTAACCACCCACTCCCTCACTCCTCGGCTTCCGATTGCGTGCCCAGGGGGCATCATGGGTAGCCGTGTCACTTATTAAGGAGACTGTGGCTGTAAAGTGACAGATGTCCTGATGCAATCTGGCTGCCTCTTTGGCCTCTGTCTGTCTAGTTAGTACACATGGTTTAGGAGTGTGTGGGGACTAGCAGACAGACCAGGGTGCTGTTGTATAATAACAGTACATTTTTGGGGGAGAGCCAGCCCTTCCTTTTGCGAGGTGGGTTCAGTGACAGACTCAGAGCACTTCATCTCTTCGCAGTGTTGGGGAGTAGTGAACTACATGTAGTTCAACTACTAATTGAACTACATTTTGCAGTAGCTTGGTGGTAGTTCAACTCAATTCTAATCAGTAGTTAATAATTTCTTTACCATGAAGTGGTGTAGCTAACTACTGAAACAACTTTCTTTGCAAAAATATGGGTGAAGGAGGCAACAATTTCCTTTTTTTTCTCTTTTTATCAGAATGGCCTAATTCTCATTTAAACATCATTTTTGTGTTATAGACAAATTTACACATTCTATTAACATGACCCCAAAGGAATGACAAGATGGCACCGATAGAGATGGCAGCTTCGCTTCAAGTCCTTAGGAAACTGTGCAGTATTATTTTTTTTGAATGTATTATTTCTTACATTGTTAGCCCAGAAAAACTTAAGTGTTATTACATACAGCCGGGAAGAACGATTAGATATCAGAGAGACGTCAACTTACCAGCACAACCAGCACTACGACCAGGAATACGACTTTCCCAAAGCGGATCCTTTGTCTGCTCCTCCCAGGGCATTTGAACTGATTCCAGAGGTCGACCCAAAACAACGCCGTTGGAGGAGAGGGTGCTGGAGCGGACTTCTAGTGAGGCATCGGATGCGCGCACACCACCCACCGCTTCCGAGTATATTACTCGCTAATGTCCAATCCCTAGTTAACAAAGTCGACAAAATTAGGGCAAGAGTTGCTTTCCCAAGAGATATCCGGGATTGTAACAAACTCTGTTTCACGGACTCTGCGAGTTTATAAGGAAGTGTATAGGAGATGTTGTACCCACTGTGAATTTTAAACTTTCACTAACTGGAAACCGTGGATTGATGGCAGCATTTCCGCAAAACTGAAAGCACATACCACCGCAAGGCGACTGGAAACATGACCGAACACAAACAGTGTAGTTATTCCCTCCGTAAGGCAATCAAACAAGCAAAGCATCAGTATAGAGACAAAGTGGAGTCGCAATTCAACGGCTCAAACACAAGATGTATGTGGCAGGGTCTACAGACAATCACAAATCACAAAAAGAAAACCCGCCCCGTTGCGGACATCGATGTCTTGCACCCAGACAAATTAAACAGCTTCTTTGCGCGCTTTGAGGTCAACACAGTGCCACCGACACGGCCTCTCCTTCTCTGTGGCTGACAGGATGCTCTCAATTGTGCACCTGTAAAAGTTAGTGAGGGTTTTTGATGACAAGCCACATTTTTTTAGCCTCCTGAGGTTGAAGAGGCACTGTTGCGCCTTCTTCACCACACTGTCTGTGTTTTAAGTTCCTCGTGTACATATCACTGACAAACTGAAATAGTCCACGCACACAGACAGTGTGGTGGCAACTGCACCGCACACAACTGCAGGGCTCTCGAGAGGGTGGTGTGGTCTGCACAACACATCACCGGGGGGAAACTACCTGCCCTCCAGGACACCTAGAACACCTGATGTCACAGGAAAGCAAAAAAGATCAAGGACAAAAACCACCCGAGCCACTACCTGTTGACCCCGCTTCCATCCTGAAGGCGAGTTCAGTACAAGTGCATCAAAGCTGGGCCCGAGAGGCTGAAAAACAGCTTCTATCTCAAGGCCATCAGCTACCACTAGTACAGAGAGGTGGCTGCCTACCTACAGACTCAGTATCATTGGCCACTTTAATAAAAGGAACACTAGTCACTTTAATAATACCACTTTAAATGTTTACATATCTCACATTACTCATCTCATATGTATATGCCTTATACTGTATCCTTCACTATCTATTTTTCACTATCTATTGCATCTTAGCCGCTCATCCATATATTCTATACTTATATATTCTTATCCATTCCTTTACTAGATTGTGTGTATTAGGTTTGTTGTGGAATTTGTTAGATATTACCTGTTAGATACTGCTGCACTATCGGATCTAGAAGCATAAGCATTTCGCTACACTCGCAATACTCCTCAATACTCGCAATACACTCCTTTACTCGCGCCGCCAAACATATCCTAGTAAAATTGACTATCCTACCGATCCTCGACTTTGGCGATGTCATCTACAAAATAGCTTCCAATACTCTACTCAGCAAACTGGATGCAGTCTATCACAGTGCTATCCGTTTTGTTACCAAAGCTCCTTATACCACCCACCACTGCGACCTGTATGCTCTAGTCGACTGGCCCTCGCTACATACTCGTCACCAGACCCACTGGCTCCAGGTCATCTATAAGTCTATGCTAGGTAAAGCTCCACCTTATCTCAGCTCACTGATCACGATAACAACACCCACCCATAGCACGCGCTCCAGCAGGTATATCTCACTGGTCATCCCCAAAGCCAACACTTCCTTTTGCCGCCTTTCCTTCCAGTTCTCTGCTGCCAATGACTGGAACGAATTGCAAAAAACGCTGAAGCTGGAGACTTATATCTCCCTTACTAACTTTAAACATCAGCTATCTGAGCAGCTAACCGATCGCTGCAGCTGTACATAGCCCATCTGTAAATAGCCCACCCAATCTACCTACCTCATCACCATATTGTTTTTATTTAATTTTCTGCTCTATTGAACACCAGTATTTCTACTTGCACAACATCATCTGCTCATCTATCACTCCAGTGTTAATTTGCCAAATTGTAATTACTTCGCTACTATGGCCTATTTATTACCTTACCTCCTTACGCCATTTGCAAACACTTTATATAGACTTTCTTTTTTCCCTCTATTGTGTTATTGACTGTACGCTTGTTTATTCCATGTGTAACCCTGTGTTGTTGTTTGTAACGCACTGTTTTGCTTTATCTTGGCCAGGTCGCAGTTGTAAATGAGAACTTGTTCTCAACTAGCCTACCTGGTTAAATAAAGGTGGAAAAAAAACAAAAAATAAATAAATAATAACATCTGCTAACCATGTGTTTGTGACCAATACAATTTGATTTGATTTGATTTGTTCTAGCTAATTAATAGTCTAAGACATTTCAGATTTACATATTATATTTTTTCACAAGGTAGTTTGGATGTGGTGAACAACTTTTTAAAAGCAACTTTAGTTAAATAAACTATACTTTTCGTAGGCGTAGCTTTAGGGTATCTTAACTTCTTTGAAGTAATTGGTAGCTTGGTAAAGTATTTTCAGAGTAGCTTCCAACACTGTCTCTCTGTCTACGTCCCAAATGGCACCCTATCCCCTATATATAGTACACTACTTTTGACCAGAGTCCATAGATAGTGCACTATGTAGAGAATAGGTGCCATGTGGGATGCAGCCATTACCCCCAGATTGGAACATGTATCCCCTCTCTCTTCTCTTCTCTGTGGTGCAGACCTTGACTTTCAGGAGTTCACTGCCATTGATGTACACTACATGACCAAAAGCACTTGGTCACGTGCTCGTCGAGCATATCTTTCCAAAACCATGGGCATTAATATGGAGTTGGTCCTCCTTTGCTGCTATAACAGCCTCTATTCTTCTGGGAAGGCTTTCCACTAGATGTTGGAACATTGTTGGGGGGACTTGGTTCCATTCAGCCACAAGAGCATTAGTAAGATAAGGCATTTATGTTGGGCAATTAGGCCTGGCTCGCAGTCAGCATTCCAATTCATCCCAAAGGTGTTCGATGGGGTTGAGGTCAGGGCTCTGTGCAGGCCAATCAAGTTCTTCCACACCGACCTCGACAAACCATTTCTGCATGGACCTTGATTTGTGTACAAATCAAATCAATGTCGAACATCTCATTCCAAAATCATGGGCATTAATATGGAGTTGGTCCCTGCTTTGCTGCTATAACAGCATCTAGCTTTCCACTAGATGTTGAAACATTGCTGCGGGGACTTGGTTCCATTCAGCCACGAGCATTAGTGAGGTGCATTCCAATTCATCCCAAAGGTGTTTGATGGGGGACTTGGTTCCATTCAGCCACGAGCATTAGTGAGGTGCATTCCAATTCATCCCAAAGGTGTTTGATGGGGTTGAGGTCAGGGCTCTGTGCAGGCCAGTCAAGTTCCAATCACAACGATCACGAAAAAAAAGTTTCTGTACGGACCTCGCTTTGTGCACGGGGGCATTGTCATGCTGTAACAGGAAAGGGCCTTCCCCAAACTGTTGCCACAAAGTTGGAAGCATAGAATTGTCTAGAATGTCATTGTATGCTGTAGTGTTAAGATTTCCCTTCACTGGAACTAAGGGGCCTAGCACAAAACATGAAAAACAGCCAAAGACCATTATTCCTCCTCCACCAGACTTGGCACTATGCATTCAAGCAGGTAGCGTTCTACTGGCATCCACCAAACTCAGATTCGTCCGTCGGACTGAAGTGTGATTCATTACTCCAGAGAATGCGTTTCCATTGGTCCAGAGTCCAATGGTGGTGACTGTTTACAACACTCCAGCCGACGCTTGGCATTGTGCATGGTGATCTTAGGCTTGTGTGCGGCTGATCGGCCATGGAAACCCATTTCATGAAGCTCCAGACGAACAGTTCTTGTGCTGATGTTGTTTGCTTGTCTATGGAGATTGCATGGCTGTGTGCTCGGTTTTATACACCTGTCAGCATCGGGTTTAGCTGTAATAGCCGAATCCACTAATTTGAAGGGGTGTCCACATGCTTTTGGTCACATAATGTATTTACCAATCTAAATTTGGTCTGTGTGTTGTCCCCTGCATGACACGGGATAGCTTAGGGTTTGGGTTCTGAGGTAGGCTATGTTTACCATCCCCGTCCTCCCTCTCCTCACACACTCCCCCCTTAACCAGCCTAGGAGAATCAGACCTTTTTAGCTTCTTCCACTAGTAAAATTATCAAGGACCTTGCGAGCCCGTAGCCTGGTCTCATAGACTAGACTTAAATGTACACTACCGTTCAAACGTTTGGGGTCACTTTGGCATTTCCTTGTTTTTGAAAGAAAAACAAATTTTTGGTCCGTTAGAATAACATCAAATTTATCAGAAATACAGTGTAGACATTGTTAATGTTGTAAATGACTATTGTAGCTGGAAACGGCAGATTTTTTATGGAATATCTACATAGGCGTACAGAGGCCCATTGTCAGCAACCATCACTCCTGTGTTCCAATGGCACGTTGTGTTAGCTAATCCTAGTTTATAATTTTAACAGGCTAATTACAATTATGTTAGCACAGCTGCAAACTGTTGTCCTGATTATAGAAGCAATAAAACTGGCCTTCTTTAGACTAGTTGAGTATCTGGAGCATCCGCATTTGTGGGTTCAATTACAGGCTCAAAATGTCCAGAAACGAAGAACTTTCTTCTGAAACTCGTCAGTCTATTCTTGTTCTGAGAAATGAAGGCTGTTACATAAGAGAAATTGCCAAGAAACTGAAGATCTCGTACAAAGCTGACAGTGCAAACTGGCTCTAACCAGAATATAAAGAGGAGTGGGAGGCCCCGGTGCACAACTGAGCAAGAGGACAAGTACATTAGAGTGTCTAGTTTGAGAAACAGACACCTCACAAATCCTCAACTGGCAGCTTCATTAAATAGTAGCCGCAAAACACCAGTCTCAGCATCAACAGTGAAGAGGTTCCACTGTCCAGTGTCTGGGTTCTTTTGCCCGTCTTAATCTTTTATTTTTATTGGCCAGTCTGAGATATATTCCCCTGGAGGTAAAATCAATAATGGAGTTTTGATTTGAGCTACACAGGCCTTGACAATGGACTTCTTTAATTTATCCACATGCCTGCTGGTCAGAACAAGACCGGGTGGACATCAACTGCAACAGTGAGGGAAACAGAGAGAACAATAAATGGTTTTAGTCCAAAAATGTAAAAAAAGTAAATAATTTACAAAAATAATAATAATAATGCTGTTTCTTAAATTTGAACACCCTCAAAATTATTTATGCACACCATAAAAACACCCAGCGTTATTAGTCGTAGGGCTTGATATAATCTCCCATGGGCAGATTCTGCATACAGCTGATCAAATTACGTGAGATTTTATTTCCTGGTTAACAGAGACTAGGCCTGATTTGAAATCTCAACCTGGTCTCAGAGCATTTCATATTATTCTGAATATTACATCTGAGACTATCCATTTATTAGGATATGTTACAATATGTTACCAATTAGGAAAACGTATTATATGTTATGAATTCTAGCTAGGTGGCTAACTTTAGCTAGCTGGCTTACATTATGGGTTAGGGTTAGGGTTAGGGGGTTAGGGGTTAGGGGTTATGGTTAGGGGGAAGGGTTAGCTAACATGCTAAATAGTTGCAAACTAGCTAAAAGTAGTAAGTCATTAAAAAGTTGCTAAAATGCTAAATGTATACATGTCGAGATTCAAATTCTTCACCTTTGGGTTGCTAGACGTTCACATTATGTGCCCCCACCCCAACAAACCACCCTACTTTCATTTTTGCCTTAAGTATCCACTTGTCTTATTTGTCATACCAAACTTAACGTATCATTCTAATTTGAATGTCCCGTATTTTAATTTACTATGTTACTTCTAGTCTATGACATCAGGCTGGAAATCTAGTAGGCTATATGATCTGCACCCCCAGTTCTTTTGTTGCATGCTCAAACACCTAACCGTTGTACAAACTGTCTGGTTTCTGTGGTAAATCAGAGTAAAATATTTGGTAGTAAAATCAATTAGGGAAATTGTACATATCATTAAATAATTAGCTATTTTAGATAATCACAATAATTCAGAGCACTATGTTCACAGTGGAAGGTAGCCTAGTGGTTAGTGTTGGAGATGTAACCAAAAGGTTGCAAGATCAAATCCCCGAGATGACATGGTAAACATCTGAACAAGGCTGTTAACCCACTGTTCCTAGGCTGTCATTGAAAATAAGAATTTGTTCTTAACTGATTTGCCTAGTTAAATAAAGGTAAAATAAAAATAAACAGCACTGATTTAACCTATTAGGGAGTGTGTTTGGATTGTTTGGAGAGTCTCGTGTGCCCAAAGTAAAATGCCTGGTACTCAGGCCCAGAAACTAGGATATACACAATTAGGAGTATTGGATAGAAAACACTCTGAAGTTTCTAAAACTGTTAAAATAATGTCTGTGAGTATAACAGAACTGATATGGCCGGCAAAAACGTTTAAGAACATTGACAATCCTGTACCTGCTTCATCGATGATTCACAGATACAGTACAGAGGCCACACTTGTTAAGAGTTTTGTGACACCCAGTGTTGGTTATGTTATTATACTAATTGAATATGTGTGCCGGGAGCTGTCCTCAGACAATCAAATGCTATGCTTTCGCCGTAAAGCCTTTTTGAAATCTGACAATGCTGTAAGATTACCAAGATTCTAAGATTTTGAAGAGTGTGCAACAATTGTATTTTCATGAATGTTTTATATTGCTACTTTTGTATTTTGAATTTGGCGTTTTGCATTTTTCCGGATGTTGTCGCAGGTGGGGCGCTGTTGCCCCACTGCTCCCTATTAACAGTGCATGTATGTTATGGTCTACATCTACCGCTAGAGGGCGGTCAAACCATAACATTAGATTGACTACTGATAGATTTTTATTTAGCCACATGCACAGGTTGCAGTACAGTGAAATTAAACTCGAGCTCCAACAGTGCAGGTGTGAATGTAACAATAAAAAACTCATTATTAATAATATATACATGTTTTAAAGTGACTGAACAATCAACATACAGCTTACTACTTGAGATTCATCAGATTATATATTTCATATTGCTTGTAGTGAGTAGATAAAGTGGTTTTAATAAATTTTATTTTGACATTTCTTTGAATACAACAATTCAGTCATTATTTTCATATTTTATCACTCAAAACACTCATTGCTATACCTGCAATATATGTATTGAGTTATAAAAAAAGAAATACATCACAATATATTACAACTAGTCAGTAGGGTGTCACTGCTGATATTGTCCCTAGATAATAATCATATGCATTTTGAACCAGAGAGCCTTATTTTGCACAAGACTTGCTAAGATGTTTGCTCAATGTCAATTTCTGAATTTGAAATTCCACACAAATGGTTTATTACCACTTTATTGATGTATCCTCCTCTGACTTTGTTAAATTATTCATGAATCTACCCCTCAAGAAAACACTGTTTGTTCTGCCTCAATCTGTGTTTGGTATCAACACAGGGATTCACAGAGCCATCACAGTTATAATCGTAGTTTATCATCTCATTTAATGCACTTTGTGTTGCGTTTTTTCATATCCTGATAAATGTGTGCAAAAATTATTTCCCCTTGTCCCACTTGTCATTGGTGGTGGCTTGGGCTTGTCAAAATTACATGATTGGTCAGAATGTAATTCCTTTCAATCAGAGTTCTTTGGGACCTAATGTGATGTGACAGTTGAATTGAGGCTCTGAGTTTCTCTCTAAATACTTCTCATAGCGATGACTTAAACACCCCCAGGAGGCTCAGTAGAGGTTCCCTTTGAACAAACACCTGAGGGAGACTAAACTGGGACTGAACCAGCACCTAGAGGTCTTATCAACCAGCACTGGGACCGCTACACCAACTAGACAGATTAACCCAAATGGCACCCTATTCCCTATATAGTGCACTCCTTTTGACCAGAGCCCTCTGGGCCCTGGTCAAAAGTACTGCACTATAAAAGGAATAGGGTGATATTTGGGATGCACACACGGTCTTATCAACCAGGCCTGTTTGGGTTTATCAAACAGTACAATGGGTAATTTCTCCTGCCACTGCGGAGGAAAGAAAAAAGGGAAGAAAAAAGAGAGAAGGGAGTGTGTTTAAGAGAGAATCTTTATCTGAGCTTAATTTTCCATGCTCTAGCAGAGTGGAGGATTTCTCCCCCAGTACAGATCTCTTTGTCAGATCCTACGTACCCAGAATAGACCCAGGGGTGCTCGGAGAACATACGTATCACCTAGATTTGCCTTCCAGCTCTCTTCACTTCTCTCCAGTGATTGCTCTCTCTCTCTCTCTCTCTCTCTCTCTCTCTCTCTCTCTCTCTCTCTCTCTCTCTCTCTCTCTCTCTCTCTCTCTCTCTCTCTCTCTCTCTCTCTCTCTCTCTCTCTCTCTCTCTCTCTCTCTCTCTCTCTCTCTCTCTCTCTCTCTCTCTCTCTCTCTCTCTCTCTCTCTCTGTCTCTCTGTCTCTCCCTCCCTCCCCACTGGCTTCTTTGTGTAGAAAGAGACGAGCATTTTGGAAATCAAATCTCAGTTTGTCGTTGAGTAAAACTGGAGCAGACTTCAATTTGAATAGATTTACTGCAACATAATTGTTCTGAGCACATATACACACACACAACCCCCATCCTCCCCTAGCTACCTCTTTCCAACTGCAGTGCAAACCAGGCATCACAGTCGTTAAAGGAAACACTGCAAATTAAATGTAATGTCTCTAGCAATGCACCTCCCAATATGTGAATAACTGCAGTATGGAATGATGATTTAATCAGTTCCAATAAAATACATGTCTGTGGGGAAAACAAATAGGTTACTAGCTTGTCTTTTATGAGACAAGCTACTACTAACCTTACTACAATTTGACCCTCACTGTTGCTCTTACCTGGAATTGCAATGACTTTCCAGCCTTAATGGCCTAGTTCTTCTCAGACCTGTCATCGCTCTCTGATGACTATTAATTATGCTCCTTACTGTAATGCTTTTATGACGTGCTAATCATGACACTCACTGGAGCTCTGCCATGACACGTGCTATGTCTCTCATGACCTCGTCACGTTAGCTACAAGAGAGGACTGGAGAGGACTAGAAGGGACTAGGGTAGTGATTGTTGTCAGCAGGGAGTCCACAACACTGTTGGGACATGGGAGGGGGTGGCAGAACACATGAGGTGGGTGGTGAGATAGAGAGAGGCAATTTTGGAGGCTTGGGTGGAGAGGTATGGTATGTATGTGTGTCTGCTTACAAGTGCCTGCTTACGTGTGCATGTTTCCGTGTATGTCTGTGTGTGTATAGGGCTGAGGTAGAGGGGTGTATAGAAGGTTGTGAGGAGTCCCCCAGCTCTCCTCCTGTGATGACCAGAGTGTCCATCAACGAAGTCTCACGGGTGCCACGGAAACAGCAGTGCTGGCACAAATAAAAAAACATACCCTGGGAAAGTGCTTTTTCTCCCGTCAGACACAGAGTGATGGATCAGCCTGGCCGCAGCACACAATGCATTTGTGAAGAGAGGAGAGGGGGGCGAAAAACAAGGTCTGGCAGAAAAACACTTCCACTTAACTACTAGTTGGCTCTGAAATATTAAACAGTTAGATATTTATTTCATAATTCGAGAGGCTGGATTTAGAGATCAAGAATAGGCATACACAACACAACAAAAGAATGGACACAACACAACAAAATAATGGACACAACACAACAAACACAACTGACTGAAAATGAACCATATTGTTTAATAACACAGAGGGACACATTAATATTCACATGTGTCTAACTCATAGAAAATGTACATACATCATACTATTTAGCTAATCTAATCTAATCTGATAGAACACCATTAGACTACTAGTAAGTACTATTATTAATCGCAACGAATTCCCACAGATGACCTTGGGGATAAAACTGTCTCATTTGTGTAGTCTTACAATGTGTGTGTGTGTGTGTCTCCATACTCTCCCTCTGCTCTGAGCTCGGGGCTTGGGCAGCCTGGGTTCACACTCTGATTGATGGAAGCTTTATTTTCTTGAGGCGTCCGGAAAAGAAATAGAGAGGGATAGAGAGAGAGATACCTGCTTGTCTTCAGAGAGTTACAAGACAGCCAGCCGGGAGAAAAATAACCACTGCTTCCTCCAATAATTGTCCCTGCTTCCTTTGAAGGAAATAAATTATCCTTGATATTCAACCAACAGCTTATTTTGGGATTTCTCCTCTTTCAATCTAAGGTTGTTTTAATGAATGCGTGCCTTTCTTAAATTAGCCCTCTAAGGAGCTATAACTAAAATTCTTGTATTTAAGGAAGTAATAGGTTGGAAAAAATGCTAAACTGAAATAATTATGCAGTCCAACACTTTGCTTTGAGTATAAACTGCATGAGACACCCGATGAAATATGAATGTTTGTAGGGTGCAAAGATATTTAAATATTAACCACTCTGTGTTTGTCTACAACCCCAGTAAAGATGCTAGTCAATGGCAATAATTGCTTTGCTGCAAAACTTTGCACTTAATTTATTGGTTAGCAGTGTACACAGAAGTTTAGGCAAAAAATGTTTTTCTCTTTCGCAATAGGCAGAAAAATATTGATATTTTTCCAAGTACTCAATTATGCTAATTCACAATGCCAAGGCCTGTTTGATTTAATAATACAGCAGGTATGTGCATCTCAAAGAACATCTTAGGTTATTGATATAAGGGAACAGTACACTCCAGTCCATAAGGAAGTGAGGAAAGAGAAGGAGAGGGAGAGGGGGAGAGGAGACCCTTGGGGACTGATCCTGTATCAGGAGATTGCATATTTCTACGCTAAAGCTATTCAAACCCACCAAAGCTTGAATTATTTAAGACACTGTTTTTCAAAGGCTTGATTTAGCTGTGTGTGTGTGTGTTTGTGCGTGCGTGCTTGTGTGTGTCTGCGTGCGCGTAGGGGGGTTCTAGGCTATCGTAGTCCTGGATTGTTTTATGTTTCTACCCCACCCACTCGCCTGGTTGGCTAAAATGGCCTTTTACTTTCTAAGCATGCTTTTACTGCTTCCGAATAGTTATTTTTGTTGATGAAAAAGATATGCCTTGGTAAAGTGAACCCCGGCTATTCACAAGGTTGTTTAATACTTTTCCCTCAGTTTGCCTTATAAATTTATCATCAGTAAAGTATACTAGTGGTCTCATGCCTTAGTGCAGGCTTAAAGCTAAGTGGTAACGTTGAATAAAGAGAGAGAGGGGGAAGGAGTGCGAAGAGAGAGAGAGAGAGAGAGAGAGAGAGAGAGAGAGAGAGAGAGAGAGAGAGAGAGAGAGAGAGAGAGAAGGGAGAGAGAAAGTGATGGAGGGAGTCAGAGTAAGAGAAGTGAATAGAATATAAAGGGAGAAGAGAGCAAGCAAGGGAGCGTTTACATGGTGGATGGTGGTTGATCCCATCCGTTCTGCAGTAGAGAGGAGCTTTTGTTCAACGTTTAAGAACATTGACAATCCTGTACCGGCTTCATCGATGCATCACTTGATTCACAGATACAGTACAGAGGCCACACTTGTTAAACAAGTTGTATGTTAATGACTTGTATTAGAACTGATCAATCCGCTGTGGACGCAGGCGCTTCCAATCTCTTTGAAGTGAACACATTGATCGGCCAGAATATAAAGGAATTAAACAATTGGTCCACCAAAGAGTTGAGTGTCTGGAACTAGTTAAGCTGCTTTTCCATGTGATTGAGGAAGCAAAAAAAACACACCAAACAAACAAACAAATATACCTACAAAATGTTTACCCAAATTAGGGCAGTAATTTTGCAAAGTGCACCATTGAGAATAAACAAATTATTAAACAGGTTTCGGTCTAGTTTGTCTTGAGGTGACCTGAAAGGACTATATGTCTCTCTCTCTCTCTCTCTCTCTCTCTCTCTCTCTCTCTCTCTCTCTCTCTCTCTCTCTCTCTCTCTCTCTCTCTCTCTCTCTCTCTCTCTCTCTCTCTCTCTCTCTCTCTCTCTCTCTCTCTCTCTCTCTCTCTCTCTCTCTCTCTCTCTCTCTCTCTCTCTCTCTCTCTCTCTCTCTCTCTCTCTCTCTCTCTCTCTCTCTCTCTCTCAGGGACAGACTTCCATTTAAGCAGGTCGAATAATGTCCTACTTATTATTTAGGAGGATTTAATAAATATGAACTAGAGTAAGTGTTAATTGATATGTTGCTTCTCCAGGGAGTCTCTGTGTGAAGGTGATGCGATTGGGACACTGGGACACGCTGCGATTTACAGACAGATTGATCTCCATTAGCAAGAGGGTCTGGTGTGGCCTTGTGGAGTGGATTAATAAGCAGTACATACAAGTTGTGCCACTGAAAAGAACAGGGAATAGAGAAAAAGTATTCAATGTGGAGCTAGTTGTTGTTGTTTTCAAGCCTTGACATGTGGATAGCTGTTTGAGATGGTTAGAGCTCCTGAAAGATTGTATGGTGGATGTATGTGTCCCAGGTGGTATATAATTGTTGTTGTCTCGCCCTTGTGGCAGATGTTTACTCCTGAATTAGCTAGCTTTGCTTCTTCCCTGGATGGGATGGAGGAGGGAAGGGTGTTTCCTGATACAGAGCTGGAGCGCAGTCTGTGAGAAGATAAAATATGACGATATAATAATATTGATAGATCAGTTTTGACCATCTATCACGTTGATGGATCACAGTTTGAGAAATATTTTTTGTGTGCTGTATACTGTAAGTTATGTGTATAGTACATCACCAATATTTGAAAGACTGTCTGGAAAAGTCAGAATGCATAGTATAGTGTTTCTCCAACCTGAGAGACATCATCCTCTCATGAGCTTCCAGTATTGTTTGTCGCAGTAGAATTAGGTAAGAGGGGCCTAGTAGCAGTATCATAGATCACTGCCCTATTTGTTCACTATTAGGCTACAGGAACTCACATTGGAGGTGAATGCTTCTAACTTACAAGAACCACCTTAAGAACCTTAATCACCTATGAACCAACCCGATTCCTTCTTTCCTTCTTTCCTTTTTCATTTCCCCGCCTCTAATGACGCTGTGGAGGCCCTTGACAAAGAGTGCGTCCCATATGGCACCCTATGCTCTATAAAGTGTGCTGCTTTTCGCATAGGGCTCTGTTCCAAATGAGTGCACTATAATGGGAATAGGGTGCCATTTGGGACGTAGACAAAGTGTTGGGTAATTAAAGCAATAACACAGGGAGGATGCGTTGATGTCATCGATAAAGATTGGTAGCGAGGCACCGCTCTGTGTTGTTTGTCAGGCTCAGCAGACGAGCAGAGCAGCGGAGGAGAGGAGTGTCAGGCTCTACCCGTCCCCTGCATCCTTCCACCCGACACGCTCCTTTCATCTTCTCCACTCAGACATGAAAAATTCATCCAAGACCTGCAGAAATATTTATTGTGAAATCTTAGTAGTGAGAAGTGGTAGCACTGAAAATGTATGTCCTCCTTTGGCCTCCAACAGCTGTGGACCCCTTAATTAATTTGATTGCTCACATTATACAATAAATAAATTGATACAATATTTATCTGGGCTTTTTCTCTTTCCCTCTTCCCAGCTCTACCAGGACTGATCAGATAGACACAGATAAGAAGAGATTAGCCTTCAAGCCTTGTCTCTTCCCAGCTCTACCAGGACTGATCAGATAGACACACATGACAAGAGGCTAGCCTCCAAGTCTTGTCTTTTCCCAGCTCTACAAGGACTGATCAGATAGACACACTTGAGAAGAGGCTAGCCTCCAAGTCTTGTCTCTTCCAAGCTCTACCAGGACTGATCAGATAGACACACACATCAAGAGGCTAGACTCCAAGCCTTGTCTATGAATAGCAGTGTTATTCTTTTCCTAGTCCTCTTTTGTTCTCTGTCTGATTATTTCATAAATAAACAGATACATCCCTCTCCTATGGGACAATTTCTGTTGGTCCAGAGGTGTCCTTTATCATACAATGAATTTCTCACAACAGACTAGCATGGATTCTTATACAATATTAGTGCATTTTCATGCTTTACATGTGTGAGTGTGACCATACTCAGACTAGCGGCATGCATTGTTTGATACATAATCCTAGTGTCAGACTATTCATTATGCTTTACCTGGGATTCTGGGGTTGGATTATCTTCAGAGTGTGACCATACACACAGTGTATTATGTATTTTGTTATTATGTACTGTATAAAGGATTACATGGCTTAGGCCGGGTGGAGGTTTATCAAGGTGTTGATATAGCTTTCTTCTGCTATGGGATTGTGATATCCTAGGCTACACACATTGGCAAACACAAATACACACACGCACGCACGCTTCTTGATTAGACAGTGTTAAATTCACATGGATACAGTAATCCTCATAGTAGAACAACACAGAGATGACATACTACTCTACAGGCCCATAAGAGACGTTTAGCTCCTAGTGACTCCTGTGTGCGGAAGCAACCTTCCTTCCTTATCTCCCCATGCTGCTCACACATCACACTACAACGCACAGAATAACAGCCAACTCAAGTCTTGGCTCTGACTAAAGAGAGCAGGTTATAGCCTAGCTGTGTCTCTGTCTGAAATGTATTTTCTATTCCCTCCCTAATCAATATCAAAAGCAGCAAAAATGCGGGCGAGGGGAAGATGCACAAGACAACAAGGCGAAAGCAAACAAATGCGTGTCTGTTTAGTGGGGGGAGAGAATTAGAGCTTGGTTTCGTCTTCCTCTCCTTACCTGTCGTTATCTGTTTTAGCTCTCTTAATGAGAGCTCCTCTATTCTCGGTCACATCACATTTGTTTTATACCAGTCCCTTTGAACAGCTGAGATATATTGAGCCCCCTTTGATCATGGAATCCTTCTGAATTCTAAATCAGAAATGAGCCTCCCCTCGAAATATCTCTTGCTAGGTCGTCTCCTCATTTTCTGCGACTATTTTGTTTGTTTACTATATACAAACCAAACAATGCCAGGAAGAAAGGGGTAAAATGAAACAGAAAGAAGAGAAAGAAAGAAAAAGATTAGATAAAGAGAACATGAGAGACATGGGAGAGCCTGGGAGAAAGGAGAGAGCCCACGTGGGTTGTGTACATTTTCTTCATTTATGTTTATAAATTTAACAGAGAGAGGAGAGGGAGTTGAAAGGAAAAAATTTAAGAGAAACTTTGCCACCAGACGCAGTGGCGGCGCGCCTGCCTACTTTGCTTTTCTCTCATTCTCTTTTTTTTTGAAGGCGGCGTGCGTTTTCTAATGATGACCGTTGGCATGCTGAGACACCTGGGACTTCCCCCAGCATCCACGGAGGATGAGGGAGGCTGATCAAAATTAGCTCATTCTCATTTCAAACAGAATTCGGCCCGGCCCCTGATCACAGTGAAGCACATAGATCGCCTGGACCCTGGGCCCCTCATGGTCCTGCAGAACTGGAATAGAGAGACACGCATCAACCAGAGAGTTCTCCACCCAGTTGGAGGGAGCAGAAGGCCCTCCCCTGGAGAGGGTGGCGTTGGGGAGGGAGCAGGGGGAAGACGGCACAGTGACATGGCTGTGGGACACCAGGGGTCTGGATGTTCTCTGGCTCTTATTCCCTGTTAAAAGATTTAAACCATCGGGTATGATAGGTCCCTTTGATATTTGCTAAGCATAGAGCCAGGGCACAAGAGAGAGACTGAAAGAAAGAGAGAAAGAGAGGGAAGGAAGGAGGGAGGGAGGGAAAGAGAGGTGAGGTGGTGAAGGGGTGAGGCAGGGGGATGTTACCAGGAGGCAATCATCTTTATCGGAGCCATAAGCCGGAGGAGGAGGGGTGAGAAAGGGGTGAGGATGGTGGAAGAGGATGGGAGGAGGGTGGGAGAACCCCTGTCTCAGTGCAGACACTCCAACAAAGGAAAGATAAAAGCGATGAGGTTGAGGCCAGGGCCAAGGCTGACTGTGAAGCAGAGTGAGAGAGAGAGAGAGAGAGAGAGAGAGAGAGAGAGAGAGAGAGAGAGAGAGAGAGAGAGAGAGATTACTGGCACAGAGGAGAGGAGAAGATAAGTTGTGGTGCTTCTAACCACTCCTGCAACTTTGACTTTCATTTTAGAAGGAGGTAGAAGAGGGGGTGGTGGGTACGGCTGTGGTCTTCATCAGTATCAATGGTATTTTGGTCTGCTAAAATACAGGGAGAGAGAGAGGAGCTTGAAACCTTATGGGAAACACACCTCTCACCTCTCTCTGCTGACACAGGCTCAATAGCTTCACAAGGTAAACTATTCACCTAGACAGGCTCTAGGCACAAGGTAGTCTCGTCCGCAATTAGCCAGACTGTAATAGCATGACCCTCACAGATACACACGAGTCCTCTCATTCCTCATTTTCTACAACTCACAACAGAATACTGCTTGTCAGTATTCAAGAGTGTTCAAACCCCCTAACCTGGTGTGTGTATGTGTGTGCGTGTACGCGCAAGTGTGTGTATCGTATCCCTTCCTCGTGCAGTGTTTGGGAGACAGATGGAAGCCAGTCTCAGCAAAGGGAATAGTAAAGATCTGAAAGTGTTTTAGCAACAATTAAAATCTTTGATGGTTTAATCTGTTCACATCAAAAGCAACAACCCTACTGTTTGATTTTCTTTTGATGACACAGAGTATAAAAACTGATCTGCCAATTGTCAGCAAACACAGAGCTTTGTAGAGAAGAGGCAGAAGGCAGAAGGCTGTGGGTGACGCACTGTTGAAAAGGATTAAAGGCCCAGTGCAGTCCAAAACAAGATTTGCCTGTGCTTATCTATATTTCCACACTATGAGGTTGAAACAATACTGTGAAATTGTGCAATTGGTGATAATGCCCTCCCCCTGGGCACACACTAGTTGAATCACATTGTTTCCACGTCATTCCAATTAAATGATGTTGAACCAATGTGGAATAGATGTTGAATTGATGTCTGTGCCCAGTGGGCTTCAGTGTAAGAGCTGTTTGAAAGATCGCCTGAAATATCTGCCTGTTAATAGACCTATAATAAAGAGAGTTCAAAATATCTTTGCCAATAACAGCTAGTTTTCAGTTTTGCACTCCCCACTCAGACCGAGCAATATTCTTGCTTGATAAATTGCCCTTGCTAAGAAGAAATTTTTGTTTATTTTTGACCCTTTTGATTGAAAACAATCACACTAAGGTACTTAATTGTTACCCAGAAACGTCTGCATTGGGCCTTTGAGCAAGCAACCAGAAGAAAAGGGCATTACTCTAATTGAGTTTGAATGGAAAGCCTGTTGATGCAAACTACTTTAGCAACACAAAAATGTGCTAACAAAAATCACCAAAAAGCTATATAAGCCAAGAAACATATATTTGTATAAAATCCAAAGTTTCCATTAAATTATAGAAACATTAAGAATAACAAAATCAGATATCTGTGGGTTCTGCAAATTCTTATTAAGTAATTCTATTGTTGTCTATGCCTGTGCTGATGTGGTAAAGCCCCTCTCTTCCGATGTCCTGTTGAGATGTATTCATCTGTTAATTACACATTCTAAAGCACAATGGAGTGATGTGAAGCTTGTAAAAAAAAGGCAGAGATAAACATTGGAGAGAATATTACACCAGTTTGGGCTTGACGGCCATGTTGTTTTATTGGGGCTAATATTCTAGTCAAATATTTGTTTTCTAATGGGAGTTTCTTGCCAAAGAATAATTTATTATCCACATAACATTAAAGGACAAAAGTCTATCAGTGTGCATCCCAAATGGCACCCTTTTTGCTATATTATGCAATACTTTTGACCAGAGCCCTATGGCCCCTGGTTTAAAGTAGTGCACTATATAAGGAATAGGGTGTCATTTGGGACAGTCCTTCAGACTGGCCAACGAGCGGTTCCTCTAACTTATTTTCCTGTTCTCCCTCCGTCTTTGTGCATGTTCATTAGGAAGTTAATCACAGGAGAGGCTTCTCCTCTTTTCCCTGTTCGTGCGCGGGATTAGTGGAGTCAGGGAGGCTTTCTAAAACTCTGACAGGGCTCTTCTCTGGGCTGGGGTATCACTCCTTTTCAAGACAGTACTTTCCTCCAAAAAGTCTCTCTCTCTCCCCACAGGGAAACACATTCATTTACACAACTGCCCTTTTATTTGAAGACACCATCAGCCACAGAAACATCAGTAACAGCAGTAGAGCTGCAAACATCCTCATATCCATGCATTTTCTAACCCAGAGTGTGGGACAGTTTTTTTTCTATTTAATTATATCTGTATATTGGGTTTCAAAAGGAGTTTGACAGTACTTTCCGCTGCATAATTTGAAAAAGCGTTTTCACTGCAAAGGGGCTTTAGAGAGATTATGCATTGTTTTTAATATAACATATACCTTGTCTAATTAACACTTCCTTTGTGGAATCACATTCACAAAATCACATTCCAGCATGCTTGGGGTTGACGACCCTGTGCTCTGGAGATCTGCAGCTGCGTGCAATATGTTTACATTCGTCTAAAAGCAGTGTAAATTGAATTATCCTGTATGTTCCCGACGGTGACTGCTGGTGTAAAGTGGTGTGTACAGAGTTGTACACTACTCAGCCCTCCTCTGGGACACAAACCCTTCCCTGTTTTTCCATCAAGCCTCCAAACGGAGGGAGGGAGAGATGGAGGAGAGGAGAAAATAATCAATGAATCACATGCCATCCATCCAGCATCCAGGAAAACACTGTACAGACCTAAATTAATTTGACAACAGGGATGAAAAACAGGAGAAAGCTCCTCTGGATATCAGTTTGAGTGTCTTTGTTCTTCACATGGCAGAGGAACAACGACCAAATAGGGAGTAATTGAATTCAAAGTGCTTATTTTCTCCTACGTCTTCTCTTTCTAATGCAGCCCACACCCCTGAGCCCTCGGGGCGAGACCAGCACAAACCACATCACATCAGAAGGTGACATATCAAAAACCGTGTCACAAAATCACAAGAAAGGCTGTAATGGCTGCCAGAGACGTGGCAGCAGGCAGTAGTTCAGGGTGTTTCTAGTCTAGTGGGCTCTGTTCTATCGCTCCCTTGCCTATTGGGGTTGTAGGGGAATCAGAGGGAAAGCTACCTCTGCTCTGCTCTGCTCTCAAGCCTGCCAAACGAACGTGGCATCGGCGGGATTTGATGTTGATGGCTTAGTGACAGTTAGGATGAAGGATGGTGGTTAGTGTTGAACACGAGACTCAGGGCTGATCAATGGGACCTCTCAGACAGACAGGCCTGTGTGTAGCCGACTCGCCGAGTTATAGGATGATTCCTCCATGCTCTTCAAAAAGACCCCCCTTTTCTCTCCTTTCTCACCCTCTCTCCTCTTCTCCTACCCCACGACTCCTCCCATCTCTCACTGTAACCATCCCTTTCTCCTTCTTTCTTTCTTCCACCTCCAAAAGCATTAAATGACAAATCCATGCCCCAAGTACAGAAAGATATCGGCCTTCTGTCTAGTTCGTCTCCTACGGCATTGCATGAGTCAGCTGCATTTTCTGATAGATGTGCTGCTGAGCTAACATCAGGACCAAAGACCGTCAAAACAATAAGGAGAAAGCAGTGGTATGGAAGACCGTCCATCCACAATAATATTCCTCCACCAGGGGACATTATGTCCATTTTGAAGACAGTTATTTGTTTCTCTCTAACTTCAGGATATTACTGTACCTTGATAAACTGACATTTTTGCCGTCTGACATTTTTGTCATATCAAATACCTTGTCACTCTTTATGCAACGGACTTTGAACGGTAGTTAGGTTTGTTTTCCATCATTAGATCATGTTCCGTCGTCAAGAGAGATGAGATTCTCCTTAAAGATCCTTAAAATGGCCTCCTGTATCTGGTCAAAAGGCCCTTCGTCAAAGCGTTGTGGTAAAGGCCAGGGAGGTGTATTGGTGAGACCAAAGCCTTCCAGAGATGCTACTGTAGCATGATGGCAGGTCCTGGGGGTCCAGGGAAGTATCACAACGCGTGGTCACAGAAGAAGAGACACTTTATGGATCAAATGCCAGCGGCCATGTGAAATCAAAGGGAAAAGCGTACGGCTAGGCAAGCGGCTTCTCCCACTTAGAGTGCAGCTGCAGAGGAAGAGAGGTTTTATTATGGATGTACTAGAGAGGCAGCCCAGGTCAGGAAGCAATCACAGCTCTGACAGCTAGCAGACACCTAGCCCAGCAGGTAGCGGCCAGCGTCGCCCATCAGAGATGTCCTTTTCTCTGGACCACCAGTGGAGAGAAGGGGCCAAAGGGATAGTGGAAGGCCACCGTTCCATTGCTGACAGTGGAAAAGACCCATAAGAGTCTTTCTCAAAGCAGAAAAATAGGGCCTGTCGATGGGCTTCCATGTCAGTCTATAACCACTAGGCAGGTAGCCTAGTGGTTAGAGTGTTGGACTTGTAACCGGAGGGTTGCAAGTTCGAATCCCCGAGCTGACAAGGAAAAAATCTGTCGTTCTGCCCCTGAACAAGGCAGTTAACCCACTGTTCCCCGGGCGCCGAAGACGTGGATGTCGATTAAGGCAGCCCCCCGCACCTCTCTGATTCAGAGGGGTTGGGTTAAATGCGGAAGACACATTTCGGTTGAAGGCATTTGGTTGTACAACTGACTAATAATGGTGACTTTGATAACTGACAAACATATCGGAGGGGGAAAGTTCGGACGTGCATCCAGGGTTTGATAGGAAAGCTGTATACATACGGTACATCACTGGATCTATAAGTAAGTGTGGATGTGTTGACTTGATAAAACTCCACCTTCAAAGCTACCGTTTATATATGTCAAAAAATGGCCTGATATAGCCTTCTCTCACAGAAGAGACAATCAAACCCCATGCAGCATATGGCAGTCTGCTGAGACAGACCAGCACAGAGACAGACCAGGCACAGAGACAGACCAGCACAGAGACAGCCCAGGCACAGAGACATATCAGCACAGAGACTGACCAGCACAGAGACAGACCAGCTCAGAGACAGACCAGGCACTAGCCCATTCAGGTTCCAGCCATTATGCTGCTGCCATCCCTTAAGAGCAAACCGTTCATTAAGGGCTAATGAAATGCAGGACTGAGACAAATGTCCCCTCTTCCCTCTCCCAGGGATGGGAACTAGGACTTGGCAGGGCTCAGGCAGGGTGACATACTGTAGAGGCTAGACTTCAACAGCGCTGAACATGGATCCTCTGAACAGCCATTAACCCTGACCTCTGCACAGCCTGGCCATGGACAGATCTCCAGTCTTACATCTGGTCAGGACTGGACCAGTACCAAGTCTCAGTGGGCAGTCAGGCAGTGGGCAGCAGGCTGCACTAGAACACTGCTGCAATAGCCTACGTGCAGGCTGATAACCGGACATGGGTCTGAGAGGAGTAGGCTAGCTAATTGTCTGGCATGGGTCTGTCTGAGAAGAGTATGCTAGTGGATTGTTTGAGTTTGCAAAACCGACCAATTCTCCATCAATTTTGTGGCTTTACAGAATGGTATTACTAAAATATAATATACACTAATTGTACAAAACATTAGGAACACCTGCTCTTTCCATGACATAGCTTTCACCTGGATTCACCTGGTTAGTCTATGATTCTTTATTGATGTCACCTGTTAAATCCACTTCAATCAGTGTAGATAAAGGGAAGGAGACAGGTTAAAGAAGGATTTTTAAGCCTTTAGAGAATTGAAACACGGATTGTGTATGTGTGCCATTCAGAGGGTGAATGGGCAAGACAAAAGATTGAAGTGCCTTTGAATGGGGTATTGTAGTAGGTGCCAGGCACACCAGTTTGAGTGTGTCAAGACTGCAACGCTGCTGGATTTTTTACACTCAATAGTTTATTGTGTGTATAAATGATGGTCCACACCCAAAGGACATCCAGCAGCTGTGGGAAACATTGGAGTCAACATGGGCCAGCATCCCTGTGGAACGCTTCGACACCTTGTAGACTCCATGCCCTGACCCATTGAGGCTGTTCTGAGGGAAAAGGGGGGTGTAGTAACTCAAGCTTAGGAAGGTGTTCCTAATGTTTTGTACACTCAGTATATAAATCAAATTAAGCAGAAGCTCACTAAAACACTTAACTTTTTCTATCTATTCTACACTCTACGGAGCATAACAAATTGCTGCACCTTATAAGTTTGAGACAGACAGCAAAAGATGGGTGGTTTCACATTTAGATAACTTTTTTAGAGAACTTTTAGAGATTTGAAAAATGACTCAGTCTCTTTCTGCTCAAATTGCAAGAGGTCTCAGTGAGAACTGCCATTGCATTCACAATGCTATTTTGGGACACAATCTCATAGTATATCAAAAGCATATACTCATAGTCAGAGCATAGCGTTACCTCTCAAATAAGGAAACCATGGAAGTGTGGCAATGAGTATGCATCTTCTTCGTAGCAAATTCAAGATATTCTCACACCAGATGCTTACGTTTTAAAATCATTCTCTGGCCACCCTGTGGCTCTGACTTGATAAGAATATGGTGTTGTATTGTGTGCCTATCCCTTTTTGGCTGTTTTTAATGTACTACAAACACTGCTCTAACAACACATGCACATATAAACTCAAAACGGTGTTCTGTGCATTGTAACAGATAGAGCTAAAAAAGACTACATCTGTGGTGCTTTACAGTGTTTTATACAATACTTATCAGGAAGACTTTTGGTGTTCCTCAGACAAGCCTTTTGCTTCTGTTTCTCTACATTGGTTTTTGTCTTAACCTTCAGTGAGTACTGAGCAACACCTCTCCAATCATAGCCAGGCTAGCTCTGTAGTCTCTCTGTGCTCGGAGGAGTCATAAAATATTCAGGCTCCATGTTTCCCTCAGACCAGACTGGTGGCGGTGGCTTTGTTAGCCAGGCTGCTCTCTCAGCTCTATGTTGTGTTTCACAACCGGGAGGCTAGCTGGCTGCTTGCTGCTGTCTATGCTGAATACTCCATATACAGCTTGTCAATAATCTGTGGTTTGTGGTGGTATTGGTAGAGACGATGTGTGGCGTGGACCGCAGTATGCAACTAGCAGTATGCAACTAGCAGTATGCAACTGTAGTGAGACATAGCTAGTCTTTCTGCATACTGCTGTCCATTCTAGGTGTCGTCAGTGCTCCTTACCATCACAAACCACTGATTAGTGACAAGCTGTGCTGTGGTTAGTCCACTCCCAAGACACATACACCACCCAAACACACCTTCCTTCATTCTCTGGTTATCACCAAATGTTTACATTTTATTGAATCACTCCCTCTTTCCTCTCAATCCATTATTTCCTTTGAGATATTGTCTGTCTTCTGTTTATGTGATGGTCTGGCTGTCTGGTGTTTGTGTTGTTCTATCCATCTGATATTGTTGGATATTGTTGCCCTCTGTGTGGACTTTGTCAATTCATAACCGATGGCGAGGTTGCGTGAATTATACACTAAGCTAGTCGAGCAGGAGAAACAGGCCTGGCTCACAAACCTTGTGAATTCAAAACAGATTGTTGTGGCTGGGGAATTGAAGCAGGAAGCTATCATACAAGACCAAGACACAGCAAGAGAACAGGTAAGAATAAAGTATGTACAAAAGCACAGGTAATCTTCAGCCTCGGGTGAAGCTACAATGTTATACCCTCCCAAAAGCCACAATCAATTCTAGGTTTTACTGTTTTGTAAGGTTGTTTTTTTTTGCTCTATTGAAAGATAATGACAGCTTACACTGGACAGCTTGTTCAGAGAGATTATACTGGCCTAACTCTCAGTGGTAATACTGTAGAACCCTGTCTGGTACATGACACTAACAACCTACCCGGCAAAAAATATCTGACTTCTTAAAATCTGGAAATACAATTGCCCTTTGATATCAAAGATAGGGATTTGTACATAATGGACAATGGAGAAGCGGGACCCACTCATCACATCAGGTGACATGACAATAATACACATATCGGCTTTGTCCCAAATTATACCCTATTCCCTATTTAGTAGAATACTTTTGACCAGGTAAATCAGGGCTCTGGTCAAAAGTAATACACTGTATAGGGAATATGTGTCTTTTTGGGACACAGAAAATAACATCATATCTTTACATTCATAACATACACGTACAGTGGGGAAAAAAAGTATTTAGTCAGCCACCAATTGTGCAAGTTCTCTCACTTAAAAAGATGAGAGAGGCCTGTAATTTTCATCATAGGTACACTTCAACTATGACAGACAAAATGAGGAAAAAAAATCCAGAAAATCACATTGTAGGATTTTTAATGAATTTATTTGCAAATTATGGTGGAAAATAAGTATTTGGTCACATACAAACAAGCAAGATTTCTGGCTCTCACAGACCTGTAACTTCTTCTTTAAGAGGCTCCTCTGTCCTCCACTCATTACCTGTATTAATGGCACCTGTTTGAACTTGTTATCAGTATAAAAGACACCTGTCCACAACCTCAAACAGTCACACTCCAAACTCCACTATGGCCAAGACCAAAGAGCTGTCAAAGGACACCAGAAACAAAATTGTAGACCTGCACCAGGTTGGGAAGACTGAATCTGCAATAGGTAAGCAGCTTGGTTTGAAGAAATCAACTGTGGGAGCAATTATTAGGAAATGGAAGACATACAAGACCACTGATAATCTTCCTCGATCTGGGGCTCCACGCAAGATCTCACCCCGTGGGTCAAAATGATCACAAGAACGGTGAGCAAAAATCCCAGAACCACACGGGGACCTAGTGAATGACCTGCAGAGAGCTGGGACCAAAGTAACAAAGCCTACCATCAGTAACACACACTACGCCGCCAGGGACTCAAATCCTGCAGTGCCAGACGTGTCCCCCTGCTTAAGCCAGTACATGTTCAGGCCCGTCTAAAGTTTGCTAGAGAGCATTTGGATGATCCAGATGAGGATTGGGAGAATGTCAGATGAAACCAAAATAGAACTTTTGGTAAAAACTCAACTCGTCGTGTTTGGAGGACAAAGAATGCTGAGTTGCATCCAAAGAACACCATACCTACTGTGAAGCATGGGGTGGAAACATCATGCTTTGGGGCTGTTTTTCTGCAAAGGGACCAGGACTACTGATCCGTAAAGGAAAGAATGAATGGGGCCATGTATCGTGAGATTTTGAGTGAAAACCTCCTTCCATCAGCAAGGGCATTGAAGATGAAACGTGGCTG
The DNA here is from genome assembly GCA_030435695.1 of Brachymystax lenok tsinlingensis. Classification (NCBI taxonomy): domain Eukaryota; kingdom Metazoa; phylum Chordata; class Actinopteri; order Salmoniformes; family Salmonidae; genus Brachymystax; species Brachymystax lenok. The sequence goes on from CM059790.1 coordinate 29,319,804, forward strand.
GGTCTTTCAGCATGACAATGATCCCAAACACACCGCCCGGCAACTAAGGAGTGGCTTCAGAAGAAGCATTTCAAGGTCCTGGAGTGGCCTAGCCAGTCTCCAGATCTCAACCCCATAGAAAATCTTTGAAAGTCAGTGTTACCCAGCGACAGCCCCAAAACATCACTGCTCTAGAGGAGATCTGCATGGAGGAATGGGCCAAAATACCAGCAACAGTGTGTGAAAACCTTGTGAAGACTTACAGAAAACGTTTGACCTCTGTCATTGCCAACAAAGGGTATATAACAAAGTATTGAGATAAACTTTTGTTATTGACCAAATACTTATTTTCCACCATAATTTGCAAATAAATTCATAAAAAATCCTACAATGTGATTTTCTGGATTTTTTTCCTCATTTTGTCTGTCATAGTTGAAGTGTACCTATGATGAAAATTACAGGCCTCTCTCATCTTTTTAAGTGAGAGAACTTGCACAATTGGTGGCTGACTAAATACTTTTTTTCCCCACTGTAGATGGCTTCCAAAATATCATCCAGGATATCTAATCCCAGCATTATTTTCCTAGCATCTCCTCGTAGCTGGAATCATAAAACGCAGTCCCATGACTAAAGCCTGTAACAGGGAGAGGAGGAGAAAGCGGTCGTAGATGAGTAGGAGCAGGAGGAGGAAGAGAAGGAGGTGGTGGTGAATGAGGAAGATGAGGAGGTTAAGGAGGAGGTGGCAGAGGAGGAGGATGATGAGGAGGATGATGAGGTGGCAGGAGAGGATGACGGAGGATGATGAAGATGAGGAACAGTGGAAGAGAAGGATTATGAGGGGGATGATGAGGAGGTGGCGGAGGAGGAGGGAGTGTGTGTGTATGCGTCTGTCGGTTAATAGAGGCTGAGCTAGGGAGGAGGCAGCAGTACAGACCCAAATCCTTCCCCATCAACCCCTATCTCCCATCCCTCCCTCACCCTCCACCATACCACCTCCATAAGTATTACATTAACCCCAGTCATACCTGTCTGAAGAGCTGCAGGGCATAAAGCAAAGTGTGTCTGTGTTTTTCTCTGTGTGTGTGCGTGTGTGTATATACATATATTTGTGTGTGTGTGTGTTTAGCCCTCCTTATGCATTATTTCTGCCGTCTTCCCTCCTCATCAGCATGGATGGGGATTCAGGTTGTAAACAAGGCCTGAGCTGCCGGTCAACTGATAAGTGGCTGGGTGTCTGCACTGCACCCCTTCTGCCACCCTGTCCCACTCTACCCTGGACCCTTCTACACCGGCAAACTTGTCCTCCTCCCCAAACAAACAGGACTTGCAAGGGCCTCACCTATTTGGAGAAAGTATTACTATTGTGGTACTCACATTATATTCTAATCTATTCCCAATTATATAGCAATCTAATTGACTAATCATGGATTCTGCTAATTACAGGTGCATCTGCTTTCTCTATCTTAATTGTTATATATGTGCTATCAACCTGACAAAAACTGACAGAGAACACAACAGAACAATTAATTCAATGTATTAGTTAGGGTGGTCAAATATTTTCTAAAATATGTTACTGGTAGCTAAACTAACAACACATTCTTAAAATAATACACACATGCACGCATGCATGGACAGAAGCACTGTTGTGTAGCATAATAATACATACACTTTATGCTTTCAATTAAATAATCAGGGTTGGGTACTTTACTTTCTAAATGTAATCCGTTACAGCTACTAGCTTTTGGATTATCCAAACTCAGTAACGTAATCTGATTACATTCAGTTACTTTTAGATTACTTTCCCCCCTTAAGAGGCATTAGAAGAAGACAAAAATGTATTTTTTTTATTTTACCTTTATTTAACTAGGCAAGTCAGTTAAGAACAAATTCTTGTTTTCAACGACGGCCTAGGAACAGTGGGTTATGCCTTGTTCAGGGGGCAGATTGACAGATTTCGACCTTGCAACCTTCCGGTTACAAGTCCAATGCCCTAACCACTAGGCTACCTGCCACCCCAATGTTACCAATTGAACCACATCTAAAGCAGGATAAATCAATGTTAAAGTTTACATAGTGGCTATACATAAATGGATGTAAAATGTTACTTTATGGGTTGGTAATGTAGGCTTCTACCAACCCATCACTTTCTACAACATACTATAATACGATTCAATTATATCTTTACATTAAAAACTAAAGTCGATCAGAATTCCAGTCATTCAAATAAATGTTATACCCCTTAATCTTCTAGGATAAGACTTAGAAATATGGAAGTATAGATTAGCCAAATATTTTTACCTGAGCATAACACCAAAACTAAGGACTTAGCCAGCCCTTCTCTGTTGTTTATGATTTTGTTGTCATGGAGGACTGATTGGGCTCATTGATTGTAGTTGAAAAATAAATGCTGTGCTCATGGAATGCCATGCTTTGAGCATTAGTGAAAAGTTAGATTTACATGTGAAAAATGTATGCCATATGCTGCATTTGCTATAGTGATATTGTTAAATGTTTTGTTGGTGACACTTTGATTACTTGATAATCCACAGATGAAACAATAACGCCCGCCTCTGTTTTGGTAAAAAGCTGAGGGATGGACCTGGAGAAATGTAACCACTCTCCGATGATTAATAGAGAGAGCCATGGATGCAAGGACTGACCATCCATAACATGTTTAACCATGTTATGAGGCTATACAGTGTTTGTTTACATTTACAATATTTACAAACATTGGAGATAAACAAGCTTATATTTTGGGTTCTCATGGATTGTGACAGTTGAACTAAGCTTATGAGTTATAATCAATGTATATTGTATATATATACAGTGGGGCAAAAAAGTATTTAGTCAGCCACCAATTGTGCAAGTTCTCTCACTTAAAAAGATGAGAGAGGCCTGTAATTTTCATCATAGGTACACTTCAACTATGACAGACAAAATGAGGAAAGAAAATCCAGAAAATCACATTGTAGGATTTTTAATGAATTTATTTGCAAATTATGGTGGAAAATAAGTATTTGGTCACATACAAACAAGCAAGATTTCTGGCTCTCACAGACCTGTAACTTCTTCTTTAAGAGGCTCCTCTGTCCTCCACACGTTACCTGTATTAATGGCACCTGTTTGAACTTGTTATCAGTATAAAAGACACCTGTCCACAACCTCAAACAGTCACACTCCAAACTCCACTATGGCCAAGACCAAAGAGCTGTCAAAGGACACCAGAAACCAAATTGTAGACCTGCACCAGGTTGGGAAGACTGAATCTGCAATAGGTAAGCAGCTTGGTTTGAAGAAATCAACTGTGGGAGCAATTATTAGGAAATGGAAGACATACAAGACCACTGATAATCTTCCTCGATCTGGGGCTCCACGCAAGATCTCACCCCGTGGGGTCAAAATGATCACAAGAACGGTGAGCAAAAATCCCAGAACCACACGGGGACCTAGTGAATGACCTGCAGAGAGCTGGGACCAAAGTAACAAAGCCTACCATCAGTAACACACTACGCCGCCAGGGACTCAAATCCTGCAGTGCCAGACGTGTCCCCCTGCTTAAGCCAGTACATGTTCAGGCCCGTCTGAAGTTTGCTAGAGAGCATTTGGATGATCCAGATGAGGATTGGGAAAATGTCATATGGTCAGATGAAACCAAAATAGAACTTTTTGGTAAAAACTCAACTCGTCGTGTTTGGAGGACAAAGAATGCTGAGTTGCATACAAAGAACACCATACCTACTGTGAAGCATAGGGGTGGAAACATCATGCTTTGGGGCTGTTTTTCTGCAAAGGGACCAGGACGACTGATCCGTGTAAAGGAAAGAATGAATGGGGCCATGTATTGTGAGATTTTGAGTGAAAACCTCCTTCCATCAGCAAGGGTATTGAAGATGAAACGTGGCTGGGTCTTTCAGCATGACAATGATCCCAAACACACTGCCCGGCAACGAAGGAGTGGCTTCGTAGAAGCATTTCAAGGTCCTGGAGTGGCCTAGCCAGTCTCCAGATCTCAACCCCATAGAAAATCTTTGAGGAGTTGAAAGTCCGTGTTGCCCAGCGCCAGCCCCAAAACATCACTGCTCTAGAGGAGATATGCATGGAGGAATGGGCCAAAATACCAGCAACAGTGTGTGAAAACCTTGTGAAGACTTACAGAAAACATTTGACCTCTGTCATTGCCAACAAAGGGTATATAACAAAGTATTGAGATAAACTTTTGTTATTGACCAAATACTTATTTTCCACCATCATTTGCAAATAAATTCATTAAAAATCCTACAATGTGATTTTCTGGATTTCTTTTTCTCATTTCGTCTGTCATAGTTGAAGTGTACCTATGATGAAAATTACAGGCCTCTCTCATCTTTTTAAGTTGGAGAACTTGCACAATTGGTGGCTGACTAAATACTTTTTTGCCCCACTGTATAATGTATATGTCCAAAAATTGATGTAGTAACTACAGATTGCCCCTTTAAGTCTATCAAAAGTTTGCGAGTTTGACCATGTGTCCATCAGGCCTATGGATAAAAAATATATATCAGCATGAACTAGATTGAGGAATAAAAGCCCCACTTTTATTGCATAGGCTGGGATCCGCACTGCGCAGCTGTTGCAAGAGCGCATTTTTCATTGACTGTCCACTGGTTTCAAAAACAATGATTGATAGGCAGCTTAAACTTCTTGAATTCAATCATTATTGGGTTCAAATACACATTCAGATTTGTGAACAGCCATCCACAACAACCACAATGCGTAAGGCACATATAGCTAAATGAGAGAGCAGCAGTGTGATTCACATCAATGTGCTATGCAGATAACAATAATAAGTGATATCCGTATCGCCGTAGACTACACCACTGCTGTCATCCTTACCTCCAAACTTTTATTCAAATTGGATAATCTTTGGATGCCGACAGCAGTCTTTCCATTGGAAGACATAGCTTGGACTGTAGGCTACAAAAGCCTATTCCTGCTCTTTTCCCACGATCCATCAAACCGATTTGCTGTGTCATCATAGGGGTCTCTGATTTGTGGTCATACTCACTCAGGTGGAACAAATTTAAACTTGCACCTTTTTTCAATGCTGATTTTAATGTCATTGAGAAAACAAAGAGGTGTCAAATGTTTTTTCTGAATTTAAAAGTAATCCTCGAAGTAATCATCTATCTTTTCAAAAGTACCTGTAATCTGATTACAATATCTTTGCTGGTAAAGTAACGGATTACAGTTACCATTTTTTGTAACCCCTTACATGTAATGGATTACATGGAATCCGTTACTCCCCAACCCTGGAAATAGTGAAAACTGACAAACCCTGTCTCTGTCCATCTCTAAGCCGGTAAAACTGCATTTTGGTTACCGACAAGCATATATGTCATTCCTTCCTTAGATCAATGCATTCCTAGAGCTACAATGGTTCGGTATTCACTGGAGTATTTCCCACAGGAGCCATCTGCCTGCCATACAGCCACTCAGTCAGTCATACCACCACAATGCGGCAGGGGGCAGTAAAGGACTTAAAACATATTATATTGGATCGTGGTAGACATGGAAGGCCTCAGCACTATTCAAGACACGAAAACACGAAGACAGCAAAGTAGACTGACTCAATGTTCTCCTCAGTAAAAGCATTGCTTACACTGATTCCTAAAGAAGTCAAGTAGGTTTTAGTGTGTTACCTTGCATGTTTAGATCTCCTCTAAAACACTTGAAAACATAACAGATGCACTGTATGTGTTGGACTGACAAGGCTATATGCTACATCGATTTAACCCACATCTTTTCGCAGAGCATAAAGCCTTTACGTGGCTGAAAAGGACGTTTCCTAATTTTCAACTTCTTAGTTTAATGCTTATGATTACTGTATGTTTTGACTTAGTTGGATGCATATGAGCAGTGTACATTTGTACTTAATTTGATGCTTGTGAATAGTGTACGTTCTGAATAGTATACTGTAATGAAACAGGCATGGAGCCCGAAGTCCAGCGCGCTATCAACTGTGTCGCAAAAGCATGCTTGTGTGGCAGAGTCAATATCATCGCTTATAAACCCAGGGTTGTTACACTACTCCCCCTTTCAAATAGCACGTCCTCGCGCTAGCTTGCGACTCTACGTCTTATAGGAACGCGCTCACTGGCCAAGCACACGCACTGTCGTGGATGCAAGGTCCGATCCCACTTCTGACACCAATGTAATGAAACAGGCAGGGAGCAGGCCTCGAACCCTTGACCTTCTAGCCCGAAGTCCAGAGCGATATCGACTGTCGATATCAGAGTCAATTTCCCCCCTGTGGAAGATATATTTGGAAAGCAGTTTCTTGGCATTCAACCAAATCATAAAATTTTGAGTTTGTCAACAGTATGTTTTATTTGACGTCTATTAAATGATGGGTGTTCATGTTTTTGCCCCGAAAGATGTAGGCATCGAAGACTCCATGAGAAGGCCAATCATGTTCATTTCATAATGTCAATTCCTGGAAAATGTATATACAAAAATAAATGTAAAACATTCAAAACATTTATCTGGTTATTATATCGACTGACTTTTATCCATGTAGCGCTAAAAACCTATTTACCTCCTAATTTGAAATGCAGACGGGTGCGACCACGGCTCTGACACACAGCTGGTCTATGAACAGTCAATTAAGAAAGGCTGTATTTATTTGTAAATGAAATGGGAGGGCTACCTTACTCACAGAGGCTAGGGAGCTAATACCTTTCAATGCAACAATAAGAGCTGCTAGGTCCTGTTCGGGGGATGGAAAGAGAGCGAGGGGGGAAAAAAAGAGAGAGTGAGGTCTGTTCATTAAGCAGTGATATCTCTCCTGGGTTTGTCCACCTGTCTTGATCACGTTAACATTAATAATGCATGGTGGGGTGCAGTAATACAACCATTATGTTCGCTCTGACTCTTTCCTCTCTCAGCCTCAGCCTCCTCTCACACCGCTACACGGGGGACAAATGTAATCTTTCCCCTTTATCTAGTGTCTTCTGTTGTATATTACCACCCAAAGAACACGTCTCTGGTGACACAGGAACAAACAAATGAACACACACACAGATACACACACACATACCCCCGCCCCCCACCCCCACACACACACGCACACTGAAATGGGTTTACCCTTTCTTTTTAGGTTCACTACACTCTGAAAACAATACGGCATTCGTGGTTTCCACCAGATGAAAGTTGTCAATTTGGAGTCAGTGAATCTGAAGAATGTCCATTCCGCTGCAATTTCCTATCTACTACGGTACAGAAGAGAACACAGAACAATAGGATTGTTCTCCACAGAGAAATAGAGAAAAAGAGATAGAGATAGAGAGAGATAGAGCGACAGAGATCGACTGGAAAATAAAAGCCAAGAAAAATATAGGCTTTACATACACAGACATGACTTTCAATACGGTTTTAATTCTCCAAGTGACCACTATACTTTTTATGTTAGCAGAAATTGTTTTAGGAGATTGCCTTAAATCACTGGATTTGCCTGTTAAGAATAAATTGGAGGGGATTTACATATATTTAAAACACCTGTAATTAAACCGAAACGTAGCATGGCCTCTCTCAAACAGTAGGCTGTCTGTAAGAGGGCCAGAAAGAGACAGAAAATACGGAATATCACAGGGATCAAATCCTTTTTAAAATCCACATCATTCGTTCCTTTTTATCAGGCTATATCCAAACAGTCAATAAAAAAAGAAAGAGGCCAAACCAGTTGCATCGCATAGTATTAATAGGCTGCAGATGCTTTTCAATTGGGTAAATAATTCTTATTATATTTTAATGTAACGGTCCTAAGCCGGAGCTCAGATTTCCATTTGGAGGCAAACATGAATTAGATTGAGGGGTTCGTAGGAACGGCCAAGTAATTAATGTGAGGCTCCATGGCCACCTGGCCAGGACATTCAGCCTGGTCTCATAGACTAGATGTAACATAGTAAATGTAAATCCGTGACTCTCAAATTAGTATGATATGTTAAGTGTGGTATGGTTACATAAGACAGAAGGTTACTAAAGGCGAAAAGTGAACATCTAGCAACCCAAAGTTTGCGTGTTCAAATCTCATCACGGACAACTCTAAGCTACTTTGCAACTATTTAGCATGTTAGCTAACCCTTCCCCTAACTTTAACTATTTAAACAAATTCCTAACCCTAACTCGAACCTTAACCCCTAGCCTAGATAACGTTAGCCACCAAACTAACATTAGCATTAGCCACCTAGTTAACATTAGCCACAACAAATTGGAACTAGTAACATATCATACGTTTTGCAAAGTCAATACATATTGTACAAATTGCAAGTCGGGTAACATATCATATGCATTGTAATTCGTTACATACACTACATGACCAAAAGTATGTGGACACCTGCTTGTCGAACATCTAATTTCAAAATCATGAGCATTACTATAGAGTTGGTCCCCCCTTTGCTGCTTTAACAGCCTCCACTCTTCTGGGAAGGCTTTCCACTAGATGTTGGAACATTGCTGCGGGACTTGCTTCCATTCAGCCACAAGAGCTGAGGTCGGGCACTGATGTTGGGCGATTAGGCCTGGCTTGCAGTCGGCGTTCCAATTCATCCCAAAGGTGTTCGATGGGGTTGAGGTCAGGGCTCTGTGCAGGCCAGTAAAGTTCTTCCACACCAATCTCAACAAACCATTTCTGTATGGACCTCACTTTGTGCATCGGGGCATTGTCATGCTGAAACAGGAAAGGGCCTTCCCCAAACCCTTGTCACAAAGTTGGAAGCAGAGAATCGCCTAGAATGTCATTGTATGCTGTAGCCAGTGGTGAAAATAGTACCCAATTGTCATACTTTATTAAAAGTAAAGATAACTTAATAGAAAATGACTCAAGTAAAGTGAAAGTCACCCAGTAAAATACTACTTGAGTAAAAGTCTAAAAGTATTTGGTTTTATATATACTTCAGTATCAAAAGTAAATGTAATTGCTAAGATATACTTAAGTATCAAAGTAAAAGTATAAGTATAAGTCATTTAAAATTCCTTTTATTAAGCTAACTAGACAGCACAATTTTCTTGTTTTTAAAATTTACGTATAGACAGGGGCACTCTCCAAAACTCATCTGTGTTTAGTGAGTCCGCCAGTCCGCCAGATCAGAGGCATTAGGGATGACCAGGGATGTTCTCTTGATAAGTGTGTGAATTTGACTATTTTCCTGTCCTGCTAAGCATTCAAAATTTAAAGAGTACTTTTGTGTGTCAAAGAAAATGTATGCAGTAAAAATAACATTATTTTCTTTAGGAATGTAGTGAAGTAAAAGCAAAAGTTGTCAAAAATATAAATAGTAAAGTAAGTACTGATACCCCAAAAAACAACATAAGTACTGCTTTCAAGTATTTTTACTTCAGTACTTTCCCTTCCCTGGAACTAAAGGGGCCTAGCCCAAACCATGAAAAACAGCCTCCACCAAACTTTACAGCTCCAGAGTGGCGCAGCAGTCTAAGGCACTGCTTCTCAGTACTAGAGGCATCACTACAGAACCTGGTTTGATTCCAGGCTGTATCACAACTGGCCGTGATTGATGGTCCCATAGGGTGACACACAATTGGCTCAATGTTGTCTGGGGTAGGCTGTCATTGTAAATAATAATTTGTTCTTAAGTTCTTAACTGACTTGCTTAGTTAAATAAAGGTTAAGTAAATAAAAAAATACAGTTGGCACTATGTATTTGGGCAGGTACAAATCTGGGTTTGGTGTCTGCCAAACCCAGATTTGTCCATTGGACTGCCAGATGGTGAAGTGTGGTTCATCACTCCAGAGAACGCGTTTCCACTGCTCCAGAGTCCAATGACAGTGAGATTTACATCACTCTAGCCGATGCTTGGCATTGCGCATGTTGATCTTAGGCTTGTGTGCTGCTGTTTGGCCATGGAAACCCATTTCATGAAGCTCCCTACCAACAGTTATTGTGCTGATGTTGCTTCCAGAGGCAGTTTGCAACCGAGGACAAGCAATTTTTACGCGCTACGCGCTTCAGCCCTCTGTGATCCCGTTCTGTGAGGCTTGTGTGGCCTACCACTTCGAGGCTGAGTCGTTGTTGCTCCTAGACACTTCACTTCACAATACCAGCACTTACAGTTGACCGGGCCAGCTCTAGCAAGGCAGCAATTTGAAGAACTGACTTGTTGGAAAGGTGGCATCCTATAACGGTGCCACATTGAAAGTCACTGATCGCTTCAGTAAGGCCATTCTACTGCCAATGTTTGTCTAAGAATATTGCATGGCTGTGTGCTTGATTTTATACACCTGTCAGCAACGAGTGTGGCTGAAATATCCGAATTGACTAATTTGAAGAGGTGTCCGCATACTTTTGTATATATAGGGTATCATAGAAAATGGATGATTGACATCGACAAATTAATACAAAATGTAACATATCGTACTAATTGGAGTCTCCCGGATTTACATTTACTATGTTACGTCTACCCCTGAGTCCAGGTTGGGACATTAGAATGTTAGCGGTGTGTGAGGGAGGGATCCATGTGAGAGGGCATACAGAGTGAGGGCTTTATTACTGAGGCCTAGACAGAGGGTGACACCACTCCTAATTGGGGACATCACAGTTCCTACTTCCACTTCTTATCCTCCATTCAGATCTTCTCTCTCTCCCTCTTTTAAAACATTTATTCACCCATTAATTCCCCCTCTCTCGCTTTCGCTGTCCCTTTCTCGGTTCTCTCTCTCTCTCTCTCTCTCTGTTTATTTATTTCTCTCCCATTCCCTCCCTCCCTCTCTCATTCTCCCTCTTTTCTCTCTCTCTCTCTCTCTCTGTCTCTCTCTCTCTCTCCTTATCATTTGTTCTCATTAACAGTCGGCTGCATGCATTCCCCTCTTTTGCATTTCAAGTGGCGGCGCTGTGCAGGAGCAGCCCTGTATTACCATCATGGGAAAGAGGGAGGGAAAAGGAGAGAGAGCAAAAGAGGGCAAAAGACAGACAGTCTGTGAAAAATAGATAGAGAGAAAGAGAGAAAGAGAAAAAGAGAGAGAGGAAAGAAAGAGATAGACAGAGGAAAGAGAGGGGGAGAGAGAAATAAGAGGAGTCTACGTGCGTAACTTATGCAGGTAATGCTTCATCACAGCAAGGCGAGCAGACATCTGTGGCCGCCTTTTCCCACAAGCTCCACTGTGTCATTAACGGGATTAATCTAGGCCCTAATTTGGTAATGATGATTTTTAATGTAAGTAATGATAGCTGATTTAATGTATGTGATCAAGCACGGTCTCTTGACTCATTACCGACAATTTGTCTGAGACACACATAATCAGGCTCTCTTACATCCCCCACACATTTATTTTTGCTAGTAGTTTTTTTTCATTGTGTGTGGTGTGAGCAAACAGTTTAGTTCTGTCTGAGTGCCTTCCCAATCAGTCCTTAACGTATGCTTTACAAATGCAGGCTGATCAACATGCAGATGAGAGCAGTCTACTCTAACTAAATTAATATGTCGCTAGCTGTATAGTTGCTTATGTTGACAGAATATTACATTATCTAGGGGCAATTAAAATACGGCGATTCAAATATTTGCTATAAAGACAATAAAGGCAGAGACTGTATAGGTCGTTGTCAGTCCTTTAGCCATAGTGTTCAAAGCCCATGCACATGTGACCGACAGGGTATCGAACCCGGGTCTTCTCTGCACCTCAAGGACATTTTTGAGCTTAGGGGCTCTATTCAATCAGATCTACTTTACCCAACATCCGCATTGAGGTTTGGAGGTGTCGGAGGTGGAACTGCGTTAGAACTGTCAAATCCCAAAACTCCTCCTGGCATTATACTTAAAGCGGGCATTGCCATTGCCTGCACGCAGTCGCATTAGGAGAATCCCATGCAGCCTTGTTTACAAGTTCGAACACTGGAATGTGAGATGTAATTTACACCTCAATTAGAATGATAGAAATCCTCATTATTTTGTTTAATGATTTTTCAATTTGAGCGCAATTATTTCTATATAGCCTACACTTTATCGTTCTGAACTTCAAACAGGAGTGGGGTGTGGTTTCATGACAATGATTGCAAGAGCAGCTGCTCACTGATGCTGCTTACCAATTTGACGGCTCCAACACAGTTCCACCTCAAACACCGCTATAACATCCGCTATGCGGGTATCTGCTATCGCCAGATAAAGCTTGATCTGATTGAATCTAGGCCTATGTCTAAGCATGGAATTCTGGAAGGTATTACAAGTTATTCAGGTCTTAGAGGTGAAATATATGTTTTAAGACTATCCCGCTTCCTTAATAAACATCTACACTGAGAGGACCGCAACGGGTCTTTAGGGGAAAGCATTAGGATATGTGGCTATAGTAGGTACCACAATGTCCCCATAAACAGGTAAATGCATTCTAGCCCTGAGGCAGCTGGTGGGTCTGGCCTGTGAAACCTTGTGAAACCCTGTAGAACCCTGCTAGACCCTTGCCTTGGTGTCTGAGGAGAGAGGTCTCTGGGATCATCAGCCTAGAGGATATGCCCTAACAGTTGACCCCTGACCTCAAACTAACAGCAGGTGCAAAAGGTCACTCAAGTCAAGTCTTATCCTGGCAGGTCAGGTGCATCAGGGCACATACTTTAGTAGTGAAACTATTTCAAATGTTTTACAACTGAAAACAAAAACAAGAGTTTATTTTTGTTTCACTGAACACAAAGATGATGAGCTGTCAACAGAGAGAGGCTAAAAACCCTCCTCCCAACCCATATCTTCCTACCCAACCACATACCCCAACCACCACCTCCCCACCCATCCCACTGCCTATCAGACATTCAATTTCATCAGTGACAAAAATGAATTAAAGCCCTCTAAATGCCAGCTTGTTAATTGGTTTGCACCTGCATTCAAGCCACGAGCAGATTTGATCATTAATCTCTCCCCTCCCGATATACAAACATGCACGAATGCACACACACCAACGTCCTCTGTGTAGAAACTCATGGAACAAGTAGAGAAGGAGCACTGGGTAAATATTGAGAGAGACAGAGAGAGAGAGAGAGGGATGGAGGGAGGGATGTGTGAGAGTTGGTAAGCGCATCTCATTAAGTAGCTTCTAATCAGGCTCTGAGCTGGGGGTGAGATGGTTCCCTGGGTGTCATCTGTTATATTAAACCATGCTACTCCTCTGTCCTCCTATCTCTGTTTGTTGTGGCTCGCATGGCTAAAACTGATCCCTTTAATAATGCTGGCAAATATACACCCCTCAAACCCAACCCTGAAACCCAGGCCAACTAACTAAGGGGGAGTTTGTGTGGAGATGGATTTATTGCTTCTTAAGATGCTGGAGGACTAAGCTTCTTCTTCTGCTGTTGAGTTTGTTCTGCTCCATGGCCACATGTTAAGCAAAGTCATTTGTTGTTGTTGTATATGTTATGTATACACACATAGCATGTACAGTGGGGGAAAAAAGTATTTAGTCAGCCACCAATTGTGCAAGTTCTCTCACTTAAAAAGATGAGAGAGGCCTGTAATTTTCATCATAGGTACACTTCAACTACGACAGACAAAATGAGGAAAAAAAATCCAGAAAATCACATTGTAGGATTTTTTATGAATTTATTTGCAAATTATGGTGGAAAATAAGTATTTGGTCAATAACAAAAGTTTATCTCAATACTTTGTTATATACCCTTTGTTGGAAATGACAGAGGTCAAACGTTTTCTGTAAGTCTTCACAAGGTTTTCACACACTGTTGCTGGTATTTTGGCCCATTCCTCCATGCAGATCTCCTCTAGAGCAGTGATGTTTTGGGGCTGTCGCTGGGCAACACGGACTTTCAAAGATTTTCTATGGGGTTGAGATCTGGAGACTGGCTAGGCCACTCCAGGACCTTGAAATGCTTCTTACGAAGCCACTCCTTCGTTGCCCGGGCGGTGTGTTTGGGATCATTGTCATGCTGAAAAACCCAGCCACGTTTCATCTTCATTGCCCTTGCTGATGGAAGGAGGTTTTCACTCAAAATCTCACGATACATGGCCCCATTCATTCTTTCCTTTACACGGATCAGTCGTCCTGGTCCCTTTGCAGAAAAACAGCCCCAAAGGATGATGTTTCCACCCCCATGCTTCACAGTAGGTATGGTGTTCTTTGGATGCAACTCAGCATTCTTTGTCCTCCAAACACGACGAGTTGAGTTTTTACCAAAAGTTATATTTTGGTTTCATCTGACATTCTCCCAATCCTCATCTGGATCATCCAAATGCTCTCTAGCAAACTTTAGACGGGCCTGAACATGTACTGGCTTAAGCAGGGGGACACGTCTGGCACTGCAGGATTTGAGTCCCTGGCGGCGTAGTGTGTTACTGATGGTAGGCTTTGTTACTTTGGTCCCAGCTCTCTGCAGGTCATTCACTAGGTCCCCGTGTGGTTCTGGGATTTTTGCTCACCGTTCTTGTGATCATTTTGACCCCACGGGGTGAGATCTTGCGTGGAGCCCCAGATCGAGGAAGATTATCAGTGGTCTTGTATGTCTTCCATTTCCTAATAATTGCTCCCACAGTTGATTTCTTCAAACCAAGCTGCTTACCTATTGCAGATTCAGTCTTCCCAACCTGGTGCAGGTCTACAATTTTGTTTCTGGTGTCCTTTGACAGCTCTTTGGTCTTGGCCATAGTGGAGTTTGGAGTGTGACTGTTTGAGGTTGTGGACAGGTGTCTTTATACTGATAACAAGTTCAAACAGGTGCCATTAATACAGGTAATGAGTGGAGGACAGAGGAGCCTCTTAAAGAAGAAGTTACAGGTCTGTGAGAGCCAGAAATCTTGCTTGTTTGTATGTGACCAAATACTTATTTTCCACCATAATTTGCAAATAAATTCAAAAAAATCCTACAATGTGATTTTCTGGATTTTTTTTCCTCATTTTGTCTGTCATAGTTGAAGTGTACCTATGATAAAAATTACAGGCCTCTCTCATTTTTTTAAGTGAGAGAACTTGCACAATTGGTGGCTGACTAAATACTTTTTTTCCCCACTGTATACATTAGTTTCAAGTTTTATTAGTCATATGTACAGGATACAAATGGTATACACCGTCCAACAAAATACTAACTTGCAGGTTCCTTCTCGACAATGCACAACAATAAGAAATAAGAACATAAGACTATTAAGTAAATGGCTCAGTAGAATAGAATAAACATTTCAGAATAAGTATAGTACAGGAAGGTACAATTTATAGCACAATATTTACAAATGTATCAGAGAAAGGGGGAATTGGGGGCCAAGAGTTTAAATTGTGCAGTGTTAACACTAGTAAATAAGAGTCTGGTAGCAGCAATTGTGATGTGTGTGTATTCCATTGGTGGTTTGGTATACACATACAGTGCATTTGGAAAGTATTCAGACCTCTTGACTTTATCCACATTTTGTTACGTTACAGCCTTATTCTAAAATTGATTAAATCGTTTTTTCCCCCTCATCAATCTACACACAATACCCCATAATGACAAAGCAAAAACAGATCTTTAGAAAATTTAGCAAATTTCTTCCATTTAAGAATGATGGAGGCCACTGTGTTCTTGGGGACCTTGAATGCTGCAGAATATTTTTGGTACCCTTCCCCAGATCTGTGTCTCAACCCAATCCTTCGACCTCATGGCTTGGTTTTGTGTCGTTTTGTTTTTCCAGTCAATGAAATTTACCACAAGTGATCTTAAGGATGATCAATGGAAACAGGATGCACCTGAGTTCAATTTCGAGAATCATAGCAAAGGGTCTGAATACTTATGTAAATAAGGTATTTCTGTTTTTTATTTTTAATATATTTGCAAAAATGTCTAAAAACCTGTTTTTACTTTGTCGTTATGGGGTATTGTTTTTGGATTAATGAGGAAATTGTTTTATTGAATCCATTTTAGAATAAGGCTGTAACGTAACAAAATGTGAAAAAAGTCAAGGGGTGTGAACACTTTCCGACTGCACTTTATATACAGTGCCTACAGCATGTATTCACACCCCTTGACTTTTGTGATTTTCAGATTCAACCACAAAGACCAGGGTAGGAAGTTATTAATTACACTTTGGATGGTGTATCAATACACCCAATCACTACAAAAATACAGGCATCCTTCCTAAATCAGTTGCCGGAGAGAAAGGAAACGGCTCAGGGATTTCACGATGAGGCCAATGGCGACTTTAAAACAAGTTACAGGTTTTATTGGCTGTGATAGGAGTAAACTAAGCATGGATCAACAACATTGTAGTTACTCCAAAATACTAACCTAATTGACAGAGTGACAAGAAGGAAGCCTGTACAGAATAAAAATATTCCAAAACATGCATCCTGTTTGCAACAAGACACTAAAGTAATACTGCAAAAAATGTGGCAAATCAATTAAGCTTTTGTCCTGATTACAAGGTGTTATGTTTGAGGCAAATCCAATTCAACACATAGTGGTGGCTGCATCAGTGTTGTTCAGGATAAGAAAGAAATGGAATTGTCAAGAATCGTGGATACTGGTTCAGTGAGTCAGGCGCAGGAGAGCAGAGATGTGTGGACAAGGTATTTAATAATCCAACAGCACCAGTACACAAAACGATGCAAGGTGTGGGAACAATACCGGTCTCACAAACATAACGGGCGTAAAACACAGAACCCGGCAAACAATCAACCAGCCGTAAATAATCCAACTTGAACAATGAATTAACACGCACACAAACATGGGGGAAACAGAGGGTTAAATAATGAACATGTAATTGGGGAATTGAAACCAAGTGTGTAGAAAACAAAGACAAAACAAATGGAAAAATGAAAAGTGGATCGGCGATGGCTAGAAGAACGGTGACGTCGACCGCCGCCCGAACAAGGAGAGGGACCGATTTCGTCGGGAGTCGTGACAGGAATGGCGGTAAGCACAGGCAAAATGCTATAGGATTTGGTTCAGTCTGCTTTCCACCAGACACTGGAAGATTAATTTACCTTTCAGCAGGACAATAATCTTAAACACAAGGCCAAATCTACAATGTTGCTTACCAAGGAGAAAGTGAATGTTCCTGAGTGACCGAGTTGTAGTTTTGATTTAAATCGAATTGAAAATCTATGGCAAGACCTGAAAATGTTTATCTAGCAATGATCAACAACCAATTTGAAAATAATGAAGGGAAATGTTGCATAATCCAGATGTGGAAAGCTCTTAGATACTTACCCAGAAAGACACAGCTGTAATCGCTGCCAATGGTATTTCTGTCACGCCCTGACCTGTAGGAGCCTGTTTATGTCTCTTTTTGGTTTGGTCAGGGTGTGATTTGGGGTGGGCATTCTATGTTCTAGTTTTTGTATTTCTTTGTTGTTGGCCGGGTAGGGCTCTCAATCAGGGACAGCTGTCCATCGTTGTCTCTGATTGGGAGCCATACTTTAGTAGCCCTTTTTTTTCCCCTCCTTTCCTTGTGGGAAGTTGACTCTGTTGATGTGTATGTGCTGTTGGTGCTACACCTTATGATTGTCATTTGTCATTTGTTGTTTTGTTTTGAGTGCGTTAACTAATAAACATGTTTAACTCAGCCCGGCACGCTGCGCCTTGGTCCATCCCTGAAGATCGTGACAATTTCATTTTTAATAATTTAGATAACATTTCTAAAAACATGTTTTCACCCTGTCATTATGAGCAAGGGTGAGACAAAATGTTTTATTTAATCTATTTTGAGTTCAGGCTGAAACACAAACAAATGTGGATTATGTCAATTTGTAAAAATACTTTCTGAAGGCACTGTACAGCTTGACCCCTGTTGGACCAGATCTGCAAGCAACTGTGGTTGTTTATTAGGATCTCTTTAAAAGTCAGTTGTGGTGCTGTATATGTTTTGTTTACTCATGGCAGGAAAACAATCATAGCAATATGCATATAAAAAGGACAGTTTGAATAACTGCAATCCTTGACATTGTATTGGGCCAGTTCCCCAAGCCCAGACAAACACCACGTCATGCTGGATACATGAAGAATAACTATGTGTAGAAAGACCCGGAATCATCTCTATATCTCTGAACAGATTCCCCAGTCTGAGGATGGGGTACAAAAGGCCAAGTACCCCACAATGAAGGACGAAACATTTATATCCTAGCAGCTGAACACATTCATAAACAATGGATGAAGGTGCAGATCTCTCCCATCCATACTGTGTATTTACATGTCACCACTGACTCAATGATGATGCCATATGGTGTATCCAAAATTGCAACCTATTCCCTACATAGTGCAGTACTTTTGACCAGAATCCCATTTGGGATGCAGACCATAGAGAAGTACTGCTGTAGCTGAGTAAGCTGAGTCTCAGGATAAAGAGGGCTAACAGTACCAGGAGACATAAGTATGGTCTGTGGGGAATACTGTAGAATACTGGTGGAACAAAAAGAGCTGCTCTCAGCTGCTTAACCCAGTCAACTAAAAGCATTCTAAGAATTCAGGTAGTTGCTGCTGTCAAACTGATGTTGTGAGTATTACAAGCACTGAGCTAAGCCCACTTAAATTCATGCCCCATTTTTAGGAGTGTCATAGTAAACAAAGGAATTTTGAAGCAGGCCAGTCTGGCTAGATTTGACATGCAAAATAGGGTGAGACACACATGATAAAGCCAAAATGTTAAGGTCACAGATTAGGGCCACTAAAAACACTGATTGATCAATGAGTAATGTGGGGGATTACTCATTGATCAACTGACTACGCCAGTGTACGGTATCATGTGGTACACAAATGATTCCTGACCAAACAGTATACAGTGCATTCGGAAAGTATTCAGACCCCTTCCCTTTTTCCACATTTTGTTAAAGTTACAGCCTTATTCTACAATTGATTAATAACAATGTTTCCTCATCAATCTACACACAATACCCCTTAATGACAAAGCAAAAACAGTTTTTTTTTACATTTTTGCAAATGTATTAAATATAAAAACAGAAATAACTTATTTACATAAGTATTCAGACCCTTTGCTATGAGACTCAAAATTGAGCTCAGGTGCATCCTGTTTTCATTGATCATCCTTGAGGTGTTTCTACAACTGGATTTGAGTCCACCTCTGGTAAATTAAATTGACTGGAATGATTTGGAAAGGCACACACCTGTCTATATAAGGTCCCACAGTTGACAGTGCCGGTCAGAGCAAAAATGAAGCCAAACTAAGCAATTAGGGGAGAAGCCCCTTGGTCAGGGAGGTGACCATGAACCTGATGGTCACTCTGACAGAGCTCCAGAGTTCCTCTGTGGAGATGGGAAAAACTTCCAGAAGGAAAGCCATCTCTGCAGCACTCCACCAATCAGACCTTTATGGTAGAGTGGCCAGACCGAAGCCAATCCTCAGTAAAATGCTTGGAGTTTGCCAAAAGGCACCTAAAGGACTCTCAGACCATGAGAAACAAGATTGTCTGGTCTGATGAAACCAAGATTTAACTCTTCGGCCTGAATGCCAAGTGTCACGTCTGAAGGAAACCTGGCACCATCCCTACGGTGAAGCATGGTGGTGGCAGCATCATACTGTGGGAATAGTTTTCAGCGGCAGGGACTGGGAGACTATTACGATTGAGGGAATGACGAATAGAAGAAGTGCAGAGAGATCCCTGATGAAAACCTGCTCCAGAGCACTCTGCTCCAGAGCGCTCTGGACCTCAGACTGGGACGAAGGTTCACCTTCCAAGAGGACAACGATCCTAAGCACACAGCCAAGACAATGCTGAATTGACTTCAAGACAAGTGTCTGAATGTCCTTGAGTGGCCCAGTTAGAGCCCGGACTTGAACCAGATCGAACATCTCTGGAGAGACCTGAATATAGTTGTGCAGCAACGCTCCCCATCCAACCTAACAGAGCTTGAGAAGATCTGCAGAGAAGAATGGGAGAAACTCCACAAATACAGGTGTGCCAAACTTGTAGCGTCATACCCAAGACGACTCGTAATCGCTGCCAAAGGTGCGTCAACAAAATACTGAGTAAAGGGTCTGAATACTTATGTAAATGTGATATATATATATATATATTATTTTTTTAAATCTAAAAGCCTGTTTTTGCTTTGTCATTATGGCGTACTGTGTGTAGATTGATGATGGAAAATAGCTATTTAATCCATTATAGAATGAGGCAGTAATGAAACAAAATGTGGAAAAAGTCAAGGGGTCTAAATACTTTCCGAATGCACTGTATGTCTGTCTTTGAAGTCATTAGTTACATAAATACTGTACGTATGTTCCAAGGACAGTGATGTAGTAATGATTATTCTGTAAGCATGCATGGACAGTTCTATTGCTGTTTGTCTGCTGAATATACAGTACTGCGTAGCTAGTTACTCACGGGTATCAACCACGGAGCAAGGTTATGACCAAGTGTTAATCGCAGGCAGATACATCACTAGGTGTGAATGAGGTGAAAATTAGCAAACCAAGAAACATCTGAGACCATCCATACAATGCAGTGTGTGTGTGTAGATTAGGTACATTGGAATATTACTGGTAGTTCTGAAAATCTAGTGGAATTGGAATACAGTACATTCCAACATGCTTTATGGTAAACACTGTAGCCCTCTGTAACCATTCAGATAGCTCTGTGTAAAAGCTACTTCAGCGGCTACATCATGGTTAATTATTAATTGTCAGTAAGACACGTGACATCATTAAGATCACTGTTCTGTCTGAGGGTAACACACCAAAGATGGGGGTAACTGCAGTCAGAGCACTTAGGCACACAGATGGTCCTGTAACACTACTCAATAGCTGTACCCTTACACAAGAAGTACGGGCAGGATAGTGAAACTGGTATGGGTGTACCATTAACCACAGTGTCAGAGTGCCTCTGCTAAGGATCTGTGTATCTGCTTCAGGGGAGCTCACAGCAACAGCTACAGACAAGATCCACAAGGAGGGCTTGGTAAACGACATGTTTCACTCTGGTTTAAAGGGAACGCAGTGATACCTTGAAAGATCTTGAAGTAGATAGAGCCATGGCTGTCATCTACTGAGGCTATTCCAAGTCACATAGGCTGTACTCCAATGTGTATCCCAAATAGTACCCTAGTCCCTGTTGTGCAGTTCTTTGATCAGATCACTATGGGCCCTGGTGATAAGTAGTGTACTATATAGGGAATAGGGTGCCATTTGGGATGCATCCAAAGTTGGGTGGAGGTGAAATCAAAGTCCAGTCATGCTCTTGCTGGATGTAAACATCCTGTCGTTTTAACCTCAATGTAACGCCACCGCACGTCAGTGACGGTTATTATCATGATCAGAGAAATGGACACAGATCGAGACATTATATTCAACTTTTTAGTCTGCTTTATTCTTCTGAAATGGTCCCCTACAACAAAACACTAAAGGTATGATGGAATAGCACGTTAGGGAACAGCAAACAACTGTGGCTTATACTAAAGCCAGGTAAAACAATTTGGAAATTGGGGTTGTTTAAATTTTCTGAAGAAGTTGAGAATCAATAAAGAAAACAAAAGAAAGCAATTTGTTGAAAAAAAAAAAACTGAATTCCAGCTACAGTTATCTAGGTCAGTTGAACTCATTGCATAAAGGTCCCAGAACGACAGGTCAAGGGCAGGCAGAGGTCAGTAAACCAGGGCAGATCAGTAAGGTACAGAACGGCAGGCAGGCTCAGGGTCAGGGCAGGCAGAGGTCAGTAATCCAGGGCAGTGTCAGAAAGGTACAGGACTGCAGGCAGGCAGAATGGTCAAAAACTGGAAGAACTAGAAAACAGCAACTCAAGAAACTCGAAACCGGAAAAACACGCTGGTCAGACTTGACGGTACAAGTCGAACTGGCAACAGACTAACAGAAAACGCAGATATAAATACACAGGAAATACTAATGGGGACAAATGGGAGACACCTGGTGGGTGGTGGAGACAAGCACAAGACAGGTGAAACAGATCAGGGTGACACCATTGGGGTTTTTGGTGCACTCAGAGATACTGTAGACATTCAGTATTCATTACCCTTGACTTATTCCACACTTTGATGTGTTACAGCCTAAATTCTAAATCGTTAAAAGTACTTACACCTCTGTGTAAATACATGTTAGAATCTCCTTTGGCAGCGATTACAGCTGTGAGTCTTTCTGGGTAAGTCTCTAAGAGCTTTGCACACCTGGATTGTACAATATTTGCACACAATTCTTTAAAAAATGATTAAAGCTCTGTCAAGTTGGTTGTTGATCATTACTACACAGACATTTTCAAGTCTTGTCATAGATTTTCAAGCAGATTTTAGTTCAAACTAGGCCACTCAGGAACATTCAATGTCGACATGGTCAGCAACTCCAAAGTATTTTTGCCCTTGTGTTTTAGGTTTTTGTCCTGCTGAAAAGTGAATTTGTTTCCCAGTGTCTGATGGAAAGCAGACTGAACCAGATTTCCCTCTAGAATTTGACTGTGCTTAGCACTATTCTAAGCATATCCTAAAAAAGCTCCCTAGTCTTTGCTGATGACTAGCATACCCATAACATGATGCAGCCACCACCATGCTTAAAAATATAAAGAGTTGTACTCAATTATTTGTTGGGTTTGACCCAAATCATTGCCACATTGTTTGCAGTTTTATTTTAATGCCTTATTGCAAACAGGATGCATGTTTTGAAATATTTTTATTCTGTACAGGCTTTCTTCACTCTGTCAGTAAGTACAATGTTGTTGATCCAGCCTCAGTTTCCTCTTATCACATCCATTATCAAATCAAATTTTATTTGTCACATACGCCGAATACAACAGGTGTAGACCTTACCGTGAAATGTAAACATACAACCGCTTAACCAACAATGCAGTTCAAGAAATAGAGTTAATAAATTATATAAACTAAAGTTTAAAAAAATCCCCAAAAATTTAAAAAAGTAACACAAGAAATGAACATAACAATAACGAGGCTATATACAGGGGATACCGGTACCGAGTCAATGTGAGGGGGCACAGGTTAGTCAATGTAATTTGTAAAGTGACTATGCATAGATAATAAACAGTGAGTAGTACAGTAGGAGTGTAAAAACAAAGGCGGGGGTGGTCATTGTAAATAGTCCGGGCCGCCATTTGATTAGTTTGTCAGCAGTCTTATGGCTTGTGGGTAGAATCTGTTAAGGAGCCTTTGGTCCTAGACTTGGTGGTCCTAGACTTGGCGCTCCTATACCGCTTGCCGTGCAGTAGCAGAGAGAACAGTATATGACTTGGAGGACTGGAGTCTTTGCCAATTATTTGGGGGCCTTCCTCTGACACCGCCTAGTATATATATCCTGGATGTCAGGAAGCTTGGTCCCAGTGATATACTGGGCCCTACGCACTACCATCTGTATTGCTTTACGGTCAGATGCCGAGCAGTTGCCATACCAGGCGGGGATGCAACCGGTCAGGATGCACTCGATGGTGCAGCTGTAGAACCTTTTGAGGATCTTCCTATAGTCCACGATCAGCTCCTTTGTCTTGCTCACATTGAGAGAGAGGATATTGTCCTGGCACCACACTCCCTATTGGTTGTCTGATAGGGTTTACCACTGTTGTGTCATCAGCAAACATAATGAAGGTGTTGGAGGGGACTCAGCAAGTGTTGAGGAACAGCGTGGCAGATGTGTTGTTGCCTACCCTTACCACCTGGGGGCAGCCCATCAGGAAATCCAGTTGCAAAGGGAGGTGTTTAGTCCCAGGGCCCTTAGCTTAGTGATGAGCTTTGTGGTGTTGAACGCTGAGGTGTAGTCAATTAACAGCATTCTCACATAGGTGTTTCTTTTGTCCAGGTGGAAAAGGGCAGTGTGGAGTGCTATTGAGATTGCGTCATCTGTGGATCTGTTGGGGTGGTATGCGAATTTGAGTGGGTCTAGGGTTTCTGGTATGATGGTGTTGATGTGAGCCATAACCAGCCTTTCAAAGCACTTCATGGCTACCAACATGAGTGCTACGGGGCGGTAATCATCTAGGCAGGTTACTTTCGCTTTCTTGGGCACAGGTACTATGGTGGTAGTTTGAAACATGTAGGTATTACAGACTCGGTCAGGGAGAGATTGAAAATATCAGTGAAGACACTTGCCAGTTGTTCCGTGCATGCTTTATGAATGTTGACCTATTTAAAGGTCTTGCTCACATCGGCTACGGAGAGCGTGATCACACAGTCGCCCGGAACAGCTGGTGCTCTCATGCATGTTTCAGTGTAGCTTGCCTCGAAACGAGAATACAAGCTCATCTGGTAGGCTCGCATCACTGGGCAGCTCGCGCCTGGTTTTTCCTTTGTAGTCCGTAATAGTTTTCAAACCCTGCCACATCCAACGAGCGTCAGAGCCGGTGTAGTAGGATTAAATCTTAGTCCTGCATTGACGCTTTGCCTGTTTGATCGTTCATCTGAGGGCATAGCGGGATTTCTTATAAGCGTCCGGATTAGTGTCCCACTCCTTGAAAGCCGCAGCTCTAGCCTCTAGGGATGGATATTGCCTGTAATCCATGGCTTCTGGTTGGGAAATGTACGTACAGTCACTGCGGGGACAACGTCGTTGATGCACTTGGTGATTGAGGTGGTATACTCCTCAATGCCATTGGATGAATCCCGGAACAGTCTGTGCTAGCAAAACAGTCCTGTAGCGTAGCATCCTCGTCATCTGACCACTTCCGTATTGAGCGAGTCACTGGTACTTCCTGCGTTAATTTTTTCTTGTAAGCAGGAATCAGGAGGATAGAATTGTGGTCAGATTTGCCAAATGGAGGGTAAGGGAGAGCTTTGTATGCATCTCTGTGCGTGGAGTAAAGGTGGTCTAGAGTTTTTTTTTTCTCCTCTGGTTGCATATGTGACATGCTGGTTGAAATGAGGTAAAACAGATTTAAGTTAGCCTGCATTAAAGTCCCCGGCCACTAGGAGCGCTGCTTCTGGATGAGCATTTTCTTGTTTGCTTATGTCCTTTTACAGCCCTTTGAGTGCGGTCTAAGTGCCAGAATCGGTTGTGGTGGTAAATAGACGGCTAAGAATAACATAGATGAGAACTCTCTTCGTAGAAAGTGTGGTCTACAGCTTATTATGAGGTATTCTACCTCTGTCAAGCAATACCTCGAAACTTCTTTAATGTTAGACATCGGGAGTGGTGATTTTAGCATGTAAATCTTGGTGGACCCCCCCCAAAAAATCGAGATACTTGCCATTAAAGCCAGTGCACAACACAGCACTAAACAATACATTAATTGCACTATAACAATGACAAACGGTGCCGACAAACTGTTAGGGCCTACATAAACTGTCCCAACAGCAGTCTCAACACCTTACCACTGCTACATCTGGCTATCAACGGAGCCTTGTCTGGCAGCGAAACAGTTCATTCAGTCTATTTTACTGCCTTTAAAAAAACATAGCTGACATGGCTGACTTGCTTTAACAAATGTGGTTTCTACTGTCAACTGAGATGTACAAACGATGGCTTAAGGGGACGACAAGCGTATAAGAGGCAATCCGTAATTAAAATTAAGACATTAATGAGCTAGCTAGGATGAACCCTGGACCACTACACCTGATCTCCACAGCTAGCTAGCTGCCACCGAGTGACCCAGCCCTGAGCCAGGCCCACCTCCCAGCCTCCTCAGTGTTCACCCGGACTCCACCCAAACACGGCTAGAACCCACTACTCCACCGGTTCCTTTCCGTAAAGCTCTCGACCCTGGCACCGGATTCATCGCTGCCACAGTGGCTATAGTGGCTAACGCCCCTGCCCCGAAGCTAGCACCAGTTATCCGCGAGCCAGGCGCATCTCCTGGCTAGCAAAGGTAAGTACCACAACAACAATACCTCTCTTGCCAGCTGGCTTGGACCCCTTCTCGACACGACGCCCCGTCGAACCACCTCGACTGGTCTGCCGACGAATACTCCATCCGCTGTGCCTGCAACCGGCCTTTGTCGGACGTCGGAGCAGACGGTTCTACCAACTCCGGCCGGCTAACTCTAACTTTAAACGCCGTGTCTCCTGCGTGCCGGCGTAGTAACGTATACCTCGTGTATACCTTCCCCTGTCCCATCTATTGCTGTTCACTAGACTCTATGATCACTCGGCTACATAGCTGATGCCTGCTGGACTATTCATTAATCATGGTACTCCATTCTGTTTATTTTTGTTTATCTGTCGGCCCCAGCCGCGTACTCAGGCCCTGTGTGTAGCTAACCAACCCTCTTTGCCCATTCATCGCCAGTTTACCTGTTGTTGTTGTCTTAGCTGATTAGCTGTTGTTGTCTTACCCGTTGTTGTCTTAGCTAGCTCTCCCAATTAACACCTGTGTTTGCTTTATGCCTCGCTTTATGTCTCTCTCAAATGTCAATATGCACTGTTTACTGTTGTTTAGGATAGTTATCTTTGTTTTAGTTTACAGTGGAGCCCCTAGGCAGTGGAGCCCCTAGGTTTACAGTGGAGCCCCATGCCTCAGATTCCTCCTTTGTCCCACCTCCCACACATGCAGTGACCTTACCCAGTATTACCAACACGTCCAGAGATGCAACCACTCTTATCATGACTCGATGCCTGGGCTTACCTCCACTGTACCCTCACCCTGCCATACCCCTGTCTGCACATTATGCCCTGAATCTATTCTACCACGCCCAGAAATCTTCTCCTTTTATTCTCTGTTCCCAATGCACTAGACGACCTGTTCTGATAGCCTTTAGCCGTACCGCCCCTCATCCTACTCCTCCTCTGTTCCTCGGGTGATGTGGAGGTAAACCCAGGCCCTGTGTGTCCCCAGGCACTCTCATTTGTTGACGTCTGTAATCAAAAAAGCCTTGGTTTCATGCATGTTAACATCAGAAGCCTCCTCCCTAAGTTTGTTTTACTCACTGCTTTAGCACACTCCGCCAACCCTGATGTCCTTGCCATGTCTGAATCCTGGCTTAGGAAGGCCACCAAACATTCTGAGATTTCCATACCCAACTACAACAATTTCAGCCAAGATAGAACTGCCAAAGGGGGAGGAGTTGCAATCTATTGCAGAGATAGCCTGCAAAGTTCTGTCATACTTCCCAGGTCTATGCCCAAACAGTTAGAACTTCTAATTCTAAAAATGTATCTCTCCAGAAATAAGTCTCTCACTGTTGCCGCCTGCTATAGACCCCCCTCAGCTCCCAGCTGTGCCCTGGACACCATATGTGAATTGATTGCCCCCCATCTATCTTCAGAGTCCGTCAACAGTCTATATACAAAGACTCAGAGAGATTGGAGTAAACAGAACGAATAGGTACAGGAAATGGCCAAGGTAGCTCAGATGTCAACAAGTTTTCTCGGGCGCGAGTCTGGCTGCGCGCCCCACTTTATTTTACTTATATAAGGTATAGGTGACCATCCGAGTGAAATATTATCCCTAATATTCATAAAAGGATAGCTAAGGATGCATTTTAACTGGTATTTGATTTGTTTAGGAAAAGTTTATAGGTATATTTGAACGCGTTCTCTTCACGTTTCAATGGAGATTCGACGTTGGATTTTCTGAACATGACGCGCCAACCAAACTGAGATTCATGGATATAATAAAATACTTTTTCTAAAAAAAGAACCATTGGATGTCTTCGTTGAACACTTGGGAAGCCCTCAGCAGAAGTTCTTCAAAAGGTAAGGGATTTGTTTTCGCTGTGAAATGTGTTTTGTGTGAACCGTGATGGTTTATGAATTTATGCTAATGCTGGCGGGAGGTAAGGCAAAAAATAGGCCATGGTGGCGAAGTAATTACAATACAGCATTTAAACACAGGTATAGTAGATGTGCAGAAGATGAATGTGCAAGTAGAGATACTTGGGTGCAAAGGAGCAAGATAAATAAATAAATACAGTATGGGGATGAGGTAGTTGGATGGGCTGTTTACAGATGGGCTATGTACAGGTGCAGTGATCTGTGAGCTGCTCTGACAGCTGGTGCGTAAAGCTAGTAAGGGAGATATGAGTCTCCAGCTTCAGTGATTTTTTTCAGTCCGTTCCAGTCATTGGTAGCAGAGAACTGGAAGGGAAGGCGGCCAAAGGAGGAATTGGTTTTGGGGGTGACCAGTGAGATGTACCTGCTGGAGCGCATGCTACGGGTGGGTGCTGCTATGGTGACCAGTGAGCTGAGATAAGGCGGGGCTTTACCTAGCAAAGACTTGTAGATGACCTGGAGCCAGTGGGTTTGGCGACGAGTATGAAGTGAGGGCCAGCCAACGAGAGCGTGCAGGTTGCAGTGGTGGGTAGTATATGGGGCGTTGGTGACAAAACTGATGGCACTGTGATAGACTGCATCCAATTAGTTGAGTAGAGTGTTGGAGGCTATTTTGTAAATGACATCGCCGAAGTCAAGGATCGGTAGGATGGTCAGTTTTACGAGGGTATGTTTGGCAGCATGAGTGAAGGATGCTTTGTTGCGAAATAGGAAGCCGATTCTAGATTTAATTTTGGATTGGAGATGCTTAATGTGAGTCTGGAAGGAAAGTTTACAGTCTAACCAGACACCTAGGTATTTGTAGTTGTCCACATTTTCTAAGTCAGAACCGTCCAGAGTAGTGATGCTGGACGGGCAGGCAGGTGCGGGCAGCGATCGGTTGAAGAGCATGTATTTAGTTTTACTTGCATTTAAGAGCAGTTGGAGGCCACGGAAGGAGAGTTGTATGGCATTGAAGCTTGTCTGAAGGTTAGTTAACTTGAATGCAGTACCCATCGCTTCCTTTAGATGTCAACAGTCTCGAGACAGTGTACATTTTCAATTTGGATGCTTTAGACCAGAGAATAAGAGCAAACCAGGAAGTGACCTTTTTATGTAAACAGTACCCAGTGCGCGCTCCCGACAATGCGCGCAGTGTCTTTTTTACCGTCTTTATCGATCAGTTTATATTCCGGTTGATTTATAATAGTAAATATACGTAAAAGTGTTCCTAAGGATACATTTAAAACTATGTTTGATTGTTCTTGGACAAGTTTATAGGTAGAAGATGAACGAGTTTGCATCACGTTTCAATGGAGGAGTGGAGGCTGTCGTTTCTGATTATAACGCGCGAACCAAATGGAGATTTATGGATAAAATACATTACTTTTTCTAACAAAAGAACCATGGATTGTCTTCGTTGGACACTTAGGATGACCTCAGCAGAAGTTCTTCAACAGGTAAGGGATTTGTTTTCGCTGTGAAATGGGTTATGTGTGTGCCGTGATGGCTAATCGATTCATGGCTATGGGAAAAATATGTGAGGTGCTACCCTCAAACAATCAAATGTGCTGCTTTCGCCGTAAAGCCTTTTTGAAATCTGACAACGCTGTGATATTGCCAAGAAACAGAGCTTTTGATGAGTATGGAACACTTGTATATTGGTGGATGTTTAATAATTCAACTTTTGGATTTTGAATTTGGCGCCTTACATTTCAGGGTAGGATAGATATAGGTCTGTAGCAGTTTGGGTCTAGAGTGTCTCCCCCTTTGAAGACGGAGATGACCGCGGCAGCTTTCCAATCTTTGGGAATCTCAGACGATACAAAAGAGAGGTTGAACAGACTAGTAATAGGGGTTATTTTTAATACATTTGCAAAAATTTCTAAAAACCTGTTTTTGCTTTGTCATTATTGGGTATTGTGTGCAGATTGATGAGGGAAAAAAAGTCAAGGGGTGTGAATAATTTCCGATTGAACTGTAGTAAGCTGTACAGGGCTCTGTATCATCAAACAGACGTTTGACATTCAGATATATCCAAAATCTAAAATACAGGGTAGTGTACAATATTTAATGCTAGTTCAAAAACAGAACTGGGTATTCAACAAGAACGTTAAATGGTAAAAGTTACATACAAAAAAATATAGTATGAACAGTTTAGTACAGTTCAGTGTGTCTCGTGTAGTAAAATGCAGAGAACTGTAGCTACAGATTGTTACAACAGATCATTTGATTTAACCAAAGATTGTTGGTGTCCATTACTGGGAGATACAGGATAGGCACTGTTTGGTGTAGCACTTAGGATTTATGACCAACCTTAGCTTGGCAATTCTGTCATCGTCCTCGATTCGTGGAAACAGGAGTTTCCAAATGTCTGTGTCCAGTTGCAGGCGGTCCATTTATTGCTAAATACTACATGAAGTAATCCAACAGCGTACGTAGCCTTATCTATTTCAAGTATTCCCTCATTGATCGAGACAAATGTCCACCCCAAAGTGCCTTATGCCTTTCTTGATCAATCTGAAAAGACTTGAAATTGACAAAATGGCAACGTATACATTGTCCGATTACTCATGGAGCAAAACAAATATTTTGTTTAATAAATGAGCATTTTCTAAATTCAAACCTACCCCTGCAACGGGACACAGACATGAGACTGTTTCCACGAATCGAGGACAAAGACAGCTTTGCGATGCTAAGGTTGGTTGAAAATGCTGTGCTACACAAAACAGTACTCATCCTGTAACTCCCAGTAATGGACACCAAAAGTCTTTGGAGTCGATACCTGCGCCCCCGAGGAAATCTAACTAGCATAATCCAAATCCAGCTAGAGATATGTTTTTTTATTTGGAATGCGACTCAATTCACTGCATCCGCCAATGTTGCACTTCTGCAACTGCGGTGAAAGGTGACAGTGGTGTTAGACCATGAGACATCCTGAAAATCGGTCTTATCACAAAATTGTCTGTTGCGTCCGAATGGTTTGGCCTACAAACTTTTTATGGAGAGATGAGAATCTCACTAACACGATGGTGTTCTCCGTTTTGCTCTACGACCCCCACAACCGTCTTGGGACTCGTCTGAAGTCGGTACAGCCAATCTACCAACTTCTGTCTGTAACTGTAGTTCGGGCTACATTTCACGAACACGCACGTCTGTTGTTTTTCTCTAGAATGCCCACAGGCCTCACAAGAATCTTCTGAATGTCTGCCGGTACCAGTG
This sequence comes from Brachymystax lenok tsinlingensis, assembly GCA_030435695.1. Lineage (NCBI taxonomy): Eukaryota > Metazoa > Chordata > Actinopteri > Salmoniformes > Salmonidae > Brachymystax > Brachymystax lenok. The sequence continues at coordinate 29,350,596 of CM059790.1, forward strand.
AAAAAAATGCATGAAAGTATGTATGGAGTACCTAAAATAAGGGGTTAAATAATAATAATGTTAACTGATCTTTCTTATATCTCTCAGATATAGGACAAACACTTCAGAACAAACATCCTTTAGATTTTTTGGGCGGGGAACAATGTGTTGTTCCATGTAGTGAATCTGTTATTTAATGTGTTTCTATGGTCTAATAGCATTAAGACTAAATAAAATGTTTAATCAAATAATTTTTGTATGTATTTTTTTTTATAATTCAAGGGGTCCTAAAATTCAAAATCAAATAGCAAAATGATCCTTGGTATGACCTTTTTTAAACAATTCCATATAGCTTATCTTGAGTCATATTCTTTTTGAAATCCAGCATAAATCCACCAATCCATCGAGAGGGATACAGTTCTACTACAATGATACACGCAGGCAAAGGAATCCGGTTTTCTCTCAAAGGAATTCACTCCAGGAAGAAGCCCAGGCACCACACAGTATTGTCTGTAAGAAAAGATAATATATTATACTCCAATGCACAGTTTGAACGACAGTTGAACTGTGCCAGCATAACATTATTATGATAGACTAGTTGAACATGCATACAAATAGAGATACATTTAGAACAACATTTAGCCGAATAGAAAGAAATATGGCATAACCATCAATCTTTGCATTGACCAGACCGTACAAATGTACCTAGGTAGGTAGGCATGCTTATATTTATAGAAAAAAACAGCTTTACAACAGTTAAATTGTTGTATTATTGTTTCTCCTCAATGTTAGCTAGTAAACTTAGCTAGCTAGCTTGCTGGATACCAATACATTGTTATTTACATCTGTTGGGAATTCTATCATGCATCATGCCTATAATTTTGTGATTTTGAAATGCATCCACGGTCATAATCATAACCAATGTCAACCGACCACAGGCCCTCCAATTTGACACACTGAACTCTATCTGAGAAGTAGTTGGTGAACCAGGCGAGGCAGTCATTTGAGAAGCCAAGGCTATTGAGTCTGCCGATAAGAATACGGTGATTGACAGAGTCGAAAGCTTTGGCCAGGTCGATGAAGACGGCTGCACAGTACTGTCTTTTATCGATGGCGGTTATGCTATCGTTTAGGACCTTGAGCTTGGCTGAGGTGCACCCATGGCCAGCTCAGAAACCAAATTGCATAGTGGAGAAGGTACGGTGGGATTCGAAATGGTCAGTGATCTGTTTGTTAACTTCTTAACCTCTTCCAGCTAGGGTCCCATTTTCCAAATTTTCGCCTGTCTGACGTGCCCAAAGTTAAATGCCTACCACTCATGGCCAGAAACTAGGATATTTACATATTTAGTACTATTGGATAGGAAACACTCTGAAGTTTATAAAACCATTAAGATATAGTCTGTGGCTATTCCAGAACAGATTTAGCAGGCAAAAACCAGAGAGATTTCTGTCCGAATTTATTTTTCTGTTGCTCTCCTCTCATTTTGAAGCCCATGTAATATTTTTCTATGGGGAATAGGACCGAGGTTGCAGTACTTATGGCTTCCACTAGATGTCAACAGTCTCTGGAAAGGGTATGGAGGAAAAAGCTCTGACCAGATCCTTAGAGAGAGAGAATTACTACGGGTAGGGAAAAAGGTAAACAGGCGTGCACGTTCACGAGAACGTGACAGCGCCCAGCGCGACCAACTTTCTTTTCGTCTTTTAACGTTTCACTTACCGTTCTTGTAAAATATGATCGCTATTATTCATAAAAGAATACATAAGGATGCATTATTAATGATATTTGATTTGTTTGTGAAAAGATGAGAGGTATAATTTGAACGCGATCCCTTCACTGTAAAACGGGCGAGTAGACTGACAATGCTTGGTGGAGTAGCTGAACGTAACGTGCCAAAAACAACGGATATTTATGGATATAATTATTTACTTTTTCTAACAAAAGAACCATGGATTATCTTGTTTGGACACTTGGGAAGACCTCAGAAGAAGTTATTTGAAAGGTAAGCGATTTATATTAGCTGTGATATGGATATTTTGAGAACCGAGCTGGATATGAATTTATGCTAATGTGGAAAATATGTGAGGTACTAGCCTCAAACAATCAAATGTAGTGCTTTCGCCGTAAAGCCTTTTTAAAATCTGACAACGCAGTGATATTGCCAAGAAGCAGAGCTTTGATGGCTATGCAACACTATGCAACACTTGTATATCGGGTTAAATATTACGAATATGTATTACGAATATGTATTTTGAATTTGGCGCGTTATGTTTGCTCTGAAAACGATCCCGCTAAAGGGATCGGCGCGCTAAGAGGTTAAGGAGCAGCAAGGTGCGCTGGGGCGCTAGCGCCCCACTCCCGACGCTACCAGGTGAAATGCACGGCGCCAAATTCAAAATCCAAAAGTTGAATTTTAAAACATGCATCAATATACAAGTGTTTCATAGTCATCAAAAGCTCTGCTTATTGGCAATATCACAGCATTGTCAGACTTCAAAAAGGCTTTACAGCGAAAGCACCACATTTGATTGTTTGAGGGTAGCACCTTGACAATTTTTTCCATTACCATGAATTCTATAAACTTGTCCAAGAACAATCAAACATCCTTTTTAATGTATCCTTAGGAACACTTTTATGTATATTTACTATAATAATTCAACCGGAATATAAACTGGGCTATAAGAAAGGAAAAAAACACAGAAGCGCGCCTGGCGAGAGCGCGCGTCCTCTTCTATTGACATCTCTGGGGACACTTCCTGATTCCTCTTCTTCTCTGCTCTAAAAGCATCTAAAAAAAATCTGAACACTGTCTCGAGACTGTTGAAATCCAGAGGAAGCGATAGGTACTGCATTCATATGCCCTTATATGGGCATTTTCATAAGGGAGGGGTTCCAAATGAGCAATGTGTCAAACCCACTTTTTCCAGGACAGAAATTCCTCTGGGTTTCGCCTGCCATAACCATGTCTGTGAGTAAAACAGAACGGATAACACTTTTAGAAAATCCAGAGTGTTTCCTATCCAATGGTACTAAATATGTGCATATCCTATTTTCTGGGCCTGAATGGGAGGCATTTTACTTTGGGCACGCCAGGGTCTCCAAAACGGTCACCTCATGCGCTGCTCCCTAAGAAGTTAACTTGTATTTCGAAAGATTTTAGAAAGGAAGGGCAGGATGGATATAGGTTTTTAACTGTTTGGGTCTAGAGTGTCTCCCCCTTTGAATAGGGAGATGACCACAGCAGCTTTCAAATCTTTGGGGATCTCAGACGATACGAAAGAGAGGTTGAATAGGCTAATAATAGGGGTTGCAACAATTTCGGCTGATAATTTTAGAAAGAGAAAGTCCAGTTTGTCTAGCCCAGCTGATTAGTAGGGATCCAGATTTTGCAGCTCTTTCAGAACATCAGCTGTTTGGATTTGGGTGAAGGACATAATAACTTACATAGCTAACCACCGTATTTGTCATCTGCCCTCTTGGTGCTGGCATCGGCTGTAGCTGAGCTTCTAGCCATATCCAACTCTTTGTTTCGAATCTTCTTCGATATATTCCGGTTGAGACATGTATGTTTGAATGTCACCATGTAGCAACAAAAAAAATGCACCATCGTCGAATTTGTCTTGATGAGAGGAGTCACTTGAAGTCATTGTGGTCTGGTCAGTTCTTTCAGTTTTGCCCAAAGGATTGTGTTGTTAGTGTCCGCCTCCCTTTCAAAAAATCCTGCCTTGGGGGAGAGACGGGTCCAGGGCACAAAGCACCATCCAACAGTCTCACAGAGGCTGGAAAAAATGTATGAGCTTGTACTGTATATTTAGCAATGAATCTGCTGATAAGAAGATTGCTGAAAGACAATGGCTCTATTGAGCAAGGACAACCATATCTATACACTCAAAAACGTATAGCGCAATAGGTATCACATAGAGCCTTCGCACGAAATGCCATGAAGCAGGACTACATTTATTTTCAGATCTCGCCCCCCCATCAATACACCGGAAGCCGTCACAGGGTGTATCATTCAGCGTGCAAAGCCCAGACCTGCCTTCCTCCTGGGCAATCATGTGTGAAACACATCTCACTGACCTAGAAATGCCTCGGACATGATGAAAACAAGCCCAGATTCCTCCAGGGGTGTAATTCCCCTTTAATTGTAATGTTGGGTCGGGGAGGAGGAGGAGGAGGGTGGAATCATCTCTTCCTCACTGGAGGTGAAACAGGTTAAATTGAGTTGAAAATTAGCTTATAGCATCATCCCCTAGCTGGTCTAATAACATCTAGCAGCATGTGGGTATGCTTTGTGTTAATAGCGTGAGAACACGGGAGAATACAGTGTTAGTTTGAGAGAGAGAAAGCGACAGAGAGAGAGAGAGGGAGAGAAGAGAGAGAATACGGTGTTAGTTTGTGAAGAGGGGCAGAGCAAGTGGAAACCAGACAGATCCTCAACATGATCAGGCATGAAGTCAATTAGAGAGAAAAGAAGGACTGTGAAGAGGAGAGAGAAAGGGGGTGAGGGAGATAGAGAGTGAAGGCGAGAGAGAGAGAGAGTAAGAGAGAGGGAGAGGGGGGGATAGAAGAGAGAAACCGAGAGATAGGGGAGCGAGAGAGAGGGGTGAGGTGAGGGAAATTGAAAGAGATTGAAGAAGAAAGAGAGCAAGCGAGAAAGAGAGAGTGGGTGGGGTGAGAGAGGGGAGAAAAAGAGAGCATATGTATAGCAAGAGGGAGAAGGTACAAGGAAGAAAACAGACACTATACTCAGTGGCATGTATTCATGAGTGCCAAGGGAATCCAGGCTTCCCTAAAATATTGACCAATATTTTTTTTTAAATACAGTACCAGTTAAACATTTGGACACACCTACTCATTCAAGGGGGTTTCTTTATTTTTACTATTTTCAACATTGTAGAATAAAAGTGAAGACATCAAAACTATCAAATAACACATATTGAACCATGTAGAAAGCAAATATATTTTATATTTCACATTCTTCAAAGTAGCCACCCTTTGCCTTGTTGACAGCTTTCCACACTCTTGGCATTCTCTCAACCAGCTTCATGAGGTATTCACCCAGAATGCATTTCAATTGACAGATGTGCCTTAAAAGTTAATTTGTGGAAATGCTTTCCTTCTTAATGCGTTTGAGCCAATCAGTTCTGTTGTGTCAAGGTAGGGGTGGTATACAGAAGATAGACATATTTGGTAAAAGACCAAGTCCGTATTATGGAAGAACTGCTGAAATAAGCAAAGAGAAATGACAGTCCACAATTACTTTAAGACAAGAAGGTCAGTATATCCGGAAAATGTCAAGATCTTTGAAAGTATCTTCAAGTGCAGTCGCAAAAACCATCAAGCGTTATGATGAAACTAGTTTTCATGAGGACCGCCACAGGAAAGGAAGACCCAGAGTTACCTCGGCTGCAGAGGACAAGTTCATTAGAGTTACCAGCTTCAGAAATTGCAGCCCAAATAAATGCTTCACAAAGTTCAAGTAACAGACACATCTCAACATCAACTGTTCAGAGGAGACTGCATGAATCAGGCCTTCATGGTTGAATTGCTGCAAAGAAACCACTACTTAAGGACTCCAATAAGACTTGCTTGCTTAGGCAAAGAAACACAAGCAGTGGACATTAGACCAGTGGAAATCTGTCCTTTGATCTGATGAGTCAAAATTTGAGATTTTTGGTTCCACCCGCTGTGTCTTTTTGAGACGCATAGTAGGTGAACATATGATCTCCGTATGTGTGGTTCCCACCGAGAAGCATGGAGGAGGAGGTGTGATGGTGTGGGGGTGCTTTGCTGGTGACATTGTTGGTGATTTACTTAGAATTCAAGGCACACTTAACCAGCATGGCTACCTCAGTATTCTGCAGCGATACGCCATCCCATCTGGTTTGTGCTTAGTGGGACTATCATTTGTTTTTCAACAGGACAATGACCCAACACACCTCCAGCCTGTGTAAGAGCTATTTGACCAAGAAGGAGAGTGATGGAGTGCTGCATCAGATGACCTCAACCAAATTGAGGTTTGGGATGAGATGGACTGCAGAGGGAAGGAAAAGCAGCCAAAAAGTGCTCATTATATGTGGGAACTCCTTCAAGACTGTTGGAAAAGCATTCCAGGTGAAGCTGGTTGAGAGAGTGCAAAGAGCATGCAAAGCTTTCATCAAGGCAAAGGGTGGCTACTTTGAAGAATCTAAAATCTAAAATATTTTTTGATTTGTTTAACACTTTTGGGGGTTTACGTGATTCCATATGCGTTATTTCATAGTTTTGATGTCTTTACTATTATTCTACCATGTAGAAAATAGTAAAAATAAAGAAAAACCCTTGAACGAGTAGGTTGTAACGTCTGCTTGCAATTCACACTCTCAAACACGTAGATCCCCTGAACGCAGCTCACTTTCCAGCTCACTTTCCAGATCCCAATCACCTGAATTCAGATCACCTGTTCACTCACCTGTATGTCATTATCACACACTATTTAGTTAGTTCTTTTCACCCCATCATTGTGCGGTATTGTTTGTTTTGTGACACTTCTATTTGGAGCGCTGGTTTTCCCCCCCGGGAAGTTACTCCTCCCGTGTATGATAGTTTTTGCCTGCCTCACTAACGACTCCTTTTGCTTATTATTTGGATTTCCTGTTACCAACCTATTGCCTGATTTTCCAGACAACGTTACTAGCCTTTTGCCTGCCTGCACTGTCGCCTTTTTGGACCCCCTGTGTATGACCTCCTGCCTGACCCTGGACCCAGCTAACGGTCTCCTCCTGTGGTCCTTTACAATAAACACCTGCTGTGCCCTGTGCTTTAAACCAGCTCTCTGTCTCCCATCGTGTTCATTACATACGTAGGTGTTGTCAAATCTTCGACTGGTACTGTGTGTGTATATATACTAAATAATTTGTTTTGTCAATCTGTGTTTTATACATTTTCCTACATTTCTCAAGAGACTGAATGTATCTCACTGGAGAAAGCATCCTAGCGAACAAAAAGGTTCCCCTCTGTCTCAGCATGCGTAGCGTATCTATCTGTTGGTATCTGGTCAAAAAAAGGTATGACATTGTTACCGCCGTAGCGTTGAATGCAAATGAAGCCAGTGAGCATTTGGCCTCCCTTGATAAAAAATAATAGCCAAGCAGTGTTGAGCTAAACTGAGCAAGCTGAGCTGTGGTACAGGCACACCAAAAAAAAAGTGTAAAGGGAGGCCAGTTTGGATTTGGCTTCAGAACAATCACATCAGAAGCCAAATTTTATTGACAGAAAACAACTTGTTACATCTGTCATTGTCCTCCTGTGGCTAGCTAGCTAAAAACGTCCCTTTCCTAAATTTGGACTTTACTTCATTCCCGGTACAGGCCAATGATTTTAATGGTGATTCTGATCCAACCATTAATTCATCCATTGTGCCCCTGGCCTGAGAGGATGGAAGTTCAACATGTAGCTAGCTCTCACTATGACTCTTCTGGGAAAGTATGCAGTTTATTAGGCTACAGATGAAATAAATTGCTTCACAGGCTGGTGAATGTGCAAGGTGATGCGCTTGATGCTCATTTCCAATATATATTGAGGATCTTACTCTGGTGACATGATGATCGATGCTTTGCTGCCATTTAACAAGTAGAAATAACATTGTTCTTATCCATAATAATCTCATGATGTAGGTAGCCTAAAGTGTGGGTAGGCTATTTGCTAGCTGTAGGCTATCTGCTAGCTGTTGGCTAGAGCACATGTGCCAAGACCAGAGTGGGCACATTTGCAATACAATGCAACAGTTTTTGTTTGTCAGTAGAGTTGTAAAAGCGGTAAAACCCATTTAATTTGTATTTTTTATTTGGTACATGGGAATTTAACGGTAAAAGTAATTTGTATGTGCCCTACGTCATCACACAGAGCCTTTTAACTGCAAAAAGTATGTTTGATGGAAACATCTCTTGTGGGAAAATGTGCATTTTTGTTTTAAAACGATTTTTAAATATCCACATGAAAATCTGTCGCAAATTGGATGGAAACCTAGCTAATGAGAATTTGCTTTGTCTAATCACTGTAAGAATGAATGAATTTCTACACTTTCAGACAATATTTCTATTTCTAACAATTCAGTATGCTATTCGGAATAAAAATGACATTCATATTATCTTTTAAAGAACTCTGTTTCCATCCAGAAATATTAGGAAAATAACAATCAATTAAAATTGTCTATGGGGAATTGAGCATGTCCCCCAATTATCCCTTTTCACATTCAAAATATGCAGTAAACTAATTTTTAAAGAGGGGACTAGTTCACCATTTAGGGGTTGATGAGGGGTGAATGTCAGTGCCCCCCTACCGCTCATCCCCTGCCCCTTCTCTCCTCATCCCCTCATACAGAGCACTCTGGCCCTCCCTATTAGGCCCTGTTATCCCCAGTGGAGGGCCATCTCCCTGTGTTACACTGTAGCTTGTTAATAATACATTAATGAAGAGCAGAGAAGAGAAGCTTCTCCAGATTAGGTGGCTGACCTCTGTGATAATGGGGCCTTGGAACAGTGCCAGACAACCACCACACTGGTGTCAGCTAACCTCGGGTTAAATAAGCTTCTGGTAGAGAGAGAGAGAGAGAGGGGGAGGGAGAGAAGGAGGAGAAGGGGAAGAGAGAGAGAATGAGGTAGAGAGAGAGCGAGAGAGGGAGGGAGGGTAGAGTTGGAGTGAGAGGGGGAGTGGAGAGAGAGGGAGACTGCCCAGGGAAATGTAATTTACTATTTTGTTGAAGACACATACGAGTGAGAGTATGAAATAGTTAATATAGAGGGAGAAGAATAAGCCTGCTCTTGTTTCCACCCTCAGACTAGATAATTTGTGGTAGAAACACCATTATCAGATGCTTAGGAAATGACAGGCCGATGCAGGTTATTGTTGTGGATGTGTGTGTGTTGTCTGCCTGTGAAATATAACGCAGACACAGTGAAATGATACGCTGGTTCGGATGGCGCTGTCAGCGACGGCATGGCAGGGGTGTTCCTCGCGTGTCACTTCCTCCCGTTCCCTCAGAGTGACGTCCATGTTTTCACACCAGACATGTCACACACACACACACCCACCTATGTTGTGTTGCTGAGTGTTTGGCAGCACCCTTCTCTGTGCCAGTAAATGCAAACTGTGCCAGTAAATGTAATCACTAAATATAGACAACCACGACAAACAATGCCAAACAGCTTGGTTTAAATATTTTAAGGAACCTGCGTCTCTCATCCTTTGGACGGTAGGTATCTTATCTCTCAGCCAGCAAATATGTATTTTCCAGTCTTGTCTGTCTGCCTGCTGCTCTGTTATGGCAGCGTGTCTCCCCCAGCCTGTCTGTCTCTTAATATAAATCTTGATAGAAATATCCGACAGAGATTTTAATCACATGGGTGTTTCACAATACTTACATACTTATCTGAAACACGAAGGAAGAAAGATGCTGGAAGCCGATGCTGTCACCTTCGTATACCAGCCCCAGTCAGGGAGGAGTAATGCGCCTAAAGACTCATCATCTTCCATCCAGGCTATGTACTAGACTGGGGCTGTGTCCCAAATTACACCCTATTCCTAGTGTAGTGCACTACTTTTGACCGATGTAGGGAATAGGGTGCCATTTGGGATGTAGCCTGGAACACTGTCTTGCCAAACTGCTGAAAACTTAACAGCCAGACACTAAGAACAACAAACGGAATGAGAAAGAAGCAACAGGAAAATGAAACATTTCCTACAGTCAAATATATTTAAAGATACCTTGAGAGAAAACATTGTGTGTTTGTGTGTTGGAGGGGGGTTGGTAGGTAGGTAAACAGACCATTAGGTTTGTAACAGAGACAGACATCACAGGGAATTTGGCTATGTGCCTTCATCATCTCAATATACCCCCCTCCTCTCCTCCTCCTCCTCCTCACCTCTTCTTGGTTAAGTTTTGTTCCTCAAGGTGTTTTGATCGTAGCTGATTTTAAGATCCACCAACTGAAGTGCTTAATTTGAGCTTCTGAGCCAAAAGAGATGAAACAGGAGATAGTGAATATGTTGGGGTGAGACCCAATCAAGAAAACACACAGTAAACACACAGCAACATCCCCTCACCTCTTTCTCTACATCCCAACACACAACAGCACTGCACTGTGATGTACTGTACACCACTTGCCACTCGTTTCCCTGCTGTCTAATGCCTCCATTTGAAAGTTTCTATATGAAAAAAGAAACCAGACAGAATTGGATAAAAACTGGTACTTTAGTCTGTAAAATATAAATAACTGCACAAATACAACATTTCAGAGTGGATAAAAAAAAAGGACTGTTGGAGGAAAGTCAGTCGTGTTCAATTAAGCCCTAATAACTATGTCTGGCTCTCTGTAAAGTTGGGGTAAATTGAAGCTCCCTGATGTTTTCAGATATCCCTTTTCTACTCATCTCCACATAAAAGGGCCAGTTCAGAAAGTGTTGTCCCAGAGTAAGTTCTTAAAAGACCCTCGAATCATTAAGTATGAGTGTTCGAAGAGGCTGAAGGCCAATAGAAGGAAAGTCCTGGGACTTTTATCTTAGACAGTTAAAGAAAATGATGAGGATCTTGAGCTTAGGCCTTCAGATAAGTGAATATATTACATTTTTGAAAGAATCACAGAGTGTGGTGTCTTTGGTCCTCGATGCCTACTGGGACTTAGAAGCATGAAGGAGTCTTCTCTCTCTCTCTCTCTCTGCCCGGCTGGAGTTGGTTGGTTCATGAAGAGGAATGTAGAGGCCCTGAAACCTCAGCAGGCCCCTAAGTTGATTTATTTATCAGGTTTCTATCTAACTCCCGAGTGGCAGCTGAGCCCTGCAGAGCTGTGTGTGATGGAAGCCAAGGGGTTGGTCTACATGGCTGCACCCCACTGCACTGCAGCACTGTAGTTTGACACCCCTCAGTACCGTGTTCTCTCTGTCTCCATCTCTATCTCCGTCTCTCTCGCTCATTCGCTCTGTCTCTCTCTCTCTTTCAATGGAGTATATATTCTCCCATGGAGTATCTACAGAAGAACAAAAATATAAATGCAACAACATGTCCCATGTTTCACAAGCTGAAATGAAAGATCCCATAAATCTTCCAGATGAACAAAAAGTGTATTTCTCTCCAATTTTGTACACTAATTTGTTTACATCCCTGTTAGTGAGCATTTCTCGTTTGCCAAGATAATCCATCCATCTGACGTGTGTGGCATATCAAGAAGCTGATTAAACGGCATGATCATCCCACCGTACCTTCTCTGCTATGAAATCTGGTTTCAGAGCTGGTCATGGGTGCACCTCAGCCACGCTCAAGGTCCTAAACGATATCATAACCGCCATCGATAAGAGACAATACTGTGCAGCCGTATTCATCGACCTGGCCAAGGCCTTCGACTCTGTCAATCACCACATTCTTATCGGCAGACTCAACAGCCTTGGTTTCTCAAATGACTGCCTCGCTTGATTCACCAACTACTTCTCTGATAGAGTTCAGTGTGTCAAATCGGAGGGCCTGTTGTCCGGACCTCTGGCAGTCTCTATGGGGGTGCCACAGGGTTCAATTCTCGGGCCGACTCTCTTCTCTGTATACATCAATGAGGCCGCTCTTGCTGCTGGTGATTCTCTGATACACCTCTACGCAGACGACACCGTTCTGTATACTTCTGGCCCTTCTTTGGACACTGTGTTAACTAACCTCCAGACGAGCTTCAATGCCATACAACTCTACTTCCGTGGCCTCCAACTGCTCTTAAATGCAAGTAAAACTAAATGCATGCTCTTCAACCGATGGCTGCCCGCACCTGCCCGCCCGTCCAGCATCACTATTCTGGACTGTTCTGACTTAGAATATGTGGACAACTACAAATACCTATGTGTCTGGTTAGACTGTAAACTCTCCTTTCAGACTTACATTAAGCATCTCCAATCCAAAATTAAATCTAGAATCGGCTTCTTATTTCGCAACAAAGCATCCTTCACTCATGCTGCCAAACATACCCTCATTGACCTGCTGCAAAGAGGGAGAGATATAGAGAAACGATGATGGGGGAAGAGAGAAAGAGAGCGATATGGAGCGAGAAAGAGAGATAGAGGCCTCAAAATAGCAGTCTTTTGTGTGTTTGTTTTGGAGCCAAGTAGTACAACAAAACTGGGAAGCACCAGTTTTGAGGCTCGTGCCATTAAGAAACTCAATCAGTCCTTTTGTTGTTTGTTCCAAAATGGCTCTTTTTGATAACAGAATAACAGAAAGCATTTCTGTTGTTGTTTGTTTTTTCCCCCAGCATCTCGTTCCAGCATGTTTACCACACAGGACCTCACTGATAAAAAGAACATCTGGCTTTTATGCATAGCTGAAAGACTACACATGTATAATGCATGATGATCTGTAAGTCAGCCTAAACACAGACACTTGTACAGCCATATTTCTCTACAGCATCAACACACATAGACTGATTGTACAGCCATATTGCAATACATGTACAGTTGAAGTCGGAAGTTTACATACACTTAGGTTGGAGGCATTAAAACTCATTTTTCAACCACTCCACAAATTTCTTGTTAACAAACTGTAGTTTTGGCAAGTCGGTTAGGATATCTACTTTGTGCATGACACAAGTAATTTTACCAACAATTGTTTACACACAGATTATTTCACTTATAATTCACTGTATCACAATTCCAGTGGGTCAGATGTTTACATACACTAAGTTGACTGTGCCTTTAAACAGCTTGGAAAATTCCAGAAAATGATGTTGTGGCTTTAGAAGCTTCTGATAGGCTAATTTACATCATTTGAGTCAATTGGAGGAGTAGCTGTGGATGTATTTCAAGGCCTAACTTCAAACGCAGTGCCTCTTTGCTTGACATCATAGGAAAATTGAAAGAAATCAGCCAAGACCTCAGAAAAAACATTGTAGACCTTCACAAGTCTGGTTCATACTTGGAAGCAATTTCCAAATGCCTGAAGGTACCACGTTCATCTGTACAAACAATAGTACGCAAGTATAAACACCATGGGACCACGCAGCCGTCATACCGCTCAGGAAGGAGACGCGTTCTGTCTCCTAGAGATGAGCGTACTTTGGTGTGAAAAGTGCAAATCAATCCAAGAACAACCGCAAAGGACCTTGTGAAGATGCTGGAGGAAACCAGTACAAAAGTATCAATATCCACAGTAAAAAGAGTCCTATATCGACATAACCTGAAAGGCCGCTCAGCAAGGAAGAAGCCACTGCTCCAAAACCGTCATAAAAATGCCAGACTACGGCTTGCAACTGCACATGGGGACAAAGATCGTACTTTTTGGAGAAATTCTCTCTGGTCCGATGAAACAAAAATAGAACTGTTTGGCCATAATGACCCTCGTTATGTTTGGAGGAAAAAGAGGGAGGCTTGCAATCCCAACCGTGAAGCACGGGGATGGCAGCATCATGTTGTGGGGGTGCTTGATGAAAGAGGGACTGGTGCGCTTCACAAAATAGATGGCATCATGAGGGAGGAAATATTATGTGGAAATATTGAAGCAACATCTCAAGACATCAGTCAGGAAGTTAACGCTTGCTCGCAAATGGGTTTTCTAAATGGACAATGACCCTAAGCATACTTCCAAAGTTGTGGCAAAATGGCTTAAGGACAACAAAGTCAAGGTATTGGAGTGGCCATCACAAAGCCCTGACGTCAATCCTATAGAAAATTCCTGGGCAAAACTGAAAAAGCCTACAAACCTGACTCAAAAGGCCTACAAACCTGACTCAGTTACACCAGCTCTGTCCGGAGGAATGGGCCAAAATTCACCCAACTTACTATGGGAAGCTTGTGGATGGCTACCCGAAAAGTTTGACCCAAGTTAAACAATTTAACTTCTTAGGGAGCGGCTGCATAGGTGATGGTTTTGGAGAGTCTGGCGTGCCCAAAGTAAAATGCATGTATGTGAGTATAACAGAATTGATATAGCAGGTGAAAACCCGAGGAAAATCCATCCGGATTTGCAGTTTTTTTTGTAAATGAGCATCTTCTCCATTGTGCCTATTGCATACAACTTTATGTAGGACTGAGACTGCAGTACCTATGGCTTCCACTAGATGTCAACAGTCTATATACAAAGTATGGGAATTCTAGGAGTGACCAGAACAGATAGGAACAGGAAATTGTCAGGCGACCACTTTTGTAAACAAGGTTTGACGCACGCGAGATTGTGAAAGCGCACCACTTTATTTTTCTTTCCTATCGTTATCGTCCGGTTGAAATATTACAGCAAATATACCCAAAAGGATACCTAAGGATACATAAAAAATTATGTTTGACTTGTTTGTAGAAAGTGTATAGGTATAATTTGAACGTGTTCTCTTCATGGTTCAATGGGCGACTCAACGGTAGATTTTATGATCATAACACGGCAACCAAACGGAGATTTATAAATATAATAAATGACTTTTTCTAACAAAAGAAGCATGGATTGTCTTCGTTGGACACTTGGGAAGCCCTCAGCAGAAGTTCATCAAAGGTAAGCGATTTTATATTAGCGATTTTATGCTTTTTGTGAGACCTGTGTTGGGTTATGGATTTATGCTAATGCATAAATATTAGAGGTGCTACCCTCAAACAATCAAATGTTGTGCTTTCGCCGTAAAGCCTTTTTGAAATCTGACAACGCTGTGATATTGCCAAAAATCTGAGCTTTTGATGACTATGCAACACTTGTATATTGATGAATGTTTAATAATTCAACTTTTGGATTTTGAATTAGGCGCCCCACCACTCCGTAAGTAGTTAAAGGCAATGCTATCAAATACTATTTGGGTGTATGTAAACTTCTGACCCACTGGGAATGTGATGGAAGAATCTAATCTGAAATAAATAATTCTCTCTACTATTATTCTGACATTTCACATACTTACAATAAAGTGGTGATCCTAACTGACCCAAGACAGGGAATTTTTACTAGGATTAAATGTCAGGAATTGTGAAAAACTGAGTTTAAATGTATTTTGCTAAGGTGTATGTAAACTTCCGACTTCAACTGTACCTCTACCGGTATGCCATCAAGCCCTGGGTTTTTTCCAGACTGAAAGGATTTAACTTCACCGGCTCCAGCAGAAAAACTGACTGTTTTGGAGAGCCTGGCGTGCCCAAAGTAAAATGCCTCCCATTTAGGCCCAGAAAATGGGATATGCATATATTTAGTACCATTGGATAGGAAACACTCTGAATTTTCCAAAACTGTTAACCATTTGTCTGTGGGTCAATCAGAACGCATTTGGCAGGCAAAACCCTGAGGAATCTCTGTCCTGAAAAAAGTCATTTTGACACATTGCTCATTTTTGAGCCCCTCCCTATCCAAAATGACCATATATAGGCATGTGAACTCAGTGCACGTCGCTTCCTTATGATGTCATCAACCACGAGACGGTGTTTTACTCCATCTTGGGGGAATTTCGGCCATTGATAAACAGCATGGAACGAGAGACCACGCTATGAAAACTCTTCAGAGTGCGCGTGCATGAGAAGCGCTGTGCCTTATTTATCGTTTTTAGCGTTCAGTCCGGCTGATTTATAATAGTACATATACGTAAAAGGGTTCCTAAGGATACATTTAAAACTATGTTTGATTGTTTTTGGACAAGTTTATAGGTATAATTTTAACGAGTCGGCGCCGAGTTTCAAAGGAGTAATGGAGGCTGTCGTTTCTGATTATAACGCATGAACCAAATGGAGGATTTATGGATAAAAGACGTTACTTTTTCTAACAAAAGAACCATGGATTGTCTTCGTTGGACACTTAGGAAGACCTCAGCAGAAGTTCTTCAACAGGTAATTACTTTGTTTTCGCTGTGAAATGTGTTATGTGTGTGCCATGATTGCTAATCGATACATGGCTATTGGAAAATATGTGAGGTGCTACCCTCAAACAAATGAATGTGCTGCTTTTGCCGTAAAGCCTTTTTGAAATCTGACAACGCTGTGATATTGCCTAGAAACAGAGCTTTTGATGAGTATGGAACACTTGTATATAGCTGGATGTTTAATAATTCAATTTTCGGATTTTAAATCTGGCGCTACAGGTTTGCGCTAGTAGTGTCGGGATGATCCCCGCTAGCGACCCACTGGTATTTGAGTCGTTAATAGCCTCAAAAAGTTATTCCTCTGTAATTTGGCCTTTGCACTGATCATTCTGTACATTTGTTAATTTTCCATTTTTTTATATTATTTGGAAATAGTTCCTTACCGTAAACGACCAAGTGGTATAAGAAGATATTTTTCCATCTGATCGACACTGCTATCCTCAACGGCAGCATAGTTCACCGCCAACTAACAGGTGAGATGATTACTGAACAAGGTATTTTTGTAATTGGATATACAGTCACATACAAATACATAATGCAATTATAGTGACAATATCTCACCCACCTACCCACTGCCTCATCATCCTCTAACTTGCCTCATCCTCCCCACTCCCTCATAGGTAAAGTAATTACCTATCAAAATTATAGAGAACCTCATTAGAGAGCTGCTGGAGGAGCACCACACCCCTCGGCACCCATCCACTGGGGGTCGCCCTGCTGCGGACAATCCCCTATGCCTCACTGCTCGGCATTTTCCCTGCAAAGTCCCTCAAACTGCTGCTCAAGGTTGCCACACACGGAGGCACTGCAAAGTCTGCCTGTCTGGCACCAGGAGAAGTAAGCAGAGGAAGTTGACAAAATACATGTGTTTAGCTTGTGATACACCTCTATGTGTTTCACCATGCTTTGAGGAGTATCATATGCTCAAGCACTATTGAGCACATCTGCAGCAATAAGTGACTGACTGACCTGACAGGTGGCTTGACAGGTGACCTGCCATGATACTATGCCTTCAGAGGTGCAGTTGTTGTTCAGTCACTGCATGAATATTAAATATGGGTTATGCATATTCAGTTTTTTTTGTTGTTGAACCAACCACCACCAATACTGCAATAAAATTGACGACTATTACATATTGGCCTATGTGTTTTCTTGCTGAGTTTTCATCCAGTAAAGCTGTTAACTACTTAGGGAGTGGTGGGGCGCTAGCACTCCCGACACTACCCGGTGAAATGCAAGGCGCCAAATTCAAAATCCAAAAGTCAATATACAAGTGTTGCATAGTCAAATCATAATCAAAAGCTCTGCTTCTTGGCAATATCACAGCGTTATCAGATTTCAAAAAAGGCTTTACGGCGAAAGCACTACATTTTATTGTTTGAGGGTAGCACCTTACATATTTTTCCATTAGCATAAATTCATAAACCATCGCGGTTCACACAAAACACATTTCACAGTGAAAACAAATCCCTTACCTTTTGAAGAACTTCTGCTGAGGGCTTCCCAAGTGTCCAACGAAGACATCCAATGGTTATTTTGTTGGTTGGCGCATTATGTTCATAAACTACAGCGTCCACTCGCCCATTGAACCGTGAAGAGAACTTGTTCAACCTATACCCTTGTCCAAGAACAATCAAACATCATTGATAATGTATCCTTAGGAACACTTTATGTATATTTACTATAATATTTCAACCGGATTATAAACTGGACGATAGGAAAGGAAAAAACCACAGCATGCGCGAGCCCGTGAACGCGTATCCTCTTCTGTTTACATCCGATGACCACTTCGAAATTCTTCTTCTATTACCATCCAAAGCAACTAAACATCATCAAACACTGTCTAGAGACTGTTGACATCCAGTGGAAGCAATAGGTACTGCATTCTTTCTCCCATATATGGTCATTTTCAATAGGGAGGTGTTCAAAATGAGGCAATGTGTCAAATACACTTTTTCCAGGACAGAAATTCCCTGGGTTTTCGCCTGCTATATCCATTCTGTTATACTCACAGACAATATTTTAACACTCTTAGAAACTTCAAAGTGTTTCCTATCCAATAGTACTAATTATGTGCATATCCTATTTTCTGGGCCTGAGCGGGAGGCATTTTACTTTGGGCACGCCAGACTCTCCAAAACCGTCACCTCGGGAGCCGCTCCCTAAGAAGTTAAGGAGTGTACGCTAGCATACAAAAGCTGGCCTCAATCTTCAGCTCGAAAGATGTCCAGTTCCAGTTATGATATTGACAAATACTGTTCGTGGTTTCTGAAAGTACAGAATAAAGAGGACTTATTCATTAGAATACAATATCAGGATATAGTAATAAAACAATATTACAAAGAAGTAACATAATAAAACACTGCTATAAAAATAGAATACTGCATTGACAAAATTGGGCCAATTGTGTGCCGCCCTATGGGACTCCCAAACACAGCCAGTTGTGAAACAACCTGGATTCGAACCAGGGTGTCTGTAGTGATGCCATAGACCGCTGCGCCACTTGGGAGGCATAAGGCCGGGGTAGCTTCAAAATACAACATAAGCTAATACTTCTCTGACGCAACTAGCATTGTTTTACAGAGCTGATAGAAGAATGTAGCTAGCTACCTAAGCAAGATTGAATATAACACTATAAAGGTTATGAAATGAGTAACGTTACCTCACCTGTCCGCGGTTATAAGGAATATACACAAATATATGATGCTCCATAAATACAGTGAGCTACAATAGAAACGACATAACACGACATACTGAAACTGTTATAACGTAATAAGGCACTTACTTTGATAGAAACGCACACATTTCCAAAGTTATTATTAGTAACGAAAACAACAATGACTGTGATGCTGGCAAAAGAAGGAAAATGTGAACAAGTGTCAAAGTCACCATTATTAGTCAGTTGTACAACCAAATGCCTTCAACCGAAATGTGTCTTCCGCATTTAACCCAACCCCTCTGAATCAGAGATCAGAGAGGTGCGGGGGGCTGCCTTAATCGACATCCACGTCTTTGGCGCCCGGGGAACAGTGGGTTAACTGCCTTGTTCAGGGGCAGAACGACAGATTTTTCCTTGTCAGCTTGGGGATTCGAACCTGCAACCCTCCGGTTACAAGTCCAACGCTCTAACCACTAGGCTACCTGCCGCCCCCCAGATCCTGTGCAGATCCTGTTCCGATGCGAGATGAGAAAATGTCTGCAGACTTGAACTGCACAAACAATTAGGAAGTGCTTGGGGAATTTTGTCCGGGTCAGAAATGTCCTAAAAATGTAATTGTCCGCAAAAGTAAAAATGACTATTTTTATGTGAATGAACGAGGAGCCGGAACACAGCTCAATTCAAACTGTTCTTAGAAAATAAAAACTTTTTAGAAAATCATTGGAAGTTGAAACAGCATATGCTAAATGCTAAATTCTTTGTTTTGAGGGCAGCGCGGATTAAATGTATTGTTGAATAACAATCACATTCTATTATGGAGAGAACGTCATAACATCATCACGTGCATAAAATAACTCACGCTGGTGCGACCATTAGAGATATTTGGAACTCACACATGAAAGGGTTAAAATATCATTCGGAGAATCATAGTTGACTCTGTCTTCAGTAACAAGTTTCTGCAAATTATTTTTGTTAGCGATCCTGTATTGGAGATTCAAGAATATTGTTTTGCATTTTTCTCCATATTCCATCCAGTTTGATTTATTTTTGTAATAGATTACATTAGATCATTCTTGAATAAGTTCATCAAGTTCTTTTTATTTTTCCTCTAACTTATTTTGTATCTCTGTAGTATCGTTTTTATTGCTATCTACCTGTACTATTAGTTCATGGATTTCCCTTGTTAGTCTTGTCTCTTTAGCCAGAAACTGCTTTTTTATTATTGGTGAATATTGAATTGAATGACCTCTGAAGGTTCATTTAAAGGTATCCCAAACAATAAGGGGATTTTCTGAACCTATATTATACTGGGAAAATTCTGTTATAAATGATTTTGTCTTAGTTGAAAATAAGTTGTCCTCCAGCAAACTTTGATTCAATTTCCAATATCCCCGGCCACGTGGAAAATCTATAAGAGTTATATGAATGCCAATTAGATGATGATCCGATCGCATTCTGTCTCCTATTAAAACTTTTTTCACCTTTGATGCAAGAGAGAAAGAGACAAGATTAAGTCTCCTCCATGTATATCTCACTAGGTTGGGGTTTTTAGTCTCCAAATATCCACTATTTCTAATGTGTCCATAATATTTGTGATTTCCTTAAGGGCAGAGTGATGATAGTTTGTAGAGTGATTACCTTTATGGTCCATTGAGATACTTAACACTGTGTTATAGTCTACTACCCTAATGATTTGATCATTTGTTGCCTGTAAGATCAATACATTTGTATAAATGTTTTCGAAGAAGTATGGATCATCCTAATTTGGACCATATAGATTAATGAGCCAAATCTCTTTTTTGTCCACTTTCATATTCAAAAGGATCCATCTTCCTTGCGAATCATTCCTGACTATTTGCACATTCAGATCAACATTTTTGTTAATTAATATCATTGCACCTTTTGAGTTCCTTTGTCCATGACAGAAAGTTATTTCCCCACCCCATTCCTTTTTCCACACAACTTCATCTAAGGATGTAGAGTGAGTTTCCTGTAAACAGTATATGTTATATTCCTTTTCTTTTAGCCATGTAAAGACTGATCTTCTTTTTTTATAATCTGCTAAACCGTTACAATTATAGCTGGCTATACTTATTTCACCCCTTACCATAACTAGATACTATTCTCAGTCTAAAGACCATAATTAGTGCTTATAAAGTTATTGCCATCAGAGGTACTATGAGGGTCAAAACTAGAGCTTTCAAATGTCTAATATTTAGAATTCAAGAAATAGGTTCTAGCAATATTTTCTTTATTCCCTTGCCTGTTTGCCTGTGAGCCAATGCCACAGATGTTAGACAATTGAGACAAGATATTATGTGTGTAGTAAATCTGAGTAGGTTGTTGTGTATGATATTAGATGTAATTTAGTGAGTGTGTACGATGTCTGTATAAGAGTAAGACTATAATGTGTGATGTCCAAATAACAAATAACTCTGCCAATTTGCATGGTTGAGTGTCTATGTGTGTAAGATGTAGTGCGTATAGCCTTAATATTCATGATGATAATTGTAATCCATATCATATCACCGTCATAGTTGCATCATAATTACCTTTAACATCATTGAAAAACACATCCCAGCATTTCCATAGCAATTGACGTTTCACATGATCCTGAAAGAGACCTTGCATTACTCTAGAGATGGCTTCACTACAGTACAAATGTATTCCGTACAATATGTTATTATTCCCCACTGCCCCTATTCTGATATATCTTCTCCTTGCTTGTTGTAAACATGTAAGTATGTAAACTTGTAGACAAATACATAAAAAAGATAAACAATAAACATATTAAATTATTAAACAGTTCTCGACAGTAGAGAGAGAGAGAATAGAAAAGAGAGAAAGAGAGAGTGAGAGATAACAGCGAGATCAGGTGTGTATGTATAAGTCTGTATGTGTAAGCGAGCATGTAATTGAGTGTGTGTATTCATATCCACTTCATAGTGTTCAGATATTTTTACAGTTCCCATACTTTCTTTTTTTCGTAACCTGAAGTCCCTGTAGAATTTACTACAGCCATGGTGTAATGGAGCTGTCTTGGAATTGCTGTCGATCTATAAAGTGTTTGTCCACAACGAGAAAGGCACGCTTACCCTTCTCCCTTTGTTGCCTTTGTACCGGACACAGTCTCTTACAATGTTCGTTTATCTCCCTTGGAAATTGGTCATTGAGACCGAATGTGGTCCCTTTAAGCTCCCTTCCCTTGCTTTTGATCAGCTCCCTTTGTTGGTAGTGTTCAAATTTTGCGATGATCGGTCGGGGACCATTGGTCTTGTCGCTCTGAGCTCCAAGTCTGTGTACTCGGTGGAAAGCCACCTTGTTTACAGTCTCTATTGGAAGTTTCAAGGCGGATTGCATGAATTCTCTGATCGCGCCCTCTGGATTATTGGATGCGTCTTAAGGAATCCCAGGAAAAAATATATTTTCAAGCATTCTACGACTTTGTATGTCTAGTAGCGAAATTTCTGACACCACCCTGTATGATGTTCCACAGGCATACTAATAGATGAAGACCAGAATCTTCACTTCGTGCTCCCAGCCATAAAGCTTTTCCCTGGGGAGCATCTGAAAGGCAGCTTGCATTGTTTCCCAAGTAAGTCTGAAGTCCAGTCGGATATCTTTATCCCCCTATAAATGATGGTCATGTCACTTTTGCTGAGCAGTTATCAAAATACATTATATTTAATAGATCTTAGAAAAGATTGATGCCTTTCTTGAATCATTTATACCAGGCCATTGCCAGCCTCATTGTGTAGTAGAGCTGTGTTTTTGTTTTTTATCGTATTACTGGACATAGACAGAGGGTGTCACTAGTAAAAGTAACTCAATGTTAACTGAAGATACTATTAGCTGACCTGTCTAGCTAGCTATCTCTCACTAGGTACAGTAGCAACTTGCATCGGTAGTGTACAAAGCAATGATCTGACAAAATGCTGCCTGTTGTTGCCATGCAGCCCTCCTCCTCGCCATCCGTCACCTCTGCGGTGCCCTCCTCATTGTAGCCTGACGAGAGACAGCCAGGAGGATCACTTCCCTCCTCCTCACAGCATCCACTCTTTCCTTTTTTATTTATTAGGTACATAAATTCCAGCACAATCTTTCTACTGAGTATCACCGAGCTAGCAAGCTTGAAGCCAAAAACAAGATCACGAGCAAGCTCGCTTGTGCTAATGCCGGGAAAATAGGACATACAGTGCATTCCAAAAGTATTCACACATTTTGTTGTGTTACAAAGTGGGATTAAAATGGATTTAATTGTTATTTCTTTGTCAATGATCTACACAACATACTCTGTAATGTCAAAGTGGGAGAAAAATTCAAAAATAAAACACTATAGCTTGATTAGATACTGTAAATAGGGCTTAGCACAGTAAAACACAGTAAACAGTAAACATTGCCAATGTAAACTAAACATGTGTAACAACTGTCCAGCGAAGACAAGAACACTGGCCAGCGAGACCAGTGCAGGACAACAGAACTAATTCACATTGTAAATATGAAAATAGAATGCAGTATTTCAGAACATGACCTACCAATTGCATGTCAATATCATACTGGGAAGAATTGATGTTTGCAATCTCCCCCTATCTGCATGCGTAGCCATAGCCAATAACATAACACCTTATTGACATCTGACTTGAACAAACCAATTAGAATACATAAACATCAAATACATATTTCTGCAGTGTCAAGTGGAAACATAACCAACTCTGTTACACATGCAATATTTTATTGTTGACATTGGGTACATCTTCATGCAATTTGAATTTACCGACGTAGCAATCAAATACCTCAAGCTAGCTTTGTTGACACCGGCTGCGGCCAGCGCTGTGTGATGACGCGGTTTCATGTTTAGGTTGGAGGTCAGTACCATAATGACGTAAAGTATATTTCAAATGTGATGAATTTTAAGCGCTCTGCGTTCTCCCATACTAGACAGTATGCTCTCTTAGGTGTTCTTGGAAAATCACCCTTGAAAGAACGGGAGAATGCAGGACGCAAATGCGTATTTTGAAACACAACCCATGTGTTTGATGTGCTTGATACCATTCCATTGATTCCATTCTAGCCATTACCATGAGTCCGTCCTCCCCAATTAAGGTGCCACCAGCCGCCTGTGGTCTGTGTGTGCGTTTAATAATTATTTTGCTCCCCCAAATATCATCTATATACCTCTATGTATGTAAATCACTGTCTAACACTTCATATCTAACATGGATATGAATCAGCTATTCCACAGCTGAATTGATAGAATTCTTGTTGTATATTATTGGGTGATTATATAACATTTAACATGTTAAAGCTTGAACCGATGGGAAATATACATCATTCCACAAAGTACACCATCTGGTAAGCAATGCTAAAAAGCACTTAGTTGTTCGTCGTCATTTCAAATGAATAAAAGAATAGCGGATATTCTTTATGTTAACTGTAAGTAGATGTCCGTGCAAGGGAGGAGCAGTCATGCACCTGACCTACATATACAGTATATAATGAGAGTGTAATTTAAAATAATTCAACTGACTTTCTATAGCTTTTTAACTATACTGACGTAAATATGAGATTTGGTCTCTGTGTCAACAGATATGGGGACCCCCTTGTCTGTCTCTCCCTCCCTGGCCAGGTGGCTGACACTGGCTGTATGGTAACTATGACAGAAAGGGAGCATGGAAACTGCATGTGAGTGTGTGTTTGTGTGTGTGTGTGCGTGCGTGAAGCCTGAGTGTGTGCCTTGGTACCCTCATTAACTTCCTACAGCTTCCTCCTTCCCTGGCATCACATTTCTGCCGATCTGGGGCACATGCCAGTTCTGCGGAAGAGGGGAGAAGTGCCACAGTGTCACTATACTGTCACAATTGTTTGTTCCCTCTTTTCCTCCCTACCTCCTTTGCTCCCCTCCCTGGCTGGCACACCTGCCCTGCTAGCCGTGTCAGGTTTGATACCCGAGCCGTCATGAAGCCCTCAGTGTATAGGGACCATAATTACCCTCGGCTCAGTGTAATCCCTTGTCTCCCAAACAATGGCTTCCTCTTTACACAGCAGCAGTAAACAGATCAAAACAAATCACTGTGACTGCGTCCCACTTTGCACCTTATTACCTAGTCAAAAGTTGTCTGGTCAAAAGCAGTCTGCTAAATACAAAATAAGGTACCATTTGGGATCCAGCCTGTGACACCTCTTGCGCCAGCCTCTCGATATGGATGCTTTGCTCGAGTCAAAATGGGCCTGTTCATAGAGATGTCTGTGTCTGTCTGTCAGAAGGGTTTTCTAATGGCATCCTAACGTTCTAACTGCTTGTTGGAATTATATGGCCCAACCTCTGTCTCATTTGGGAATTTGGACTGATCCCTGGTGTCGTGTCTTTGCTATGCCGGATTAAGTGATATGACATGCTATTTATTAAAATAATTTATCTGTAATTAATAATACCTGATTAAGCTAATCAGGTAAATGTAATTAACTAGAAAGTCGGGGGAACCACTGAAAAATGTTTATAGAGCTGCTGTCTTCCGAATAAACTCTTAAAGACCTGGTAGTCTTTTAGATCAATAGCAGTCAATTATTAATCGTCACCTTATTCAGTCTCATCTGAAGGTCGTAGAATTCTTCTTCACGATCCCTGGCTAACAAGTTGACTTTGGGGTGGCAGGGTAGCCTAGTGTTTAGAGTGTTGGACTAGTAACCGAAAGGTTGCATGTTCAGTTCCCTGAGCTGACAAGGTACAAATCTGTTGTTCTGCCCCTGAACAGGCAGATAACCCACTGTTCCTAGGCCGTCATTGAAAATAAGAATTTGTTCTTAACTGACTTGCCTAGTTAAATAAAGGTCAAATAAAATTAGCAATACAACATTTTGTTTGATTATTTATTTACTAAATACCAAAATAAATAACACAGAATTACATATACACAGGATGGATCATACATTGATTGCTAATTATGTCATACAAGAAAACGTCCCTAGCGGACGGTATTGATATGACGGCTGGTTACACAAAGAAAGGGGGGTTGGGTTTGAATGAAAGCACGGGAAGACTGAGGAACAAAGGGATTGGGTCTCTATCGGACCTTATGAAGCTATGCTATCGTAAATACATTATCTTATGCGTTCTAAATAACCACCCAATTGGAAAAGGAAAATGCAAGAAATATTTACTCTGAGTTGCGCTTCAATAGATTGGTCGTAGATGGAAGGCTGGGTTGCCCAACAGAGATCTCCCTCGTCCTTTGAAGAATATGTCTTGTGGTAGAATGGGTACGTTGTAGTACCTTCGTTGTGTGGAAGAGCGGATACATTGTAGTACCCTGTCTTTCTGAAAAGATTGTACATCCTTTCCTAGCCCACATTTACAGCTGCTGCTGCTAACTCGCCGTCTAGGATGTAGCAATTCTTTAGGGGAATAAGAGTTAAAAGTTCATACCAAGTTGCCATACTGTAAGCTCATGCTATATTCTGTCCGGTATAGTCGAAATTCATCCTTCCAGCGTGTCGATTGTCACCTCCACGTTGAAATTTGCCCTTTTAAACGTATGGACAGCAGACCTCACGTCATCAGGAACACAGTGTTAATTTCGTTAGGTTGTAGTTGTTCAATCATTCGCAACCAGAGCTCACGCTGAGGTTGGCTTAGTTCTGTAGTTGATATTAACCCTTTTAAATGTATTGATAGCAGTCCTCACATCATCGGGAACATCAGTTGACTTTCGTCAAAGGACTTTTAGTTTAGTTTAGTTTATTAGTTTATAATGACGTGGACAGTCCCTTTTGATAAAAAGAGCAGCTTTAGCCTCTATGGCTAATTTCCAGCTGTAGTCCTCGGCCAGTTGTCAATAGGCATACATCAAATAGTAGTGGTAAAGTGGTAGTGGTAAAGAGAAGGGCGTTCACTTGGGCGGGGCCACTGAGTGAGCAGAGTTTACTTTATGAAACCAATTCTCTCATTTAGAAGCTAAAATTAAATTGAATCTTTTCACAAATAGTTTCATATTTAAAAATTTTAATTGCACAACAATTCCATGTGAATCTGATAACTAGAATGTGTAGACTTTCCAAGATACAGTTTATGTCATCCTATCATCAGTAATAATGTCTCAGACGACAACTGATCTGACGTCATATTCTTTAAAACTACTTAGGGAGTGGTGGGACGCTAGCGCTCCCGACACTCCCCGGTGAAATGCAAGGCACCAAATTCAAAATCCAAAAGTTGAATTATTAAACATTTATCAATATACAAGTGTTGCATAGTCATCAAAAGCTCTGCTTCTTGGCAATATCACAGCATTGTCAGATTTCAAAAAGGCTTTACGGCGAAAGCACTACATTTGATTGTTTGAGGGTAGCACCTCCAATATTTTTCCATTAGCATAAATTCATAAGCAATCACGGTTCACACAAAACACATTTCACAGCAAAAACAAATCAATTACCTTTTGAAGAACTTCTGCTGAGGGCTTCCCAAGTGTCCAATGAAGACAATCCATGGTTCTTTTGTTAGAAAATGTCATTTATTATATCCATAAATCTCTGTTTGGTTGGTGCGTTATGATAAGAAAATACAGCATCCACTCGCCCATTGAAACGTGAAGAGAACTCGTTCAACCTATACCTATAAACTTGTCCAAGAACAATCAAACATCATTGATAATGTATCCTTAGGAACACTTATGTATATTTTGTACAATATTTCAACCGGAATATAAACTGGGCGATAGGAAAGGAAAAAAACATTGCGCATTCTCTTCTGTTGACTTCTGTGTGACCACTTCCTAATTCTTCTTCTATTGCCATCTAAATCAACTAAATAGAATCCAAACAGTGTCTAGAGACTGTTGACATCCAGTGGAAGCAATAGGTACTGCATTCATACTCCCTTATATGGTTATTTTCATAAGGGAGGGGTTCAAAATGAGGCAATGTGTCAAAATCACTTTTTCCAGGACAGAAATTACTCACAGACAATATTTTAACACTCTTAGAAACTTCAGAGTGTTTCCTATCCAATGGTCCTAATTATGTGCATATCATATTTTCTGGGCCTGAGTGGGAGGCATTTTACTTTGGGCACGCCAGGCCCTCCAAAACCGTCACCTCGGGAGCTGCTCCCTTAGAACTTAACAAAGGGCTTTCCAAGAGTCAAATCTGTACTGTAGAGTAGAGAGAGGAAAAGGGGAAAGGTATTTATGGGGGTCATAAAACTCACTGACAGGGCAACGTCATGACACTGGGCTCTCACCTCTTGAACAGGATCTTTGATCACCTTGTTGCAGGAGAACTTTCCTGCAATTCAGGACATTTAAAACGTATAGTGTTTTTGAGGTTTAAAAAGGTTTCTGAAGTTTGTAACTTACAACTTGATTATTCTCTTATGAAAAACTCCTTAAAAAAATGTCCATTGACTACAATCCACATAATAATTCACATTTCCTGTTGCTGCAGGATTATTTTCTGCTTTAATAAAGTGGCTCAAATTAAGATCCTAATCTGTATGTAACCACATACAGGTCTTCCTACACAAACAACGCCACACAGTACTGAGTTCAGGCTTAATCAGAGGGCCACTGGTTACTTAGAAATATTAATTAATAATTTAATGGAAATATAGGTTTATTGTTCCGCCTACCTAATTTTCGGGTGCCATGATGACACCCATTAGAAGTGATAGTGATCCGAGACGACTAACTATCTGAGTCCAAAATATTTTTTGCACTACTTTGACCAGGGAATATGGTGCCATTTTGGATGCCACATGCTGACAGAAACACTGCCTGTCCCTGCAAAGCTGCAAAGCTTCAGTACATGACTGGGAAGACGTCCAAAGCCCTTGGTAAATAAAGAGGGAAAGATGAAATGTGAGCGACAGAAAGGCGAGACAGCTGAACAAACGCAATGACTTCGAAAATGGGACTAACAGCTCCCCGCTCTGGCTCATCCCCCCACTCTTTACACAATCAACCGTGTAAATTATTGAAATATCATGAAAAATAAATTGATCCATGAAAAATGCCCCAATTATGCATTTTAGCTGCATATATCCAGTGTTATTTTTTTTCTTCTGTGGTAATGAAAAATAATAGGATGTTTGTTTAGAAAACAGCACATGCGAAGGAGGGGTGTATGTGTGTGTGTGCGCATGTGTGCATGCGCATCTGCATGTGTGTGTGCGGGCGTGTGTGTGAAGGAATGTTTCAGAGAGCGTATTGAAGCCACTATAAGTCCTAAACAGAGAGGACTTAGTCCACATTAAACAGATAATTGTCGGTCTCTTTTTATCTGAGGAATAAAACCAGATGAACTTGATGTGGCTCAATCCCAATAGAACCAGAGATTTCTCTCTCTCAATTTCAATTCAAGAGGGCTTTATTGGCATGGGGAACATATGTTTACATTGCCAACAAGTGAAATAGATAATAAACTTAACAGTAAACAGTAAACATTACACTCACAAATGTTTCAAAGGAATAGAGACATTTAAATGTCGTATTATGGCTATATACAGTGTTGTAACAATGTGCAAATAGTTAAAGTACAAAAGTGAAAATAAATAAACATAAATATGGGTTGTATTTACAATTATGTTTGTTCTTCACAATCTTGCTCCTGTGATGGCACACTGTGATATTTCACCTAATAGATATGGGAATTTATGAAAATTGTATTTGTTTTCAAATTCTTTGTGGGTCTGTGTAATCTAAGTGGCATATGTGTCTCTAATATGGTCATACATTTGGCTGGAGATTAGGAAGTGCAGCTCAGTTTACACCTCATTTTGTGGGCAGTGTGCACATAGCCTGTCTTCTATTGAGAGACAGTTCTGCCTACAGTGGCCTCTCTCAATAGCAAGGCTATGCTCACAGAGTCTGTACATAGTCAAAGCTTCTCTCTCTCTCCCTTCCTCCCTCTAGTCATGTTTAGTTTTGAAGCAGACGGTTGAATGAATAAATACTACAGGAGAGGTATGAAGCAGCAGGCTGAATGAATGAGTACTACAGGGGAGGTATGAAGCAGTAGGCTAAATGAATGAGTACTACTGGATAGGTACTGTATGAAGCAGCAGGCTGAATGAATGAGTACTACAGGAGAAGTATGAAGCAGCAGGCTGAATGAATGAGTACTACAGGAGAGGTATGAAGCAGAAGGGAGAGGAAGAGAGAACTAAAGGCCCATGCTAAATGTCCATTGTTTTATACCGTTTGAGGCTTTATCCTTATGGTCTCCTGCAACTCCCTCCTCAAAGAGCTGAATCCCTGGGAGTCTGTGGTGCTTTGAGCCAGCAGTACCCACCAACCCCTCTTCCTCTGGTCTTTACATCCTTAGATCTCCTTGATTATAATGAGGCCCGCTCCCCTCTGAGGTAGGTTGTGTCCCAAATGGCACCCTTGATCGTGGTTATGCCATTAGCTGGCCAAAAGTAGGCCGCATGAAAATAACAATACTGTGAATATAACTGTGTGTTAGTGTGAGTTTTCAGTGAATTTATGTAAAAACTAATCTGCATTTTCTCAAAAATGAATTCTCATCAACAAAATAGTGATCAGGTTAAGATCCTACATCTGTAGTGCATCCCATCCTTTTCCCACGGGGCCTAGGTTAAAAGTAGTGCACTATATAGGGAAAAGGGTACCATTTGGGATGCATATGTAGTGTAAAGGAGGTGCTGTGTAAGGCTGTTGAACACCAGTGACCCCTGCTTTCCCCCCTGCCTCCCCTGCCTCCCCCACCCTTCTCAGGTGGTCGTCTCTGGCTGTCTCTAATGTTTTATTAACCAAGTTCAGAGGTTCACGCTCTTCAGAGAGATCACTGTAGCCTGTCAATCTAGTGTTAAAGTGGGCTGCTGCTGTATAGCGCTGTGGTGGACTGGGACCTGCATGGCTGCACATATCACACACTGTACATCGATATACAGATTTCTGGGATTGTCTCTTACAGCATGTTGACAATACAATACAGCCGTTGGAAAATCAGATGAAATCTGTGAAGGCCTTGGATCTGTTGTTATTTTAAGGATATTACAAAAACATCGTCACACTGTGTTTTTTCAGTCCATATGTAGATGCTCTACAGATGGTAATACTTTCAACAAACTATCGCTAAGGTTATGTTTAGGGTTAGGATAAGGTTTAGAATAAGGGTTAGGGTAAAGGTTAAGGTTAGAGTTAAGGCTAGGGTTAGGGTAAGGGTTAAGTTTAGGGTTAAGATAATGCTTAGGGTTAGGGCTACGGTTAGGGTTAGTATATAGCTAGTTGAAATTGTACTTATAGTCTGTATGTAATCTGTAGAGAATGTACAGATGGACTATCCAAATAAATTATCAGAACATCAGAACATGTAGTGGACAGTATGAGATTATAACAATATGTTGTGGTACTAATGAATATGTAATAGTAGTACTGTAATAAAATAATTTATCTGTACAGTAGCAGTAGTATTAACCAGCTGTACTAATGAACCCTGTCATGTAGGCCAGATGAAGACGTGCCATTCAGTAATAACTGTTAACTGTTATGTTCCTGTGTGTGTGGGAGTTGTGTGTATAGTATTAAGCGTGTGTATTTCACAGCAGCATAGGAAATGATGGCATAGTCAGAAGTGACAGTAGCACCCCTGACACAGGAAGGTAGAGGGGAGACATGGGGGTGTGTACCTCCGAAAGCGGAGAAGGAGAAAGCGTGCCCCTGTGGAGAGGATCAGAGAGTGGGGTGTCACTTCACCATAGAGACCTTCACCTGCCTAGTGAGCCCACGATGCCCACCTCACATGTCTCTCTCCCTTCCTTCCTTCCGTCCTTCCTTGGAGAAATATCTTGAAGGACTGAATAACAGATTATAAAAGCATTCATTGAAGCCATTGAAAATACATATGACATACACTCGTATTTACACTCACACGTGACTCAAGCCCAATACATTTTCCTATATGAATGTTTAATAAATTAAATTAAGTAGTGTCGCACACTCTATATATGAAATCCCAGTAAATTATTAGGTAAATCACCAATGTGTCAGCATCAATGTACCTTCTTCAGGGTAATGTCTTGAATGTTAACATAACATTCATTTTACACAGCATACAATACTGTATTTTCTATTAATGAAGTCAAACTAATGGATCAAATATTTTATCTCATTGGCATTGTCTCTGCTGGTTGCTGTCCTCTTCAAAACCCCTGTAGAATATATTTGCATCCCAAATGGAAACCCATTTGATCCATTTAGTGCAGTACTTTTGACCAGGGCCCCTAGGGCTCTATATAGGGAATAGGGTGCCATTTGGGACACAGATATGTAATTAGACTCGAGCACAAGTGGAAAGCGGTGTTATCATACCTGGTTCCTTGTAGGGGACGGCATGCAGAGCGCAGGGGAATGAGATTATGATACAGTACATCTCTTTATATTCTGCTCCATACCGGCAGAAATACCAGATTTATTCTGCAAGGACGAGCAAGAGGTGCTGGTGTCGACCGCAAACCCCTCTTAGCAGTTAGAGAGAGTGAAAGCATGAGAGGGAGAGACAGAGAGAGGGACAGGGAGAGAAAGAGACAGAGAGAGGGACAGGGAGAGAAAGGAAGAGAGAGAAAGTTCGGGAGGGAGGGGACTGGTAATTAGAAGCGTTAGGAAAAGGCATGCGGAGCGGGCTGCTTCCAACATCTCTGGGTCCACTAACGTATCCTATTATGATTTGTGGGCATGTTCAGCCAGAAGGCCCCCTAGTCATTCCATTGCTGGTGGTAAATATGAGGCGCTTGCCACGTTAACATCCTCTCAGGTATTCAGGGGAGATGGGGGAAAGTGGTCTCGCTTCACGCACACACAGGCATGTACAGATACATGCTTAGGCCAGATGGGCATGAGAACACAGACATATACACACACACACACACACGTTGAGCACACAGGCCATTCATACACGTGCGTGCACATACACACGTGCGCGCACACACAGACACACACACAAACACATAGTTATAGGTGCAGTCTATATGAAACATCTGTTCTCTTCCTGAATTAGACCCACAGTGGAATCCAGACAAGCTATCATCCTCTGCCTTAAAGAGCATTGTGTGTGTGTGCCTTAGAAAGTAGGATCTGGTGGGGGGATTAGCTTGGAGACCGATTACACACCTTCTTATACACACCTTATGAATTACAGCCAATCAGTTCCATCATCATAGCCGTCATCACACTCATTCCAATTCAGTCTATTTGACCTGAGTATCAATTTGAAGTAATCCACATCACTATCCAGTCTCTTGTCGTCTGTCATTATCAAGTACACTGAAAGTCCAACTCACAAACCCAATGAATGTTTCATTAATTTAATTGTTACACTCTCATTTTTCTTTCACAGCACTAAATACACATGATGGCCATCCGGACAGACTACCACTACCAGACTTTCCCTCGTCCAAATGTACCCTGTTTTGGAACAACAATGACAAGAAAGCTTTTCTCTATGTCCCTGAGCGGCCAGGCTCCGGAGAGGGAAGTGACATTTAGTAAGAGCTAAAACAATGGAGCAGCAGTGCTTTAATGTGTCATAAGACGTCCTCTAAACATGGCTTTTCCATCTGAGAGCGTCTCCAGGCTGAGTCAAGTGCACTAACTGTGCATGAAAGAGTATGGTCCCCCTCAGGACCACCAGGCCTGATACCCACAAGAATAAACTGGCCTTTAACTCTACAGAGCTCCGAAGAGCAGAAAATACATCAGGCCTGTTTTAAAGCTCCCTGTGCCACAGGAAAAGAACAACACCAAACTCTGGCTCTATATTTCTGGAAGTATTTGACTGAGGATAACCTTCTTTATTGACAGCTGCATCATGATACATTGGTTATGATACAAACTCTTACGTTGAAACCCTTACATGTTTTAGATTAAAACATATATATTTATATACAGTACCAGTAAAAAGTTTGGACACCTACTCATTCAAGGGTTTTTCTTTATTTTTACTATTTTATATATTGTAGAATAATAGTGAAGACATAAAAACTATGAAATAACACATCTGGAATCATGTAGTAACCAAAAAAGTGTTATATATTAAACAAAATATGTTTATGTTTTAGATTCTTCAAAATATGTTTTAGCCTCCACAATCACCCGACCTCAACCCAATTGAGATGGTTTGGGATGAGTTGGACCACAGAGTGAAGGAAAAGCAGCCAACAAGTGCTCAGCATTTGTGGGAACTCTTTCAAGACTGCTGGAAAAGCATTCCAGGTGAAGCTGGCTGAGAGAATACCAAGAGTGTGCAAAGCTGTCATCAAGGCAACTTTGTGGCTACTTTGAAGAATCTCAAATACAAAATATATTTTGATTTGTTTAACACTTTGTTGGTTACTACATTATTACATATATATTATTTCATAGTCTGGATGTCTTCACTATTATTCTACAATGTAGAAAATAGTAAAAATAAAGCAAAACCCTTGAATGAGTAGGTGTGTCCAAACGTTTGACTGGTACTGTATACTGTATACTGCATTCTGGTCAAGGCTCATCCTATATAACTACTCATCCTATATGTACAGACCTTTTTTATTCATGTACTATCCATAATGTCTATGGGTCTTTCTATAAACTTGGTTACCAGTGAGGAATTTCCTACACTGGACAACTTGTTACAGCTGTTGATAAGTCGTTGATAATAATCAGACTTTTCATATCATTGCATGTGGGAACTCCTTCAAGACTGTTGGAAAAGCATTACAGATGAAGCTGGTTGAGAGAATGCCAAGAGTCATCAAGGCAAAGCCTGGCTACATTGAAAAATCTAAAATCTAAAATATATTTTGATTTGTTTAACACTTTTTTTGGTTACTACATGTTTCCATATGTGTTATTTCATCGTTTTGATGTCTTCACTGCTAGTCTATAATGTATAAAATAGTAAAAATAAAGAAAAACCCTGTATATTAATTCCTGAAATGAATTTTGTTGATTAAATCAATGTTCAATTAAAGGCTCAATTAAATCCATTGCGCCCACGATAAGCTTCATAGTGCGATTGACAATTAAAATAAATGTTCTCGCGGTCGCGGGAGACTGCATTCATGGTAAACGCTGCATATATTGGCTCCATCGGAAATGACCTTAATGTGAACCGCTCTACAGCGTAGATATTCTGCGCTATGTAGTGAGCCAAGCCCTAAATAAAGTGTATTGTTGACAATAGTATATTTTTAGATGAAGTGTAAAATATGAATCTACACTGAGCAAAAACATAAACGCAACATGCAACAATTTCAAAGATTTTACTGAGATGCCATTCATACAAGGAAATCAGTCCACTGACATAAATTCATTAGGCCCTAATCTATGGATTTCACTTGAATGGGAAGATAGATATGCATCTGTTGGTCACAGATACCTTAAAAAATGGTGAGGGCGTGGATCAGAAAACCAGTCAGTATCCGGTGTGACCACCATTTTCCTCATGCAGCGCTGACACATCTCCTTCACATAGAGTTGATCAGGCTGTGGATTGTGGCCTGTGGAATGTTGTCCCATTCCTCTTCAATGGCTGTGCAAAGTTGCTGGATATTGGCGGGAATTGGAACACGCTGTCGTACACGTCGATCCAGAGCATCCCAAACATGCCCAATGCATGACATGTCTGGTGAGTAGGCAACTTCCAGGAATTGTGTACAGATCATTGCGACATGGGGCTGTGCATTATCATGCTGAAATATAAGGTGATGCTAGCGGACGAATGGCACGACAATGGGTCTCAGGATCTCGTCACGTTAACTCTGTTCATTCAAATTGCCATCGATAAAATGCAATTGTGTTCGTTGTCCGTAGCTTATTCCTGCCCATACCATAACCCTACCACCACCATGGGGCACTCTGTTCACAACGTTGACATCAGCAAACCGCTTGCCAACATGACACCATACACTCTGTCTGCCATCTGCCCAGTACAGTTGAAAACGGGATTCCTCCATGAAGAGCACACTTCTCCAGCGTGCCAGTGGCCATCGAAGCTGAGCATTTGCCCACTGAAGTCGGTTACAATACCGAACTGCAGTCAAGGCAAGACTCTGGTGAGGACGATGAACACTCAGATGAGCTTCCCTGTGACGGTTTATCACAGTTTGTGCATGAATTATTTTGTTGTGCAAACCCACAGTTTCATCAGCTGTCCGGGTGGCTTTTCTCAGACCATCCCGCAGGTGAAGAAGCCGGATGTGGAGGTCCTGGGCTGGCGTGGTTATACGTGGTCTGCGGTTGTGAGGCCAGTTAGACGTACTGTCAAATTCTCTAAAACGCCCTTTAAACTTTAGACAAATTTGCTAAAACTCCCTTAAAACTTGAGACATTTGGGACATTGTGTTTTGTGACAAAACTGCACATTTTAGATTGGCCTTTTATTGTCTAGCACAAGGTGCACCTGTGTAATGATCATGCTGTTTACTCTGCTTCTTGATATTCCACACCTGTCAGGTGGATGGATTATCTTGGCAAAAGATAAATGCTCACTGACAGTGAAGTAAAAAAAGTTGTACACAACTTTTGCGAGAAATAAGCTTTTCTGCATATGGACATTTTCAACACTTTACATGTTGCTTTTATATTTTTGTTTAGTATACATTGTTAACATTAGGTTAGGATCAAGATAGTTTATTATTTTTAGGATCCAGGAGATCTCCAACCAAGGGATCATGGAAATGAACATTGGAAATATAAGGAGAAAAATTCTGTAGTTTCTTGCCTTCTGATGCAAACTACAAAAAAAGATTAGGGAACAATAATATCAGTAAGTATGACAAACATGATATTACTAGGCTTGAGATTACATCAATACAGGATTTAATCTCTGAATTATAAACACCAACATGCTAAAGATGTGGTGCTTTTTTTCAGGAACGCTCTCTATATTTAAACAAACTCTTTTCAAGAAGTGCTTTTTTCTCAAGGTAAGATTAAAATTGATGGAGGAGCGCGTTACGCATCGCCTCTCACCCCGATGGGCAGCCAGCTTGATCACAACAGCTTGGTGATGACTGCAGCCTGCATGGTGCTACTCGACAAAACAAATCTTTTTTACCAAGTGGCTGTGGTTGTGAAGCACATACATCCCGCAGCTCAGATTTTACATCCTGTCACATTAATGATTAAACCACTCAATATAAATATTAAAACTAATAGCTTCACTATTCAGCTATTACTCTGTCATTCCCTGAAATCATCATAAAACATTCAGAGCCTTTTAGAAAATTTACACACTTGAATTTGATGGCAGGAGAGGGAGTATGTCAGAGTGCCCGGTCCTGGAAGCTTAAATAATAGTGGAAAGCTGTTTATGGAACATGCTTTATTTATTCATCGTCTCGCTCCGAATAACGGCTTCAATCTAGATGGAGGGAGGAAGAGAGAGAGGGGGCGAGGGAGAGAGAGAGGATAGACTGGAGAGAAAGATAGCGAGAGAGAAAGGGAGAGAGGAGGGAGAGTGAGTGAGAGAAAGAGAGAGGGTGAGAGACAGATAGTGAGAGGAAGGGAGGAGGTAATGTGTGAGTGAGAAAGAGAAACAGAGAGAACAAGAGGGAGATAGGTTTAGACAGGAGGAGTAAGAGAAAATCAAAGTCAAGCTATCAAGGGAAAAAAAGCTAAAACATAACTCTTCCCACACTATATAGCAGTGGAGGAAAAAAATGCAGAGCCTATGAGATACTCAGCACAAGGTCAATCAATGCAAGGACTCTGGGTCCAGGAGCGCCTAATGGATTGTGAAGACACATAGCAGGGCTATGAATTTTTAACCACCAGCTAGCTACCTTCTACAGTCTACAGACTACCATAAATCAATCACGACTTATTGGGAGAGAATCAATTATGCAAACTTTAAAACATTTAATGTCAGATAATGAAGAGGTCCCGGGGCCGAGAGGGCTGGCTGTCTAGGGTGGGGCTTCACTGCTGTCCCAGGATGCACTGGGGCATGCAGGAAAGCAAAGGCCGCTAGGAGACGGTGAGACGGGGCCGGGGCCAAACTTCCATCCAAGGTCAGGGTCCGTCTTAAAGAACTCAATGTCAGTCAAGCGGTGCTAGCAGAGAATCAGATGCTGGTTGAAGGAAAATTGATGGAGATTATTGGCTGTGTGTACTGTACTAAAAGGCAACATTACCTTGACAGACCCACTGGTATGCTGTAGCTGTTTATCCTCCACTACATCACATTGAATCGCCCCGCAAACAAACTGGACCCTCAATCAAAACACAGCGCTTGAGAGAGAAAGACTGAAGTAATTTCATATGAATGTAATAACATCATTTTTGGTGTCAGGCTTCTTGAAAAGCAATGATCAACATTAACACTATTACTATGGTCATTATCATCACTATGAGTTGTTGTTGCTGTAGTGGTACAATAGTAGTAATATTGTAAATCCCTTTGCAACCTATAGGGATCTGTTAATACATTCCTAAGTGGACATGTAAGTAGGAAAATTGACATTATCTGTGACATTTTCGAAGCTCATTATAGAAAAGCCCTGAGGCAGTCCCTTGTGGCATGGATCTCACTTCACTGAGCTCTAAACAATTCTGCGTCCCAAAAGGCATTCCCTACATAGTGCACTGCTTTTGACAATGGCCGATAGGCCTCTGGCCAAAAGTAGCGCACTGTATTGGTAACAGGTGCCGTTTGGGACTCAGTCAATGTTTAAGCAGCACAGCCAGTCACATTAAAACCCTCCCTTTATATGTGTCCTACTGACTCAAATTCTGCACCACTCCTCTGACCCCATCACCCAACGCTTTTAAGCAGTTTGTGTCTTTCCGACAATTCATGTTTAATGTATAACCATCTCTTTAGCTTGTCTGGCTAACCTTAAGCATAGAATATATTTATAAGTGAGAGTACAAAACTGTACAAAAGACTGTTAATATGACTATAGGGTAAATTTGTCCAAAAACTGGACTATAATCTGGTGGGAAAGTACCATATTACTCACAATACCTGCAGCAGAATTCATCTCAAAACCTGTTCTTTTTATTTATGCAGATTATCTAGATGTAGATTTAAAGTAAACAGTGCAATGATCATCTGCAATATTCCAGATTTGTTATATTATGTGACTGCAACTAAATAACCATATGTCCTGAGCAACAAAAATCTTTAAACAGGTGTTTTGGATGAAGAGGATCGAAGTAGATAAAATGCCGTGTCTGTGGGAATCATATTAATAGAATGACATACTGTACTAGCCTTGTCCATGTGGTCTGCTCTATATTGGTATTTGCAGGTGTTTCTTTAAGCATATACACCAAACTTATTAGCGAAGCAGGTTGCATATCAACAACACATGCATGCACGCACACGCACACAAACACACACAGGTCAGCTTGTGTTTAAAAGGTGGCATGGTGGTGAATCTATTTTTCATTACTCTGGTTACTGTATCATTCCCATTGTATATTCCTTCCAGATGTTTGTGCTGGTCCCAGGGGTGTCTCAGCAGCAGAAAGGGGGGTGAGGAGAGGACTTGTGTGCGTGTGTGCGTGCATGTGTGTGTGTGAGAGAGAGAGACAGAGACCACTCTTCCCCAAATCTGTCGTATCTGATACCAACTATACCAAACGCTTTGTCACTTTGACAGACAAAGAAGAGAGAACACTTGGAGGTGACTGTACACTCAATAGCATCCAGTCCATCTGTCTTTGTAGTCTTTACAGAATACATAGGATGTGATCTTTAATTAAAGGACTGACATGTTTGTTTTACAGTGAGACGTTTAGAAGGAAGTTAGTTTTTCCAAACATAATACTAACAGAAAATATAATTTTGTCTTGTCTCTAGTGGCTGGAGGGATAGATGGATGAATGAGTTAAAGAGGCACTAAGCGGCTGATTGCTCTGATTCTGACTGGTGGATTCTTTGCCCTTATTTTAAATGTTCCTCTGAGACCAGTCGCCATAGATATGATTTGACATTGTTAAATGCTCATGTATTGGAATGTACATGTACATGGTATAAACCCCCTGATTAAAAACATCTTGCAAATAACAATGCAGTCAATGTCCTGTTTAATCACTGTTTGTTTAGGCCTACAGGTACATGTTTTTGCACGTACAGTGCATTCAGAAAGTATTCCCTTGAATTTTTCTACATTTTGTTACATTACAGACTTATTCTAAAATTGATCAAATTCCCTTATCAATCTACACACAATACCCCATAATGACCTTATTTACATCAGTATTCAGACCCTTTGCTATGAGACTCGTAATTGAGCTCAAGTGCATCCTGTTTATATTGATAATCTTTGATATGTTTCTACAACTTCATTGGAGTCCACCTGTGGTAAATTCAATTGATTGGACACGATTTGGAAAGGCACACACCTGTCTATATAAGGTTGACAGTGCATGTCAGAGCAAAAACCAAGCCATGAGGTCGATGAATTTTCCGTAGATCTCCGAGACAGGATTGTGTTGAGTTACAGATCTGGGGAAGGGTACGATAACATTTCTGCAGCATTGAAGGCCCTTAAGAACACAGTGGCCTCCATCATTCTTAAATGGAAGAAGATTGAAACCACCAAGACTCTTCATAGAGCTGGCTGCCTGGCCAAACTGAGCAATCAGGGGAGAAGGGCCTTGGTCAGGGAGGTGACCAAGAACCCGATGTCATTCTGACAGAGCTCCAGAGTTCCTCTGTGGAGATGGGAGAACCTTCCAGAGGGGTCTGACGGAAGCCACTCCTCAGTAAAAGGCACATGACAGCCCGCTTGGAGTTTGCCAAAAGGCACCTAAAGACTCTCAGATCATCAGAAACAAGATTCTCTGGTCTGATGAAACCAAGATTTAACTATTTGGCCTGAACGCCAAGCGTCACATCTGGAGGATGGTGGTGGTAGCATCATGCTTTGGAGATGTTTTTCAGTGGCAGGGACTGGGAGACTAGTCAGGATCAAGGGAAAGATGAACGGAGCAAATTACAGAGAGACCTTGAAAAACTGCTCCAGAGCACTCAGGACCTCAGTCTGGGTCAAAAGTTCACCTTCCAACAAGACAACAACACTGAGCATACAGCCAAGACAATGCAGTAGTGGCTTCGGGACAAGTTCTTGAATGTCCTTGAGTGGCGCAGCCAGATGCCAGACTTGAACCCGGCGAACATCTCTGGAGAGACCTGAAAATAGCTGTGCAGCGACGCTCCCCATCCAGACTGACAGAGCTTGAGAGGATCTGCAAAGAAGAATTGGACCAGCTCCCCAAATACAGGTGTGCCAAGCTTGTCATATCCAAAAAGACTCAAGGCTGTAATCGCTGCCAAAGGTGCTTCAGCAAAGTACTGAATAGAGGGTCTGAATACTTGGGTAAATATGATATTTCATTTTTTGTTATACATTTACAAAAATGTATAAAAAACTGTTTTTGCTTTGTCATTATGGGGATTTGTGTGTCGATTGATGAGGGGAAAAAAACAATTGAATCAATTTTAGAATAATGCTGTAACGTCACAAAATGTGCAAAAAGTCAAGGGGTCTGAATACTTTCCAAGTGCACTGTATCAGTGCTGTGCTGGCTAGCAGGCAGAACTTGCAGGGAAACCTTCACTCATGGAAGTGAATACCTGAAAAACACTTGGTGCAAGTCAAGTACTGTAACTGTACAACATCCCGACAATTAACCAGGGAGCGTGGAGGGGGTAAAGAGAGATGGAGGGACTGACTGACTAGAGCTCTGTCTGAGGGGCTGTCTGTACAGGCAGGCCAGGTACATCCTCATCTTTACGCTCGGCTGGGTCTGGGCTCAGACAGGAGAGATGACCCAGAGTCAGGCCAAAATGTTTACTGGCAGATGCGTTTTAAAGGAGCCCTCCTTAGCTGGTCATGGCAGCGTGAAACACCCTGCTGTTCTCTGAATCTGCAATCCACCGCTCTTTCACCAATCCCAACCTACAAAATCACCCTGACCTTTTAGGTAGAAAGAAATGATGGATGAGTGGGCCATTCTTCTGGGTTTTTTATTTTCTTATATTCCCGGTCT
This sequence comes from Brachymystax lenok tsinlingensis, assembly GCA_030435695.1. Classification (NCBI taxonomy): domain Eukaryota; kingdom Metazoa; phylum Chordata; class Actinopteri; order Salmoniformes; family Salmonidae; genus Brachymystax; species Brachymystax lenok. The sequence continues at coordinate 29,392,067 of CM059790.1, forward strand.
CCTTTATTCTTATTCCTTCTCTCTTTTTTCCATACCATTGAAGATTGAAGATCTGTCTATGTTAGCCTCTGAGGCAAATTCTGCCCCCTCCCTTTGCTCCCTTCTTCAAATCACTTTAAAGTCGGATGCTGAGAGTCTGGCTGCTCTGGCCAGAGCCCTTTGGCACTTGGCTTCTGTGCAATGGTTCGCGTCAGGAGGTACGATTTGTGATTTGCGGATGACATGAGCATTGCCTTGCCTGGCTGGTGGCTGTAAAGGTGGTTCTGCATAGCAGAGTCTGTAATATGGGATAGGAAGTGACTGATGCCCACTGTCACCACCACCACTAAACTGCTGTTTTCCTTGGTGAAACAGAACCACTGTTTTACCATTACAGTGATGGACATACAGAATATTACAGTGTGGTATTTAGAAGGAAGTTTGTGCTTATGTCTATGGCTATGTGTTTGTGGGTGTCTGAATACAAATATATGTATGTATTTATTTGCAGGTGTGCAAATAGTTTTAAAAAATAAAGCTTTGACATTGTATATAAAATTTGTCTTTAAAATATACATTTACATAGACGTTCATTTGGCATGCTGAAAAATCATATACTTTTATAAATGCATAGCCACTGGTGATGCCATATAATTTTCCAGCCCATGTCGCCTAGAATTGCAGCATTTGACATGTATTTACCTAATCCGAAGTAAAATATGCATGCACGGTTAAAAACAGCATTCAGAGTCATTTCTGTGCCCCAATACTGCTGTAGCATAAGTAATTTTAGGTAGCACCATTGAGTCAAACAGTTTATTAAAACATTTAAATGGTAGGCCACCCATGGCTTTACTCTTAGCAATGATGGCACCAAAGGCACAATTTGCATTTTTAGCTATGCACTTAACAGACACAAAAATGTATTAATAATCAACCCCAGATACTTGTACTCACTGACAACGTCTACTGTTGCAGGACCACAAGTGAACAGACAAGGTGTTGTAGGTACTGATGAGTTCCTTAGTTTTGTTTCCATTGATATTCAGTTTCCATTATTCCAAGTCACATTTTTTGAAGCTCATCTTCCTTTTAAAAAATGTGTACAATGTCATCTGCATGTAAAAGAACAGACACTCGTTCATTGTTTGTGTTTGGGCGTATGTGGGGTGTGTTTGTGCGTATGTGTATTGCTCATGAGTGCGTACTCGCGTGCAGAGGTACATGATGGCCACGTTAAGCACTTTTAGCAAAGGTGAAAGGTAAGTGACCGGGGTGGAAACTCCTTCTCTCTCTGCCTCCAGAACCTTCACAGCTCAATGTACAATATCATCTCTGTGGCACAGAGCCTTTAAACCCACCAGAGCCCTCTTTTCCATCCTCTATCAGAGGTCTATTCACTGGCTGCTCACCAAAACCAACGGGAGGGGTTGGCAACCAGTAAAGGGCATGACACTACCAGTAGACATGACTGATGACTGTACCTACCACTTCAGGGTTTAACATCCATCCTAAAGAGCATAGAGAGCACAGCAGTCATCATTCAAGCTGGCAATCATGATTGTAAGCAATATAAAACAATGTCAAAGAATGATGCTGTCTTCTGGCAAAATAATTAGCTAGCTGATAAACTACAGTTCATACTCCTGGTTTACCAACGTTAGCTTAACCTGTTATCAAAAACCTAACCTCTCATTCAGAGCTGACTGTCCAGTGTATCAGTAACATTAATCCGAGGATGTTACAGGCTGTGGACCTGTACATCTCTATCTGTGTTGTATTATTCCTTTGCTTCGGCCAACACCTCTCCAGGGGATACAATATGCCCAGGACATTGTTTAGTTTCAAAAATCCATCACCAACAGCTGGCTTGCCTTTGAAGATAAGCAGGGTTGGTCCTGGTCTGTCCCTGGATAGGAGACCAGATGCTGCTGGAAGGGATGTTGGAGGGAGGTACTCTTTCCTCTGGTCCAGTAGGAGGCACTCTTTCCTCTGGTCTAAAATAAAATATCCCAATGCCCCAGGGCAGTGATTGGGGACATTGCCTTGTGAAAGGCAACATTGCCTTGTGAAAGGCACCGTCTTTCGGATGGGACGTTAAACGGGTGTCCTGACTCTCTGTGGTCACTAAAGATCCCATGGCACTTATAATAAGAGTAGGGGTGTTAATCATCCTGGTGTCCTGGCTAAATTCCCAATCTGGCCCTCATACTATCATGGCCACCTAATCATCCCCAGCTTCCAATTGTCTCATTCATCCCTCCTTCTCACCCCTGTAACTATTCCCCAAGTCGTTGCTGTAAATGCGAATGTGTCAACTTAACTGGTAAAATAATGGTTAAATAAAAATGTAACAATTAAAAACAGAACCCCCAAACACAACAGAACAAGATCATAGACAGCAAAAGCAGAGACCAGCTAGCCACTCTCAGCCACTGACAGTCAGACTGTGTTTTTCCCTGGTGACTCTGCCCACTGTTAATTCACTTTCTATGGTGGGACTTGTTAGCCAGCGGTAACAATTGATGCACTCAATTATTGATAAAGGACATTTTATGAGCCTGCAGAGGTGAGGCTAATGACCCTAAACAAACCAGGGGTGTTAAATACAGCCCCAGTGTGCTGGGCTGTCTGCTGGTTCTTATTGTTATCTTTGAATTCACCACATGTTTTGGTATAGGAGACCAAATAAGACATTCAAAGGTCTAGAGACACATTCTGAGCAACAAAGTCCTGAACTTTGAGGTCCATGAAGATCCCCATGGTACCTGATTGCAGGAAAATCTCCACCACTTACCTCATTCTCACAAACTAACGATGTATGCACAGCGCTTTGGTGTAAAATCTATCTCAGGATCTCACCCATTTCCAGATAATCTATATCCAAAAATAACTTTACAATCTGATCTGATGAAAGCCTCTGAACAGATACAGTCCAGTAATATCATTATAATGAACATAAAGGCATTGCAGTAGGTGTCTTCTCTTTACACCTGTTTAATTCTGCTTGTTCGGCTGTAGGCTGCTAAATTCTCACTCTCTCTTCCTCCGTCTATCCCTCCATCCCCTCTGAGTCTCCCAGTCTTCCAGACCGTGTTGGAGCCTTATGGTTTTGAAGTGCAAATGTGATGACAGCGGCGGCGTTGATGGCCGTGGAGGTGACACATGCGCCCCGGGGCTAGGTCAACAACACTGGAGCCCTTCATCCTAATGCCTAGTCTACAGGGAGCCCCTCGGACCCATGACTGCTACTGGCCCCTCCAGCTCTCCATCGCCAACCTTACTGTTAGGTTGCATCTCTAATGTCGCCCTATTCCCGATATAGTGCACTACTTTTGAATAGGGGCCTGGTCAAAAGTAATGCACTATGTAGGGAATAGGGTTTCAATTGATACTCATCCCTACTCTGGCGGAGGAGGAGGCTGTTGGGGGAAGCGGAAGCCCACAATTCCTTGCTCATGAGATGTCGACATCACCTCCCCCCTTCTCCCGTTTTTGTCCAGTGGCCTTGTGGAACAGAAAGGTTTTACTCTGGCTGTCAGGAGGGGTGAGGGATATTGACTTAAATAGCTTGACCTGGCTCTTCCCCTGTGACTCCTAACCCCCTCCCCTTGACCTCCCCTGCCTCCCTTCCTATCTTACATTACATGTCTGCTTTACCTCTATGTTCGTTTAGAGAGGAGCTGGAAGCCTGGAAGCCAGCCCAGTCCGCCCACAGGGTCACCCCCTACTCCAAACAAATTAAACTGCAGGAATTGAAAGCGATGAGAGAGGAGAACCATTTCTCGACAGTTACTGTTTAATTAGCCAACTGTGCTTCAGAGGCCTTGAGACACGGCAGCCGGGATCTGGCCTCACTAATCCCCTACCTGCCAGGAACACGTCACACACCTCCATTGCCCGACCCCCACATCTCCACCACCCAACCTGGGGAGATAGGTGGAGGGGGAGAGATCCAGGGAGGGAGGGGGGTAAGGTGGAGGGGGACTTGGGGAGATAGGTGGAGGAGAGATCCAGGGAGGGAGGGGGTAAGGTGGAGGGGACTTGGGGAGATAGGTGGAGGGGAGAGATCCAGGGAGGGAGGGGGTAAGGTGGAGGGGACTTGGGGAGATAGGTGGAGGGGGAGAGATCCAGGGAGGGAGGGGAGTAAGGTAGAGGGGGACTTGGGGAGATAGGTGGAGGGGGAGAGATCCAGGGAGAGAGGGGGGTAAGGTGGAGGGGGACTTGGGGAGATAGGTGGAGGGGGAGAGATCCAGGGAGGGAGGGGGGGATCTCATGTACTAGGAGATCCTAGTACATTATGGTGTGTATAGGGGTCTTTCTATAAATAAATGGTTTGAAACAAAAAATACAAACAATTGTCATGCAGGGTTTTATTATTACAGACAGAAACACTCCTCAGTTTTGTCAGCTGGCTGGTCTCAGACAATTCCACAGGTGAAGGAGGTACTGGGCTGGCGTGGTTACACGTGTTCTGCGGTTGTGAGGCCGGTTGGATGTACTGACAAATTCTCCAAAACGAAGTTGGAGGCAGCTTATGGTAGAGAATTTAACATTAAAATCTCTGGCAACAGCTCTGGTGGACAATCCTGCAGTCAGCATGCCAATTTCACACTCCCTCAAAACCTGAGACATCTGTGGCATTGTGTTGTCTGAAAAAACTGCACATTTTAGAGTGGCCTTTTATTAAGTTGGTTTTGTGTGCCCATGAAAACGGTTTTCACCCCGTAACATGAGACACAAAACGTTACGTAGTTACACTGCATTTCTGAGATCTTTGAACAAAAAACGGTCCGACAGCTAGGTCCAGGTTTCTTACAGGGTTCAACTGATTTAACTGGTTAACTTCTTAGGCAGCGGCAGGTGAGGTGACGGTTTTGGAAAGTCTGGCGTGCCCAAAGCAAAATGCCTGCCACTCAGTCTCAGAAAATAGGATATGCACATAATTAGTACTATTGGATACGAAACACTCTGAAGTTTCTAAAAGTGTTAACGTAATGTCTGTGAGTATAACATAACTCATTTAGCAGGCAAAAACCAGAGAAAAAAAAACATCCAGAAATCAGTTTCTGGTGACCTTTGGCTCTCTTAGACACACTCCCTATTGAATCCATTTGTTACCAGGACTGAGACTGCAGTAGCTATGGCTTCCACTAGATGTCAGCAGTCTATATACAAAGACTCAGAGAGATTGGAGTAAACACAACGAATAGGTGCAGGAAATGGCATGGGGACCTGAAATGTCAACAAGTTTTCTCGTGCGCGAGTCTGGCTGGCGCGCGCCCCACTTTATTTTACTTATATAAGGTATAAGTGACCATTCGAGTGAAATATTATCGCTAATATTCATAAAAGGATAGCTAAGGATGCATTTTAACTGGTATTTGATTTGTTTAGGAAAAGTTTATAGGTATATTTGAACGCGTTCTCTTCACGTTTCAATGGGCGATTCAACGTTGGATTTTCTGAACATAACGCACCAACCAAACTGAGATTTATGGATATAATAAATGACTTTTTCTAACAAAAGAACCATGGATTGCCTTCGTTGGACATTTGGGAAGCCCTCAGCAGAAGTTCTTCAAAAGGTAAGGGATTTGTTTTCGCTGTGAAATGTGTTTTGTGTGAACCGCAATGGTTTATGAATTTATGCTAATGGAAAATATTGGAGGTGCTACCCTCAAACAATCAAATGTTGTGCTTTCGCCGTAAAGCCTTTTTGAAATCTGACAACGCTGTGATATTGCCAAGTAGCAGAGCTTTTGATGACTATGCAGCACTTGTATGTTGATGAATGTTTAATAATTCAACTTTTGGATTTTGAATTTGGCGCCTTGCATAAGTAGTTAATGGTTAATATAACGACAACTTACACTGCCATAAATGCATCATGTTTTATGTCACATGATTTTGGACAAATCCGTCGAGACACTAACCATGATAAAGGATTAAACATTGGTTTATAATAAACGCAGGAATTTTATTGAGTATACAGTAGCCATAATCTCCCTTAAATCTTATTGTAATGATATGAAAAGTCTGATTATTATCAACGACTTATCAACAGCTGTAACAAGTTGTCCAGTGTAGGAAATTCTTCACTGGTACCCAAGTTTATAGAAAAACCCATAGACATTATGGATAGTATATGAATAAAAAAGGTCTGTACATATAGGATAAGTAGTTAAATAGGATGAACCTGGACTAGAATGCAGTATACAGTATACAGTACCAGTCAAATGTTTGGACACACCTACTCATTCAAGGGTTTTGCTTTATTTTTACTATTTTCTACATTGTAGGATAATAGTGAAGACATCCAGACTATGAAATAATATATATGTAATAATGTAGTAACCAACAAAGTGTTAAACAAATCAAAATATATTTTGTATTTGAGATTCTTCAAAGTAGCCACAAAGTTGCCTTGATGACAGCTTTGCTGTCACGATCGTCGACAGAATTGGACCAAGGCGCAGCGTGCAGGGTTGAGTGAAACATATTTATATAATTGCAACTCACCAAAACAAAAGAAAGAACACAACGACCGTAACGCAGGTATGGCGCGCGCACACGCAGGTATAGCGCGCGCACACGCAACTACAAACCTAAGTATATAATATCCCACAACACAGGTGGGGGGACTGAACAACCTAAATATGATTCCCAATTAGAGACAACGACTAACAGCTGCCTCTAATTGGGAACCCAAACCAACCAACATAGAAATACAAACATAGAACAAAAACACACCCCTGATCACGTCCTCACCAAAACCACCATAGAGCAGCCAAAAGGGCTATCTATGACCAGGACGTGACATTTGCACACTCTTGGTATTCTCTCAGCCAGGTTCACCTGGAATGCTTTTCCAGCAGTCTTGAAAGAGTTCCCATATATGCTGAGCACTTGTTGGCTACTTTTCCTTCACTCTGCTGTCCAACTCATCCCAAACCATCTCAATTATGGAGACAACAGACTGGGATAGGGAGAGATTGAATATTGTCTGGGCCGTCAGCCTAGCAACACACTTAAATGTCATACTCCAGTCGGCCAGAGAACGGCTTGTAGTCGTCCCGGAAGGGGGAATAGCAATGGTCAAGAACTCTTGATGAGCAGGCGCAGTCGATGTGTTGATAAAACCTCGGTAGCATTCTCCCTTTTAGAGTTGCTTAATTAAAGTCTCCAGCTACAATAAATGCAACCTCGGGGTACGCAGTTTCTAGTTTTCACAAAGTCCAGTGTAGTTGCTTGAGAGTCATCGCAATGTTGGCTTGAGGGGGGAATATACACAGCCGTGATGATGACCGAAGAGAATTCCCTCGGGAGGTAAAGTAGTCTGCATTTGATAGTGAGGTATTCCAGATCGATAGAACAAAAGGACTTGAGTTCCTGTACGTTAACTTAATCACACCATGAGTAGTTAATCATGAAACATACTGTACATCTCCGCCTTTCTTTTTCCCAGAGTTCTTTCTTCCTCTGTACAGTGAACCACGCTGGCTGTACGGATGGGGACAGTATATCCGGAGAGAGCCATGATTCCGTGAAACAGAGTATGTTACAGTCCCTGATGTCTCTCTGGTAGGAGATCTTACTACTATGAGAAGAGGATGAACTATATCTACCATTTCTCAATTTTCCCCTGAAGGCTTTGGAGAATAGAGAAGCCATCTTTAATTCCCCTCACCTTAATAGATGCATGACGTTATTGATTTCCCTCCCTCCCTTTCTCTTTATGGACAGACAGTTATCTTTGTGGAGAAGCATAAAAGAGGCAGTGGTATACAGTGATATAAGCTCTAAGGCAGTGAAACAACCTGTGTCCCAAATGGCACACTTTTCCGTACATAGTGCACTACTTTTGACCTGGGCCCATGCTATATAGGAATACAGTACCATGTGGGACGCAGCCATATGCTCTTGTCGCAGAGAATCTGGTGTTGAATAGGATGCTTTTGGACATTGTTCTGCCCAGGTGTGTCTTTAGCTGTATGTGGAGTGGACCATAAACATGATCAAAATGTCCCGTCATCACACTCCCCTTTACTTCGCTGTATTCTGTCAAACTACAGCTGCCTTTGCAGGACATTAATGTGGAAAGTATGTCTGCTTGGTCAGATGAAAAAACAAAAATAGCTTCTGCTACACATTTGTATTGCTACTGAAAATGACACATAAATCGCTGAGGCTCCTCTCTTGAAGTACCATGATTTCCTTTACAAAACACAAGGGAGGGAGAAACTCTGACAGGATAAATTGGACACCTAAAGTGATGTTAACTGATGTATTTTTGAAGACGACTCACATATGTAAAATCAGTCATCTTTAAAGCGGAAAGACAAGGATATCAAAGAATGTATAGCTATATTTGCAATGCTTGTAATTTGTGTTCCTCCCACCGTTAGACAAGATCCATCATACAGAATAACGAATATTCTTGTCTTTGTCTTTGTACTTCAGTTGTAGTGTAAGGTGTAGGAGATATCCTATAGGACACCAACATGGTTTAAATAGAAGCACATTTCCTATTCCCATCCCTGCTGTGAGCATGCATGAAGGGACAAGCCAAGATGGCCAGGCTTTGGGGTCCAATAATTGTATCCTTGATGTGTCAAAGCATGGTGGACCTAGATATGGTAGTAAGGACTGTCCTCAGGCACGTGCACAGACAGAGCTCAACCAGTGCCCGAGCACCTGCCTTTTTAACCTCCTTTTTTTTATTTTATGAAATACTTTAAAAAAATTTTTGTGTGTTTTCATTTAAATTTAAATGTTAAATGTAACATATTTCACATTAAACCAGGTCATTTCATAAACTCTTGAACCTCAGAAAATTCACCCTCCCCCGGCCTCCCGCCCCAAGAGCACACTCGTCTGATTTGCAGACAGTGGTCACTGTCTGTTGGCTCCAGGCGGGGAGACTTGAATACCGGTAAGATGCGACTTTTGAGTTGGATCTGTCATGTGTGTCTCCCACTGTTAGGGACAATGAATTGGGCAATTTGACTGCTAGTTAGTAAGATGCAGACGTCAGGAGCAGAAAAAACTAAAATCAAGTAAAAACTTTTTCGACAGCACAGCTAACTAGCTAGCTATGACATCATCATTCGCTCTGACCAGCTGATAGCCTCTCTTTTCTCAATGTCAATCATCTCTCGTCATCTCTAGGCCTAAGAGTCACTGGCACTAGCTTGCTTACAATGTGTTATGAGTGAGTGTGCTGTTGCAGAAATAAATATAGACATTTGAGCTACAGAGGCAGTTGGTTTGTGATGAATTTAGAGTTATGAATGATTAAAGTCAATTCTCTTTTTTATTTTGAGCACCTGTCCCCCTAAAGGTAATTGCAGGGCCCCAACTGTCCTGCTGTCACCTCCTTGGAGTGAGTGAGGCTCCGAGTTGGGATTCGGCCCTGGGTCTTTTAGAACCATGAGCTAATTACTTATATTATTGCACATTTGGGGTGTCTGTCATACCAAAGCATAGATTCAAGCAGTATGCTTATCAAAACCATTATTCCCAGGTGTGAAAAGCTGTCACCTTCAGATGTGTCACTTTCCTCTCCCCCTCACTACACCTCGTTCCACTTTCTGGCCCACTTTGGCTGAGAAGCTGATGTGGTGTCTGTCATTTGGTCGTGGGGATAGATGGATGACGGGATGGATGGATGGAACATGCTCTCTCAGAAAGGTGATGGGAATGACATGGTCTTTACATCATTCTGTCTGAAAAAGGGGCAATGATCATAAATCAATACTGTTTTCACGCTCTAACCAGAAATACAAGACCAAGTTTATTTTATACAGTTCATAAGAAGTAGGCAACTCATGTGAAACACAACAGGAAAATATTTGACATAAACGTTATGTTTAATCATGTGTTACAATTATGATCACCATAATTTTGTCAGCTACATTCATTCTCTTCAATCTCTTCTTGTTGTTGTCTTCCATCAATGCAACCTACAAAACCTACACACTGTTAGCCCATAGAGACATTGCTATGTTTAGCCCTCACTCTCCAACCACTAAGCGAGGATTCAAACCATGTAATGTTACATTGCATTACAGTTCGTAGACCATGTCGGGACAGGAGGTCTCAGCAAGCCTGTTAAATGGAGATCTAGACCAATGGGTGACAACGTCTTACCATTCTCAGTACCAACCAGGCTATCCATTTAGCATTTAGCAACATTGCTGACACAGCTACAGTAACCTGGCATAGCTAGCACAGACTCTGATTATCCCTGGCAGGACTTTCTTTTCTGGGCTTTTACCTTCAGTCCCAAACTCACACCATCCCCTAATGAGAACGAGAACATAACAAATGCTTTGTTTTTCACTTCATTCAATTCCATTGACTATTTGTACAGGGCGTGTATTGAAAGGAAGATATTTTAGTGGTTAACAGAATCCAATCTGTTGATTAATGGTATAGGGTTATAGGCTGCTAGATTACTTCTTTTCGCTTCAGTACACCGTTAGTGGAAAAGCTTTTTCCATGGTTTATTTAACAGAGAGTCATTCTGATTAGTGTGGAGAGATACTTTAAAAGGCACAATTTCTAGAACAGACCTGTCGGGGGTTCCTGCATTCTGAAGGGATGATATTGACAAGACAGGCAAAGGGAGAGAGAGACAGACAGAGGGAGGGTGAGACAGGCAGAGGTAGGGCGAGACAGGCAGAGGTAGGGCGAGGATGAGGGGGCTCAATTTAGCGGTTGGGCTACACCATTAGGCAAGACCTACACCATTACGCTTGGTTGAGTTGTCTTGTGCATCATGTAATTTAATGTAGATTAAATGTAAATTATATGTTTGTTACATACTGTAAATCTACTTATAGTAGTGATTAACCAACATAAGAAACACAGTCTACCATGTCTACATATCCAGTGTTATTGGGGTATTAATATATTTTTATATATATTATATATTTTTTGGTCATCCATATTTGCATCAGAAGAGCAAATATTAATTGTAGCAACAGCCGAAAAGTCCCCTCTTCTCTCTCTCCATCCTTCCGGCCTTTCCACCCATCCGACACCTTTGGGAGAAAAAAAAAACACGGATTGACACCTTCCCCAATATTTGTCGTTCCTCCAATCAATTAATCCTATGGTCACATGGTCAAGGCTGAGACGTTTAGGGGGTTTGCTCAGTCAGACGAGGCTTGACCAGTCGCCATCGACCCACGCAGGCCCCAGGCCGCACGTCAATAGGGCCTCTTTCTGGCTGCTTGCTGTCGCTGGAAGAATTGTCTTCATTGATCAAGACCAGCCAGCGGCGTAAAAAGCGAGCAGGTGGCTCTGTCTCTCACAACGTGCCACAATAATCTGAAAAATTGATCGGTACGCTGGGAGAAAATGTTAAGACAGGCAAATCATGGCTCAGTACATCAGGGGGGGGATTCCCAAATGACACCCTATTCCCTGTATTGTGCACTATTTCTGACCAGGGCCCTATGGTGCCCTATGCACTATATAGGGAATATGGTGCTATTTGGGATGTAGTTCAGCTGTCAGCCACAGACAACAGCTTCAGAAGACACATCACTGACCCTCTGTTAAACACCTTCTCACCCCTCCAACCTCCCTCCTCACTCTCCTCATCCCCCAACCTACCCATCCACCACCCCCCCAGACCGCAAATGCAATAGTTTAGACACTTTAACAGCTTTCTGGCCATCGACGTGGAGTTAGTTGGAGAAAAAGTTGTTGGTCTGTGGTCTTTAGGGACAAGAGAAACAACACTCTAGTCTAGTGCACAGTGAAGAGGGTACTATAGGAGGCTGTGTTCCACATGACACCCTTTTCCTTTCACAGTGCACTACTTTTGACCAGAGCTGATCAAAGTAGGAGCCTTGCGAGCCACCCTGATCTCGTGGGCTGACATGAATGGTTCACAACACAGATATGCACGTGAGATCAGGGTGGCTCGCGAGTGTGCCCCCCCCAACCCCTATTTTTATGCTGCTGCTACTCTCTGTTTATCATACATGCATAGTCACTTTAACTATACATTCATGTACATTCTACCTCAATTGGGCCGACCAACCAGTGCTCCCGCACATTGGCTAGCCAGGCTATCTATCTGCGTTGTGTCCCGCCACCCACCACCCGCCAACCCCTCTTTTACGCTACTGCTACTCTCTGTTCATCATATATGCATAGTCACTTTAACCATAGCTACATACACCAGTGTCTGTATGTAGCCTCGCTACTGTATATAGCCTCGCTACTGTATATAGCCTGTCTCTTTACTGTTGTTTTATTTCTTGACTTACCTATTGTTCACCTAATTCCTTTTTTGCACTATTGGTTAGAGCCTGTAAGTAAGCATTTCACTGTAAGGTCTACACCTGTTGTATTCGGAGCACGTGACAAATAAACTTTGATTTGATTCGAGGCTATTAAAGTAGTGCACTATATAAAGAGTAGGGAGCCATTTGGGCTGCACTCTTAGGGGTGAGGAGGACAGTTTAGTGTTTTGAATCATCCCACTCGTCTCACCCAAAAGGCTACTATACAGTCAGTAGCAGACGAGTTAGGGAGCAATTAGGGGTGGGCTGATTGTGAGCCAGTTTGGGTTTGGTGATGCTTCGAGCGAGGGTAGTAATTGGAATGACTTTTCCACATTCACAAACTAATGAAACATTCATGTCACACAGAAACAAACTCCAGAGTAGTGTATTTGTTTTCCAACCAATCTACATTTTTAATATTTATAAGATGAAGAAAGCATTCTATTGTAAGAAGAGTGCAACTCTAATTTAGTAAGCAGTTCACAAGACTGTTACATTCAGCTGGGGTGGATTCGCTGAAGCATCAGAGCATGCACTGGACACATTATTCTATTCTACTCATGATAATGACATTTAATAGGATGGGGATGTTTAAACATCCATATAAAGCAAATGTCGTACTTACTGTAATTGTTGGACCAAAATGGTTCAGAAAAGGTCCACTTATTGGGGAATATTCCCTTCGACCACTCACTACATTACTGCTATAATCTTACAAAGAGATTGGTCATGTTCATGTGAATAATATCCTCTCACATGAGAAGAGATGAACAATCACAGTACACCGACTGATAAAATATGACATGTCATCTGCCTGGTTAACTTAGAATATTTGACCCCAGTGACAAGATGTTTGTAAAAACACAAAGAAGCAAAAAAGCACAAATTAAATGAAAATGGGTTATTAAATCAAGTTAAGTATTTTCTTGAAAACGTGTCATGCACATAGGCATTATTCATATGATTAACGTCTTTATCTTTCATTCATCATCCCCCCCATTCTCAATTTTCACACTTTTATATGACATAAAGTGTTATGCTACCTTCAATGTTGCCCATCCTCCGAATGTCTTATGGACTTCATAATGCGTCAGATTATTGTCTTGCTTTAATTGCAGTTTTTATTGACATCAAAACATGATTAACTCAAAGGATTGAGTTGTGAATGCTTAACTAAAGCTATAGGATTAGGCCCACATAATTAATAATAATAAAAATAATGAATGGGTCTACTACAACTTCTACTGGGCCCAGTATCACTTCCACTATTCTCCTGTTAAGGGTCGCTGGTATGTACTTACTGTACAGCAAAGTCCAATACTACACTATTCCTGCCCATGTACATTCTCTCTCTCAAAAAATATGAGCAAAAAAGATTGTATAAAATAAATAGGTCCAGGAGGTTGAATGCATAGGCTGGTCTTGACTCTGCCAACGCATTGCCACTTCAATTGGTTTCCAACCTGAACTGCCTGGACCCTTTGTATCTCAAATCAAGTCAAAGTTTATTTGTCACGTGCACCGAATAAAACAGGTGTAGACCTTACAGTGAAATGCTTACTTACAGGCTCTTACCAACAGCGCAATTTTTAAGTAAAAAATAGGTATTAGGTGAACAACAGAGAAGTAAGGAAATAAAAAACAACAGTAAAAAGTAGCGAGGCAATAACAGTAGCGAGGCCATGTACAAGCACCGGTTAATCGGGCTAATTGAGGTAGTATGTACATGTAGGTATGGTTAAAGTGACTATGCATATATGATAAACAGAGAGTAGCAGTAGCGTAAAGAGCGGTTGGCGGGTGGTGGGTGGTGAGTGGTGGGTGGCGGGACACAATGCAGATAGTCTGGGTAGCCAATGTGCGGGGGTACCGGTTAATCGGGTTAATTGAGGTAGAATGTACATTAATGTATAGTTAAAGTGACTATGCATAAAAGGCAAACCGAGAGAAGCAGCAGTGTAAAGAGGGGTTGCGGGGGGACACAATGCAAATAGTCCGGGTAGCAATTGATTACCTGTTCAGGAGTCTTATGGCTTGGGGGTAAAAGCTGTTGAGAAGCCTTTTGGTCCTAGACTTGGCACTCCGGTATCGCTTGCCATGCGGTAGTAGAGAGAACAGTCTATGACTGTGGTGGGTGGGTGGGTGGGGTCTTTGACAATTTTTAGGGCCTTCCTCTGACACCGCCTGGTGTAGAGGTCCTGGATGGCAGGCAGCTTAGCCCCAGTGATGCACTGGGCCATACGCACTACCCTCTGTAGTGCCTTGCGGTCGGAGGCCGAGCAGTTGCCTAACCAGGCAGTGATGCAACCAGTCTGGATGCTCTCGATGTTGCAGCTGTAGAACCTTTTGAAGATCTGAGGACCCATGCCACATCTTTTTAGTTTCCTGAGGGGAATAGGTTTTGTCGTGCCCTCTTTACAAATGTCTTGGTGTGTTTGGACCATTCTAGTTTGTTGGTGATGTGGACACCAAGGAACTTGAAGCTCTCAACCTGCTCCACTACAGCCCTGTCAATGAGAACGGGGGTGTGCTTAGTCCTCCTTTTCCTGTAGTCCACAATCATCTCCATTGTCTTGGTTACTTTGAGGGAGACTTGAAACATGTTGGTATTACAGACTCAATCAGGGCCATGTTGAAAATGTCAGTGAAGACACCTGCCAGTTGGTCAGCACATCTGTCTGGCCCCACGGCCTTGTGAATGTTGACCCGTTTAAAGGTCTTACTCACGTCGGCTACGGAGAGCGTGATCACACAGTTGTCCAGAACAGCTGATGCTCTCATGCATGACTCAGTGTTGCTTGCCTCGAAGCGAGCATAGAAGTGATTTAGCTCGTCTGGTAGGCTCGTGTCACTTGGTAGCTCACGGCTGTGCTTCCCTTTGTAGTCTGTAATAGTTTTCAAGCCCTGCCACATAAGACGAGTGACGGAGCCGGTGTAGTACGATTCAATCTTAGCCCTGTATTGGCGCTTTACCTGTTTGATGGTTCGTTGGAGGGCATAGCAGGATTTCTTATAAGCTTCCGGGTTAGAGTCCCGCTCCTTTAAAGCGGCAGCTCTACCCTTAGCTCAATGTTGCCTGTAATCCATGGCTTCTGGTTGGGATATGTGCTTACGGTCACTGTGGGGACGAAGTCCTCAAGGCACTTATTGATGAAGCCAGTGACTGATGTGGTGTACTCCTCAATGGAATCGGAAGAAGGAATCAGGAGGATAGAATTGTGGTCAGATTTACCAAATGGAGGGTGAGGGAGAGCTTTGTACGCGTCTCTGTGTGTGGAGTACAGGTGATCTAGATTTTTTTTCCCTTTGGTTGCGCATTTAACATATTGATAGAAAATAGGTAAAACTGATTTAGGTTTCCCTGCATTAAAGTCCCCGGCTGCTAGGAGCGCAGCCTCTGGGTGAGTGGTTTCCGTTTCCTGTTTGCTTATTTCCTTATACAGCTGACTGAGTGCAGTCTTAGTGCCAGCATCCGTCTGTGGTGGTAAATAAACAGCCACAAAAAGTGTAGATGAAAACTCTCTTAGCAAATAGTGTGGTCTACAGTTTATAATAAGATACTCTACTTCAGGCGAGGAAAATCTAGAGACTTTCTTAGATTTCGTGCACCAGCTGTTGTTTACAATTATGCACAGACCGCTCCCCCTCGTCTTACCGGAGTGTGCTGTGCTATCTACCCGGTGCAGCGTATATACTGCTAGCTGAATATCCATGTCATCATTCAGCCACAATTCTGTGAAACATAAGATTTTTCAGTTTTTGATGTCCCGTTGGTAGGATATACGTGATCGTACCTCGTCTAATTTATTGTCCAATGATTGTACGTTGGCGAGTTATATTGACGGTAATGGCAGCTTTCCCACTCGCCTTCTCCGTATCCTTACAAGGCACCCCGCTCTGTGTCCTCTGTACCTGCGTCTCTTTCTCTTGCCAATAACGGGGATGTCGGCCTTGTCGGGTGTTCGAGGTGTATCCTGTGCGTCCTGCTTGTTGAAGAAAAAATCTTTGTCTAATCTGAGGTGAGTGATCGCTGTCCTGATATCTTCTTGGGGATTGCTGGGGCGCTAGCGCCCCAATCCCGACACTACCAGGTGAAATGCAAGGCGCCAAATTCAAAATCCAAAAGTTGAATTATTAAACATCCACCAATATACAAGAGTTCCATACTCATCAAAAGCTCTGTTTCTTGGCAATATCACAGCGTTGTCAGATTTCAAAAAGCCTTTACGGCAAAAGCAGCACATTTGATTGTTTGAGGGTAGCACCTCACATATTTTTCCCATAGCCATGAATCCATTAGCCATCACGGCACACACATAACACATTTCACAGCGAAAACAAATCAATTACCTGTTGAAGGTCTGCTGAGGTCTTCCTAAGTGTCCAACGAAGACAATCCATGGTTCTTTTGTTAGAAAAAGTTATGTATTTCATCCATAAATCTCCATTTGGTTCGCGCGTTATAATCAGAAACGACAGCTTCCACTCCTCCATTGAAACGTGACGCAAACTCGTTCATCTTATACCTATAAACTTGTCCAAGAACAATCAAACATAGTTTTAAATGTATCCTTAGGAACACTTTTACGTATATTTACTATTATAAATCAACCGGAATATAAACTGATCGATGAAGACGGTAAAAAACACACAGCTCGCCTTGTCGGGAGCGCGCGCTGGCTACTGTTGACATAAATGAGACACTTCCTGGTTTCCTCTTCTTCTCTGGTCTAATTCATCCAAAATGAAAATCCATACTGTCTCGAGACTGTTGACATCCAGAGGAAGCGATGGGTACTGCATTCATATGCCCTTATAAGGGCATTTTCATGAGGGAGGGGTTCCAAATGAGGCACTCTGTGAAAACCACTTTTTCCAGGACAGAAATTCCTCGGGGTTTCGCCTGCCATATCCGTTCTGTTTTACTCAGACAAATGGTTAACAGTTTTGGAAGATTCAGAGTGTTTCCTATCCAATGATACCAAATATGTGCATATCCTATTTTCTGGGCCTGAATGGGAGGCATTTTACTTTGGGCACGCCAGGCTCTCCAAAACGGTCACCTCATGCACCCATCCCCAAGAAGTTAACCAGAAGCTCTTTTTTCCTGTAGGATACGGTGGCAGAAACATTATGTACAAAATAAGTTACAAATAACGCAAAAAAAAAAACATAATAGCACAATTGGTTAGATGCCCATAAAACTGCTGCCATTTTTTCCGCCGCCATTTTATCCATCTGCTGGGTCAGTGGGAGTCTTGTCTGTACTGTATGTATTCTATACTAAAGCAGGGATGTTTTTATACTGGACTTAACCAGGGCAGTATATCCTACTTCTCATTGGAGATGACAGGCTTGGAGAACAGGGAAATAGAGGAGGCTGCTTATCCTTCAGTAAAACCTGTTTTAAATCATCTGGATCAAGCTGACAGTCTTTGTAGTGATGTGTATTAGGTTATAGGGTAAATTATGTAAGGCTGATCTGTACAGAGATGAGTGGTTGTACAGTACAACCCCTGGACTGGGCTGGCAGTCTCTTTTGGTAAAGTATTAATGCATTTGGTGCTGCTTTAGTACTGTACCTAACATGGTACATGCTCATGTTGCCTGTCCTTCTACTTAATTTTCTAAAATTGCATCAAGAAGAGACAAAGAGAGCCTCTCCAATCCTAATCATCACCACTAACGATGAAAGCTTTTTTCCATTTGGGGATGTCATTTTCATGTAGAGATGATAGATTTTTTTCCACTCTAGATTCCAGTGTTTGTTTGAAGTCTTTGTCTCTGTCTACTTGTCTCATTAGACTTAAATAAAATAGTGGATTTTCTTTTTTCAAATGAACTGTTTACCCTTTTACTTTAAATGTGTATCTTACCCCTCGCTCTGTGAGACAACCTGCAATTACAATGGGCTGGCTATCCCTCATCCGTTTAGTGTTCTTTTCAATAACAAACCAAATCGTTATCAGCCCAACAGATCAAAGAGTGACACTGCAAAATATTTTTAAATATTTAAATCCTCCACTATTGAAATCTTATAACACATCAAAGCATTTCGCTTTAATTCCGCAAGTCATTTTGCTGGTAGATATAGAGGCATACACACAGATGCACACAAACTACAAATAAATACCCACAGATTTCTGTAAGCCTCTAATTCTATTTTCATTTCTGAGCACGCCTCTCATTTTGTGCAATTGAAAGATGGGATGAGAAGTGCCAGCTTAGAAAGAGTAATTGATAAATGTGATTGTTTTATTTTAAGTTCTTTGGCGATGACAAGTAACTTAAAAGTGCATTTCATTCATTTAGGGGAGTATGACTCTCAGTGTGCTTTAGATCAAAGCTTTAAAGGCAATCAAATGCATAATATATGTAAAAAGCACCTTTAAAAAACCCCACTGATTCCTGACTTTGATTCTGATATAATCAGCTTTGCAACAGAGTATATTATAAGCCTATGCAATCTCTTTCATCTAATTATTGAACAAGAATTTGAATTACAATCGCATAGGAACACTACTAAAAAGTATTCCTTTATTTAATACGTGAGAGAAAGACTGCAGGATCAGTTGACTGAGATAAATTAAGTACAGTGTTCTTTTCTGCACAGGGTTCATGTAGTACTAAGTTAGCGTGAGGCCTCAGGAATTGACCATTTGACTCTGTTCGTTACTGAAGTGGAAAACACCTCCACATACACCTTGGCACTGAGCTCCATTAGAGTACATTACTTTTTCAACTTAAAAGGTGAGGGCAAGGCCCACTCTAATTGGTCCTATTTAAATGTATAATCTTAGCCAATTAATAGCTGACACTGTGCTCCTGGCAGAGTAATTGGCTTTATCTTTCTGTGTTAAGTTGTTAAGTGTCTCTCAAGGAGGGGTGAGGAGAGGCAGGTCGGTGAACTAATTTCATTTTCACTGACTGTAAATTGGATCTACTACTAAGAGAGCTGAACTTCACAGTGGGCGTCTGATGAGACTCCCTATTTAGGGCCCATAAGGCTCTGGTCAAAAGTAGTGCACTATATATGGAATAGGGTGCCATTTAGGACGCAGCCTACGTCATGTACCCATGCAAATTAGTCAACAGGAACGATCCTCCAAAGATATTATTAATCTGGAAATTACAAAGAGAAAACAGCATCCAAAGGAAAGCTTTGACTCCCCTTTGTGCGCCAGAGAGAGCAGTCTATTGTAGCGGGCTGATGCTACGTATTTGACTAGATCCTCAGTTGATGTAATAGATTTATATTGTGTATTGCACTTCCATGGCACAGAGAGCTGGGAGCAATGATTTCCCCATGGATTGGAAGGGTTTTCATGAGGCAGGCAGATGGAGAAAATACTGTTGACATTAAACTGTTCCTCTTTTAAGGAATTGTTGTGACAAGGTGGAGCTCCCATCACTCGAAATAGCAGCTGGATAGCTACTGTTTACAGAGAGGCCCAAAGCAATGTTTGTTTCCATCGAAATGGTGGCAAACATTTTTTTTTAAATCTTTGTAATGAAGATGCTTCTGGCATTTTATGTTTACTTTACATCTTCTGTAATTAGAATGCTATTTCATTCTTACAAATAAAAACAATATACTGTACCAGACTACTATTATTACCAATAATTTACTACTATACTATTTCTACTATTTTAATGTATACTACTGCTACAACACTATGTTGTACTATGATATAACAATAATAATAATAGTAATAATGCATTAATGTTCAATAAATAATCAATATTAGTTAATGAAAAATAAAATACATGTGTGTGCAGTTGCTTTATAGAATGCAGTCCAGTTCAGTGAAAACATAAACTGTGGTTAACTGATCGAGCCCTAGGGAAGCTCTACCTACAGTAGGTCTGTAAAGAAATGTCAGTGTGTGCTGGTCTCCGATGGGAGGTCAAATCAATGAGCTGGTCTAGGCTCATAATTACTGCTCCTAACACCTGAGTAAGGAGAAATCAATAAAGCCAAGTATACAAAGCAAGAGGAGTTGCTGCAGCGTTCGACACACTTCATAAACCACACTCACTCGCTCAGCAGTCATAGCACAACTACAAATGCCCTCCTCACACTTAACAAACACACACACACATGAATTCACACATAGGTATTGTTATAATTGACTCCAATGATGTGATTGAAAGTGACAACAAAATAAAAAAAAAAGATAAATTAAGTAAAATAGTTTAAAGATATGCTTGATTTTGAAATTTCCAAGTTTCCCATGCATAAGTTATCGATTTAGTAACAAATCTATAAAATAGCTGTTTCTTATTGTGCCTTTCTTAGCATTTTTGTCATTCCCTCTAGTGCCAAAATGTAAATGCTATGCACGCTATCGGCCTATATCCCATTCTAAAGCTGCTGCTTTAAAGTTCTTCTAACATCCTTCCCAAGTAAAAAAGCCAAATTACGCTTTAATGCAAGCCCGTCACTTCCCTCTTCTCTCTTCTCTTTTTCTCCTTTATTAAAAGTGCCTGTCTGATTGCTACTTTGCACGAGGCTGAGACCTGGCAGATCTGGTTCTGAAATAATCATGACCAGCGCTGTGCACTGTTGGGCTGCGTCTCAAATGGCAGCCGGCAACCTTTTCCCTATATAGTGCACTACATTTGGTGTCCAGGGCCCATGGGGCTCAGATTAAAAGTTGTGCACTATTTAAGGAATAGGATGGCATTTGGGACACTGATTCCTCTCACATCATCAGGACCTCACTAAGTGGAAGCAGGAAGCTGATTATGCTGCATATTATCCATCTGCTCACATTAATGTATGTATCTGCCCATCCCATCCACACAAGTAGTGTGCTCTTCCGCGCTAAAACACAACTCCTCCACCACAAAGGAATAAATCATTGTAATGCAATCCAAATCTCTTCATCCTTCTCTATTCTTCTGTTTCCTTCCGCATGCACAGATAGAGGATATAGCATCTGTGTGGGAGATAGGGGCTTGTCTGTCTGAACTGAGAGTAAGTAGCACAAAAGCACTATTGTTCAATCAGTTGGTGGTGGCACTTAATCCATAGCTGGTGGATAGATTCAGTGGTCCTGGTACTTTATGAAATACTTGTGGACAGCTTTTCATTTGTCCTCCCCTGTGCACAGCCAGGCAATGTATCACTGGTAGAACACATTGTTGAGAAAGGAACACATTTCTAAGTTGTTGTTTACAGGAACAGGGTTCAGGAGGGACACTACCTTATCTTGATATATTTAAGCATATTCAAGACATAATATGAACTGGGAAACATTAATACAAACCCCAACATAAATATTTTGCCCTTCATTCTTCCTTTGGGCCCAGGATTCAATCAAAGGCACATTGTCAACAAATACACTGCTCAGCCGACAATACGCATTTTACAGACAATTTCCTTGGCATTCTTGGAGATCGCATTCACGGCAAACACTACGTATGTCGGCATGAAGCGTAAACTACCTAACAATAGTCAAGTGCAGTGTGGTTGTTGATAATGCTCCTTTGATTGAATCCCGGACTTAGTGTGTGGTAATGATGACTAAACCTACAGTACGTAACATAAAGAGGTGCGTCCGTGTTCTTGACAACTTGAGCATTAACGCTAATGACAGTTCTTCTGTAGGTGTACATAGTTAATATTTAAAATGATAATTTCCAATTAACAATGCAAATGTACCACTAGCACATTAGAATGAACTGTGTGATAAGGGAAACTGGCCTGTCACGTTAAACTAATGAAATTAGCAGAGCTTTGTTAATCATGCATAACTAGTGACAAAACTCTCAGGATAACAATTAGTACCAAGGTAAGGGTTCTGCTGTCACTGTCTTTTAGTAATGTGCTTAATCAACCTGGCTCAGCTTAATAATATCTAGTAAGGTAACACTAAGCCAACTGGTATAATGCTTTATAATTTTTATAAGCATGTACTGTATGAGTCTTCATAATGTCTTATTTTAATGGATTATACAGTGGGGGAAAAAAGTATTTGATACCCTGCTGATTTTGTATGTTTGCCCACTGACAAAGAAATGATCAGTCTATAATTTTAATGGTAGGTTTACTTGAACAGTGAGAGACAGAATAACAACAAAACAATTCCAGAAAAACGCATGTCAAAAAATAAATAGATTTGCATTTTAATGAGGGAAATAAGTATTTGACCCTCTCTCAATCAGAAAGATTTCTGGCTCCCAGGTGTCTTTTATACAGGTAATGAGCTGAGATTAGGAGCACACTCTTAAAGGGAGTGCTCCTAATCTCAGCTTGTTACCTGTATAAAAGACATCTGTCCACAGAAGCAATCAATCAATCAGATTCCAAACTCTCCACCACGGCCAAGACCAAAGAGCTCTCCAAGGATGTCAGGGACAAGATTGTAGACCTACACAAGGCTGGAATGGGCTACAAGACCATCGCCACGCAGCTTGGTGAGAAGGTGACAACAGTTGGTGTGATTATTCGCAAATGGAAGATACACAAAAGAACTGTCACTCTCCCTCGGTCTGGGGCTCCATGCAAGATCTCACCTCGTAGAGTTGCAATGATCATGAGAACGGTGAGGAATCAGCCCAGAACTACACGGGAGGATCTTGTCAATGATCTCAAGGCAGCTGGGACCATAGTCACCAAGAAAACAATTGGTAACACACTACGCTGTGAAGGACTGAAATCCTGCAGCGCCTGCAAGGTCCCCCTGAGACCAAAATGGAGCTCTTTGGCATCAACTCAACTCGCCATGTTTGGAGGAGGAGGAATGCTGCCTATGACCCCAAGAACACCATCTCCACCGTCAAACATGGAGGTGGAAACATTGGGGATGTTTTTTTGCTAAGGGGACAGGACAACTTCACCGTGTCAAAGGGACGATGGACGGGACCATGTACTGTCAAATCTTGGGTGAGAACCTCCTTCCCTCAGCCAGGGCATTGAAAAGGGGTCGTGGATGGGTATTCCAGCATGACAATGACCCAAAACACACGGCCAAGGCAACAAAGGAACGGCTCAAGAAGAAGCACATTAAGGTCCTGGAGTGGCCTAGCCAGTCTCCAGACCTTAATCCCATAGAAAATCTGTGGAGGGAGCCAAACGTCAGCCTCGATTCCTTAATGACTTAGAGAAGAGGAGTTGGACAAAATCCCTCCTGAGATGTGTGCAAACCTGGTGGCCAACTACAAGAAACGTCTGACCTCTGTGATTGCCAACAAGGGTTTTGCCACCAAGTACTAAGTCATGTTTTGCAGAGGGGTCAAATACTTACTTCCCTCATTAAAATGCAAATCTATTTATAACATTTTTCACATGCGTTTTTCTGGATTTTTTTGTTGTTATTCTGTCTCTCACTGTTCAAATAAACCTACCATTAAAATTATAGACTGATCATTTCTTTGTCAGTGGGCAAACGTACAAAATCAGCAGGGGATCAAATACTTTTTTCCCTCACTGTAGCTATTTGTAATTGTTTGAATATACAGATGTAGGATCTTAATTTGAGCCAGTTTGCTACAGCAAGAAAATAATTACAATTAATGGACATTTTTGTAGGGGTCGATGCCTTTTTTGTAAGGGAAAATCAAGTGAGAAATTTCAAAGTGGAAATAACAAACTTCAGAAGCCTTTTTAAACCTCAAATACACTGCAAGTTTGACATTTCCTGCATTGCAACAGGCTATTCAAATTAACATCCTACATCTGTATCTGTTATTTATATTATTAATAGGTGATAATAAGACAATATAATGGGGCATCATAATGCAATATATGTGTTTCCGTTAAGTGGGCTAAAGGGTATTGAAAAACACAGTTGAGCCTTCTCAGAAACACATTTCTATAATTGTATTACATAAAGGGTGGTACATATGGGCTCACCAGTAGCAATTTAAATAAGTCAATTTTTTTTAAATAAGTCTAGTACTTTTTAAAAAGCTTTGAATGCCTTTCCTCTTCTCCTGACCAGTGCACTGCGGCAGTAGTGCTACTCTCTTATAGAGGACATCTCCATTACTCAATGTCTGTGTTCAAAATGACACCTTATTCCCTATAAAGTGCACTACTTTGACCAGACCCCTTGGGCCCTGGTCAAAAGTACTGCACTATATAGGGAATAAGGTGCCATTTGGGACATACCCAATGAGAGGAAATTAGAGCCACAAATTATTAATCAGCTAACGCTAGCTAGTCAGTCAGCCATCAGCGGAAATAGAAAAGTGCTTACTGGGGGTAATGTACTACAGCGAGCTTAAAGTGCACTTATTTATTTCAAAGGATATATTTAACATGGCTGACCGCAGATATCTCCAAGTCAGTGCTCTAAACAGCTGATGTGATTCTAAAAAGATCTAGAGATGAAAAATGCTAACCTTGACAAATTATCAACTATTTCAACGTCCATCCACACTCTCTTGCCCACCCCCAATGTATAGTTTTGCTCTGTGCTTACTGTATTGATCTTCAAGGTTGGCTTTTTTTTTTGTGAGGCAATCTGAAGCACCGAGTTGTAACCTATAGTAATTAGGTAATAAGTGGAAACTGTTACTTGTTGTCATCATTGATCCAGTTTGCCCATGAAAATCTGTAGATAAAATCAACTTTTCCTTCAAATACAAACCCTGTCTCTATATGTGACAGCCATGCTTTAGGCGTCAGAGAGACAGAGAGACCCTTCAATCCCACACTCCTCTCGTCACGGCTCACCGCTCAGCGCCCATGGCATGCCCCGACTCGCCTTCTCATTGACTTCCACCCAACACTGAAGGCCAGGGCCAAAATAATTTGTGTCTGTTCAATAAAACATTAAAGACCATCATGCCATGTCCTGCTCTCTTTCCCTCTCCTTCCCCCGGCTCTCCTATTTTCCCCTCTCTCTCCCCCCTTATCCCTCGCTCTCAAAGGTCTTGTTAATGTTTCAAAACTGCACATAAGACAGACCAGCCAGACGATTAATTTGAAAGATACCCACAGGGCACCTGCAGGATCTTTCTCTGCCTCTACGCGTCTTCTGTAATGTTAGCTCTGCTCTCCCTCCCGCTCCCTCACTCTCTATCTCTCTCTTCAGAAATCAGAGTGAAGGGGTGCAGGTTGGCAGGCCAGGCGAGGGGAGGGGAGGGTAGGAAGGCGAGGGGAGGGGGTGAAGGGTAAAAAGCCTACAAAGTGTACCCTGCAGTTAAAAAGGGCGGAACTCTTTTCAAAAACAGCCTTTTGATTTGTGAAATATGTTGAAGCAAAATGGGTTAAATGCTTTTAATGCAAGAGTTTTTACTTGTAAGAGTGACGAGAGATTCAAAAGTCCAAGAGGCAAATCAATTTTTCTTCAACTTAATGTTAATCTGACCTGTTTTTGGCCTTGTAGTCATTCCTAATGAGATCTGAAGACCACTTAGTTGTAATAGGCAGAGTTGATGCTTTCTCATTGATCCAAATCTGTATTCATGTTGGACATTCTGTGCCTTGTAGGTTCAGTGTAGCTATATGGGCATACATAGAATTACATATAGAATCACTAATTATATATTCTATATCCTGTAATTTATGGAATCTCTATGGTTCTATGGCTATATGGTATTCTGTGCTTCATACAGTATCTATATTCTGTGTACAGTATCTATATTCGCTCACTGTGCATATTTATAACACTTTTACGTTGGTAAATACTTGGGTGCTAATAAATTAATTTGATTCCAAAAGGGGTAGAATCATCACTTTGGGAAGATGGAAGACGTGTGCAATAAATAGTCATGTTGTGTTGCTATGATGTGCTTGCTGACTCGTGCAAAAGGTATCTTGACGAGTCAATTTAAGATGCACAAACTAATGAAGTGAAGAAGAAAAATGCTTTTTTATGCATTCAACGCCTCTCGGAGGCAGTCAATATCCTTAAAAAGTCTAATGATTTCTTATCAGGTCTTGAATGAACCGTAAAACCACCTTTTGAGTTATTGACATTTACACTTCTCTGAGCACAAAAACAGTTTCCGTCTCTCTCTGAATTAAAGCTGACGGCTGCTGGTTATTTCCAAAATGCTTTCCTTAAAACCCTCCTTAGCGCTGAGCTATGAAAACCCAATGCTGGGTGCATTCATTTCAAATAAATAGTTTACGCCCGGGTGAGTAAATGATTTATTTATTATACTCATTAATAATTTGATCAAAATATCCCAAAGCAGTTTTTGCCTCATTGTACATCATTTCTCTAAGTATGTCAGATGAGCCTCTCATTTATTTTCTAATCTCACACCATGTCTCTGTTGTAAATATGGATACTGGTCTTTCTACTTATTTATTTTACAGAGCTGATTTTAATATTTCATTTCTCAGCAGCAGAAACTTCTATTTGTTTCTGAGAGGGACCATGATATTATGAAATAAATATCAGAAACTATGCATCACAGTACTTAGCATACTGGAAGGATATGAATGATTAAACAGGAACCATAACTTGCGCATGGAGCCAGTGCCTAATTTGGTATATGAGCAGTGCGAGAGGGCTTAGCTAGCGTTAAACTAAAACCCAATATTTCAGCATGTTTCTGAGGCTACAGTCTGAGAGGATAGTTTTGGCAGATCAGATGACTGCAGGGTTGCAGGTTCAAACCATATGTTGAGAAATCTGCTGATATACCCTCAGGGTTAGCTATTTATTGTCAATCGCTTTGGTAAGCATTTCCTCTTGAGAACTGTATATGGGACAAAATGCAGAGGGATGGAGAGAGAGAGGGATGGAGAGATGAGGCGTGGACGTCTCAAACGGGTTATTGAAGGCTTCTTAAAGCGTTAGTTATGCTCAATCGCCTGACAAGAAATCAAATATTCCAATGATCTCTGCTGCCCCTCAGTCTGATGTGTGATGGGTTAGGTCCCAGCAAGACGTCCAGCGTGGTGCTGTGGATCGCAGGGTGCACCTGAGTTCGTCTACTTGACTAACCACTGCATAGGGAGAAGGGATAAATGCCATTCTTTCCACAACGTTTACCATCCAGACCTAAACAAATATTATCAGGTACATATGTGTCCCAAATGGCACCCTATTCCCTATGAAGTGCATTGCTTTTGACTAGGGGTCCTGGTCAAAAGTAGTGCACTATAAAGGGAATAGGGTACCACTTGGAATGCTACCACTGGGGAGACGGTTTTAGTGTCTCACACACAGGAGGGAGATGACAAAAGGACATGAGTTTTGCAAATATTTATTGAATGTATCATCACATAATAACTCCATCATCAGGGGCAAGACATGTTAATGTCTGTAGTGAAAGAAAGTAAATAACGATCTCAGTTATTATTTGCATGTAAATGTGTGTCTCTGGCAAATCTCGCAGGGATATTTGTCTAGTTGGAGTCTTATTCTGCTTAGCAGACAAAGCAGTGCTCATCGCCTCATCACAAGAGCTCTTGGAGCATTTGAACTGTACACAAAAGGTTAAATGTCAAGCATTTGAAGCAGTGGGCGCTCAGGGTGACTGGTGCAAGGAAGGAAGGAGGAAATTAATTATCCCTGTAAAGTACATTTTTATGACGGGGAGAAACTGGCACATATTGATTAATGAGCCGCTAACTGTTTGCTTGTTAGAATATCAATTAGTTTCTTGTAACACGCAAGAGGAGTCATTAAAATGGGTGAGAAGACCATGATTCAACAAAAGCGTAAAGGAAAGGAGATAGAGGGAGAGATATGAGAGAGGGAGAGAGAGAGAGAGAGAGAGAGAGAGAGAGAGAGAGAGAGAGAGAGAGAGAGAGAGAGAGAGAGAGAGAGATGGTTAAAGAAAGAGAGGGAGAAAGAGATATAGTGAAAGGTGACAGAGTGTAACAGACGAGACTCCCGCGGTTCCTCCTGCTCACCACCAGAGGGAACCCTCTCCCGAATATTAAGCCCTGATCCTCAACTCCCACATACCTGGCTCCAATCACCGTTGCACCTGTCTCCCATTAAGAGACTATTTAGGCTCTCTCTCCCTTTCTCTCTTTGCGAAGTCTTGTTTCCCTGGTGATCATTTCTGAGCGTTTTCCCGTGTCTGTCATTTCGTGGTATTACTCTGGACTGTTTTTCCCTTTTTGATTCTTGCTGCCTGCCCTGGACTATATTCTCTATTGGACTGATTTTTGTAAGCTTGCTGCCTGCCCTGACCTCATGCCTGTACCTGGATTACGATTAGCCTTATCCCTGCTGTTGTGTTTGCTGGCGATTGACCCTGTTTGTACGACCAAGATTGTAATAAAGCTGCAAATGGATCCTCACTCTCAGGGTGCTTCATTGGTGTTGGAATAGATGAGAATGTCATCAATGTATACAATTACCCAGCGATTCAGCATGTCCCGAAAGACGTCATTGATAAATGATTGAAACACGGAGGGACTATTAGACAGCCCGAAAGGCATAACCAGATACTCATAGTGCCCAGTGCTGGTAGAAAAGGCTGTCATCCATTCATCACCGTCCCGGATGCGAATGAGGTTGTAGGCGCTGCGGAGGTCCAGTTTGGAGAAGTACTTGGCTTGGCGGAGTTGTTCTAGGGCAGCTGGAACCAGCGGTAAAGGATATCGAAACTTGACAGTGATGTCGTTGAGACCCCGGTAGTCAATACAGGGGCGTAAACCACCGTCTTTCTTTTTAACAAAGAAGAAGCCCGCGGCTGCAGGTGATGTCGATGCTCTAATGAACCCCTTCGATAGTTCTTCCTCGATGTAGTTTTTCATGGCTTCTGATTCGGGTTGAGATAGGGGAAAGATTCGGCCCTTGGGTGGCTTTGTACCTGGTAGTAGCTCGATGGCACAGTCGCTTGATCGGTGAGGGGGTAGTTCCATCGCCTTGGTCTTGCTGAAAGCTTCGATGAGGTCAGAGTATTCAATGGGTAGAGTGGGGAAAAGAGCTGGCTCGCCTTTACCGTAACGGCCTGAATGGAGAGTGAAGGGCTGCCAGTCAAGCAGTTGGAGTGGCATGACGGGTCCCATTTGATGATACGACCCTCCCTCCATGAGATGAGCGGGTTATGTTGCCGTAGCCAGGGAAGCCCAAGGATTACCGGGTTATGGGGTGATGTGATGACGTAGAAGCGAATTACCTCCGTGTGGCGGGTACCGGTCTGTAGTCGAAGGTCCACGGTAGTGTGCAGGACCCTCCCATCGCCGAGAGGTCGTCCATCTAGCGCCTCCACTGCCAATTGAGAGTCACAGGTGATTAATGGAAATTGTTGTTGTTGGGCAAACTCATGAGACATAAAGTTGCCGGCTGCCCGGAGTCTAATAGTGCTGATGTGGTTATATGATTGTCCTCTAGAGATAATACTATCGGCACTTTGATGCAAGTACTGGAGTGGTGTGCTTGAACACAAGGACTCACCGAAGAGGGATTACGAGGAGGTGGTCTTGTGGGGCAAAACGCCTTAGGTGGCCCGGTTGACCACAATAGAGGCAGAGATGTTGACGTATGCGGCGCTCACGTTCCTCCGGAGTCAGGTGAGTATATCCGAGCTGCATGGGTTCGGTTGGAGGAAGAGTCACGGACATTGTGTGCTGGTGGGTCCCGCTCTGAGTGGGCGCCGTGATCGAAGCAGATTGTCAATCTGTATGGTGAGTTCGATGAACTGATTCAGCGATCTCCCTTCATCTCGGCAGGCCAGTTCAGACTGTAATTCCAAACTGAGTCCCTTGCGAAAGAGCAGTTTAAGCGTGCTCTCAACCCAGTCGGTTTGAGCTGCCAGAGTGCGAAATGTCAAGGCATATTCTGCTGCAGTATTCCTGCCCTGGTTCAACGCGAGTAGTCGGTCACCGCTCTCATGCCTCCCTCCGGGTGTTCAAATACTTCCCGGAAGCGTTGAAGAAAGGCACCGAACGATGGAAAAGCCGTGCCATCCTCTCTCCAAACCGCCGTTACCCACTCTAACGCTCTGCCAGTGAGGAGAGAACATACCAGGGAAATCTTGCTGGCGTCAGTGACATACATCGCTGGTTGTTGATCAATAAATAATGAACATGTGCAACATGTGAGGACAGTATTGCAACGACTCATAGATCACCAGCTATACGCCAAAGCAGAGAAGTGCGAATTTCACCAGACTTCCACATCTTTTTTGGGCTACATCATCAGCCAGGAGGGAGTCGCCATGGACGAGAAGAAGGTCAAGGCCGTTCTAGACTGGCCCCTGCCAGTAACCTTAAAGGAGTTACAACGCTTCTTGGGATTTGCTAACTTCTACCGACGCTTCATCAGGAATTTCAGCTCGGTAGCCGCTCCCTTAACCTCTATGACTAAAAGAAACTCATCACACCTCACCTGGTCAACTACAGCACAGGAGGCTTTCGCAGAACTCAAGGCACGTTTCACATCGGCCCCCATCCTCCACCACCCTAATCCTGAACTCCCATTTACAGTTGAGGTGGACGCATCTAATACGGGCATTGGAGCTATTCTTTCACAGCGGCACGGATCCCCACTCAAGCTCTATCCGCGGCGCCTATTATTCCCGCAAACTTAGTCCAGCCGAGCAGAACTACGACGCCGGAAACCGGGAACTGTTGGCCATGAAAGCAGCTATGGAGGAGTGGCGTCATTGGCTGGAGGAGCTAAACATCCCTTCGTGATTCTAACGGACCACAAGAACCTGGAATACTTGAGGTCTGCCAAGAGACTGAACCCCAGACAAGCGAGGTGGGCACTCTTCTTCACACGATTTGACTTCACTGTTACCTATCGTCCCGGTTCTAAGAACACCAAGGCAGACGCATTATCACGCCAACACGACGGTGCAGCGCCCACTGAACCCAAGGAAACCCTGCTTCCTGAGTCGTTAATCGTGGCCCCGATTCAGTGGGACATCATGACAGAGCTCACCCAAGCCAACTCACAGAGGACTCCTCCGCCCGAATGCCCCCCTAACAAAACGTTTGTACCTCAGGACCTCTGTCAGAAGGTGCTAAAGCAAGTTCACTCCGTGCTCAGCTCCGGTCATCCGGGAATCGCGCCACGGTGCACCTGCTTCAGAACAGCTTCTGGTGGCCAACCTTGCGGGCAGACACAATCAAGTTCATTAACGACTGCACTACCTGTAACACAAATAAACATCTCAGACAACTACCATCGGGCCTACTGCAACCACTACCAGTTCCCCACCGACCATGGTCCCATCTCGCCATAGACTTCATTACCGATCTCCCCAAGTCCAATGGGAATACCACAATACTCACTGTCATAGATCGCTTCTCCAAGGCTTGCCGGTTGATTCCACTTCCCAAACTGCCTACAGCATTGGAAACTGCCGAACTCATGTGCAACCTGGTGTTCCGCTTCTATGGCCTGCCAGAGGACATCGTGGTCGGACCGAGGGCCCCAATTCACATCCAGAGTATGGTCAGCATTCTTCCAACAACTCAACATCAACATCAGCCTTACTTCAGGGTATCACCCGCAATCTAACGGTCAAACAGAACGCCTCAACCAAGAGATCACCCGGTTTCTCAGATCCTACTGTCATCAGAACCAAGCAGACTGGAGTCGATTCCTCATGTGGGCGGAGTATGCACAGAACTCACTCCAGAAACCCTCCACCGGTTTAACCCCATTCCAGTGTGTAATGGGCTTCCAACCTCCCCTGTTTCCATGGTCAGGGGAACCCACCGAGGTACCCTCTGTCAATGACTGGCTCCAGAGAAGCGAGGACATCTGGAGTCAGGCCCATACCCACTTACTACATGCAGTCAGGAGACAGAGATTGCAGGCCAATCGCCACCGCCGCCCCAACCCCGAATATACTCCAGGTCAATGGGTCTGGCTATCCACTCGAGACCTACGCCTCAAACTCCCCTGCAAGAAACTCAGTCCCAGGTATGTGGGTCCCTTCCAAATAATCAAACAAATCACACCAGTTTCCTTCCGCTTGGCATTACCCGCTAATTACCGTGATCTCTCCTACTTTCCATGTATCTCTTCTCAAACCCGCTGGTGGTCCGAGAGCGGAGGAGGAGGAGCAGACCAGGGAGCAGGGCCCCCCACCCATCTTGGTGGACGGCGAGGAGGTATATCGGCTTCGAGATCTACTCGATTCCAGACGCCGGGCAGGCTCCTCCAATATCTGGTAGACTGGGAGAGTACGGACCGGAGGAGCGATCCTGGGTTAATGCAGAAGACATACTCGACCCCGCACTCATGACTGAGTTCCATAGGACGCACCGGAGAAACCGGCCCCGACCTCGAGGAAGACCCCGGCGTCGTTCGCCTCTTGGCGTCAGGAGCCGCTCACAGGGGGCTCTGTAACAGACGAGACTCCCGGTTCCTCCTGCTCACCACCAGAGGGAACCCTCTCCCGAATATTAAGCCCTGATCCTCAACTCCCACATACCTGGCTCCAATCACCGTTGCACCTGTCTCCCATTAAGAGACTATTTAGGCTCTCTCTCCCTTTCTCTCTTTGCGAAGTCTTGTTTCCCTGGTGATCATTTCTGAGCGTTTTCCCGTGTCTGTCATTTCGTGGTATTACTCTGGACTGTTTTTCCCTTTTTGATTCTTGCTGCCTGCCCTGGACTATATTCTCTATTGGACTGATTTTTGTAAGCTTGCTGCCTGCCCTGACCTCATGCCTGTACCTGGATTACGATTAGCCTTATCCCTGCTGTTGTGTTTGCTGGCGATTGACCCTGTTTGTACGACCAAGATTGTAATAAAGCTGCAAATGGATCCTCACTCTCAGGGTGCTTCATTACACAGAGTGAGAAAAACAAAGAGAGAGGCGGGGTTACCCAGCGGTTGGCTCCTCTCCCAGGGTCGTGGTCTTGGGCTTGCCCCTGACGTCTTCTCCTCTCTCCGTCTCTCCCTCTCCACATCAAACCGCCACGCCTCGCCAATTAGCAATGCGGCAACAGCATTGAGGCCAAACACTCACCCTCTTTATTTATCTACTTAATGAATCTCCATCAACTCAGTAATTTCCCTCTAAAGGGACAAAGCTAGGGGGGACATGAGTGTTGTTAGGGAGGAGAGGGAGGAGGGAGAAAGGGAGGAAAGAGAGAGGAAGAGATGGAGGGGGAGGTTATGATAAATGGAAAAGGTAGGGTACATCCCAAATAGCATTTTATTCCCTATATTTGACCAGAAACCTATGAGCTAGGGTGTCACCCTATGTCCTAGGGTGCCATTTGGAACATAGCCATAGGTTACACCATGGTGGGGTTACTGTTTTCTTTTCTCCAGTCTTGAATAGGTCTACTACCCAATGCTGCTACCCAGGTCTACTATGAACTCTTGTCCCTCAGTAACCGACTCCCTCCCAGACGTGCCTGATCCTGTCCGCTTGGCGTTCTAGTAGGAGCGCGGAAAGCATTCCCTTCATGCACTGCTCTTATTATTTAAGACAGAGAGAATTGTGGGTATAAGGCTGTGGTGGTTTGGGAAAACACCAGGCAGGCCAGAGAACTCTCAAAGCCCTGCTCAATTATAATGGAGAATGGGGTGGAGGAGGAGACAGGCCTGGGGTAGCCACAGGGGAGCATCCCTCTTCAGGCTAGACAATGTATACATATATTTATATGCAATTTAGCAGACACTTTTATCCAAAGCAACTTATTTTGACTTAAAGTCAGCCGTGCATTTATATGGGCAGTCCCGGGAATCAAACCCACTATCCTGGCATTGCAAGCGCCATGCACTACCAACTGAGCTACAGAGGAGATATCCAGCCTGTTCTCATAGACTAGACATAACATGGTAAATGTAAATCCGTGATACTCAAATTAGCATGATATGTTACGTTTGGTATGGTTACATAAGACAGATGGTTACTAATGGCAAAAATGAAAGTAGGGTGGTTGGATAGGTGTATAATGCGAACCCAAAAAGTAGGGCGTATAATGCAAACGTCTAGCATTTTAGCTAATTAGCAACTTTTCAACTACTAGCAACTACCTAGCATGTTAGCTAACCCTAACATTAACCCTTTAGCCTAACTCCTAAACTTAACCCTAACCTTAACCCTAACCCTTTACACTGACACCCATAAGTAGTGTCGATGTAAATAGTCCGGGTGGCCATTTTCTTATTAATTGTTCAGCAGTCTTATGGCTTGAAGGTAGAAGCTGTTAAGGAGCCTTTTGGTCCTAGAAAAACAGTTTTGCTAATTCGTAACATATTGTAAGTTTGCAAATTTGTAACATATAATACGAATTGCAATTCGTAACATATCATACGAAATGGGTGATGGACATTCACAAATTAATACATACCATATGAAATGTAACATATCATACTAAATGGAGTGTCTCGGATTTAGGTTCAGAATAATACGAAATGCTCTGAGACCAGGTTGAGGTATCAGGGACTGTCTGTGTCTACAGCCTGCAGTCTAACACTGTCTCACCTGCCGCCATCATTACTGTCTGGGAGACACCTCCTGCTATCTCCTCCTACTACCTCCTGCCATGTGTCCCAAATAGCACCCTATCTCTATGTAGTGCACTACTACCCATAGGGCTCTGGTCAAAAGCAGTGCACTAGGAATAGGCCCTGGTCAAAAGTAGTGCACTATATAGGGAATAAGGTAGGGAATAGAGAATAGGGTACTATTTGAGATTCAGCCCCTGTCACATCCTCCTGTGTTGTCTTCCATATGAGGACCATCTCTGACAACAGTCATTCTCAAAAACAAGTTCATGAGCCTACGCTGAAGATGAACAGAACATGGAATAAAAGGTAAGGAATTCCTCCCACCAGTTCCCTAGCCTCTGTATAACTTACGCTCATCATAATACAACTGGATTAAAGATCATGGGATTCATAACACAATCCATTGTGGCAGGAAATCAAAGTTTGCTTTATCTGGAATTTTGGTAAAAACTCCCACAGATAGACAAGTAACAAATCCTGTATAGCTTGCAAGTTAATAAGCCATACCACTTGTGACCGGAGCATGTTTGTCTCTGTGTTGGGGCTCTCTCCTCTCCACAGAAAACCCACGGCAGACCACTCCACACGGCTAACACTGGAGCAGACATACCTCTCCTCTCCTCAGGGGTTTTAAGCTACTAGTGCTGAGGTAAATTCAGTTTGGGAAAAATAATCTCCAAAATAATAATAATATTACAATTTCGTTTATTTTTTGAATTGTGTGACTGCCTATTACTATAATTTATTAGGTTCTAACCATAATTTATTCACATTACTTTACATAAATATAATATTTTGGTTGTGTATATTAAATACTGTATTTGTATTTAGTATGATGATGACGAATGTATTATTTCATTATTAATAGCCCAATGACAGTAATGACTGCCCATTACTGTATATCAATTATTAATAAACAATCCTTTGTTCACATTACTTTACTTTAATAAAATATTTCAGTTGTTTTGTAGCCTTTAATGACTTATTATTTAATTTTAAGTCCTCATCTCTGCTTAGGCAGTAGCAGCAAGCCGGCCAGCTATCTATATCTGTACTTTCCAAAGAATTATCCTTCATGCTAGTAGGCAAGCCTAGCTGGCTAAATGACTGCTGTTGTCACGATCGTCGTTTAAATAAATGGACCAAGGTGCAGCATGCGTAGAGTTCCACATATTTAATAAAGGTGGAACATACAAAAAAACAACAAAGAACACAACTGATCGCTCAACAGCACTAACCAAAACAATATCCCACAAATGCAGGTGGGAACAGAACACACTATGATCCCCAATTAGAGGTAACGAATAACAGCTGCCTCTAATTGGGAACCATACTCAACACCAACATAGAAATAAAACAACTAGAAAATCCCCCTTAGTCCCGTCCTGACCTAAAACACCAGAGGAAGTCTCCGGCCTTGGAGCAGGACTGGACGCCGTGCCTGCACTGGGCACCGACGCAGAGGAAGGCTCCGGCCCTGGCACCGGGCTGGGAAGGCGCACTGGAGGCCTGGTGCTGGAGCCGGCACAGGTTGCACAGGACTGCTGACATGCTCTTCAGGGCGAGTGCGGGGAGCCGGCACAGGTTGCACCGGACGGGTGACACGCTCTTCAGGACGAGTGCGGGGAGCCGGCACAGGACGTAGCGGGCTGGGAAGGCGCACTGGAGGCCTGGTGCGTGGAGCCAGCACAGGTTGCACCGGACTGGTGACACGCTCTTCAGGACGAGTGCGGGGAGCCGGCACAGGACGTACCGGGCTGGGAAGGCGCACTGGAGGCCTGGTGCGTAGAGCCGGCACAGGTTGCACCGGACTGGTGACACGCTCCTCTAAACGCCTGCGCTACAGCATACTCCTAGCCAAGACCTCTCTTCGATATCCCTCATTAAACTCCTCGATCGACTCCCAGACGGGCTCTGGCTCTCTCCTCGGCTCAGCCGACCGCCCCTTGTGCCGCCCCCGGAAAAAAATCTTGGGATTGCCTTTGGGCTTTGTGGCCGCGGACCCCGGTGTCGTTGCTGTCCTCCAATATTCCTCAGCGACTCCCGCCAAGGAAGGGTCTCGCATCCACCCAGTATCTCCTCCCAAGACCAACTCTCCTTTACCTCCTGGGCACGCTGCTTGGTCCTCCAATGGTGGGATACTCTGTCACGATCGCCGTTTGAATAAATGGACCAAGGCGCAGCGTGAAAAGAGTTCTACATATTTAGTAAAGGTGGAACATACAACAAAACAACAAAGAACTGATCGTACAATACGTAGCGCTCAACGGCACTAACCAAAACAATATCCCACAAATGCAGGTGGGAACAGAACACACTAGGTATGATCCCCAAATAGAGGTAACGAATAACAGCTGCCTCTAATTGGGAACCATACTCAACACCAATATAGAAATAAAACAACTAGAAAAACCCCCTTAGTAACTTCCTGACCTAAAACACCATAGAGAACCCAGAGGGCTCTCTATGGCCAGGGCGTGACAGCTGTCTGACAAAACCCCGATTTCAGTAGTTCTTCAAGGTAGATAAGACATACTGTTAACTACTTAGGGAGCAGTGGGGCGCTACCCGGTGAAATGTGAGGCGCCAAATTCAAAATCCAAAAGTTGAATTATTAAACATTCATGAATATACAATTGTTGCATAGTCATCAAAAGCTCTGATTCTTGGCAATATCACAGCGTTGTCAGATTTCATGTCAGTATTGTCAGTATTTATGGCGAAAGCACAACATTTGATTGTTTGAGGGTAGCACCTCTAATATTTATGCATTAGCATAAATCCATAACCCAACACGGGTCTCACAAAACGCATAAAATCGCTAATATAAAATCGCTTACCTTTGATGAACTTCTGCTGAGGGCTTCCCAAGTGTCCAACGAAGACAATCCATGCTTCTTTGGTTAGAAAAAGTAATTTTTTATATCCATAAATCTCTGTTTGATTGGCGCGTTATGATCATAAAATCCACCGTTGAGTCGCCCATTGAACCGTGAAGAGAACACGTTCAAATTATACCTATACACTTTATACAAACAAATCAAACATAATTTTTAATGTATCCTTAGGTATCCTTTTGGGTATATTTGCTGTAATATTTCAACCGGACGATAACGTGAACGATAGGAAAGAAAAATAAAGTGGTGCGCGTTCACAATCTCGCGCGCGTCAAACCTTGTTTACAAAAGTGGTCGCCTGACAATTTCCTGTCCCCATCCGTTCTGGTCACTGCTAGAATTCCCAGTCTTTGACTGTTGACTGTTGACATCTAGTGGAAGCCATAGGTACGGCAGTCTCAGTCCTACATAAAGTTGTATGCAATAGGCACAATGGAGAAGATGCTCATTTACAAAAAAAACTGCAAATCCGGATGGATTTTCCTCGGTTTTCGCCTGCTATATCACTTCTGTTATACTCACATACATTATTTTAACACTCTTAGAAACTTCAGAGTGTTTCCTATCCAATAGTACTAATTATGTGCATATCCTATATTCTGGCCTGAGTGGCATGCATTTTACTTTGGGCACACCAGACTCTCCAAAACCGTCACCTCGCGAGCCGCTCCCTAAGAAGTTAAATAACAACTAGCAATCAATGAAATGTATTTTCAGGTAGAGATAGCTAAGCAACCACTCTCTATCCCTTGATCCCTCTCGTGTCTTTCTATCAAGTAAAATCACATTTTATTTGTCACATGCGCCGAATACAACAGGTGTACAAATTACAGTGAAATGTTTACATACAAGCCCTTAACCAACAATGATTTAAGAAGTCAATAAAAAAATAAAAAATAAGTGTTAAGTAAAAAATAGATAAGTGAAAAATATAAAATATAAAAATAAAAGCAACAAATAATTAAACAGCAGCAGTAAAAGAGGGGTCTGGGTAGCCCTTTGATTAGCTGTTCAGGAGTCTTATGGCTTGGGGGTAGAAGCTGTTAAGAAGCCCTTTGGACCTAGACTTGGCGCTCCAGTAGCGCTTGTCGTGCGGTAGCAGAGAGAACAGTCTGTGGCTGGAGTCTTTGACAATTTCTAGGGCCTTCCTCTGACACCGCCTGGTATAGAGGTCCTGGATGGCAGGAAGCTTGGCCTCAGTGATGTACTGGGCCGTTCGCATTACTCTCTGTAGTGCCTTGTGGTCAGAGGCTGAGCAGTTGCTATAGCAGGCAGTGATGCAACCAGTCAGGACGCTCTCGATGGTGCAGCTGTAGAATTTTTTGAGGGTCTGAGGACCCATGCCAAATCGTTTCAGTCTCCTGGGGGGAATAGGCTTTGTAGTGCCCTCTTCACGACTGTCTTAGTGTGCTTGGACCATGTTAGTTTGTTGGGATGTGGACACATCAACCTGTTCCACTACAGCCCTGTCGACGAGAATTGAGGCATGCTCGGTCCTCTTTTTCCTGTAGTCCACATCTCCTTTGTCTTGATCACGTTGAGGGAGAGGTTGTTGTCCTGTCACCACACGACTAGGTCTCTGACCTCCTCCCTATAGGCTTTATCATTGTTGTCGGTGAACAGGCCTACCACTGTTGTGTCATCGGCAAACCACTGTTGTTTCATCGCCTAACTTGATGATGGTGTTGGAGTCGTTCCTATATCACTCTTCCTCTCTGTGTCTGTCTACCCTGCCAGCCACACAGGCTTGTCTGGCAAGAACCAATGACAACAGGCAGTTGTAGGTGCAATGCATTCTGGTCTTTGTTAATTACAACGCTTAATTATGATGACTTAGACAACATGTCCCAGAGAGAAATCTCTCTAGAGAAATGGTGTAAATGTTAGTCAATTAATTATTTAAAAATTGTGTTTAATCGCTCAGCACTATAGGCTACTGCTACCTACATTGAACAATGTAAAGCCACCTTAAAAAAGCTTTTACTTTAGCCCCTCTGTGCAGCCCTGGATCATTATTTTGAAGCAGAAAAAAACGAGTTTGACAGATGAACCAAGGACACAGAGAGGCCCGGCACCACTCTGCCACATAACAAGCTCTCAGAAGAGATACAACACACACTCATTACCATGGCAACCACCATCAAAATACACTTCCAGGGAGGATTTCTTTGTTTTGTTACGGGGGGTGATGATTCTATTTGATGAGAACCTGAGCTGTGCGTTAGCTAGCGAGACAACACCAGGTTCAGGGGTATTAGCGCCTCAGCAGCGCCAGGCCTCTGTGCTGAGATAAGTAGTCCAAGGCGTAGAAGGCTGCTCTCCAAACTGGGAATACTACATCAGGATCAGTGGAGGAGTCACAGTAATTTAATGGGGGAGTTATATGTAGGTGTAGAAGAGGGTGGTGGAGGATAGGGGTGGAGAGAGGTGGGGGGATGTTAAATAGCAAAACTTCAAACCACCACCGACCACAGCCAGACACACTGTAGCCTCTCTCTCTCTCTCTCTCTCTCTCTCTCTCTCTCTCTCTCTCTCTCTGCATTGTTCTATCTCCCCTCTCTAAAGACTCATTCAACCTTCTCACCTTCCAGGCATCAGTGAGCGTGCGTCTTCTGTTTTCTTAGATTAGCTTTGATTTGTCAGCAGA
Source organism: Brachymystax lenok tsinlingensis (assembly GCA_030435695.1). NCBI lineage: Eukaryota > Metazoa > Chordata > Actinopteri > Salmoniformes > Salmonidae > Brachymystax > Brachymystax lenok. The sequence goes on from CM059790.1 coordinate 29,432,250, forward strand.
CAGAGCCTTGAAGAATGGTCATTATTGTACTGTAGGCCTGCTTATCGAAATACATGGCATAGATTAGATTTGATGGTGTACTGGCACCTTTCCGACATCCAGGTTCAACGTAACAATTTAGGAAGAAAGCTGGCCAGTGGACACAAGGGTCCTGAATTCTGTTCTATTCTATTATAATATGGGTCAAGACTGTTGTCATGTCTGGATATAGCAGCTCTTTCTCTCCTCCATCCCTCTCCCTGTCCTCTATGCGCTCATAGCGTCAGATTGTCATCAGAAGTGACTGGGCTGGTATTACAGGGTCAGCCTGTGACTGCAGTTTAACCTTGTGTTTATTCTCCTCCTCTGTCCTCTCAGCCTGTATGCCGCTCATCATGAATTTATCCCTCCATCCTCTCATTCCTTAAAGCTGGAATCCTTAATGGTGAAACCGCCACGTCCGTTTGCAATATTAGATATGCGAACAACAAAGATGTTACTGCAAACAACAAACACAGTGTTTTCCCCTTGGATATCATTGCACGCATGATAGAAGAGCACAACAACAATATTTTTTTACTATGCTGCGTGAGGCTCCTCAGCTCGGTGACGAAAACAATAACAGCAATGGTGGGACGGCCAGTGGCACTGTTTCCCCCTAATGCGGATTCCATCTTTAAATACATTTAAACTCAGTTTTTCACAATTTAATCCTAGTAACAATTCCATGTCTTAGGTTTAGTTAGGATTGCCAATTTATTTTAAGAATGTGAAATGTCAGAAGAATAGTACAGAGAATGATTTCTTTCAGCTTTTTCAGAAGTTTACATACACTCAATTAGTATTTGGTAGCATTTCCTTTAAATTGTTTAACTTGGTTCAAATGTTTCAGGTAGCCTTCCACAAGCTTCCCGCAATAAGTTGGGTGAATGTTGGCCCATTCCTCGTGACAGAGCTGGTGTAACTGAGTCAGGTTTGTAGGCCTTCTTGCTCACACATGCTTTTTCAGATCTGTCCACACATTTTCTATAGGATTGAGGTCAGGGCTTTGTGATGGCCACTCCAATACCTTGACTTTGTTGTCCTTAAGCCATTTTGCCACAACTTTGGAAGTATGCTTGGGGTCATTGTCCATTTGGAAGACCCATTTGCGACCAAGCTTTAACTTCCTGACTGATGTCTTGAGATGTTGCTTCAATATATCCACATAATTTTCCTCCCTCTTGATGCCATCTATTTTGTGAAATGCACCAGTCCCTCCTGCAGCAAAGCACCCCCACAACATGATGCTGCCACCCCCGTGCTTCACAGTTGGGATGGTGTTCTTCGGCTTGCAAGCCTCCCCCTTTTTCCTCCAAACATAACGATGATCATCATGGCCAAACAGATCTATTTTTCTTTCATCAGACCAGAGCACATTTCTCCAAAAAGTACGATCTTTGTCCCCATGTGCAGTTGCAAACCGTAGTCTGGCTTTTTTATGGCGATTTTGGAGCAGTGGCTTCTTCCTTTCTGAGCGGCCTTTCAGGTTATGTCGATTTAGGACTCGTTTTACTGTGGATATAGATACTTTTGTACCTGTTTCCTCCAGCGTCTTCACAAGGTCCTTTGCTGTTGTTCTGGGATTGATTTACCCACTGGAATTGTGATACAGTGAATTATAAGTGAATTATAAGTGAAATAATCTGTAAACAATTGTTGGAAATATTACTTGCACAAAGTCATTCACAAAGTCATGCACAAAGTAGATGTCCTAACCGACTTGCCAAAACTTGTGGAGTGGTTGAAAAACTAATTTTAATTACTCCAACCTGAGTGTATGTAAACTTCCGACTTCAACTGTATATTTTAACATCTATTAATTTAATTCAAAGAGAAAATCCCCATCACACTCTACACGTGTGTAATTCTTTCACATGTTTTCTTCAACTAATGCAGCTCTAACTCCTCACTACTGTCACGATCAGCTAGGAGTGGTGGGTGTGGAGTCAGACGCAGAGAGCACGGTGTGGGGGAAAACGCTCCTCTTTAATTCGGCGTGTGAAATACAATGCCCAATACACGGCAGGCGCACAAACAAACAGGCGCTCAAAACAGAGACACGGGCACAAAATGATGACACACACGAACGTCCACCAAAACAGAGAAACAAGCCCGCACAAAAGGAGGCGGGCTTGACCGGCTTAAATAGCCCTAGAATAAAAACACAAAACAGGTGCAAACAATAGAACAATCAACAGAAAGGAAACGAGGATCGGTGGCAGCTAATAGGCCGGTGACGACGACCGCCGAACGCCGGGCAGGCAGAGGAGCCACCGTCGGTGGAAGTCGTGACAACTACATCATTAACCATTGACATTCATAACCCAGTAATGAAATCAGCTGCAGCATCTTTGATTTTAAGTCTGGAGGTGAAGGAAAAAAGCTTCTGTGTCAATCAATCTATTCCGTTTGTAAATCACAGCAAATGAATGTTTTGCCACCTGATAATAGGGGAGCTGGGATAAATCAAAGTGTATAAATACTTAGTTCTCCACTGAACAAAAAAATGAACACTACATGCAACAATTTCAAAGACTTTACTGAGTTAGAGTTCATATAAGGAAATCAGTAAACTGAAATAAATTCATGAGGCTCTAATCTATGGATTTCATATGACTGGCAGTCTACACACAATACCCAATAATAACACAACAAAAACTGTTTTTTTGAAATGTTAGCAAATGTATGAAACCTGAAAAACAGAAATACCTTATTTACATAAGTATTCAGACCCTTTGCTCTAAGACTCGAAATTGAGCTTAGGTGCATCCTATTTCCAGTGATCATCCTTGAGATGTTTCTACAACTTGATTGGAGTCCACCTGTGGTATATTCACTTGATTGGACATTATTTGGAAAGGCACACAACAGTCTATATAAGGTCCCACAGTTGACAGTGCATGTCAGAGGAAAACCCAAGCCAAAAGGTCGAAGGAATTGTCCGTAGAGCACAGATCTGGGGACAAGAACCTGATGGTCACTCTGACAGCTCTAGAGTTCCTCTGTGGAGATAGGAGAAACTTTCAGAAGGACAACCATCTCTGCAGCACTCCACCAATTAGGTCTTTATGGTAGAGTGGCCAGACGGAAGCCACTCCTCTATCAAAGGCACGTGACAGCCCAATTAGAGTCTGAATACTTATGTTAAAGTGATATTTCAGTTTTTTATTTGTAATACATTTGCAAAAATGTATAAGAACAAATTATTGATTTGTCATTATGGGGTATTGTGTGTAGATTGGTGAGGGGAAAAAATGATGGAATACATTTTAGAATAAGGCCGTAACGAAATAAAAAGTCAAGGGGTCTGAATTCCTTCTCGAATCAAATCAAATGTTATTTGTCACATGCGCCGAATACAATAGGTGTAGACCTTACAGTGAAATGCTTACTTACAAGCCCCCAACAATGCTTTAAGAAGTTTTAAGAAAAATATGTGTAAAGTAAAAAATAGATAAGTAAAAGATTTAAGAAATATGTAACAAATATTTAAACAGCAGCAGTAAAATAACAATAGCGAGGCTGTATACAGGGGGTACCGGTACAGAGTCAATGTGCTGCGGCACCAGTTAGTCGAGGTAATTGAGGTAATATGTACATGTAGGTAGAGTTCAAGTAACTATGTATATATAATAAACAGAGAGTAGCAGCAGCATAAAAGAGGGTTCTGGGTAGCCCTTCGATTAGCGGCTTGTGGGTAGAAGCTGTTAAGAAGTCTTTTGGACCTAGACTTGGCCCTCCGGTACCGCTTGTTGTGCGGTAGCAGAGAGAACTGTCTATGACTAGGGTGGCTAGAGTCTTTGACAATTTTTTGACACCGCCTGGTATAGAGGTTCTGGATGGCAGGAAGCTTGGCCCCAGGGATGTACTGGGGCCAAATGTACTGGGGCCATACGCACTACCCTCTGTAGTGCCTTGCAGTCAGAGGCCGAGCAAATGCCATACCAGGCAGTGGTGCAACCAGCCAGGATGCTCTCGATGGTTTAGCTGTAGAACCTTTTGAGGGTCTGATGACCCATGCCAAATCTTTTCAATCTCTTGAGGGGGAATAGTTTTTGTCGTGCCCTCTTTGCAACTGTCTTGGTGTGTATGGACCATGTTAGTTTGTTGGTGATGTGGACACCAAGGAACTTGAAGCTCTCAGCCTGCTCCACTACAGCCCCGTCGATGAGAATGGGGGCATACTCCATCGTCCTTTTCCGTGAGTCCACAGTCATCTATTTTGTCTTGATCACATTGAGGGAGAGGTTGTTGTCCTGACACCACACGGCCAGGTCTCTGAACTCCTCCCTATAGGCTGTCACGTCGTTGTCGGTGATCAGGCCTACCACTGTTAACAAACTTAATAAGGGTGTTGGAGTAGTGCCTGACTAGTGCCTAGTCATGAGTGAACAGGGAGTACAGAAGGGGCATGAGCACGCACCCCTGAGGGGCCACCATGTTGAGGATCAGCGTGGAGGATGTGTTGTTACCTACCCTTATCACCTGGGGGCAGCCCGTCAGGAAGTCCAGGATCCAGTTCCAGAGGGTGGTGTTTAGTCCCAGGGTCCTTAGCTTAGTGATGAGCTTTGAGTGTTTTATGGTGTTGAACTCTGAGCTGTAGTCAATGAATAGTATTCTCACATAGGTGTTCCTTTTGTCCAGGCGGGAAAGGGCAGTGTGAAGTGCAATAGAGATTGCATAATCTGTGGATCTTTTAGGGCAGTATGCAAATTGAAGTGGGTCTAGGGTTTCTTGGATAATGGTGTTGATGTGAGCCATTACCTGCCTTTCAAAGCACTTCATGGCTACAGACGTGAGTGCTACGGGTTGGCAGTCATTTAGGCATGTTATCTTAGTGTTCTTGGGCACAGGGACTATGGTGGTCTGCTTGAAACATGTTATTATTACAGACTCGGACAGGGAGAGGTTGAAAATGTCAGTGAAGCCACTTGCCAGTTTGTCAGTGCATACTCAGAGTACACGTCCTGGTAATCTGTCTGGCCCTGCGGCCTTGTAAATGTTGACCGGTTTAAAGGTCTTACTCCCATCGGCTCCGGAGAGCGTGATCACACAGTAGTCCGGGACAGCTGATGCTCTCATGCACGTTTCAGTGTTACTTGCCTTGAAGCGAGCATAGAAGTAATTTAGCTCGTCTGGTAGGCTCGTGTCACTGGGCATCTCTCGGCTGTGCTTCGCTTTGTAGTCTGTAATGGTTTGCAAGCCCTGCCACATGCGACGAGCGTCAGAGCTAGTGTAGTATTATTCGGTCGTAGTCCTGTATTGACGCTTTGCCTATTTAATGGTTCGTCTGAGGTCATAGCGGGATTTCTTATAAGCTTCCGGGTTAGAGTCCCGCTCCTTGAAAGCGCAGCTCTACCCTTTAGCTCAGTGCGGATGTTGCCTGTAATCCACGGCTTCTGGTTGGGGTATGTACATACAGTCACTGTGGGGACGACGTCATCGATGTGCTTATTGATGAAGCCAGTGACTGATGTGGTGTACTCCTCAATGCCATCTGAAGAATTCCGGAACATATTCAAGTGCTGTAGCTTAGCATCTGCTTCATCTGACCACTTTGTTATTGACCAAGTCACTGGTGCTTCCTGCTTGAACTTGTTGCTTGTTAGATGGAATCAGGAGGATAGAATTATGATCAGATTTGTCAAATGGAGGTTGAGGGAGAACTTTGTACGCGTCTCTGTGTGTGGAGTAAAGGTGATCTAGAGTTTTTTCCCTCTGGTTGCACATTTAACATGTTGGTAGATATTTGGTAAAACAGATTTAAGTTTCCCTGCATTAAAGTCCCCGGCCACTAGGAACGCCACCTCTGGATGAGCATTTTCCTGTTTGCTTTTGGTGGTATACAGGTCATTGAATTCGCCTACGAATTCTCCGGCAGCCTGACCTCCGCCCCCTTTTTCTCTGTCTTCAAACAATCAAAATAACACAGTTGGTTAGGAGCACGTGTTTTACCATCCTGGTGTCAGCCATCCTCTCTGGTGCCATTCTACAAACGCACTCGCCCTTTAAAAAGAAAATGGGGTGTGGATCAGAAAACTAGTCAGTATCTGGTGTGACCATGATTTGCCTCATGCAGCGAGACTCATCTCCTTCGCGTAGAGTTGATCAGGCTGTTGATTGTGGCTTGTAGAATTTTGTCCCACTCCTCTTCAATGGCTGTGCAAAGTTTTTGGATATTGGCGGGAACTGGAACATGCTGTCGTACACGTCAATCCAGAGCATCTCAAACATGGTCAGTGGGTGACATGTCTGGTGAGTTTGCAGGCCATGGAAGAACTGGAACATTTTCAGCTACCAGGAATTGTGTACAGATCCTCGCAACATGGGGCTGTGCATTACCATGCTGAAACATGAGGTGATGGATGAATTGCACGACAATGGGCCTCAGGATCTAGTCACGGTTTCTCTGTGCATTGAAATTGCCATCGTAAAAATACAATTGTGTTCGTTATCCGTTGCTTATCCCTGCCCATACCATAACCCACCGCCACCACAACGTTGACATCAGCAAACCGCTCACCCACATTACGCCATACTGGCATCTGACCCATACAGTTGAAACCTGGATTAATCCGTGAAGAGCACACTTCTCCAACGTGACAGTGGCTATTGAAGGTAAGCATTTGCCCACTGAAGTCGGTTACGATGCCGAACTGCAGTCAGGTCAAGACCCTGGTGAAGACGACGAGCACGCAGATGAGATTCCCTGAGACGGTTTCTGACAGTTTCTACAGAATTCTTTGGTTGTGCAAGCCCATATTATCAGCTCTCCGGGTGGCTGGTCTCAGACGATCCCACAGGTTAAGAAGCCAGGTGTGAAGGTCTTGGGCTGGCTTGGTTTCATGTGGTCTGTGATTGTGAGGCCGGTTGAACGTACTGCCAAATTCTCTACAATGACGTTGGAGGCGGCTTATGGGAGAGAACTGAACATTTAATTCTCTGGCAACAGCTCTGGTGGACATTCCTGCAGTCAGCATGCCAATTACACGCTCCCTCAAAACTTGAGACATCTGTGGCATTGTGTTGTGTGACAAAACTGCGCATTTTAGAATAGCCTGTTATTGTCCCCAGCACAAGTTGCACCTGTGTAACGATCATGCTGTTTAATCATCTTCATGATATGCCACACCTGTCAGTGGATGCATTATATTGGCAAAGAGGACATGCTCACTAACAGGGACTTAAACATATTTCTGCACAGAATTGGAGAGAAATAAGATTTTTGTGCATATTGAATATTTCTGTCATCTTTTATTTCAGCTAATGAAACATGCGACCAACACTTTACATGTTGCGGTTATATTTTTTTCATTGTAATTAGCAGAGGTGGGAGAGGTGTGATACCTGTCTTTGTGGCTGCGCTCCTCTCCTCCTCTCCTCCTCATCTCCTCTCCTCCTCTCCGCCTCTCCGCCTCTTCTTCCTGAATCTCTGTCTGTTCTGTACAGAAGGGTTGGGGTTACAGATTTTTTGGTGATGTCTAGCGAATTGATACACACACACACACACAGAGAGAGCAAACACTGAAACATGTAGCCATTTATTAGAACAGTCAGTTAATTACACACCCTGACCTCAAGGACGGGTTTGAACCACCTGTCCTTACAGGTTTGGTTGGTAAGTGAGGGATAACGGGGGCATCTGGTGTTACAGGTCATGAATGGACCCTAAGTAATATCCCAGCAGGAGTGGAACAAACAGGGAAATAGTCAGGAATGACACACACACAGACACACAGCTAGGAACAACACAAACACAGACATGCACACACACACACACACACACACACACACACACAGCCAGGAATGACACACACACACATGCAACTACACATACAGACACACACAGACAGGCACGCACACATGCACACACACCCAGGAATGACATAAACACACACATGCCCACACAGTGTTGGGGAAGCTACTCTGTAAATATAGCTTACCAAGCTACCAATTACTTCACACTAAGCTACCCTTAAGAAAAACATAGCTTACTTAACTAAAGTTACTTAGAAAAAGTAGTTTACTACATCCAAACTACTTTGTGAAAGATTCTTATATCTAAATCTAAAATGTCACAAGGTAAAAATTGCACGACCAACTCAGTGGCCTTGTGGTTGGAGTGTCCGCCCTTAGATTGGACGGTTGTGAATTCAATCCCTGTCTGAAGACTTTAAAAATGGGACCTGATGCATCTCTGCTTGGCACTCAGCATTAAGAACATAGATTGAGGGTAAGAGTAGCGTTCTGTCAGGAGGTGTACTTGTGCATCAAACTACCTCGCGCTACAGAAACAATGACACACAGACACACGACACAGACACACACACACACACATGCACACACACCGCTAGAAATGACACACCACACAGGTAGCATGCACACACAGACAGGCACGCAAGCACACACAGCCAAGAAGGACACACACACACCGCCTGGCAGTGAATTAGATTTCACAGTGTTGAATCATCATGGATTATCTAACGAGCAACAGTGTCACTAAGCCAACAAATAACGCTGGGAACTGCAGGGGTAAATTAGTCTCCTGCCTCACACACCAACGACGAGTACAAAATAATACAACTCACACTCCTCTCTCTCCTTTACAGCAGCCCACAGCACCACACTGTCATCACTAGCTGTTTTTAATGAGAAGCTGTATGTTTGTATTAAACCTCAAATCCCCTCCTTATCACAGATTCATCTTGCTAGAGTGGATAATTCATCTTATGTTAAATATAAAAAAAAGGGAGTAGGCCTAACACTTTGGCCCTGTTTCTGCGTGATGAATCGTGCAAGTCATATATGCGGATTTTGATTTATCGTCTTGACCTTTTGTATGCAAAGGAGACACGTTCTGTACAACCATAACGTGACACTTCAAAAAAAGAGGTCAGGGCTCTGAGAAAACACAAGCACTCCCTCCTTTCTTTCTTTCTTTCTTTCTTTCTTTCTTTCTTTCTTTCTTTCTTTCTTTCTTTCTTTCTTTCTTTCTTTCTTTCTTTCTTTCTTTCTTTCTTTCCCTCCCTCCCTCCCTCCCTCCCTCCCTCCCTCCCTCCCTCTCTCTCACTCTGATGATTATGTTGTTTTTATGTGCTGTGTCCAGGGTGGTATTACAGAACAACATGCTGTATGTTTTTGTTATCACAAAGCTAGCTATCTGAAAGTCATGCCTATTAATTTAATTTGATTTGAGGAAGCATGCCTCACATTTTCAAATTACCAGGACAGATCGTTGATGAAATTTAAATTATAGTAACTACGATGAAGTAGATATAGTAGATATTGACAATATTTGGCACATGTAACGCCTTCTAAGTCCTTTAACTAATGCTTTCAAGTGTTATGCTCTGATGCATGTACCAAAATGTATTCAATAACATTCTAAGATATTTGATATTTTATATATAGTCTAAAATGAGCAGAAAGACAAAATTGCCCAATCAAATATTGTTGTCCGATAACCCATTTCATGATTAACTTGAAATGCAACCACCATATTTACGATAGTGGACAGATTTGGTGGTGATATTACCATGGAACAGTTCATCTCCACCAATGACGACACCTGTATAAAAACCCATACATAAATTACATGAATTACTCTTTTCCAGAATCCCAAATCCAAATCAAGCATGGATTGAGCAGAGAGATGGGATGTTGTTTAAATTTTAATATGATTTGTGTGTGTGTGTGTGTGTGTGTGTGTGTGTGTGTGTGTGTGTGTGTGTGTGTGTGTGTGTGTGTGTGTGTGTGTGTGTGTGTGTGTGTGTGTGTGTGTGTGTGTGTGTGTGTGCGTGCGTGCGTGCGTATCCTGTTGTAATTAAACATGCATGGGTTTTTTTCACAGACAGTGTTTTTTTCCGCTGGCCTAAGTTTTGACAGGACTCCACATCAAGCCCAGGTGGAAACAGACGTGCAAACAAGCTTGTGAGTACATCCATGGAACACATACATTAGCACCTAGACCAGATGAGTACGAACACGCCACTGGGAGCAGGGCCAGAACATTACCACTTGACAATGTACCAGCCAGCATCTACCAGAGCACTCAGCCAAGTAAGGTGGAAGTCAATAATCAACATAAACAAAAAGGACATACATTTTAATGTAAGGCTCTCCATTGAGACATGACACTATTTCTTTAATGTGGTTTGATTTGGGGTTTGTGGATGTTTGTGATTACAGCGGTATGCTACAATGCATTTTTTTAAACTACATTAATACACATTATCATTATCAAACTTTATTAATTGTCTTTAATGCTAAATAAAATGCAATCAGTTTCACATGGGCCAAAAACAGTATTGTACACGTCTTGTATGGACATAATAAGCAGGATATGCATGTGTTTAGGCCCTTTGTTTAGCAATGAGAGGCTATGGAGACCACTCACCGGCCCAGCTCCGATAATCTATCCAACATCACAACTTTCCTTCAGTAATTAATACATGAGGCTGTAACATCAGCCAACATACCTGCTGCTATCTGTAGTAAAGATCACTGCAAATATCACGTAACAAACAACAACAACCAGGGAGGTGATAAAGGGATGATGGGTTAACTGGAGAGACTGTGAAACAGAGAAGTGATGGGGGGCCACTGGCGAGGGAAAAACAGAAGAAGAAATTAGGTAGAAAACAGAGAGAGAGAATGAAAAATAGGAAGGTAACATGGGGTTAGAGAGACAGAGAGAGAGATAAAGACAGACAAAGACAGAGAGAGAGAGAGAAACAGAGAGAGACAAGAGTGAGAATGAGAATGAGAAAGACAAGAATGAGTGGTATGTGGTAAGGGGTCCCACTAGTGCCCGTGTAAAGTGAAGCTGAGTGAGTGTTGGAGGTGAGTGAGCAGCAGTCCAGGAGTGTCTCAGGGAGGCTGGGAGGCGAGGGAGTACTGGTCAGGTCCCCTGGCAGCCCCAGCCCTGCCTGACATAAGTACCTTTCCAAAGATGAACAACATCACCTCCACTGCAGCTTAGAAGGTCGGAAAATTGCTCCCATTTCACATTACCCTCCCTCCCTCCCATCTCTCTCTCCCTCTCCGAATCTCCTCACCCACACACACACACACACCACGTGACTTTCCTCCTGTCCGCTTAGAGTTCCACCTTCCTCCTCTTCCTCATCTTCCTCCTCCTCCTTCACTCAATGTCTGACCTTCACCCCTCCTCCTCCAGGTCCAGCACTGGACAGCCTCATCAGCCCAGCCTGGCCTCTCTAAAGGTAGCTTTTACACGCTTTTACTCTTCCACTTGGTAGGACATAGAGACCACTCGGGCACCGCAAAATACCTTTTTCCACATGACTTAACTCGCTAAAGCAGTTCTAAAATAAAGCCCTGTTACTCACACATGGAGTGTGGGTGCATTATGGATGTGGCTGTGGTGATGAAGTTGTGGGATATCTAAATGACACCCAACACGTCTCCCGGTACCCATTCCCAGCCACCATGAATTAACTGCATGGAGAAAAAAATTGTTTTGTCGTTAATAAAACATCGCTGGTGGCATTGATTTACTTACCAGATTACGCTTACTGATCGTGTCAAGTCTCCACTCACACACTCATCTGGTGGGTATAGCTGCAACTGTGGCTTCAGACGGAGAAAGAGAGAGACAGAGACAGAGACAGAGACAGACAGACAGACAGACAGACAGACAGACAGACAGAGAGAGAGAGAGAGAGAGAGAGCGAGAGAGAGAGAGAGAGAGAGAGAGAGAGAGAGAGAGAGAGAGAGAGAGAGATAGAGAGGACAAACACCTGGTATTAATAGTAATCAAAACTATCACCAGAGTATTACGTTTTTCCATCCATTCATGGATGGACATTGCTTAGATGTTTGTTGAGTTGTTCCATTTCCTTAATGTTAATGTTGGGCTGCTTGATGAATGATCCTAGGTTGGTACGACGTGTACTGTAGTGTGCTGTTCCCAACACACGACGCAGATGCTGCTTAGCTCACTGCTCCGCTTTTGGGGCCTCATCAATTTTTATTCCTACAGAGGATGTGGCACACGCCAGAGGAAACATTGCAGTAGAACTCTCAATCTACATCCATTTATCCACATTAAACGAATGCTTTGGGGCTGCCGTCAGAGATATAAGAGTCTAATGGCACTGTCCTAAATAAGTTTGCTTCGGTGTAGCGGTGTATACTTCAGCAGCACATCCAACATTCATGTCCCTCTTTGATGCTTTTATCACCTAGAATAGGCCCGGCCCAGCCAAGCATGCATCTACTGCTTTATCAGCCACATCCCGGCAAATCTCCCAGCCCACCCAAGTACACCAACCAGCTATCAGCTACCAAGTAAACCAACCACTGGCACTTTATTATTTTTCAAATCCTTCATATCAACAACACTTAAGGGTGTGCAATGATGAAATAATAAACAATTATAATAATTGTTTTAATAATTGCGCAAATTTTTTATTGAATGTCTAATTGACATGGATAGAACCCACAGTCAGACATAGTACTGGATGTGATTGAATAAGAGCAGACTTTGGTGACGGTTGCAAGACGTTGTGAAGGTTATTCATACTGAAGTGAACAGTGTGAGTAGCCTACCTACAGTACAGTGACTATGTCTGGTTGTCTTGAGAGAGGGCGAGGTACATGTAGTAACTGGAATCAGGGGTTGTTCCTGCCATGTAGAGGAGTAGTAACAACCCCTAGCTCCCTGCTGGACACACTGAGGCTACATTAGTGGATAATGTTCTCCAGCACAGAACACCGTTTGTCTTACACCCGGCATGCAAAGAGAGAAGAAACTTGTCACTGCGAATTAACCATAGGCCTCGCAGCCATGCAAACACAGGCTATCATCTGTAATTGGAGTAAAGAAAAAAGAGAGCGAGTGAAAAGATGAGGATGAGGATAGGAAGAAAAAAATTATCCGTCGGTTGGTTTTGTCGTTGCTAGTTACATCGTTGCGATGGTGGTATGTTTGAGACATAACAAAGCTTTTGCGACTGTCAACCAGCAGGAAGGAACGACGCAGGCAGGATTCTAACACTGTTACACTGTCTCCTCCACAGCTTGTTTTATTTACTCCCTCTGAGTGGTTCTGAAGCTAACCCTGGAAGTGAGGCTGTGTTGGTATTTGCTTGCCTTGCCGTGCAGTGAGTGCTTTTGCTGCCTGCTGCAGTCTTGGAGAAATTGTCAGTTTACCTGATGATATCGACAGCTCTGCTGTAAAATCTTTCTGCATCAGAGGTTAAAAATACTTGTTTTTTCTCTGCCCCCTGTGGGTTCACTACCCATCTGGAGGAGAGTAAATCTCAGATCGGAATCACTTTTCTGACAATAATTTATAAATTATGCACGGCCTCTGTTTGAATTGAGAAAGGCTTTCATATCTCTTCCATTAACTCAGATTAAGATTTCATAGTGATGCTTGGAAGAATGCTAGCAATATCCCCGGCTCATTCTGATGAAATTTTTATCAGTGCTTTTTTTTTTTCTAGTAGTACACTCCTATTGGGATGTCTGTGAATCTGAAGCTTGGCTTTGGACATGAACTCCCCTCAACCTGTCTGTGCCCCAAATGGCACCCTATTCCCTAGTTAGTGCACTACTTCTGACAAGGGTCCATAGGGTAGTGCACTATATCAGGAAAATGGTGCCATTTGGGATGCAGTCCCTGACTGCCAGTGGCTCCCAACGTTTCAATATTTGATGGGCTCTGGCTAACTCAGCCGTGAGATTCCAGCTGCAGAGATTTAACTCTAATGTAAAAATTGTGAACGGATGAAAACTGGGATGTCATAAGTAATACATCTATTCCAAGTGGGGGCAAGGCTACCATCCACACACAGACCAAAAACAGAGGAGGAGCAGAACAGAACAGAGGAAGGAAAAGAAAAGGATTTAATACGGAACACTTTCTTTCTATTCCTTTATGCTCACAAAATGAAGCTATAGGGCTAATATATACCTTCCCCCTCCCCTCTCCACTACCACCCAGACCCCTCCAGCCTCCCAGGTCTTCAATTGACTCTTAATTGTGGCCACTCTGTCCTCCTTTAAGTGCAGCCATCAATAAAAAGGGTCCCTTAATGTCCTGAAGAAATGGGCATCACACCACTTACTTGTTTATAGGCCAAATCCATTTCTTCCAGGCTCTCGCCCCTTTCCCCCTTTCTTCCTGTCTCAGCCTCCAAATGGATTTCAAAACATTTGGAAAATCTGTCTATTCAGCGCTAGTGTCCTGGCGCATTCTTCCCCGGGAACCTAGAGAGGTCAGATGAGATAGGTCTGATTAACTTTCTTTTTTTCTCTCCCTTTCCTGTCAATCTATGTGTGCTTCCCAAATGACACCTTATTCCCTACATAGTGCACTTCTTTTGACCAACCCCTATTGGGCTCTGGTCAAAAGTAGTGCACTATGTAGACAAACGGATGCCATTTGGGACGCAATCTATAGCTGTCTCCCTTGAGCCATATGATGTCCAGCGAGTGTGGAAAAGACTGTTGGTAATGGCCCTACAAACAATGCACTCTTTGTGCCCGAGAAGCCAAGGAGAAGCGCTGGGTTGCCGGGGGGCAAGAGGTGGAAGAAACATTTTTAGTACATAGCAGCGTACAGTTTTTTAAATTCCATTATATAAAGGGGCTCTGATGGAAATATTTGTATTGACAGTAGTTTAGCATCACTCCCCCTTTCCCTCCCCGTCACCTAGTTAAAATATTAAACCGCTGTGATTGTGATAAGCAAAGATGCCCTCTACCTTTATGTGGTTGTATCGTTATAGTCACAGTGTCCCTTCTTCGCCAACAGTTCTTATCAGCCTCATTTGTTTGTCCCACACTTTGAAGGGTGTTCCAGGTAAAGGATCTAGACCTCCATGTATCTAAGTCAGAGGAGTATGTTTTCTATGTTGGCTTAATCTTTCCTCTCTCTGTATTTATGGTTTTATTACCAATAATAACATTGGTCTTCTGGGAACTGGAGGCTAAGTATGCCCCCTAGCACTCAAGCCCTTTTACACAGAGCGAGACTACCCGACCGTCTAGCTAACATAATACAAGCCTTGCCGTCTCTGTTTGTGTCCCAAATGACACCCCATTCACTATATGGTGCACTACTTCTGACCGGGGCCCATAGGGCTTTGGTTAAAAGTAGTGCACAGCGTAGGGAATGCCATTTGGGACGAAGCTTCTATCTCTGCTTCTAACTCCCTAATAAGACATGTACTACTACAGTACAGTTTGATGGGTATTTTTTACAGGTGATGAATGGAGAAAAAGAGACAACATTATTGTCAGGGAACTGTTTCATCTTCATAAATGGACTGAGATTTATGAAATAAACATAATTCTGAACATACCATTCACAGGTTAGGCCAGTACAAAGAATATGGTTAAAATGCTATGCTACTGTATTTAAGTATATGCAACAGTAATTTACATAAATACTCACAACCACAACCCTGATAGTAATTCTAGAAACTTCTGAGTTCTGTCCAGGCTGATACCATATTTTATGTCAGATATTCTATCACCTAAACAATTCAAAGCTTCTATACTATCTGGTTGTATCTGTTTTAAAACCATGCATATATCAGATAGAGAAACAAATAGACAGCTCATTAAACTGCAAAAATATAAATGCAACATGCAAATGCAACATGCAACAATTTCAAAGACTTTGCTGAATTACAGTTCGTATAAGGAAATCAGTCAATTGAAATATATTCATTAGGCCCTAATCTATAGATTTAACATGACTGAGCAGGGGCCCACCCACTTGGGAGCAAGGCCCACCCACTGGGGAGCCAGGCCCAGCTAATCAGAATGAGTTTTTTCCCACAAAAGGGCTTTATTACAGGCAATAAATACTTTTCATCAGCTGTCCGGGTGGCTGGTCTCAGACAATCCCACAGGTGAAGAAGCCGGATGTGGAAGTCAAGGGCTGGTGTGGTTACACGTGGTCTGCGGTTGTGAGGCCGGTTGGACGTACTTCCAAATTCTCTAAAACAACGTTGGAGGCGTCTTATTGTAGAAAAATTAACATTTAATTTTCTGACAACAACTCTGGTGGACATTCCTGCAGTCAGCAATTGCACACTACCTCAAACTTGAGAAATCTCTGGCATTGTGTTGTATGACAAAACTGCACACTTTAGAGTGGCCTTTTATTGTCCCCAGCACAAGGTGCACCTATGTAATGATCATGCTGTTTAATCAGCTAATTGATATGCCACACCTGTCAGGATTATCTTGACAAAGGGGAAATGCTCACTAACAGGGATGTAAAGAAATTTGTGCACCAAATTTGAGAGAAATAAGCTTTTTTTGCACATGGAACATTTCTGGCATCTTTTATTTCAACCCATGAAACATTGGACCAACCCCTTACATGTTACGTTTATATTTTTGTTCAGAGTATGTACAGTTGAAGTCAGAAGTTTACATACACTTAGGTTGGAGTCATTACAACTTGTTTTTCAACCACTCCACAAATGTCTTGTTAACAAACTATAGTTTTGGCAAGTCGGTTAGGACATCTACTTTGTGCATGACACAAGTGATTTTTCCAATAATTGTTTACAGACAGATTATTTCACTTATAATTCACTGTATCACAATTCCAGTGGGTCAGAAGTTTACATACACTAAGTTGACTGTGCCTTTAAACAGCTTGGAAAATTCCAGAAAATTATTTAATGGCTTTAGAAGCTTCTGATAGGCTAATTGACATCATTTGAGTCAAATAGGGGTGTACCTGTGGATGTATTTCAAAGCCTACCTTCAAACTCAGTGCCTCTTTGCTTGACATCATGGGTAAAATCAAAAGAAATCAGCCAAGACCTCAGAAAAAAAATTGTAGACCTCCACAAGTCTGGTTCATCCTTTGGAGCAATTTCCAGAAGGTACCACGTTCATCTGTACAAACAATAGTACGCAACTATAAACACCATGGGACCCCGCAGCCGTCATACCGCTCAGGAAGGAGATGCGTTCTGTCTCCTAGAGATGAACGTACTTTGTTGCGAAAAGTGCGAATCAATCCCAGAACAACAGCAAAGGACCTTGTGAAGACGCTGGAGGAAACAGGTACAAAAGTATCTATATCCACAGTAAAACGAGTCCTATATGCTCAGCAAGGAAGAAGCCACTGCTCCAAAACCACCATAAAAAAGCCAGACTACGGTTTGCAACTGCACATGGGGACAAAGATCGTACTTTTTGGAGAAATATCCTCTGGTCTGATGAAAAAAAAATGGATCTGTTTGGACATAATGACCATCGTTATGTCTGGAGGAAAAAGGGGGAGGCTTGCAAGCCGAAGAACACCATCTCATCCGTGAAGCACAGGGGTGGCAGCATCATGTTGTGGGGGTGCTTTGCAGCAGGAGAGACTGGTGCACTTCACAAAATAGATGGCATCATGAGGAAGGACAATTATGTGGATATATTGAAGCAACATCTCAAGACATCAGTCAGGAAGTTAAAGCTCGGTCGCATATGGGTCTTCCAAATGGACAATGACCCCAAGCATACTTCCAAAGTTGTGGCAAAATGGCTTAAGGACAACAAAGTCAAGGTATTGGAGTGGCCATCACAAAGCCCTGACCTCAATCCTATAGAAAAGTATGGGCAGAACTGTAAAAGTATGTGCGAGCAAGGAGGCCTATAAATCTGATTCAGTTACACCAGCTCTGTCAGGGGGAAAGGGCCAAATTCACCCAACTTATTATGGGAAGCCTTTGGAAGGCTACCCAAAATATTTGAACGAAGTTAAACAATTTAAAGGAAATGTTACCAAATACTAATTGAGTGTCTGTAAACTTCTGACCCACTGGGAATGTGATAAAAAAAATAAAAGCTGAAATAAATCATTCTCTCTACTATTATTCGGACATTTCACATTCTTAAAATTAAGTGGTGATCCTAACTGACCTAAGACAGGGAATATTTACTAGGATTAAAGGTCAGGAATTGTGAAAAACTGAGTTTAAATGTATTTGGCTAAGGTGTATGTAAACTTCCGACTTCAACTGTATTGTACACTGTACTATCAATTGTTTAGAGAGAGCCTCAAATATCACATTAATTTGTTGACTGTATACATGAATATTTCAAAGTTGGTTCCTGTTTCAGACACATCTTTGGTCACGTTCGCGTGAGTCAAACAAAAACCATCTAATTATTGGTTGACTATAGAGCCTCCCACAATGCAGGCAATGCAGTCGACTACAGTCAAAATATAATGAACTTTGATCACATGGTTTTTGTAAAGTTCATGCAGTCGTCATGTAGGCGCAAGTCGAAAAATATTTTTGCCCATAATGCAACACACTGGAATGTCCACCGACTTGACAAAAGTTATTCTCTTGAAAGAGCCCCTGCTCTCTCTCCCCCCCTACTCTCTCTCTCTCTGACACCCATGTTATTTAAAAGTCATTTCCATCATTAAAAGAGAAGGACACTCATCTCCTCTGGGAGCAGGCAGAAGCAGACAGCACAGATCACAGCTCCAGGGGACAGGCACATGCAGCTCAACTATCAATAACTTAATCTAATTCTATGCTTTGTAATTAGAAGCATAATCAATTACCAAATCGTTTGTGCTTTTGAATTGCTGCTATCCTCTACAAGGGGAAATTAGAATGAGATAAAAAAAATTGTGTGGTACGTTTTCTACCAATATTTGGTACGTGTGTGAGTTGGAAAGAAATCATAATTCATGATAATTCATCATCAACACAGATGCTTTTAAAATGTTACTGTGAAAATTACACAGTAGGCCTAAAATCATGGAGAAGGAATAGCAACTTGAAGGTTTGACCTCTACATTGTTGAACTGCAAACGATGCACTTAATCCTCATCTGTCCCTTCCTATTTTAATTAATCCAAATAGACTATTGATGCCGAGGCGACTGTTAGGCTTTGTCATTAGCATTGCAATTTAGACCGGATAATTTGGGAGGGCATCCCAATTACTCCAGAGGAAATAGAAAGCTGTGACAAGATAATTGTGAAATGATAATTATACAAAAAATTAAAAATAATCCATGCATACATCATACACTCCACCGAACAATAAATAATTGACAAAATAGTAATTCAAGAACAAAAAATCTGTCCAGTATTTTGAATGTTTTAAAGGTTGGCTTATTTAATTGATTGCTGCTATCAATAGCAAACCATGTCTATGTCTATATAATCTGACCTGATTCTTCAGCTGTCACAATCAGTGAGAAATCTGCCATCCATGCTTTGCATCTCTCATCGGGCCAGAGCATTTACGTCTTTGTGTTTCCACGCTGATAGGGAAATTAATAAAATATATGTAATAGGATCTTAATTGTTTTACAACAGAGGCTTGACAAGGCTGTGGAAGAGAGGATGGTTGTGGGTTGTCAGTGAAATAAAATGTGTGTACGGCCAGTCAGTCAGCCTGTGAGGAGCTAACGGAGCAGCATAGCCCAGAGCCTAGCATATGGTCTCCTTTCCAGGCTTAAACTGTACCACATAATGGGCTGCTAGAGCCTGCTGTTGATTTTTGAATTATTAGTGATGTCACCCACTCCTTTGTCTCCTTCCAAGACAATGGCTGCTGTCTCGCTTTGCACTTCTTGCTTTTGCTCAGAAGATAATCCACAGAATTAAATGAGATCTTCATGAGTTAATCACAGTTTTTGAACTAAGAAAATATCCCCAAATAGAATGTGAAATCTATTGCTTGGTCTATTTGGTATCCAAATCACTCACACACCACACACACACACACGGTAAAATCATTAAAAAAATTATCACAAAATGTTGGGGCAAATTTGGACTACGCCATTATATTGTATGACATTATTTGCAAGCATAGACAGCAACCCATCAGTTTAATTTAGAGTAATTTTGACAATAAACGCATGCTAATTCATTCTTGAAAATCAGTCATTTAAAGTTAATTAGAAATGGCTTAATCTTAAAGTGAGTGAAATCTGCCATATGCTTATGTAATCTATTGGGGACACGGGATGAGGAAGAATCCATTTAGAACTAAAGCTGATGGCAGTTGGCAATTAAGCTGCCTACTGGTGTGTCTGGGAAGAATACTGTAGATTATGAAACAAACACATCACAGAAACACTGATGTAGTTTACATTGAATCGGACACACGCACGCACACACACACACACACACACACACACACACACACACACACACACACACACACACACACACACACACACACACACACACACATGCACTATCATAGCACCTAATTTAAATAAGTTACTCCTCCAAGGTCAGGCGCTTCAATTAGATGATCTATATAAGGTGACAGGATTTAAACAAGTTAAGAACAAATTAGATCTACATGAATGGCACTGTTGGATTTCCCCACAGTAATTATTGAGGAAAGAAGTGATCCCTCTGATTGATTGAGACTGACTTGTTGGGCAGATCATCAGCAGCATTAACCAGACTGAAGTCATTGGTGTTATTTTATTTCAAACTGTTTCTGGATGTGGCAGCTAGCGTAGTTCGGGTCGCCCTACGGCGGTTGAGTGTGTGTGTTTCATACACAAGCGGCCTGAGGGAGGCAGCAGCGAAACGAATATGGGCTCAGCAGTGAGCAGCTAGCGTCTCTCTCCGTCTCAGAGTGCCTGGTGCTTTAGAAGGCCATTTACATAGAGAACTCTAATTACCGCAACGATAGAAGAGAGCATTTGATCTCATCCAGCATCCCAAATGGCATCCTATTCCCTTTGTTGTGCACTATTTTTGACCAGGCCCCATAGGGGTGTCATTTTGGAAATTGGGAGGCAGTTTCAGTCCTGAGCAAAGTAGAACATATTATTTATAAAAAAAAATAGTCTTAGATAAAGGTGGCTTACTGAACAGCTTGTAAATAATTCAGTCCTTCTCTCTTTCCTTTAATTATTTTCTTCCAACCACAGATTAAAAAGAAAAGAACAGTGATTTGTTTGTGTCGTGATAGATCAGGTCTGGTCTTTTGACAGAGAATAAAAACCAAGGAGGCGACTCTTTCAGACAATTGTGAAGGAACAAAGTCACTCCATAATTTCCCTCTAAATAAGAAGTAAAAAGATTTTACAGCCTTGGTCATTCCTGGAGCCTTTCTCCCTAACAGTGTGGAGTCTATTTGATGTCACCCTATTTATGCCCTATGAAGTGCACTACTTTTGACCAGAGCCCTGTGGGCCCTGGTCAAAAGAAGTAGATTGTAAAGGGAATAGGGTGCCATTTGGGGCGATGACTCTGACTTGGCTCGGTCCAGGCTAATTCCAAGCAAACTGGGTATTAAGGGCAGGGTCTCTGACTTGGCTCAGTCCAACCTAACTCCAGGCTAACTGGGTGTTACGGTGATTTCCTCATAGTGAATCACATCTTTAATTCCCCATCAGGACTACAACAACAAGTAAGCATCATTTGATTGGCTTATCAGCAACATAGCAGCAGCATGACCTGCATCACTTGACCTGAACATCAAGATAAAAAAGATTGAAAATATAAATAAAATACCCAAATAATGTGTCAGTGTGTTTTCCAATGAAATGTATTTGTTTTACAAAATAGTATTTCAAATGTTTATAATAATAGTTTATATGTATAATCATCAGTACTTATACATGTACATAAAATGTCCTATTCATGGGAAAGGTCAAATAATATTAATTATCAAGATAAGTACCTATTTTCGTTTTTATGATTAGCCATGTATTGACCTTTGCTCTGTAGACTTGTTTTATGTATCCCAAATTATGTATTATTGTACACATGAGTTATGTGTGGTCATGGTGACAACTGAGAGGACATTATGTGTGATGGACACAACTTTATCTCATACATGACCTAGCAAAGAACACATCTACATTCATTGTGCATTTACAGCTGTAGCTATACGGATGTGTGTGTGTGTGTGTGTGTGTGTGTGTGTGTGTGTGTGTGTGTGTGTGTGTGTGTGTGTGTGTGTGTGTGTGTGTGTGTGTGTGTGTGCATGTGTTCTCATGATTTATGCCTCTCTACCCTTTCTTACATTATAGCAATTTCAATACCACACCAATTTCATCCTCCATAATCTACAGGATGTTTTTATCATTACATGAATGACCATCAAGTGTTTCCAACTTGCCCTTATTTCATGACAAGATTAGGGCTTTCTGAAAATAACTGCCCAGAAAGGTCTGTGCTCTTGGCAGCATTTTGTTCCCTCTGCCTGAAATGATAGGTAATTGTAGTCACTCCATGAAGATTTTTTAGCTCTGACCTTTCCTGTGCAATAATAATAAATTGATGGAGAGCAGATTGCCTGGCTGAACCCCTTACTCTCTCGCCTGCATCTCAATCTCAGAGGAAGGTACGGAGGCTGTTCTAGCCGGCTGGGGCTATTTTGATATAGTTTTTTTACCGTGCAGCGTGACGTTTCTTCTCTAGCAATTATACCTCCATCAGGAGAAGAGATTTAGGCTATTCCCTATTGAGTGCAATACTTTTTTACCAGGGGCCATAGGGCTCTGGTTGAGAATAGTGCATTTTAAAGGGAATAGGGTTCCATTTGGGACCCAGAGTTACTTATTCCGTGAGCAGGACAGGAACCTTGTTCTGGATGCAAAATTGATGAAACTCCTGAGCAAAAAATTGCCCTTCTTTGATCTTCACTGTCTTGAAATAACAGCGCCAAAAGCTCCCAATTCTGTAAACTTCCCCCACGTACAAAGGACCACGCTCCCTCGCCAATTTTCACACCGCTGCTGACAACGAATAGAGTGCTGCTCCTTGCTAAATTGGAGACCACAAAAGGACAATGCTGCTGCAGTGAGACTCTCAAGATAACCTTTTCACAATAACACAAAGGCACAAAGGTACTTTAACTGTAACTATTGTCCCTGTGTCCTTCAAGTTAATCCTGTTTCTGTTAAAATATGCACTGTGTTTTGTAAACACAGATAGATCGAAACAATTGATTAATATTATGTTTATTTTCTTTTACTTTATATTGGACAATTTCTTATACATATTAAGCTCTGTACATGGAAAATTAAATGCATCCACAGCCAGGGTTTCTATATTGCAGCAGCAGCCTGTGGATTGTGTTAGTGGCCCAGACCTTGTGTGGCATACTGGCCCTTTGAATAGTGTATTGCCAAACCAGCATGTCTCCAGTATGTCTCTAGGCCTAAAGTCTTCACAAGAGAACACTACACCAAGGTGACTCCACAGCTATCCACACACATACACACACTCCACACCTCTCAACCAGGGTGCCTATAACCAGCGAGGGACCAGTGTAAAAGCTGCACTCCATCCACTACTCTTTTAAAGCAGTCTGAAGTTGGCTCTCTCAGCTCAGACAATGCAGGGCTGTATGACTCAAAGTCTCTGCAGGGAGGAAAGACTCTGTCCCCCTGATTCCATCCATGGACACGCTGTGTGGTAGATTGGTAGATTGCTCATTTCCATCTCCTGCTCGGGCTCCCTGTAAACTTCCTCTCTTTTTCTACCAAACTCTAATTACGGTTATGGGTCATTCCATATGAATTCAATCATTTCAGACTGCACCCCTTTAGATTTGAGCGTAACCTTCCATTCATGTTTGCCCATGGTAGAAGTTGTCAGAAAAGTACTTTTTGGACCCAAAACATTCAGCAGATAGAGGTGCTCAAAGTTAACCATTTTGCATGACCCCACAATACCATTACACATCCATGTCTTCATCACTGGAAAGATAAACTGTTGAGTTTGATATCATTTTAACCTTTAATAACGTGAACTTCCTAAAAACAAGTCAACTCAGATTTGTCACATTTTTATAATTTTCATTGAGGAAGACATTAAAACCTCTTAAGCATTCTCAATTACCAGTGGGTCGCTAGCGGGCTCATCCCGACACTACCAGCTAAAATCTAAAGCGCCAAATTTAAAATCCGATAGTTGAATTATTACACATCCAGCAATATACAAGTGTTCCATACTCATCAAAAGCTCTGTTTCTTGGCAATATCACAGCGTTATCAGATTTCAAAAAGGCTTTACGGCGAAAGCAGCACATTCATTTGTTTGAGGCTAGCACCTCACATATTTTCCAATAGCCATGTATCGATTAGCCATCATGGCACACATATAACACATTTCACAGCGAAAACAAATCAATTACCTGTTGAAGAACTTCTGCTGAGGTCATCCTAAGTGTCCAACGAAGACAATCCATGGTTCTTTTGTTAGAAAAAGTAACGTCTTTTATCCATAAATCCTCCATTTGGTTCGCGCGTTATAATCAGAAACGACAGCCTCCACTCCTGTTTTGAAAGGCGGCGCCACCTCGTTCAAATTATACCTATAAACTTGTCCAAAAACAATCAAACATAGTTTTAAATGTATCCTTAGGAACATATTTACGTATATTTACTATTATAAATCAGCCAGAATATAAACTGAGCGCTAAAGACGATAAATAAGGCACAGCGCGCCTTCTCGTGCGCGCGCAATCTGAAGAGTTTTCATAACGTGGTGTCCTCATTCCATGCTGTGTATCAATGGCCGAAATTCCTCCAAGATGGAGTAAAACACCGTCTCGTGGTTGATGACATCATAAGGAAGCGACGTGCACTGCGTTCACATGCCTATATATGGTCATTTTGGATAGGGAGGGGTTCCAAAATGAGCAATGTGTCAAAATGACTTTTTCCAGGACAGAGATTCCTCAGGGTTTTGCCTGCCAAATGCGTTCTGATTGACCCACAGACAAATGGTTAACAGTTTTGGAAAATTCCTATCCAATGGTACTAAATATATGCATATCCCATTTTCTGGGCCTAAATGGGAGGCATTTTACTTTGGGCACGCCAGGTTCTCCAAAACAGTCAGTTTTTTCTGCTGGAGCTTGTGAGGTTTAATGGTTAATATAACGACAACTTACACTGCCATAAATGCATCATGTTTTATGTCACATGATTTTGGACAAATCCGTCGAGACACTAACCATGATAAAGGATTAAACATTGGTTTATAATAAACGCAGGAATTTTATTGAGTATACAGTAGCCATAATCTCCCTTAAATCTTATTGTAATGATATGAAAAGTCTGATTATTATCAACGACTTATCAACAGCTGTAAAATGGGTCATCTTTGAGCACCTCTGTCTCCTGAATGTTTTGGCATTCAGTTTCAAAAAGTCACTTTCTGTCCACTTTTGCCATGGCAAACATGTAGGATTTTGTTCAAATCAAAAGGGGTACAGTCAGAAAGTGATTGAAATCATATGGAATGACCCTTCTGCCTTCCTCCACTACCACCAGACCCCCCCGACACGTGTATCTGTCCACAGCAACAATGTCAACAACAACGACAACAAAGCCAGGCAGATACAGATACATACACTACCTGCTACTCTCTCACAGACAGACAACATGCTCTTTTCAATCTTACTGGGTTCAAGGAATGTGTAATAAAATGACAACGATTCTCAGAAACACAATCCAAAAAGTATGCAGTATGGGGAGAACTCAAAGATAGCTCGATTCAACGTTAAATTAATTGAAATTAACAAAGTGCATTCAGTCTATTTTGTTATTACCAGTATCTGACAGTTTAGTACTATTTTCACACCAACGTTGCATGTTCAACAACAATCACACAACCACACAAACACTTCTAATGTTCCCTGTGTGTTTCTCTGCTTTTCCTCTTACCTTCCTCCCCCTAACCCACCAGCAGATGTAATCTGGAGGCCTTTCAGTCCCTGCAATGCGGTATTAGAAACACATTTACACAAAATTACTGAGCTTTCACAGGGCACATTTTTCAACACAGGGGCTGAAAGCCGATCGTATTTGTTAATAATTTTAGAACGTTGCAAACTGGGGCTCCAGCCAGACCTCTGAACTAAGAGCTTACAGAGGTCCCGGTCTCTCTCTGCTAGGACATTGGTCGTTATGTTTTTCTGACCAAGCAGCAGAAAATCGAATTATTAGCCACAACCCAATTACTTTCCCATCCAACTTGGTGGCTCAAATTCAAGGTCGGATTTGTGGATGAGCTTGCAAGGTTTACAGGATAGCTTTCTAAAAAAGGAAAAGAGAGAGAGAGAGAGAGATAGAGCAAGAGAGAGAGAGACAGAGAGATGTCTATGTCCTGGGAAATGTTCTTGTTACTTACAACCTCATGCTAATTACATTAGCCAACGTTAGCTTAACCGTCCCGTGGGGGCGACACCGATCCCGTAGAGGTTAAGATGCTGTCAATACATGTGAGTACTATACACATCATTACGTTACCCTGGTAAATCTACTCAATCTGTTCTCATTAATGTTATAGACCGTACCTCAGAGAATGTGTATGTTGGTGTTGTATGTATTATGTAGCTGGTGCAAACAAATTTCACCTTTAAAGATAAAAAAGTACTTTTTCTTATAATATTTGTTTTATACCAGTTTGTATGAAGAGATTATATATTATTATACCTAGCTGTCATCCTTTTATTATGTAGATATGTGGGCCAAAACCATCTAAGGATGAACCAACGGCTCATTAAATGAAAGACTTAAATCGATCTAATAATGAGATTGTACCGCCGCTGTGGCTGGATGATATGTGCCTGCTGCTTAATTCTAAAATATCCTTCAGTCTAAAAGCTTTGTTCATCAAACTAATGTGAGTGGACAGCCACCAAACACAGTATATTCTAATTTCTCCATTATGTCAATGTGTAGGATCAGGTGAAGTCTTTCGGCAATAACAGTCTGGAAGGGAAGGTATGCCGGTCTCTATTAACGTGTGGGGATTACATTTAACACCCCACCTCATATCGGCCTGCCAGTGAGCCTTATTGTGCTAAAGCCTACAGAAACCTGAGGTATCACTTTCATTATTGCCTAATTAACCTGCTAATAGCCACGTCCTTACCGCTACTGTCGCCACGTCTTTACCGCCTCCATCTCTTTAAATTATCCAGCGCTGCATCCGCACAAAGATTACTTCTGTCTCTGCAATTATCTAAAGGCCCAACCAATGCATTCACACCCAGATTATACTATTGAGTCAGCATAGGTGACATACAGTATAACTACAATGGCTAAATGTCACTATTTTGACATTCGAATGGGACCATGTTGATTACTACTGTGTCAGTCAGATCTCTGTCCCATCCTACACTGAGTGTAAATAAGTTGCACCCCCTTTTGCCCTCAGAACAGCCTCAATTAGTCAGAGCATGGACTCTACAAGGTGGCGAAAGCATTCTACAGGGATGCTGGCCCATGTAGACTCCAATGCTTCCCACAGTTGTCTCAAGTTGGCTGGATGTCCTTTGGGTGGTGACCGATTCTTGATACACACTTGATACTACAACCATACCCCGTTCAAAGGCACATACATATTTTGTCTTGCCCATTCACCCTCTGAATGGCACACATACACAATCAATGTCTACATTTTCTCAAGGTTTAAATATCCTTCTTTAACCTATATCCTCCCATTCATCTACACTGATTGAAGAGGATTTAACAAGTGACATCAATAAGGGATCATAGCTTTCACTTGGATTCACCTGGTCAGTCTGTGTCTCCTGTTCCTAATGTTTTTTAAAATCAGCGTACTATATGTTAATGAGAAATAAAGGCATCTTATTAATAGCAATATTCCACTTTACCTCATAATTGTAAGACTGTTTAGGGTCAGAGTTGTAAAGGGAAACTGTGTTCAGATCAGATCTGTGCTGGAGTGTCTGAACAGTTTGCTGTGGTAGAAAGTAGTGGCCGACTGGTTAAGCCTGGCCACTCTTCTGAATAGGAGGGGCAGGGGAGATAGCACGGTTGGGGAGTAACCGATTGCATGTAATCTGTCACGTGTGCTCCCTCTCCGGCCTCTAGGTCACCAGGCTGCTCGTTATGGCGCACAGCTATCACCAGCGTTACGTGCATCTGCGCATAATGACACTCACCTGGACTCCATCACCTCCTTGATTACCTGCCCTTTATATGTCACTCCCTTTGGTTTCTTCCCCAGTTGTCATTGTTTCTGTATCATGTTGGTGCGCTGTTCGTGTTTCTTGTTGTGTTTGTTTATTTATTTAATGTATTCACTCCCTGAACTTGCTTCCTGACTCTCAGCGTACATCGTTACATAATCAGTATCTTTCTGATTTGGTCCTGCGGTACATACGTACACTATGGTCACAAGACGCAGGCCTCCTTATTGTCCCTAGAATTTCTAAGCAAACAGCTGGAGGCAGGGCTTTCTCCTATAGAGCTCAGTTTTTATGGAATGGTCTGCGTATCCATGTGAGAGACGCAGACTCTGTCTCGACCTTTAAGTCTTTATTAAAGACTCATCTCTTCAGTAGGTCCTATGATTGAGTGTAGTCTGGCCCAGGAATGTGAAGGTGAACGGAAAAGGCACTGGAGCGACGAACCACCCTTGCTGTCTCTGCCTGGCCGGTTCCCCTCTCTCCACTGGGATTCTCTGCCTCTAACCTTATTACGGGGGCTGAGTCACTGGTGCTCTTCGATGCCGTCCCTAGGAGGGGTGCATCACTTGAGTGGGTTGAGTCTCTGACGTGATCTTCCTGTCCAGGTTGGTGCCCCCCTCGGGTTCGTGCCGTGGGGGAGATCTTCGTGGGTTATAATCGGCCTAGTCTCAGGGTAGTAAGTTGGTGGTTGAAGATATCCCTCTAGTGGTGTGGGGGCCTCCAGTAATTATGCTGCAACAGTTTGTGTTGGGGGGCAAGGGTCAGTCTGTTATATCTGGAGTATTTCTCCTGTCTTATCCAGTGTCCTGTGTGAATTTAACTTCTTAGGGAGCGGTGGGGCGCTCCCACTCCCGACACTACCCGGTGAAATGCAAGGCGCCAAATTCAAAATCCAAAAGTTGAATTATTAAACATGCATCAATATACAAGTGTTTCATAGTCATTAAAAGCTCTGCTTCTTGGCAATATCACAGCATTGTCAGATTTCAAAAAGGCTTTACGGCTAAAGCACCACATTTGATTGTTTGAGGATAGCACCCCACATACAGTGGGGAAAAAAAGTATTTAGTCAGCCACCAATTGTGCAAGTTCTCTCACTTAAAAAGATGAGAGAGGCCTGTAATTTTCATCATAGGTACACTTCAACTATGACAGACAAAATGAGGAAAAAATCCAGAAAATCACATTGTAGGATTTTTATGAATTTATTTGCAAATTATGGTGGAAAATAAGTATTTGGTCAATAACAAAAGTTTATCTCAATACTTTGTTATATACCCTTTGTTGGCAATGACAGAGGTCAAATGTTTTCTGTAAGTCTTCACAAGGTTTTCACACACTGTTGCTGGCATTTTGGCCCATTCCTCCATGCAGATCTCCTCTAGAGCAGTGATGTTTTGGGGCTGTCGCTGGGCAACACGGACTTTCAACTCCCTCCAAAGATTTTCTATGGGGTTGAGATCTGGAGACTTGCTAGGCCACTCCAGGACCTTGAAATGCTTCTTACGAAGCCACTCCTTCGTTGCCCGGGCGGTGTGTTTGGGATCATTGTCATGCTGAAAGACCCAGCTACGTTTCATCTTCAATGCCCTTGCTGATGGAAGGAGGTTTTCACTCAAAATCTCACGATACATGGCCCCATTCATTCTTTCCTTTACACGGATCAGTCGTCCTGGTCCCTTTGCAGAAAAACAGCCCCAAAGCATGATGTTTCCACCCCCATGCTTCACAGTAGGTATGGTGTTCTTTGGATGCAACTCAGCATTCTTTGTCCTCCAAACACGACGAGTTGAGTTTTTACCAAAAGTTATATTTTGGTTTCATCTGACATTCTCCCAATCCTCATCTGGATCATCCAAATGCTCTCTAGCAAACTTTAGACGGGCCTGAACATGTACTGGCTTAAGCAGGGGACACGTCTGGCACTGCAGGATTTGAGTCCCTGGCGGCGTAGTGTGTTACTGATGGTAGGCTTTGTTACTTTGGTCCCAGCTCTCTGCAGGTCATTCACTAGGTCCCCCCGTGTGGTTCTGGGATTTTTGCTCACCGTTCTTGTGATCATTTTGACCCCACGGGGTGAGATCTTGCGTGGAGCCCCAGATTATCAGTGGTCTTGTATGTCTACCATTTCCTAATAATTGCTCCCACAGTTGATTTCTTCAAACCAAGCTGCTTACCTATTGCAGATTCAGTCTTCCCAACCTGGTGCAGGTCTACAATTTTGTTTCTGGTGTCCTTTGACAGCTCTTTGGTCTTGGCCATAGTGGAGTTTGGAGTGTGACTGTTTGAGGTTGTGGACAGGTGTCTTTTATACTGATAACAAGTTCAAACAGGTGCCATTAATACAGGTAATGAGTGGAGGACAGAGGAGCCTCTTAAAGAAGAAGTTACAGGTCTGTGAGAGCCAGAAATCTTGCTTGTTTGTATGTGACCAAATACTTATTTTCCACCATAATTTGCAAATAAATTCATAAAAAATCCTACAATGTGATTTTCTGGATTTTATTTCCTCATTTTGTCTGTCATAGTTGAAGTGTACCTATGATGAAAATTACAGGCCTCTCTCATCTTTTTAAGTGAGAGAACTTGCACAATTGGTGGCTGACTAAATACTTTTTTCCCCCACTGTATTCTTCCCATTACCATAAATTCATAAGCCTTCACGGTTCACAGAAAACACATTTCACAGCGAAAACAAATCAATTACCTTTTGAAGAACTTCTGCTGAGGGCTTCCCAAGTGTCCAACGAAGACAATCCATGGTTCTTTTGTTAGAAAAAGTAATGTATTATATCTATAAATCTCTGTTTGGTTGGCGCGTTATAATGAGAAAATATAGCGTCGACTCCTCCATTGAAACGTGAAGAGAACTCGTTCAACTTATACCTATAAACTTGTCCAAGAACAATCAAACATACATTTAAAATTATCTTTAGGAACACTTTTATGTATAAATAGTATAATATTTCAACCGGAATATAAACTGGGCGATAAGAAAGGAAAAAAACAAAGAGCGCGCCAGCCGTGAACGCGCCTTTTCCTCTATTGACATTCTGTGTGACCACTTCCTTATTCGTCTTCTTCTCTGCTCTAAAAGCTTCTAAAAAGAATCAGAACACTTTCTCGA
Organism: Brachymystax lenok tsinlingensis; assembly: GCA_030435695.1. NCBI lineage: Eukaryota > Metazoa > Chordata > Actinopteri > Salmoniformes > Salmonidae > Brachymystax > Brachymystax lenok. The sequence continues at coordinate 29,463,342 of CM059790.1, forward strand.
GACTGTTGACATCCAGAGGAAGCAATAGGTACTGCATTCATATGCCCTTATATGGGCATTTTCATAAGGGAGGGGTTCTAAATGAGGCAATGTGTCAAAACCACTTTTTCCAGGACAGAAATTCCTCGGGTTTTCGCCTGCCATATCCGTTCTGTTATACTCACAGACAAAATGTTAACACTTTTAGAAAAATTCAGAGTGTTTCCTATCCAATGGTACTAATATGTGCATATCCTATTTTCTGGGCCTGAATGGGAGGCATTTTACTTTGGGCATGCCAGGCTCTCCAAAACGGTCACCTCGTGCGCTGCTCCCAAAGAAGTTAAGTATGCTCCCTCTAATTAAGTATGCTCCCTCTCTTTCTCTCTCTCTTTCTATCGGAGGACGTGAGCCCTAGGACCGTGCCTCAGGACTACCTGGCCTGATGACTCCTTGCTGTCCACCGGGTCGTGCTGCTGCTCCAGTTTCAACTGTTCTGCCTGCGGCTATGGAACCCGGACCTGTTCACCAGACGTTCTACCTTGTCCCGGACCTGCTGTTTTCGACTCTCTCTCTCTACCGCACCTGCTGTCTCTAACTCTGAATGATCGGCTATGAAAAGCCAACTGACATTTACTCCTGAGTTGCTGACCTGTTGCACCCTCTACCACCACTGTGATTATTATTATTTGACCCTGCTGGTCATCTATGAGCGTTTGAACATTTTGGCCATGTACTGTTATAATCTCCACCGGCACAGCCAGAAGAGGACTGGCCACCCCTCAGAGCCTGGTTTCTTCCTAGGTTCCTGCCTTTCTGTGTTTTTCATAGCCACTGTGCTTCTACATCTGCATTGCTTGCTGTTTGGGGTTTTAAGCTGGGTTTCTGTATAGCACTTTGTGACATCGGCTGACGTAAAAAGGGCTTTATAAAAACATTTTATTGATTGATGTAATCTGATTACAAAAAACAAACTGTAATCAGTTACGTTCCCAGCAAAAATATTGCAATCAGATTACAGACACTTTTGAAAAACTAGATGATTCGTCCTTGGATAACTATTAAATTCTGAAAAGAGAGAGAGAGAGAGAGAGAGAGAGAGAGAGAGAGAGAGAGAGAGAGAAAACAGACAGACTCATCTCTACATAACATCACGGTCCTCATGCAGACGAGACACTGTCATCATTATCAGTAATATCTAGTGAGTGTTGAGTCTCTGATTCATAACCAACTCATCGGCCTGCCCAGTCCTGTCACTCATCATAGAGGTGTATGTTTGTACTGTCCAACTCTGGTCATCCTGTTCACCTCTACAGTCTCCACGATTAGCAATTCTGCTAAAAAAGGTTTGCCACTAGACTGGTCAAATTATCATCTTAAAGGGGAATTTCACCATGGGGGAATATGGACTTGTTTTCATCATGTCAAATACAGTGCCTTTGGAAAGTATTCAGACCCCTTGACTTTTTCATTTTTTTTCAAATGTATTGCAAATAAAAAACAGAAAAATCACATTTACATAAGTATTCAGACCCTTTACTCAGTACTTTGTTGAAGCACCTTTGGCAGCGAATACAGCCTTGACCCTTCTTTGGTATGACGATACAAGCTTAGCACACCTGTATTTGGGTAGTTTCTCCCATTCTTCTCTGCAGATCCTCTCAAGCTCTGTCAGGTTGGATGGGGAGCATTGCTGCACGGCTATTTTCAGGTCTCTCCAGAGATGTTTGATCAGGTTTATGTTCGGGCTCTGGCTGGGCCACTCAAGGACATTCAGAGACTTGTCCCGAAGCCACTCCTGCATTGTCTTGGCTGTGTGCTTAGGGTCGTTGCCCTGTGGGAAGGTTAATGAATTCTTGTTTTACAAATCTATCAAGAATATGTGATTGTGTGTAAATATTTAGACTTTGCATTTCAAAATTATCTCAAACTCTGTCTGTACTCAGTCAATCATGATAGTCAACTCTTTATCTATTTATCCTCTTTTCTTTCCCAGGGGTGAGTTTAGTCTGTGGCTAGATGGAGATCTCTACCACAGCAGAAGTAACCCCTGTAAAACCTTTGGCAACCCCATGCTGTCCAAAAAGGAGGACTTTGTTCTTCAGGATGTTGAGATCTGGACGTTTGAGTAAAAAGCCCATCTCTGCCCTGCCAGAGAAATCTGGAACTCTTATGAAAAAGGTATGTAGGAATGTTGTCCCCCTTGCCTCAAAAAAGCAAAATCAATCCAGACTTGCCTGCACGTCCTCTTGACTCATAGGAGGCCTATTTCAAACAAACAGCTAACAGCTAGCTGATCAACCAATCACTCATTATCACTACTACTGCATCCAATACAGAGATTTATTTCATTAGACGTGTGTAGGTTCGTGTGTAGGTTCAGGTTGAGTATGGAGGGGTGTGAAGGAGGAGACATGGAGATGTCTTAGTTGGAAGTAGGCTACATAATGTCTTGATTGTTGGAACTCTTTGGGTCGACTTGTTTTGTGATCAAGAGGAAGAAGAAAAACTTCAACTCTTGACTCCAGGACATCAGAGAATTTACATGTACATCGACATGCCCACAGTTAAAACGTTACATTACTACAAACTGTAACAAACGAGACTCCCGAGGTTCCTCCTGCTCACCACCAGAGGGAACCCTCTCCTGAATATTAAGCCCTGGACTACAACTCCCACATACCTGGTTCCAATCACCGTTGCACCTGTCTCCCATTAATAGACTATTTAGGCTCTCTCTCCCTTTCTCTCCTTGCGAAGTCTTGTATTCCCTGGTGATCAATTCTGAGCGTTTTCTCCCGTGTCTGTCATATCGTGGTTATACTCTGGACTGTTTTCCCGTTTTGATTCTTGCTGCCTGCCCTGGACTATATTCTTTACTGGACTGATTTTTGTAAGCTTGCTGCCTGCCCTGACCTCATGCCTGTACCTGGATTACGATTTGCCTTATCCCTGCTGTTGTGTTTGCTGGCGATTGACCCTGTTCGTCGACCAAGATTGTAATAAAACTGCAAATGGATCCTCACTCTCAGGGTGCTTCATTACAGAAGACTTCGCCACTTCGCGATCCAGCAGCTCTGGTCCAAATGTCCACGGAGATCTCCACTCAAGCAAACCAGCTCGCCGTTCATCAACAGCAGCTAACCCATCTAACTACGGTAACGGAGGAACTCGTCCGGACGCTACAGAGGTTACAGATGTCGCTTCGAACTCAGCCCCTCTTCAGCCGAACGCAGGTATGGGCACCTCTCCACCACCGGCACCCACAGTTAACCCACGTCTGGCACTCCTGATAAATTCGACGGTAACCCCACTAAGAGTAAGGGATTTCTACTGCAATGTTCATTATTCATTGATCAACAACCAGCGATGTATGTCACTGACACTAGCAAGATTTCCCTGGTATGTTCTCTCCTCACTGGCAGAGCGTTAGAGTGGGTAACAGCGGTTTGGAGAGAGGATGGCACGGCTTTTCCCTCGTTCGGTGCCTTTCTACAACGCTTCCGGGAGGTATTTGAACACCCGGAGGGAGGTATGAGAGCTGGTGACCGACTACTCGCATTGAACCAGGGCGGAAATACTGCAGCAGAATATGCCTTGACATTTCGCACTCTGGCAGCTCAAACCGACTGGGTTGAGAGCACGCTTAAACTGCTCTTTCGCAAGGGACTCAGCTTGGAATTACAGTCTGAACTGGCCTGCCGAGATGAGGGGAGATCGCTGAATCAATTCATCGAACTCACCATACAGCTCGACAATCTGATTCGATCACGGCGCCCACTCAGAACGGGACCCACCAGCACACAATGTCCCGTGACTCTGCCTCCAACCGAACCCATGCAGCTCGGATATACTCACCTGACTCGGAGGAACGTGAACGCCGCATCGCCAACATCTCTGCCTCTATTGTGGTCAACCTGGCCATCTAAGGGCGTTCTGCCCCACTAGACCACCTCCTCGTAATCCCTCTTCGGTGAGTCCGTGCATCCAAGCACACCACTCCAGTTCTTGTATCAAAGTGCCGATTGTATTATCTCTAGAGGACAATCATATAACCACATCAGCACTATTAGACTCCGGAGCAGCCGGCAACTTTATGTCTCATGAATTTGCCCAACAACAACAAATTCCATTAATCACCTGTGACTCTCAATTGGCAGTGGAGGCGCTAGATGGGCGACCTCTCGGCGATGGGAGGGTCCTGCACACCACCGTGGACCTCCGACTCCAGACCGGGACCCGCCACACGGAGGTAATTCGCTTCTACGTCATCACATCACCCCATAACCCGGTAATCCTTGGGCTTCCTGGCTACGGCAACATAACCCGCTCATCTCATGGAGGGAGGGTCGTATCATCAAATGGGACCCGTCATGCCACTCCAACTGCTTAACGGGCAGCTCTTCACTCTCCATTCAGGCCGTTACGGTAAAGGACGAGCCAGCTCTTTTCCCCACTCTACCCATTGAATACTCTGACCTCATCGAAGCTTTCAGCAAGGACCAAGGCGATGGAACTACCCCCTCACCGATCAAGCGACTGTGCCATCGAGCTGCTACCAGGTACAAAGCCACCCAAGGGCCGAATCTTTCCCCTATCTCAACCCGAATCAGAAGCCATGAAGAACTACATCGAGGAAGAACTATCGAAGGGGTTCATTAGAGCATCGACATCACCTGCAGCCGCGGGCTTCTTCTTTGTTAAAAAGAAAGACGGTGGTTTACGCCCCTGTATTGACTACCGGGGTCTCAACGACATCACTGTCAAGTTTCGATATCCGTTACCGCTGGTTCCAGCTGCCCTAGAACAACTCCGCCAAGCCAAGTACTTCTCCAAACTGGACCTCCGCAGCGCCTACAACCTCATTCGCATCCGGGACGGTGATGAATGGATGACAGCCTTTCTACCAGCACTGGGCACTATGAGTATCTGGTTATGCCTTTCGGGCTGTCTAATAGTCCCTCCGTGTTTCAATCATTTATCAATGACGTCTTTCGGGACATGCTGAATCGCTGGGTAATTGTGTACATTGATGACATTCTCATCTATTCCCACACCTATGAAGAACATGTGCAACATGTGAGAACAGTATTGCAACGACTCATAGATCACCAGCTATACGCCAAAGCAGAGAAGTGCGAATTTCACCAGACTTCCACATCCTTTTTGGGCTACATCATCAGCCAGGAGGAGTCGCCATGGACGAGAAGAAGGTCAAGGCCGTTCTAGACTGGCCCCTGCCAGTAACCTTAAAGGAGTTACAGCGCTTCTTGGGATTTGCTAACTTTACCGACGCTTCATCAGGAATTTCAGCTCGGTAGCCGCTCCCTTAACCTCTATGACTAAAAGAAACTCATCACACCTCACCTGGTCAACTACAGCACAGGAGGCTTTCGCAGAACTCAAGGCACGTTTCACATCGGCTCCCATCCTCCACCACCCTAATCCTGAACTCCCGTTTACAGTTGAGGTAGACGCATCTAATACGGGCATTGGAGCTATTCTTTCACAGCGGCACGGATCCCCACTCAAGCTCTATCCGTGCGCCTATTATTCCCGCAAACTTAGTCCAGCCGAGCAGAACTACGACGTCGGAAACCGGGAACTGTTGGCCATGAAAGCAGCTATGGAGGAGTGGCGTCATTGGCTGGAGGGAGCTAAACATCCCTTCGTGATTCTAACGGACCACAAGAACCTGGAATACTTGAGGTCTGCCAAGAGACTGAACCCCAGACAAGCGAGGTGGGCACTCTTCTTCACACGATTTGACTTCACTGTTACCTATCGTCCCGGTTCCAAGAACACCAAGGCAGACGCATTATCACGCCAACACGACGGTATAGCGCCCACTGAACCCAAGGAAACCCTGCTTCCTGAATCGTTAATCGTGGCCCCGATTCAGTGGGACATCATGACAGAGCTCACTCAAGCCAACTCACAAAGGACCCCTCCGCCCGAATGCCCTCCTAACAAAACGTTTGTACCTCAGGACCTCTGTCAGAAAGTGCTAAAGCAAGTTCACTCCGCACTCAGCTCCGGTCATCCGGGAATCGCGGCCACGGTTCACCTGCTTCAGAACAGCTTCTGGTGGCCAACCTTGCGGGCAGACGCAATAAAGTTCATTAACGACTGCACCATCTGTAACACAAATAAACATCTCAGACAACTACCATCGGGCCTACTGCAACCACTACCAGTTCCCCACCGACCATGGTCCCATCTCGCCATAGACTTCATTACCGATCTCCCCAAGTCCAATGGGAATACCACAATACTCACTGTCATAGATCGCTTCTCCAAGGCTTGCCGGTTGATTCCACTCCCCAAACTGCCTACAGCATTGGAAACTGCCGAACTCATGTGCAACCTGGTGTTCCGCTTCTATGGTCTGCCAGAGGACATCGTGTCGGACCGAGGGCCCCAATATGTATGGTCAGCATTCTTCCAACAACTCAACATCAACATTAGCCTCACTTCTGGGTATCACCCACAATCTAACGGTCAAACAGAACGCCTCAATCAAGAAATCACCCGGTTTCTCAGATCCTACTGTCATCAGAACCAAGCAGACTGGAGTCGATTCCTCATGTGGGCGGAGTATGCACAGAACTCACTCCAGAAACCCTCCACCGGTTTAACCCCATTCCAGTGTGTAATGGGCTTCCAACCTCCCTGTTTCCCTGGTCAGGGGAGCCCACCGAGGTACCCTCTGTCAATGACTGGCTCCAGAGAAGCGAGGACATCTGGAGTCAGGCCCATACCCACTTACTACATGCAGTCAGGAGACAGAGGGTGCAGGCCAATCGCCACCGCCGCCCCAACCCCGAATATACTCCAGGTCAATGGGTTTGGCTATCCACTCGAGACCCTACGCCTCAAACTCCCTGCAAGAAACTCAGTCCCAGGTATGTGGGTCCTTTCCAAATAGTCAAACAAATCACACCAGTTTCCTTCCGTTTGGCATTACCCGCTAATTACCGTATCTCTCCTACTTTCCATGTATCTCTTCTCAAACCCGCTGGTGGTCCGAGAGCGAGGAGGAGGAGCAGACCAGTGAGCAGGGCCCCCACCCATCCTGGTGGACGGCGAGGAGGTATATCGGCCGAGATCTACTCGATTCCAGACGCCGGGCAGGCTCCTCCAATATCTGGTAGATTGGGAGGGTACGGACCGGAGGAGCGATCCTGGGTTAATGCAGAGGACATACTCAACCCCGCACTCATGACTGAGTTCCATAGGGCGCACCGGAGAAACCGGCCCCCGACCTCGAGGAAGACCCGGCGTCGTTAGCCTCGTCGCGTCAGGAGCCGCTCACAGGGGGCTCTGTAACAAACGAGACTCCCGCGGTTCCTCCTGCTCACCACCAGAGGAACCCTCTCCTGAATATTAAGCCCTGGACTACAACTCCCACATACCTGGTTCCAATCACCGTTGCACCTGTCTCCCATTAATAGACTATTTAGGCTCTCTCTCCCTTTCTCTCCTTGCGAAGTCTTGTATTCCCTGGTGATCAATTCTGAGCGTTTTCTCCCGTGTCTGTCATATCGTGGTTATACTCTGGACTGTTTTCCCGTTTTGATTCTTGCTGCCTGCCCTGGACTATATTCTTTACTGGACTGATTTTTGTAAGCTTGCTGCCTGCCCTGACCTCATGCCTGTACCTGGATTACGATTTGCCTTATCCCTGCTGTTGTGTTTGCTGGCGATTGACCCTGTTCGTACGACCAAGATTGTAATAAAACTGCAAATGGATCCTCACTCTCAGGGTGCTTCATTACACAAACCTTATGGCAATATGTGATGTGGTAAAAAAAAGGGGTATACATTATAAAGGTCATCATAAAATGCATGGGGGAAATCATAATTACCACATCAGGAGGACACAAGCAACAGATAACCTTGTAGTAGGGTGACCACATTGAAAATACCCAAATGCGGGACAAAGGGATGATTATGCGGGACAGGGTACACTACATTAGTATTTTCTTTGGGCAGACCGAAAGGATTTGACAAGTGTTGATGGTATTATATTCGCCTACGTCTCGCCATGCGCTGCGCAGAATATCAGATCTCAACAACAATTGGAGAAGTGTTCAACATCACTAGTACCAAATGCTTGATATGTACATTGATATCTACAGTGCATTGGGAAATCATTCAGACCCACCTCCCTTTTTCCACATACGTTACAGCCTTATAATAAAATGGATTAAATAAAAAAAATTCCTCATCAATCTACACACAAAATCTCATAGTGACAAAATGAAAACAGGTTTTTAAAAATGCGAATTTCATACAAATAAAAAAACAGAAATACCTTATTTACATACGTATTCAGATCCTTTGCTATGAGACTCGAAATCGAGCTCAGGTTAATCCTGATTCCATTGATCATCCGTGGGATGTTTCTACAACTTGATTGAAGTCCACCTGTGGTATATTAAATTGATTAGACATGGAAAGGCACACACCTGTCTTTATAAGGTCCCACAGTTTACAGTGTATGTCAGCATAAAAACCAAGCCATGACGTCGAAGGAATTGTCCTTAGAGCTCCGAAACAGGATTTTGTCGAGGCACAGATCTGGGGAAGGATACCAAAACATTTCTGCAGTATTGAAGATCCCCAAGAACACAGTGGCATCCATCATTCTTAAATGGAAGAAGTTTGGAACCACCAAGACTCTTCCTAGAGCTGGTTTGCCTGGCCAAACTGAGCAATCAGGGGAGAAGGGCATTGATCAATAACCCAATGGTCACTCTAACAGAGCTCCAGAGTTCCTCTGTGGAGATGGGAGAACCTTCCAGAAGGACAACCATCTCAGCAGCACTCCACCAATCAGGCCTTTATGGTAGAGTGGCCAGACAGAAGCCACTCCTCAGAAATAGGCACATGACAGCCCACTTGGAGTTTGCCAAAAGATACCTAAAGGAGTCTCAGACCATGAGAAACAAGATACTCTGGTCTGATGAAACCAAGATTGAACTCTTTGGCCTGAATGCCAAACGTCACGTCTGGAGGAATCCTTGCACCATCCCTACGGTGAAGCATGGTGGTGGCAGCATCATGCTGTGGGGATGTTTTTCAGCAGCATGGACTGTGAGATTGAGGGAAAGATGAACAGAGCAAAGTACAGAGAAGTGGTTTACTTTCCAACAGGACAATAACCCTAAGCACACAGCCAAGACAACGCAGGAGCGGCTTTGGGACAAGTCTCTGAATGTTCTTGAGTGGCCAATCCAGAGCCCGGACTTGAACCCGATCAAACATCTCTGGGAGAGACCTGAAAATAACTGTGCAGTGACTCTACACATCCAATGTGACAGAGCTTGAGAGGATCTGTAGAGATGAATGGGAGAAACTTCCCAAATACAGGTTTACCAAGCTTGTAGCATCATACCCAAGAAGACTAGAGGCTGTAATCGCTGCCAAAGGTGCAACAACAAAGTAAAAGAGTAAAGGGTCTGAATACTTGTGTAAATGTATTTCAGGGGTTTTTTGTAAATTGGCAAAAAAATCTTAACCTGTTTTAGTTTTGTCATTATGGGGTATTGTGTGTAGATTGATGAGGGGAAAAACGATTTAATACATTTTAGAATAAGGCTGTAACGTAAAATAAATTTTGGAAAAAGACAAGGGGTCTGAATACTTTCCGAATGCATTGTATCTTGTCATTAGCGCAACTTGACTGCAAGCAGAGATCTGTATGTGACGAGACACTCATGTCTCTCTAACAATGGGAGTCGTTGTTCCAAAGGTGGGAAAGCAGGCGACAAGCTTAGGTCCAAAATAAGCCCATAGAAACGCATTGAGCCTATTTTGGACAGATTTTGGCGAAAGTGAAACCTCACGCTTTGCCTTTTCTTCTCTGCAGCAAAAGATACAGGTTGGAATGTCTGACAGAAATACCGGACATATCAAACTTTTTTGTAAATTAGTATTGTTTGAAATTGTTTATAATATGTGGGACATGATTGTTTGGTTGCGGGACAAAGGGACAAAATGTGGGACTGTCCCATACAACCCGGGACGTTTGGTCACCCTACCTTATAGGATTGTTTACTGAATGGGAGACATTGTTACATGGCAGCAACTAAAAAACAAAATCCTTATTGAACTCTATAGCATACTGTAATGCTCGCAGTCTGACTCTCAGACCACAATGGTACACCATTGGCTCCAAGCAAATGTTAAAAATATATATTCAGAAAACCATTGATGGTATAGCGTTCTGTTTTCGTCAGATGTATCAATGAGTATGTGAACATACAGTAAAACTAATGCACACTGGCCTATTTCCAATCGGACACTGTTTCTGTCCTCTGTTTGTAATAGTAATAATATGCAAGTTAAGTATGTGGTGCCACTCACATACCTATGGGCGATTTGTCCTTATGATTGGCTGCAGACCAGCTATACAGTAGCTATAACACATATAATCTCGACAGGCTGTTGCTTTTTCTTCATATACAATGTGAAAAAAATCTGAAGTTATTTTTCTTTAAATACAGATATAGCAAATATACATTTACACTATACAATAATACTGCATATTGCTGTTATCAATGTGACAGTGATATTTTTGTGCTGATGTCCTGACTACAGCTCATACTATATGTAATGTATAAAAACATTAAATAAAAAAAACACCAGATCTGTTCCTATATTATAAAGGTGAACATTTATCCTGTTAAGTGTTGATTGGTGGCTTTCTTTTAATAGCAATGTAATCTAAAGAGACAGGGAGTTGGTTAATCTCTTGGGGGAAAGGCAAGGATGCACACACGGTGATACCTAGTTACAGTGTATATAGTGTCAAAGATGGTGGATAAATGAAGATCTTACTCAGGCCTTTTACAATTGAAAAGATTGTCATAGTTCCGGTCTGCTAAAGTGGTGGCTCTCCCATAGGCATCAATTCGATAGCAGCTGTGTCTGGTCTGCTTAATCGTTTGACTGTATATGAACCAGAAAAAATTTGCGAGTGTGATGTCTTGCTTCCTCTTCTGTCTCTGATTGGGTGACCGTGAATGTGGGCATTTTGCTACAAGTTGAACAAATATAATTACTAGAACAGGAATCCCAATTCAAGTCAAAGTTCTGTAATATATTTCTATGGTCCTAAAAGAATCCCAGCCCATGCTATGAGAGCCTGACTCCTCCTGGGCATATAGATCACTTAAATCTAAATTGTGTAAAAAAAAGGAACGACTTCTGCAATATTTAGAAAGGGAAAATGGAATGTGGTGGTATGTGTTACAGCAGTGAACTGGAAAAACTAAAATCTAATGCTGAATGTGGAGAATGTGTGTAGGTCTACATGTAAGTATGCTATTATTCATCTGCAGCTCACAGACTCTGGTCTTTTGTTTAGTCACAATGATAACACATCAAATCAAAATCCTATTTTATTTGTCACATACACATGGTTAGCAGATGTTAATGCGAGTGTAGCGAAATGCTTGTGCTTCTAGTTCCGACCATGCAGTAGTATCTAACAAGTAATCTAACAATTTCACAACAACTACCTTATACACACAAGTGTAATGGAATGAATAAGAGTATGTGCATATAAATATATGGATGAGCGATGGCCGAACGGCATAGGCAAGATGCAGTAGATGGTATAGAGTACAGTATATACATATAAGATGAGTAATGTAGGATATGTAAACATTATATAAAGTGGCATTGTTTAAAGTGGCTAGTAATACATCTATTACATCCATTAGACCATAGAATCTTGTTTCTCATGGTCTGAGAGTCTTTAGGTGCCTTTTGGCAAACTCCAAGCAGGCTGTCATGTGCCTTTTACTGAGGAGTGGCTTCCGTCTGGCCACAATACCATAAACGCCTGATTGGTGGAGTGCTGCATAGATGGTTGTCCTTCTGGATGCTTCTCCCATCTCCACAGAGGAACTCTAGAGCACTATCAGAGTGACTATTTGATTCTTGGTCACCTCCCTGACCAAGGGCCTTCTCCACCGATTGCTCAGTTTGGCCGGGCGGCCAGCTCTAGGAAGTGTCTTGATGGTTCCAAACTTCTTACATTTAAGAATGATGGAGGCCACTGTGTTCTTGGGGACCTTCAACGCTGGTTGAAGGCCACTGTGTTCTTTTGGTACCCTTTCCCATATATGTGCCTCGACACAATCCTGTCTCGGAGCTCTACGGACAATTCCTTTGACCTCATGGCTTGGTTTTTATTCTGACATGCACTGTCAACAGTGGGACCTTATATAGACAGGTGTGTGCCTTTCCAAATCATGTCCAATCAATTGAATTTACCACAGATGGACTCCAATCAAGTTGTAGAAACATCTCAAGGATGATCAATGGAAACAGGATGCATCTGAGCTTAATTTTGAGTCTCATGGCAAGGGTCTGAATACTTACGTAAATAAGGTATTTCTGTTTTTCTTTTTTTTTTCATTAGCAAAAGTTTCTAAAAACGTATGGGGTATTTTGTGTAGATTGCTGAGGAGTTTTTTTTTATATAATCCACTTTAGAATAAAGCTGTAATGTATCAAAATGTGGATCAAGGTGTCTGAATACTCTCCAAAGGCACTGTACTTTAAAAAGCGGTAACTGCACTTGGTATGAATGGCAGACTTTTTGATTCACTATGAGCAGACAAATACAAAGGAACTCGAAACATCCCGATTCTACCAGCGGAATAAAAATGTGCTAGTTCCAGTTTGTAGTTTGGATAATTGTGATGTTTATGGTATAAACGTCATGTTGTTAATATAGTAATGACTAGAGCATGGGTGACATTCCCCTTTTTAAAAAGTCTGGAAAAAAACTGCATTGTTGTTGAGGAAATGTAACTAGTCATCAACTGAAGTTATTTGGTACCAACATATCCAATCTTGTATCACTGTGTCTATCACAGACAAATATGATTGTAGCAGTCAAACAATAGGGGGGCAGAAAAAGACACCCCCCTTATGAAAGCAGGTCAGGACCCGAAGAGGTTATTTCAGAAGATGTTCTCTGCAGTCTCCCTCTAGACACACAACCACTGGAGCATTTAAGTCGCTAGACGCACAACCCCGACTCAGGCAAGTGAATTTACGTGTTAAGTTGCTGTCGCCCCCACCCCTTCCCTTCCCGTCGACGTCTCTGAAGACCCACCACCACCACCAACGATAGTGAGTTCCATTAGGAATTTCAAGTTGAATTAAGGTGCTTGGGGAGGACACATTAACACGTGCACAGCGGTTCAGTAGTTAAATGTCAGAATGGGAATGAGGCCTGTGTGACTATGTTCCATTAGCCAGCGCCTCATGTTACCCTGCTGAGGAACTAAATAAAACATAAAACATACAGACAGGCCCCTAAAACACAAATCATATTTCACAATAATAGAAAATTAATGGGCCTGGCTTTGGTAAGTAAAGTAAATTACACCAGGAAGAGTTCCTAGGGAGTTACATTACTGGCTGGGGCGATGGGTATGATGACAAAGGATGCATTATAGGACCAAGGAAAATGTAGGGAAGCACTCGTCCAGAAAATGCTGAAAATGCGTTGGGCGGCTCTGTGTGGCATGGCTTTCTAGAATCACCTTGTATAAAAATCAAATTCAGTTTGGGTGGTTATTAATTCATAACCCATTAGTAACATATTTCCCGTACAAAAAGCCTCTGACAAAGGAAATAGAAGGGAGTGTGTTTTGGAGTAGGCATATGGAATTAACATTTTAGCACGGTCGATTAAAAAGAGGTTTTAAAAGAAAAAGCTTAGAGTGAGCAATGTCTTGAGTGATGCAACTGAAGGAATATTAGCATAAAAATATTTTGGGTATATTGGCTAGCAGTTCAATTAGATATGAAGCATTTTCCTCTCATCCCAGAAATGCGAGCTAACACCACTCAGTGTCACGATCTGGAACAAGGACGGACCAAGGCGCAACGTGCATGGGGTTCCACATATTTTAATATATATATATTGGAACATACAAAACAATAAAGCGATCAACTGATCGGACATGCGCAGCGCACACAGGCACTAACCAAAAACAATAACCCACAAAGGCAGGTGGGGAAGGGAACAAACTAAATTCCCAATTAGAGGCAACGACTAACAGCTGCCTCTAATTGGGAACCAACACAAAACCCAACATAAAGACACCTAGAAAACCCTAGTCACGCCCTGACCCAACACACCATAGAGAAACCCAGAGGGCTCTCTATTGCCAGTAACCCCCCCCCAAAGGTACGGACACCCCGACCGCAACCAAAAGTTAATGGGGGGGTTCGGGAGGACCTTCGGTGGCGGTGGCGGCTCCGGTGCAGGCCGTACCGGCCTAAGAAGACGCACTGGAGGCCCAGTGCGTGGAGTCGGAACATGATTCACCGGACTGGACAGGCGAACTGGACGCCTGGTGCGAGGAACCGGCACAGGTCCCACCGGACTGGTCTCCCGCACCTCTAGGCGAGTGCAGGGAGCTGGTACTGGACGTACTGGGCTGGAGAGGCGTACTGCCGGTCTGGTACGTGGAACCGGCATAGGTCTCACCCACCTCTGGGCGAGTGCGGGGAGCTGGCACTGGACGCACCGGGCTGGGGATGCGCACTGGACGCCTGGTACGTGGAGCCGGCGTAGGTCTCACCGGACTGGTCTCACGCACCTCTCGGTGAGTGCGGGGAGCCGGCACTGGACGCACCGGGCTGGAGAGGCGCACTGCAGGTCTGGTGCGTGGAGCCGGCGTAGGTCCCACCGGACTGGTCTCACGCACCTCTGGGCGAGTGCGGGGAGCTGGCACTGGACGCACCGGGCTGGAGAGGCGAACTGCAGTCCTGGTGCGTGCAGCCGGCACAGGTCTCACCGGACTGGGACGACACCCTCGAGGCTTGGTGCGTGGAGCCGGAACAGGACGTACCGGGCTGGGACGACGCACTGGAGGCCTGATGCGTGGAGCCGGAACAGGACGTACCGGTTTTGGACAACGCACTGGAGGCCTGATGCGTCGAGCCGGAACAGGACGTACCGGGCTGGTCTCACGCACGGGGAGCTGGCACTGGACGCACCATGCTAGCAGGACGCACTGGAGGCCTGGCGCGTGCAGCCGGCATAGGTCTCACCGGACTGGGACGATACCCTGGAGGCCTGGTGCGTGGAGCCGGAACAGGACGTACTGGGCTGGGACGACACCCTGGAGGCCTGGTGCGTGCAGCCGGCACAGGTCTCACCGGACTGGGACAACGCACTGGAGGCCTGGTGCGTGCAGCCGGCACAGGTCTCACCGGACTGGGTTGACGCACTGGCGGCCAGGTGCGAGGAGCCGACACCATGTGCCCCCCCCAAAAAAATATCCTGGGACTGCTGTGGCCTGGGACCCCGGCGTCTTGGCTGACCTCCCCTCTTCCTTGGCGACTCCCGCCAAGGAAGGGTCTCACAGCCCCCCATGACCTCCTCCCAGGTCCAGAATACCTTCTCCTCCACCATAGGGGCACGCTGCTTGGTCCTGGAGTGGTGGGTTATTCTGTCACGATCTGGAACAAGGCGCAACGGGTATGGGGTTCCACATATATATATATATATATATATATATATATATATATATATATACTGGAACATACAAAACAATAAAGCGACCAAAAACAATAACCCACAAAGGCAAATGGGGAAGGGATCAAACTAAATAGGATTCCCAATTAGAGGTAACGACTAACAGCTGCCTCTAATTGGGAACCAACACAAAACCCAACATAAAGACACCTAGAAAACCCTAGTCACATCCTGACCCAATACATCATGTGGCACTCAGGCTAAATCATGTACACAATACGTAACCATCGTGATAAACAAAGAGATACTTGTAATGGTTTTATTTATTGCCCTGTAGAATGTAAACCATTGTCACACATTGTGGCTAAGAGAGTACTAGAGTACTAAAGTACTAAATCATACCAGCACTTTTAAGGATGTTGTGTTTAACAAAAAACAAGCCATCTGATTGTTTAGTATGTGAAAGGTTTAGTCTCTATGACGATTATCATTCAGTACTATACAGTGTACGGAATATTACAACTGTTAGCGTTGTACTTCAATAAACTGTGGTGCAATGCCACAATGCCTTTGTTTACATTGAACCAAGGACTTATGTCTTGTTACAGCGTTAGAACAAATGCATCTTACCTAGGGCTCCCGAGTGGTGGTCTAAGGCATTGCATCTCAGTGCTAGAGGCGTCACTACAGACCCTGGTTCAAGTCCAGGATGTATCACAACCATCCATGATTGGGAGTCCCATAGGTCTAAGGCACTGCATCTCAGTGCTAGAGGTGTCACTACAGATCCTGGTTCGATTCCGGGCTGTATCACAACCATCCGTGATTGGGAGTCCCATAGGGCGGTGCACAATTGTCCCAGCATTGTCCGGGTTAGGGTTTGGCCGGGGTAGGCCGTAATTGTAAATAAGAATTGGTTCCTAACTGACTTGCCTAGTTAAATAAAGGTTAAAAATAAAATATGAAATTTAAACATGCCTTGCCTTAGGGTTTTGAGAAAGTGACTGTATGTATACTGGCACTTCATTTTGAAAGATAAAATTATAATAATAGAAATATAAAATCAAGCCAAAACGGAAATATCTATTTACATGGCTCTCTAATCTAGATACAGTATCTGGTAAATGTTGAAGCGCTGTAGGACGTCTATGCATAGCCTACAGTTACCCAGATAAACCAGAGGGGTGCTATTTCCTTAGCCGAGCAGCTGCAGCAGGTGTTAATGGCATCTCATTTACTCACATAAACACATTTTCTCTCCCTACACACCAATTATTAGCACAGGCACACCTTATTACGACAGGCACACCTTTTAAATAGGATGAGATGGGGGGCGGGAATAGGAGGAGTTTCATCATATGAAAGCAACGGAGCCAGTGCTGTGAGCCTACAGTATATAGCTTATAGTGTGGAGAGGGAGAGAGTGAAGAAGGAGACGGGGAGACAGGGGCGTAGGACAGGGAGGGGGAGAAAGAGAGGGGAGAGGGAGCAGGGGAAGGGGGTATGTAGGACAGGGAGGAGGGGTATACAACAGGGGTAGAGGGAGGTGGAGAGGGGGTAGAGGGAGAAGGGGAGAGGGGAGAATAGTAGGGCAGGGAGGTGGAGAAGGAGCATGGGAGATGGGAGCATAGGGCAGGGGGAGAGATGGAAGTGGAGGGGACCAGGGAGAGGGTGGGGAGTGTAGGACAGGGAGCACCAGGTACCAGGAGAGTCATAAATAAGTCACACAGCCCCTGGACCTTCATCTGAAGGTGGCAGACTCTGAGATCTGACTCTTTCATCTGGTAGACCTAAAATGTCCTGGAGAGATGTGGGGAACTCAGATACTGTATTACTGTGTGTGTGTGTGTGTGTGTGTGTGTGTGTGTGTGTGTGTGTGTGTGTGTGTGTGTGTGTGTGTGTGTGTGTGTGTGTGTGTGTGTGTGTGTGTGTGTGTGTGTGTGTGTGTGTGTGTGTGTGTGTGTGTGTGTGTGTGTACTACGATTCTGTATGTATTGTAATTCGATAGTCCAAACATAATGCTCATGATGTGTCTGCTGCAGAGGGACAGGAGAGTGCCATGAGAAAATGAGTTTTGATCAGTCATGGAAATTAAAGTGCTGAAAACAAATTGGCTACTTATTTAAAAAGCAGATGGAGAAGAAGCTATGAAGGAGAAATACTGGCGTTTTGGTGCCAACTAGAGCAAAAATAATAGTATATCTCTTCAAAATAGAACAGTATATTATTTAAAACGACCGTTTTTAACCTCTTAAGCATCATTAAGGAGTGCTTAAGACACTACCCGGTGAAATGTAAGGCGCCAAATTCAAAATCCCAAAGTTTAATTATTAAACATTCATCAATATACAAGTGTTGCATAGTCATCAAAAACTCTGAGTCTTGGCAATATCACAGCGTTGTCAGATTTCAAAAAGGCTTTTCAGCGAAAGCACAACATTTGATTGTTTGAGGATTTCACCACTCATATTTTATGCATTAGCATAAATCTATAACCAATCTATCACACAAAACACATATAAGAGCACATACACATATAAAATCACGTACCTTTTGAAGATCTTATGCTGAGAGCATCCGAAGTGTCCAAACAAGACAATGTTAGAAAAAGTAATTTATTATGTCCATAAATCTCTGTTTGGTTGGCGCGTTATATTCAGAAAATCCACCGTCGAGTCGCACGTTGTACAGTGAAGAGAAAGCGTTCAAATTATACCTATCAACTTTGCCCAAAAAAATCAAACATCATTTATAATGTATCCTTAGGTATACGTTTATCAATATTAACGATTATATTTTACACGGATGATATCCTAAACGATATAAAAGGAAAATAAAGAGGAACGCGCTCACGGTCTCGCGCCCAGGAAAAGTTATTGACATCCGTGGTTCTTTCACCAATTCTTCTTTTATTCGGTTCTGTTCCATGATAAAGCCATGAAACACTGTCTAAAGACTGTTGACATCTAGTGGAAGCCATAGGTACTGCAATCTGGGAGCTATTATACTGGGATTTCAATAAGAAGCCTATCAAACTGAGGAAATGTCACACAAAAAAATGTCTGGACAGACATTCCTCGGGCCTGCCATATCTGTTCTGTTATACTCACAGACATTATTTTAACAGTTTTATAAACTTTAGAGTGTTTTTATGCATATCCTAGTTTCTGGGCCTGAGTGGCAGGCATTTTACTTTGGGCACACCAGACTCTCCACAACCGACACCACTGCTGCTGATCCCTAATAGGTTTTAAAAAAAACAGGCCAAACAGACTAATACTTCCAGGAACACCGAAGCAGACTCGACAGACCAGACCGGGGTTCGGGGTTTGGCAAGTCAATGGGAGAAGTAAAAAATGTGTACTTAGTCATTTTCTCAAAATCTGAAGGCAAAACCTAGATTCAAACCAAAGTTTTAAGTAGCTGAAACTGTCATCACCACAATCTTGTGGAAGTGACACGTTGTCATTTTCTTTAAAAAACAACTTTATATCAAAGCAGTGCCTTTGATTTGAAGGCTTGCACATGTGCAGTTCGGTGCGACACAACTGTTAGACCCGATAACCTGTTTCTGCGCATGAGCTTAGCTAGCCAACTTCGCCATGACATCACCTACAAGGGTGATCAGGGATTTCGATTGAAGAAGCAATTTCTGGGCCTCTTTATTGGTAAAACCATATGGATTGTTTTAACTGTATAGGACCTGAGAAACTCCCCTATTTTCTTGCCTTTTATGTTAGAATAGCCTTTTTTCAACCACAGCAGCAAGGCACTGGACAGCAACGCATTTGTCATGTAGGAGGAAAAAATACAAGCTAGCTGGCCTCACATTCAGAAATAACACAAGCTTTTAAACTTTTGACTGCACTGAAGCTGCAGACTTGAAAAGATCCCGCTGACCTGTTTGCTGAGAAGCCTCAAACCCATTTTTCCTTCTCCTTCTCTTTCTCCTCCTCTCTTTTTCCTCCTCTCCCTCTCTTCCTCCCCAGTACTACACGTTTCATTATTAATATGTTTTTTTCTCAAGTTTCTCTCTGACCCAGGACATTAAATAAAACATTGTGTGGTTCATGAAAGATTATGAAAGAGCAGAGCGTAAACAGCGAGAGGTGTAAACTCAGCACAATTCATTCTGCTATATAATGTCAATGCCAACAACCCCCTCTCACCCCACCTCCATAGCCTGCAGGCATATTGGCGGAACTACAAATGGATGCTAAGATTTTTCAGACAAAGCTCTGACGATATAGTATCTCCCTTTTATCCCTTCTACAAATCAATTCTGGGCCTTACAGCAAAATCCCATAAAATAACTTCAAACACCACTACTTACTCCGAAAATGTGTATTATAGCTATATCTCTTTGAACCTTTACTGCTGAAGTTTTGGAGGAAAAACGATTTAAGCGTTATCTACTAAGACGTTGGCGTGTCAGCACTTCACCTCAGTTTTTCTTGACATATCAACCTGCTTCCTTGACTCTGTGTCTCCCTCCTCTCTCTCTTCTGTCTGTCTGTCTATCTGCGTCTTTGGAGTTTGAATGCTGCTAACCACCCAGACCTGCAGATAAATACAAATATTGCTTGTTAACTTAATGGCCACAGTAAGCGGGAGTTGGCAGCTATGAAGGCCCCACTGGTGCTGAAGCCGCCTCTCGACTGTTGAATTATTAATCTCTTCTCACTCCATCTCAACAAACCCAACTGTGCCTGGGCTGGAATGGATGGTTACAGGGAACAAATGTGTGGTGAACAGACGGGGCCAAGATCACTGCTGGAATGATAATTGATAACATTGACAAACCACTAGTATCAAAAGTAAAAGTTATATTTGTCTCCAGCGAAAGGCATTACAATGTGGTATATTTTAAAGGTGCACTATGCAGAAGTCGCTCCGCCATTTCCTGGTTGTTGAAATTCTAATAGTTCACCTAATTTCAGTTTATGTGACAAAACAAGCAAGTATAGTGTAGAGAACCATTGTCCAGTCTGAATTGCTGGGAAATATATTTTCAGCTGTTTGAAGCTGGTGTACAAAACCGAAAGTAAAAGATGCAAAAACTAAACTTAAGAACAGTAAGCATAGAAATAGTGCACATAGAACAGAACTGCCGCTTCTTATACTTGATTTCAATGAGAATGACAGATCTATAACTCACATTTTTATGTGAATTTGGTCGGGTCGCCCATGAAGTTAAATATTGCAGCTTTAACCAATTACAAACCTGTCGAGATGTGGTCATTTGTGCTTTAGGGTATAATTACCAATGAATAACCTTTATTCCTGCTGTAATCTGATCATAGTGCTAATCCTAATCTAATCCTAATTTCCGCAACTATCAGTTTAATGATGAAGGTCTGGTATTCCCAGCTCCTTGGCTGGATAGGCTCCTTGGATCTATGGGCTCTTACTTTGTAGTGAGTGGACTGGAGTGATATACTGATCTTTCTTCTCTCCTCCCTAGATGGCTCTGTGGCTCTGGCTAGGCCCCCCTACTGCCCCTCCCTGACCCCCCTACTGCACCTCATCCCAGAGACTAAAGGCTGGTTCAGCCATCTGGATATGAGGGTAGGTTCTTCCCTAGGTAGAACAACTTCACTGATCACAGTCCTTGACAACCAACCCTCCCCATCAGCATGACATAGCCATGGGGGGCTAAGGGGCTGAACCAATTCTCACTCCAAGTCATAGTTCTTGATGATCCGTGACCCTCCTTAACTCTCTCTTTCTCTCTCACAATCAGCCTTCCCATTGATCAGCAGAGTTGTTGAGAGGTGAAAAAAATACACACAACAATACCAACTGGCATTGACACTAATGCATTGCTTGACACATTAACTGATGCATTTTAGGTGTTCTATTGAGGTGAAGGCTACAGTAGTCATCACGACAACAATCCTGTGCACCAGCAAAACTCTTTAGGCTAGGACTTTTCAATTATGCAAGACTCTTCCCTCCAACTGTCAGGGCCCAGGGGAGGGCAAGCGACAGTCTGAGCATTATCCTTTGATCAGGGGGTATACGGTAGTATACATATGAGTGCACAGACTAGACCAGACTGTGAGACTGAGTGCTATCTGACACAATACACGCTCACATATATAAGATGACAGAGCTGCAGATGCAATAAATGCCTTCCCAATCTGGTTACCAGCCAAACAATAAAAGGTTGAGAGGGAGAGGGAGGGGTAAAGGGCTACATTTGTCATTGTTTTGTTACAAAGAGACAGAGATCCAACCAACAAAACACCCCATCTGGTGACAGTAGTCTTAGCGTGTGTCCCAAATGGCACCCTCTTACCTACAGTGAACTACTTTTGACAAGGGCCCGTAGGGTTGTGGTCATATGTAGTGCTGCATATAGGTAATAGGGTGTTTTAGTGACCACAACTAAAACTCCCTTCCCTCCCCATACGCAGAAATAGAAAACAGACTTGATATTTATACATTTCTTAGCATTCAAAATATTATATTGTACACTAAAGCAGAAAAGTGCTTATGTTCTGATGAAAATAGCAGCCAGACATGAGAAATACACACACACACACACACACACACACACACACACACACACACACACACACACACACACACACACACACACACACACACACACACACACACACACACACACACACATGACTACTCTAGCACCCAGAACAAAGCAACAGCAGAGCACTCAGAAAAGCTTCTCAACTTCAACACCCAACACCCTCGGACAGCAATTCCCAGGGGTCCTCCTGCTACAAATTAAATCAGTTCAATAAACTCTGTCAGGTAATCAAGCCCTACACCACCCCAACTTCAGCTAGGACACAATACAAGCCACCCGCCAGTTCTAAAATGCTTTGTCACTGAAATTAATTGTGATGTACAACCATTTTCCATGCATTTGCCTCTCAATTATGGATGTTGAGCTTAATTTATTCAGATGGATCCCACACACTGAACTTCTGTTCACTCTTATTACTGTTTGGGAACGATGAAAAATATATTAGGGCTGTGTGTGTGTGTGTGTGTGTGTGTGTGTGTGTGTGTGTGTGTGTGTGTGTGTGTGTGTGTGTGTGCGTGTGTGTGTGTGCATATATATATATATATATATATACTCTTTCAAAAGCAACTCCGAGTCTCACTCATGGCAAAAAACACTTTTACAGCAAAATCCCACAGTGCCACTTACCAGTTCCCTTTTTACCACTGCTGCGTTCAACAGTGTATGACAGATAATCTGGGTGCAATTAGTGCGAATGAGATCAAACTAATGTTCTTTCCAGAGCTGGTGGTATAGTTAGTACCGCAGGATTTATTCTTTGGTATTTACATTGTCATCCAGAACCATGGATAAATCTGCAAAGTTATCTCCATTTTGGCATTTTTCGTTTTTAAAGTATATTTTTTTGCTAGCATTAAAATAAGATTTGAATGGCACCGGAGGGAAGGGCTGCCGTTTTACGGGCTCCTAATCAACTGTGCTATTTTGTTTGTTTTTTCGCATTGTTTGTAACTCATTTTGTACATAATGTTGCTGCTACCGTCTCTTATGACTGAAAGTAGCTTCTGGACATCAGAACACTTAACTCGAACTGGACAAAGATGTTTTCTTCTATGAGTCCGACGCGAAGGATATACTGCTTTGTCGAGATAAGGCCCAAATCCCTGTCATCAGAGTGAAGAAAAGACTGAGAAAAAGAGGGAGAAGGGCAGGGTGCCTTGTAAGAATTTGCTGACGAGTAGGTAAACCCCCACTACCTTCGGTAATATTGTCTGTTAGGTTCTAAATGAACCAAGTTAATCTCACAGACGATTAGTAAAGCTTAAACCAAGTTTATTCTCGCGTTGGGTCATACAGCTGTGTAACACAAAAGACATATTCACACAAGCATGGATATTTAACCCGTTTCTCCTATGCTGAGTCTTCTCCTACACATCTGAACAGCCAATGCATCTATGTTTCTAGACAGAACCTTAGCGATATCTGTTCTTCCTCACTTCATCTGACCTGACTTCAGCCCCAAATTGCTCACAGCTGTCATGTTGACTTGTACCAGACTGTGCCTCTTCTCCCTAATGGCTAACAATGGCATATCTTGACAGAAGGTAAACATTATACATTCCCCTCTCTCCCTCAGTGACATGAATAAGTATATTTCATATTTTCAGAGCCCAACATGGCCAATGTGCAATCATTGGAAAACAAACTGGGTGATCTACGATCAAGACTATCCTACCAATGGGACATTGGTAATACTGTCACCACCGACAAATCCACTGTAATAAGCATTTTTCTACGGCTGGCCATGCTTTCCAACTGGCTACCCCTAACCCGATCAACAGCCCTGCACTCCCCACAGCAACTAGTGCACCTCAGCCACGCTCAAGGTCCTACACGATATCATAACCGCCATCGATAAGAGACATTACTGTGCAGCCGTAGTCATCAACCTGGCCATCAACCTGGCCAATGCATGCTCTTCAACCGATCACTGCCCACACCTGACCGCCTGTCCAGCGTCACTACTCTGGATGGTTCTGACTTAGAATATGTGGACAACTACAAATACCTAGGTATCTGGTTAGACTGTAAACTCTCCTTCCAAGCTCACATTGAGCATCTCCAATCCAAAAATAAATATAGAATCGGCTTCCTATTTCGCTACAAAGCATCCTTCACGCATGCTGCCAAACATACCCTCATAAAACTGACCATCCAACCGATCCTCGAATTCGGTGATGTCATTTATAAAATAGCCTCCAACACTCTACTCAACAAATTGGATGCAGTCTATCACAGTGCCATCCGTTTTGTCACCAATGCCCCATATACAACCCACCACTGCAACCTGTACGCTCTTGTTGGCTGGCCCTCGCTTCATAATCGTCGTCAAACCCACTGGCTCCAGGTCATCTACAAGTCTTTGCTAGGTAAAGCCCCACCTTATCTCAGCTCACTGGTCACCATAGCAGCACCCACCCGTAGCACGCGGTCCAGCAGGTATATCTCACTGGTCACCCCCAAAGCCAATTTCTCCTTTGGCCACCTTTCGAGAGGACGAGAGGTGACGGTTTTGGAGAGTCTGGCGTGCCCAAAGTAAAATGCCTGCCACTCAGGCCCATAGGATATGCACATAATTAGTACTATTGGATAGGAAACACTCTGAGGTTTCTAAAACCGTTAAGATAATGTCTGGGAGTATAACAGAACTGATATCGCAGGCGAAAACCCGAGAAAGATCCATCCGGATTTGCAGTTTTTTTGTAGATTACCTTTTTCTCCAAGCTGCCTATTGCATTCAATGTTATGTAGGACTGAGACTGCAGTACCTATGGCTTCCACTAGATGTCAACAGTCTTTATACGGTGTCTGGAAGGTCTAGCACTAAGCAGAACAGATAGGAAGAGGAAGTAGTGAAAGGACCACTTTTGTTTACAACGTTTGATGTCCACCGCGCCCACTTTATTTTCCTTTCTTATTGTTCACGTTATCGTCCGGTTGAAATATTACAGTAAATATACATAAAAGGATACCTAAGGATACATTAAAAATGATGTTTGATTTATTTGTAGAAAGTTTATAGGTATAATTTGAACGTGTTCTCTTCACGGTTCAATGGGCGAGTGGACGCTGTATTTTATGAACATAACGCGCCAACCAAACGGAGATTTATGGATATAATAAATGACTTTTTCTAACAAAAGAACCATTGGATGTCTTCGTTGGACACTTGGGAAGCCCTCAGAAGAAGTTCTTCGAAAGGTAAGGGATTTTATATTAGCGATTTTATGTGTTTTATGAGACCCGCTTTGGTTATGGATTTATGCTAATGCATAAAATATGAGAGGGGCTATCCTCAAACAATCAAATGTTGTGCTTTCGCCGTAAAGCCTTTTTGGAATCTGACAACGCTGTGATATTGCCAAGAATCAGAGCTTTTGATGACTATGCAACACTTGTATATTGATGAATGCTTAATAATTCAACTTTTGGATTTTGAATTTGGCGCCTTACATTTCACCGGGTAGTGTCGGGAGTGGCCCGCTAGCGCGCCGCTACTCCCTGAGTAGTTAAGCACCAGCTGTCAGTGCAGCTCACAGATCTCTGCACCTGCACATAGCCCATCTGTAAACAGCCCATCCTACTACCTCATCCCCATACTGTATTTATTTATTTATCTTGCTCCTTTGCACCCAAGTATCTCTACTTGCACATTCAACTTCTGCACATCTACCATTCCAGTGTTTAATTGTTATATTGAAATTACCTCGCCACCATGGCCTATTAAATGCCCTACCTCCCTTATCTTTCCTCATTTGCACTCACTGTATATAGACTTATTTTTTTAATTTTTCTACTGTATTATTGACTGTATGTTTGTTTATTCCATGTGTAACTCTTTGTTGTTGTATGTGTCGAACTGCTGTGCTTTTTCATGGCCAGGTCGCAGTTGTAAATGAGAACTTGTTCTCAACTAGCCTACCTGGTTAAATAAAGGTGAAATAAAATAAAATTAAAATAAATAAACATTAAAAACTGTAATATCTTATGTTTCACCGAGACTTGGCTGAACGACAACATGGATAATATAGAGTTGGCTTGTTTTCCGTGTTTCGGCAGGACAGAGCAGCTACGTCTGGTAAGACGAGGGGCGGGTTTTTGTGTCTATTTCTCAATAACTGCTGGTGCGCAATGTCTAATATTAATGAAGTCTCAAGGTATTGCTCGCCTGAGGTAGAATACCTCATGATAAGCTGTAGACCACCCTATCTACCAAGAGAGTTCTCATCTATATTATTCATAGCAGTCTACTTACCACCGCAAACCGATGCTGGCACTAAAACCTCACTCAACCAGCTGTTTAAGCCCAAAATAAACAAGAAGATGCTAATCCAGAAACACCGCTCCAAGTGGCCGGGGACTTTAATGCAGGCAAACTGCACGTGCAACCAGAGGAAAAGAAAGTCTAGACCACCTTTACTCAACACACAGAGACGCATACAATTATTATTTTTTATTTGAGTTGCTGGGTAGGCTACAGTCTGGGATCTGGGAATAAAGGTTATTTCAATTATTGAACCATTGATTCTTTTCTTGGATAATATAATGTATACATGCACACCAAGGTAATTCTTTGTCATGCCTCATCTGAGCAGGATCAGATGGTGAACTGGGTCTCATCAGGGTCAGTTAGCCAGGGAAGACCTGTCTGTGACGGCGTAGAGGTGATCTTTTCCAGATACAACACTTTATTCTCTCTGTGCAGCTAACACTGGACAGGCCAGAAGCTTCAAAGATTGAAACAATTTTAAGGCAGTCTGATAAACCTTTAACTACTTAGGGAGTAGTGGCGCGCTAGTGGGCCACTCCTGACACTACCTGGTGAAATGTAAGGAGCTAAATTCAAAATCCAAAAGTTGAATTATTAAACATTCATCAATATACAAGTGTTGTATAGTCATCAAAAGCTCTGCTTCTTGGCAATACCACAGCATTGTCAGATTTCAAAAAGGCTTTACGGCGAAAGCACAACATTTGATTGTTTTAGGATAGCACCCCACATATTTTCCACATTAGCATAAATTCATATCCAGCGCGGGTCACACAAAACCCATATAAGAGCAAAAAAATATCACTTACTTTTCGAAGAACTTCTGCTGAGGGCTTCCCAAGTGTCCAACGAAGACATCCAATTGTTCTTTTGTTAGAAAAAGTAATTTATTATATCCATAAATCTCAGTTTGGTTGGCGTGTTATGATCAGAAAATCCACCGCGCCCATCAAACGTTGTAAACAAAAGTGGTCCCCTGACTACTTCCTCTTCCTATCTGTTCTGCTTACTGCTACAGCTTCCAGACTCTGTATAAAGACTGTTGACATCTAATAGAAGCCATAGGTACTGCAGCCTCAATCCTAGTTAAAATACAAATGAATAGGCAGGCTGGAGAAGAAGGTAATTTACAAAAAAAACTTTCCCTTTTGAGACATACAAAAAAAAGATTGGAAGGAAGTTGTCTTGGGGAGAGAGTTGAGTTATTGATTAGACTGGTGGGGGTCGGGCGTGCAGGCGGCTCAGGCTGGCTGGGTGGTCTGGCTGAAATTTGATATAGAGGATGACAATAAAGACAATCAATTTTGCAAGAGTTGTTCATTTGTTAGGCTCTTGGTTAAAGGTGCAACATAATCAAATTGTATTGGTCACATACACATGGTTAGCAGATGTTATTGAGTGAGTGTAGCGAAATGCTTTTATGCAATTATGATTATTGAATTATCATTGATCTAGTTCAGTCTTATCAATCACTTAAACATATTTAATAATTATATTTTACCTAGCTTGATGACTGTGGGCATTTTTTCTTACTTTTTGTTGTTCTAAATAGAGATGGATAGAAGGGCCATGGGCCATATTAGATTGTGTAGAAATGCACACTAAGTTATGTCCCCCCCACTTCTAAAACCAAAGTTGCACCCCTGGCTGTAGCGTTAAGATTTCCCTTCACTGGAACTAAGGGACCTAGCCCGAACCATGAAAAACAGCCCCAGACTATTTTTTCTCCTCCACCAAACTTTACAGTTGGCGCTATGCATTCGGGAAGGTAGTGTTCTCCTGGAATCCACCAAACACAGGTTCATCCGTCAGACTGCCAGATGGTGAAGCGTGTGCGGCTGCTCGGCCATGGAAACCAATTTCATGAAGGTCCAGACAAACAGTTCTTGTGCTGACGTTGCTTCCAGAGGCAGTTTAGAACTCGGTAGTGAGTGTTGCAACCGAGGACAGACGATTCAGCACTCAGCAGTCCTGTTCTGTGAGCTTCTGTGGCCTACCATTTCTCGGCTGAGCCGTTGTTGCTCCTATACGTTTCCACTTCACAATAACAGCACTTACAGTTGACCGGGGCAGCTCTAGCAGGGCAGAAATTTGACAACTGACTTGTTGGAAAGGTGGCATCCTACGACAGTGCCATGTTGAAAGTCACTGAGCTCTTCAGTAAGGCCATTCTACTGCCAATGTTTGTCAATGGAGATTGCATGGCTATGTGCTCGATTTTATACACCTGTCAGCAACGGGTGTGACTGAAATAGCCGAATCCACTCATTTGAAGGGGTGTCCACATACTTTGTATATATTGTATCTTGTAGCCTATATTTATTATCAAAACGGCCTTGCTATAGGGTGCTGTCCATTGTGCTGATACAGAGCAGCAGAGATAGGCTACAGATTTTAAAAGTGCTCAATGATCTCAGAGTCTCTGCTTTTGAACGTTATGTTTATTGTGCTATAGTGTGATTATATATGCAGAAACCTAAGCAAAAATGTTTCGCTTAGGTTTAGGGTTGAGGATATACTCTTTCCACTGTCGAGCAGTATTTCAGGAACAAGGCTCAAGGGTACCGTAGGATTTCACCCAAACACACCCTTAAGTGTTTGTTGTCAGAGGAATCTACTACTTGGATGAAAAATTCAGCATGCCCAGTTCTGAGTTCTGTAAATGAACACAGTTTAAATAAGAGATGCAGTTTGACTGGAATGGAGATACAAGACCAGATAGACATGGACTCCAGTTTCCACTCGGCTGGCTGTAGCTTCAATCCATCCAAAAGCCTTGTACATCCACCAGTATCAAGTCCTGTAGCTTCCATCTCTTGCGGTAGTTCCAATTCAACTGTGTTGCAAATGATGCAGCTTCAAGTCCAGATACAGCCAATTCCTCATTTATAGGAGATTGTGCTATAATTATATTTATCCATTTAAATGTGGTCACATCTAAACATAAGTCAATGACACCAGTTCCGTCCTACAGTAAGGTTGGTAAAACAGGTGTGTAGGACTAGTTCATGCCTTTTCCCTGATCCTGACACACAAAGGGGACAGACTCGTTACAGCAGCAGGAGGGGAGTGTTGTCTCACCAGGGCCTTTTGTGCTCCTCCATGTAACATATAAAGGGTAGAGAGAGGAGTCTTGATGGGGAGGCTGTATAAACAGAGTTACAGGGAGCGTTACCAGGAGCACGCGTGTCGAACCCTCTGATACCTCAGACTCATACTGAGACAGGGAGGAGCAGCCTCATAGCACAGCCTCACAGCACCCAGAATGGGATTGCAGGATCGGACCTGTGATAGCACTTTCAAATGCAAGTGGCGCACATGCAGCACACCAAAACAAACCCAAACATACATCATTTAAGGTCTTATCTTCCAAAGTAATTTGTTGTCCGACCATTCTAGCTAATTAGGCATCCAGTAATTTATATGAAAAGAAGAGTTAAGAGCAAATTCTTATTTTCAATGACGGCCTAGGAACATTGGGTTAACTGCCTGTTCAGGGGCAGAACGACATATTTGTACCTTGTCAGTTCAGGGATTTGAACTTGCAACCTTTACGATTACTAGTCCAACACTCTAACCACTAGGCTACCCTGTCTCAAGTACAATGCTCTACCAACTGAGCTACAGAGCTTTCCTTGAACTAAACAGTGGAAAGTAAAAATACTCAATTTGTAACTTAGTTTGCCTCTGTCAGCAGGGAAATATGTAAATGAAAAACTGAATAACTGTTCCGCCTTTTACATCTGCAGGCAAGTCACCTAAATACTCTAAACGTCAGTTTTTACTAAAACCAGCAAGTGCTCTGTCACTTTCAGGAGAACAGTAGCAGGAGAGAGATGGAGAGAACGAGAGAGCAGGGAAGAGACAGAGAGAGAAGGAAAGAGACAGAGAGAGAATGAAAGTAGCCTGTGAAAGACAGAGAGAGGGAACAAGAGAGCAGGAGAGAGACGAATGGCGAGAAAACAAGAGAGAGAGCAAGAGAGCATAGAGAGAATGAGAGCGCAGGAAAAAGCGAGAGGGATAGAGGGAGAGAGGCCTGGGAGAGAGGCTTGTGGAAGAGACGGAGAGAGAGAACGAGAAAATAACCCTGTGAGAATGTGAAAAGCTAAGCAGTTTATGGCTCGTTCATCTCAGACATGGAAGGAGCCCACATACAGTACTCTCTCGACTCCACCACCATGTGGTTTGGGCTTTTCAGAAGATTCAATATGAAAGTGACAGATAATGATTGCCGGTAGACTCTCTCACAATCTCCATTGTTCTCACTGAGAGACCGCATTCCCAGTGTCGCCCATCACTCTCTGCCTCTTAATTGAAACAATTTCCTCCACCACCAACGCTACAGCATTCACCTCCCCTCCACCCTCCACCCTATGATCTCTCCTATGAGATCCATGAGGTGCTTCTCAGAGGGTCTATGAGTCAGGCAGGCAGACAGACGCCAAGCTGAAAGGATCAGACTTCCGGAGGAGTGATCCTTGGATGGCAGGAGAGATGGAAAGAAAAGGCATCAGCGTTTACAAGACGCCAACAAACCAGCTGTTTCCCTGCCTGTGTGGCTGGCTTTGGTGCAGGATTCCTTCCTGTGACTGAGAAGACTGAGAGACTGAGAAATGGAAGGAGCCAATACGACGCAACAGCAGCTGTCTCTGCTGCCTCCGCTGCTAGCTGTGATGTCCTCATTTTATAAAAGTTCTCGCTCCGAGTTGTGTGCTGTACAATCCCCCTCGCCACTTAGGGAGAAAACAGCCCAAGCTTGAGAGCGGAGCTTTGATATGTAGAAATATGAAGGCGTCGTATTTACCCCCCATCCCTCAACTGGGAATGGAGGGATGAAAGTAGCGGAGAGAGGAGTGAGAAGGAAGGAACAGGACGCTGAGGGGCTGGGGATTAACAATGACATAACATGAAGAGGGGTCTGTCAGCGCACTGACACCTCGTTTCGCCTGCCATTGTCTGATTACCCCAAACAGCAGCCCAGTATCGCCAGGGATGATCACAGAAAGGCGGGAAAAAACACAACTGTCGGGCTTAGGCGACAAAGCCAATTCCCGCCGTGCCTATTCCTTAAAACCAGACATTAGAGGAGTGAGCATAGAAGAAGGGAGAGAAAGAGAAAGAGAGGGGGTGGAGAGAGGGTGGAGGAGGAGGGAGGAGGAGAAAGAGGTGAGAAAAGAGACTCACACATGGACAGCTTACAGGGGATACAAACCAAAAGATTATGGTAATCTTCCTTCCTTTGTCCCCCGCGAAATGTTTTCATACTACGCCTTTTATGTGTGGAGGAAGGGATGTGAACCTCTTCAGTAAGGGACAGTGGGCACTTTCTGTGTGGTTTCTGGGTAATTAGCAGCAGTAGCAGACCCTTTCTGTTTCTCTGCTCAAGCTTATGGTCTTCTTAAGGGATTTCTCCCCCCTCAGACCCTTCTCTCTGTCTGCTGCTGCTGGGGAGTCCTGATTCCCAGCCCTAGCCCCAGCTCCCCGGCCCTCCCTGACCCTATAACTCCCTGGCCCTCCCTGACCTTATAACTCCCTGGCCCTCCCTGACCCTATAACTCCCTGACCCTCCATGGCCCTATAGCTCCCTGGCCCTCCCTGACCCTATAGCTCCACGGCCCTCCCTGACCCTATAGCTCCTCGGCCCTCCCTGACCCTACAGCTCCTCGGCCCTCCCTGACCCTATAGCTCCTCGGCCCTCCCTGACCCTATAGCTCCTCGGCCCTCCCTGAACCTATAGCTCCTCGTTCCTCCCTGACCCTATAGCTCCTTGGGCCTCCCTGACCCTATAACTCCCTGGCCCTCCCTGACCCTATAACCCCCTGGCCCTGCCTGGCCCTATAGCTCCTCGGCCCTCCCTAACCCTGTAACTCCCTGGCCCTCCCTGGCCCTATAACTCCATGGCCCTATAACTCCCTGGCCCTCCCTGGCCCTATAGCTCCCTGGCCCTCTCTGGCCCTATGGCTCCCTGGCCCTCCCTAACCCTATAGCTCCCTGGCCCTCCCTGGCCCTATGGCTCCCTGGCCCTCCCTAACCCTATAGCTCCCTGGCCCTCCCTGGCCCTACAATATACTAAAATGGCAGCTCTCTTGAACAGTTTGTCAGATCTTTTGAGGTTCGTTTTTTCAATACATTAAGTGGGTCACTTCTAGAAATTATATTTGTTATATTATTGTTTATTGAAGTAAACACATTGTGAAGGTGCTTTGAGTGAACAGTCCAGAAGCAAGTAGATCTCCACCTAAATAAGGTTACGTCATCAAACCGCACCACTCCACAATCTTTCTCCGAATGCTTTTTTGGGGGGGATCCACAATAAATCAGGACAGTTTTTCGATTATCAAAAGTGGTTGTGAGTGGTTGTGTAATAGGGGGAGAACTGACTCCTAATCTTTTTTCCCATGGAAAGAAGCAGAAGCTAGGGGATAGCTAAGGCCAACGACACCACAAATACCCTGCATAGGGGATAGATAGCAACAATCCCACATCTAAAGACCTCTGCCGGCTTACGCTCATCATATCTCCTGGGCCTTTTCAACAGGAGGTCATAGGTGCTTCTCAGATAAAGTGGTGTACAAGGAGATCAGAGGGGAGGAGCTCTTCAGGACGACAACATAAAAAAAACACACTTTTGAAATTGAAACCGATATTTTTTGTTCGTGAAGAGGTGTTAAGTCTTGTTGTGGCAGTTTTTTTTTTATTTTTACTCCTTCGTCCTTTGATGTTTTTGGGGTGGGGGGCTGGGGCGGTTAATCATGTTTTTTCAACGAGCGACACCTCTTATTTCTCCTCTCCACTCCAATAGATGAAGCCTCTCTTGTTTTGTTGTGGGTTGAGCTGCTGTGTCTCATTGTCCCTGTCACGGGTGCTTTGTCTTACACACAGGCCCCAGCACAGCCCAGTGCACCCACACACCACACGGGGGGGTGGGGGGGGCATCAAAGCCAGGGCGAGATGGACTCAACAGCACTGGATTAAGGTCTTCTGCATGATAAAGTAGCTACCTAGGGGTGGAATTAACCTAATATGTGAAAGAATGTTATTGAGAGGGTATAAAGTGCCAAAAAGCTCTGTCATTCTACGTAATGTCCTAATCCTGGGCAGGACACAGAAGGCTGTGGAGCGGGCTGGAGCTGTGTGCTAATCACAGAGATGCAATCTCATCTGTATTACCCTTCGTCCTTTAAACCTCTCCCTAAACTCAATTATTGTCCCAGAGAGACCAAGATGGCATGTTAAGTTACGTGAAAGGGGGATTCGTAGTAAGAGCAAACAGAAATCTCCCAGTGTTAAAGCGAGGAGGTGTCGACTAACGAACGTCGCCAATTTGAGTCGAGCTAAACAGATTAAGGCAGGGATCTATAGACCTGCAAAACAACGTGACAATGAGTTAAAGGGAGGAGGAATCTCACTTTCAAAGCATCCTCTAAACTGTTAAGCAACCTAATCATGGCTGGATCTGAGGGACTGTGCCCCGGCATATATTTCTCTATTTACTCCTCACACACTGCTGAGACCACCGGCCATCAAAGACCTCAGGAATGAACATTGAGCGACGTACAACATCTCTCTGACAAGACAGACTATATTCTTGATCCCTTGAGCAATTTGACTCTGTATAGTAGTCCCATTTAAAGGCTAATATGTTGTCTTCTATTTTAATTGTGCTTCAGATACATTCCCTTTTGTATATCATATGGATTCCCTAGACACTGCAGCTCAAAACCATCATTTGCTTTTGTCCTTCTGTTGACAACTTATGCCTTGGCAAACATCAGTAACAAACAGAACCAGCAACAGCAGATGTACTTTTCCATTGTGAGTTGTTCAGAAGCTGTCAGCTCTGAGAGAGGGAGAATACAAACTGCCTTTTAGGCATTCACTGGGGAGAGATAAAACATCCATGAGAGAAAATGAATAAAAACACTTTGATATTGACACAAAGACACCGATGTTATAAATCCATTACTCAACTAGAGACATATCTAAATACAAAACTGTAACGTTTCTGATGCAGAATTTACAGTTTCTAAAAATAAAATGACTGTGAAATAAATGTTTTTGATAACTGAATGATGGAACTTCAGAAAATTTCAATGCAAACAATGAAGATAATATATTTGTATTCATACGTAAAGAATAAGGACAGCGCTTGCCTTTTTAACAATTTCAGTAATAATCCATTTATTTTTAACGGAGTATGCTATACATGGCTAGAAAGTGTGAGGTAATGTGTGCAGCAGCCGATGGGCAGGTGGCTGTTGTTTCCTGCTCGTTGGATGCTTTAGCCATCATCACCTCAGACCACCTCCTGTGCATGCGTGTGTGTATGGTTTAGCCTACTGTATGTACACGCTCAGGCCCAAGGGCTAGGGGGAGACTGACGCAGACAGGCATTTCACTGGCCGAAGATAGACAAGCAGCCCTATCAGAAACCTACCTAAGCTCCTTCTATTCAATTAAATTAACACAAGAACATGATTATAACCTAGCTGAGATACTGACCCTTGATATATGACGACAAGCAATGAAAGGCTTCATTTCATGTCCACTTTACACTGTTTCCTACTCTCGCCATAATAACAGAGCAACCATGAACAACTTGCATGCAATTTCACATTCAGCAAAGCACATGAACAACGATTCTTTATGAACAGTTCAGTTCCATATGTAGACTAAATGTCCGTTCACGGCAGGCGCATGGTCAGGCAAAGACGTTGAGCAGTCGAGGCAAATTGGCCTTTGCCTCTATGCCACACAACCATACCAAATTTACTTAGGACAAAATGAACGCTTGCTTCCCCTGCCAAACGAGTGAATCCATAAATGGGTGCATTTGCGCGGCAAACCCTGGGAATTACAGACCTTCACAAAGCCACTCGTCCAAAATGGCCTTAATGTGGAGTGTAAAAGGCAGCCTTTTCTCCCAATAAGCATACTGGGTGTGACATTCAGCCACACAGTACAGGGACATGGAGCTGTGGGGAAATGGAGCTGTAGGACACTGAAGAGCATTCACTCATTTTATCTCCCTGCTCATGTGGACAGAATGGTGTGATACTGTTCAACAAATTGGACATACAGAACAACTCCCTTCTCCCTAGATGAACAACTCCCTTCTCCCGAGAAGAACAACTCCCTTCTCCGTAGATCAGTGGTTCCAAAACATTTTATAGTCTTGTACCCCTTCAAACATTCAACCTCCACCTTCTAGAACTAGGGTCAGCGCACTCTCAAATGTTGTTATTTTCCATCATTGTAAGCCGGCCACACACACACTATACGATACATCTATTAAACTTAAGAATAAGTGTGAGTTTTTGTCACAACCCGGCTCGTGGGAAGTGACAAAGAGCACTTATAGGACCAGGGCACAAAAAATGATATATTAATAATCAATGATTTTGCTCTTTATTTAACCATCTTACATATAAATCCTTATTTGTTAATCGAAAATTGTGAATATCTCACCACAGGTTAATGAGAAGGGTGTGCTTGAAAGGATACACATAACTCGGCAGTGTTGGGTTGTATTGGAGAGAGTCTCAGTCTTAAATCATTTTCCAGGGCCGAGAATCCACTCTCACATAAGTACGTGGTTGCAGAGGGCATCAGTGTCTTAACAGCGCGATTTGCCAAGGCAGGATACTCTAAGCGCAGCCCAATCCAGAAATCTGGCATTGGCTTCTGATTAGATAAAATTTTCACAGAACCGCTTGTTGCAATTTCGATGAGGCTCTCTTGTTCAGATATCAATAAGTAGACTGGAGGCAGGGCATGAAGGGATAACGAATCCAGATGTTTGTGTCATCCGTTTCGGGAAAGTACCTGCATAATTGCGCACCCAACTCGTTCAGGTGCTTCGCTATATCACATTTGACATTGTCGTAAGCTTGAGTTCATTTGCACACAAAAAATCATACAATGATCAAATCAAACTTTATTTGTCACATGTGCCGAATACAACAAGTGTAGACCTTACCGTGAAATGCTTACTTACAAGCCCTTAACCAACAGTGCAGTTCAAGAAGAGTTAAGACAATATTTACCAAATAGATAATAAATAATAATTAATAGTAACACAATAACAATAACGAGGCTATATACAGGGGGTACCAGTACCGAGTCAGTGTGCGGGGGTACAGGTTAGTTGAGGTAATTTGTACATGTAGGTAGGGGTGAAGTGACTATGAATAGAAAATAAACAACGAGTAGCAGCAGTGTACAATAGGGAGGGTGGGGGGACAAATGTAAATAGTCCGTTGGCCATTTGATTAATTGTTCAGCAGTCTTATGGCTTGGGGGTAGAAGCTGTTGAGGAGCCTTTCAGTCCTAGACTTGGCGCTCCGGTAACGCTTGCCGTGCGGTAGAAGAGAAAACAGTCTATAACTTGGGTGACTGGAGTCTCTGACAATTGAATGGGCTTTCCTCTGACACCGCCTACTAAATAGGTCCTGGATAGCAGGATGCTTGGCTCCAGTGATGTACTGGGCCGTACGCATTACCCTCTGTAGCGCCTTACGGTCAGATGCCGAGCAGTTGCCATACCAGGTGGTGATGCAACCGGTCAGGATGCTCTCGATGGTGCAGCTGTAGAACCTTTTGAGGATCTGGGGACCCATGCCAAATATTTTCAGTCTCCTGGGGGGGAAAAGGTTTTGTCGTGCCCTCTTCACGACTGTCTTGGTATGTTTGGACCATGATAGTTTGTTGGTGATGTGGACACCAAGGAACTTGAAACTCTCAACCCGCTCCACTACAGCCCCGTCATGGTTAATGAAGGCCTGTTCGGCCCGCCTTTTCCTGTAGTCCATGATCAGCCCCTTTTGTGTTGCTCACATTGAGGGAGAGGTTGTTGTTCTGGCACCACACTGCCAGTTCTCTGACCTCCTCCCTATAGGTCGTCTCATCGTTGTTGGTGATCAGGCCTACCACTGTTGTGTCGTCAGCAAACTTAATGATGGTGTTGGAGTCGTGTTTGGCCATGCAGTCGTGGGTGAACAGGGAGTACAGGAGGGACTAAGTACACCCCAGTGTCAAGGATCAACGTGGCAGATGTGTTGTTGCCTACTCTTACCACCTGGGGGGCGGCCCGTCAGGAAGTCCAGGATCCGGCCCGTCAGGAAGTCCAGGATCCAGTTGCAGAGGGAGGTGTTTTGTCCCAGGGTCCTTAGCTTAGTGATGAGCTTTGTGGGCACTATGGTGTTGAACGCTGAGCTCTAGTCAAAAAACAGCATTCCCACAAAGGTGTTCCTTTTGTCCAGGTGGGAAAGGACAGTGTGGAGTGTGATTGAGATTGCGTCATCTGTGGATCTGTTGGGGCGGTATGCGAATTGGAGTGGGTCTAGGGTGTCTGGGAATATGCTGTTTATGTGAGCCATGACCAGCCTTTCTCTTGATAGAATTATGGTCAGATTTGCCAAACGGAGGGCGGGGGAGAGGGTTGTACGCATCTCTGTGTGTGGACTAAAGGTGGTCTAGGATTTTTTTTACTCTGGTTGCACATGTGACATTCTGGTAAAAATGTGGTAAAACTGATTTAAGTTTGCCTGCATTAAAGTCCCAAGCCACTAGGAGCGCCGCTTCTGGGTGAGCATTTTGCTCTTTGCATATGGCCTTTTAGAGTTGGTTGAGAGCGGTCTTAGTGCCAGCATCGGTCTGTGGTGGTAAATAGACGGCTACGAATAATATAGATGAGAACTCTCTTGGTAGATAGTGTGGTCTACGGCTTATCTTAAGGTACTCTGCCTCGAGACTTCTTTAATAGTAGACATCGCGCACCAGCTGTTATTGACAAATAGATGCACACCCCCACCCCTCGTCTTACCAGACGTAGTTTATCTGTTCTGCCGGTGCATGGAAAATCCTGCCAGGTCTATATTATCCGTATCATCGTTCAGCCACGTCTCAGTTGAACATAAGATATTACAGTTTTTAATGTCCCATTGGTAGGATAATCTTAATCGTAGGTCATCAATTTTATTTTCCAATGATTGCACGTTAGCAAGAAGAACGGATGGGAGTGGGAGTTTACTCGCTCGCTCACGGATTCTCCGAAGGCAGCCCAATCTGCGGCTCCTTTTCCTGCGTCTTTTCTGCAAGCAAATTACGGGGATCTGGACCTGTTCCAGTGGAAGCAGGATATCCTTCTCATCAGACTCGTTAAAGGAAAAAGTTTCTTCCAGTCCGCGGTGAGTAATCGCTGTTCTGGTGTCCAGAATTATTTTCGGTCATAAGAGACGGTAGCAGCAACATTATGTACAAAATAAGAAAGAAATAAGTTACACAAAACGCAAAAAAACTAACAAAATAGCACAATTGGTTGGGAGAATGTGAAACGTCATGTTCTTCGGCGCCATCTTGTCTACTTCTGGTTGGGATATGTACGTACGGTCACTGTGGGGACGATGTCGTTGATGCACTTATTGATGAAGCCGATGACTGAGGTGGTGTACTCCTCAATGCCATTGGATGAATCCCGGGACATAACTTTAATGCATGCAAACTTAAATCAGTTTTACCAATGATGGAAAGACCTATGTGTTGTCCTTGTAAATGCAGACAGAGCAGAGCTCCAACTTCTTAATCATGGCCTCAATTTTGTCCCGCACATTGTGTACAGTTGCGAAGAGTCCCTGTAATCCTAGATTCAGATCATTCAGGCTAGAAATAACATCACCCAGATAGGCCAGTCGTGTGAGAAACTCGTCATCATGCAAGCGGTCAGACAAGTGAAAATGATGGTCAGTAAAGAAAACTTTAAGCTCGTCTCTCAATTCAAATAACATGTCGATACTTTGCCCCTTGATAACCAGCGCACTTCTGTATGTTGTAAAAGCGTTACATGGTCGCTGCCCATATCATTGCATAATGCAGAAAATACACGAGAGTTCAGGGGCCTTGCATTAACATAGATAACCATTTTCACTGTGGTGTCCAAAACGTCTTTTAAGATGTCAGGCATTCCCTTGGCAGCAAGAGTCTCTCGGTGGATGCTGCAGTGTACCCAAGTGGTGTCGGGAGCAACTGCTTGCACGAGCGGTACCACTCCATTATGTCCTAGATGAACAACTCCCTTCTCCCTAGATGAACAACTCCCTTCTCCCTCCTTTAATTCTCTAAACGTCTGAACTAAACTACTGTAAGTACCTGTGAAAGGAGCTCAATTCCTCAACTATGTGATGCTGATGGTGTGGGATTATCATGGCCTTTCACTGTGTCAATGACCTTGTTTGACATCAGCTCAGTGAGAGGAAAGACAAGCAAATAATAAAGGAAATGGCGCCAAAATGTTACAGTGTAATACAAGCTTACTGCTTTTACATATTATGTGTCCTACGGACACAAAAACCTTAATGTGTCATTTTGCGCATTTGAGCAATATAACCTATATCTGTGATTATCTGACACAATTAGAAAGGAGGGTATATTCTCCTCCTCTGGTTCAGATCTAGTAGAAAGTTTTCCCAACTTAACAGGCCGGGTGTCGCGTAGAGGCCAGTCACAGCCGAGCACCCTTCTTCAGGAGAAGCTGCTGCTGCTGACATGCTGTACAGAGGCATTAACCTGTGTGTGTGTGGTGTGTGTGGTGTGTGGTGTGTGTGTGTGTGTGTGTGTGTGTGGTGTGTGGTGTGTGGTGTGTGGTGTTTGTGCTGTGTGTGGTGTGTGTGTGTGTGGTGTGTGGTGTGGGTGTCTGTGTGGGTGTACGTGCGCGTGAATGTGTGTGTGTGTGTGTCTGTGTTGGTGTGAGTGCGTGTGGTGTGGTGTGTGTGTGTTTGTGTGTGTGTGTGTACGTGGTGTGTGTGTGAGTCATGCTGTATGAGGGCATTAACCTGCAGAACCAATGCTACGGCAACACTGAAAGCTCCAGAAGGGAAAAATGGGAGGACGAGATTGTCACAGTGTGTTTGTTCTCTCTTCATCTCCTGTCTCAGCTGCCAGGGCCTACCGGAGAGGAGCTGTTTAGTCAGGGCAACCATCCACCTATACCACCAGGCTCTCAGGTAATCAGAGATAACCACGACACGACACCAGGAATGCCTTCAAAATGGCACCCATTTCCCTTTATAGTGCACTACTTTTGACCAGAACCCTATGGACCTTGGTCAAAAGTGTGCGCTTCATAAGGAATAGGGTGCCATAATTGTGGACTGTCGTTTCTCTGTGCTTATTTGTGCTGTTCTTGCCGTAATATGGACTTGATTTTTTACCAAATAGGGCTATCTTCTGTATACCACCCCTACCTTGTCACAACACAACTGATTGGCTCAAACGCAATAAGAAGGAAAGAAATTCCACAAATTAACTTTTAACAAGGCACACCAGTAAATGCATTCCAGGTTACCTCATGAAGCTGGTTGAGAGAATGCCAAGAGTGTGCAAGACAAAGGATGGCTACTTGTTTCCATATGTGTTTTTTCATAGTTTTGATGTCATCACTATTATTCTACAATCTAGAAATAGTAATAATAAAGAAAAACCCTGGAATGAGGTGTGTACAAACTTGTATCTGATTACCTTAATGTGGTTCTGCTGTGCTTTTAATCATGTTGGGATACTAATACTGCTAATAAACACAAGAAATTGGATGAATGCACTAGCCTATGTGAGCGTTGGCTCCTTTTTTTTGGAGAACGCTTGGGGCCTAAACGCTTGAGGGATGGAGAGAGATGTGCATGTCGGTTTAGGAGTAGAGCAAATTTAATTTGTGTGACTAAAGTGGTTATGCCACTGGCCCCAAAGAGAACATTTCGGTTTCCACTGTGCTTTTATTTCAACCTAAATGTTTTCGTGCAATTACGAACCCCATAAATGTATTTAAACTTCAGGGTTTGTGAAAATGGGGAATTGAGTGATGTGGAGTGAGTCTGGGTAATTGAAACGTGCAAAATGTAAAATGGCTGCCAGGTCTGCAAGCAGAGAGTTGGCAATGAAGATTATACGCCACCTACATACTGTACATACAGGAACATATCATAAGTGCCATTGGAGTCACCCGATCATATGCTAATTAAAACATGTGTACAATGACAACACTATAGCTCTCCATTACACACTGGCATCATCCTTTCCACCCTGGACGGTCAATTTGCAAATACTTTGTAAAGTATGGATCTGTCCTATCCCCTCCCAAAAGGAAGCATAAGGAACCCATGTCAAAGACACAAAGATGAAGTGAGCCAACTATTGTGTTGATATCCAATACCGCATTTATGTAGGCTTCCTTATGTGTCTGCTCGTAAAGAAGACCTTAACGTGATCAGAAATCATGGCGTGGGGTGGAGGAAAGAAGACGGAAGAAGGGAAGTCAACAGAATAAAATAAATGACCTGAGGACAGTAGTCTAAATGGGGAGAGGAAAACACACACATCTCTAACTGACCACTCATGCTCCATCAGAATCATATTTTTTCCACTTCATGCTTGGATCCCCAAAGAACATTTTCCCCTTCTGTAAGCAAAACACATATTTGCACAGAAAATTACAAATACAAGGAGAAGTGAGCTTTACACTCAATGCTTCGGACATCGCGGCTTCTCTTCTTCCAAACGGCAGCAGCAAAACAACAGCCTTTACATCTAGTTACGGACAGAGTGCACTTCAGCATGGATAAGTGGTTTTAGAGGGGGTTAGGATGGAGGGAGGGGACAGGGAGTTCAGATCCATCTTGACATTTCTAGCGCCACAATTTCCGTGGGATGGGGAACTCTGAGACAGATGTGAATACCTCCAGAGACAAGCTTTAAACAAATACATTTTGGAATTCAAACCAAAGGGTGTCACAAATGCATTTTCCTGAACACAGCTGCTACGGGAAGCCTTCTTGAAATGTTTTTTGATGTTTATAGGTTATAATGTAGCCTTGTAGAACATTGTGAAACACCGCTGGAACACATGGAATCGGAATAGGAATGGAATCCCATCTGACGCGTCTATATTTCAGCTTCATTTATAAATATCTTAATAAATTGTCCGCTCTTTCCCACTCCACAATGCTATTACTGAGGAGCATTATGAGGAGAGACGTTTTCCCTCCGTCTCCTGTGAGCACAGATGAAGGAATTAAAGTTTTGTTTGTGTAGGAATGGCATCTGATGTGGAGGGCCTGTGATAAAAGAAATCCAGACTTAAGAAATGTCCCCCACACTGAATGCACCATAAGAGAAGCTTGCTCATTTAGCTTTAGACACCCATGTCTGAAACGCTTGACGAAACATCTGCCCTTAACTCCCAGTTAGCTATTGTTTATCTATTACAAATAGACAGTTGACATTGAGAAATGCATCTACTATACTTCTGCAGACTCCCTCTGTGAAAGCCTTGGACGAGTGAGCAGTCGGTGAGAAAAGGTTATTCAGCTTATTACTGTTCATTCAGCTAAAGGTGATTCCATGCTGCTGACATCTAATATAATTTCCTCTCCCATCTCTGACTGCTCTAGAACCATTTTCAAATGGGAACTTATCTTCAAACTTTTTGGCACATTATGCCAAAACGTGCCCTAACACCAACATCGAGTAGCTGGTTTGGATTTTGGTGCAAATGGCAAACGTGATGGTCAATTCATCATACCGACATACAATAGCCAATAAGCACTGTAAAT
Organism: Brachymystax lenok tsinlingensis; assembly: GCA_030435695.1. NCBI lineage: Eukaryota > Metazoa > Chordata > Actinopteri > Salmoniformes > Salmonidae > Brachymystax > Brachymystax lenok. Next base: position 29,506,262 of record CM059790.1, read on the forward strand.
CTGAGACATTACAACCCTTCCCTTACCTTATAACAGGCCATGATATTGGCAATGAATCATAACATATTTTATGGCATTTTTAAGTGGATGTAAAACCTGAAAATGTACCTGTGTTTTATTTACGATGTGAAGTGGGACTCCTCCCCTACTCAGATAGAAAAGGCACTGTTTTCCCAGCAGTTTTTGGCTTTCTAGGCATTCATGGAATCCATGTTATCTGTGTTACTACAAAATCGTGTGACATATCAGGGATAAGTCATGGCAAGGTGAAGAGTGGAGGAGCATGAAGGAGAGGCTAAAAACACCAAAGAAGAAGAAACACCTCAGGAAATGGGAAATAAAGGTCAACACATTGACACTGTTAGACTTTAGACTGTGCTATTTTACAACATGTCTACATCATTTGTAATATAAGTGTAATGGTGTTGTACATATGTATTTTTTTCTATTTATTCTCTGCATTGTTGGGAAGGGCCGTAAGTAAGCATTTCACAGTTAGTCTACAGCTGTTGTTTACAAAGCATGTGACAAATAACATTTGATTTGAATGCAGTTGTACATATCGTAATATTTTACTACATCTTTTCTATTTGTTCGTTTTTGAACAGTGGACTATGCTCTTTACAAATGTCTGAATGAGATTTGTATAATATACCTTTATATTTGTCATCTACATAAATGTATAACATAGATTTTATTTTTGTCTATGTACATAGCTCTCCAATTATGTGAACACAAAATGCAAATTTCACCCATGCAGCCAAACAATGTTGTTATCAGTGTAACCGATGTTCTTCTAAATGAAAGTTAATTGTGATGTTGACACAGCTGCTGTGGGTATGAAGCATTAACAGCACAGCCAGCCTAGTCTGTTCCATCATCTCTTCCCTACTCTAATGAATACTGAGACGCTCCACTGGCCAGGAGAGGAGAGGAGAGGGGAGGGTGTGTGACACAACTGTCCACAACGCTAATGATCATCCTAATTGAATCCTACTAAATTAGCCACCTTGTATGCCTGCCTGATGGATTCTTCGCACGTTCCAGATCTGCCACCAGAAATACTGAGCTGGTCGCTTTCAGAGGCTGCATTCCAAACGGCACCCTATTCCCATAGGGCTCTGGTCAAAAGTAGTGCAGAATGCAGGAAACAGGGTGTATTTGGAACTCCGTCAGAGCCCTCTTCCCTGGTTGGCTGAAGTGCAAAAAAAATTCCCCCCACAGGCTCCTCTGGCCATGTTGGCGTCCCGATATAGGTTAAGGAAGAAGCCTCTCATGGTTATAAGAGAGAGCAGGCCTAGTGTAATTTAAATTCAGATGACATTTACTGTCTGAGAGTATTAGAGCCAGGGCATCCTACTGCTGCTTGGTCTTACTCAGCATCAGTGGGCCCGGGGCTCTGGAGGAAGGAGGAAGACGCTCTGCTAGATATCTGTTTACTATAGCTACTCCTCCAAGATGGACCTGAGTCTATGGTGGTGCAGAGGAGATCTAGAGCCGTATGCCCTCATCCAGCTCCACCACTAACCCTCCAACCTCTTAACCCCCTAACCCCCCAGCCCAGAGGTTGCCGTGCCAGCATGGAGGGAGATAGCCTGGTAGAATGTCATGTATACAGGTTGTGTGCATCCCAAAAAATACCTAGAGTGCTACTTTTGACCAGGGCCCCATAAAAAGTTGTGCACTATAAAGGAAATAGAGTGTAATTTGGGACACAGCCCGTTGTACCCTCAGAACAGCGTCAGACACCTTCAGACTGCGTTCAAGAGAATGTACTCCCCTCTCCCCTCCTCTCAACCTGCTGTGCCATAACAGAGACATGCCCCCGACTTGCTTTTTACAAATAGCCAGGACCCGGGTGTCGCTGGGAAATATAGGTTAGGCTAGGCTGGCAGCACCAGGGGAAGAGATGGTGTGCTGTAAAATCTTTGTCTGGGTATCTCGCAGAAGTTTTGAGATTCATCACATCTGAGCCTAGGAGGAAGGAACCACTGTCTGAGAGTGTATAGGGATGTGTAGATGTGTGCACTTCTGTGTGTGTGTGTGTGTGTGTGTGTGTGTGTGTGTGTGTGTGTGTGTGTGTGTGTGTGTGTGTGTGTGTGTGTGTGTGTGTGTGTGTGTGTGTGTGTGTGTGTGTGTGTGTGTGTTTGCTGTATGTGCTATCTGTTGTTTAGTGTGTGTGCATGTGCATGTGCATTTAACTGTTGAGTTAAAGTTAGTTGGACAAGGTCTGAGCTCAACGAGGCTCCTAGCAATGACACGACCTTGGATGACTAACACAAACCCAATCATCAGCCATCAGATGGGATCAGAGGGCTAGCAACCTGGGGGACAATCAGAACCCGCTTAACATGTAACAGATAAGAATTAGGCTACTTAATTGTGTATGGCTAATGCACTGGAGAGTACAGCTATATTCGTATATGGGGATATCCCTTATGTTTTCCTGCAATCAGCGAAATTTTTTAAAGTAGAAAACATATATGTAAATAGATAAATAAAATATATATTTATTACATTTTAAAGGCCCAGTGCAGTAAAAATTCTGTTTTTATTGTGTATTGTATTATATTGTACAACAGCTGATGAAACTAACACTGTAAAAGTCAGAAAACATTTGATCAGTGTTATTTTCTGATAGTTGCTGGTTGAAAATACAATCTACACAGGACCTTCTAATCAGCCTGTTTACATGGGCGGCTGGTGACATCACCAGGCTGTAAATTGGTTAATGGAGCAATAACAAAGAGAGTTCCAAACCTCTCTGCCAATAACAGATAGTTTTACATTTTCCACTCTCCACTCAGACCACTCCCAGAAAGTCCCAGCAAAATTCTTGCTTGAGAAATATGGTTTTGCTAAAAAATATTTCTTTTTTCATTTTAATGGAAACTATGCTGAGTATAACTGAGTCTTTAGCAACATAGGCTGGAGCTGTGACAGGTCCCTGATAAACATGCATAGACTGCTTGCAACACATGTCATATATCATAGCTTCAATCTGTACCCCCAGTCCACTACAACCTGCAAGCTACAAATGTGCACTTCTCTTGCCATTTCTGCAAAAATGGGAGACGGGAGAAGTGGGAAAAGGAAGGTTGTGATCTGAAAGCCAAATAGCTCTGCATTTAGTCTATTTATCTACAACTTCCCAACCTTAAAATATAAACTACTACATTATGGCATTCAAAAACATCATATTACCATATCCCCCTATCTGACTACCCAGGAGCACTTGGAACAACAGAAATATATAATATCAAAACCAAAGGGTTCCTCTGATTCTCAAAACATGACTGCCAACAAAACAGTCCTCTAAATAATGTTTGCTGGGCAAATATAAATTCACAAATTTGAATACTGCAAGTAACAATATCAAATAAAATACAACAGGTGTACAACAGGTGTAGACTTAACCATGATATGTTTGCTTGCGAGCCCTTCTCAACGATGCAGAGTTAAACAATTATAGTAAAAAGAAAACTAGTAACACAAGAGGAATAAAATACACAATAATTGAGATATATACAGGAAGTACTAGTATCAGATAAATGTGGAGGAGTATGAGGTATTTGAAGGCAGGGTAAACTGACTAGACAGTAGCAGCAGCATAAGGTGTGTGTGTGTGTGTGTGTGTGTGTGTGTGTGTGTGTGTGTGTGTGTGTGTGTGTGTGTGTGTGTGTGTGTGTGTGTGTGTGTGTGTGTGTGTGTGTGTGTGTGTGTGTGTGTGTGTGTGTGTGTGTGTGTGTGTATTTGCGTGTGTATTTGTGTATTTGTGTTTGGTGCCATTAGGCGATAGGAAGCCATTTGGGATTTATCCCTCATCCCTCTATCCCTCATCCCCTCATGGTGCTTTGGCTAGCCAGTTGGGCAGTGTTCAGGGGAGTTCTCCTTGGTCCTATTGTTTAAGTAGTGGAGAACGAGAAGAGCTTTGGGTGGAAGAACCGCTGTCATGGGTGAATACCTAAGCAGCCTTAATACGCTAGCACGCTAACATGGCGAAGCCAATTCCCACAATGCAATGCATTTATTTCTGAACAGGAGAGTTTTTTAGACCACCACACAAAATGTTCATTCAAATTTGCATTTATAATAAATGTAACTAATGAAGTGAACCCCACCTTGGTAATGTGTGCAAAATGTATTTTAATTGCTCTCTTGAATCAAACATACATCAAATCAGTCCAGCTGTCCAACGTCATGCTTTTTGTATTTAAAGAGCTGCTTACTTTTTCTGCAAAATGTTCATTTTTGGAGATAGACAGGGGGTTGGAGAGAGAGAGAGAGAGAGAGAGAGAGAGGCAGTATGCACAGTATACAGAATGAGATTGTAGTGCAACATAAAATATGGCATTTTTACCAACAGCCCTGTTGTTGCAAAATCAAGTGAAGTTAGGATAAAAACGTCTGCTAAGTGGCATATATCATATTTAGTCTTCTCCTATCTTCTCCTGTCTTCTATACAATCCTGGTTGCGTCCAAATGGCACTCTATTCCCTTTATTGTTCTCTTCTTTTGATAGAGCCCTGTACAACAGTAGTGCACTATATAGGGAATATGGTGCCATTTGGGACGCATACCCTGTCTCTTCTCAAACTGAGTGTTATAGTGGCCATATAAAGTTACTATTTTTTATTTTAATACAAAGTTTGAGCATCATGATGAGATGAACACATGACAGAAAGCCATTATTCCTGGATGATTTTAATCTAGCGTTCTCTTCCTTCACAGAGGGAGGAGGGTCCCCCATGCTGGGGTCCTTTTCAGCTGCAGCCGCCTGAGTCTGCAGTCTTGATCGGCTACCGGCCACCAATGTGATGTCATTCTCTCCGTGGGTGCTTCTCAAGAGAGAAGTTGAGGAAATTGGCAGAACTTAAATTGGTGGCATTTTGTGGTCTTTAAAAGAAAAGGCGGTCTCATTAAAACTATATAGCCAAGAGACCAGCCTTCAAGTTTCTCCTCCATCATTAGCCAGAGTAACTGAAGATAACAGAACTTCAATTAGAGATTTGGATAACTCTATGTTGTCAATTTACTGCTGACAGAGCAGCATGATGTCTAACCTGTGACGGCCACCCTGTAGACCTCTTCACCTTCTATGTTTTAATGAGGGTTGGGACTGAGGAGAGCGTGACTCAATGACTCAAATAGGATGGTCATTGCTGAGATCTTGCCTATCTATCTCACCATCTAGCCTAGCCCTCTATGCTCCCCCGGCCTTTGCTCTTCATTTCATGTGTGTTTTATGCCCATAGCTAAAAAGAAAAGAGGGGCAATAACATTTGCTAGACAGCTGGTCAAGTGTTACTGTCTGTACTCCTTTTTTGTCTTCCCTAAAATTACTGAAGTGTTCTGGTATAAACTATGTATTTACTGGTAATAAAATGAAATAATCACGTCTTGTGTGATATCATGTTTTAATTGGACTGAATTATGTGGTTTGGTAAGACAGCATATATTGTAATGTTCAAACATGGAAAGGTCACATTCACCCCACTTGTGATAGCTAACTATACGTTCCTGGAGGAACCTAGCTAGCTATAAATACACTGGAAATAGGCAGATTTAGTTCATAGATCGGTATTAACATAAAAGAGATTCAGATAATTTATAAAACTAACAGAACAGAGCTAGGGATTGGGTTAGTTAATTTAAATAATGTTGACAGATGAACATCTACTGAATTCTACAAATCATGTATTTGGGACTATCCACTTAAAGTGTTATGGAAAATAGATTCTAAAGATATGTTTATGTCTGGAATAGTGCACTCTTCAAGATCTCTGCCAGGAGGCCATTTCTATGGAGTATATAGTACCACAGTATGAGAAATAATACCCATAAAACCTAGCGGTCAAACAAGAAAATGGTTCCTATCATTTTTCCACCATTCATTTTTCCCATATGGGATTTTAGAAACTCTTAAAATAAGGGCTGTGTTTCATGTAGGCTTACCTTGACATGACGTTTTGAACTGTGTAAATCTCTCTAGGACAAGATTACTTTTATCAATATATTCGCCAGAATTTACCCCCAAAAATGTAATGCTAATTAGTTGCTAATGTGGCTAACATAAAGAACTAAAAATGCCATGATGATCTGGACGAGACTGCCGAATCGAGGCAAAGGTAAGAATTTCTTGATTAACTATCTAATGTTAGGTACATTTAAATTGGCAATTCTGTCAAATGTCTTGTGCAAGTTTTAAATTGACACAATACCTGTTAGCAAGGTGTCAGCTAGAGATGACATGAAGGAGCTTGGAGGGATTTGTAGTCTTGCATGATGTCTACTTTGATGCTAATCAGCATTTTTGAATCTGAGAGTAAATAGAGCCGAAAACATTGATAAAAGTCAACTTGTCCAAGAGAGATTTACATGGTTATCAAAACATCACGCCAGGGTAAGCCTACACCAGACACAGCCCTTATTTTAAGTGTTTTTAAAATTCCCTATGGGAAAAATCAATGGTGGAAAAATGATTGGAACCGTTTCCCTGTTTGACCGCTAGGTTTTATGGGTATTATGGCACCTCCACTGTGGGGCTCTATAGACTGTGCACACAAACAGACAGATAGACCAAGAGCCAAGCAGCTTTCCCCTAAACACATTCAAAGGGATGAGTAGCATTCAATGAAGATAACAAGTGACTTGGTTAACATCAATCCCCTTTACACACACATACAATAACCCATTTGACTTCTCTATTTTAGGGGGGATAGCAATATCAACAAAAAAAACTGGACAACATACAGAGTAAATAATAGGTATCTTTTCAAAATCACCAAAACTATGAAGGACCTTGCAAGAAAGTGCAGGTGTAAAGAATCTCCTTAGCCACCTCAACTGTGGAGAATCGATTGAATCACCTTTATGTTTAAAAAAAAATGTTTTACTCCTTTTCAGTTACCACTTAAACGTGGGAATTCGTAACCAATCGGAATTTCCTTACACATTTTGTGTGCAGCTAAGTAGGATTAAATATTTGAGGAAACGACTCAAGAGTTTTACCATAATATCCCCATCCTCCAGTCCCAAAACAGATCAAGAAGAAGAAGAAAAAAGGAGTGAGAAAGTAGAGCCACAAGTAGCCGTAGCTGTGGTCAAGGGTTTAAGAAAATTAGCAATGCTCAACTGGAACGGAAGTACCTCGCCGAGACCGCCACAGAGGAGGGCTCTCTAATCATATGTAACATCTACCTTTGGAACGTAGCAGAGGGAGTTTACAATAAGCTTAACCCCTACTTTTATATTGCGCCCAGCAGGCTTTCCCCTCCATGTTGTGCACTTTGAACACTATTTTGTTATTCTGACTCCACTTGGTTTCATAATCCGACCGGCGCTCCCCTGAACCGGTTTCTTTCTAAAACTCGAAGGCACACTTTTTCTTTGATAATTTTATAATACATGAAATGACTATTTTTCTTGTTACTCGTTGTTGTGGTTTTGGTTGATATAGTCGACAGAAGTCTATCCTTATTTGTATTTTCATTCTTTACATACAATATTTTCAAAAAATATGAGCGTGAAAATTCTGTTTAATGCCAGGTACTTACAAAGTACTTTGTTGACGGCTGCGACAGAGTGAGAGCCCTTTTGAAACGATTCAAACCCCCCTCCTACCAACACATTTAAAAGTCCAATATCTCAATATTAAAGCATTTCTGGGTACCTTACTGTGATTGTTTTCAATCAAAAAGGTCAAAAGTCAACAAAAATTGCTTCTTAGCAAAGAGAAATTTCTCAAGCAAGAATTTTGCTAGGACTGTCTGTGAGTGGTCTGAGTGGGGAGGGGAAAACTAACTGTTGTTTTGCAGAGAGGATTGTAGCTCTCTTTCTTATTGGCCTATTAACTAGCTCACCAGGCAGGTCAAAAATTCCACTGAAACAGGCTGAAATTTCAGGCGGCCTTTTCAAGCAGCTCTTACACTAAAAGGGCATTATCCTAATTTACATAATTTCACAGTATTATTCCAACCTCATAGTATGGAAATATATATAAAACACAGGAAATCACATTTTGACTGCACTGGGCCTTTAATATCCCACAACAGATTTTAATTTCTAGATTTGTTTAATTTGGCAGACTCCGTGGTGTGGTCCATTTAGTGGGGGCTGAACTTTCCTGAGTCCTGTTGCGCTGCACCGTGGAAACGTGGGAAGGGAGTTGTAGGGAGTTGGGAGGCAGGACGTGAATTAATTTAACTTTGTACATAATTCTGCCTCAATGGCCTCCTCTGTCCCTGCACGGAGGCTTGAAAAAGAGACACAAAGTTCGATTGCTCAATATTCATCTACATTTTTCCCCTGGATAGACACAATATGGTGGGCTTAATTAACTTCTCTCAAAGGTGAAGCAGTGCGCACCATCTGCTGGGAGACAATCACATTATTATGCCTCTCCTTATAATCCCCTTACTCAATTTAAGCACAGGGCTGTGCAGGAAGAAAGAGAGTGAAAGAGAGAGAGAGAGACAGAGAGAAGGATGAAATCAGAAGGAAAAAATCTAAATCATTATATCACATTCTGAGACAGCTAGCATGCCGCTAATCTGTAGGAACATCGCCAAATGTGTTTTTTCTCCTTCCCCAGAAACTTCTCCACATTTAACTGCTTGATCACTCTAAATTGTTGTGCAGAAATTACTTCAAGACCTTTTCCCAACCTGAACAACCTAAATAATGGATTTCTCAAAATACATATGGGTTCTAAGCCCAGCTCAAGAGCTATTACCGATTTGGAAAAAGCTAATTAGTTTAGTCAGATATTTTGGATGCCCCAACCACATGATCCAACCTCAACAAATTGAGATACTATGGTGATTTCATCATACCATTTCTGAGACAACCCACACTTAATTCTTTAATAAATCTCAAGGACCACACATTGCAATCAAGGGCCTGGTGAACTTGCCCTGAAGCCAGGTCATTATTTGATCTTTGTGGCATTTAATCTGATTATGTCATTGTGGAGGTAAACTTCAGACCCAATCTTGTTAGCAGCTGGCCGCGATGGATTACGCCAGCCAGTCAGGTGGAAAATGAACTGAGCAGTTCAGATTTGGCCTTGCATCTCTTTCAAGATCTTTACCACCACTACTTCAGCTCCTTCTGCTTTTCTTTCCACTGGCCCTTCAAACGAGATATTATCCCCAGGCTCACGCATCGGGCCCCCTCCATCTTTCTTTATCTATGACTCCTTAACTAAGCCAAGACAAAGACCAAAAACCCTAAAGTCCTTATTTTAAAAAAAACCTAAAGGATTTATTAAGATGTTCAATCATTTTAATGCATTTTATTTATATAAATTGATGGCTTATATTGAATAAAGCTAGAGTTAAAAAAAATGTAAAACACCAAGACGTTTTGGACCAAACGTTTGTGGTCAGAGTTTGACCGTCGAAGGAGCGGTTAACCCTATAGGTCGAGAGAGGTATGCAGCGTTGCCTCAATTCTTCAAATTTTAAATGAAGAGGGTTGTTTTCTTTTTGTTTTGTTTTTTCTCCTTAAATTATGCAAATGCCTTAGATGTGTGGTCCCGCTTAAGACACTCACAGTTTTGCTTGTGGTCTTATTGCGGCATTGAGTGCTTTTACAGTGAATGAACACCACAGTCCAAAGCACAAAAAGTCCCACTAAAGGCTGAAAAGAGTTCAAAGCATTCAAAAGACAAAAAGGACTAAGCTGGGATTTTTTTATGTACACTGAAAAGAAGAATAAAATATAAGTTCTCTATTGGCGTTCGTTATGGCAATGGAACCTATATCAAAGCATTATGTTACCACATAAAGGCTGCTGCATTTTCTTCTTGCACACCATATGCAATGAAGAAATGAGAATAATTTAGACAGGCGGCAATTTTGTTACTTGAACCGCTGAATGCTCTTTTGGACACACCATTGAGGGAACAAGGAATTCAGAAGAGGTTATATTCGAACAAGTTTTCTGCCTCAATAGGTTATAATCACTGCTAAAGTATTGAGCACTACACAGAGCAGAGAGCTTCTAAGGAGGCTAATCAGCAGGTTTTCTCCCTATTATCGCCTCCCGTCTGAGGGTAACAGCACACAGAAGTACCCCTTTCTATTGATTATCTGGACAGGAATTTAAATATTAATACACTCCGCAGCCCTGCTTGGCACTCTCTGTTGAGCCCCGCTCCATGGTGAAGCACTCATTCCCCAGATTAAAAAAACACAACTTTTTTTTAAAGCACGATCCTGCTCTCTCTTTTCACCGTAGGAGAAAAAAATACAACTTCAAGGGGCAAGTTGAGAGGAGTTGAGAAGGAGGAGAAAAGGGGCATGAGTCTCTTAGTCTCAGCCTGCCTGCGTCTCGGCAGTAGAATTCAAAGGCGACACTTTCCTTCAGGCCGGGGTCTGGACTGGCCTGCTAACGATGCAGGAATCACACAAGGGTCATTTTACTGCTGCTACTGTCTGCCACTGAGACATGGAGAGAATGGAAGATGGAGGGATAGAGAGATGTATGGAGAGAGACCCGGGAAGATGTCCTCTCTACCGCCAGTCTGTCTCTAACAAAAACAAAAAATATAAAATATCAGTACAATTCACAGTCCCACAAATTTAGTTTATTAATCAATGAATTTGTGGGTATCCTTGCAATATGTGGTGTGTTTGAAACACTTCACATCATTACAATGCAATGGGTCCACACTGAACACATCTGAGTAAAACCTAGCTGAAGAAATGTGTTGTTAAGAAACCTTCTTCAGCAACGCTCCTTGAATTGTGTGTACATCAGATCCATGCACCCAGAAAGCCTTGGCCATTGAACCCCCTGAACGAGAGGGCACATTGGGCACAACCGCCCTTAGGGCCTGATGGTTCCACACAGACACACACACAAGCACAGGGACAGAGCCATGTTGACATCAACATTGGTAGGGCCGATCCTCAGTCAACCCATACACACAAGTTGTGACCCCACTTGATTGGAAAGTGTGAAACCAAATGATGCACAGACAATATAGCTTATCTGCTTTTATGGTTACACAAGTTAATAAAACAGTAGCATATTATAAAAATAAAGAAAATAAGTTAAACAGAGCTCATTTTAAAAGTTTAGTAATACTCAAATATCTAATAATTATCATTATTGGTACCAGCACCATTAACATTTTATTAAATGCATGCTAAATTGATATTTTCACAAATAATATTTAGCCAAATAAGTGTTTAGCCAGTTTTGTAAATAGACTGAATACCTCAGAACAGTTTGGAGTATATGGCCATAAGAAAATGTGGACCATGAATTGGATAAGAGAAGTGATTCGAACCAGAATACCTTAAAGCCCATAGGTCCGTGCTATTTGCTCTTATGACACTTGAAAATATGGCGCCGAGATTGGGCATCATCATTCAAATTATGAGAGAGAGATCTACAGTATCTTTCCTAATCCTATTGTAATCCTCAGAGAGTCGTATAATAAAGAGATTAGCTCGGACAAACAATTTATTAGGATGTTAGGTCCCAGTTTCATAGTGCGAGGGAGATGACCATTAATGTATCTACCTTGATTTGCATTATCTTTATCAGGGGTTCAACAGGAGAGAAAGGTGATGGGCTCCAACAATCCATAGACAATCAGCTATCTCCCTTCACACACAGAAAAAAGGGTAATAAGCTATTACACAGAAGGCTTTGCATCTCTGCAGGAGATATATTGGGTCTTTAAATAAGGTGAACATGGCAGAATTAAGAACAATCTTTTGTGTGAGCGGTAGTGTTAAGTTATTCCTATCTACTGAACTATCTACTAAAGGTTCTAGTAGCCATTGCATGAGAGAGGAATGACAAGACCAAGGGCCCTGTCACAAAGGACAAAAAGTAACATGGTTCACATAAATGGACCAGACAGAAGGAAGAGTAGACACAATGACATGACAAAGAGTTGTTTCAGTTCTAATATGATGATGAACCGATGACTTTAAACATCTGTGATCAACACTATATTCATTAATATACTGGTTTGTCCTAACTCTCCCTCTACAGAGTACCAACGGCCACCCATTCCCCAGTTAAACTGCCTAAGCGATGTAGAAACCTCTCCATAGACCTCTAGCTCTACTGCATGGTAAATGTCACCCTATTCCCTTTATCATTCACTACTTTTAACTAGGGCCCATAGCGCACTACATAGGGAATAGGGTACTATTTGGGACACATACATTATGACGGACAGGTGGCGTAGTCTGCAGACTATCTTCCCAATCCCCATTAATGCAAAAGCACAGAGGTCATTAGCATCTCTCCATGGTTTAGCATAAAGCAATATACCTCCCAGTATCCAGCTCCTGTATCTCCTGTGATGACCGGCCTATCTGTCCTGCTCCCTGTGGTTCTTCACTACACGTGGAAGGTCAGCTAATGATGCCGGACAAAGATGTCTGACCACGGGAGTCTACTCCACCTCTCTGATTATAACCTCACTCCCCAAACCTCTTAATCTTAGACTGTTATGGATTCTAGACATATCTCAGGGGTCGGCATTGCTCGCAGAGAGGTTTTTACATTTTAAGTTACCATTACTGTGTGGGTGACTTTTTACATTTTAATCATCATTTATGTGTGAGGAATTTTGCTGATGAATCCAAGTGTAGTGCAATGGGGCAGAAGGCAGGTGTTTACTTGGTCCATTATATAAATTAGTCTATGGTCAAGTGTTAAACAGCATCACTGAAATTCCTTGAGGCTACCTTAACCTTTTTTTCAATACATTATTTGTGTAGCTTACTAGCTTACTGATCTACAATTCACCATTATGTAGCTATCTCATAATGGGCCAAGCACTCCCAGTCTAATAAGAGAGAAGCACTAACTTCAGTCAGCCTTACTGAGCATCCCAATCTCCATCATCATCAATAGTCTGTTGAAGATTTCACAGTACAACCTCAGTACAATTCAGCATGGCCTTTACACTTTTCAAAATAACATATTCAGTGTTCCTACATAGAAGATTCCTGGAAGACTATTGCTCCTCCAGGAATAGAGCCTTCTATCATTGCATAATGCTGTACTTCCATTAGGCCTTATCAATCTGCAAGCGTAATACCTTGTCATTCATATTGCTCTTGATGGGTTTCATATTCATCTCAACGTTCTGGTCTGAGCATCAAGGGCTTCCATTACATCAAAGACTTGGTGGGAATCTACCAGATATAGAACTACACTAAGCTGCTGCTTTAAGTACATGAGAAAAACAAAAGAGCAACTTAACATTCCTTCCTGTTGCTCGTACTTCCTACTCTGCATCCCAAATGGCACCCTTCCCCTATGTAGTGCACTACATAGGGAATAGAGTGCCATTTGGGATGCAGTATTTGAAACACCGAACAACAAGAGAGTGACAGCTGTGACAGTTCAACATAGATGACAACAAACACAAATGGAAAGAAAAACAACGCAGCCTCTGAGCAAATACAGCAGTAGTATAGCTGATGTCTCCACAGAAGGAGCATCCTAGCCATTTTTCTTTGAGATGTGTGAGTGTGAATGATACTTGCCACCATCCATCCATCCATCACAGGAGGATAGAAGGAGATAATGGAGAGGAGGATGAGGAAAAGGGGGGATGAGGTGGAGGTGTAGACCCAGACACTTACTCCAGGGAACTCATTACCCAGCCCTATTAATCTGTGGTTTGACCCCTGTGAGAGAAACTCCCCAAAGAGGACCTACCTAAAGATGAAAACAAACCCTCAATTGTGTTGTTCCAGGAACAACAAAACTAAATGCCAGTTCAAGAGAATAGAATATATTAATTTATAAAGCTGAAGCGTATTGGATTTGTTTGTTCTCGATATTAGATAAAGCTAGAACATTGATATGGCCTTGCTGTATCTCCTTTTCTCTCTCTAGCTCTCTCTCTCTCTTTCGCTGTCTCTTTCTCACCCTCTCATTCTAAAATGAATTCCAATAAAAATATGAATGATTAATTATTAATAAGAAACATATCTTTACTTTTTAGTTGATATTGTTGTTAAAGAACAGTACTGATATACAATAGATGAGAACTATGTAAGCAGAGAAAAGATCACCCCCCTGTGTTAGAATATCAAGGTCTTGGTCCCTCTCTGGATGACTACACTACGTTATTGGAGAAGGTAAGGTGGATGTGGATCCAGGCCAGCTTGGCTTGGCTTGGTTCGGCTCAGCTCGGTAGTGTTTATGTTATTACTGGAAAAGGTGAGGGGAGTCCTCTCACTAGTCTGTCTGGGTAGCTAGTTCCCTGTTCCTTCAGGGGTCGAGTGTCTCCTTGTCTCTGTGTTCGGTCAGGTGCAGAGCTCAGCAATTGTTTTTGCTAAGTCAAAAACAATGTCATGCCTGGGAGCAGCGTGTCTCTGTCTGTCTCTTTGTCCTCTCGTATGGCAGCTAACACCGCTCAATTAAATAGCCTGTCTAATCTACAACAGGAGATACAGACAGGCAGAAACACCATTAGCTCTCTATGACTCAATTAGAACATTTTTCTAAGAGATGCCAATGTCACGTTACACAGCTCAGTGATTTTTACCGTAGGCTTTTGCAATTATGGTAGGCAGAAAAGTGATTTCCATTGTATGTGGTTGTGAATTTTTTTTATATTCTTGCATTTTCATTAGGACAGAATGTTACATTAAACTGAGATTTCTGAGAATGCGGGATCAAACTTCAAATCCTTAAAAATGATCCTGACACTAGCCTAGATTTGAAAAGTTTACAAAACATGGTGCAATTCACCTCACCACATCACCACACACTTAACCACACTGATGCACAATCTGACACAAATGTCTGTATATATAAAAAGGGTTGAGTGGAAAGATAAATGGTAAATATGCTGGAGTGCATAAACTAAGTTCAGCATGAAGCTTAAATGAAGAAAAAACATTCAACAATACATCAAAAGAGCAAAAACACAAACAACAATATAATAATACATATGTCCAATAAGGGTCCCAGCTATAGTGGTAAACCTCTAGGTCTGGTGTATCTCCATATCCAAAGGTCAGACATCGCTACTGGCCTTTTCCTTCCCACCTCTTCCTAGCACTGGGAATCAGGTTAGCAGGATTATGACACTGTGTGGATGGACTCTCCATTTCAAACCGACTCTTGGAGAGAAACTTCAAGCTTAGACTTTTCCCTCAGAGGGCTGGAATGAAAGGGACAGTGATACATATTTCAGGCCCAAGGCTCAACAAAGGGATTTTGGAATAAAGAGGTATAAACCTTTGAACTAAACAAAGGTCCATCACCAACACTTCAAATCAGAAGGACTGTGTATCCCCTTGTACAGACGAGGATATGGGACCAGCATGGCCTGGCCTGGCTGACAGGTTGTCTGACTGTTGTCTGACTGCATGTCCAACGACCCAACCCTCATCTCCCCCATCCCTCCATCCCTGACTCTTACTACATGTACTCCCTAGCTACAGACAGAGCCCATGCAGTGAAAAGTAAAAGCATCCACTCAGTGTCATCATCGCCATCCATCGGTGGGCCTCTTTGAATCTGACCTGGGGCCTCGCGAGCCGCCACCACCGTCAGCATCTGTTGCATTAAGTTGATTAAAGTGGCTGGCTTGGCAGACACTGGCACTTGTGCTGCTCTCACTGTGATGCTAGATGAAAGACTAAGCCATGAGGCTGTGACTGAGGCCCCTATCCTGGTTCTCTGCGAGTCCCCCGGCCCCTTTGCTCTTGAAGAATGGGTCACAAAAGACAAAGGGCTCTAGAGTGAAAGCAATGGAAAGCTTCTTTGCCAAATGATCTCTAATTGTTCTCTTTCTTCCTTGTCGGATCACTCGTATGATTTCTGCAGCGACGGGAGGATGACTTACTTAGCCCGCCGCAATTTCTACCTTAAAAGCCAATACCCTTGAAAGTAGACAGCTTGAAAGAGACCTATTACCTTAACAACACTTGTACGACAACAAAAAATGATTGTCCTAGTTGGATTATTATTATCAAAGGCAATGGGTAATTGATGTGATGTCTTTGAAGGACAGAAAAACAAAGTGCAGAACCCAGAGGTAATGGATGCAGTGCCCCCAAAATGCCTGATCTGGAGTCGACAATAGGAGAGATACTGTAGCTAGATAGGGAAAAACTTTGGATGTTTCTTTCTTTAATATATGATCACTTGAAAACAACACAGAAAATGATGGACAATATACAACTTGCCTTAGAAAAGGGGATACGTGTTAATATATTTAATTTTAGCATATGCATTCATATTTTGTTCATGTAAAGGAGATCATGAGATTTCCTAACTATCTTGGGTCCTGCTTTCAAGCTGGCAACCCAGCTATTCATCAGTTTTACAGAAATGAAGAGGTCACCCATCCTGAAAGTCCTGTGTGCAAAAGTATCTGCTCCTCATTCTGTGTTGGTGACGAGTATTGAAGAGCATTTGTCCTACGAGGCAAGCTCTCCTTTTCATTCCAAACATGGCATATTCACATATTCAACTCCTGGAAATTAAGTTAAGAAAGAAAACTGACAAAGTGTTATTCCAGCCTCAGTGTAAGAAAAACAACACCAACAACAAAAAATAAACAAGGTATTTGGCATTAAAGAGCTGTTCCAGAGATAACATTATAAAAGAAAGGCAAACTGATCAATGCTGTTGGGGATTTTGATAACTTAGTCATTGAATGCTTGTGTCTGAGACAAATGAGGGAATTTCTGAAGCAAAGAGTGGCTGCAATATGCCAAATGCTCTCCAAATTACCCTTCAAGAACAACTCCTCAGCGTCTATACTGAAGCCGCTGGAGTGACTAAATAAAATAAAGGGGCAGCATAAATTACCTGGTGGATGTCAATCGTGATACGTAGCGCACCCTGTTTTCTTTTTGTTATCGTGTAGCCTCTTCGACTCGCTGCACGTTGGTGGATGACATGAAATGAAAATATTCTCTCTCCAGCACCACCAGCAGTACTCACAGGGTTTCTGACACTTGAAAACGATGTGGTTTCGTGAAACCACAGCTGGGCCCACTCTGATTGGCTCTGCACAGGCTGCCTGTAAACTTTCTAGTGCTTGAGGATCTGTCTGCGATGGGACAGGTGGTGTTATGCAGATGAATGAACACATTACTTTGTGCTCTTCCTTTTGGTTTAAACATTAGCGTTTCGAATGTGACAAATCAGATGTTCGTCTTCCTTCCCTGCATCCCGCTCAACCGACGCCATTGTGGGTAGTTTGCCGTGAGGATCCGTGTCTGAGTAGGCTTGCGTGAGCATGTGTGCGCATCCATAAAGTATGTGTTTGTGTACCAATGAAGGTATATGCGTGTTTTGACTTACAATATCAATTACTGAGTATCCGTGTGTGATAGGTGTAAGTGTTGACACAGTTGGAACCCCATTTGGACAATGCAAAAAAACTGCAAGACTTGAATGGTAAGTAATAGGGAAATATCTTTAAAAAATGATGTTGCCTATGGAAAAGTAACATCTACATTTAACGTTAAAAAAAAACTATGAACAAATAAACACAAAGAGGAAGGACATAAGCTGAAGCACATAATGAGCAACCAGCCACTTGATGAGATGTTTACTCCACACTGAGCAAGAGGTGCTTGTTTCTGCGACACTTTGTGCCTTGGCTTGGTATCCACCACAGTGAGCCTCAGAGCTGTAAATATTGTGTCCCAAATGGCACTCTATTCCCTACATAGTGCATTACTTTACAAAAGTAGAGCACTATATAGGAAATAGGGTGCCATTTGGGACGTAGTCTAGTTGTGCAGTCTTGGGTGGGTGGGACACTAAAGTCTCTATTCTCTGAGTCAACTTGACCTGACCTGGCTGGTTAAGCTGACGTATTGTGAACAGCAAATCACTTCAACTGAGGGGGATTGCTTTGTGTGTGTTGCTACAGAGAAGATAATAAACCTCATAATAAAAAGAGCATCCCCATAGTTTACGGAGAGACAGACCAGTTTTGTTTCCAGGCTAGTCTATTGGAGGTAAGTCCTCTTTCCCACTGGCTGGGAGAAATAGGAACAAATGCTGTGGTGTTTACTATTACATTGAACCATAATGAGGATCAAGTTTACTACCGTGCCTTGTATTAGGAGGCAGGAGCCTCTCAAGGGGCAGAGCTATGGCTCCACATAAACTCTGAAGTCTGCAAACCCTGGTCCTTCATTGGATGTACCATTCTTTCTGCCCATATCCTAGTAGGGGAGTGTGTGTGTGTGTGTGTGTGTGTGTGTGTGTGTGTGTGTGTGTGTGTGTGTGTGTGTGTGTGTGTGTGTGTGTGTGTGTGTGTGTGTGTGTGTGTGTGTGTGTGTGTGTGTGTGTGTGTGTGTGTGTGTGCGTGTGCATGTGTCTTCGACGTGCAAAGCGCATGTGAGTGAGTTTATTAAAAGAAACCGTCTCTCTGCTAGTCTTTACAGGCCTTGATTGTTGCATGTCATGTAAAAGCTGCAAGCTGGCAATACAACAGTAATCAACAACTTGTTTTCCGCCCTGATGCCCACAGCAGCAGTAGGAGTGGGAAGTGGACCTGGCCAATAATGCTTTAGCCCAGCTTGCCGCGAATCACTTTCACCATGTGGCAGGCCCAGGCTTGTATACCTCACAGGTATCTGCTAACGTCTTATCACCCATCTCTTCACACCCTCATTGCACTTAATAGCCAGGCTTTGTCACTCTGTCCTTGCCAGAAATGGATCTGGAGTCAACCGTAATTTTTTATGTAATTAACTCTAACACAAAACAGGCTAGTTCCAGTAAAGGGTCTCTCTCTCACTACTTTGGTCCCAGCCTGAAAACAGACAATGACAGGATGAGAATTAGATAAACAACATGGGGTTTTCGTTTTGAACAAAACAGACAATCTTGCAGCATCACCAACTCATGCAACATGATGGAAAGGTAACGTTACCCTCTGAATTAATTGCTAATAATGTTGTATAACACTTTGGAGAAACAAACAAACCTCTCAATGCGGATCCTTTCTTTGTGCTATAAACCTGATAAAAATGTAATTTAGCCACACAAGTCAAGGGTAGTAGTCTTCACCCATCTTCACACAGTCCTGATGGATCAATCATGGAAGGAATACAGCAGCCACAGGTTATTACTGCCGGTTTATAGGGGAGTAAGGGGACCAGTCAGGACTTGTATGATTGTCTAAACTGGACACAGCTCTTGTTTATAGTCTCCTGCCGACTGCTGAGTGAGAACAGAGGGGGGAGACGGGGAAGATGGAGGAGAGTGGATAGAGATGGTGGAGAGGGAGATAAGCGGGAGAGGGAGAGAGAAGGGGTAAAGGAGGGAGAGTCACCGTCTCTCCACAGGCCCACTGCCGTCTCCTCATTCCCTGCTGGACATCCCCAGCAGACACCTTCATACAGTCTTATTACCACAGTCCCAACAACAGCCCTCCCTTCTCCCACTCCCCCCCACTCCCTCCCTCCATCTATCCCAGTTATGAACTATACAGCTAATTGTTCTGTTACACCAATAATGAAGCAGCCCTGGGAAGAACAAAGGATAAAAACAGAAAGGTAGAGAGCAAGTCAACGTGATAATGTTCATTAACCCTGATCTCTCTCTTCTTTCATCATCATCCCCGTCTCCCTCCCTCTTCTTCGTACCGCTGTGTGGTGGCGAAGTACTCAAATTATCCACAAGCATTCCAGCTATCACTAATTATCCAAAGAGTTCCTCATTAGGCGATTTTAAATCCAATCTTAGATCAACACTTGATCAGACCTTGGGGAACCTGCTATAGCGGTTAAACAAACAATCAGTTCAAAGGATCAGGGTTTCCACTTTAAGAGGAGAGTGAAAGAAAAGAAAGAAAGGCAAAGGGTAGACAACTGCTCACTTGAAAGAAACGGCTCCTGCAGCTCCACATTATGGATGATCCAATCTTTAATTAATTTCCCTCAATAACATTCCATTTCTCTTCTCAAATTGAGGCCCCCTAATTTTAAGAAAAATCAAAATGATATTGTCTGGCTGATAGCGCTGAGCTAATAATAATAATATGGTCAATGAGGAAAAAAGGAAAGAGGCACTGAACATTGTAACAATGTACGCATCCCAAATTGCATACTCTTCTACTTTAACAGGTTCTGCCACAACATCTCAATGGGGTTTAGGTCTGGACTTTGCAAGTCCATTCCAAAACTTAAAATGTGTTGCTTTTCAGACATTCTGATGTAGACTTGCTTGTTTGTTTTGGATTATTGTCTTGCTGCATGACCCAGCTGGACAGATGGCCTGATATTCTCTTGTAGAATTCTCTGATACAGAGCAGAATTCTTGGTTCCCTCAAGGATGGCAAGTCGTCCAGGTCCTGAGGCAGCAAAGCATCCCAAACCATCACACTACCACCACCATGCTTGACCATTGGAATGAGGTTCTTACTATGGAATGCAGTGTTTGGTTTTTGTCTGACAAAACGGGACCCATGTCGTCCAAGAAGTTGACTCATGTTTGACAAAAAAGCACCTGGAAGAACCTGGATGAACTTCAAGAATCCTGGAAGAATGTTCTATGGACAGATGACATGGGGTAGCTGGCCAACAGTGATAGCAGGTCGAGTGACAAGATTCTCTGGGCGAATAGGATAGAAAGACACCAGATGCACGGTCAGACTGCTCTGGATTCTAATTCACATGTGAGATGGTAGTTAGTCATCCTGCTTCCATCCAATGTAAATCTAGCTTGTAGTTGTACTAGGCTACTAGGCCATGAAAGTGGTGCATGATTCATTGCTACAGTATTAGTCATTTCTCCCGTAAGGGGACCCAGCCACCAGTCCCTGTGCAGTTTCCCTTTGAGAGCTACGTAGATACAGTATGTTAGTTCTACCGATCACACTCCTAATTTGCAGTAATTTCAATTGCTTCTCAACCCCCTCCTCCTCCCTCCATCCCACCCCTCTCTTTCTTAATGTCAGTGTTGTGCTCTGTGAAAATGCTAGCACCAGAAACTGAGTCTGTCACTTAAAATATAATGCTGCCAGATCCGTTTCTTTAACCTTGAACCAATTAGCTGTTGTTGAGCTGTAATGAATCCTGACATCACTCCGCTGTGATGAAACCCTTAATTGCTCCGGAGAAAATTGAAGCTTTTGACATCACTGCTGACAGACTTTTTTCTCTTCGTCTCTTCCCCCTTCATCCGGTCGCATGTGACAGCATGGTTGGGTTTGAAAACATGAAAGGTAGCGGAGATTCACCACCATCAGCTGTCATGAGAGAGAGAGAGAGAGAGAGAGAGAGAGAGAGAGAGAGAGAGAGAGAGAGAGAGAGAGAGAGAGAGAGAGAGAGAGAGAGAGAGAGAGAGAGAGAGAGAGAGAGAGAGAGAGAGAGAGAGAGAGAGAGAGTGCTGAAATGATGAGGCCATTCAAGCCTCATGATAAGACTTGGCTACAGCGTCATTGAACAGGACTGTCAGAGACGTCCATACTGGTTTGGGGAAGACCTATGGATGTAGAAAAACGTTGAAATGGAATGTATAGATCAGGAGACTAGGTTGTGTTTATGGGATGGAGGATGACTTACATATTTTCTGAAAGTGTTGAAATGGAACATATAGCTCATGAGACTTTGTTGCAACCTGTGTGTTACATGTCTATGATCATGGTGAAGACACTAACACACTCATATTCAGTAGGCTATATGCCACCTGCAGATAAACAAGAATCATGTAATTATGATATGGACCCATTTAAATACGTATTACAATTTACTATATTGTAGTCTACTTAAAAATCGACTTGACTCAACGTGACAAACTGTACATTTTCAGCAGAAGGTCATATTACAAGCAGGCTTCAACTCCATCTGAGACAATTATATTTCCAACCAATCAGTTTCTGATGGAAGGACTGCTTGATGGGGGTTATAGACTAATATACTGAAACGCACCTTATTATGTTACACTTAACACACCTGCTTGTCAATTTGTATTAGCCGCAGCACAATCAAAGTCAGGCCTAATTGAACGAAGCTGACAGGGAAAGCTCAGGTATAAATATACCGCTGCTCCTAATCAATCTTTTATTCATTTCTGTCTAAGGTTACATAAAGGTTACATAAAGTAGTCCATAGAAAAAACATTTGGAGATGTATTTTTTCAAAAATGCTTATCAGTCTGACACAATTTGACAATGTTAGAGTTTCTGAAAATATCAATATTGGTAATATCATAGATTAACAATGGTAAAGGAACATACAAGGTTAAGATGTACTGTATGTCTGGTGTGTGTCCAATTGCACCTGTTGAACAGTAGCCTCCCCAGCCTAAATAATATTTCAAATGACATAACCTACAATATGCAGATTCTTGCCACTTATGATTATATTTGCTACGAACCCTATACACAAAACAGAATATTTATTTGCATTATTCACTAGGACAATATTGGTTAATTTCACACCTATAGCAGTAGGCCTATATGGTTTGAGTGTATGCAACAGGTCCTACACAGGGCCGATTCCAGGCATAAGTGACATAAGCTTTTGCTAAGAGGCCACGGCCGCCAGGGGGCCCAAGACCCAATTACATATTTTTTTTTTTTGGGAGGGGACTCAGTCGGGATCTCAATTTACTATTGAGAGTAACAATAGTAGAATACACCTGGTGCAATTTTGACATTTGGTTGTGCATTAGCAGTTTTTCTCTTGTCATGTCACTAAATTAGCCATGTAAGATTTTTTTTTAATTAGGTTGGTAGTTAGTCTAGCCAACTATCTAAACTTGTAGTAATCATGGTCGAATACGAACCAGACCCGCAGGGCATATGCCCAGGGACCATAACCTCCAGGGAACCACCATTGATTTTGTTAGTCATTCTCACTCAGATATCATATTAACATAGCATAAATAATTTCAAAACGTGTAGAATTGCAGGAAATGTGCTTTAAAACTGAAAAAATAACCTCTCTACCCCATGACAATATTGGTAGAATTGCCGAAAACGTTCTTTAAAACTGAAATATTTTCTCCACGCCGCATGGCAAAATGTTTAAATCTGCAGGAAATTAACTTAATTTAAAAAAGTAAATGTTTTTCTCCACTGTCAAAAGGGGGGCCACTAAAATGTTTTGCCAGGAGGGGGGGCCCAACCAAATCTAGTTTAGGGACCCCAAAAGGCTAGAGATGGCCCTGGTCCTACACCACAACGCCTGCCAACAATAACAGCCTCTTTGCATAAATCCCAATTCACACTTCGCCTGATTCTAACCTTGTTATTACTATTTTCCCAAATCCACGAGCTTTGAAAACGCACATGTTGACAACCCATCATCTTACATTCATCACTTTGACACCCAGCCATCACCACGGGGCAAGATTAAGGATCCAACCAACGATAATTGAGGGAGGACACAAAGAAAACAGGAAAAGTAAAAAAATCACCACACCATCCATTCCTAGTCTGTTTGTTGAACTGTGCGCGTAAATAGCCAAGCCAACCACACCACAATCCAAGATCCAACTAAGTCACCTTGCTCGTCTCGGGCGCCTAATTATTGGAGAAGTGTTTGAATTATTTGGTATAAAAACGATCTGATGATATTCGTGTTAAGAGAGTGACGCAAGTGGCGTGGTAATGAGAGGGCCGAAGAGAGCGTAAGTGTTACCTCATTAAGATAATGACTAAGAGATCCCCGCCATTACATCAGTTGGAAAATGCAGCAGCAATTAAAGAGGGCCTACGCTGTTGGTTCCTGGAGGCAACGAGAACAAACCAGCCTTCTGTAACCTGTCTGTTCTGTTCTGGCCAATGTGTTTCATGTCAATGAAAGGCCTGAACATCTTCGTTTAATTTTTAACACCCGTTCCCTTGGCCCTCTCCAACCAACAAACCAACCGCTTGGCCTTCTGAACAATAAGTTATCAAGAAAATTGTCCAGGCTATCACAAGCTCTAAATCAGCTAATACTCAAATTCTTTATGTGGATATCATAATTGGTATTAATATGCAATGCCGTTCTGTTTGGCTTATAATGCCCCTGTGCATCCTGATTTCATATGGGTGTTCGCCTCGGGTGCAATGCATTTAGATGAATAATACAACTGAATGTTTCCACAGAGCAAAATTACTTGAGCCATACAAATGTTGAGTGTACAGATTGATATTTGAAATGATTTTTCTTGACGACACGGGGAACTTCGGCAGGTTAATTTATTTCTGCAAACTTTGTATTTTTTCTGAATGCCCACTAGGGATTTTATACTCAAGTTCTTGTGAACATTTTTAGGCCAATTTAATAATAATGCGAAAAAGGAAGCATTTTAATCAACATTGATTTATATTTTAGTTAGGCCAGCATAAGTGGTTGACTATGATGTCTTGCCATTTGTTGTAAATTGTGAATATTTTGTCAATGTTAGAATAATCTCAATTGCATGATCCAACATAAGAAAGGGGTCCAATGGCTGACTATAGGCTATGAGGGGCAACAGCCTATTAATTCAGATAGGGTTGAAAATATTATTATTAAGGAATTAGAATGGCACACCCATTCTTTGCCCAGAGCAATAAATAAATAATGTTTAGAAGCCATGCATACAATAAAATGTCTCCTTATTGGTGCTAAATTGGACACGGGTGCTGTTTGCAATACTGTTGATGTGCATATAGCTGAAACAGCAGAGCTCACGTAGGAAAGGTACAAAAACAATTTCCAATCAGTCCAAAGGTTTTTTTAAAAACAATGATTTTGTACTTCGTGTAATTCGATGCAATATATGTGTTCCTAATACATGTTCTATTTTTTGCTATTTCCAAATAAATTATAAGAAAAAGGAAATGTAAACCCTAATACTAGCCTAACTCATCCAAATGTTGCAATAGTAATAGTGATGATGTGAACCAATAAAAATCCCTGCTCTTCAGCATGCTTTTCAATCCAACCCCATAATAAATTATTTGCCATGCGGTGGCTGTGCGAATACCTCCTTAGTCCCTCGCCTGGGGGAGCATACATTGTTTTATCTGTATGTTAGCTTTTAATTACGAAATCTAATGGTGGACGACTGAACTATGCCGTTTTTCTATCCTCAAATGGGAAGAACGTCTGATGTTTCTTGTGATGAACTTCACCAATGGCCGGCTCTTCCAGTCTCTGTTGTGAATACCAATTCATGATTTAGCAAATAACGCTGCAGGGAATATGACAAAATATTTGTTTATGTGACACATAATCCCTATATTTAAGAGGCCTTCGATGTATAGCCTATTTCTTTTCGTTATTTTTTCAACATTGCTTTGAAGAGCTACCTTTTGTTTTGGAGTAGAATTTTTATCTGGATAGTCATTGCCTGATCATGAAGACAAAAGGCCAGGTTATATTCTTCTTTCATTGATAAACTGAGAAGAAACTGCGATAGGGCTATAGCCTCTGTAAAGCAGCCTATAGCGTTCCCTTGTCACTGTTGAGACCAGCAGAGGTCAACTTGGCTTGAACAGGAATTTAATAACACAGAAATCAGCAAACGATTCACCAATTAGGGAAGACCAAACAAACGTGCCCCGAGGCGCTTCCATCCGAGAGTCAATTCACATGAAAGCGCCCCCTCGCCACTATTCTCCAGAGGACGTGAATATACTTAAAAAAGAAACTATTCTAATGTTCATTTAATTATAGTCCCGCGTGGCATTGGTTTAGCTCTGTCACAGATAGCAACATACACGCTGTCCTAGATAGAGAATCATAAGAGCATCCAAGACCCAAGACAGGTGCAAAAGGCTGAGGCCAACTGAATTATTTTGTAGCCCTTTCCTGCAGTCAAATGACCTAGTAGCCTCATGGGTGGAATGTTATTAATGTTTTTCATAATTTCGAAATTAATAAACATTATTTCAACAACAACAACATCTGGTGTTTCTATGTCAAACAGTTTTGTTATATATCAGTCTTCTGTGATGTATATAAAGTATAATATTGGGAAGCAAACTCAAAATGGAATACATTTCAGCTCTGTATCTGACATGGTACAGGTATCTTCGTTTTGTAATCCCATAACCATGTGTGTGAGGTGTATACTTTTGTTTCAAAGTAGATGTGTTTTAGACTACCAAGAAACACTCTGTGTGACCCTGGTTTAATCCACTGCAGTAAACTAAGGAAAAGGGTTAGGCTTTGATATTTTGCGCAGTAGCTATAATATTGGTTTGTTTATATCTCATACATCACTGCCCTTCCTGGTTCTAATAAGTAAAATGGTTTCGCTTTCTAGGCATGATCATACATCTAAATCTGGTTTAGGTAGGCTAAACCAGGTAGGTTATTTTTTCTTCAAGAAAATGTATTAAAATGTTCTGTTTTCACCTTAAAGCCAACGGATAATGGTGTCCAAAATAAGGACCATGATCAACGGATAATGTGCAGCGATGTGTTGTTTTTAAAAAAAAGTATGGTTTTAGTGTTGGTGGACTTTTTGATCGCTCACGCTGAGAACCCTCCCGCTTGCTGTCTGTCCGGAGCGCTTGTCTCGAGCGTTGTGCTCCCATAGAACAGCTGCTGCGCGAGGACCACCTTCCCGGTTCCCACCGCAGCAACCCAGCATCACAGCTAATCAAACCATTAATTCTCACCATCTTAGAGAGAGGGAGAGATAGCTGCCTGCTGCATTTGCATTTAGGCGACAAGGGTTAAGTTCTCGCCAAATGGATGCGGTCACAAGATAAACTTAAAAGCAGCCTAAAGAAAGTTCCATATAGCCTCATGTTCGATTAAATAAAAATGTAGTCCTAACTTTGAATCTGTAGGTGAATCTATATGAAATATATGGTTAGGAAATAAATGGTAACACTTTAAATCCAGGGATTCAAGATGAAGATTAGGCTTCATACAAAAAACGAAACCTCAAAAAATGTGATGTATGTTCATTATGTAAAATAAAAACGAATAGTATCATTATAATTTGGGCTACAGAGGTAATTTTAGGAGTTATCGTTTTGGCTCCTTGATAACCTAATTGACTGCACGTTATCAAAATAAAAACATATTATTTGTCTTTGTAGGCCTATCTCATTTTAACACCATACGCTTTTAGCTTGCAGACATTTTAATGCCAGATGGCGTTTTGAATGTTTGGATGGCAATGCAGTTCCAAGTTCAGACTGGCAGCCCCCGACGTCTGACCCAATAGAAGTATCCGAGAATATTCATTTTAGTATCATTCCGTCTTTATTCAACCCTTTTCTCCATCTAATAAACTTTATAAGTTTATTTGCTAGTATAAGTGAATTTGTACAAAAAAACTAACAAACAAACAATCATACATATGAACAGTCCTTTTTCTGTCATGGCCTCGACTCGATGCTGCAGACAGTTCGTGGTTACGTCAGAACTGTCTCTCAGTCATTAAATATTACTTCCTTCTCCTTCTTTAAAATTGTCTTTCATATATTGTCTTTTTCAAATGTATTGTTCATCATTCAGCGCAGTTACTCACATCAAATGTGGTTAAAACAGTTTTTCTGATAGGAATCGTCTAGTTTCTACCGCTGATGCTGCGTGCCGGGCATGGGGTTACCGAGCGGGTTCAATGCCGGTTGGCCCCCCGGCCCAAGGCCATGGATGAGTACTCTCGGAACAAGGGGTCTCTGGAGACCGGGATGTGGTTGCTGCGGAGTCCGGTACATACTACTGTACATTGCTGCGGCAGCGGCGGCTGCTGTCGTGCTGTCCATGGTGCCCAACAAGCTCGGGTGGTAGAAATAGGGCGACGGGAACATTCTTTGTAAAGCGGAATAATTTCCGGCTTCAGCCAGTAGCTCTAATCCGACCGCTGTCTGTCTTTTCCACTTCGTCCTGAAATCAGATCAAATACAACAAATCAATTATTAAACCGGTTCAGGCTCCGAGAATTCCCCAAGCAGGCCCTTAATTGGTGAGGCCTAATTATTTGCAGCATGAATCGGTGGTTATGCCTTTAATTAGCCTAGGCAAAGGACCTGTAGCTACATTCAGAAAATGTATTTCAAGTATACAGTGCAATGCCTATATTTGGTTGATAAGATCATGGATTCATTTCGCTCATTTATCCTTCTCGATGGGCCTCTGTATAAACTAACCAAGTATGCTGTGAACATTGCCAACGAGAAAGATAACTGCAGGATCGAAAAAATTATTGCCGTCATAACATATTTCGTCATTATATTGGGTTGTGTCTTTGTATTACTAGGTGGGCGCTGCTAACACTAATCTTGGCTGACATATTGGGGAAATCTTAACAATGACGCCAGAGAGGCAAATTGTGCATTGCCAACATCATGTGTTGTTCAGACAGACTTTGTTAGTCCCAGAGTGACGTGTATTTCAATAACCAATACAATGGAATAAAACTGTGTGGGTTCATCTTGTAAATAAATATCCTTGTCTGTTCCATGACAACCATTTTCATTAGGCCTGTTTAATTATTCCCCTTGATCTGTTTTTAAGTTATTCTATTTTCTTCTGTCTGTTCATTAGGCCTAATTAACTTAAATCCATGCACGTTATGGGTCTGCATGAAAAGGCAGCACAAGCGAAATACAAAAAAATACACTAAACTGCACTATTAATTAGGAACGAAAGTAACTAAACAACACATGCATCCACCTTAAATCGTGTTATTATGCCCTGAAATTACATAGGCCTACTACCGTTATTAGAATGTTATAATAGTATTATATTAATGTAAATAATAATACCAACGTCACCACCAACAAAAACCATCAAATAGGCCTAACAAAAAATAGGCTTATAATAATAGCCTAATAATAATAGAGATTATACAAAGAAAATAAAATTAAAAGAAAATGATGAAGGTAATGATGCTTTGTAATAGGTGTGACATACCGTCGGTTTTGGTACCAGGTTTTCACCTGTGTGTCGGTCAGGTTGAGTGCTGCCGCGAGGTCCATGCGATCCTGCACGCTGAGGTATTTTTGGCGCTCGAAGCTTCGCTCTAACTGGTTGAGTTGGTGGTCTGAAAAGGCCGTCCGTGCTTTGCGAGGCTTTTTTGAGCGTGATTGAGGACTATCTCTGCTACTTGAAATTTCCCGTTCATTCTCTTCTTTTGTTCCTGAATGGGAAAATTATAGAACATATTCATTAGTGGACAATCATTTTAGTTTTTAAATAATTAAAGCCTTAATGGTTCAATGGCTTAATGAAAAATAAATTATCAACAAATACATTGTCTATTAGTCCTGAGCCAAAATACGGTCAAATAGGCCTACGTATTCTAAAAAGGAAAAATAGAAACCAATTGAAGTAAACAGTTGGTTTTAAACTTTGAACCTCTTACAATATCCTATTATTTCATAAAGATGAGCAGTCCCGATGAAACTGAAGCACTGCAGTCACTGACTGCACCTGTCTGACAGCTAGGGAAAAAATCAACAGCCAATAAGAAATTCGGACTGTATTTGTCAACTTAAGTTTTTTAGCAGTAAAACTGGGAAATCGATGTGTGAATCCATCTATATTTGTAGCAGTTTCTGCCCCGCTTGTGATCCCCCTCTAGGAAGAACAATAATCTCTCTAATTGACCCACTAGGGAGTTTTGCGCACGGGGAACGTATCTTGCCAGCCTTACATCTGTTTTCGGTTCTGTTATGCTAATAAGAAAAGGGCAGATGAAAATCAACTCTTAAATATAATTGTCTAATATGACAGCCTTTGATAAATGTCGTAAAAATTTCAAATAAATACACAACGTGATCTACATTCAAGGCAGTTATATATTGTACAATAGATATGTATTGGTTTACAAATATCCGTAGGCTACTACCAACATATAGCCAACTAGCCTGCACTGTACATTTGAATGTAAGATGTCCGTATTCTTATTCTTATTGTTGTCATTATTGTTGTTAGACTATTATTGGCGCAGTTTGCCTATTAAATCTAATGGTTATCTTCCAGAGAAAATATTTTATAGGCTGCTATCAACTTTTTTATTGACAGAAAATTCAAAAGTATTATAATTTTACTACTTTCTGATGTGGAATTGAAGGACAGATGATAGCGTTATATTCCTTTCTGGAATTAGTTTTCAACGTGGTCTACATTCAAGGCAGTTATATTGTACAATAGATATGTATTAGTTTACAAATAACCGTAGGCTACTACCAACATATAGCCAACTAACCTGCACTGTTAATTTGAATGTAAGATGTCCGTAGTCTTATTCTTATTGTTGTCATTATTGTTGTTACACTATTATTGGCGCAGTTGGTCTATTAAATTTGATGGTTATCTTCCCGAAAAAATTCTACAGGCTTCTATCAACTGTTTTATGCACAGAAAATTCAACACAAATGTGCTTTGGATGTTTGCTACACACCATTAGCTTATACTATGACAGCCCACCCAATAAAAAAAGGTTTTGTGTACACTAAAACCTCACTTACTCCATCCAATAACTATACCATAAAAACAAATGTCCATAGAAATGTATCCTAAAAATTCAGTTACCGTTGCATTTCATTTCCATATCCTCTCTTTTGTCCAACTTGCTCCTGTTTTCATCTTGTTCCAACTTGGCCCTGAAGCCGTCCCCACTGTCCCTGGCACTCTCTGGTTTGGGGATGTGATGGGGTGACGGTACGCTGGTGCTGTAAGGTGCGCACGCTGCTAGAGGTTTACTGTCGCCTAAAATGTCTTTGATTAAAAACGAAGAGGTGGCAGTCCTGGGGGCACAACCGGCTCCAGCCACTAGCTGCTGTGGCTGGGGCGATAGCTGCAAACTCCCTGGCTGCAGGTGGTGGTGGTGGTGGTGGTGCGGTAAGCTGTCTTGGAGCAGATGCGGCTCCGCGTGCTCCATGGTGACGGAGATGGGGGAAGAGGGGGCCGTGCCCACCGTATCTATGTCCGAACATGACGGGGACGGTGTGACCTGGCTCCGACTGAAATCCGCTGTCCTGCTGTCACCAAGGCGGAAATCTCCGTTCATTAGCGCAGGGTTAACAGAATTAGAAGGGTTGGATAAAATAGTGTCTATTCCAAAGTTAGAGCCGCTGGAGGATTCCATAGTAAGAAAAGCAAAAGAGATGGTGATTTAAGTCTTCATAACAACATTAGGACGCCGGTTGTATGCTCCATACTATTCAAAACTAAATGAAAATGATAATAGAACACAAACCGAGGCACATGTACACCTAAAAGTCAAACGAATTTAAGAGTCGAAATGGTCGGGGAAATAAACAAAACCTAATCCACGTTTTATATTTCTATAAAATGGTAAGAAAAAAATACGGTCCAAGAAGATGTTGTTACATTCGATTGTAAATGAGCAGTGGGTCTGTCTGTGTAGTCCACGTCCTTTTGTTATGGCTATTGAACTTTCTCTCTAAATTGAGGTGTGGAGATTCGGAGGGATAACTCCTGGACATCACGCTCCCCCTTTCCTTGTAATCGTTCTAGTGTTGCTCTACATTGACTTCCTATACTGACGTCACTGCCCACTGCGAGGGGAACTAATATTTTCTCCTTATCATAACACTCTCGGCGTTTCTCTCTTCCTCTCCTGTCATTGGTTACAGCGTGACGGCTCCCGCACCTCACCAATCAGGAAGTTGTTTCTTTATCTTGACAATCTCGAGCCAGCCATTGAATTCTTGATGCTCGTTTGAGCCATGCTTAGCCTATAGGACTATGCCTTGACATAAGCCTTCTTCATGTAAGCAGGATAGTTTTTTTTATGTTGTTTTTTAAAGGAGTGTTAAATAGGAAGAAACTAAAACGCAGCGCTGGAAATTAACTCGCATCAGTCTTTGTTTTTATACAGTGTTTGTTTTATGCACGTGTTGATTTGCTTTTATCTTACACGTTCTAACTGCAAGAATGGCTTCAACACTTTCGAAATAACATTACAATATCTTTCTGCTAAATTGTAACATGTATGACGTATCTAATATGTCAATGGTTTATTTCCGTTACATAGAATCATCTATGGTTGTATTTTTTGTGTCAGGCTTTTTTAACAGAGTTGCATAGTTTAGGGAAATATTTTGGTGAATATTGTGCATTTGCCAAACCACATTTTGGTGTAGCCTATTTTCCTTATTAAGTTTAATCATATTTTATAAATTGTGTATTGTATTGCTAGGTTTTCTATAATCCAAAACTATATGTCTAGCCTGTAATGTATGGATTGTACCAGTGGTAATACATTGCAGGGATGTGAACGGAGACAGGAGTGATGAGATTTAGCGTTACATGTCTTGTTAAATGGGAGGAGTGGTAACTGTCATGACAGCACACAGCTCTCCACTCTAATTAGTACAGTAATTATGAGGCACTAATGAAGGATCAAAAGTATTATAATTGTACTACTTTCTGATGTGGAATTGAAGGACAGATGGTAACGTTATATTCCTTTCTGGAATGAGTTTTCTTTGACAGAATGGCATGCTGTGGGTACAGGCTCTATACATTTCTAGTCTATTCTATGCGGTTTATTGGTGCTCTAAAAGATTCCAGAAATGTTTGTTTTGGTATTTTTCCTGATTGTGCGACACACGCTACACCTGGGTCTGAGGTGAAGATATCAACATTGGCATTTTTTGCCTTCAGATTCTCTCTCCTCTCTCTCTCCCTCTCCCTTTCTATTTCTCTCTCTCACTACAGCAGGTTTGTAGTGTAATGATGGTGATGGTGTTTTCCCGAGCTGGCGGCGGCGGTACCAGACCTGTTAGAAACACTACTCTGCAACGGATCACGCTGAGATTTGGTCTTCGGGTCGTGTTCCACTGACACACGGGCGTGGGACTAGTCATCCTAGGTTTGTAGTCTGTTTTTGATATCTGTTGTCTGACTTTAAATTAAATTAAACTGAGAACATTGAATTATCATAGATTTTACTCGTTGTAATTTTTTAATTGTATTTTATTGTGATTATTTGGGTGTAGACATTTTTAGTCCAACGTATGATTATAACTTTGTTATTTCATTCGAAGGTAATTTATTGTGAGAGTTCATAGGTCTAATTTAAAAACCATCGAGCACGTATTGCACTTAAGTTGTAAAAAAGTACACTGTTACAAATATTAATGATTGCTTAAAATCAATGAATGTCTTTCTTAATTAATTATGCCAATTAATATCATACATTTATTCATTTCATCCTGAAACGGCTTAAACTTTGAGGGAATTGATGAATTGCTCGGCTTATGAATATTATCGATAATGGCAAAGACGGTGTTCGATGGAACTCAGCTAAGGTTGTTCACGGACACAGACAGGATATCGACAAAATGGACATTTTTGGAAACTAAGCTCTTATTAACATTTTCAATATTTGTAGCTATTTCTATCCAGTCTAAGTCCCATATAGGCTACATATTTTCTATTGCTGTATTCAGTATATTATATTTTGTTGCTGGCTATTCATTCATATAAACATAGACATGCAATGATGATCTGTGGTTAAATAGCCTATAATTACAGCCTATATTATATACCTTTTATAGATGTGGAATATATTTTTCCAAGACACCATTAAAATAATTGAAATGTTGCATAGGTGGAATTAACAATAATTTACCATGACAAATTTACGAGATGTATCAAATAAAATGGAAAGATTTGGAAAGTCAAATGTAATATTTACACCAATTTTTATTAAATAGAATATCAAAAGTTATTCCTTGAGAGGAGCGCTTTTGGAATGCGCTCCTCTGGTGCACCACAGACAGCTCAGGATTGATCAGACGAATTCTCCACACAAGGCGGCGACAAAGATATCCTACTAGATTATTATGCTCAATAAAGCTATATGTCAGGTGAATTTCAAGTTGATAAAATTGTGAATAAAATGTGATCAACGAAACTTCTGTTGTGATTTATCGATTTTAATAACAATATCAAATTGTTTTAAACCCTGGTAGGCCAGTACAAACTTTTATGAAGAATAATGGACACAGGTCTATCTATCTAGCGTACATATAGGCTACAGGTGAGAAAATAAACAACATTCTTATTAGCCTAACTCAGGTTTAAGTTACCTTGATTTCAGTTTATAGGTAAGTACAAAATAGATAACATTATGTCAAACACAAGATTAGAATAGGAACGATGTGCCAGAACACATAGTTTGCGGGTTTACAATGTCTATGTCCACCACAGTGTGGGAGAGGAACAATCTATACGCAATTAATTTTTCTATTTACCTTTCTCTCTTTAAAGTACAAATCACTACAGACGATCAAAGCGATGGTGAAGCATGCCAGTCAGTCTGTTAAAGTGTACATTGCATGTTCATTAACAGCCAACTAATTGAAACCGCTCTTTGAGCAGCAATCAATCGCTTTATTAGGTTTAAGGGCGCAGCAGGAACAAATTGAATACTACCAGTTAAGGTATCATCTTATTAGCCGCGACTGATGGTCGATGATCGGACAGTGAAATAGTCGTTTGCACCATATTGATTATCTCGCTGCTCTGCGTCGAAGCTGTCACTCCAGTCCACTGCCGATCGGTCGACCTTTGCTTTGGCCAGTTGTAGCCTTTATACAGAGGCAAGACACATTAGGCGGTCAATCAATGCAGGCACATAAGGCCAACCAAAGCCAGGCCAACTAATTAAAGCAAACATTTTGATTGCGTACTTTCATAATGTCGGTTATAGGAATACGTTTTACATTTACAGTAGACTAGCTTAGTTGTGAATATTTCTTCAAACTCAAACAAACTATTTACAAAAATGTGTGTGTTGACAATCTATAAGATTTCCTCCTGCCCAATTGTCATTTAAATTATAGCCACATTGCCCTTAGATTTTAGGAAAAGGTGTAATTTGAGTACAACCTTCATATATCGGTTTTATCTTAGCCAACAATGTTTTGTTATAATTTGTTTAGAGGGCTTACGTTTCCCCAGCCCCCTCAGTAGCCTTTACCAAAGGCACCCCCGCACCTCTCTGATTCAGAGGGGTTGGGTTAAATGCAGAAGACAAATTTCAGTTGAAGGCATTCAGTTGTACGACAGACTAGGTATCCCCCTTTCCCTTCCCTTTTCCAAATAAAGTGTCAGGATCCGACTGTTGAAATTACATATTGCACCTTTAACAATGTACATGACAGTATACAGTAGGTGTATGTATGATGATACATTATGCAACCTATCTTTTCTATTAACTCACTTCCAGTTGAACAATGTCCAGTCACCAATATCACACTTTACATGCAGGGATAAATTACAAATTATGCCTTTAACCATCTGCATTATGTTCGAGTATAGGCCACTGAATTAGAAAAGTAAAACATATTTTGTTTTTAATAAACAGCTTCAATCCCTCCAGGAGAAATTTGCTCAAAATGTAGATACCGAATAGGCCTACTCACCAAATTGACTCTTTCACCTTGAGCCCACATATTTTATTCAAACTGAAACTCAACTAGTGAATGATACCTATGGGACTGTATCAATTAATTAGGTTAATACATATACATTTAATTTAATTGTAGTCTCCCAAAATGACAAGTCAAATGGATCAACCCTGTCTTACAATCTTTCAGCTAGTCCATGAACAGAGTGACATTTTATACTGATTCAAGTTTAACATCCATTTTCTGTTGCCAGGTTAAAGGATTTCCTATAATGTTTTGATTTTCAGCAGCACACACATCAGTTAATGTATATGTCCTCTTACATTTATATTTGGAGTGTAAAGAGACTGTGAAAATAATGTTTTGAAATAAACATGGATATTGTGATAAAATATACATTTTAAAAGTTATAGAAAAATAAATACACAAGTACTAACATTATATTCAAATAGCTCTACAAACTTGAAGAAGTAGCTGGATTAACCACAACACACTCTTAACAGGATAATATGTAACACAATTGTGTCCCTTGGACACAATACTATAATCATAAAGCAACTGACAGTGGACAGATTGAGACCTCAAAGACACATCTGTCGATTAGATTTACAGGAGACCTGATAGCTTGGTGATGATACATGTTTGGGTGTGGGTGTGATAGTATTATAGAAAATAACAATTTCATTGCTACCACCAGTGAGTGCTACTGTATTCTTACAGTAATTAGAAGTAGTTAGAAGTAGTGGAGGGTTAATTAGTGTTAGAAGTGACTAATAATACTTGTAACAGTTAAGTGGCATAAAGTAAGTGCCACTCTACTACTACTTGATGACAGTTGAAATAGATTATATTTCCAGCAGAACTTGATTATTTCATGAGTGTTTACTTTTTAAAACAATCTCTCAGTGCCAACTCATGACATCATCTTGACATGAAGCAGGGGATGATGTGACAGTTGTGTGGTTAGTGTTGTTGTGACATTGACTAGATGTCAGAGACATTACTTTCAGATGGGCCAATTACCAACAGGAGGGGAAAGGTCAAGGGTCGGTCAATAAATCTCTAAAGACTTTTACAGCCTTTTTATTTCCTCATTAATGTTTTTGACCCCTGATGCTCATTAAAACATGAACTTGTTTGTGGGCTTTACAGTCGATTGGAAGGAACACTGTCTAATGTGGATCTGTGGGTATTGTGTGACCGTGAGCTGAGCTAGCTTTTGGCTTGGCAGACATCCACACACCAATTACTAATTTATACAAGTGTTATTAGTGAGCAGATTGTCACGGTAACCACACTATAGACAAATTACCTGTCTTTTTATAAAATATGTAGTACATCCTCAATTTGAGCAGGCTGGAAAAAACTAACATGAAATTGTTATATGCCTCAAAATTCAACATGAAATCCTATTTTAGAAGCTATGGTATTAAAGGTATTGAGCTTTCAGTGCAATGTGACATTTACAATGGGTTCTTTCCAAATCCCAATATTATATGTTTCTTCATGCTGTGGCCTACCAGTCTTTTCTCTGCCTGAATGTACTGTGTAATAAAACATGTGGCATTCAAGTTTAATTTGAAGAGCGGCCCAGTATTAATCTAAGGCACACACGGAACAGAGATTATAAAACAGGGGAAGAGATACTGTACTGTACCTAGGCTATTGTATGAAACAGACATCATGCACATTTTAAATCTGATTCCAAAATAAAATGTTAAAGCTGTGTGCCTACTGAGTGTGTGTGTTTGTGGATTACTTGTGTGTGCGCGTGCGTGTGTGCTCCTACAGTTTTGCCTTTACACTTTTTGTTTCGGACACCGTCACTGTCCCTCTCATCAAAAGACATGTGTGCCATGTTCTTACCCTTTTCCTCTTGGTTAGTTTTCCTCGTCCATCCAGTCTTGAGGTGCAAGATGTCCAATGGTCAGAGATGCTCAAGCAGTGGAGGGCACATTGATTTGAGTGAGTTTAGCCTCCGTCCCTCCATTCTGTCCTGCATCATTTCCACAGCCATAGCAGCCTGGGCCTGCCGCCTGACAAGGTTGTTAGAACAGTCGGAGGGGTCTATACAATCACTTAATTACGTAAGCTGTCAGTCAGAGAGGGCCTCGGCTGGCCCCGGCCATGGCTGCAAGCACCATCCCACTACTGGCCTCCCCGCGTGATTGATCCATGCTGATGGCATCGCAAAATAATTACTGCACGCCTCTTGATGTGTGATTCCATAGCACGTTCACGCTTCACAAAGGTAATCGTGGGGATCAGAAGGGGTCAGTGCCATTTCCTATTACCTGAAGTCCAAGCAATAGGATAAAATAATGCAAACAAGAGGAGAGAGGCAAGTATGACAGAGGAGGAGGAGCGATGGGCAAGGAGGAGGTGGTGTGGGTAGAGAAGATTAAGAATTGCTGGAGGGCCACATGCATACTTCGTCAAAGCAGGGGATTTTATTTCACCCAAGCCTAGAAATGGCAGCTTGATATTGTCCAACACATGTTTAGTCAAATCTTAAATGTTCCCTGTGGGTTATTATCTAGATTGGCGTTAGAGCTTGACAGAAAGCTTGTCTAGTTTACCAGAGATCCGTCTAAAATGCTGTCATATAGACTAAATATAGACAGACACCAATAGCAACAACCGGCTTTTTCAAAACCAGTTGAGACATTCAACCTGGTTGCTAGTGCTTAGGCATGGATGTATTTTCTCACCAAGTAGTCCTATAGGTAATCGTATATATGTCCTCTAACAACAACAAAGAATAGGCTACATGTTACTGAGACCAATTACAGTACCTGTCAAAGGTTTAGACACATCTACTCATTCAAGGGCTTTTCTTTATTTTTACTATATTTCTACATTGTAGAATAATAGTAAAGACATCAAAACTATAAAATAACACATATGGAATCATGTAGTAACCAAAAAATGTTAAACAAATCACAATATATCTTTTCATTTTAGATTCTTCAAAGTAGCCAACCTTTGCATTGATTACAGCTTTGCACGCTCTTGGCATTCTCTCAACCATCTTCATGAGGAATGCTTTTCCAACAGTCTTGAAGGACTTCCCACATATGCTAAACACTTGTTGGCTGCTTTTCCTTCACTCTGTGGTCCAACTCATCCCAAACCATCTCACTTGGAATGAGGTTGGGTGATTGTGGAGGCCAGGTCATCTGATGCAGTGCACAGCTTTGAGGTGTGTTTTGGGTTATTGTCTTGTTGAAAAACAAATGATAGTCCCACTAAGCACAAACAAGATGGAATAGCGTAACGCTGCAGAATGCTGTGGTAGCCATGCTGGTTAACTTCTTTGGGAGCAGCGCACGAGGTGACCGTTTTGGAGAGCCTGGCGTGCCCAAAGTAAAATGGCTCCCATTCAAGACCAGAAAATAGGATATGCACATATTTAGTACCATTGGATAGGAAACACTTAGAATTCTCTAAAAGTGTTAACATTTTGTCTGTGAGTATAACAGAACGGATATGGCAGGCGAAAAGCCAGGGAATTTCTGTCCTGGAAAAAGTGGTTTTGAGAGATTGCCTCATTTAGAACCCCTCCCTTATGAAAATGCCCATATAAGGGCATATGAATGCAGTACCTATCGCTTCCTCTGGATGTCAACAGTCTCGAGAAAGTGTTCTGATTCTTTTTACATGCTTTTAGAGCAGAGAAGAAGACGAATAAGGAAGTGTCCACACAGATGTCAATACAAGTAAATGCGCGCTGGCACGTTCTGTGGTTTTTTCCTTTCTTATCGCCCAGTTTATATTCCGGTTGAAATATTATACTATTTATACATAAAAGTGTTCCTAAGGATACATTTAAAATGATGTTTGATTGTTCTTGGACAAGTTTATAGGTATAAGTTGAACGAGTTCTCTTCACGTTTCAATGGAGGAGTCAACGCTCTATTTTCTCATTATAACGAGCCAACCAAACGGAGATTTATGGATATAATACATTACTTTTTCTAACAAAAGAACCATGGATTGTCCTCGTTGGACACTTGGGAAGCCCTCAGCAGAAGTTCTTCAAAAGGTAATTGATTTGTTTTCGCTGTGTAATGTGTTTTCTGTGAACCGTGAAGGCTTATGAATTCATGGTAATGGGAAAAATATGTTAGGTGCTACCCTCAAACAATCAAATGTGGTGCTTTCGCCGTAAAGCCTTTTTGAAATCTGACAACGCTGTGATATTGCCAAGAAGCAGAGCTTTTGATGACTATGAAACACTTGTATATTGATGCTAGCGCCCCACCGCTCCCTAAGAAGTTAAGTGTGCCTTGAATTCTAAATAATTCGCAGACAGTGTCACCAGCAAAGCACCCCCCACCATCACACCTCCTCCTCCATGCTTCCCAGAGGGAACCACACATGCAGATATCATCCATTCACCTACTCTGCATCTCACAAAAAATGGCGTTTGAAACCAAAAATCTCAAATTTTGACTCATCAGACCAAAGGACAGATTTCCACCGGTCTAATGGCCACTGCTTGTGTTTCTTGGCCCAAGCAAGTTTCTTCTACTTATTGGTGTCCTTTAGTAGTGGTCTCTTTGCAGCAATTCAACCATGAAGGCCTGATTCACGCAGTCTCCTCTGATCAGTTGATGTTGAGATGTGTCTGTTACTTGAACTCTGTGAAGCATTTAATTGGGCTTCAATCTGAGGTGCAGTTAATTGCCCATTTCTGAGGCTGGGAACTCTAATGAACTTATCCTCTGCAGCAGAGGTAACTCTGGGTCTTCCTTTCCTGTGGCGATCCTCATGTGAGCCAGTTTCATTGTAGTACTTTATGTTTTTTGCGACTGCCCTTGAAGAAACTTTCATAGTTCTTGAAATTCCGGATTGACTGACCTTCATGTCTTAAAGTAATGATGGACTGTTGTTTCTCTTTGCTTATTTGAGCTGTTCTTGCCATTAATATGGATTTGGTCTTTTACCAAATAGGACTATCTTCTGTATACCATCCTTACCTTGTCACAACACAACTGATTGGCTCAAACGCAATAACGGGGTGGTAGGTAGCCTAGTGGTTAGAGGGCCAGTAACCGAAAAGTGGCTAGATTGAATCCCCGAGCTAGAAAGGTAGAAATCTGTCGTTCTGCCCCTGAACAAGGCAGTTAACCCACTGTTCCTAGGCCGTCATTGCAAATAAGAATTTGTTCTTAATGACTTGCCTAGTTAAATAAGGTTAAATTTAAAAAAAACAAGGTGACTACTTTATGAAGCTGGTTGAAAGAATGCCTAGAGTGTGCAAAGCTGTCATCAAGGCAAAGGGTGGCTACTTTGAAGAATCTCAAATATAAAATATGTTTTGATTTGCTTAACACTTTTTTGGTTACTACATGATTCCATATGTGTTCTTTCATGGTTTTGATGTCTTCACTGTTATTCTACAATGTAGAACATAGTAAAATAAAGAAAAAACAGGAATGAGTATTTGTGTCCAAATGTTTGACTCGTACTGTATATTCGGACCATACTTTACCCTAATAGCTGTTTTGTGTTCCGCACAGTAAAATGTATTCTAATGGTAATAGCAGCCTTGCTAGGATGGGATGTTCAATCTTTTAAGCTGCTCTCAGTGTGTTGTGTTGCCTTCACAGCCTGCACTGCTCTCTGGGAAACATACAAAAAACTGGAAAGGTTTCCATTATCCATAAGAAAAAAAACTGTTTTCGAATTATTCTCTACATCAGGGGAATTCAACTTTTACCCTACAAGGTTCGGAGCCTGCTGGGTTTCTGTTCTATCTGATAATTAATTGCCCCTACCTGGGGTCCTGGACCCTGATGAGATTGGAACAATGAAAACAAGCATTAGAAAAGGTTTTGAGGTCCAGAGTTGAATTTGAAGGCTCTACATCATTGATTTATATGTACTTATAAATTACAGTAATGTGTAATTACTTATAAATTAACTAATAACTAATTAATGTATAACCATAGCAATGCTGATTAAGCTGTTCAAATAAATATTTAATGCAAAAATTAAAGAAACTGCTTAAAGATTGCTATGGTGAGTGTGAGTGAATTCCAGCCATAGTCTTTGTGTATTTATGTATTCATTATAAATGACCAAATAAAAACAAATATTGGACAAACTGAGGTCTGCTCAAAAACGGTCTAAATTAAAACAGACATTAAAAAAACTAATATAACTAAACATAGCATCTTCTTCTTTATTAGCCGGGTCCAGTTGTCCAATTAGTGTCTAATAGCAGAATCCCATAATTCCCAGTGGTAGTTTGCGTATTTATACCTTGTTTGACTAAGATGGCCCTAACTCCTTAATGAAGTCACCAATCTGGATAGATATGTCTACATTTGATTCAATGCGTATTTGGCTGTGTATGAGGAGCCATGGCAACTGGCACGGATGGAGAGAGGAGAGGATAGAGCACCAACACAATCACTAATGGAGCTGCCATCCTGTAGCTGTACAGGGGTGCATTGTGGGAGCATTCATATTCATGGGGAAGAAGTGTTAACCATCATTACAAGTCTCCCTTCTCCTGACACACAATGCCAGCACAATGAGGGAGGATCGGCGGGTCATGGCGCCATACGTTACCCATCCCTCAACTCACTGACAGCACGCTCACTCCATGCTGGCTGCTGTTGTAAAAACAAGGGGAAAACACAAACAACACAACGTAAATTGTGAATCAAGTAAGTAAACAACGTACATATGGTATCTGCACCTGAAGGGACCATCGGATCCTCCTCACCAGGCAGAAGCAAAGTGGAGAGACGATGTCACTAATAAGCCCAGGCAAAACACAACTGTGAATAATGAAACAACACTGCATTTTGCAACAGAGAGAGAGAATAACGGTGAAATCATCCAGCGAGTAGAAGAAAGTGGGGGGGAGAAAAGAGAAAAGAGGGAAAGAAAGCAAGCAATGATTAAATGATCAAAAGCTGGCAGAGAGAATGTGTGTCACTGCAAGGTGTGCTCCTCATCTCCCCGCCAGTGAAAGTTAGGTTTCAAGCTCTGTGTAATTATAGCAGGGGGATGTCAGTTTGACATTAATACAGCCAGCAGAAACTCCCTAATTGGCCTCAGAGGAGAAAGTGAACCAGAAAATATATTAACATTTTAAAAAAGCATATTTTGCCTAATCCTTTCACTTTCCAACAATATTTGAAGACCAAAATGCCCCAGGCATGAGAATTTAAATGAGCAATTTGTTTTTGAAGGAAACGGCCAATGAGACAGAAAACAGACTAAAGGGAAATCATTAGCGTATGAGAGCTCCTGCCTGACAGGCCGGCCTTGCTGACTGGCTGGCCTGTCACTAGAACTCTGTGTTCAGCCGTTCCACGCTATGAGCTAAGCTGATAACATGAAAAGACCCATAAACGTGCAGCCAGAAGTCAACGCCTATTATCTGGAAGATTCAAATTCAGGGGTAAGGATGAAGAAGAGGATGGACAAA
This sequence comes from Brachymystax lenok tsinlingensis, assembly GCA_030435695.1. Classification (NCBI taxonomy): domain Eukaryota; kingdom Metazoa; phylum Chordata; class Actinopteri; order Salmoniformes; family Salmonidae; genus Brachymystax; species Brachymystax lenok. The sequence goes on from CM059790.1 coordinate 29,549,017, forward strand.
ACCTAGGAGGGGATGGGAGGCCTAAAGAAAAAAAACTGGAGGCCAGAAGTTGTAATAGGACCCTGTTACACGACACAAATGTGGCAGCAGAGCTGATGGAAAATATTGCAGCAAATCATAACATCACTCGATAACAGAAAAAAACATTGCAAGATGGCAACAAAGGCTATGTCCCAAATGACACCCTACTCCTTATGTAGTGCACAAATTTTGACAAGGACCAATAGGGGAATAGGGAATATAAGGAATAGGGTGCCATTTGGGATGCATCCAAAACCCCTGCATGTGATCTGTGATGTCCCAGTGTCCAGGCTGATTTGATATGACTGTCTCAGAGAAACACAGCTAAGTGCAGTCAGACGGCGTTAGCCCACTCCCTCTGTGATGGAGCAGCTGAGGCGGGCATGGCCCGTGGCACGGCGTGGCACTGCAGGGCAAACTGCTCAGCCAACCCAGAGACTGCTCAGCCGCCTTGCCCTTTTCAAACACAACAGAGCCTGTGTCCAACTCCCAAATGGCACCCTATTCCCTTTATAGTGCACTACTTATGGGCTCTAATCAATGGGGTTTTGGTCAAAAGTAGCGTACTATATAGGGAATAGGGTGCTATTTGGGACGCACTCAAAGAGGAGATAACAAATGGCCAGAGGAAGAAGGGAAGAGGCAAGTCGGCCGAGGAGGAGTAAAGGAGGCCAGGTTTATCACCTTTGGCTAAACGAGGGAAAGAAATAGTGAATGGTTGAAGACAGAGGAAAGTGAGAACAACAACATATCTCAGCCCGTCTGTGTCTCTTTAGCGCAACGACAAAGGGCATGCTCGCTTAAGACACTGCCTGGTTGGTCAGAGGTTTCTCTCTGCTGCCTGCCTGACACCTCAGCGCAGTAGCCTATGTTATATTTTGTTCTCTATCGTCACTATCAGTGTAATTTTTCTGTATCAGTTGGTGGGGTTTATGTTTAAAAAATATAAATAAATCCCTAAAGAGTGCACCACTTTTGACCAGAGCCCTATGGTCCCTGGCCCCGCTCGTCAAAAGCAGTGCACTAAATAGGGCGTTCCACTGCCTTGGGCTGGAGATTGAGACTGACTTCTGTCTCTGGCGTTCTACTGCCCTGGGCTAGAGATTGAGACTGACTTCTGTCTCTGGCGTTCTACTGCCCTGGGCTAGAGATTGAGACTGACTAGATTCTCATGCACAATTTTCACAATTTTAAGCACACCTGTCAGAAAGCGTGTCAGTCAGAGAGTGCGTCAGTCAGAGTGACACATACAGATGTAGGATCTTCATTGCTGGAGAACTTTCCTGCAATGCAGAACATGTTAAACTTGTAGTGTAAATTTGAGGTTTAAAAAGGCTTCTGAAGTTTGTAATTTCAACTTTGAAATGTAGCAACTCCTACAAAAATGTCTGTTAATTATAATCCACATAATTCACATTTCCTGTTGCTGCAGGATTATTTTCCTGCTGTAGCAAACTGACTCAAATTAAGATCCTAAATCTGTAGGAATCAAAAGAGGACACAGGACAATTTCTCATCTTACAGGAGAAGACAGAAAGACGGAGCCATGACACCATCCTGAATGTAAAGGCATGTTGTAGAAACAGAATGTATTTCACTAAATCAATTGGACACATAGGCTATTGTAAATATACAATAAAAACAATACAAAATAATATTGGTATTACATCATGTACTTCAAACAATGTTGGGCTGCAAAACAAAATTATAAACATTAGGAAAACAAAAACATAAGTCAAATTCTTTCTGTGGTCGCTAAACCATCAAATAAAATTCTTCAAACTGCAGCTTCCTCCTGCAAACCTGAACTCTCCTTTATCACCATCTACAGTGCACCTGCAGACATCTGACTGAAGATGCAGGAAACTATGAACTACCAATTATTTGACCCTGACGCAGTAAGGATGAAGCAACGTTCTCTCCTCCAATGGAAACCAAGCTGCAGGTCACCAGAGGTCAACACCTTCCTTACCCAGCCTACAGCGTGACGCTACACAACAGCAACATGGAGGGAGAGTCATAGAGTGTGTCCCAAAAGGCACCCTATTCCCTACATAGTGCACTACTTCGACCAGAGCCCTATTTAGGGAATAGGGTGCCATTTGGCACACAGACCTAGGGACTTGACAGGGACTTGACATGGCCAGAGAGCTCTGTTGTAACCAGCCCTGCAGCTGCACTCCATACAGACTATGAACTAGCATGTAGGAAATGCACAATGACCATCAATGTTGCTCCTGGATGTTGTGTGTAACGTGCTTGCTTACCTCACTATCAACTCCTGTTATTGAAAGGAAGGTTTGTGGATGGTGGTTTACTGAACAGAGGTGGGTTTCTTAAACACACACAAATGCACGCATACACACACCATCCTATTCAGTGAATTTCATACAAATAAAAATATTGACATTTTAGATAAAACTATACTAATAAATATTCCACCAAATAACTGATTAATATACATTGTTTTACAATGAAGGTCTACAGTAGCCTCAACAGCACCCTCTAGGGTAGCACAATGGTTTCGCTGGAGGACAGCTATTTTCCATCCTACTCTACAGTAGGTACAAAAACCTATGAGGCCCATGGTTCTCATCCCCTTCCATAGACTTACACAGTAATGATGACGACTTCCGGAGCATGTCCTCCAACCTATCAGAGCTCTTGCAGTATGAACTGACATGTTGTCCATCCAATAAAAGGATCAGAGAATTAATCCAGTACTGTAAATATAAGCTACAGCTAGCTAGCACTGCAGTCCATGAAGTGTGGTGAGTAGTTGACTCAAAGAGAGAGAACTATAAAAGTTGAACAGTTTTGAACCAATCAATTTCTTCAAAAATTAAGGAAAATCAGCACAGAGAAAGAGAGCGAGAGAGAGTCATATTTTCCCTTTTTAGTTTACCTTTTACTTACTTAGCTAATGCAGATAATTTTGCCTACTCAACAACCTGACTCAAACAGAGAGGAATGGTATTTATGTTAGCTAGTTGGCATGGGTGCGCCCCTGCCCAGTCAAGTGAAATCCATTAGGGCCTAATAAATTTATTTAAATTGACTGATTTCCTTATACAAACTGTAATGCAGTAAAATCATTGAAATTGTTGTATGTTACGTAACATTTTTTGTTCAGTATATATAAGGCCATGGTCATAAAAAATAATGGCCTCCCTAATCTTAAAGGTCCCGCACAGTCATCCTATTTCCCAAGTAATAATAGCCTTTGAATGACCAAAACATCACCCATTATATTTTTACACTATTATAACGCTCAGAATTGAAGAAATGGTATCTTCTCTCATCTCTAACTTTCAGGAAGCCGAAATAACAGGCTGAGTGGGCGGGGAGCTTATATTTATAAGCTCACCTTGACTGACAGCTCTTTGGAAGCCCTTGTGGTCGTTGCCAGGTAACAAGGTAAACAATGGGCCACATTGTCATTATGCAAAATGCTCTCATGGTCAACAGAGCTGATCATGGACTATTGGATATCAGAAAAACAGCAGCAATACACAATTGCATTTCTATTGTTTTGTAGCTAATTACAGAATACAGTTCACTAATACACTTAGTAAATTAGTAAAGCCTGAGTCACCTTGCAAGCTTAGGCATAAGGGAATGTACATGAAAACAACAAACAATAAGTGTACTGGACAATTTATTGGTGTCTCTACATTAGCTTTATAAATGACAATGTGCTTAGAATTGTATGTATTGATCAGACATTTATTTGATAATTTACAATAGGCTGAAATAGCTGAAATATTGATCAACATGAACACTCATGAGAAATAAAGTTTAGAAATAATGGTGAGACATCATTTGACATTAAACAAGGCCTTGTTTACTGTTGCCCCCCCTTGGGCCAATTAGGTGGAACAATTCAAGCTCAAACTGGACAGGAGATATGCTTGTTCAAAGTTTGGAATTTCAGTTGATTACTATAGCACCCCCCTTGGGCCTATCGGTGTATTTTTTTAAATGCCGGATCTCTATGACAAGCCGCATCATTTACGCCAGTTTTGTCAAAATCGGGCCAGTGGTGTTTGAGATGTTGCTTGTGACTTACATATGTACAGTTGTTTATGATAGGTCCCCCTTGGGCCAATCAGTGTAATTTTGTAAATGCTGGATCTTTATAGCAAGACGCATCATTCACCCAACTTTCACCAAAATCAGGCCAATGCTGTCTGAGATATAGCGTGCGTCTAACAATCATACAAACGAACGGATGGACGGACACAGATGCACAGTACCGTCCCTGATTTCATCATGGAGGACAAAAATAATTAGAGCAATAAGCACCCGGCCGCCCTACAGAGTGCAGGACCCCATCGATTTGTACAATTTGTAACTCTCATCTCCCTCCCGAATGGTTTTTAAAAAACTATACAAAGTGATAAAATGTGATGTCATATCACGTAAAAGTGAATTACTTAGGCTTTCAGGAAATGCAACCAACTACAGAGATTGCTGGGGAAAGAAAGCGTTAGAAGAAGGGGAGCCATGTACCCCACTTCAATCAAGCAGGCTTCAGTCATCCACTTGGCTCCAGTCACCCCCAAAATGTAAGAGCAAGACAAATCCAGCTATGGCCTCCTCCTTGTCAGGCCTGTCACACTGGGTAGACAAGGGTCCTGGGATGGACAACTCGCACAGCTTCCCCACATACGCCGGGTGACCTCGTTGAAAAGAAGATCCAGGAGCCTGTCTACCTAGCCTGTAATGTTTTTGAAAAGGGAAATGTTTGTTAAAATCTAACAACATTTAATGGGTTGAGAATTTAATTTCCTTTATTTACTGAGTTATGATGCTATCAATTGGTTGATGTAGTGATCTACTCATTCTAAAATGTGTTTTCTGGTGTTCTTCAAGTACTCATTTTGAAATATGCGATATTTGGTTATGCACTTTTTTGTGAAGGTTTGTATTTTGAATTTTTGTGTGACTGAAATGCTCAATTGATTTGAATTTGAAATGAATAACTATGACTTGCAGTATGTTGGAGTTTCACAGCATATCCCCCTTCTTTGCCTTGGGAAAGCTAATTTTGCATCACATCATTCTGGTGGTTGCCTGGGAAACTGTGCAGACAGAGTACAATTTGATTTTCTAAAATGTCTATCCGTACAGCTTGATGATAGTGGGAAGACAACCTAACTATCATAATTAGCCCCAATGACACGCTACCTCAAATAAGACAACAACCCACACAATGGAACGGCAAAATAGGATTTCAGGGGTAAGTTACAAATACTGTACACACCGCAACTCCTTTTGTGGACAACATTCCTTCGTGACAGCTACAGTTGAAGTTGGAAGTTTACATACACCTTAGCCAAATACATTTAAACTCAGTTTTTCACAATTCCTGACATTTAATCCTAGTAAAAATTCCCTGTCTTAGGTCAGTTTGGATCACCACTTTATTTTAAGAATGTGAAATGTCAGAATAATAGTAGAGAGAATGATTTATTTCAGCTTTTATTTATTTCATCACATTCCCAGTGGGTCAGAAGTTTACATACACTCAATTAGTATTTGGTAGCAATGCCTTTAAATTGTTTAACTTAGGTCAAACGTTTTGGGTAGCCTTCCACAAGCTTCCCACAATAAGTTGGGTGAATTTTGGCCCGTTCCTCCTGACAGAGCTGGTGTAACTGAATCAGGTTTGTAAGGCCTCCTTGCTCGCACACGCTTTTTCAGTTCTGCCCACAAATTGTCTATAGGATTGAGGTCAGGGCTTGTGATGGCCACTCCAATACCTTGACTTTGTTGTCCTTAAGCCATTTTGCCACAACTTTGGAAGTATGCTTGGGGTCATTGTCCATTTGGAAGACCCATTTGTGACCCTCTGTGGAAAGGGTTCTACATGGAACCCAAAAGGATTCTACCTGGAACCAAAAGGATTCTACCTGGAACCAAAAGGGGCTCTTCAAAAGGTAATCCTTTGGGGACAGCCAAAGAAACCTTTTTGGTTCTGAATAGCACCTTTTTTCTTAGAGTGCAGTATAGACTGGAATTTGTATAATGCAAAGCATAGTACAACAAAACAGCATTGGTTTACAGGAGCCTAAGCACTGAGATTAAATGATTAAATGATGGCCTTCAATAGCTCCCTGATCTGACCAACGTCGAAGCACACCATCTCACACACATTGATACATTCAGTTTGAATTCCATTACCAGAAGTTATTGATGAGCCACTCAAGGCCCTCCTATTGGCATGAGCATTTCCCAGGTTTGAGAGACACGTAAACAGACACTAGTCTGGCAGGGTTGATACACACGTCAACAGAGACTAGTCTGGCAGGGTCGAAGCCAGCAGGGGATTTCACATGTGAGCAAGGCCACGGTTATGTTATGTACAGTACCAGTGAAAAGTTTAGACACACCTACTCATTCCAGGGTTTTTCTTTATTTGTACTATTTTCTATATTGTAGAACAATAGTGAAGACATCAAAACTATGAAATAACACATATGGAATCATGTAGTAACCAAAAAAGTGTTCAACAAATAAACATATATTTTAAATTTCAGATTCTTCAAAGTAGCCACCTTTTGCCTTGATGACAGTTTTGCACACTCTTGGCATTATCTTAACCAGCTTCATAAGGTAGTCACCTGGAATGCATTTCAATTAAAATTGTGCCTTGTTAAAAGTTAATTTGTGAAATTTCTTTCCTTCTTAATGTGTTTGAACCAATCAGTTGTGTTGTGACAAGGTAGGGGTGGTATACAGAAGATAGCCCTATTTTGTAAAAGGCCAAGTCCATATAATGGCAAGAACAGCTCAAATAAGCAAAGAGAAACGACAGTCCATCATTACTTGAAGACTTATTAAGAAAGTTTGTTAAAGTGCAGTCGCAAAAACCATCAACTGCAGTGATGAAACTGTCTCTCATGAGGATCGCCACAGGAAAGGAAGACCTGGAGTTACCTCTGCTGCAGAGAATAAGTTCATTAGAGTTACCAGCCTCAGAAATTGCAGCCCAAATAAATGCTTCACAGAGTTCAAGTAAGAGACACATCTCAACATCAATTGCTCAGAGGAGACTGCGTGAATCAGGCCTTTATGGTCGAATTGCTGCAGAGAAACCACTACAAAAGGACAACAATAATAATAAGAGAATTTCTTGGGCCAAGAAACACAAGCAATAGACATTAGAACGGTGGAAATCTGTCCTTTGGTCTGATGAGACCAAATGTGAGATTTTTTTGTGAGATGCAGAGTAGGTGAATGGATGATCAATGCATACGTCCTTCCCACCGTGATGCATGGAGGAGGAGGTGTGATGTGTGGGGGTGCTTTGCTGGTGACACTGTCAGTGATTTATTTAGAATTCAATGCACACTTAACCAGCATGGCTACCACAGCATTCTGCTGCAATACACCATCCCATCTGGTTTGCACTTAGTGGGACTATAATTTGTTTTTCAACAGAAAAATGACCCAAAACACACCTCCAGGCTGGGAAAAGGCTATTTGATCAAGAAGGAGATTGATGGAGTGCTGCATCAGATGACCTGGCCTCCACAATCTCCCAACCTCAACCCAATAGAGATGGTTTGGGATGATTTGGACTGCAGAGTGAATGAAAAGCAGCCAACAAGTGCTCAGCATATGTGGGAACTCCTTCAAGACTGTTGGAAGGAAGAAGCCACTGCTCCAAAACTGCCATAGAAAAGCCAGACTACGGTTTGCAACTGCACATGGGGACAAAGACCGTACTTTTTGGAGAAATGTCCTCTGGTCTGATGAAACAAAATAGAACTGTTTGCCCATGATAACTATCGTTATGTTTGGAGGAAAAAGGGGGAGGCTTGCAAGCCAAAGAACACCATCCCAACCGTGAAGCACATGGGTGGCAGCATCATGTTCTGGGGTGCTTTGCTGCAGGAGGGACTAGTGCACTTCACAAAATAGATGGCATCATGAGGACGGAGAATTATGTGGATCTATTGAAGTAACATCTCAAGACATTAGTCAGGAAGTTAAAGCTTGGTCACAAATGGTTCTTCCAAATGGACAATGACCCCAAGCATACTTCCAAAATTGTGGCAAAATAGCTTAAGGACAACAAAGTCAAGGTGTTGGAGTTGCCATCACAAGCCCTGACCTCATCCTATAGAAAAGTTGTGGGCAGAACTGAAAAAGTGTGTGCGAGCAAGGAGGCCTACAAACCTGACTCAGTTACACCAGCTCTGTCAGGAGGAATGGGCCAAAAATTCACCCAACTTATTGTAGGAAGCTTGTGTAAGGCTACCCAAAACGTTTGACCCAAGTTAAACAGTTTGAAGGCAAATCTACCAAATACTAATTGAGTGTATGTAAACTTCTGACCCATTGGGAATGTGATGAAAGAAGTAAAAGCTGAAATAAATCATTCTTTCTACTATTATTCTGACATTTCACATTCTTAAATAAAGTGGTGATCCTAACTGACCTAAGACAGGGAATTTTTACTAGGATTAAATGTCAGGAATTGTGAAAAACTGAGTTTAAATGTATTTGGCTAAGGTGTATGTAAACTTCCGACTTCAACTGTATATATAATATATATATATATATATATTTAGAGAGAGACTGACAGAGAGAGAGAGAGAGAGAGAGAGAGAGAGAGAGAGAGAGAGAGAGAGAGAGAGAGAGAGAGAGAGAGAGAGAGGAAGCTAGAGATACTAGGGCCGAGATAGAGAGAGCAAAGGGGAGAGAGCGATTGTTACTGTAGAAAGTGAGACAGGCGAGAGGCTAGGGGCCGAACATCAGGCACCTCAGTCCTTCTCTGTAAACTAGTTCCTCCTCTACCTGATGGGAACATGGTGAGCAGTCTGTTCTCCCCCTAATCAATACAGCAGGCCTTTTTGTCAGTAATTTGCAATAAGTGTCCGCGCCACATCTTCAGGGACATGGAGGAAATCATTACTGGCTGAGGCCCTGCTCCGGTCCTAATTGGATGCGTTGGGCCTTATCAACCGAGGATTTTCCAAGACCTTTGACAGATACCAATACGAAAATCATTGTTCAGTTGTCAATTTAAGAGACCGTTAAAAGAGCTTATTTTAATTTTAATTGGAACTTCCTCCTCCTTTCACAGGGAGCCGCCAGGATTAAAATAGAAGCTCAGCCCCATGGTGAGAGAGAGCATGCGTGTGTGTGTATGTGTGTGCACTACTGCTTGCTTGCGTGTGTGTGCGTGCCTGTGTTCATAACCCCTCTAGAATGGAGGGGATGCAGATAATTATCTTTCAGGTATAATACTATGTAGGTCAAATTGGCAGGTTAGAGCTGTGACCGGCCTACAAATGAAGACAGCAAGCAGCCAGCAGAAATCTCACAGGCTGTTTCCTGGGACTTCATGATCAGCATCAAAAAAGGCAGAATCTGATCTGTGCTGCAAAGCTCCCAATTAGGCAAAACAGCATCCGCTTAAGATGTTTGTAGGGAGTGTGTCGGCTTGGGCTATCATCGATCACACTCCGTAAACTGACCGGCTGATAGTGCTGCCGCCATCAGATATTCATGCTCTGTACTCTCTCAGCGACCCTGAACTCAAAATACTCACTGCTTTTAATAAGGCAGTAAGGCCTGGGTGGGAGGTGGTGTGTGTTTGGCGCCAGCCACAGCCCTCAACACTTGTAAATAGTTTTGTATTTTTTATTTTACCTTTATTTAACTAGGCAAGTCAGTTAAGAACAAATTCTTATTTACAATGACAGCCTAGAAACCATGGGTTAACTGCCTTGTTCAGGGGCCAACAGATTTTTACCTTGTCAGCTCGGGGATTCAATCTAAAAACCTTTCGGTTACTAGTCCGACGCTCTAACCACTAGCCTACCTACCGTATGCGGATGACTCTGCTCTACTTGTGTCCCATAAGAACCAAGACTCAGTGGAAGAGATCCTTAGAGCAGAGATAATCAATACCAGTAAATGGCTTTCAGATAACAAACTTTCTCTGCATCTTGGAAAAACAGAATCCAGTATGAGGTCCTGAGCACTCTGGAGCAGGTTTTCATCAAGGATCTCTCTGTACTTTGCTCAATTCATCTTTCTCTCACCGTAGGGATGGTGACAGGTTTCCTTCAGACGTGACGTTTGGCTTTCAGGCCAAAGAGTTCAATCTTGGTTTCATCAGACCAGAGAATCTTGTTTCTCATGGTCTGAGAGTCCTTTAGGTGCCTTTTGGCAAACTCCAAGCAGGCTGTCATGCACCTTTTACTGAGGAGTGGCTTCCTTCTGGCCACTCTACCATAAAGGCCTGGTTGGTGGAGTGCTGCAGAGTATGGTTGTCCTTCTGGAAGGTTCTCCCATCTCCACAGAGAAACTCTGGAGCTCTGTCACAGTGACCATCGGGTTCTTGGTCACCTTCCTGACCAAGGCCCTTCTCCACTGATTGCTCAGTTTGGCCGGGCGGCCAGCTCTAGGAAGAGTCTTGGTGGTTCCAAGCTTCTTCCATTTAAGAATGATGGAGGCCACTGTGTTCTTGGAGACCGTCAGTGCTGCAGAAATGTTTTGGTACCCTTCCCAAGATCTGTGCCTCGTCACAATCCCGTCTCGGAGCTCTATGGACAATTCGTTCGACCTCATGGCTAGGTTTTTGCACTGTGGGACATTATGTGGGACATTATGTAGACAGGTGTTTGCCTTTCCAAATCATGTCCAATCAATTGAATTTAGCACAGGTGGACTCCAATCATGTTGTAGAAGCATCTCAAGGATGATCAATGGAAACAAGATTCACCTGAGCTCAATTTCGAGTCTCATAGCAAAGGGTCTGAATACTTCTGTAAATAAGGTATTTCAGTTTTTATTTTTAATACATTTGTAAAAATGTCTAAAAACCTGTTTTCGCTTTGTCGTTATGGGGTATTGTGTGTAGATTGAAAAGTATTTTTATTTTATTTTATCCATTTTAGAATAAAGGATCGGACCCTGTTTTTCCATTTTTGCCTAAAATGACATACCCAAATCTAACTGCCTGTAGCTCAGGACCTGAAGCACGGATATGCATATTCTTGATACCATTTGAAATGAAACACTTTTAAGTTTGTGGAAATGTGAAATTAATGTAGGAGAATATAACACATTAGATCTGGTAAAAGATAATATAAACAAAATTACATTTGTTTTCAAATCTTTGAAATGGAAGAGAAAGGACATAATGTAGTATTGCAGTTGAGGCGCAAATAAGATTTTGGCCACTAGACGGCAACAGTGTGTGTGCAAATTTTCAGATTGATAGTGTATCATTGCAATACTGGAAAATATTTTGTATCAAGTGTGCCCAAATGTGCCGAATTGGTCAAATTAAACATTTTCAAGTACATAACTATAGAGAACATGATAATGATGTTCATGAAAATAAACATGAAAATGATATGGCAGTACAAAATGTAAGTTTACACACTCCCAGGAATGTCATACATGATGGATCATTAGCTTATACACTAACTTCCACAGTTCTAGATGTAATGTGTCTGGATCTATGTAATGTATCTGTATCTATGTAATGTGTCTATATATATGTAATGTGTCTATATCTATGTAATGTGTCTGTATCTATGTAATGTGTCTATATATATGTAATGTGTCTATATCTATGTAATGTGTCTGTATCTATGTAATGTATCTGTATCTATAGTTGAAGTCGGAAGTTTACATACACAAATATATTTAATCTCAGTATTTCACAATTCCTGACATTTGATCATAGTAAAATTCTCTGTCTTAGGTCAGTTAGGAACACCACTTTATTTTAAGAATGTGAAATGTCAGAATAATAGTAAAGAGAATGATTTATTTCAGCATTTATTTCTTTCATCACATTCCCAGTCAAAAGTTTACATACAATCAATTACTATTTAGTATATGAAATGTGTTTGTATCTACGTAATGTGTCTGTATCTATGTAATGTGCCTATATCTATGTAATGTGTCTATATCTATGTAATGTGTCTATATCTATGTAATATGTCTGTATCTATGTAATGTGCCAATATCTATGTATTGTGTCTGTATCTATGTAATGTGTCTATATCCATGTAACGTGTCTGTATCTATGTATTGTGTCTATATCTATGTAATGTATCTATATCCATGTAATACGTCTGTATCTATGTAATGTATCTGTATCTACGTAATGTGTCTATATCTACGTAATGTATCTGCATCTATGTAATACGTCTGTATCTATGTAATACGTCTGCATCTATGTAATGTGTCTATATCAATGTAATGTATCTGTATCTATGTAATGTATCTGTATCTATGTAATGTATCTGTATCTATGTAATATGTCTCTATCTGTTTAATGTGTCTGGATCTATGTAATGTATCTGTATCAATGTAAGGTCTCTCTATCTGTTTAATGTGTCTGGATCTATGTAATGTATCTGTATCAATGTAATGTATCGGTATCTATGTAATGTATCTGTATCTATGTAATGTATCTGTTTCTATGTAATGTATCTGTATCTATATATGTAATATGTCTCTATCTGTTTAATGTGTCTGTATCTATGCAATGTGTCTATATCTGTGTAATGTGTCTGTATCTATGAAATGTGCCTATATCTATGTAATGTGTCCTTAGCCAAAAACATTTAATCTCAGTTTTTCACAATTAATGACATTTAATCCTAGTTAAATTCTCTGTCCTAGGTCAGTTAGGATCACCACTTTATTTTAAGAATGTGAAATGTCAGAATAATAGTAGAGAGAATGATTTATTTCAGCTTTTATTTCTTTCATCACATTCCCAGTCAAAAGTTTTCATACAGTCAATTAGCATTTAGTATATGAAATGTGTCTGTTTCTAAGTAATGTGTCTATATCTAAGTAATGTGTCTGTATCTATTTAATGTGTCTATATCGTTGTAATGTGTCTATATCTATGTAATGTGTCTGTATCTATGTAATGTACCTATATCTATGTAATGTGTCTGTATCTATGTAATGTGTCGGTATCTACGTAATGTGTCTGTATCTATGTAATGTGTCGGTATCTATGTAATGTGTCTGTATCTATGTAATGTTTCTGAATATACGTAATGTGTCTATTTCTACGTAATGTATCTGAATCTATGTAAAACGTCTGTGTCTATGTAATGTGTCTGTATCTATGTAATGTGCCTATATCTATGTAATGTTTCTGTATCTATGCAATGTGTCTATATCTATGTAATGTGTCTGTATCTATGAAATGTGCCTATATCTATGTAATGTGTCCTTAGCCAAAAACATTTAATCTCAGTTTTTCACAATTAATGACCTTTAATCCTAGTTAAATTCTCTGTCCTAGGTCAGTTAGGATCACCACTTTATTTTAAGAATGTGAAATGTCAGAATAATAGTAGAGAGAATGATTTATTTCAGCTTTTATTTCTTTCATCACATTCCCAGTCAAAAGTTTTCATACAGTCAATTAGCATTTAGTATATGAAATGTGTCTGTTTCTAAGTAATGTGTCTATATCTAAGTAATGTGTCTGTATCTATTTAATGTGTCTATATCGTTGTAATGTGTCTATATCTATGTAATGTGTCTGTATCTATGTAATGTACCTATATCTATGTAATGTGTCTGTATCTATGTAATGTGTCGGTATCTATGTAATGTGTCTGTATCTATGTAATGTTTCTGTATATACGTAATGTGTCTATTTCTACGTAATGTCTCTGAATCTATGTAAAACGTCTGTGTCTATGTAATGTGTCTGTATCTATGTAATGTGCCTATATCTATGTAATGTTTCTATATCTATTTAATGTTTCTTTATCTTTGTAATGTGTCTATATCTACATTATGTATCTGCATCTATGTAAAACGTGTCTATGTGTCTATGTAATGTGTCTGTATCTATGTAATGTGTCTATATATATGTAATGTGTCTGTATATATGTAATGTGTCTGTATCTATGTAATGTATCTGTATCTATAGTTGAAGTCGCAAGTTTACATACTCCTTAGCCAAGTACATTTAATCTCAGTTTTTCCCAATTCCTGACATTTAATCCTAGTTAAATTCTCTGTCCTAGGTCAGTTAGGATCACCACTTTATTTTAAGAATGTGACATATCAGAATAATAGTAGAGAGAATGACTTATTTCAGCTTTTATTTCTTTCATCACATTCCCAGTCAAAGGTTTACATACAGTCAATTAGCATTTAGTATATGAAATGTGTCTGTATCTAAGTAATGTGTGTATATATAAGTAATGTGTCTGTATCTACTTAATGTGTCTATATCTATGTAATGTGTCTATATCTATGTACTGTGTCTGTATCTATGTAATGTGCCTATATCTATGTAATGTGTCTATGTCTGTGTAATGTGTCTATATTTGTGTAGTGTCTGTATCTATCTAATGTTTCTGTATCTACGTAATGTGTCTATATCTACGTAATGTATCTGCATCTATGTAAAACGTCTGTGTCTATGTAATGTGTCTGTATCTATGTAATGTGTCTATATCTATGTAATGTGTCTATATCTTTGTAATGTGTCTATATCTATGTAATGTGTCTGTATCTATGTAATGTGTCAATATCTATGTAATGTGTCTATATCTACGTAATGTATCTGCATCTATGTAAAACGTCTGTATCTATGCAATGTGTCTATATCTATGCAATGTGTCTATATCTATGTAATGTGTCTGTATCTATGTAATGCATCTATGTAATGTGTCTGTATCTATGTAATGTTTCTGTATCTATGTAATGTATCTGTATCTATGTAATGTGTCTGTATCTATGTAATGTGTCTGTATCTACGAAACGTTTCTGTATCTATGTAATGTGTCTATCTCTACGTAGTGTGTCTGTATCTATGTAATACGCCTGTATCTGTGTAATGTGTCTAAATCTATGTAATGTGTCTATATATAGGTAATGTGTCTGTATCTATGTAATGTATATGTATCAATGTAATGTATCTGTATCTATGTAATATGTCTGTATCTATGTAATGTATCTGTATCAATGTAATGTATCTGTATCTATGTAATGTATATGTATCTATATATGTAATATGTCTATATCTATTTAATGTGTCTGTATCTATGTAATACATCTGCATCTATGTAATGTATCTGTATCTATTTCATGTATCTGTATCTATGTAATGTATCTGTATCTATATATGTAATGTGTCTATATCTGTTTAATGTGTCTGTGTCTATATAATGTGTCTGTATCTACTTAATGAGTCTATATCTACGTAATGTGTCTGTATCTAAGTAAATTGGCTATATCTATGCAATGTGTGTATATAGATGTAACGTCTCTGTATCTATGTAATGTGCCTATATCTAAGTAGTTGTCTATATCTATGTAATGTTTCTTTATATTTGTAATGTGTCTATATCTACGTAATATATCTTTATCTATGTAATATGTCTCTATCTATGCAATGTGTCTATATACAGTGGGGCAAAAAAGTATTTAGTCAGCCACCAATTGTGCAAGTTCTCTCACTTAAAAAGATGAGAGAGGCCTGTAATTTTCATCATAGGTACACTTCAACTATGACAGACAAATGAGGAAAAAAATCCAGAAAATCACATTGTAGGATTTTTATGAATTTATTTGCAAATTATGGTGGAAAATAAGTATTTGGTCACATACAAACAAGCAAGATTTCTGGCTCTCACAGACCTGTAACTTCTTCTTTAAGAGGCTCCTCTGTCCTCCACTCGTTACCTGTATTAATGGCACCTGTTTGAACTTGTTATCAGTATAAAAGACACCTGTCCACAACCTCAAACAGTCACACTCCAAACTCCACTATGGCCAAGACCAAAGAGCTGTCAAAGGACACCAGAAACAAAATTGTAGACCTGCACCAGGTTGGGAAGACTGAATCTGCAATAGGTAAGCAGCTTGGTTTGAAGAAATCAACTGTGGGAGCAATTATTAGGAAATGGAAGACATACAAGACCACTGATAATCTTCCTCGATCTGGGGCTCCACGCAAGATCTCACCCCGTGGGGTCAAAATGATCACAAGAACGGTGAGCAAAAATCCCAGAACCACACGGGGACCTAGTGAATGACCTGCAGAGAGCTGGGACCAAAGTAACAAAGCCTACCATCAGTAACACACTACGCCGCCAGGGACTCAAATCCTGCAGTGCCAGACGTGTCCCCTGCTTAAGCCAGTACATGTTCAGGCCCGTCTGAAGTTTGCTAGAGAGCATTTGGATGATCCAGATGAGGATTGGGAGAATGTCATATGGTCAGATGAAACCAAAATAGAACTTTTTGGTAAAAACTCAACTCGTTGTGTTTGGAGGACAAAGAATGCTGAGTTGCATCCAAATAACACCATACCTACTGTGAAGCATGGGGGTGGAAACATCATGCTTTGGGGCTGTTTTTCTGCAAAGGGACCAGGACGACTGATCCGTGTAAAGGAAAGAATGAATGGGGCCATGTATCGTGAGATTTTGAGTGAAAACCTCCTTCCATCAGCAAGGGAATTGAAGATGAAACGTGGCTGGGTCTTTCAGCATGACAATGATCCCAAACACACCGCCCCGATCAACGAAGGAGTGGCTTCGTAAGAAGCATTTCAAGGTCCTGGAGTGGCCTAGCCAGTCTCCAGATCTCAACCCCATAGAAAATCTTTGGAGGGAGTTGAAAGTCCGTGTTGCCCAGCGACAGCCCCAAAACATCACTGCTCTAGAGGAGATCTGCATGGAGGAATGGGCCAAAATACCAGCAACAGTGTGTGAAAACCTTGTGAAGACTTACAGAAAACGTTTGACCTCTGTCATTGCCAAAAAAGGGTATATAACAAAGTATTGAGATAAACTTTTGTTATTGACCAAATACTTATTTTCCACCATAATTTGCAAATAAATAAATTAAAAATCCTACAATGTGATTTTCTGGATTTATTTTTCTCATTTCGTCTGTCATAGTTGAAGTGTACCTATGATGAAAATTACAGGCCTCTCTCATCTTTTTAAGTGAGAGAACTTGCACAATTGGTGGCTGACTAAATACTTTTTTGCCCCACTGTATATGTAATGTGTCTGTATCTTTTTAATGTGTCTTTATCCATGTAATGTGTCTGTATCTATGTAATGTATCTGTATCTATGTACTTTGTCTGTATCTATGTAATTTATCTGTATCTATCTAATGTGTCTGTATCTAAGTAATGTGTCTATATCTACGTAATTTGTCTGTATCTATGTAATGTGTCTGTATCTATGTAATGTGTCGGTATCTATGTAATGTGTCTGTATCTACGTAATGTGTCTGTATCTACGTAATGTGTCTATATCTATGTAAAGTGACTGTATCTACGTAATGTGTCTGTATCTACAGTCGTGGCCAATTGTTTTGAGAATGACACAAATATTAATGTCCACAAAGTTTGCTGCTTCAGTGTCTTTAGATATTTTTTTCAGATGTTACTATGGAACACTGAACTATAATTACAAGCATTTCATAAGTGTCAAATGCTTTTATTGACAATTACATGAAGTTGATGCAAAGAGTCAATATTTGCAGTGTTGACCCTTCTTTTTCAAGACCTCTGAAATCCGCCCTGGCATGCTGTCAATTATCTTCTGGGCCACATCCTGACTGATGGCAGCCCTTTCTTGCATAATCAATGCTTGGAGATTGTCAGAATTTTGGGATTTTTGTTTGTCCACCCGCCTCTTGAGGATTGACCACACGTTCTCAATTGGATTAAGGTCTGGGGAGTTTTCTTAGGCTAAATTGTGAGTGAGCCCACTCCCTTGGCTGAGAAGCAACCCCACACAGGAATGGTCTCAGGATGCTTTACTGTTGGCATGACACAGGACTGATGGTAGAGCTCACCTTGTCTTCTCCGAACATGCTTTTTTCCGGATGCCCCAAACAATCGGAAAGGAGATTCATCCGAGAAAATGACTTTACCCCAGTCCTCAGCAGTCCAATCCCTGTACATTTTGCAGAATATCAGTCTGTCCCTGATGTTTTTCCTGAAGAGAAGTGGCTTCTTTGCTGCCCTTCTTGACACCAGGCCAACCTCCAAAAGTCTTCGCCTCACTGTGCGTGCAGATGCACTCACATCTGCCTACTGCCATTCCTGAGCAAGCTCTGTACTGATGGTGCCCCGATCCTGCAGCTGAATTAACTTTAGGAGACGGTCCTGGCGCTTGCTGGACTTTCTTGGGCGCCCTGAAGCCTTCTGAACAAGAATTGAACCGCTCTCCTTGAAGTTCTTAATGGTCCGATAAATGGTTGATTTAGGTGCAATCTTACTGGCAGCAATATCCTTGCCTGTGAAGCCCTTTTTGTGCAAAGCAATGATGACGGCACGTGTTTCCTTGCAGGTATCCATGTTTGACAGAGGAAGAACAAGGATTCCAAGCACCACCCTCCTTTTGAAGCTTTCTAGTCTGTTATTCGAACTCAATCAGCATGACAGTGATCTCCAGCCTTGTCCTTGTCAACACTCACACCTGTGTTAACGAGAGAATCACTGACATAATGTCAGCTGTTACATTTGTGGCAGGGCTGAAATGCAGTGTAAATGTTTTTTGGGGATTCAGTTCATTTGCATGGCAAAGAGGGACTTTGCAATGAATTGCAATTCATCTGATCACGCTTTATGACATTCTGGAGTATATGCAAATTGCCATCATACAAACTGAGGCAGCAGACTTTGTGAAGATTAATATTTGTGTCATTCTCAAAACTTTTGGCCACGACTGTATGTAATGTGTCTGTATCTACGTAATGTTTCTGTATCTATGTAATGTGTCTGTATCTATGTATGTAATGTGTCTATATCTATTTAATGTGTCTGTATCTATGTAATGTGTCTGTATCTATGTATGTAATGTGTCTATATCTATTTAACCTCTTCCAGCTAGGGTCCCATTTTCCAAATTTTCGCCTGTCTGACGTGCCCAAAGTTAAATGCCTACCACTCATGGCCAGAAACTAGGATATTTACATATTTAGTACTATTGGATAGGAAACACTCTGAAGTTTATAAAACCATTAAGATATAGTCTGTGGCTATTCCAGAACAGATTTAGCAGGCAAAAACCAGAGAGATTTCTGTCCGGAATTTATTTTTCTGTTGCTCTCCTCTCATTTTGAAGCCCATGTAATATTTTTCTATGGGGAATAGGACCGAGGTTGCAGTACTTATGGCTTCCACTAGATGTCAACAGTCTCTGGAAAGGGTATGGAGGAAAAGCTCTGACCAGATCCTTAGAGAGAGAATTACTACGGGTAGGGAAAAAGGTAAACAGACGTGCACGCTCACGAGAACGTGAACGCCAGCGCGCGACCAACTTTCTTTTCGTCTTTTAACGTTTCACTTACCGTTCTTGTAAAATATGATCGCTATTATTCATAAAAGAATACATAAGGATGCATTATTAATGATATTTGATTTGTTTGTGAAAAGATGAGAGGTATAATTTGAACGCGATCCCTTCACTGTAAAACGGGCGAGTAGACTGACAATGCTTGGTGGAGTAGCTGAACGTAGCGTGCCAAAAACAACGGATATTTATGGATATAATTATTTACTTTTTCTAACAAAAGAACCATGGATTATCTTGTTTGGACACTTGGGAAGACCTCAGAAGAAGTTATTTGAAAGGTAAGCGATTTATATTAGCTGTGATATGGATATTTTGAGAACCGAGCTGGATATGAATTTATGCTAATGTGGAAAATATGTGAGGTACTAGCCTCAAACAATCAAATGTAGTGCTTTCGCCGTAAAGCCTTTTTAAAATCTGACAACGCAGTGATATTGCCAAGAAGCAGAGCTTTTGATGGCTATGCAACACTATGCAACACTTGTATATCGAAGTTAAATATTACGAATATGTATTACGAATATGTATTTTGAATTTGGCGCGTTATGTTTGCTCTGAAAACGATCCCGCTAAAGGGATCGGCGGCGCGCTAAGAGGTTAATGTGTCTGTATCTATGTAACGTGTCTGTATCTACGTAATGTGTCTATATCTATGTAACGTGTCTGTATCTATGTAATGTGTCTATATCTATGTAATGTTTCTTTATCTATGTAATGTGTCTATATCTACGTAATGTATCTGTATCTTTGTAATACGTCTGTATCTGTGTAATGTGTCTGTATCTATACATATGTAATGTGTCTGTATCTATGTAATGTGTCTGTATCTATGTAATGTGTCTGTATCTATTTAATGTCTCTACATCTATGTAATGTGTCTGTATCTATGTAATGTATCTGTATCAATGTAAATCGTCTGTATCTATGTAATGTGTCTGTATCTATGTAATGTATCTGTATCTATGTAATTCGTCTGTATCTATGTAATTTATCTGTATCTATGTAATGTGTCTGTATCTATGTATGTAATGTGTCTATATCAATTGTATGTGTCTGTATCTATGTAACGTGTCTGTATCTAAGTAATTTGTCTGTATCTACGTAATGTGTCTGTATCTATATAATGTGTCTGTATCTATGTAATGAGTCTGTATCTATTTAAAACTACTTAGGGAGTAGCGGCGCACTAGCGGGCCACTCCCGACACTACCCGGTGAAATGTAAGGCGCCAAATTCAAAATCTAAAAGTTTAATTGTTAAACATTCATCAATATACAAGTGTTGCATAGTCATCAAAAGCTCTGCTTCTTGGTAATATCACAGCGTTGTCAGATTTGAAATAGGCTTCATGGCGAAAGCACAACATTTGATTGTTTGAGGATAGCACCCCACATATTTTCCACATTAGCATAAATTCATAAACCAGCACGGGTAACACAAAACCCATATCAGAGCTAAAAAATATCACTTACATTTCGAAGAACTTCTGCTGAGGGCTTCCCAAGTGTCCAACGAAGACATCCAATGGTTCTTTTGTTAGAAAAAGTCATTTATTATATCCATAAATCTCAGTTTGGTTGGCGCGTTATGATCAGAAAATCCACCGATGAGTCGCCCATTGCACCGTGAAGAGAACACGTTCAAATTATACCTATAAACTTTCTACAAACAAATCAAACAGCATTTTTAATGTATCCTTAGGTATCCTTTTATGTATATTTACTGTAATATTTCAACCGGACGATAACGTGAACAATAGGAAAGGAAAATAATGTGGGGCGCGCTCACAATCTCGCGCCCGCCAAACATTGTAAACAAGTGGTCCCTTCACTACTTCCTCTTCCTATCTGTTCTGCTTACTGCTAGAGCTTCCAGACTCTGTATAAAGACTGTTGACATCTAGTGGAAGCCATAGGTACTGCAGTCTCAGTCCTACATAACATTGTATGCAATAGGCAGCTTGGAGAAAAAGGTCAAAACTGCAAATCCGGATGGATTTTCCACGAGTTTTCGCCTGCTATATCAGTTCTGTTATACTCACAGACATCATCTTAACGGTTTTAGAAACTAGTGTCATAGTGTTTCCTATCCAACAGTACTAATTATGTGCATATCCTAATCTCTGGGCCTGAGTGGCAGGCATTTTACTTTGGGCACGCCAGACTCTCCAAAACCGTCACCTCTGCTGCCGCTGCTCCCTAATAAGTTAACGTGTCTGTATCTACGTACTGTGTCTATATCTACGTAATAAGTCTGTATCTACGTAATGTGTCTGTATCTACGTAATGTGTCTGTATCTACGTAATGTGTCTGTATCTATGTAATGTTTCTGTATCTATGTTATGTGTCTATATCTACGTAATGTATCTGCATCTACGTAGTACGTCTGTTTCTATGTAATGTGTCTATATCTACGTAATGTATCTGTATCTACGTAATACGTCTGTATCTATGTAATGTGTCTGTATCTATTTAATGTGTCTGTTTCTATGTAATGTGTCTGTATCTATGTAATATTTCTATATCTACGTAATGTATCTGCATCCATGTAGTACGTCTGTATCTATGTAATGTGTCTATATCTATGTAATACGTCTGTATCTATGTAATGTATCTGTATCTATGTAATACGTCTGTATCTATGTAGTGTATCTGTATCTATGTATAGTATCTGTATCTATGTAATGTGTCTTTATCTATTTAATGTGTCTGTATCTATGTAATGTGTCTGTATCTACATAATGTGTCTATATCTATGTAATGTGTCTGTATCTATGTAATGTGTCTGTATCTATGTAATGAGTCTATATCTACGTAATGTGTCTATATCTATGTACTGTGTCTATATCTATGTAATGTGTCTATATCTATGTAATGTTTCTTTATCTATGTAATGTGTCTATATCTACGTAATGTATCTGTATCTATGTAATACGTCTGTATCTATTTATTGTGTCTGTATCTATGTGATGTGTCCATATATATGTAATGTGTCTGTATCTATGTAATGTGTCTGTATCTATGTAATGTGTCTATGTCTATGCAATGTGTCTGTATCTATGTAATGTATCTGTATCTATAGTTGAAGTTGGAAGTTTACATACACCTTAGCCAAGTACATTTAATCTCAGTTTTTCACAATTCCTGACATTTAATCCTAGTAAAATTCCCTGTTTTAGGTCAGTTAGGATCACCACTTTATTTTAAGAATGTGAAATGTCAGAATAATAGTAGAGAGAATGATTTATTTCAGCTTTTATTTATTTCATCACATTCCCAGTCAGAAGTTAACATACACTCAATTAGTGTTTGGTAGCATGGCCTTTAAATTGCTTAACTTGGGTCAAACGTTTCGGGTATCCTTCCACAAGCTTCCCACAATAAGTTGGGTGATTTATGGCCCATTCCTCCTGACAGAGCTGGTGTATCTGAGTCAGGTTTATAGGCCTTCTTGCTCGCACATGCTTTTTTAGTTCTGCCCACACATTTTCTATAGGATTGAGGTCAGGGCTTTGTGATGGCCACTCCAATACCTTGACTTTGTTGTCCTTAAGCCATTTTGCCACAACTTTGGAAGTATGCTTGGGGTCATTGTTCATTTCGAAGACCCATTTGTGACCAAGCTTTAACTTCCTGACTAATGTCTTGAGATGTTGCTTCAATATATCCACATAATCTTCCATCCTCATGATGCCATCTATTTTGTGAAGTGCACCAGTCCCTATTGCAGCAAAGCACCCCCACAACATGATGCTGCCAGCCCGTGCTTCACGGCTGGGATGGTGTTCTTCGGTTTGCAAGCCTCCCCTTTTCCTCCAGACATAACAATGGTCATTGTGGCCAAACAGTTCTATTTTTGTTTCATCACAGCAGAGGACATTTCTCCAAAAAGTACAATCTTTGTCCCCATGTGCAGTTGCAATCCGTAGTCTGTCTTTTCTATGGCGGTTTTGGAGCAGTGGCTTCTTCCTTGCTGAGCGGCCTTTCAGATGATGTCGATATATGACTCGTTTTACTGTGGATATAGATACTTTTGTACCTGTTTCCTCCAGCATCTTCACAAGGTCCTTTGCTGTTGTTCTGGGATTGATTTGCACTTTTCGCACCAAAGTACGTTCATCTCTAGGAGACAGAACGTGTCTCATTCCTGAGCAGTACGACAGCTGCGTGGTCCCATGGTGTTTATACTTGCGTACTATTGTTTGTACAGATGAACGTGGTACCTTCAGGTGTTTGGAAATTGCTCCCCAGGATGAACCAGACTTGTGGAGGTCTAAAAAGGTCTTTCTGAGGTCTTGGCTCATTTCTTTTGATTTTCCTTGATGTCAAGCAAAGAGGCACTGAGTTTGAAGGTAGGCCTTGAAATACATCCACAGATACACCTCCAATTGACTCAATGATGTCAATCAGAAGCTTCCAAAGCCATTACATACTTTTCTGGAATTTTCCAAGCTGTTTAAAGGCACAGTCAACTTAGTGTATATATTTTAATATCACATTCCATCTACGGACTGAATATACTCTCCTGCAACCCAATGTGGTACGGATCTGCTATTTTCATACTTAAGAACCGGAACCCCCATCAAAATCTAACTGGCTACCAGCTAGCTGGCTACTAGCTAGCCGCGGCCCACTAGCTGTCTAGAGCACATAGGACTGTTAGCTTAAGAGGCCCATCGGACAAATTCTTTGGCCACGTCACCTATTTTGCCAATTGGCCTGGTTTACCACAAAGAGCCTCTCTCCAGTCTGCACAGCACGACTCAAACCAGAGCAAAGCAAAAAAAAATAGCTTGGATCATCGCATCTAGCTAGCTGCTATCCGAGTGGCTACTCCTGGCTAACATCTCTGTCCCAAAGCAAGAACCAATTAGCCTGAAGCTAGCCTTGCTAGGCCCATCTGCTAGGCCCATCAGCCACTCCTTGGGCTACAATACTTGTTTTGCCAATTGGCCTGGACCCCCGTCGACCCATCACGACTGGACCACCAACATGACTCGCCCGAGGGGGTTTTCTCAACTGGCTCCACCGTCGCGACGTCACCTGAATGCCCAACCGCTAGCCTGCTAGCCGCGGCCCGCTAGCTTTCCAGAGCACATCGGACATCGGGTTATCTTAATTGGACAAATCCTTTGGCCCATCACCTATATTGCCAATTGGCCTGGTTTACCACACGGAGCCCTGCTGTAACAGCACCAGGAAGCAACAACAGACTTTCGTCCGTCACGACGTCCCTCCAAGGCCCTTCTGCCAACTTGCTAGCCCCAGCCCGCTAGCTGCCTGAAGCCACTCACTGGACTCCTATGATCACTTGGCTATGCACGCCTCTCGCTAACGTTAATATGCCTTGTCCATTGCTGTTTTGGTTAGTAATTATTGCCTTATTTCACTGTAGAGCCTCTAGCCCTGCTCAATATGCCGTAGTTAACACTTTGGTTCCACCTACCACACATGCAGTGAGATCACCTGGTTTAAATTATATTTCTAGAGAAAATATCTCTTTCATCGTCACTCTATGCACAGGTTTACCCCCACTGTATTCACATCCTACCATACCTTTGTCTGTACATTATGCCTTGATTCTATTCTACCGTGCCCAGAAATCTGCTCCTTTTACTCTCTGTTCTGAACGTACTAGACAAACAGTTTTTTTTGCCTTTAGCCATAGCCTTATCCTACTCCTCCTCAGTTCCTCTGGTGATATGGAGGTTAATCCAGGCCCTGCAGTGCCTAGCTCCACTCCCATTCCCCAGGTGCTATCATTTGTTGACTTCTGTAACCGTAAAAGCCTAGGCTTCATGCATGCTAACGTTAGAAGCCTCCTCCCTAAGTTTGTTTTATTCACTGCCCTAGAACACTCTGCCATCCCGGATGTCCTAGCTGTGTCTGAATCCTGGCTTAGGAAGACCACCAAAAACCCAGAAATGTCCATCCCTAACTATAACATTTTCCGACAAGATAGAACTGCCAAAGGGGGTGTTGTTGCAATCTAATACAGAGATAGCCTGCAGAGTTCTGTCTTACTATCCAGGTCCGTACCCAAACAATTAGAGATTCTACTTTTAAAAATCCACCTTTCCAGAAACAAGTCTCTCACCGTTGCCGATTTCTATAGACCACCCTCTGCCCCCAGCTGTGACCTGGACACCATATGTTAACTGAATATCCCCCATCTATCTTCAGAGCTCGTGCTGCTAGGTGACCTAAACTGGGACATGCTAAACACCCCGGCCATCCTACAATCTAAGCCTGATGCCCTCAATCTCACACAAATGATCAATGAACCCACCAGGTACAACCACAAATCCGTAAACACTGGCACCCTCATAGATATCATCCTAACCAACTTGACCTCCAAATATACCTCTGCAGTTTTCAACCAAGATCTCAGTGATCACTGCCTCATTGCCTGCATCTGTAATGGGTCTGCAGTCAAACAACCACCCCTCATCACTGTCCCTAAAACACTTCAGTGAGCAGGCCTTTCTAATCGACCTGGCCCGGGTATCCTGGAAGGATATTGACCTCATCCCGTCAGTAGAGGATGCCTGGTCGTTCTTTAAAAGTACCTTCCTCACCATCTTAAATAAGCATGCCCCTTTCAATTTTCTTTTAACCAGGAACAGATACAGCCCTTGGTTCTTTCCAGACCTGACTGCCTTTGACCAGCACAAAAATATCCTGTGGCGTTCTGCATTAGCATCGAATAGCCCCCGTGATATGCAACTTTTCAGGGAAGTTAGGAACCAATATACACAGGCAGCTTTTTCAAGCAGAAATTTGCATCCTGTAGCACAAACTCAAAAAGGTTCTGGGACACTGTAAAGTCCAAAGAGAATAAGAGCACCTCCTGCCAGCTGCCCAATGCACTGAGGTTAGGAAACACTGTCACCACCGATAAATCCACTATAACAGAGAATTTCAATAAGCATTTTTCTACGGCTGGCCATGCTTTCCACCTGGCTACCCCTACCCCGGTCAACAGCCCTCCACTCCCCACAGCAACTCGCCCGAGCCTCCCCCATTTCTCCTTCACCCAAATCCAGATAGCTGATTTTCTGAAAGAGCTGCAAAATCTGGACCCCTACATATCAGCCGGGCTAGACAATCTGGTCCCTCTCTTTCTAAAATGATCTGCCGAAATTGTTGCAACCCCTATTAGTAGCCTGTTCAACCTCTCTTTCGTATCGTCTGAGATTCCCAAAGATTGGAAAGCGGCCGCGGTCATCCCCCTCTTCAAAAGGGGAGACACTCTAGACCCAAACTGTTACAGACCTATATCTATCCTACCCTGCCTTTCTAAGGCCTTCGAAAGCCAAGTCAAGTCAAACAGCCAAGTCAAACAGATTACCGACCATTTAGAATCCCACCGTACCTTCTCCGCTATGCAATCTGGTTTCAGAGCTGGTCATGGGTGCACCTCATCCACGCTCAAGGTCCTAAATGATATCATAACTGCCATCGATAAGAGACATTACTGTGCAGCCGTATTCATAATGATAAGGGCCAAGACATTCGACCCCCGTCAATCACCACATTCTTATTGGCAGACACAACAGCCTTGGTTTCTCAAATGATTGCCTCGCCTTGTTCACCAACTACTTTTCTGATAGAGTTCAGTGTGTCAAATCGGAGGGCCTGTTGTTGTCCGGACCTCTGGCAGTCTCTATGGGGGTGCCACAGGGTGAATTCTCTGGCCGACTCTCTTCTCTGTACATCAATGATGTCGCTCTTGCTGCTGGTGATTCTCTGATCCACCTCTACGCAGACGACGCCATTCTGTATACATCTGGCCCTTCTTTGGACATTGTGTTATCTAACCTCCAGACGAGCTTCAATGCCATACAACTTTCCTTACGTGGCCTCCAACTGCTCTTAAATGCAAGTCAAACTTAATGCATGCTCTTCAACCTATCACTGCCCGCACCTGCCCGCCCGTCCAGCATCACTACTGGACGGTTCTGACTTAGAATATGTGGACAACTACAAATACCTAGGTGTCTGGTTAGACTGTAAACTCTCTGACCATCCTACCGATCCTCGACTTTGGCGATGTCATTTATAAAATAGCCTCCAACACTCTACTCAACAAATTGGATGCAGTCTATCACAGTGCCATCCGTTTTGTCACCAAAGCCCCATATACTACCTACCACTGTGACCGGTATGCTCTGGCTGGCTGGCCCTCGCTTCATACTCATCGCCAAACCAACTGGCTCCAGGTCATCTGTAAGTCTTTGCTAGGTAAAGCCCCGTCTTATCTCAGCGCACTGGTCACCATAGCAGCACCCACCCGTAGCACGCGCTCCAGCAGGTATATCTCACTGGTCACCTCCAAAACCAATTCCTCCTTTGGCCGCCTTTCCCTCCAGTTCTCTGCTGCCAATGATTGGAACGAACTGCAAAAATCACTGAAGCTGGAGACTCATATCTCCCTCACTAGCTTTAAGCACCAGCTGTCTGTCATGCGGTGGGTGTAGCTGGTGTAGTGAAATCAGGCGCAGGAGAGCAGAGATGAGTGGACTAAGTACTTTACTAGGCAATGTAAAACCGAACGCAACCGAGTCACAAAACAAATGCGGGAAAAAAGTACTTGATCCCCTGCTGATTTTGTATGTTTGCCCCCTGACAAAGAAATGATCAGTCTATAATTTTAATGGTAGGTTAATTTGAACAGTGAGAGACAGAACAACAACAAAAAAATCCAGAAAAACGCATGTGAACATTTTTATAAATTGATTTGCATTATAATGAGGGAAATAAGTATTTGACCCCCTCTCAATCAGAAAGATTTCTGGCTCCCAAGTGTCTTTTATACAGGTAACGAGCTGAGATTAGGAGCACACTCTTAAAGGGAGTGCTCCTAATCTCAGTTTGTTACCTGTATAAAAGACACCTGTCCACAGAAGCAATCAATCAGATTCCAAACTCTCCACCATGGCCAAGACCAAAGAGCTCTCCAAGGATGTCAGGGACAAGATTGTAGACCTACACAAGGCTGGAATGGGCTACAAGACCATCGCCAAGCAGCTTGGTGAGAAGGTGACAACAGTTGGTGCTATTATTCGCAAATGGAAGAAACACAAAAGAACTGTCAATCTCCCTCGGCCTGGGGCTCCTTGCAAGATCTCACCTCGTGGTTGCAATGATCATGAGAACGGTGAGGGATCAGCCCAGAACTACATGGGAGGATCTTGTCAATGATCTCAAGGCAGCTGGGACCATAGTCACCAAGAAAACAATTGGTAACACACTACACCGTGAAGGACTGAAATCCTGCAGCGCCCGCAAGGTCCCCCTGCTCAAGAAAGCTTATATACATGCCCGTATGAAGTTTGCCAATGAACATCTGAATGATTCAGAGGACAACTGGGTGAAAGTGTTGTGGTCAGATGAGACCAAAATGGAGCTCTTTGGCATCAACTCAACTTGCCGTGTTTGGAAGAGGAGGAATGCTGCCTATGACCCCAAGAACACCATCCCCACCGTCAAACATGGAGGTGGAAACATTATGCTTTGGGGGTGTTTTTCTGCTAAGGGGACAGGACAACTTCACCGCATCAAAGGGACGATGGACGGGGCCATGTACCGTCAAATCCTGGGTGAGAACCTCCTTCCCTCAGCCAGGGCATTGGAAATGGGTCGTGGATGGGTATTCCAGCATGACAATGACCCAAAACACACGGCCAAGGCAACAAAGGAGTGGCTCAAGAAGAAGCACATTAAGGTCCTGGCGTGGCCTTGCCAGTCTCCAGACTTAATCCCATAGAAAATCTGTGGAGGGAGCTGAAGGTTCGAGTTGCCAAACATCAGCCTCGAAACCTTAATGACTTGGAGAAGATCTGCAAATAGGAGTTGGACAAAATCCCTCCTGAGATGTGTGCAAACCTGGTGGCCAACTACAAGAAACGTCTGACCTCTGTGATTGCCAACAAGGGTTTTGCCACCAAGTACTAAGTCATGTTTTGCAAAGGGGTCAAATACTTATTTCCCTCATTAAAATGCAATACAATTTATAACATTTTTCACATGCGTTTTTCTGGATTTTTTGTTGTTATTCTGTCTCTCTGTTCAAATAAACCTACCATTAAAATTATAGACTGATCATTTCTTTGTCAGTGGGCAAACTTCCAAAACAGCAGGGGATCAAATACTTTTTTCCCTCACTGTATATTACCGGCTGCCACAAAGCAAGGGTGAATAAACATACAAACCCGGCGTGAACCGGCATGCCAAAAAACAATTCCCCACACAGACATGGGGAAACAGAGGGTTAAATAAACAACAGTAATGAGGGCCAATTAAAACCAGGTGTGATGGAAAATGAACAAATGGAAAATTAAAAGTGGATCGGCGATGGCTAGTAGACCGGTGACGTCGACCACTGTGAACAGCCCATCCAACTACCTCATCCCCATACTGTATTTATTTATTTATATTGCTCATTAGCACCCCAGTAACTCTACTTGCACATTCAACTTCTGCACATCTACCATTCCAGTGTTTAATTGCTATATTGTAATTATTTCGCCACCATGGACTATTTATTAGCCCTACCTCCCTACCTCCCTTATCTTATCTCATTTGCACTCACTGTATTTTTTAAGTTCTACTTTATTATTGACTGTATGTTTTTTATTCCATGTGTAACTCTGTGTTGTTGTTTGTGTCGAACTGCTGTGCTTTATCTTAGCCAGGTCGCAGTTGTAAATGAGAACTTGTTCTCAACTAGCCTACCTGGTTAAATAAAGGTGAAATAAAAAATAAAGATGTAAACTTCTGACCCACTGGAATTGTGATACAGTGAATTATAAGTGAAATAATCTGTACGTAAACAATTGTTGGAAAAATTACTTGTGTCATGCACAAAGTAGATGTCCTAACTGACTTGCCAAAAATGTTGTTTGTTAACAAGAAATTTGTGGAGTGGTTGAAAAACGAGTTTTAATGACTCCAACCTAAGTGTATGTAAACTTCCGACTTCAACTGTATGTAATACGTCTATATCTGTGTAATGTATCTGGATCTATACAATGTATCTGTATCTATATATGTAATGTTTCTATATCTATTTAATGTGTCTGTATCTACGTAATGTGTCTATATCGATGTAATGTGTCTGTATCTACGTAATATGTCTATATCTACGTAATGTGTCTATATCTATGCAATGTGTCTTTATCTACGTAATGTGTCTATATCTATGCAATGTGTCTTTATCTACGTAATGTGTCTATATCTACGTAATATGTCTATATCTACGTAATGTGTCTGTATCTACGTAATGTGTCTATATCTACGTAATGTGTCTATATCAA
This sequence comes from Brachymystax lenok tsinlingensis, assembly GCA_030435695.1. Classification (NCBI taxonomy): domain Eukaryota; kingdom Metazoa; phylum Chordata; class Actinopteri; order Salmoniformes; family Salmonidae; genus Brachymystax; species Brachymystax lenok. The sequence continues at coordinate 29,579,701 of CM059790.1, forward strand.
TGCAATGTGTCTTCATCTACGTAATGTGTCTATATCTACGTAATGTGTCTATATCTATGCAATGTGTCTTTATCTACGTAATGTGTCTATATCTTTTGATAATGTGTCTGTATAATGTTGTAATGTTTTTGCACCTGGAATTTAGGAACCATAATGGAAATAAGTCTCTGACTTTTTTCTGATATCGCTGTCACGTTTTTAAATGTATGCATGTTTTTTTTTACTTGCAAATAAAATGTATCAATCCCTGTCTGAGCTGGGAGAAGGGCTGCAAACGCTGGCAGATGCGACAAAAGCTAATATGCGTAAACGTCCGTGCAGCTCGGTTGAGCTGCTGATTGTGACATGGCCACCCAAAGAACTGGGTAAGACTGGGGTTGGGGCTGGGGCTGGGGCTAGGGGGCTAGGGGCTAGAGGACAATGCTTGGCAGTGAAAGGGGACAGAATTGTTTTGACACCGTGATTCCAAGTCACCACTCACTGATACCATTTTTTGGAACCGTGGAACCCCTCCCTTGCTTTAAACGGATATGAGCAGCGCCTCATCCATATATCCCACCATCACTTGTCTGCCCCAAAGAGGGAGATTTGTGCCTGAACAGCTTGCTTCAAAATAAAAAGGGGTAAATATTTGTCACACACAAAACAATGAACAACAAAAAGAACCCATTCCAAATCTATATGGCCAAGCCAAATACAATTTGGTTTAAAAAGAAAATGGAGTTGTTGATGTCTGATAATATAATGATAAAATATGCCATTTAGCAGATGCTTTTTATGCAAAGTGACTTAGTCACGCGTGCATACATTTTACCTACGGGTGGTCCCAGGAGTCGAACCACCTCCCAGAGATTGCAAGCATTATACAGTCAGTCTAACCCAGCTCTACTGCCAGTATGTAGCAGTATTACATTATACAGTCTAACCCAGCTCTACTGCCAGTATGTAGCAGTATTACATTATACAGTCTAACCCAGCTCTACTGCCAGTATGTAGCAGTATTACATTATACAGTCTAACCCAGCTCTACTGCCAGTATGTAGCAGTATTACATTATACAGTCTAACCCAGCTCTACTGCCAGTATGTAGCAGTATTACATTATACAGTCTAACCCAGCTCTACTGCCAGTATGTAGCAGTATTACATTATACAGTTTGACCAAGCTCTACTGTAAGTATGTAGCAGTATTACATTATACAGTCTAACCAAGCTCTACTGCCGGTATGTAGCAGTATTACATTATACAGTCTAACCGAGCTCTACTCCCAGTATGTAGCAGTATTACATTATACAGTCTAACCAAGCTCTACTGCCAGTATGTAGCAGTATTACATTATACAGTTTAACCAAGCTCTACTGTAAGTATGTAGCAGTATTACATTATACAGTCTAACCAAGCTCTACTGCCGGTATGTAGCAGTATTACATTATACAGTCTAACCAAGCTCTACTCCCAGTATGTAGCAGTATTACATTATACAGTCTAACCCAGCTCTACTGCCAGTATGTAGCAGTATTACATTATACAGTCTAACCAAGCTCTACTGCCGGTATGTAGCAGTATTACATTATACAGTCTAACCAAGCTCTACTGCCGGTATGTAGCAGTATTACATTATACAGTCTAACCAAGCTCTACTGTAAGTACGTAGCAGTATTACATTATACCGAGGGTATTTAGCAATCCCCAGTCTCGGAGGAGGAGAGAGGAAAACAGAGGCTTATAAAACACCTAATTAAAGAAAGAGAGAAGAGGGAAGTTGTCTGCGTATGAAAGCTTTTTTTCTTCCGCACTAGCTGCATGGTTTTTCACGGCCATGTCTGGGAGCCTGCACTGTGTTTGCCGGCTGTTTTACTAGCTGTCAGCGTGGATTTGAAGCAAGGAGCCATCTAAGCATGCGTATGAGGGGATTCATTTGACCTCATTATACTGCAATAAAGAAGGAACCCGGTTTACTAAATATCACCACGCCGCCCGAACAGACGCACGCCACGTCAGATCATGCAGAGGAGTGTGCTAAAAAGATGATTCCAGAAACGTCTGGTAAAGAGAGAAAAAGAGGGAGAGAGAGGGAGAATGGGAAGAGGAGGGGGAGCGGGTGAACCCTTACTAGCCAGGAGGGATTCTGACAAGCGCAGGGAAAAAAACAGATACGTAAAGCCCCTGTTTAAGAGCAGAGCAAGTGAAGAAAAAAAGATTTATGCTTTTAATTAAAGGCAATTAAAGCATGCCTGTTGGGCTGGCCTATGGCGATTGTTCTCAGTAAAAAGGAGGCCGTGCTGGTGACAAGCATTTGAATCCACTAAGTCCTACCAGGGGAGCTGACACTGCAGGCATCAAACCCAAACTAAATCAATAAAAGAATCAAACTTTTATAAATTGCATTTTGACAAGTATCAGATAGCTGCTAAGCTTTGATGTTATGAATTCCTCTGAGGTGATGCAAACAATGAGAGGCGTACTTAGAGATCCAAACAATCAAAGGCTGATCCTCGTTAGCGTACGCTGTCAGATGCATCACTGCTATTAATTACTACAAATTAATGTGACTCTCTCCACTGATTGGGATGGTAATCACACTGCTACCCAGCACTGCGAACATATGGAACCCTGCCAGAAACGATAAGGAGCACAACCAACAGCGCTCTCTCTCCTCTCTAGCCTTTGTGCATGTTGTGTTTACAGGCCACATAATTAACTTGATGCGTTATTATAACCCTCCAGCCTCACACATACACAGCATGAACACACGCGCACGAGGCACACACACAGAGGCACACGCAGAAAAGAACACACATGCAGGAAATACACAACAACCATGTTTTTCATAATTTGCTACTTATGTGCTTAATGTATTTCTACATTTGATTGCCCAGTGACCCCCTGCATCAGTTCAGCACACATAACAAGCCTTCAAGGTTGATTGTAATTCATTGCTTTTCTAACCCCCTCAACACACAACTATTTTTAAGACAAAAAGGCAGCATGCTAAAGGTAAGCTGTTCAATATGCCATTAGACAAGAGAAGGTGTGACATTGTGTTACATTTGCGGGGGAGCAGAAACGAAGAATGTCTTTCAGACAGAAATAGGTGTCGCGCAGTGGCAGCTAAAATGTCCTGTCACTGCAATCACGCTTCAAATCTGTACATACATCATCAATGGGGAGAAATACCCACCACAAACAGGCATTCTAAATGAGACAGTAGATAGTCATTACAACCCCTCACTAGCCAAATTGTTTACCATGAGACTGATCCGCTCTGCCAGGACTGCTTACTTGCCCATTTTTTCATCCTTAATAGCGAAATATTTTGTGGCATTGTATGTTTGTGTCCCAAATGGTACCCCATCTCCTATATAGTGCACTACTTTTGACCAGGGCCCTATGGGCTCTATATAGGGAATAGGGTGCCATTTGGGATGTACATTATACTTTGTGTAACACAGTGAGGGGAGAGACTGGATCTGAAACCATCCTAATTTGTTCAGTTCTTTATTTATAATTAATTCCTCTTCAATGCATCTTATCTCAGAATGCTGTGCAAATTGTATCAGTATATTTCTGTTAACACACATATTTTTAGATGTTTTCCCTACAAGACACTGCAATGACTTTAAGGGAAATTAATATTACAAAAATTTGGCAATTTATTATATCACTAACTAAATAAGACACACTGTGGACAAAAAAAAACAGCTCAATGGACATTCTCCATTGAAACGGCTTTTTAGTCCAGGACTAGGCTTAATTTGTGTTTGGGAAACTGCCCCTCTAAGTAAATGAATCCCTAGTGCGTAGCGAGAGCCGAGAGGAGAGCATCTTTACTCTTTATTGGCAGGTGAGTGTTGTCTCTGCCACAGAGCACCAGCTGGCCTGCCTAGGTTTGCCCTTGTTGACGATACTTAAAAGTCTACATGATCTCATTCCCTTGATACATTTGTCTCAGACTCCACCTGGATTTGGCGACCCCTGACCCCTGTAGAACAGAACACCCCTGAGGATCCTCATACTGACCCCACCGTGGCCTGGAGGGGGTGTGTGTTGTCTATTAAAATTAAAGTTTCTGTGTGTGTGTGTGTGTGTGTGTGTGTGTGTGTGTGTGTGTGTGTGTGTGTGTGTGTGTGTGTGTGTGTGCGTGTGTGTGTGTGTGTGTGTGCGTGTGTGTGTGCGTGTGGCTCAAAGGCCCATGTTCTGCTCTATTCCATGGGAGAAGACTAGTGGTTTTACTGGATAAAAATACCCTGTTGAGGATCCTAGTGGCTGAATAGAGCCCTACTGCTGCTTCCATGTGGTCTCTCTCTGATTTCTGGATAAAACATAATTTATCATCTAGCAAGCGCCACTTTCAGATTATTTCCTATGCAATTCTCCCCCTCTGATGTCAAGTTAAAAGCCAGCTCAGATACCCTTTAAAGAAATCTGCTCCACGGATTTTTGGTGCATAATATGTTTAAAATTCCGCTTCACTGTTGGATCTTTAATTTGGGCAATAAAAATGTAAGTTTGCACCTTTCTGAAGAAACGTGTTGAAGGAATAAAGAGATTATATTACAGCACATGTATTATTTATTATCATCATTAATAAAGTTATATTTAAAATATGATGGAATAGAAGAGCACTGTAACTGGAAGGTGTGATGTTCTGTAGACTACCTGCATTTATTAGGAAAAGGTAGGAAACTATATCACCAAACTATTCATTCACAGTACAGAAATGACAATAACTTAACACATTTACAAGTAACCTCTGTTTTATAATGCTTAACATGTATATGCATTTAGAGCTCATTATGGTAATGTGATATTTTGGTTGGATGGTTGGAGGCAGGACTAAAGCTGAAACCTGTTTAACAATGGTAATGCCCTGCCTTTGAAAATGAAGCATGTATTTATAGATTTTTCCTTCTTAAATCTTTAACCTCCTTAAATTCACTGGACTGTCGTGGTTCAGGGTAATTTTTCAGTATGAAACGGACTGTAGGTATGGACCAGATAATCTGGGAGGCTACTGTTAATGTTGTGTTTATACTGCATATTCAACCTCTAAGAATCTCTCACAATGGTTTTCTATTTTTTGCCTACAACTTAAATGTCACATTTCACAGATGTAGCTAGTCTTAGTGATGAGGGATGGGCTGGAGTAAAAAAATAATTTTAAGTGAGAAAGGGGGGAAAAGGAGAAAGGAGGGGGGAAGACTATAAATAAAACCTACTACAAGTGAGATCTTCTCGTATCTGAGGAACAGATTAATGCCTCGCCGGTACTTCAGTGTATCAGGACAAGGTTGTATCCCAAATGGTACCCTATTCCCTATAAAGTGCACTAATTTTAACCAGGGCCCATTGGGCTCTCTTCAAAAGTAGTGCACTATATAGGGAATAGGGTGCAATTTGGGATGCACAGGGATTACTGTGGCAACAGCTGGGGCCTGTGAGTCCCCTGACTGAGAAGAATTACAAGTATTATCACCTAGATCATTAAAGCAGGCCTTCATAGACATGGAATGGCTTCAATCAATTCATCCCCAGATAACACCCAGACAGCTGGACCCCCTGCCTGAGAACTTGACTTAATTGGCCAATAAGTGGTGGGAAGGATGCATGCTATTTGATCAAATTACAGAGCCCAGCTAGGAGAAGGGATTACTGTATTTTGGAGGAGGAAGGAGGGGAATAACGAGGGAAGAGGGAGGGATGGAGGAGGTGTTTGTATGTAAGGAAAGAGGAAGGGAAGTGGATAGGGAGGGAGGATGGAGGCATATGTATTTATACTGCAGGTCAGAGCTACAGTGAGAAGGAGAGGAGGGGCCCCAGCCTGAAGCCTGCAGCCTGTCCATGGCTAAATATGAGACCAGTGAAAAATGGTGGCCCACTTGGCACAGAGGAGAGAGATAAAGATAGGGAGGGAGGGAGGGAGGGAGGGAGGGAGGGAGGGAAAGTGGTATCCAGGTCATCTTTTAGCTTGGGGGAGATACAACCATTCATCACGCACTCGTTTCCGTCTGGACATCGTTGTCGGAAACTAAGGCTACATCCCAAATGGCACCCTATTCCCTATATAATGCATTACTTTTGACCAGGGCCCATTAAAAAGTAATATTGCACTATGTAGGGAATATGGTGCCATTTGTGACGTACACCAACAACTTCCTCCTCATGTTCTTTAGTTCTTCTTCATTATGCTACATATTGATGGCGTTACAGAGAAAAGGAGAACAAAATACAGTATACTATGTACATGTGTATATCCAACCCACTACCCCATCCATCCTGGAGAGAGGTGCTCCAATGGAGAGAGGTGCTCCAATGTCTGCAAGGGACAAGAGGGGGTGTTGGATGTCTGCAAGGACTTACATTGTATTGTACATTACTTATGTAATTCATATGTTACTCATATGGTAAATTGTATTGAATATTTGATTCAAGTTATAATTGATATTTTTACTCTCTAGTTATATGTAATTAAAGTTAATGTAGTTGGCATTGTTGTTGTAAGTAACAATAAACACAATCAACAAAAACCTATCTTCCTTTGAGCGTATAAAAACCAGCCACACAAATGAGAAACCGGTTTTCTCAGCGGCTGCTCAGCTAATGAGAATTTGAATTAGTTAAAGTGCCAAAGCTCCTCTGAAATCACCTCTCTGCAATATTTATGGGTAAAATAGCTTCTTCGCTGAGAGGCATTTCCATTATCATTATTCCTAAGCTTAGCAGACGTATGCTGGCTAATTTAGTTGGAGCCCAACTGGTTTACACATTTCAGGAGATGGGAAGGAATGTTCTTTAACAGGACCTAACAATGTAGAAACTTTAATCACATGTGGGCGCCTGGGATGGAGACAGGAGGTGGAGAAGACTGAATATGAGTTGCTATGTGATCCATGTTTACTGAAGAGGCATTTAAGAATGTACAAATCTATATTAGTTAGATCGAGGGGAGCGAGGGTAGTGTGTGTGTGGAGGGGGAGGAAGGGTGTGTGCGTGTTTGTGTGAGTGTTTGTGTGAGTGTTTGTGTGAGTGCTTGTGTGTATGTGTTTATGTGTGTGTGTGTGTGTGTGTGTGTGTGTGTGTGTGTGTGTGTGTGTGTGTGTGTGTGTGTGTGTGTGTGTGTGTGTGTGTGTGTGTGTGTGTGTGTGTGTGTGTGTGTGTGTGTGTGTGTGTGAGTGCGTATGTGTGTATAAGAACGCATGTGTGTGTGTGTCCTCAACCAATCTCACAAGATAATTCCTTACCGGAGAGCATATTTGTCATAGCTGATAAAGTCTCCTGCACATTAATTCTGGTTTTGCAGAGCAGAGAAACCCACCTGCAAGGGGAGATTAGAGTACAGCGGAGCAGAGTTGTAAGTTCTGTAATGCTGGCAAAATGAACAGGCCTCCAGGGGGCTATGCAACGTGCAAGCTAGCAATTGTACAGAATTACACTCTCTGATTACGTCCCAAATTAAACCATATTCCCTACATATTTTACTACTTTTGACCAGGCCCATAGGGCTCTGGTCAAAAGTATTGCACGTGCGCTACGAAGGGAATAGGGTGCCATTTGGGACGCAGTCTCTCTCTCTCCTCTGCAATCCGCCTCAGCCGCTCCAGCTATTCATAATATGATTAACATAAAGGCAATTAAATGAGTTTTTAACCCTGGACCTCATAGTTATTAATGAAGATAGGATGGAGGATGGAGCTAAACACACCAGACCACAGATGAAGCTGGTAGATAATAATCAGACTGAATCAGGGACTCAAACAGGTTGAAATAGTAAACCTGAAACGGGTAATTATTATTGTTATGGGATGTAGAGCACCCTATTTCCTATATAGTGCATTATATTTGACCAGAACATTATGGGCCCAGGTCAAAAGTAGTGCGCTACATAGGGAATATGTTGCCATTTGGGACGCATACACTGTCACTGCCTGGGCAAGGTGGTGGTGACCGTACAGTACCACCTCCCAGCACCTGCCGTCCTCTAACCCAAATAACGTGGTCTTTTCCTTAAACTACCAACTGACACGGTGGTTATTAGTGTTTCAAACACCTCCACCTCTGAGAATGATCAGGAAGAAACATTGGATCTAATTGTGGTATTTTGCAAGAGATGGGGAGGATGGGGGAAAATCCAGGTATTATATTTAGTAATTTTCTCTCTTTATGGCCTGAATTAAGTCAAGAGATGGCCAATACGAATAGCTTTTATGTACATTCAACACAATTCTATAGTCTGCCTTAAATCATTGAGTATTGGCCACAATTTGTATTCACATTTAATGGAGAGAATTTTTCATTTTTGCTTTATATGGACATCCATTATTGGGTTAGAAAAATACAGGAGAAGAAGGCCGGACCATTTTAAAAATGTATTTGACCTTTATTTAACTAGGCAAGTCAGTTAAGAACAAATTCTTATTTACAATGACTGCCTACCCCGGCAAAACTCAGATGACACTGGGCCAATTGTGCGCTGCCCTATGTCAAAGTCACCATTATTAGTCAGTTGTACAACCAAATGCCTTCAACTGAAATGTGTCTTCCGCATTTAACCCAACCCCTCTGAATCCGAGAGGTGCGGGGGGCTGCCTTTAATCAACATCCACGTCTTCGGTGCCCGGGGAACAGTGGGTTAACTGCCTTGTTCAGGGGCAGAATGACAGATTTTTACCTTGTCAGCTCAAGGATTCAAACTTGCAACCCTCTGGTTACAAGTCCAACGCTCTAACCACTAGGCTACCTGCTGCCCTGGGACTCCCAATCATGGCCGGATGTGATACCCCCTGCATTCGAACCAGGGACTGTAGTGTCACCTCTTGCACTGAGATGCAGTGCCTTAGACCGCCGTGCCACTCAGGAGCCCACTTAAACAAACAAAGCTAATCATCCTGACATTACCTTTTCTTCCTCTGTCTTTTTCATGATGTTACAGCATGTGTTTAAACACGCAGTTGACATTAGTTAATTTTTAATTAAATATGAGACAGACAAACAACATAACTAACACTATGAAGGAGTGAGTCCCCTATGAGGGCTCTAAACAAACCTGAGGTCTGAGGTTACCAGACACACACACATGTACCAGCACAGCAGCTTGGCGTGTGTGTGTGTGTCTGTGCATGGGTGTGTGTTTGGAGTAGCAAGTTTTCCCAGGAGCTCTGTCCCCAGTGAAACTACAGCTTGGCTAATGAGCTGTTTGCAGACCTAGGTACACAGTGACAATGACCTCTGACCTGCTCCAACACTGTCTAGGGAACACAGACAGACATAGGAGGGGACGAAGGAGGAACAAAGTGGTGGTGAGGAGGAGGCAGGAGGTTGTTGTTTTGTTACTGAGTACAGTGGTGGTGTCTTATTGGTCTGACGTGTGTTGTTTGTTGCAACGCGAATGTGTGCGATTATCACAACACACTTCTTAAAACGTTGTGAATCTGATAGTGTAGCATGTCTTCTGACCTCAATGGGACAAACTTCTAAAATAAAGTAAAAGATCCTTATCTTGTACATAGTGTTGATATGCTAATTTGCTGCATTTAGTTTGACTAGATTTGAGAGATAATGCAAGGAGGTGGACACTGAAGAGCAAAATTAAGCCTGTGTCTTATCTGATGGTTCTCCCTCTCACATCTCTATGTGTGGCTTTGAAATTGAAAAACTTGAAGTGTGACATTTCACAGTTTCCCGGACCGCTAACTAAGCTGTCAAATGGGTAAATTGTCTCAGCTCCGTCTCGTCCAACAAACAATCTGCAAATGAGCTTCGAGCAATTTAATGTGATTACGCAGCCAAATAGACTTGTTTTTTTTAACAGCCTGTCTTTGACAATGTGAAGAAAAAAACTATTATCCCTCAATGTCCTCACCTCACTACTTTGTTCTAAGGATTATTTTTGAATCTGTATGTTGAGTATTGCTTGGCTATTGCATTAAAAAGACACGGGTCAAAAAGCTAAAAGTGATATCTTCATTATGGCTGTCTACAATCACAAAAGAGATTGGAGGGGGGAGGAGTAGTCAAAGAGAAACGTTGACTGTGTGTGTGTGTGTGTGTGTGTGTGTGTGTGTGTGTGTGTGTGTGTGTGTGTGTGTGTGTGTGTGTGGCATTGACAAGTGGCTAAATCTGTCTGGATGAAGGTCAACAGTAGTGAAGAGTTTCTCTGACCCTATGACCTCAGAGGTCCAGTTTGACATCTCCGTCTACAGCCTTCTGTGTCCATGACAAAGGCACCAGTGACAGAAAGAAAGGGAAAGAAAGAGAAGGATACTATTTCACACAAGATAAAGGATATATGCTAGAGCAACGTTCCTCTACTGGTGGCCCGCAGATGATTTTATTCAAATTGTTTAATTGCAACCATTTGTCAATAATCTAATTAGAATACTCTGTTACGTCAAAGTGGATGAAAAATTCTATTATTTTTTTTAAAGATGAATAAATAAAAAAATTGGCCCCATCGTTCAGGCAAGCCTAAATTAGTTCAGGAGTAAAATGTGGCTTAAGAAATCACAAAATAAGTTACATGGACTCACTCTACGTGAAATAATAGTTGACATGATTTTTAAATGACTAACCCTTCCTCTGTCCACCATACATACAACATTGGTAAGGTCCCTCTGTCAAAATTTTAATTTTAATTTCAACTACAAAGACCAGGGAGCTTTTCAAAGGCCTTATAAAGAACGGCACCTATTGGTAGACGGGTAACAATGACAAATCAGACATTGAATATCTCTTTAACAGACTTGCCTAGTTAAGTAAAGATAAAAAAATATTTAAAAAATTATTTAAAAACAGTGAAAGAATACCATGCTATTGTTTGAGGAGAGTACACAGTTTTGAACATGAAAAGTTATTAATAAACAAATTAGGCAGATTTGGTCTTGATACAACATTTTGAACAGAAATGCAACAGTTCCATTCAGACTAAAACTAGTGGCCAAAATCTAAATTGCAGGTTGTCTGGAATAATACATTATGGCCTTTCTCTTGCATTTCAAAGATGATGGTACAAAGAAAATACCAAAAAACACACATTTTTTTTCTTTGTATTATCTTTTACCAGATCTAATGTGTTATATTCTCCTACATTCCTTTCACATTTCCACAAACTTTAAAGTGTTTCCTTTCAAATGGTACCAAGAAAATGCATATCCTTGCTTCAGGGCCTGAGCTACAGGCAGTTAGATTTGGGTATGTCATTTTAGTCGATTCTTATTAAAATTAAGCATGGCCAAGTTAATAATTATGCTGTGGATTATGTATTAAACCACCCAGACAAATCAAAGATACAGCCGTCCTTCTGAACTGAGCTGCAGAACAGGAATAAAACAGCTCAGGATTGTTACCATAAGGCCATTTGTGATTTTAAAACAGTTACAGAGTTCAATGGCTGTGATGGGAGAAAACTGAGAATGGTTCAACAACATTGTAGTGACTCTACAATAATAATGACTTAAATGACAGAGTGAAAAGAAGAATACAAATATACAGAATACAAGGCACACTAAATTCATACCGCCGCAAAGGACTACATTTTTGGACTAAATGCAAAGCTTTATGTTTAGGGAAAATCCAACAGAACATATCACATCGCCTCCTTATTTTCAAGCATGGTGGTGTCTGCGTCATGGTATGGGTTTACTTGACATCGGTAAATACTGGGGAGTATTTCAGGATAAAAAGAAACGGGATGGAGCTAAGCACAGGCAAAATCCTAGAGAAAAACCCTTCAGTCTGCTTTACAACAGACACTAGGAGAGGAGTTCACCTTTCAGCAGGACAATAACCTACAACACAAGGACAAATCTACACTGGAGTTGTTACCAAGAAGACAGTGCATGTTCCTGAGTGGACAAGTTACAGTTTTTACTTCAATCTGCTTGAAAATCTATGGCAGGACATTAAATATTTCTGTCAAGCCATAATCCCCAACATCTTTACAGAGCTTGAAGAATTATGAAAAGCATAAAGGGCTAATATTGCACAATCCAGGTGTGTAAAGCTAACCCAAGATGACTCACAGCTGTAATCGCTACCAAAGGTGTTTCTAACATCGACTCATGGAGCTGAATACTTATGCAGCAACTATATTTTAGTTGTTTAATTTCTATTAATATACTAACAAAATAAAACATTACAGAGGATTTAGGAACACCCCCTTTTGCCCTCAGAACAGCCTCAATTATTCTGGGCATGGACTCTACAAGGTGTCCACAGGGATGCTGTCGCATGTTTACTTCAATGCTTCCCACACTTGTGTCAAGTTGGATGGATGTCCTTTGGGTGGTGGATCATTCTTGGTACACATGGGAAACTGTTGAGCGTAAAAAACCTAGCAATGTTGCAGTTCTTGAGACACTCAAACCACCTACACTCTTAGAAAAAAAGTGCTATATAGAACCTTAAAGGGTTCTTCGGCTGTCCTCAAAGGAAAACCCTTTTTGGTTGCAGGTAGAACCCTTTTGGCTCCAAGTAGAACCCTTTTACATTGAACCCAAAACGGTTCTACTTAGAACCAAAAAGGGTTCTTCCAATAATGGTTCTCCTATGGGGACAGCCAAATAACCCTTTTGGAACCCTTTTTTCTAAGAGTGTACTACCATACCCTGTTCAAAGGCACTTAAATATTTTGTCTTGCCCATTCACCCTTTGAATGGCACACATACACAATCCATGTCTCAATTGTCTCAAGGCTTAAAAATCCTTCTTTCTGGATTTAACAAGTTACATCAGTAAGGGATCATAGCTTTCACCTGGATTCAACTGGTCAGTACATGTAATGGAAGGCATGTGTTCCTAATGTTTTGTACACTCAGTGTACTTCTGTATTAACCTCTGCAATAACCTCGGTATCTCTAACAAGTAAGATCTTCACCATGCCATGTGTACCTTGAAGTGCTGCTGAGTGCTGCTGAGTAACTGTGATGCTAATATGAGGAGGTCTCCTCTAATGGTAACACTTTCGTTCTCGGTGTTCTATTTCACCAGGGTTGTGTTCATTAGGTGCATGTAGCAAAACATTTTGTAACGGGAAAAAAAAACATAATTTTCTTATTGGACAAAACTGTTTTATCCCCGTTTCATGTATTGCCTTTAATTAGGTAAGTAATTGAGAACACATTCTCTTTAATAACTATTCAGATTTGTAGCGTTTTCTTCTATTTTGTGCCCACTGAACACGACCCAGGACCCATTTCCATTTGGGTTGGGGGCTCCCGTGGCTCCCGAAGCTCCCATGGCTGTTGGTTGGGCTCCTGATGATTAATGGTGACCATGTTAAAACATGTACATCTCAGACGTCTTTACACAGATGTGGAAGGCAATTTCAGGCGAGGGGCCATCTCTGGAGAAGCACTTATCTCAGGCCCTGAGCTCAGCATTTGGGATGGAGGGGGCATTCTGAGAGAGGGGGGCCTGGTGGGGAGGTAGGGAGTACTCTGACCCACACAGGCAAGGCCCCATAGGCCCCAGACCCAGCCTGGGCCAACCCAGCCCCAGCCCCCAGCCTGCACAGCAGTGACATTATGATATTTAAAGACTGGGACTGGGACTCTCAAGACACTGGGCTCACTACACTAGTTGCGTGCCAGGCTACCGGTCTGTTTTGGGGCAGCATTTCAATAGCTGCAGTGAGCTAGCTACATGCTAGGCTACCTGTCTGTTTCTGGGCAGTGTTTCAGCTAGCCAACCCTGGCCACTGACCAATCCAGGGTCTAAGGAGCTAAGAGAATCGCCACGGCGACTGTGTTTACACAGTGGGGTCTACATGGCAGCGCTCTGCATGAGAGAACAGGCCAGCATCAATCACTCCGCCACCACCATCCTGCCAGCAGCAGTAATCAACCACCAGTGTGCCACCACGCAGCCACCAGTACAGGACCGACCAATGCTCAGACTGATTGCCAGCCTAGACCTTTACATCATAAGCCCACAATCCACACCCTCCCTCACTCTTTCCCCACTGGTGGTCGTCAAGCTGACCAATGAGCCTTGGCAAACCGCCGCTGAAATGTTGAAGTGTCTTGGCCAACCTAACCGAGTATCAGAGAGGAGGAGAGACGAGAGACCATCACCGGGAGTCACGCAAACACCAACCAACCACACAACTTAACACTACTAGCCTAAGGCGTTGGTGCTGAATGTGTAGAGAAACTGGAACAAAAGAGCGCAGCCCTGGCTGTCCTAACGGGAAAGGTCAATCTGGGAGCATGTGATTGACTTAATTGAAATCAACATCCATGATGGTACAAGTGATTGCACTTGGCAAGGAGCCTCACGCCAACATCCGGCTCTCTGCGCTCAGCTGCAGCCTGCCTGCCCTCAGCTATGGGCTGTACTTGTTCGGTCTGCCAGCGGTCAGAGAGCAGAGCATGCTGGAAGGACAGAGCGCAGCCTACATGCGTGTCATGATATCATACAAATAAATCATACAAAGAAAGTTATTATTATTATTTTATAAAGCTGATGGGTTTAGAGATGAGGATGGGCGAAGAGAAACTCAAAGTTGCGTCTCAAATTCCCCCTATAGCGCACTACTTTGACCAGAGACAATATAAGGAATAGGGTACCATTTGGAACGCAGCCTCTCTATAGCGGCATGGATGCCCTGTGTGACCTGCATCATTACTCCTTTACAAGGACATTGAGGATCTTGAATGGGGGGAGCCCTCAGTGTACTGAACCACACCCCCCAGCCTTGTAGGGACTGAGAGGATGGGTGATGGGTCTACTTTAACGAGTGGTAGATAAGGGCTGGCTTCTACCTCCTCCCACCACACACACACACCACCCCCCACCCCGAGCACTAATTAGCCAAGGAACTGACCACCCAATTACTCACGGTTCAGTCAACATTCAGAGGTTAAAAGGGACCCAGCTGCATGACACACATAGAAAACTATCTAAATATTATACAAATTAGCTTTGTACCACGGGTGTCACACATACAGTCAGTAAGTACAAACATACAGTATCGCACTGTACTCACAAATATCACAAAGACTGATGTACTGTAAGTGGAGCGAACACATCAACGGGGTGCATTTTGACAATATTGAAGCTCCAGTACTGTAATGTTAGACCTGTCTGAGACAATTGAATGTTAAACAGCCAAGACATTTGCAATGCATATAGCTTCCTCATTTCCAGACTGGTATTACTCTTTAATCTAAATCTGGGATTAAATTCTACATTAATTACACAACATGACTCATTTGCCAGCAGCAGCCTCCTGGTGAGATTATTTTACTGTTATATAGAATAATGTAATAATATAACATGATTATAACAAGCAACAATTATTTCCAGAATCTTCATGCATAACACACCTTAAATCCATTTGACATCTTAGACAAAACATTCCTCCAGACATGACTTTAGTGCATCATGAAATAAATACATATTTAAAAAATAATTACCGGTATGTCTTTTTCCATAAGCAATATTACGGAATATACAAGCAGAGATGAGCTTTAATGATGATGTTTTTTATACTGCTTTTATACTGCTTTTTACTATATCCCTTTGCCATCCACCTTACATACAACCATGGGAGTCATGAGCAGAAGCCTGTGGTGTAGATGTAATTACATATAAAACCCTGTGAGTTATACCTCCATCCCAATTAGCACAGGGCTGCTTAAGAGACCAGAAGGTTGTGTTCCCAGGTGGGCCTGTGCTGTGTATCCAAGGTTCTTAACCTGAATTACCACCATAAACATCCATATGGAACATGCAGGCAGCTGCCAAAATGGAACCATATTCCCTATATCGTGCACTACTTTTGAGCAGGGCCCATAGTGCTCAGGTCAAAATGTGTGCACTATATAGTGAATAGGGTCTAATTTGGCATGCAGACACAGATCTGGGACCAACAGAGGTGGCAAACTCTTCATATGGCTTTAATTGCACTTCATATGGGCTTTAATGGGTTTAATTGAAGGCCAACATATCTAGTATATGCTTTTTTTGTAGCATAAGAAAAGTATCTGCAGATTTTTGACATAAGGAAAGTTTCACAGTTTTCAACAAAAATAATACCAGTAAAACTAGTTGTACATGTAGTAGTACATGTAGTAGTATCAATGAGTATGGTTACACAGAAAAATAAAATTGTTCGGTTAAAACGTTTACATGCTTTGCAAGAATAACAATTTCCCTAATAATCGTATTTACATGGGCTAGCGCCCCACTGCTCCCTAAGTAGTTTTAACTTCTTAGGGAGAGGCAGCTGAGGTGTCGGTTTTGGAGAGTCTGGCGTGCCCAAAGTAAAAGGCCTGCCACTCAGGCCCAGAAACTAGGATATGCACATAATTAGTACTATTGGATATGAAACAGTCTGAAGTTTCTAAAACAGTTAAAATGTTGTCTGTGAGTATAACAGAATTGATAATCGTATTTACATGGGCTAGCGCCATGGGCTAGCGCTATTATATTTATGGAAATAATAAATTACTTTTTCTTACAAAAGAACCATTGGATGTCTTCGTTGGACACTTGGGAAGCCCTCAGCAGAAGTTCTTCGAAGGGTAAGGGATTTTATGCGTTTTATGAGACCCGCGTTGGTTATGGATTTATGCTAATGCTTAAAATATGAGAGGGGCTATTTGATGACTATGCAACACTTGTATACTGATGCATTTTTAATAATTTTACCCCCCGTGCTCAGGGCTAGGTTTGCATTTCTCCTGGAAAGGGCGTCCGCATTGCCGTGCTGGGCCCCCGAACTGGAGATGACAGAGAAAGAGAATCGTTGCAACGACAGGAACCAGCAGGTGACGTGGTCATTTGCGTCCTTACCTCTTGCCATCCACACAAGGGGGGCATGTTCAGTGATCAGGGTGAACTTCCTCCCGAGGAGGTAATACTTTGGGTGTCCAGCGCCCACTTCAAGGCGAGGCACTCTTTCTTGACAATCAGGTACATCTTCTCCCCCTTTTTTTGTGATAAGTCCGGGATGACGAGTACCGGGTGCGAACAAAACGCACAGAAATAACTTATTTAAATAAGTATTCAGACTCTTTGCTATGAGACTTGAAATTCAGCTCAGGTGCATCCTGTTTCCATTGATCATCCTTGAGATGTTTCTACAACTTGATTGGAGTCCACCTGTGGTGTTTTTCAATTAGAGGGACTGGGAGACTAGTCAGGATTGAAGGAAAGATGAACGGAGCAAAGTACAGAGAGATCCTTGATGAGAACCTCAGGACCTCAGACTGGGGCGAATAACAAGATTGCACCGACAGAGAGTGCTGCCTCACTTCTAGTCCTTAGGAAACTTTGCAGTATTTAGTTTTTTTATGTATTATTTCTTACATTGTTTGCCCAGAAAATGTTGTGTTATTAGATACATCCGGGAAGAACAATTGAATATCAGAGCAACGTCAATTCACCAGCACTATGACCAGGAATACGACTTTCCAAAAGCAGATCCTTTGTCCGCACCACCCAGGGCATTTGAACTGATTCCAGAGGCCGACCCAAAACAACGACGCCGGAGAAGAGGGAGACGGAGCGTTCTTCTGGTCAGACTTCGGAAGCGCTAATGTCCAGTCCCTAGATAAAATCCTCTTACGGATCATTGGAGCGCTAGCGCCCCATTCCCGACACTACCCGGGTAAATGTAAGGCGCCAAGTTCAAAATCCAAAAGTTGAATTATAAAACATTCATCAATATACAAGTGTTGCATAGTCTTCAAAAGCTTAGACTCTTGGCAATATCACAGCGTTGTCAGATTTCAAAAAGGCTTTACGGCGAAAGCACAACATTTGATTGTTTGAGGACAGTACCTCACATATGTTCTGCATTAGCATAAAATCATAACCAGCGCGGGTCTCACAAAACACATAAAAGAGCTAAAATAAATCGCTTACCTTTTGATGATCTTCTGCTGAGGGCAAGCCGAAGTGTCCAAGCAAGACAATCCATGTTTCTTTTGTTAGAAAAAGTCATTGTTTATATCCATAAATCTCCGTTTGGTTGGTGCGTTATGTTCAGAAAATCCACCGTCCACTTGCCCGTTTTACAGGGAAGAGAAAGCGTTCAAATTATACCTATCAACTTTGCCCAAACATAATTTATAATGTATCCTTAGGTATACTTTTATGTATATTAACGATTATATTTCACACGGATAATATCCTAAATGATAGAAAAGGGAAATACAGAAGAACGCACACACGGTCTCGTGCACAAAAAACTAAAGTGACTTCCTCTATCCACTTACAAATTCTTCTTCTGTTCGGTTGTCTTCCATGATAAAGGCATGAAAACTTTGTTAAAGACTGTTGACATCTAGTGGAAGCCATAGGTCCTGCAATCTGGGTCCTATTTTACTGAGAATCCCATAGACAGCCATTGAAAGTGAAGGCATGTCACAACAACAAAACTTTACTTTGGGCACGCCAGACTCTCCAAACTTCCGAATACCTCCCCGGTGCCTGTAGAGGATAACATGGTCAACGAAATTATTTATTGTAGCTGAGGATATTAACAAAGCAAATTTGAGAACAAGGCTACCTAAATTCTATCAGCGTACTGACTGTAGCACTCATGCTGAAAAAACACTGGATCCCTATTACTCTAACTTCCGCTATGCATACAAGGCCCTCCTCCGCCCTCCTTTTGGCATATCTGACCACGACTCAATTTTGCTCCTCCCTTCCTATAGGCAGACACTCAAACAGGAAGTACCCGTGCTAAGGACTATTCAACGCTGGTCTGACCAATCGGAATCCATGCTTCAAGATTGTTTTGATCACACAGACTAGGATATGTTCCTGGTAGCCTCAGAGAATAATATCGACGTATACGCTGATTCGGTGAGTGAGTTTATAAGGAAGTGTATAGGAGATGTTGTACCCACTGTGACTATTAAAACCTAACCTAACCAGAAATAGATGGATAGATAGCGACATTCACGCAAAACTGAAAGCGCGAACCACCGCATTTAATCATGGAAAGGTAACTGGGAATATGGGTGAATACAAACAGTGTAGTTATTCCCTCCGCAAGGCAATCAAACAAGCAAAATGTCAGTATAGAGACAAAGTGGAGTCGCAATTCAACGGCTCAGACACGAGACATATGTGGCAGGGTCTACAGACAATCACGGACTATAAAAGGAAAACCTGCCACGTTATGGACACCGACATCTTGCTACCAGACAAACTAACTTCTTTGCCCGCTTTGAGGATAACACAGTGCCACCGACATGGCCCGCTACCAAGGACTGTGGGCTCTCCTTCTCCATGGCTGACGTGAGTAAGACATTTAAACGTGTTAACCTTCGCAAGGCTGCCGGCCCCGACGTCATCCCCAGCCACATCCTCAGAGAATGCGCAGACCAGCTTGATGGTGTCTTTACGGACATATTCAATCTCTATCCTATCCCAGTGTGCTGTCCCCACATGCTTCAAGATGGCCACCATTGGTCCTGTACCCAAGAATGCAAAGGTAACTGTACTAAATGACTATCGCGCCGTAGCACTCATTTCTGTCATCATGAAGTGCTTTGAGAGTGCACCTCCACCTCCATCTTCAATTTGCATACCGCCCCAATAGGTCAACAGACAATGCAATCACCATCACACTGCACACTGCCCTATCCCATCTGGACAAGAGGAATACCTATGTAAGAATGCTGTTCATTGACTATAGCTCAGCATTCAACACCATAGTACCCTCCAAGCTCATCATTAAGCCTGAGGCCCTGGGTCTCAACCCCACCCTGTGCAATTGGGTCCTGGACTTCCTGATGGGTCGCCCCCAGCTGGTGAAGGTAAGAAACAACATCTTCACTACGTTGATCCTCAACACTGGGACACCACAAGGGTCTGTACTCCCTGTTCACCCATGACTGCATGGCCAGGCAAACCTCCAACTCAATTATTACGTTTGCAGACGACAAAACAGTAGTAGGCTTGATTACCAATGACAAAACAGGGAGGAGGTGAGGGCTCTCAGAGTGTGGTGTCAGGAAAATAACCTCTCACTCAACAACAACAAAACAAAGGAGATGATCGAGGACATCAGGAAACATCAGAGGAAGCACCCCTATCCACAACGACGGGACAGCAGTAGAGAAGGTGGAAAGTTTTAAGTTCTTCAGCGTACACATCATGGACAAACTGAAATGGTCCACCCATGGTGAAGAAGGTGCAAAAGAACCTCTTCAACCTCATGAGGCTGAAGAAATTTGGCTTTTCACCTAAACCCTCACAAACTTTTACAGATGCACAATTAAGAGCATCCATTCTGCACAACGCATCACCAGGGACAAACTACCTGCCCTCCAGGACACCTACAGCACCCAATGTAACAGGAAGGCCAAAAAGATAATCTAGGACAACAACCACCTGAGCCACTGCCTGTTCACCCCGCAACCATCCAGAAGGCGAGGTCAGTACAGGTGCATCAAAGCTGGGACCGAGAGACTGAAAAATAGCTTCTATCTCAAGGCCATCACACTGTTAAACAGCCATCAATAGCACAGAGAGACTACTTCCTACATACAGACTTGAAATTATTGGCCACTTTAATAAATGGAACACTAGTCACATTAATAATGCCACTTTAATTATGTTAACATATCTTGCATTACTCATCTCATGTACTATATACTGTATTCTATACTATCCTATTGCATCTTAGCCTATGCCGCTCTGTCTTTGCTCATCCATATATTTATATTTATATATTCTTATTCCATTCCATTACTTAGATTTATGTGTATTGGGTAATTGTTGTGGAATTGTGAGATATTACTTGTTAGATATTGCTGCACTGTCGGAATTAGAAGCACAAATGTTTCGCTACAGTCACAATAACATCTGCTAACCATGTGTATGTGACCAATAAAACGTTATTTGATTTGACGTTCATCTTACAACAGGATAACGACCCTAAGCACACAGCCAAGACAATGCAGAAGTTGCTTCGGGACAAGTCTCTGAATCTCCTTGAGTGGCCCAGCCAGAGCCCGGACTTGAACCCGTTCTATCATCTCTGGAGAGATCTGAAAATAGCGCTGTGCAGCGACACTCCCCATCCAACCTGACAGAGCTTGAGAGGATCTGCAGGGAATGGGAGAAACTCCCCAAATACAGGTGTGCCAAGCTTGTAGCATCATACCCAAGAAGACTTGAAGATGTAATCACTGCCAAAGGTGCTTCAACAAAGTACTGAGTTAAGGGTCTGAATACTTTTTTAAGTTTTAAAACTCTAAAAACTTGTTTCTGCTTTGTCATTATGTGATATTGTGTGTAGATTGAAGAGGGGGAAAAAACAATTTCATTCATTTTAAAACAAGGCTGTAATGTAACAAAATATGTAACAAGTCAAGGGGTATGAATACTTTCCGAATGCATTGTACCTTTTCTGGTTTTAGTATGTATATTACAAGTAGCTGTAGTAGTATTCTAATCATAGTCCTGTGTAAATCACCAAACCCACAGTTAAATCATTGCTTCTCTTTTGTCCTGTCATGATCTACACTTTCAAATAAGACTTACTGCAGTGATTATATTTGTATTCCTCTCACACTGTACTGATCATCTGCAACCATCTGCATAGGTTTATAGCCAGTGTCATCATGGAGCTCTTCAGAGACCCTGACACAATGCTTTACAGCGCAGTTAAAGCCTGCTTCTGTCCTTTGAGGCTACCCGCATCATAACAAATGGCACATTGAGAGACTTTGATAGCATCTCCTCTGCTCTTTTCTCTTTTCCTCTTTTTCGCTCATTTCTCTCTTCTTCCCTCTCCTCGCCTCTCTCCTCTCCCTCTCCCTCTCCCTCTCCCTCTCCCTCTCCCTCTCCCTCTCCCCTCCCCTCACCTCTCCACTCCTCTCCTCTCCGAGAGGAGAGTATGTCTGAATGAAGCATTTCAGAATACATCTCTTCTACACAGAGATGCCACAGAACAAATCTCAATTGCAGAGCAGTGTACTACACTATACTGTCACCGAGGCAAGGATTAACTTCAAAACTCCCTATCTTTCCAAAAACATGATGATGTTAGACTTAGCTAAATCGTTTTACCATGAAGAGACATCAATATCATGCTGTACTGCTCACTAAAATTATAAGATCTACAATGATATAGCTGTGAGCAGCAACTAACGGGGTTCACAAGATGCCAGACTGGACACAAGATCAGCTGGATAACAAGGCAAGCACTCTATCATTTAGGAACTACTGTATCTTCCTTTATGTGCAATCAGTGAAAGCATTACCATGTTGATTTAAATCTCAGTGGGTACACTCCGCATTAGCGTTCCAAAATGCTTCAATACCCTCTCACAGCTGTAATACGCTACATACACAAGCGGCAGGACTTCCGGTTTCTATTTTGTTTTCTAACTTTCCACTTTTCTCAACATTCAGACCACATAGCATGTCAATCATTTGTGATTATACAGATATACTAATCACAATACTTCACATTGTTCATCTGCATAATTTAAATCTAACATCCCTTGCATCAGACAAAGTCCACTTGATCAATAGTTTTTGATCTTGTATCTTATGGTGCCACCGGTGCCAATGACGTCTATAGTGCCACCAACTGGTCTGGTGCAGCTATCTATTTAGGCCGATGTCACACAAAGAAATCTGGACATAATTTCTGTTGCTTGCAACAAAGTTGCATCTGGGTTCACCCCCCAAAAATGTTTGAATTGCATTGAAACATTTTGCAACAGAATCGACATCATGTCAACAGAGATGTTAGTGCTGCTGCAAACCATGATAAAAGAAACATGCCAAAAGGGAAATGTATGAAAAAAATCTAAACACCATGGCTAGTCATGGTTTATGCACAGTCATTACATTACACAGACCTTGCTCTGTCCAGTTTCAACTGAAATTGTCCCAAATTAACTGAACTAGCTAGCAAGCTTAGCTCATTACCAGCTTGGTTAGCTTACTAGCTAGCTTGGTAAAACATGGTTGTCAAACAGGCAACATTTTGGCTAGCTAGCTAAATTGTACAACTAGAATTTTGTGTATACCAAAGCTGTTACAATTGCCAAACGTTTGGATAAACAAATCATTTATGAAACCATGTGTTTACATTTCTTCGTGTATGAGCAAAGTTGCTTGAGATGTCACTTGGAAATTGCATATGCAACAGAAATTGCATCCAGATTGCTTCGTGTGACACGGGCTTGCGAGATTAAATCTTCCCATCATCAGTTTCAGACTTGCTTGATAGCGGTTAAACTGGTCCAGTCATTTAGTGCAAATAAACAAAAATGATGTGCTAATATGAAAGTGAAATTGACAACTATAAAGTATATAAATAAGTATAAAAACCCACCATAGTGATGTCAGTGAAGATCAGGTCGCAGGCTAAGATTGGATTATTCAGCTATTTGATTTTGAATTTTAGGTATGCCCAAACAATACACTACCGGTCAAAATATTTAGAACACCTACTCATTCAAGGGTTTTTCTTTATTTTTACTATTTTCTACATTGTAGAATAATAATGAAGACATCAAAACTATGAACTAATACATATGGAATCATGTAGTAACCACAAAAGTGTTCAACAAATCAAAATCTATTTTATATTTGAGATTCTTCAAATAGCCACCCTTTGCCTTGATTACAGCTTTGCACACTCTTGGCATTCTCTCAACCAGCTTCATGAAGTAGTCACCTAGAATGCATTTCAATTAACAGGTGTGCTTCTTAAAAGTTAATTTGCGGAATTTGTTCCCTTCTTAATGTGTTTGAGCCAATCAGTTGTGTTGTGACAAGGTAGGGGTGGTATACAGAAGATAGCCCTATTTGGTCAAAGGCCACATCCATATTATGGCAAGAAAAGCTCAAATAAGAAAAGAGAAACGACAGTCCATCATTACTTTAAAATACATGAAGGTCATTCAATACGGATAATTTAAAGAACTTTGAAAGTTTCGTCAAGTGCAGTCACACTATCAAGCGTTATGATGAAACTGGCTCTCATGAGGACTGCCACAGGAATGGAAGACCCAGAGTTACCTCTGCTGCAGAGGATATTTTCATTAGAATTACCAGCCTCAGAAAATGCAGCCCAAATAAATGCTTCACGTAGTTCAAGTAACTCAACATCAACTGTTCAGAGGAATCAGGCCTTCATGGTCGAATTGCTGCAAAGAAACCACTACTAAAGAACACCAATAAGACGAAGAGACTTGCTTGGGCCAAGAAACACAAGCAATGGACATTAGACCTGTGGAAATGTGTCCTTTGGTCTGGAGTCCAAATTGGAGATTTTTGGTTCCAACCACAGTGTCTTTGTGAGATGTGGTGAGGGTGAACGGATGATCTCCGCATGTGTATTTCCCACCATAAAGCATGGAGGAGCTGTTATGGTGTGGGGGTGCTTTGCTGGTGACATTGTCAGTGATTTATTTAGAATTCAAGGCACACTTAACCAGCATGGCTACCACAGCATTCTGCAGCAATACGCCTTCCCATCTGGTTTGGGCTTAGTGGGACTATCATTTGATTTTCAACAGGACAATGACCCAACACACCTCCAGGATGTGTATGGGCTATTTTACCAAGAAGGAGAGTGATGGAGTGCTGCATTAGATGACTTGGCCTCCACAATCCCCCAACCTCAACCAAATTGAGATGGTTTGGGATGAGTTGGACCACAGAGAGAAGGAAAAGCAGCCAACAAGTGCTCAGCATATGTGGGAACTCCTTCAAGACTGTTGGAAAAGCATTCCAGGTGAAGCTGGTTGAGAGAATGCCAAGCTTGTGCAAAGCTGTCATTACGATAAAGGGTAGCTATTTGAGGGTGGCTAAATATAAAATATACTTTTATTTCACTTTTTTGCATTATTTAATGAAGCTGGCAGTTGAGGACTTGTGAGGCATCTGTTTCTCAAACTAGACACTCTAATGTACTTGTCCTCTTACTCAATTTTTTGATAGCATCTCCTCTGCTCTTTTCTCTTTTCCTCTTTTTCGCTCATTTCTCTCTTCTTCCCTCTCCTCGCCTCTCTCCTCTCCCTCTCCCTCTCCCTCTTCTGAGCAGGAAAGAGGCAAGTCTGGAGGTGAGGTCTTTGCCAGAGCTCCATTGATGGGCATAGCAGCGTAGATCAGCTCCAGGCCCCTCAAAGATACTGGTCGATCACACACAAACACACACAAACACACACAAACACACACAGAGCATTGATTACATTATCAATGGTGGTTATGATTAGCCTGGTGGAAACAACCTGATCTCTGCATAAACATTATATGCATCTAAGGAGCAAAAAATAAGCAACATATTATGTCACTTCAATTATGTTTCACAATCGGGTTATCAAATGTATCAAAGTAATGAAGTGTGTTACCTTCTGTATTTGTACAAACGAGGAGCCAGTGAAAGCTTTTGTCACTGAAAGGTGAAGGTTACTGGCCGGATACTTGCCAACATGTGGCTAACTGTTCCATTCATAGGAATGAAAGTGAGGGCATGTCTGCATGATGCTGATGAGGGCCCCCTTGCTGGTCTTCTCTATGCTGCACGTTCGGCTGCAAACTGGACATCTCTCGAACAACTGCAGCAGGCAATCTTATGAGGTGGTGTTGACAGGGAGGGTCTGTGACAGGGTGATATAATAGACAGCCAAGTGATTAATTGCATTTTGTTCTAAAGAAAGGAAAAAACTTTTTGCTAATACACTTCACAACCAAAATTACTCTACCAGTTGTATCTGCTTGGCTGGGGAATTAGCCTACTAGTTTATCAAGGGTATTTTTGAATGCAACTTTTCATATAACACACATTACTGATTGTTGTTGATGAAGCCATCTGTGTCATCAGGGCAGTAACAGGTCACTATCAGTGGCCTCATGATGGCATGTCTTTTTCATAGCAGTCCAGGGAGACTCTAGCAACAACGGACGAGGTGTCACAAGATAGGGTGTCCACCCACTCTGACCAGAATGGTCAAAAACGCACTTTGTTAATGAATTTACACTTCCTTGTATTCTTCATGTTCTGAATTGTTCAGTGGGGTCTTTCTCTAACATATCATGAACATTATATCCCAAAAGTCTGAATTCATAACCTAATACATCTGATAATAAGCACCAAGCTCTGTTGATAGAGCGGTGCACTTTTTCGCAGCAACTTTAGAGGACTTTACATGTTGTGGGGCTCGTCTGAAAAATGTACTGAATTAAATATAAAAAGCTTTGAAAATAAAACGCTTGTGGTATGCTCAGTGCTCTATTGACATCTCACAGAGATAGATTTGTTTTTGTGAGAATTAAAAACTGAAATTTCACATTAATATAAAAAGCGTATTCTAAAATATGAAAATACTACATGTCATGTCTCAAAATCGATGTCTATCTTGCCTATATATTGTTTTATGTTCTCCGGATTAGAGAAGAAATATATGAGTTCAACGGTGAGCCTGTCAGTTAGCCTTAATTCTCAAACAGCATCCAGCCTAGCTGATTTTTTACCACTTTCTTTCTCCGGCCTCCATTGATTTAGTCACCCTAAACTTTTGAACAGATTATGATAGAGACATGAGGTGTGGACTATTGTTTTTCTTAGAGGTGTATCTACACAGTTAACATATTATTTTACCCATTGGTTAAAAGATACGTTTTTGATTGGACACCCATGACACACTTTTATTCTGAGCCGTTGCCTGACAAGCTGTGAAAACAGTGAACAGTGAATGTCATTGAATGTCAATGCTGGACATGTTATGATACCCACCTTTACTCCTTCTGGTAAGTCCCGGCATCTGTAATGACCGGGGGATCAGTCTGGCACCCAAATGTGCACTTTGTCTAACAGAAAAACAGGGTGAACGATTGTCATTATACCTCAAATATAAACATAGCTCGAGAAATAACGTAATCTCGTTTGGAAACTAATTCTATGCTTAACAGATGTAGACTGACTGGCTCCAGATTGGATTCAGACCGGTGACACTGTTACACTATGTAACCTACTGTGACATGTTTTGCTATGGCCCTGGGTTGGTTTGGGTTTGTTGCTGCTAAATAGTACATGGTTGTAGTCAAACATGAGTTAGCTAGTACCACCATAGCTGCATCCAATATTTCTTTGGATGGGTTGCACCTCAGAGGCTAATGTGACTTTTTTGTCTAAATTACACTGACTTACAGTGGCATGGAAATATGATGACATTGCTAAAGTAGGCAAATAATTAGTTGAAAACCCATATAATGATGTCATCAAATTTACTTTAGACAGATGGTAATGTTGCCGTTACTGTTACTAGCAAAGTTTGACAAAAATAGCTAGCAATGCTAATGTTAGCTAGTTAAAATACGGTGGTCCCCTCAATCTTAGTTAGCAGGCTAAAGTTATACTGCATCTAAAGTCAATATGGAAACATCACAATCATGACAAAAGGTTTTCCTACTAATAATTTGCCTTCTTTTTAAATGGTCTACCAGTATACTCACCACCATTGGGGACCAACGAACTCCTACCCCCTAAGGGTCCCGAGTGGTGCAGTGTTCTAAGGAACTACATCTCAGTGTTAGAGGCGTCACTACAGACCCTGGTTGGCCCAGCGTCGTCCAAGTTAGGGGAGGGATTGGCTGGGGTCGGCCGTCATTGTAAAATAATAATTTGTTCTTAACTGACTTGCCTAGTTAACTTCTTAGGGAGCGGCTGCATAGGTGACGGTTTTGGAGAGTCTGGCGTGCCCAAAGTAAAATGCATGCCACTCAGGTCCAGAAAATAGGATATGCACATAATTACTATTGGATAGGAAACACTCTGAAGTTTCTAAGAATGTTAAAATAATGTATGTGAGTATAATAGAATTAGGCGGCAGGGTAGCCTAGTGGTTAGAGTGTTGGACTAGTAACCGAAAGGCTGCAAATTCAAATCCCCGAGCTGACAAGGTACAAATCTGTCGTTCTGCCCCTGAACAGGCAGTTTACCCACTGTTCCTAGGCCGTCATTGAAAATAAGAATTTGTTCTTAACTGACTTGGCTAGTAAAAATAAAGGTAAAAAATATATATATATATAGCAGGCGAAAATCCATCCGGATTTCCAGTTTTTTTTGTAAATGAGCATCTTCTCTATTGTGCCTATTGCATACAACTTTATGTAGGATTGAGACTGCAGTACCTATGGCTTCCACTAGATGTCAACAGTCTATATACAAAGTCTGGGAATTCTAGGAGTGACCAGAACAGATAGGAACAAGAAATTGTCAGGCGACCACTTTTGTAAACAAGGTTTGACGCACACGAGATTGTGAACGAGCACCACTTTATTTTTCTTTCCTTTCGTTCACGTTATCATCCGGTTGAAATATTACAGCAAATATACCCAAAAGGATACCTAAGGATACATTAAAAATGATGTTTGATTTTTTTGTAGAAAGTGTATAGGTATAATTTGAACGTGTTCTCTTCACGGTTCAATGGGCAACTCAACGGTGGATTTTATGATCATAACGCTCCAACCAAACGGAGATTTATGGATATAATAAATGACTTTAAATGACAAAAGAAGCATGGATTGTCTTCGTTGGACACTTGGGAAGCCCTCAGCAGAAGTTCATCAAAGGTAAGCGATTTTATATTAGCGATTTTATGCGTTTTGTGAGACCCGTGTTGGGTTATGGATTTATTCTAATGCATAAATATTAGAGGTGCTGCACTCAAACAATCAAATGTTGTGCTTTCGCCATGAAGCCTTTTTGAAATCTGACAACTCTGTGATATTGCCAAGAATCAGAGCTTTTGATGACTATGCAACACTTGTATATTGATGAATGTTTAATAATTCAACTTTTGGATTTTGAATTTGGCGCCTCACATTTCATTTAGCGCCCCACCACTCCGTAAGTAGTTAAATACAAATTAAACAATTCTGTATGGTAGGGTCCTTCAGAAGGGCATGCAAACCATAGTTGAATGTGCATTCTGCTGGAAGTATGCATTGTCAAACCGGAGACCGAGGCATTGTCAATCCGTATCATCTGAGATTCCCAAAGATTGGAAAGCGGCCGGGGTCATCCCTCTCTTCAAAGGGGGAGACACTCTAGACCCAAACTGTTACAGACCTACTATATCCATTATCCATCCAGCCCTGCCTTCGAGAGGCCAAGTGAACAAACAGATCACCGACCATTTCAAATCCCACCGTACCTTCTCTGCTATGCAATCCAGTATCCGAGCTGGTCACGGGTGCACCTCAGCCACGCTCAAGGTCCTAAACGATATCATAACCGCCATCGATAAATGACAGTACTGTGCAGCCGTCTTCAACGACCTGGCCAAGGATTTCGACTCTGTCAATCACCACATTCTTATCGGCAGACTCAACAGCCTTGGTTTCTCTAATGACTGCCTCGCCTGGTTCACTAACTACTTCTCAGATAGAGTTCAGTGTGTCAAATCGGAGGGCCTCTGGCAGATTCTCTATGGGGGTGCCACAGGGTTCAATTCTCGGGCCGACTTTCTTCTCTGTATATTTCAATGATGTCGCTCTTGCTGCGGGTGATTCATTGATCCACCTCTACGCAGACGACACCATTCTGGATACATCTGGCCCTTCTTTGAACACTGTGTTAACTAACCTCGAAACGAGCTTCAATGCCATGAAACACTCCTTCCATGGCCTCCAACTGCTCTTAAATGCTAGTAAAACAAAATGCATGCTCTTCAACCGATCGCTGCCCGTACCCGCCCGCCCGCCCGACTAGCATCACTACACTGGACGGTTCTGACTTAGAATATGTGGACAACTATAAGTACCTAGGTGTCTGGCTAGACTGTTAACTCTCCATCCAGACTCATATTAAGCATCTCCAATCAAACATTTAATCTAGAATCGGCTTCCTATTTCGCAACAAAGCCTTCTTCACTCATGCTGCCAAACATACCCTCGTAAAACTGATTATCCTGCCAATCCTTTACTGCGGCGATGTCATTTACATAATAGCCTCCAACACTCTACTCAGCAAATTCGATGCAGTCTATCACAGTGCCATCCGTTTTGTCACCAAAGCCTCATATACTACCCACCACTGCGACCTGTATGCTCTCGTTGGCTGGTCCTCGCTACATATTAATTGCTTAACCCACTGGCTCCAGGTCATCTGTAAGTCTTTGCTAGGTAAAGCTCCACCTTATCTCAGCTCACTGGTCATCATAGCGACCATAGCACTGGTCATCCCCAAGCCAACACCTCATTTGGCCGCCTTTCCTTCCAGTTCTCTGCTGCCATTGACTGGAACTAATTGCAAAAATCACTGAAGTTGGAGACTGATATCTCCCTCACTAGCTTTAAGCATCAGCTGTTAGAGCAGCTTACTGATCACCGCATCTGTACACAGCCCATCTGTAAATAGCCCATCCAACCAACTACCTACCTCATCCCCATATTTGTTTTTCTGCTCTTTGCACAAAAGTGTTTCTACTTGCAATCCTCATCTGCTCATCTATCACTCCAGTGTTAATTGCTAAATTGTAATTACTTCTCCACTATGGCCTATTTATTGCCTTACCTCCTTACTTCATTTGCACACACTGTATACAGATTTTTCTACTGTGTTATTGACTGTACGTTTGTTTATCCCATGTGTAACTCTGCGTTGGGGGCGATGAAACAACGGAGTCCCATTCAATGAAGGGAAGCGAAGTGGGCGGTTTTGCACATGGACCTTGGCGAAAAGGGGCATGAATTGTAGACATAATTGTAATCCAATCCCACCCTTCATTTACTTGTTGGGAAGCACTCAGGTTCCAAACTCCGTTTTAGATGAGACTGACTTCATGACAAAAATGTTCCTATTTACACTTTGTAGGCAATTTTGATACTAGAATAAAGGTTTCTGGCTCATATTAATGTCACATAGGCTGTTTTCAAAGGGATTAGTTGTTTTTTAGGGATAGTTGTTCTTTAACCAATTTCTTACATGCTGACCACAAAATATTCAATCATTGCACCCACACTCCTCGCGTGCGCCAACTAGCATCTACGTTGCCAAGTGCTAAAATAGAAGTCAGTTCTATTTGTGACACTGAACGTGGTGCAAGTCCTGCCTCTCCCATCTCCTCATTGGTTTATAGAAGCAGATACCCACGTGCCATCTCCTCATTGGTTATACGCACGTGGGTGATTGAAAGATGAACTGAGGTCGGTCGGTCCCCAAAGAAGAAAAAGCCTGGAAGGAGGAGAGATGACTAGAAACGATTCAGTTGACCGTTTTATGTGTGGATTAATTGTCGGAGTAGAGGACCTTGTGCATTTCAGGTAAATTAACAACTCAACATTTATATCCCAGGACAAATTATCTTCTTAGGGAGCGGTGGGGCGCTAGCGTTATAATGAGAAAATAGAGCGTCGACTCCTCCATTGAAACGTGAAGAGAACTCGTTCAACTTATACCTATAAACTTGTCCAAGAACAATCAAACATAATTGTAAATGTATCCTTAGGAACACTTTTATGTATAAATAGTATAATATTTCAACCGGAATATAAACTGGGCGATAAGAAAGGAAAAAAACTAAAAACGTGACAGCCGGGAGCGCGCATTTACTTGTATTGACATCTGTGTGGACACTTCCTTATTCGTCTTCTTCTCTGCTCTAAAAGCATCTAAAATGAATCAGAACACTTTCTCGAGACTGTTGACATCCAGAGGAAGCGATAGGTACTGCAATCATATGCCCTTATATGGGCATTTTCATAAGGGAGTGGTTCTAAATGAGGCAATCTGTCAAAACCACTTTTTCCAGGACAGACATTCCTCGGGTTTTCGCCTGCCATATCCGTTTTGTTATACTCACAGACAAAATGTTAACACTTTTAGAAAATTCAGAGTGTTTCCTATACAATGGTACTAAATATGTGCATATCCTATTTTCTGGGCCTGAATGGGAGGCATTTTACTTTGGGCACGCCAGGCTCTCCAAAATGGTCACCTCGTGCGCTGCTCCCAAAGAAGTTAACTAGCAACTGCAAGCTAGCTAGCTAAATTGACATAAATGTTTAATGCTTTTCAACCTGTCCCCAAATTAATACAACTGGTTCAGAGTTTGATTTGATATTTCAACCTGTGTGTCATGATTGCGTTTGATGTGGGGGGACAAAATCTATTTGCGCGTGTCCGGTCTGGGCATGGTGTTATCTTTTCTTAAAGTAAGTTAAGAGATGTACAATGGGCCTACATACCGAATGGTATGTGTTATTTGGACTTATGGTTAATGAGAAGAAGGCTTTTTAAAAATGTCCAAGATTAAGGAAATACATCCTGACGAACCTTATGGGTCCTTGAGGAAAATCTGTTCAGCATGAGGAAAGACACCTACATGCAAAGTTTCAAGTCTTTAGGTCAAGTCTCCACCTCTCCCTGTCTGTAATACCTACATTTCAAGCAGGCAACCATAGTCCTTGTGCCCAAGAATGCCAAGGTAACCTGTCTAAATGACTATCGCCCACAGCACTCACATCTATAGACATTAAATGCTTTGAAAGTCTGGTCATGGCTCACATCAACACCATCATCCCAGACACCCTGGACCCACTCCAATTCGCATACCGCCCCAACAGATAACGCAATCTCTATTGCACTCCACACTGTCCTCTCCCACCTGGATAAGAGAAACACCCATGTGAGAATGTTATTCATTGACTACAGCTCAGTGTACAACACCATAGTGCCCTCCAAGCTCATCACTAAGCTCAGGACCCTGGGACTGAACATCTCCCTCTGGAACTGGATCCTGGACTTCCTGACGGGCCGCCCCCAGGTGGTAAGAGTAGGCAACAACACATCAGCCACGATGACCCTCAACACGGGGGCCACTCAGATGTGCGTGCTTAGTCCCCTCCTAAACTCCCTGACTCCAACACCATCATTAAGTTTGCTGACGACACAACGGTGGTAGGCCTAATCACCGATGACAATGACAGGCTATAGGGAGGAGGTCAGTGACCTGGCATCACCAAGATAAAGGAGCTACTAGCCTTGGAAGAAGGCACATAATCTAAGGCAACATTTACCCATGAATTGTATGATATATTGGTGGGATACCTTTTTGGATCCAACGGTATATAAACATGTCATGAAACTTCTGTAAATAATGACTTTCCAAGTGTTTTAATACACAAATCTACTTCCTTTTAAAGCTTTCCCAGGTGACAGTACTTAGCATATTGTTGGGAATAACCATCCGTTAACGTGATGGGGAGAACCTTGCATTTGGCCCTTTGGCTATGTAAAACAGACTTTAGTCTGCATCATATAGCTGCAGGTTATCACTGCGGTATTCTTAAAGGAAATTGTGACAAGTTCATAGAAGGATGGGGTGGAGGGTGGCAGTGGGGTGTTGAAAGAAAGAGGCGGGGGGGAAACATCACTAGGGACAACCCTATTGATTTCACAAATGCATTTTAAAAGGTCCCAAGCTTAACTTCAGTATGACAGCTGGATTTGTGTGTAACTTTGAACTCCTGCAGAACAGTAGAGCCGGGATGCTACCTCCTCTGATTAACGAGACGGAGGAGCTGTGGCCCGGGTTAAGAGAGCCTTAAGCAGGCATGGTGCTGGATAGAGAGAGAGTACCAGGGTACAGGGATACGGTATGCTGGCCTGTCTACATCAGCCTCCTTGAGTGTAGAACAGGGCCCTCCGTGGGCCGCAACCACTAATAGGATGGGAGGATGCTGGTAAAAAGCACCAATTTGCATGAATAAAAAAAAGAAAGTGCCAATGGCACAGTGGGATAACAAGACAACAGAGGAGGGTAAAGAAAGGGACAGGGCAGAGAGAGTGGGAATCAGCGAGAGCCAAGGCTTCCTTCATAATATCATGTAGAAGGAGAAAAAAATTTGAGAAATTTTAAAAGTGTGTGCCTATAGGTATGAAGCTAATTAGTTGAGTTTCCGTCTGTACGAGAAGGAGAAAGCAGGGCAGAAGAGAACGCTTATTTCAATTTTCCCCAAAGATTGTCTTCAAAGTTAAAACTGGGGAAATGAAATGCATCAGAAATAATAATAATGGGAGAAGCGTGTGACACTGCTGGCGGTTTCCTGTTCTCCCTCTCTCTCTCCTTTCTCTCTCTCCCTTCCTTCCTCTCGCTCTCTCCTGTATTTTTCTCTCTCTCTTTCTCTCTCTTTCTCTCTCTTTCTCTCTTTCTCTCTCCCGCTCTCTCCTCTATTTTTCTCTCTTTCTATCCTTTCTCTCTCTTTTTGTCTCTCTCTTTTGTTCTCTCTCTCTTTCTCTCTCACCTCTCTGAGTGGGCCTGCTGTTTGTTGTAATATTCACACTGAGGAGGAAAAGGTAACTGTAAAAAATAACTACTATTCCAACTACTGTAGCCTGTATACTGTACATGCTATACTGTGAGTAGAATGTGACAAAATGTATGTGGCTGTCATAACATTTACAAAATGAAATATATAAAACCTTTTCTGTTGTTACTGTAGATCAGCGTTAGCCCTGGTGCCCATCAGAGAGAGTGGCAGGATGGACATCTCCCTCATTTACGCACAGCACCGGGCGATCTAGCACTGGAGACCTCCTATTACTAATCAACTTCTTAACCAACACTCTCTCAGCATGGTCTATGCAGCCTGGAACAGAACAGGGGTGCTTCGGAAGCCGGCTCGCTGACGGCGTGATTTACAGTAACGGACGACGATGTTTGTTTTAAAGAACACATAGTTCAGGACACACCAGACAGGCAAATTCATCTCCAGTATAAATACACTGGTTGATACCCACACTCTTTCAATTTATCACCAGTTAGGACAACAGTACTACTGTAGCATATAAGCACATTTACTTTCAAGGTGTGTGTCCGAAATGGCACCCTATTCACCTATATAGTACACTACTTTTGACCAGAACCCATGGTCAAAAGTGGTGCACTATATAGGGAATAGGGTGCCATTTGGGCTGTAGACAAGGGGTGTGTATGTACAGTACATAACCCTGCTGGCTAGACCAATAGCAATCGCCAAAGCACTTGTAATGACAGGTATATGTCAAGGACAACAATACAGTTCTAATCAGCTTTTTTGTCCAATTTGGATCTTGATTTTAACAAATTCAGCTAGCTGGTTGATTGACTTTTTAGCCAACAGAACTCAAAGGGTGAGAGTCAACAGTTCCCTATCCAAATCAATATCCTCCTCCACTGGTTCACCACAAGGGTGTGACCTTTTCCCTCTGTTGTTTCTACTGTACACTAATGATTGTCAGAGTAACCATGACTCTAGACATATCATTAAGTTTGTAGATGACTCGGGTATTGTGTGTCTTTTACCGGATGAGGAGGTGAGCCATGGCCCAGTGGTGGAGGAGTCTGTTGGGTGGTGTGACCGCTCCTATTTAAAACTTAATTTCAAGAAAACCAAGGATATGGCTATTGATTTCCGGAGGAGCCCTCTGCCACCAATGCAGACGCTGATTGATGCTGAGCCAGTGGAGATCGCTGATCAATACAAATACCTTGGCACTTTCCTTGACAGCAAACTGAGTTTTGAGGTCAATGTGGATGCTATCTGTGCAAAGGGAAACCCGCCTGTTATTACTGAGGAAAGTCCTTGTCACCCCCTGACCGGTAGGAGCCTGTTTATGTCTCCTTTTGGTTTGGTCAGGGTGTGATTTGGGGTGGGCATTCTATGTTATAGTTTTTGTATTTCTTTGTTGTTGGCCGGGTAGGGCTCTCAATCAGGGACAGCTGTCCATCGTTGTCTCTGATTGGGAGCCATACTTTAGTAGCCCTTTTTTCCTCCTTTCCTTGTGGGAAGTTGACTCTGTTTATGTGTATGTGACGTTGGTGCTATACTTTTGATCTTCGTTTGTTGTTTTTGTATTGAGTGAGTTAACCAAATAAATATGTTTAACTCAACCCGGCACGCTGCGCCTTGGTCCGTCCATGAAGATCGTGACAGTCCTGAGTTTCAGGGTTTATAGGATGCTGATGACCATCGTTTACGGAGCATTCATTGAATCCATTTTATCATTCAATATGATCTGCTGTTTTGATAATCTTAACTTAAAGGGTAAGAATAGGCTGGGTAACATTTAGACAAATAAAGGACTAAAGGAGCCTAACGTAATTCCTTATAGTCCAAGGGCCTTACATGTTCTGTTTAGAGACGAATTGGCTCTGGCAGAAAAAACTGCCAAATATTCCACCTAAACGTGGATCGATTCTCAATTGCGGAACGGTTCTAGAAACACAAAGCTCTTTACTTTCATATTACATCAAAATAATTTGACAAATGCAAAATACACACTTACTGTACACTGTTTTAACCGGTTTTAACACTGTTGCAGCCGACAGTATTTTTCAGTGACAACACGTCTTCCGTTAACACACAGGTGTTCAGAGATGCAGATAGCGCATTAGCACAGGTACGCCTGTGTCTTCCATCTGTTTTCCATAAACAAGCGCTGTATCATGGAAATATGGCCGTGTGGGAACCCTAACCCTATCTATGAATGGGTTAGGTAACATTGTGAAACAAAGTAGCAGGATCATTGGTATAAACTTAACTGACCTTGTATCAGACACGAGCCATACGCAAGGTGCAATCTATTCTGAGGGACTCCCAGCATCCCTTGTTTGATGAATTGACGATGCTTCCTTCAGAGCGGAGATACAAGCTCCCTAAGATTAAAACTAACAGGTCTACACTCTCCTTCATCACAGCTGATTTCATCTTCCTCAACAAGCTGTAGTATTATTGTGTACTGTGTACATATTGCTGTACATACTGGTTTTGGTGTATGTTTTTTTATATTTCCTACAAAATGAATTGCTCCTCGGGATAAGACTCTACTCTACTAGGAAAGTGGTCTATCTATACCCTTGCCATCTATGTCTTTAAAAGTATTTTAAAATCATGCTTCGTCTACATCACATCCTTTGTCTGTTTCCCAATATATATTATCACTCTATTGTGAGAGCATTAGTATCACTTTCATTAAGAGGACACTAATTAGACTGTAGCCACATCAGTAATTACCATATCATTACCATGATCGCTCAGCGTTTTGTGTGTTCATTCCCTCCCTGTTGGAGGGAGGGGATGCCTGTAAGCTCTGTTAGTCTCATGATGACAAGAGGAGCATTCCCTTCCTGCAAGGCAATCCAGGGCTGTGTCTCAAATGGTTCCCTATTCACCTATATAGGGTTCTGGTCAAAAGCAGTGCACTTTATAGGAAATAGGGTGCCATTTTGGATACGTCCTCAACCATCCAGGGCCAATTCACCATGACAATAGAGGCTGAGAATTACCATGGAGAAACTCTGCTCCTGGCTCTTTAGGCTGCTTCTTCTTCCACCCAGCCAGGCAGCAGCTTGTTTACAGTATTCATGGGGGGCTGGGTGAAGGTTGACCCTGGCTGCTGACAACCTTGAGCAGGTCGGTCTCCGACTCCAGGCCTGTCCTGTTTGACGCCTCCGTCCATTTGTGGATCTTAGAGGGCTAAAGGGTCAGCTCCATTTTTACACCGTCAAGCCCCCCCTCGCCTCGATCCTCACTCTGCCACATACACTTACTGTCTCTCCCTCTCTTCTTCCCTCCCTCTCTCCTTGTCTCCTGTTACTGCTCTAGTCTCCTGCTCCCCTCTCCTCTCTCACACCCTGATACATAGCAACACTGATAGACATGTTTCCCTCTCAGCCAGTGAGGAGGATTGTGCATTGTGTTATCCTTCAGTATCTCTACCCTTCTATCCTTCCTCACGTTTTTTTCCCCACGAAGCTGTCCGCTCACATTGCATTATGGCAGCCAGCGTGCGATACGATAGGACGACTCCTCCAAACCATTGCAAAGAAATCCGCTTCTATTAAGGCCCTTATTATCATCCCAAATCATTTGCTTTTTAGCATTTAAGTGTCGAAAGTTCACGCTTAAATTTCCAGCACCATGCCTCAAGGTATGAATGGAACGAGCGCATCAGGCAGCCGTTGCAATAAGATATAGTCTATTTTTTCCCTAATAAACACACTGTGTGACTGCTAGTACAATTACAAGGGATTTCACAGGGCCAGAGTTGATGTGATGAAATGCTATCTGAAAGAGCCTGGCACTAGCAATAAATGTTCACAGCGTTCAGCCCTATGGTGCATTGTGCAACAAATATTACGCTAATCATCAGTCACTTTTGTCTTCTGGGCAGAACGTTGGAGCTGTAACTGTTAAAATCCTACTTACCATTTGAGGCGAAACCACCCCCCTACGTACCCACTGCCCACCCCCTGCATGCACACACACACACACACACACGAGCTCCCTCCCCTCCCTACCACCCACCCCTACCACCCCGGGCTGTTCATCTCTAATGAAAGGGAGGATAAGGCAGACAGTCAGGATCACACACTATGATGCCTGCCCTACATAGTGTATTTTCTTCCACCAAATACTTCACAAGATGTCACTGACATTATTTAAAGTGATTACACTTAGCAGAAGTGAATGTCATGGAACAGCAATTACTCTCATGGCATTTTCATCCCTTTTGACAATCTACCCTATAGCCCTGCAGTAAAACAAACACACACACCCACACACACACACACAAACAAACACTAACGTATCATATCATCCATACCATGAAACCATACACTGGAAAACAAAAAGAATGGTGCTACCCAAGATGAAATAGTCAGTAAGTTTTTTTATTCAATAAATGCCATGAGGGCATACTGTATGACACTGACATTTAAGTACAGTATGTGGACACTTCCAGCATAGGGATTGCTTTACAGAACTACCGAACAATTAGTTTTCAACGCACTGATTTCTAAACTTTGATAGGATTTCTTTGTATTTCATATTAAATAGTATTTCTTTGTGACTATAATATTTTAAGATCATTACAGATCTTTGTGAGTTAAAGGCTTTCATTTTTGGAATTATATGTTCAAAGAAAGTGTTCAACTGTAATTTCTGTGCCATAAAATTCAATGAATAAAAATCAAGTAATTAAATTCAAGAACTGTCAAAAGGTTGTTAATAAAATAAACCTGTGCAGTGTATGCTATGAACATACTCATTTCCTACGTAGAAAATCAATCTGAGAGTATTTATGCATGCAGGCACACATACGCACTTACGCACATACGCACCACCCCCACCCCTCCCCCCCACACACACACTTTCACACACATGCACATACTGTATATCATTGATATTTTTCACACAAGGACATGCTGAGCCTGAAGCCAGTGCTTAATTGCACGAGCTATCATTACACGGAAAATCAACAATTTTAAAAATACACCGAACACCTTTCATCTTCAGCCTCGTCTAATGGCACCAGTAAGAGCCGTCTGGATGAGAACTTGATGTAGTCAAACTATCTAAACAGCGCCAGCGGGTGCCTCGCAATCAGCACCACTGACGCAGATACTTTTGGACACGTGGCCGAGTGCTGCAATGCTGTCTCACACCACCACCCGTCATCCATCCATCCCCGTCTCTCCTCTTTTTTCCTCTCCTCTCTTTTCCTTTCTCTCTCCTATCTTCTATCCACCCCTCTCTCCTTTCCTCCTCTCTCTTCTCCTCTAACGGGAGGGAATCAGATGTGGCCCATGTTGCCATCTTGTTTGCCTGTTTTGCCTGTGGTGAGCAAAATAAAAATGGAACACAAACATCATACAGGCATCAATAAAAGAAAACATATTAACATTATCCACTGCTTGTGTGTGTGTGTGTGTGTGTGTGTGTGTGTGTGTGTGTGTGTATTTTTTCATCTCATTTGAGAATTGCTTGTTGTTCTAGCACCCTGTCTGTTAACTGTACCAACCCTGTCTCTTTGTAGCACTGAGAGGATGCACTTGTCTCCTCCTCCTCCTCTCCTCCTCATCTGACGCAGCAGCGGAGACTCAGGCTGGCCACAGCCTCATGGCCATCAGGGAGGCAGCATAATGAGGATGTCTGCATCCCATATGGCACCCTATTCCCTATATAGTGCCTATGGGCCTCGTCAAAAGCAGTGCAGTATAAAGGGAATAATGTGCTATTTGGGACTGTTCCTCTGCCTCCATTCTGTCACATTTCAATTGTAAACGCTGCTGCTGCTTCTGCTGAAACACCCTGCACTTTGGACTGGTGATGGCAGCATTATGGGCCACGCTCTCCTTCTGACAGTCCATCATGTCCACACAACGACATAGTCAGACACCAGGCTAGGCCCCATTTCACTGCTCACTACTGCTGTCTCCAACGGTCTACTTTACATCAATGTAGGCTACAGACGTTAGGCTTTTAATGCAGCTGCGTAGGGGCTCCCTCTAGATTCTGCCATCATTATACTTAAGTTATTTTATTTCATACCGTGCTTTTATTCCCCCATTAGTACTACTTTACAGCTCCTCCAGCTACATCACTGTACATAGGTAAGTCTCAGTGGGTGGTAGTAAATTAGCTATGTCTTAATAAAATCATTACAAATGCATCAATGCTAAAGTCAGACTTCATTATATGAAACAGTACAAACCTCATACATACTGTATTCCAAACATTACAAACCCATGTTTTTACATTCCACTGTTCCTGAGCTACAGTATATTCAGCTACAAGACAAGACTGTACTCCAACCCCACCATGTAAAACATTTCCAGCCCAATACACACACATTGTTCACCTAAGAAATAATACCATAATACACTCCACTTTAATTAGCAAGCACAAGGTCAGGGAGAGACTGACAAGAGGGGTTAGAGGTCAAGTAACATTTGGGGGTGGCTAGCAGTCGGCAAGCGTCCAATTTACACATGCAGCCAGCCGGGCCCCTCATCTATTAGCCTTAATATTGACAAATGCATAACAGCAGTGTCAAGTGGTGATCTGCCTGGGTTTTTTCTCTTTCCTGATGCGGCGGGTCTCCCCTGAGTACGCTACAGAAACATATTATCTTCAAACAATCCCAATGACAGCCAAATAGCCTGCTTGTCGCTAGTAAAACCCTGTCTAATGATGAGTGCCGAGGGAGCAACCCTGACTCCTTGTAGCAGGCTGAACACTCCCTAGTGTACCAAGAGGAGAGGAGAGGAGAGGAGAGGAGAGGAAAGGAGAGGAGAGGAGAGGAGACTGCAGCATCCCAGCAATCAATTCCTTCTTATTCCCTCTATCAATAATATTTATTCGAACACTTTCTCGTTATATTTTCACTTTCTGTTCCGCATTATTTTCATTATGTTGCAACACAAAGTCAACATCCATTACAATAACCATTAACTTGTTGTTTTATATCTGTTCCCACTACCTCTGTGGAGACTTGGATAATCAAATTGGGACAATTGGACATGATAGGTACAGTGGCGTGCAGCAGAAGAGAGAAAGGCCTTCCTACTGGTACAACATCATCCGGGTATCAACACTACTGAACAGCAATGTGTATTTGTGTGTGTGTGTGTATTTTAGGCTCCTCTCGTAACAGACTGTTTTCTAATTAGAAGTGAAATGATAGCAAGCTGAATATACGGTGCGTAGGGGTATAATGTATTCTTCATGAAACAATGGGTGTATGAAACACTCACAGACACAGATTCATAACCATACCCTGTTAATGTGATGCTGTGTTAAACATTGCACCACAACTACAGTCCCAGCAAAATCATACTACCAATTAATGGTGAGGGGAAATGTTGGAGCCTGCTAAGTTTGCTTTTATCATTTTTATTACCATTGTATCACATTCCAGTTTTACTGATGCACTGAAGCTTTCCGGTTACAAGTTTTTAAAAATCTCAAATATTTGATTAATGTGGATCCCAACTGCCATTTCCAAATTGCATTTAAACTGAATTTTAACATATAGTACAGTAGCTGATACCGTAGATATAAAAGGAATTGTGCGTATCCTTAAAGAAGCGGTGCCCTACAATGTCACAGGTGCTCCCACTGCTCCTCTCTGGCGTTCAAGGGTGCCAGGTTGCCCATCATTGCGCATACCTGTCACCATCATTACGCGCATCAGCGCTCATTGGACTCACCTGGACTCCATTACCATGTTGATTGCCCCTGCTATATCTGTATGTTCCTCGGTTAGATCCCTATGTCAGCATTATTGTCGTTTTGTTTTCTCCAGTCCAGACGCTGTCCGTATTTCATTCCTGTCTGTGTTTCATTAAAGGTTCACTCCCTGTACTTGCTTCTCGTCTCTAGCATCTGTCCTCACAGAATGCTGACACCAATATTTGGAGGTTTTTTGTTTTGTTGGTGACGTCGGGTCCGGGTGCCGCTGCCGTAGGAACCGGGGGTGCCTCAGCTGGCTTCTCGGGCTTCCATGCCTTAGCTGGCTGTAGAGGTTTCCCTGCCTCGGTTGGCTCGGAAGGTACCAATCCCACATCATGCCTCAGCCGGCTCGTCAGGCTGTCACGCCTCAGCCAGCTCGTCGGGCTCCCATGCCTTAGCCGGCTCATCGGGCTTCTACGCCTCAGCCGGCCCGTCAGGCTCGCCCAGGTGGGACTCGCTCATTGGACTCACCTGGACCCCATTACCATGTTGATTGCCTCTCCTATATCTGTCTGTTCCTCGGTTAGATCCCTGTGTCAGCATTATTGTCGTTTTGTTTTCCCCTGTCCAGATGCTGTCCGTATTCTGTTCCTGTCTGTGTTTCATTAAATGTTCACTCCCTGTACTTGCTTCTCGTCTCCAGCGTCTGTCCTCACAATGACATACAAACAAATAATTAAGTTAACAAGAAAGAGAACTTGATCTCAACCAATTCAAAAGGGTGTCTCCTCTCTTCCTCCTCCAGATCTGAGTGTATGCGTCCCAAATGGCATCCTATTCCCTATAGGACTCTGGTCAAAAATAGTGCACTATATAGGGAACAGGGTGCCATTAGGGACTCAAGCAGTGCTTCTATTAAAAACATATATTTTTCAAGTTCTTTTTCACAGATGACAGGGCCACTCGGCCAGCCAATGAGAGAGTAGGAGACCTTGGTGGTGTCTTAATGCCAAGAGAACAGAAGAGAAGAGAAGAGAGGAGTGCTAACAGACCCTGATTAGCTCCGTTTATCTCTAATTAATTACCTTTACCTAATTAGACGCCCTGTTTCAATGAGAGGCAGAGTCAAGTAGACCACATTATTAGTGCGCTCATCGCTGTGCCTTTACAAAAGGCCTGAAATTAATGTAACGTGAGAAAATAATTCTGAGGATTTAATTGCACAGGTGTTGCCTTATGGCAACGTTTCATCATCCTGAGAACACAGCACGGCGAGGTGGCTGAGGAGAAGCTCCCTGAGATTATTAGCAGGGTTTGGTACGAGGGGACTATATTGCTGTGAGACGTCTCACCAAGGCAACGGCTCATTAGTTAGGCTTGTTATTGTATTATTTATTACTTTTGGCCTTCCCCCATTAGCCTGATTGATTCATGGGCCTTCTTTATACCTTTATACCTCCTTCTCAGTGCAGTGGCTCTCTATTGCTTATAATCAAACTTGGTACAGTAAGTGGGCTTGGTTTAATATAGCCTGTTTTATATAATATACTACAAAGAAAGGAATTAAATCATAAATAATAAGCAAATTAATCAATATTTAAATGAATCGAATCATGACTGTCACATCTTCCCCTCCAAACATTAAAGACACACTGTTTTCACTGTTTAAAATGTAAATGTAAAAACTGTTTTAACTATGTGAAGGAAAATATAAACACTGTTTTAACTATGTGAAGGAAAATATAAACACTGTTTTAACTATGTGAAGGAAAATATAAACACTGTTTTAACTATGTGAAGGAAAATATAAACACTGTTTTAACTATGTGAAGGAAAATATAAACACTGTTTTAACTATGTGAAGGAAAATATAAACACTGTTTTAACTATGTGAAGGAAAATGTAAACACTGTTTTAACTATGTAAAGTAAAAATGTAAACACTGTTTTAACTATGTAAAGTAAAAATGTAAACAATGTGCCAAGAACAAATTCATCGCAACACCATCACCTTCCTTTTTAGTACCAATAACAATGCAACACTGAAACACTGACTAAAACGTAAATACACAGAAAAACATGTTGGTATTGGAACAGCTACAAAGACTTTTCCCTGGACACCAGTCAACATCAATGCAGCCAGTTGTCTTAGCTGTGTGTTATTCCTTTAGAACATGCTCTTATATTGACTAAAAGTAAAGCAATTCAAGCAATTCTACTCTGAAACAAGGCCTATAATGAAATTGGGCCTATAATGAAATTGATGGCAACATTTTACACCATTCGACTGGCCTAGTTATTAAACAATGACTCTAAATACATATATTTTACTTTTAGCTGCCATCAATCCCCATGCAAGAAGAATGTTTAGGCTACACCAGAGGTAAAGTACCCTGTGCTGATATTTTTAAGAATTATTATTGCCACTAACATCAAGTCCCTTCAGCAACAAAAGTCTAATGTTACATCACGTACATTTTAAAATCATGTAATAGTACATGTGTATTTATGCAGTATACATTTACATATGTAGAATAAATATTACAGTCATAATGAGAAGCTCTACAACCTTTTCAAGGGCCAGGGCTCTATAGTTATCATTGCCCTTCTGAGAGCAAACAATCTAAACAGAACATAAAGGTTCTCAGTAAATGACTGAAGATACACAACCTAACACAGTGATATATTGACCAAGCACAGCTTATAGGGAGAGGATAAACTAGGGTGGTTTTTTACTAATATTGATTG
This sequence comes from Brachymystax lenok tsinlingensis, assembly GCA_030435695.1. Lineage (NCBI taxonomy): Eukaryota > Metazoa > Chordata > Actinopteri > Salmoniformes > Salmonidae > Brachymystax > Brachymystax lenok. Next base: position 29,624,379 of record CM059790.1, read on the forward strand.
TAAATGTCAGTGTGTGTTGACAGCTCTGCACTGAACTGACTTAAAGAATGTCTGTTGTGAAAAATATCTCCCCAACAAGCAGGTATCTGGGAATGGCTGTGGTTGTAGAGGAGGACGGGAGAGGAGGATGAGAGGAGAGGGGGATGAGAGGAGAGGGTGCTGCTAAAGATAAAAAATAAGATGTGAGAGTGACAAAGATGTATTGACCTTCATCAGCCACAAAGAAAGATGCCCTTGACCAGCCACGGTCTGTCTGCTGAAGGTAACACAGTTAGCTGCCTACGTTACGAAACAGTTTTGATATTTGATTGCCAGGGTTCCTCTACATCATAAACCTCTCGACTCCACCAGCTGTTTATATTGTTTCTCTCTTCGTCCTCATCCCTCGTTTCTTTGTGTTCGAGTTCAGTGGAAAGACATGGGCTGTGTCCCAAATGGCAACCTACGGGCCCTGGTCAAATGTAGTGCACTATACAGCGAATAGGGTGCCATTTGGGATGTAGACATAGATGACAGTTTGAGGAGGGAAGCTTGATGTCCTGACGCTTATAGCACCGTAGAAGAAGTTAATGATGCAGTGAAGTGTGTATGTGCATGTGGTGAACACTCTACTGAGGTCTACTGGACGAAGACGTACTTATGGTTCCTCCCACCTATTTCACCTCCTCCACCACTTCGGCTACTGCTCCTTGCAGTCCTGTCTTATTGCACCTCTGCCAATATTTATGGGCAAGACAGCTGTAACCAAGCATGATCAAGTCTACTGACCTGGAAATGGTAATGTGGCCCAACCTCCCTGATCTACTCAGTAGCCCCGGCCCGGTCTACTGGAACTGCTGGCTAAGGAAGGAAAGGACCCACCTCCCTTCGACCATCACTCACAACATCTTTCAGAAGAATACATGGCTTACTTCTTACATTTGATAAAATTTCCATTGTTTTTGTTATTCACAACAGATATTTCCCTCAATAAAAAGGAAAATAGACAAACACGGAGAGTATAGACTGTCTTTATGGTACCGTATATTATTACTACAACCTTTTCAAAGGCCAGGGCTCTATAGTTAGCGTTGTCCTACTCACAGCAAAACATCTAAACATAACGTAAAGGTTCAAAGTAAATGACTCAAGATACACAACTAAACAGAATAATACATGGCTTACTCCTTACATTTTATCAGATTTCCACAGTTTTTTGTCATCAAAATATATTTTTGTAGTAATAATAAGAAATGAAAAGGAAAATAGACATACATGGAGAAAGTATAGACTGTCTTTATGGTTTCTTATCATATAATCTGGAGCGTACAGGCTGATAAAGATCTAAATGTGTACAGCCAGGAGTGGAATTCCAGTGGGCTCTAATACACTCATCTATCTTACTGTAATGGAAACGTGCAGATGCTGGTAAATGCAAAACTTTCTCCAACACATCTTTTATATTCACTTCCTTGACAAATGCTGCATTTCATCAGTTCTCTGTACAATATCACACAATGTGACAATTTCTTACTGAGGACAGTTTCAAATTTGTTTAACAATATCACATCAGAGAGTATTCTCCTCTCTCTGGGAAAGGTGGGCACGCCACGCTTGTTCAATGGATCTGGAATGAGTGAAATTAACAAAAATGATTTGACAATCTGTCATCAGTCATTACATATCAATGAGCTCCATTGCTTGCTCTGCATATTCCCAATGGCTTTACTAAAAAGTACAGCAGGCATTCTAATGTGTGATAAAAGCCTTGTTTCACATTGAGCATGAAAAGTGATGGACATGTGACGACTTTAAACGTAACACCCTGTTTTTGAGCCCCTGTTTGGAGATATAATACAAAGAAATCAAGAAGAAGTGTCATTCTGAGAAACCCAGAAGCCTTTAGTCTGAAGTGTCTTGCTGGTGTCACTTTTAGCTGCGATTATGGTCCATTGATGTATGTAAAGCTTGTAGGACTGTGCTCATTTTAAACGTTTAGCGATTCAAGTGTTCTGAAGTCTTCCACTGAAAAGAGAAAAGGCTTCAATATTAATTCTGTGTACTGGTAAAAGGCCTGTTACTAAATATAATGAATGACAATACCAGTATGTGATGTTACATTACATAGATATAGATAATCTGTCAAATACCACATCATGTTATTCATGTCCAACTACATAACACCCAAAATTACTTTTTACTGCCAATTGAAATTTGTAGGCCTATGCTTTAGCACAAAAGACAAACCTGACATGATTTGCTAATTCACCCCCCAAGGAAATGTGGTGGAACTTCTACTTAGCTTCTATCCACTTAAATTCAAAACCAGGAAGAGATGGTGGAGATGAGATGGGCTTAGCTACTGCCCTGCAAAGGTCAGTCAATACAAGAGCACAGAAAAACACCCTTTTTACTTTCTCTCTTGTTTCTTTAACTCTGTGGGTAGATCAGAGGGGGGTGCAGTGCCACACTCTCTCTCTCTCTCTCTACCTGACAAGGTCCCTCCCTCCCCTCTCATCGCCACACTGCTGTCCTCAGCATCTCCATGGGGCAGTGACTAATTGCCCCCGTAAATCACCACATCCTCCGTTTATTTTTCCTGACAGTAATTTAGTGCTTGCTCTTTTACACACTTGTCACTGCGTGTTTTTCCTCACATTAGAGGCCGGTAGAGAAAGGAGCGTAATTAACGGAGCGCTGCGCTCCTCCCCAGCCCTCCTTCATCATGGTGTGATAATTGTGCTCCTTGTCTGTCACCGTAACCTCTCAGTTTCCCCCAGAAACTTCTGCGCTGTTATTTGTCAACCCTGAGAGAAATATATAGCGAAGAAGATTCGGGAGAGCACCCGGCTGTAGCTCTGCTCGCTGCGCCATCGCCTAGCGACTAGTTTTCCTATTTGTCCGAAGACTAGGTCATTTATATCTTGCAGAAAAACTTGTCAAAGATTTAGCCTGACCCACACGAGAAGATAAAAGATACATGGTAAACACACCTGGATTCTTGATAGCGGAGGAGTTTTTTTTTTTTTTTTTGCCCTCAACGAGCCGCAGAGGAGAGAAGCTAGCACAGGCAGGAAGGCAGCAGAGAGGGGCCTTAATAAACCACTCGTGTATTCAGAGTGCTGAAATGCAAAAGCTAGGAGCAGTGGGGATGCAGAGCACAGAACAGCTGAGACCAGGGAAAATCCATTCATTGAGTAGCTAGCTAATCTATTTACAGCAGAAAGGTCCACTTCACTCATCTCTTTTAATGATACTCCATGATGCCGGTAAGGCAGAGTCAGGCGCAGGACAACAAAATTAGTGTTCATAAAGTTTACTCAAATATAACATACGAGTGTTGAAAACAAACACTCGAGACACGGAATCAAAATACAACAAGAAATCACGCACAAAAACATGGGGGAAACAGAGGGTTAAATAAGGAACATGTAATTATGGGAATGTAAACCAGGTGTGTGAAAAAGGAAGACAAAACCAACAGAAATTGAATAATGGATTGGTGGCGGCTAGAAGACAGGTGACGTCGACCGCCGAAAGCCGCCCGAACAAGGAGAGGGACCAACTTCGGCGGAAGTCGTGACAGTTACAGTAGTGAAGCAATACAACAGGTAGCTAAAGTAGGCTATACGCTTGGCCAAATGTGACATAAGATGACACTCATAAGCATTCAATAAATACAACATTTAATCGATTGAACGCATATGAATGAGGTTAATCTTATGGCATATTTAGCCAAACATATAGGCTACTGTACAGCTAGCTATACTGTAACCTATTCAAAGGGATTTACTGCATAGCATGTCATATCATATTCTATTTTTATACAGGAGGTTGGGAAGGGCCAGGTGATTCACCGTGTGGCTTGTTATCTCTGATGGTCGACCCGTGGTGATGCACAGTATCCATCACCTCCTAACCCTAACCCCAGAGGTTAACTCATCAATAACTTTACTGCTGCTAGCCGAGGAAAATATAGATGGCCAGAGACTTCAGTCAGGGTATGCGTCCAAAAAAAGGTGCCCTATTCCCTATATGGTGCAGCACTTTTGAACAGGGCTACATGGCCCTATGTAGGGAATAGGGTGCCATTTGAGATGCAGCCATAGTTTGGCATGAGGAGGCTCTTTGACTGGCTCTCCGTGTCCCCCGTCCCCCGTCCCTCCACCCCCCTACTCCCAGTCCTGCCCCAATTTTTTTAATATCTTGATTTTCCTGTCACAGACAGGGGCTAATGGGATGAGTGGTCAAGATTTCAAGATCCATCACTGGTTTGCAGAGGAATTAGCATGGGCCCCATGCATCACCTGCCAGAGCTGTCAGCCCTGCCGTCTCGCCTGCTGTCCCACACCGAGCTTCTTCATTATAGACCCCACTGCCGCTGCTCTGCGGCTGGGCTGCTGACTGCCTGTCTCCCCTCAGAGCAACTCAGAGCTACCCTGGCCTCTCCTCTCCCCATCCTGGAGTATGTCCCAATTTGCACCCTATTCCCTATTTAGTGATCTACTTTTGACCAGGTCCCATATGGCTCTGGTCAAAAGTAGTGCACTAGGGAATGGGAATAGGGCATAATTTGGGACAGAGCCATGGAGCCTGCTGGAGCCACAGCTGAAACAAGGCCCTGCCACGCCCCTCAATGTCAGCCCCAGCTATGCCAACCACTAAATTAGGATACACTGTCATGGTTGTGCTTTTAGAAATTAGGGACCGGTGAGAGCCTGCCTGCTTGGCTGCCTGTCTGCTCTACCTCTGCCAAGACCGCTCTCCCGCTCTCTCTATCAAACATGCTGTGACTCTCCCTACCTCCTCGTCCTCTTTTACCTCTCCACTCCACCCTCCCTTTGTGCCGTATCTGTTTTTAAGTGAGTGTTTGTGGGCAGGAACAGAACAGAAGTTTATTTAGAACTATTAGGGTAATTAAGCAGCCTTTGGCCTCTGTTGCCGGGCGAGTCGGAGGAGAAGAAACACTGTCAGCGTACCAAATGGCACCCTATTCCCTATGTAGTGCATTACTTATGACCAGATGCCTACTTTTGACCAGACGCCTATGGGCTCTGGTCACAAGTAGTATACTAAATAGGGAATAAGGTGCCATTTGGGATACAGACTTTGATGACTTACTACATCCCCTCTGGCCCGGCTTTGAGCAGTGAGCAGAGAGCAGGGGGGTGTTGGCTCTGTTATTTTGGCGGCTCCGACTGACCCCCATGTGATAACTCTCAGAGCACTGGGTCTCAAAACCCCCGCGAGAGCCATCCCCTCTGTCTCTCTCCGCCGCGCAGATTAGAGCCGCAGCGCTAAGGTCACAGTGAAAACGAAGAGAGCAAAGCAGAGCTACAGCTCATCCCTCTCTCCTCTGTTATTAGCAAATCAAAGCTGCCCCCGGAAAGATTCACACTCCTCACCTGATTTTGTCCTTTTCTGCTAATCACGTAGCCACTTTGCCTTGACTGACAGTTTTCTTTATAATTGGCCCATGATCTGGCGGGATCTAATAACCAGAAAATCCCATCTGAGGGTCCGACAGGCTGGGAGGTCTTTCCCCTCCTCCATCCACCAGACCCCCCCCAGCACAGCCCACTCCATCAGCAAGAGGCGGTTGCCATGCCACAATGGTGTTTGTGCACAGTGGCGCACAGCCACAGAGCTAATCTTAACATTCAATAATGGTGTGAATATTGGATGAGCAGAAGAGAGAGAGAGAGAGGCAGAGAGAGAGAGAGAGAGAGAGAGAGAGAGAGAGAGAGAGAGAGAGAGAGAGAGAGAGAGAGAGAGAGAGAGAGAGATTGAGGAACCACAGTAGCAAGATAATTACTGTTCATTTGCCAGAGTATCAAAGCCTAATTACTGTTCATTCTAATGCTCCAGAGAGACGAGAGGAGAGTCAAGGCAGGGCGAGGAGGAGCCGGCCCCAAGAGATCAGTCATTCAGCCTTTATCTGTCTCTCTCTTTCTCTCTCTGTTAGTCTGCCTCTACTTCTCCTCTCTGTTAATCCTGCTTTCTCCCTCTGTGTGTCTGTGTGTGCACGTCTATGTCCGCTGGTGCATGTTTGTGTATGTATGTGTTTACACCGTGTTTGTGTGTATGCATATCTCTGTGCATCCATGTCTGTATCTATGCATGTCTGTATGCTTGTTGTGTTCCGTTCTATCCCGCAAGTAAATTCTACAAACAAACACGTTGATCAATCTGCGAGACAGCAGAGAAGAGAGAAGAGAAGAAAGAAGGGAAGTGAGATCAGGAGAGGAAAGAGAGACACAGGGTCCATAATGCCAAGCTTATTGTTTCTTTTGCTCGCTCTTCTTTGTCTTTTTAATGTGTTTTGGGTAAATATCTGACAAGGAGAAGGAGGGGGGACTGTCGTCATATCTTTCTTGCCTGCCTTCACTCGAAAAATGCCAATTTTTTCTCCCTCCTCTCCTCTCACCTAATCGTGACAGAAGCCACCAGCATCACTGCCTGCCACCCGTTTGACAGCTTCTGTCACCAATTAGCAGCTAAATCGGCATCACCGCAAACAAGAAAACCAAGCAATTTATATGTCTATTATTTAGTGTGTCTAGGTGGTGTTTTTTCTTCTCTCTTCCTTTTCTCTCTCTCTTACATTAGAAAACACAGAGCTGCAATCAATCTGGCCCGCTCAGATCTCCAGCCTCCCTTCTTGAAGGAGATCGGAGGCAGGATGAGACCCCTACGGGTGGGGCGGAAGTGGGGGATATAAACCTCTGTATTCCCCTCCTATCATGGCAGTTTGCTTGTGAATTTCCAACCCATGCTCCTGGAAATTTACAAGGCATTCGACAACCCTTTTAATGAGGCGATCCAAGCTGTTCGCCGTACCGTCCAGGCTTCACACACCTTCCCCCTGATAGCATGCTAAATGAAAAGCTGCTTGCGACACACAGCGTTTGTTATCATTCAATCTGCTTGAGTCCACAAACTGGTCATTATCCCACCGTTTCTCCTGATTTACAGTCGCAAGGCAGAAGGGAGTAGAGAGGAGAAGAGCAGTGGAGGGTAGGGTCTCCCCTCCCTTGGCAGGGGCAGATAGGAACCAGCTTGAAAATTAGCATTTACACGATCCGGCTGAGCAGCTTATTAGATCTGGATATTTATTTTCCACTTAAACCCGATGTTTGATTACTCTTTAATAAAGAACAAGAGAACCACAGAGAGGAGCCTGTAGTCTAGCTGCGACTGATTGATCCCACACCCAGCTTTCGTTGGGATTTTTTTGTAATGAAACAAGAGACACAAGAGATGAGGAAGCTTATGAAGGTGATAGAAAATACCATCGTAGGAGATGATTTGCAGGACAGAAGCATTGGGATAGAGGAATGGGGTTGGAGGGATGGGGATGGAGGAGGGTAAAGCCAGTAAGGTAATAGTCTCTAGTGTATTCTCTCCCCAGGACTAAACAGATCTAGACACAAGTTAGACAAAGAAAAAGGGATAACAAAGACGTTCAAAAACAAGATCCAGACAAGATCACAATACAATAGTAATTGTAGATAGATACAACCTGGTCAAGTTCAACCCTCTGCTTGGAGACGAACACAAAAACTTGTATCTAATAAAACTCTGATCTACTTCATTTGGGAAGGGCCAATTTACAAATTTCGTTTCCAAGTCCATGGCCACTGGCCACCATTCCATTGAGTGACACTGTGGATCGCATTAAGTTACTGTAAAATCTCCACATTCCCTATGGACAGTATTATACTCAATAAATCCAGAAACAGAATCCATAACATGTACCCAGGCACTAGAGGACTTCTGGGACTAGCTAAACAGGCCAATACTCTAATGGCAAACACTTGCTTATCTACTTAGAATGTCTGTCAAAATCAAAAATTGGCAAAACGCTAAGGTTCTAACAGACAGGTCTTCATTGATTATGGACCATGTCTTAAAGCAAGGTGACACTGTGTTAAGTTAATCAATATTTGCCTGAAGAAGCCATTTGTATGTGACTGTGACGTGTGATGAATATGCTGCTATAGCATCTACTGCAGCTCCGTCCCAAATGGCACCCTATTCTCAATACAGTCCATTACTTTTAACCAGGGCCAATAGGGCTCTGGTCAAAAGCAGTGCACTATGTAGGGAGTAGGGTGCCATTTGGGATGCATACTGCATCTCCAGTATAAGCAACAGTACAGAGAGGTCAGGATGATCAGGGCCTGCACTAGCCTTTTGGGGGCCCTAAGTAAAAGTTGGTTGGGGGCTCCACCATCAAGCGGGCCAAAAAGGTTATTGGCCCCGATTTTGACAGCAGAGAGAAAGTTGCAATTCTACACATTTTGCCATGGGGCGTAGAGAAAATGTTTCCATTTTAAAACAAGATTTTTGCAGTTCTACACATTTTATAAAAAATGACATGCAATTTTACTCATTTTGCCATGGGGCAGAGATACATTTTTGCAGTTTTAAAGCTAATTTCCTGCAATTCTATCCATTTTGTCATGACTTATTCCATGATATCTGGATGAGAGTGACTAACAAAATCAATGGGGGCCTGGGCACGTACCTATATCCTTACGGTATTCAGCCATGATTACTACAAGTTTAGATAACTGGCTAGACTGACATACCAATCAAAAAAAAATTAACTGCTTGGCTTATTGAGTGATTGTCAGTGACTGACAAAACAAGATAAAAACTGCTGATGCACAACCAAATGTAGAACTTGAACATTGTGTATTCTACTATTCTAGTTCTCAACAGGAAGTATTTATTGTTCCCACACCAATGTGGTTAGATCGGCTATGATAGGCTACTGTATCACTGGAATTGCGATTATGAGGCCAAAAATAATAATATATTGATATAACATTATTTTTGTAATCCACAGTGGTTATACTCAATGCCAGCACAGGCATGGAGATTACATACACTACCTAGAGCATCACAGACCAGGCATAGACTCAGGACTGAACCTTTGGCCTAAAGTGCCCCTCATTTAAGAACGATCGACAAAATCAACAAAGTGAAGTACGTTTCCTTCCCCATTCTTTCTGAATTGTCCTTCCTCGTCCTGAAGCATTCCCTTTAGCCTGCTAGTCCAGCTGAGCTCTGTCTATTATTACAGTTTCTATCTAGCAGCCATCCCTTCCCCTCAGCACACCATACAAGTCACTAACGTTGAGTCCCAAGTGGCACCCTATTCACTACTAGACCAGAGCCCTATGGGCCATTTGGCTGCCATTTGGGACGCAGTTACTATGTTTCCTTAACCACTCCATCTTCGCCTCAGCACACTAGATACACCACCAGTACTAACACTACCCAGCTGGCAAAACTGGTTGAAATATTGTAAGGTCATATTGCAACCATGTTCTAAACTGACGTCATTTACATTTACATTACATTTCAACATAATGTCATGATATAATTTCAACCAGTTTTTCCAGCTGGGTAGAAACTCTACCGGCACAAACCACATGGTGCTCATTTTGTCTTCACACTTCAATATTGTATTGTTACATTGCAACCTATAGATTATTTACCATGGTCTGTGCCAATGTACAAGCTGTGTGGATCAGTCTCTGTACAGAGAACTTCCAGAGAACTTCCTTATCTTTCTTCCAGGGAACTTCCTTCTCATTAAAGTTTAAAGGGCTAAACAGCAGGGATGTCGTTTCAGCTAAACCTAGGGTATGGTAGGCATAGTGAGAAGGGGGAGGGTTCTCCCCCTCCAAGGTATTTTTATAAAATTGAAGCAAATTTACTGCATTTCCATACAATTTTAAACTTTAAAATGCAATTCGGAGAACAGCAAAAACAAGCAAAATGTAATCAAGCCCTTATCACCTTGTTGATGTAGCTTCATTCACCTCAGTCAATAGGGGACTTTATTAAACGATAATGCCCAAGATCCTGGCGTTTGAAGGATATATTTGTCGAGGGTCGGCAAACCGTGTCAATATATATCCAAACCCTGGCTTTGAAGGCATTATCACTTATACAACGGGTTACCAACAAATTCAAATAATGATTGACACTTTCATTAAAAACATTATTTTGATGAATTTATTCATACCATTTCATCCTTCCACGAGATATAGTCCTGAAACAAATCTAGGGTTGCAATCCGGCAGGACGTTCATTCTATCGGTTAGATTGTCAGAGGCGTGACCCAGTCGTGACGTATTTATATTTTACATCTATGGATGTGACCCAGTAGTTCGTTATAAATGTACCATTGACATACAGGCTGGCAACGTTCTTATCCCCTTGCTTTGGCTAACACTGTCACGTCAAACAGTGCAGCCAGATAAACAGAATAGTAGCTGCATTTGCATTTGTTTAAGCTGTTTTCTAGTGACATTTATTTGGATACATCCATAACAATGAGCTAATGATGTGCGATTTCGCCTAGCATAGAACATTTGCTCTCTCACCAGGACACTGTTCAGGGGAGCTAGCCAACTACAGAGCTAACACAATCACTTCAAACTAAAGCTGGAAAGACAGCAACATATGTGTATTTCGTTTTCTTTCCATAAAAGTAACGCAGATTTCATGATTTCGACTGGCTGTCTCGTCCCGACTCCCGACTCCCGACACAGGACAGCTGGATATTGAATTTTGATATTTATGTATATTTATATATATATATTAGAGAGAGAAATGCAATATCCAGCTGGTATATACAGTTGAAGTCATAAGTTTACATACACTTGGAGTCATTAAAACTCGTTTTTCAACCACTCCACAAATTTCTTGCTAACAAACTATAGTTCATGACACAAGTAATTCTTCCAACAATTGTTTACAAACAGATTTTTTCACTTATAATTCACTGTATCACAATTCCAGTGGGTCAGAAGTTTACATATACTAAGTTGACTTTAAACAGCTTGGAAAATTCCAGAAAATGATGTCATGGCTTTAGAAGCTTCTGATAGGCTAATTGACATAATTTGAGTCAATTGGAGGTGTACCTGTGGATGTATTTCAAGGCCTACCTTCAAACTCAGTGCCACTTTCCTTGACATTGGAGGAAAATCAAAAGAAATCAGCCAAGACCTCAGAAAAAAAATTGTAGACCTCCACAAGTCTGGTTCATCCTTGGGAACAATTTCCAAACGCCTGAAGGTACCAGGTTCATCTGTACTACCGCTCAGGAAGGAGACGCGTTCTGTCTCCTAGAGATGGACGTACTTAGGTACGAAAAGTGCAAATCAATCCCAGAACAACAGCAAAGGACCTTGTGAAGATGCTGGAGGAAACAGGTACAAAAGTATCTATATCCACAGTAAAATGAGTCCTATATCAACATAACCTGAAAGGCCGCTCAGCAAGGAAGTATCCACTGCTCCAAAACTGCCTTAAAAAGCCAGACTACGGTTTGCAACTACACATGGGGAAAATATTGTACTTTTTGGCGAAATGTCCTCTGGTCTCATGAAACAAAAATAGAACTGTTTGGCCATAATAACTATCGTTATGTTTGGAGGAAAAAGGGGGAGGCTTGCAAGCCGAAGAACACCATCCCAACCGTGAAGCACGGGGGTGGTAGCATCATGTTGTCCCCACAACATGATGCTGTGCTTTGCTGCAGGAGTGACTGGTGCACTTCACAAAATAGATGGCTTCATGAGGATGGAAAATTATGTGGACATAGCCACATCTCAAGAAATCAGTCACGAAGATAAAGCTTGGTCACAAATGGGTCTTCCAAATGACGACAAGCGTACTTCCAAAGTTGTGGCAAAATGGCTTAAGGACAACAAAGTCAAGGTATTGGAGTGGCCATCACAATGCCCTGACCTCATCCTATAGAAAATTTGTATGCCGAACTGAAAAAACGTTTGACCCAAGTTAAACAATTTAAAGGCAATGCTACCAAATACTAATTGAGTGTATGTCATCTTCTGACCCACTGGGAATGTGATGAAAGAAATAAAAGCTGAAATAAATCATTCTCTCTACTATTATTATGACATTTCACATTCTTAAAATAAAATGGTGATCCTAACTGACCTAAGACAGGGAATTTTTACTAGGATTAAATGTCAGGAATTGTGGAAAAACTGAGTTTAAATGTATTTGGCTAAGGTGTATGTAAACTTCCGACTTCAACTGTATATACACACTACCATTCAAAAGTTTGGAGTCACTTAGAAATGTCCTTATTTTTTGAAAGAAAAGCTAATTTTTTGTCCAATAACATAACATTTATCAGAAATACAGTGTAGACATTGTTAATGTTGTAAATTACTATTGTAGCTGGAAACGGATTAATGTTAATGGAATATCAACATAGGCGTACACAGGCCCATAATCAGCAACCATCACTCCTGTGTTCCAATGGCACGTTGTGTTAGCTAATCCAAGTTCATAATTTTAAAAGGCTAATTGATCATTAGAAAACCCTTTTGCAATTATGTTAGCACAGCTGAAAACTGTAGGGCTGATTAAAGAAGCAATACAAATTATTGATGATGAAACTCATCAGTCTATTCTTTTTCTGAGAAATTAAGGCTATTCCATGCGATTCCTTGTATAATGCTGTGTACTACTCCCTTCACAGAACAGCTCAAACTGGCTCTCACCAGAATAGAAAGAGGAGTGGGAGGCCCCGGTGCACAACTGAGCAAGAGGACAAGTGCATTAGAGTGTCTAGATTTAGTCTGCAAAACACCAGTCTCAACATCAAATGTGAACAGGCGACTCCAGTATTCTGGCCTTCTAGGCAGAGTTGCAAAGAAAAAGCCATATCTCAGACTGGCCAAAAAAAATAAAAGATTAAGATGGGCAAAAGAGCACAGACACTGAACAGAGGAACTCTGCCTAGGAGGCCAGCATCCCGAATTCGCCTCTTCACTATTGATGTTGAGACTGGTGTTTTGCGGGTACTATTTAATGAAGCTGCCAGTTGAGGACTTGAGGTGTCTGTAGTGGAGCAGGTTGAGAGCTTCAAGTTCCTTGGCGTCCACATCACCAGCAAACTAATATGGTCCAAGCACACCAAGCCAGTCGTGAAAAGGGCACAACAATACCTATTCCCCCTCAAGAGACTGAAAAGATTTGGAATGGGTCCTCAAATCCTCAAAAGGTTTAACAGCGGCACCATCGATAGCATCCTGACGGGTTGCATCACTGCCTGGTACGGAAACTGCTCGGCCTCCGACCGCAAGGCACTACAGAGGGTAGTGCGTACGGCCCAGTACATCACCGGGGCCAAGCTACAGGACCTCTATACCAGGCGGTGTCAGAGGAAGGAAAAGCAGCCAACAAGGGCTCAGCATATGTGGGAACTTCTTCAAAACTGTTGGAAAAGCATTCCTCATAAAGCTGGTTGAGAGAATGCCAAGAGTGTGCAAAGCTGTCATCAAGGCAAAGGGTGGCTACTTTGAAGAATCACAAATCTAAAATATATTTTGATATGTTTAGCACTTGTTTGGTTACAACATGATCCCATGTGTGTTATTTCATAGTTGTGATGTCTTCACTATTATTCTACAATGTAGAAAATAGTAAAAATAAAGAAAAACCCTGGAATGAGTAGGTGTGTCCAAACTTTTGACTGGTACTGTATATATATTGTTTTTCATATACATTTTGGCCACACCACTGTGTCGCGACCATGACTTTGAATACCACTGGTCGAGATGTTATTTTTTTACAGTGGATAGCATGTTTTAAAATTGCCTGGTTGTGCTGATGAGACCTGAGCACAGTGAGATGGAACAGTAAATAAGCATTTCAATGTCATAGCCTTAGCCGATGGTAACATCCAGGATTAGACCCACCCGTTGTATAACAACTGCTATGCACTAGCTCAACACCGGGATTAAATCTCTAGTTTAATTTCATGTCAAGTCAAACAGCAGTTACCTAGCCAAATCCATCTACTACAGCCATCTTTACCATTTGTTCTTGTCACGACTTCCGCCGAAGTCGGTCCCTCTCCTTGTTCGGGCGGCGTTCAGCGGTCGACGTCACCGGCCTTCTAGCCATCGCCGATCCACTTTTCATTTTCCATTTGTTTTGTCTTTGTTTTATACACACCTGGTTATAATTCCCCAATTACATGTTATATACACACCTGGTTTCAATTCCCCAATTACATGTGGCTGGTCCACTCCAGTGGAGTCTGAGGTGCTGGAGGTTCCTCCGCCCCCTCTGGACATCGAGTTGGCCCCGGCGTATGCAGTTCGAGCCATATTGTACTCGAGGCGTCGGGCGAGGGGCCTTCATTACCTCGTGGAGTGGGAGGGGTACGGTCCGGAGGAAAGATGCTGGGTGCCGGTGGAGGAAGTTTTGGACCCTTCGATGATGCGGGAGTTCCACCGTCTCCATCTGGATTGCCCTGCGCCTCATCCTCCGGGTCGTCCCCGAGGTCGGTGTCGGCGCGCTGCTGGAGCCGCGCGTAAAGGGGGGGGGTACTGTCACGACTTCCACCGAAGTCGGTCCCTCTCCTTGTTCGGGCAGAGTTCGGCGGTCGACATCACCGGCCTTCTAGCCATCGCCGATCCACTTTTCATTTTCCATTTGTTTTGTCTTTGTTTTATTCACACCTGGTTTCAATTCCCCAATTACCACCTGTGCTAATTCGCTATCCAGCGTGCTCCACACACCTGTGTGTAAGAGTAACTCGAGAAGTGTAGCGGACATGTAGTTCTGTTGGATGGAGGCAACCTTAGCTGTATGGATCTGTGCAAAACTGCTACAGTAAGTGTATCTTTTTTATTTGAAGAATTCTTTCTTGGTGATGAAAGATAAGGACCATACTGTTAAAAAGTTGTATCGCAAACAATGACTATTGATATTACTAAATGTTAAAACACAGCGTTGGGATTGTAGTTCACATGAGGCAGTTGTGGGTGAAGCTAATGGCTGAGAACTATAGGGAGAAGGGAGAAGGCAGAATGCCGCCTAGAGTTTGAGAGATAGAGGGGGGGTGGGGGTTAAGCTTCAGGTGATAGAAATCTGAACACACTACCAGCACTTTGAAAAGTTGATGTAATTATACTTTCCTGTGGATATATTGTCTCACATTCCTACCGCCAAAAGTTCGAACCACAGGAACAACCACTAAAGTATGTTAAAATATAATTTTATTTAACATTCTGGCTTGTAGAGGTCGTGAGAGGAACATTTCCTGATACAAATTCTCATTTCTGCCCTATGTAAAATTCAATGCAATTCAACTTCGGGTTTCCAGACAAGCTTGACCCCTACCCCCCTATAGCTTCCAGACAAGTGTTAAGAATGTAACTGCTGACAGACTATCTCTAACAGCTTATTCTCACTGAATTGAGTTATCGGGACGAAATTTCTATTTACAAAATAGGTACAAACACTTTTCACGAATGTCACGAGTCGAGAAAGAGTTCAGTTGGCGTTCTTGCTTTCAGCTCAAAAGTACCATCAATGTCACAGTAGCCACTAGCCAGGAGGCTAACCCTTGTAAACTATTCTACTAGCTACCTAGCTACAAGCTAACGTTAAGCAAGTAACTCTTAATTTATCTACAATATTACACTCTTAATTCTTGTAACAAAGTCATATTACACTCTTGAATAATGCAAAAATTCACAAGCATGTGCAGACAAAAGGGTTTATTTTCTCATCTGTCCACTCATTACATTTTAGCTTCAAGACAAAAGCACAGAGTTACTGCTAGCTAAAGCTAACGTCTTCATCAAGTAACGTTAGCCTATCACAAATTATGGATTACCCATCTAATACGAATATAAAAGTTCAGTAGGCCAACCTTAGAACATTATAATAAACCGTGCTTAATGTATATAAATATCATGCAAATCATTAGGCTACAAGGAATTCAGAAAGTCTTTATACCCTTGACTTATTCCACATTTTGTTGTGTTACAGCCTGAATTCAACATTTCTCAACCATCTACACACAATGCCCCCCAAGTGAAAACATGTTTTTAGATTTTTTTTACAAATATATTGAAAATTAAATACATAAATATCTCATTTACGTATGTATTCACACACCTGAGTCAATGCATGTCAGAATCACCTTTGGCAGCAATTACAGCTGTGAATCTTTCTGGGTAAGTCTCTTAGAGCTTTGCACACCTGGATTGTACAATATTTGCACATAAAAAGAGAGCCCAGAGCCCTTTCAAGTTGGTTGTTGATCATTACTAGACAGGCATTTTCGAGTCCTGCCATACATTTTCAAGCTGACTTAAGTCAGAACTGTAACTAGGCCACTCAGGAACATTCAATGTCTTCTTGGTAAGCAACTCCAGTGTACACAGTATTTGGTGTTTTAGGTTATTGTCCTGCTGAAAGGTGAATTTGTCTCCCAGTGTCTGTTGGAAAGCAGAATGAACCAAGTTTTCCTCTAAGATTTTTCCTGTGCTAAGCTCTATTCCATTTCCTTTTATCCCCAAAAAACTCCCTAGTCCTTGACAGTGACAAGCATATCCATAACATGATGTAGCCACCACCATGCTTAAAAATATGAAGACTGGTATTCAGTGATGTGTTGTGTTGGATTTGCCACAAACTAAATGCCTTGTATTCAGGACATGAAGTCTTTGCCACATTTTTTGCAGTTTTAATTTAGTCCCTTTTTGCAAACAGGATGCATGTTTTTGAATTTTTTTATTCTTTACAAGCTTGATACTTTTCTCTCTGCCGTTAAGGTTAGTATTGTGGAATAATTACAATGTTGTTGATCCGTCCTCAGTTTTCTCCTATCACAGCCATTAAACTCTGGTGAAATCCCTGAGCAGTTTCCTTCCTCTCCGGTAACTGAGTTAGGAAGGACGTCTGTATCTTAGTAGTGACTGGGTGTATTGATACACCATCCAAAGTGTAGTTAATAACTTCACATCGCTCAAAGGGATATTAAATGTCTGCTTTTCATCTACCAATTGGTGCCATTTTTTGCGAAGCATTGGAAAACCTTCCTGGTCTTTGTGGTTGAATTTGTGTTTGAAATTCACTGCTCGACTGAGGGACCTTAAGGATAATTGTATGTGTGAGGTACAGAGATTAGGTAGTCATTCAAAAGTTATATAAAATACTATTATTGCACACAGAATGATTCCATGCAACTTATTAAGTTACTTGTTAAGCACATTTTTACTGATCTTATTTAGGCTTGTCATAGAAAGGGGTTGAATACTAATTGACTCAAGACATTTCAGCTTTTCATTTTTAATTAATTTGTAGACATTTCTAAAAACATAATTCCACTTTGACATTATGGGGTTTTGTGTATGGGCCAGTGACACAAAATCTAAACTTAAACCATAAAAAATTCAGGCTGTAACACAACAAAATGTGGAAAAAGTAAATGGGTGTAAATACTTTCTGAAGGCACTGTGGTAAAAGCAAATTGGGACTGAAAACATCTGTAGGCTATAATCTACCAGGGAGTTGAGATGTTGAGCTGTTATATATGGAATCCCATTCCCGCCACCCTTTTGCCCTCAGAACATCCTCAATTTGTCGGAGCATGGACTCTACAAGGTATCAAAAGCGTTCCACGAGGATGCTAGCCCGTGTTGACTCCAATGCTTCCCACAGTTATGTCAAGTTGGCTGGATGTCCTATGGGTGGTGGACCATTCCTGATACAAACGGGAAACTGTTGAGTGTAAAAAAAACAGCAGCATTGCAGTTCTTCACACAAACCGGTGCGCCTGCACTTACTACCATACCCCGTTCAAAGGCACTTAAATCTTTTGTCTTGCCCATTCACCCTCTGAATGGCACATATACACAATCCATGTCTCACTTGTCTCAAAGCTTAAAAATCCTTCTTTAACATGTCTCCTCCCCTTTATCTACACTGATTTAAGTGGATTTAACAAGTGTCGTCAATAAGGGATCATAGCTTTCACCTAGATTCACCTGGTCAGTCTGTCATGAAAAGAGCAGGTGTCCTTGATGCTTTGTACACTCAGTGTACATACATATACAGTAGGTTATGTTTATTCATTTGTAGCATTGTGTGGCGATTTTCATCTATCCACGAGATCAGCACAGCTGGGCCGACGGCAAACATGTGGCATCTGACATTTGTGACAGCACTTGGTTTAATAAAAAATATTGAGACAAAAGCGTTGAAAGGAGGGACAAAGTACTTGTGTTTAGACTGATTCGCCTCATTATTTGTTTGACAGGATTGTAATGTTTTTGTCTTCCCTAGGGTCAGGAGTTTTTCCAGGATTTTTTTTTTTAAACCATATGGCCTGATTAGAAATAATCTGGTGTCATTATAGCCCACATAAATTCGTTTTTTACAGCTGATTTTTTACTATGTCATATCCAGAGTTTAACCTGGTTAGGTTAGCCTACCAGATCAGGAAAAACTCTGGGCCCCATGAAAACAGTTTCCCCTCCCCCATTACTCTGGGACCTGTGGTGCCACCTCTGAAATCAACATACAATGTTACAAATGAAAAAACATATTGTATTTGTATGATCTACTATCTACATTTTGACTTAAGTAGTTTGACTTGCATATCTCAAAATGTTGACTTGCATAAGTCAATATTATGGTGGCGGGAACGAGCTTCCAGAGTTTTCTGTGGCACGGTGTAGTCGGCAGTTGGCAGCTACTGCGACAACTTTAGAAAGTAATAGGCTGTTACTGCAATTTCAGTTAAAACCTCAATAAAACAAGTCTCAAATATAAGGAAAATGTTTACACATTTCAGCTGTTTCAAAACATTGCTCTCCTATTACCATTTTTACAGTAGGAGTATTGAGTTCAACGAGACAATTCTGTTCACACTGCCCTGCTCAAAGTGGGGCGACCTCCGGAGTTAGGTTTACACAACAGCATTGTCTCTAGAGAATCGATATCTCTTGAGAATCTCTTGAAAATGTCCCTTTGCTATTGTCAATGTGAAAACGGCCTCAGTGCATCCCAAATAGAACTCTATTCTGCTCCACGGGGCAAGACCCTGTGCTTCTGTTGTAATTAACTTATAAGGGGAAACAATTCATCCACAGGTGTCTCTCTGCTCTTCTCTGTGTACCTGTTTTATACAATTTCAATAGCTTACAACCTACTAAAGGTCCAATAGTCTCTTCAATCTTACAACAAATGTTATCTTATAACTATTCTAGTAAATCAAAACATGAACATACTCTGGCATGAATAGCAAACACGCCGTAAGTCTTTATAATTACTGTACACTATTCATATAGGGTATATGACCTAAAAATATAACAAATGACCCACCATTGGTCTTAAACATAAAGTATTTAAAAATTTACCCCCGGGGTCTACTTTGTCTGTGGCTGGAGGCGTTATTATACCCTGGCTGTCACAAAGTCTCCCCTTTGGTTATCACTCCCAGGCCTGGGGCTGCAGCATGGAGCAGCCATGCATGTGTGTCCCAAATGGCACCCTATTCCCTTTATAGTGTGCTACTTTTGACCAGGGCCCAGGTCAAAAGTAGTGCACTATATAGATAATAGGGTGCCAATGGGAGACAGCTATGGAGCCCTGGCAGACACAGAACAGAGAGAGCTCTGCATTATCTGGGGCGAAGACATGGAGAGGAGAAAGGAGAGTGAGGAGAGGGGAGAGAGAGGAAAGTAGAGAGAGGAGGGTGGGGTGAGGGGAGAGAGGGGAAAGGAGAGAGAGGGGAGAGAGGGGAAAGGAGAGAGAGGAGGGTGGGGAGAGGGGAGAGAGGGGAAAGGAGAGAGAGGAGGGTGGGGAGAGGGAGAGAGGGGAAAGGAGAGAGAGGAGGGTGGGGAGAGGGGAGAGAGGGGAAAGGAGAGAGAGGAGGGTGGGGAAAGGGGAGAGAGGGGAAAGGAGAGAGAGGAGGGTGGGGTGAGGGGAGAGGAGAGAGGGAAAGGAGAGAGAGGAGGAGGGTGGGGTGAGGGGAGAGGAGAGAGGGGAAAGGAGAGAGAGGAGGGTGGGGAGAGGGGAGAGAGGGGAAAGGAGAGAGAGGAGGGTGGGGAGAGGGGAGAGAGGGGAAAGGAGAGAGAGGATGGTGTGGAGAGGGGAAAGGAGAGAGAGGAGAGTGAAGAGAGGAGAGAGAGGGGATGGGAGAGATGGAGGGGAGAGAGATGGGAGGAGAGGGGAGAAAGGGGGAGAGAGGAGAAGGGGGTGGGTGATAGGAGCAAGAGGGGAGAGAGGGAAGGGAGGAGATGAAGGGGAGAGAGGGGAGGGAGGGGAGCGCAGAGCAGGGGGAACGAAACAGAGGGGGAGTGAGGAACGACAGAGCAGAGTGAGTAGGGCGAGAGGCGCAGAGCACCCTGGCCGTGGATCTGAGGAATGGTAGATGTGGAAAGAGATATGGTCACAGTGCTGACCTGAGCCTGACGTGTTTTTGGGGACTAGCCCAGCCATGCAGGGATGGAAGCCACCCATTTGGGTCAGGTTCTACTGATATAGGGTCTGCATCACAAATAGCACCCTATTTCCTACATAGTCCACTACTTTTTACCAGAGCCCTATTGGCCCTGGTCAAAAGTAGTGCACAATAATAAGGAATTGGTTGCCATTTGGGGCACAGATAGTAGCTGGCGCTGCTGGCAGAGAAAGACTTGAACCAATGAAGGACATAATTGTATGTTTTTTTCATATGTTTTTCATTTGATGCATATATTCTCTTTAGTTAAATGATTTTGGTCTCTCCAGTTCCAGGTTCCAACCCAGTGGAGTGGAGATGAGACTGGGATGCTTATTCGCTTGTGATGATGAGCAAATGTGTTTGTGTGACATCAACCCACCTAAGTCAAACAACAAAACAAACAACAGAACTACCATAATGGGGGAGAAAGTCTATCTCAAGGCAACCTCTCCGTTGCACCAATCCATTTAAATCCAATGGCAGTAGAAAAGAGCATAGGCTCAGATCTGTGCAAGATATCATATCAACCATTACTACCTCACTCTTGACAAATCTATCGGAGTCATAGGGACTCAGAGGAGAAGAATGCTCTCTCTCCACTCCACCCACCGGTGTGTCCATATAGAGTGCATGTCAGTCTGTCAATCAAACATGACAGCTATTTCACCCACACTGAGCTAGATGAAAGGATCTAGGCATCCTTCTGTCAGAGGCCTCTCTTCGGGCTGAGAGAGACAAAGAGGGAAAGTCCTGTACCATCCTGCAATCTGCAGGCTGTCTCTGATGCTTTCATATGTGCTAGGCAACACACATGTACGCACAACACACACAATCACAGAGGAGGATCTGCGTGCATGCACATGTGCTGACACACACACCAGGGTTTTTCTAGATCAAATGGGGCTTAGGTGGTGGTTGTGGCGGGGGAGTGGCCATGGGTGTGGCCAATGGAGTGGTTGACTAACGTAAATATTATAGGCCCTCCTGTTGGCCGCAGTGACAAAATGTAACTGGTTTAAAGCAAATTTTTTTTGCAAATCTACACATTTTGCCATGTGGCGGAGATACAATTTTGCAGTTTTAAAGGTAATTTTGTGTAATTCAACACATTTTGCCATTAGGCTGAGAGAAAAAGTTGCAGTTTAAAGCACATTTGCCATGCATTATGATCCTTATTGGCTTATGTTCCTTGTTATGTTTTGTTACTTTCCCCAGGTGGTTAAATAAAGAATAAATAAATCTGAGTGGATCAAACATAACAAAATCAATGGGGGGCCCATACCATGACAAAAATACTTCTGAATGCATCATTTATGGAATTTTAGATTCTCACTGACTGTCTAGCTTTTATTTTGAAGATGAACTTGTAAAAAAAATATTTCTACATAGTTTATATCTGGTTTTAGTAGTTTAAATTTAAACTGAAAACATTATTTCATCCCGAAAATGATCTCCCCCAAAAAACACTTTTTTATGTAGCCTACTGTTGTGCTCTCAAAACATTTCCAGCACTGAGAATGGCAACAAAGGCACAGAACACATCCCAACATGTCACATAACATATGTACCTGCTCCACGACCCTGGATGGATTTGGTAGCGACATGTAGACAGATTAGCTGACAATGTCAAGGAAACGATGTGCACGCTTCAATGGGGCAGAAGTCTGTGTTGTGATTCTGAATGGCCAGATCGGTAGCAACAATGGCAAGAAGCTGCTGTGTGGGAAAGGCTAATTTCAGCTAGTTTTATATTCTTCTTGATACCATGTTTTGTTTTTAGGTGTTTTGACTGATGTCACCTCTGTGCTAATGCCGCGTTCAAAACAACTGGGAACTCAAAACTCGGAAATGTCAGACGCAGCACATTCAAGACAACTGGGAACTGGCATCTTTCTAGAGCTCTGACTTTCCGACCTGAATATCACTGATGTCATGGTTTGACATTGTGTTTTTCACAGAGTTCCCAGTTGTCTTGAAAGCACCATAATATGCCTACATTTCGCTAGCTAGCTAACCAACAACTGTAACGATATATTTGAGAGACAAGTGCTCATTGTGCAAATCTATTTATGTTTTCAATAAACATTGGTGACTAAATATTGTTGACATATTGTCAACATTCTAAGCCAACCCTGTCTGTTTTGCCCCATAGTTGCGTACGTGTTGGGTTTGTTGCTAAATAACCAACCAGTCATAGAAATTGCTGGCCGCTGATTTACGATGGAGTTGAGCAGCGACTTGTGTGGCCGGACTGGAGTTCCGACGTCAGATAAAATGAGAAGGGCGCTCCTGCATGTGGGCATTCCTGCATCTGCACAAACCCCTCTTTATACTTCTATTGGTCAATTTTTAAGTACAGACGGGAGGCAGGGGGTCCATGAAGGAACCGATGGGATGCTTGATGGGATGCTTGATGGAATTCCCACATGCAGGAGTGCCCCCTAAACAGTTGCAGACTATTGCATAGAATTTGGGTTTTATAAAAAAACTTGGGATTTCAAAGAATAGCCTGTATTTACACAGGACATACTACAGTTTTTCTCGATTGCTTAAACACATTTGCCCACTCTGACATCACATTTTCAAAACAGTTAACACACAGGATAAAACTGAAGCTCAATGGCCAAAAGGACTCATTTTGTTAGCAAAATGCTCTAACACTCACAAAACATTAAAAACATGCAACATAAGCAAATATTTCCATCAAACACCACAACTTGTGGTCAAATTAATTTATTCTTTCAATCAATCATTACACAATGGACAACAAAATACAGCCATCAATATGAAATATGATACTTTACAAACTCAAATGGATACCGGAAAAAAAGCTACCAAAGTAAACTTATGGGTGGAAATACCTTTCAAAAAAAAATATATATATATTTTATCTTTCACATTTAGTCCATTCGTTCTTGACGATTATGCCACAGGTTCTCATCAACATCGCATTGAATGTTTTCCCTTGCAATGCACAGAGGGAAATATCTCCTTGCATGGCGTATCCATCCCTGGCAGTCCTCTGCACCTATTGCCAGGCAACCAGCATTCATTGCCTCCAGGAGGGGCATCTGCTCATATGGCCGGTGATCATACACCTTCCACCTCCAAGCAGAGCAGAACTCCTCGATTGGGTTCAGAAAAGGCAAGTATGCAGGGAGGAATTGCATCATAATACGAGGCTGTGCTGCAAACCATTCATTCACAAGGCGAGAGTGGTGGAAAGCCACATTGTCCCAAATTATGACATACAGAGTCATGCCAGGCCTCAACAGCCCTCTCTCTTCGGGTGGAATCAGTATTTCTTTCAATGCATCAAGAAATGTGATGAGGCGTTCTGTATTGTATGGGCCAATAGTTGGTATGTGGCAAAGGAGCCCATCATTGGAGATGGCAGCACACATGGTGATATTGGCACCCCTCTGACCTGGCACTGTGACAGTGGCCCTCTGCCCAATGATGTTCCTCCCGCGTCTCCTCACTTTACAGAGGTTGAAGCCGGCTTCATCCACAAAAATGAATTTGTGATGTGCCCCTTCAGCTTCAAGCTCCATTAATCTCTAAGAAAAAGAGCAAATTCATAAAGCAAATTATTCCAGTCGCATGTAACTATGGTAAACAAGGTATTACAATAAAAAATCTGTATCTGCACATACTGGAATCGTGCCTCCTTTACGATGTCAGAGTTTCTTTGAAATGGAACTCTGTACAGCTGCTTCATTCTGACATGGTTTCGTTTAAGGACTCAATCTATAGTTGCCAAACTCACACTGTTTATATTTCTAAATGCTCCCTGATCTGCAATTACTGCTGCCTGGATGTCACGCAGTCTGATTGCATTGTTTGCCACTACCATATCTACAATGGCAGACTCCTGTTCAATACTAAATATCTTTCCTCTGCCACCAGTGTGTGGTAATGTGTGGATTCTATAAAGTAAAAGCAAAAAGCATGTCAAAATTGACATTACTGTATGACAGTCACATAAATGGGATTGATAAAACATCTGCATTACTGTAGACACAGTTTGTTCTGCTAACAGGGCAATACAGTAAAGCTGAAATACACAGTGGTATACATTACAGTAACACTGTGAATTACCTGTTCTCATTCGAAAAAGCCTGACAATAGATGCCACAGTGCTCCGACTCAGAATGGGCTGGACCCTTTGTCCAGCCTCTCTGAAGGACAAGCCATGATTGATGACATGGTCAATAATTGTTGCCCGAATTTCATTTGAAACTTGAGCTCGATTTCGTCCTCTTGCTGCAGCAGCTCCTCCACCACGCATACAAACTCCTCTTCCTCGGGCCCCTCTGCCATGGCCTCTTGGTTTCCTTCCGTGCCTATGGCCTCTTTGATCCATGCTTGCAAATAGCAACACAGAGGTGGCATCTTTTATAGATGGATGAGGACTGATTGCTGATTGAAGAGTTGTGCAAATGAGTTTCACACAGGTGCATAGAGATTTATAATTATGCAGGTACTTTCTATCAGCTGTGAATAGATGTTTTCCTTTTGTTCAACACAGTGAATCCAATAGAGTTCGGGGTCTTTCAATGAGATCAGATGTAACTGTTTTGACAAAGGGTGTGAAAAATGTGTGAAACAAATGAAAAAGTGTTAAAACATTTGCAAGAGAAGACTTCTGCTGTGCTAAAAATGTGATGATGAAGATCAAGCGGATCTCAGTTTCATTTAGTGTGTCTTAGCAAATGAGAAAAACTGTAACTATGGGCATATTACTACACTTGACAAACACACAGACATTATTTACCTTTATGTGACGAAGAACCATCTTTCTTAGGCCTGCGATGTGCTCTAGGCTACATCTGTGTAGACCTGTGTCGTCCATCCTCAAAACTGAAACCAAAGAAGAGAATATTTACTGTAAATATTTGATTAACTTTGTTTAACATTTACATTTGCCTATTTATTTATGTTCAGATTCAAGTTCGCATTTGTATTGACATTCATGTTTAGATTAACTCATTATGTTGCTTATTCTGCCCAAAATCCAATGTTTTGTTTCTCATGTTGGGTGAGTGTCATGTTGGCAGCGCTCATCTCATGCACTACTTTACCTGTATAGTGCACACATTGTTTGGGATAATCCAAATGTCAGTTACATTACGTTTTGTTCTTATTAAAATACATTATACTGTTTCCAATTCCATTATTTTTGTTGAGGCTATGTAAAATAAACGTGTATTGTATCAAGTTTTGAGGCGTAGCCATGTACACCTACTTTATTTTTTACATGTGCGCCATCATCTTGTGAATCTCACATGGGAGGGAATCAGGGAAAGCATTAAGCAGGTGTTCTTTGCTTGAATGGATAATCGTGGGATGGAAGACTGCCAACAGCAGGGGCGTATTCATTACACCGATTCTGTTGCAAAACATTTCTTGAACAGAAACAAACAGAACAAAACAGGGAGGGGCCTACATGAATTTGTCCAATAGAAACTCATTTTAGTTGTTATGTTTGAACTGTTTGGACTAATGATTACACCCAAGGTAAGCCACTCAACTGATTCAAAAATGATCAGGGAATTGTTGCATATTTCCGTGGAAATGTAAAGTTCCACCACCTTCTAAATTTTTCCAACAGCACCTTTACATTCAGGCCCAAATGGCACTCTTCTGTTCAAATTTCCATTGATATTAATAGTGCATTTATGCGTGCTTTTCAGCAACTCTGGGCTAATCACCTATCATAAGTCTCAGCAAAAGACCCTAATAAATATATAGTGTTAACATTCAGAGCCAAAAAATTTCAAAAATATGTTTTAAAGAACATTTTGAGGAAGTTGCCGAGTCTATTCTTAATTAAAGGTTGGAATTATGACTGGTACTTGAATTAAACCCTTTCACAAAGATGTGTAATTGAGATGTAGAAATATGGTAATTCTATACCCAGAGGTTTTGATTAATAAAAACAGTAATCCTGGGTATAAAGTATGTAGGCCTAATGCATCTATAAAGAGATATTCAGTCAATTCCTGAAACGAATAGTGTTTTGATATAGCCTAAATGAAATTCATTATTAAAGGTTTAGACATTACTAAGTCACAACATTACCAAGAAGTCATCTGGACGCATCTACTCCAATATGGACTGTGGCGATTAGCTTGTAATAAAGGCCTAAAGTAAAGGCATAGGGCTTAATAAGTTGAGAACAGTGGAGGCTGCTGAGGGGAGGACGGCTCATAATAATGACTGGAAGGGAGCAAATGGAATGGCATCAAACCATGTGTTTGATGTATTTGATACCATTCCACTGATTCTGCTCCAGCCATTACCATGAGTCCGTCCTCCCCAATTAAGGTGCCACCAACCTCCTGTGGTTGAGAAAGATGATTGTAGGCTACTGATGTTGACACTTTTTTGATTCCACTCTGAATTTGGTGTCCACTTGGAAATTTGTACTTAGTGTACACGTTCAATAAACAACTCAGAAACACCTTTCTTTGACTTGGGCCTACAGAAGCTATTCTTCTGTTAAAACAGAAGAAAATGTGAAGTAGTATTTTTATGAGAAGCTCTATATCATTCTTCAGTTGATCATTAAAGGTATGATTATCTTTCGATAGCCTGAAAAGGTTATACATGTAATATTATGGAAACAGATGGAGGGCTGCGTTTTACTTGCAAATAATTTCTGAAATTGCTCTTTGGTGGCAGTATAAAAATGATGAACAAGGCAGTAGCCTAGGCTACAGTACAAGGCATAAGATCGTAGTGACTCGCAAGGGCAAAACGTCCCAGCCTGGCCTCAAAGGCTAGACGTAACATAGTAAACGTAAATCTGTGATACTTAGTATGATATGTAGCACGTCACCTATTCTAAAACAGAAATCACATCCCACCCTACCTCCACTGACTACCAAGGTTCCACCAGTGATTGATATACGCCTGGCCTCTGCATAGGGAAGTTTGTTGGCATACAGGAGACGCTGCTGTGAACATAATTTATTGCAGAAAGAAAGAGAAAACAATGCATGTATGCATGATACAACACCGATGGGCTCAGTTTCCAATATGGCACGAGCATTAACCCAGCGAAGATACATCATTTTCAGTCCTGTGAGCAATAGTCAATGTCAGAGAAGATGGGGCGATAAAAAAAAAAGAGAGGTAGGGGTTGCAACAACAGCAGGGGGTGGAGAGAGAGGAGATCTCTCTAGTTGCGCATGGAGGAGAGGATGTATTAGTAATGTCACATAGGATAGCTTCTTCTTAAGCCCTGCAAACCCGCTGCAAACAGTTGCCCAAACCAATTTTCATTATCATATTGATTGAAATCGTTCATCATAGTGTAATTTTAGGTTTAAAGCGACTGGGTTGGGAAGGAGAGCAGAGAATTATCTAACAAAAGAACAGCATTGTTCCACAGGGACGTTTCTCTGTTCCAGTTCATTGATGGAGTTGATTAAGTTTAAATGAAGCAGACACTGGATAAAAGTGAGGGTATTGACCAGCGGGCGCTCTGCTGCTGCGCTTGAAAAAGCATGATACACGCAGAAAAGCAAGATTTGCTAAATGTTCTAATCTTCAATCAAATCTAACATCAATACAGACAAAGTTTGGTAATGAGAGATTCAATGAAGCATGCAGCAGAGAGAATTAATCCCCCTCGCCTAAAGTGGGTTCAACTTTGAAGCTTGCTCCTCAGAATAGATAGTTATCTAAATGCTAAATAAGAAACAAATTGTACTTTTCACAGCATGCTAATCATTTGTGCATTTCATGTCCATTATTTGTTCTATCATAGATTTCAGTTGTTGATCTGGTGATTAGATTAGATCAACCTTGAATAGCAGAGAGGAGGGTAGAATAGAATACTTAACAGACTGGTGTGGTGGTGGTGTGGTGTGGTGTGGAGGTCAGTAATTCACAGAGTTTGGCTCACATTTTGCTGACATTAGCCACACACTCATTGCACATTGGGCAGACTCTACGGGCTCAACAATGTCCTGCACGGCTGAAGTCTTCAACATAGATTCATCATCCTCATTGACGTCAGGTTGTAAATCAACCCAAACCAAACCCTAAATGTTCTTTAATAGCTTCTAACTCTTGTTTTTCTTTCTTTTTAAATGGGTTTTTATATATATTTTAGATCAACTCCAGTTCACTGCATTGGTCTATTCTTTCTTAGGCCTATACCAAGACACATGAGGTATAGGCCTAGCTATTCCAGATACTGTAACTAGGCCTATTCCAAATGATGGCATGTGTGTCTGTGTACATTTCTGACGATACTTCTAAAATTGATCATTCGAAGTGTCTTTCCGTTACGCGGCTGTTCTTAACCAGGCAGAGAGGTTACTAATTACAGTCTAATTGACACACAACTGGAAGACAATCCAGCATAGTGAGCATACAGTAGGCTACAGTGTTTCCCCAGGACCAATATGATATATACCGTGTGAGCCTGTGTAGCCTACAGAAGACATGAAGACATGCCTGGTGTTGATTTTTTTTATTTTTATTTAACTAAGCAAGTCAGTTAAGACAAATTCTTATTTAAAATTACAGCCTACACCGGCCTACACCGGCCAAACCCAGACGACGCTGGGCCAATTGTGCGCCGCCCTATGGGACTCCCAACCACTGCCGGTTGTGATACAACCTGGATTCAAACCAGGATATCTGTAGTGACGCCTCTAGCACTGAGATGCAGTGCCTTAGACCGCTGCGCCACTCGGGAGCCCCAAGTGGCACAGATGAGAGACGCTTGAGATAGTATTATCTGTAGTCGTATACGTATTTTAAGGCTACAGACCTATAACATTAACATTATAACATTATAGTTCAGTTTTTACTGATTTGATTAGATTACATTAAAAATATATATATTTACATTGTGGAATAGGCCTATAATAAAGCAAGAATCATTTGTAAGATGAAGTGTAAGATGAAGTGAGGAATAACAACAGAATTATAATATTGATGCTATCTATAGTGAACAAAAATATAAACGCATCATGTAAAGTGTTGTTCACATATTAATGAGCTGAAATAAAAGATCCCAAAAATGGCCATATGCATAAAAAGCTTATTTCTCTCAAATGTTGTGCACAAATGTGTTTGCATCCCTGTTAGTGACAATTTCTCCTTTTCCAAAATAATCCATCCACCTAACAGGTGTGGCATATCAAGAAGCTGATTACACAGCATGATTATTACACAGGTGCACCTTGTGCTGGGGACAATAAAAGGCCACTCAGAAATGTGCAGTTTTGTCACACAACACAATGCCACAAACGTCTCAAGTTTTAAGGGACTGTGCAATTGGCAAGCTGGCTGCAGGAATGTCCACCAGATCTGTTGCCAGAGAATCTAATGTTAATTTCTCTACCATAAGCTTCCTCCAACATCGTTTTAGAGAATTTGGCAGTATGTCCAACCGGCCTCACAACCACAGACCACATGTAACCATGCCAGCCCAGGACATCCACATCTGGCTACTTCACCTGGGGGATTGTCTGAGACCAGCCACCTGGACAGCTGATGAAACTGTGGGTTAGCACAAAAGAATAATTTCTGCACAAACTGTCAGAAACCATCTCAGGGAAGCTCATTTGCATGCTCCTCATCCTCACCAGGGTCTTGACCTGACTGCAGTTCGGCATTGTAACTGACTTCAGTGTCAAATGCTCACCTTCAATGGTCACTGGCACGCTGGAGAAGTGTGCTCTTCACCGATACATTCCGGTTTCAACTGTACAAGGCAGCTGGCAGACAGCGTGTATGGCATCGTGTTGGCTAGCGGTTTGCTGATGTCAATGTTGTGAACAGAGTGCACCATGGTGGCGGTTTTGTTATGGTATGTGCAAGCATAAGCTATGGACAAAAAACACAATTGCATTTTATCGCTGTCAGTTTGAGTGCACAGAGATGCTGTGAGGCCCATTGTCGTGCCATTCATCCACCGCCATCACTTCATGTTTCAGCATGATAATGTACGGCCCCATGTCGCAAGGACATGTACACAATTCCTGGAAGCTCAAAATGTCCCAGCTCTTCCATGGCCTGCATACTCATCAGACATGTCACCCATCGAGCATTTTTGGGATGCTCTGCATCAATGTGTACGACAACGTGTTACAGTTCCCGCCAATATCCAGCAACTTTGCACAGTCATTGAAGAGAAGTGGGACAACATTTCACAGGCCATAATCAACATCCTGATCATGCTGTCATGCTGCATGAGGCAAATGGTGGTCAAACCAGATACTGACTGGTTTTATGATCCATGCCTCTAACTTTTTATTAAGGTATCTGTGACCAACAGATGCATATCTGTATTCTCAGTCATGTGAAATCTAGTGATTAGGACCTAATGAATTTATTTAAATTGACTGATTTCCTTGATATGAACTGTATCTCAGTGAAATCATTGAAATTGTTGCATGTTGTGTTTATATGTTTGTTCAGTGTACAGTGTCCTTGTCCTGAGGGTGGGAAAGGGGAGTGCACTTAAAAACATCAACCCGATTTACATGATTTGCATTTGTAACCTCACCTTAGGTAGTCAATAACTTTTTTGGCAATACAATTTCTAAACTCCTGGAAGATGCATTTTGGAACCATTATGGCAGCCAGTGAATCAAGAGCGACCGCGCCAAGTGCAGGACTACGGCATCCGTTTGGAAGGTGAGCGAAGGGAGACGAGAGGAGAAGCTGTAAGCCCGCGGTGACAGGCAGTAAGTACCACATATAACAGGTGACAACTCCCTGGACGAGCAGAGAGATTTAACACACGCCTTGTCAGGTTTGAGTCTTTTGAAGAAGCAAGAAAGATCCGGACAGAAAATGAATTATTAAACTGAAAGGTTAGGCTATGATGACGAGTTGCTCCTTTACATTAGACTACTTTATACCGGATTATGAAAACAATTTATTGCCGCTAATTGTCAGAATTCTATGTGCTAACACATCATAGCCATTGTAGAATAGAGTACATATCTTGAATTAAATGTTACCTTATACGGGGCAATAATAATTACCCCATAGCCTAGAGCAGGTTGCTCTGAGAAGCAACTCCTGTGACAATCGCAACTGTTTATTCTATTCTGTATCTAAAAGTTCAAACATATTATTAGCTCTTAGTTGGCATTCCATTATTTGCATTTACTTCTTGCAGAGTGACGATAAATGTTGTCAACCGTGCTGAGTCTCTTCTTTCTGCATTATAGCCTTTTCTCCACTGTCGTTATAATGTGAGTCTTGTGGGACATGAAGTCTCTAAGTAAGGTATGCTGCTGTCACAATCCCATCTAAATCTGCATGTTTGTTTCTTAAACAGGGCATGTTCGCTTCGGCTTTTTTCCCTAGCAAATCGACAGGAGATACAACCCGGGAGATGTGCTATAAAACAAACTGCGCTCTCAAAGGTATGTGTGACTTTGTAGCTGCTGCGTTTCCCTGTTAGCTGCACATCCTCTTGTCTTTTTAACTGTCACTTATTCACTCTGTGTTTTGTCATTTGCTCTATATATTCACTTGTCGCCTGGAACTTTTTTCGACAGCGGTATACAGTTGGGTTGCAATTAAATAGGCCTATATCAACAAAGCAACAAAAAAAGTACACATTGTAGAGAGTTATTCCATGCTTAAATTGTAGCAGAATAAACAGACACCAGAAAACCATATGACATGTTTGCTGCAGATTTGTGTTTGCTTGTTTATGTCTGGTGTTAAAACAAACAACAGACATGTCATTGTTTCCAAATGTGCCATTCTGATTTTCTTTGACTGAGAGATTGAAGAATATAATATCGATGTATTATTTCAATGTTAATAGGACAGCATCATGATAACATCCATGTCCGTGGAGGGTATCACTCTGATTCCCATGCACACTTTTACAAGGCATACATATATCTTCATTGCATGAAATAGTGATGAGTTGTAGTCTTAGCCCTGCACACCAACAGATCCCAAAGATGAAATTAGTATGCATTTATTATGTAAAAATAGACCTCCTCACTCCGCATATTCAGGCCAGGACATTTAAACTTTTAGCATGTTTAGTCTATCCCAGAGACACCAACGACCACTTCCTAAATACCTACTCACATCAAAGGATTATATGCTCAAACAGACCCAATTTTAACTAATTTTTAGTAAAACGTACACAACGGGAACTCCCAGAGGGCTATTGCCAATGGGTCTTACTTAATTTCACCATGCACGCTCACTCAGACAGCAGACGTTTACTACTGATCTCAAGATTCGACCTATGACCTCAGGGCCCAGGGAGACGGAGCAGCTCAAGGGATTTAAACCATGAGACACTCTAATGTCATCTTTACAATAGCGGCGTGTTTGGCACAATAGCAAACAAAACAGCAAGAAAAAGCGAGTGATGCCTGCGGTAATGTTGGGAATTATGACATTTGAGAAAGTGCGCTAAGCAAATATAAAAGGATGAGGGAAATGAAAGGAACAAACAGAATATTGTTTGGATTGAATAGACAAGTACTGTACAAAATAATACATTTAAAAACGTTAAAGCTTTTACTGAATTATATCGTTGTGAGTCTAAAATATCCCTTTCAGTATCGCAAGCCACAGTAGGCCTAAATAGGACTAGGCCATTTACACATAGCTGGAATAAAAACCCTAATTCTATGTTTGTCAACATGAAGGAAGTGTCGACAAATTTACATTAATAACGACAAAAAATACAACTAGACCATAATAGTACAGGCCACCTATTGTTTATATTTTGTAAATTAGAAAAGTCCATAACATTCATTTATTTTTTTCAGCCTGCTGCTAGTTTGCATTCATAGGCTCCTATGATTAGGCCTATCAATTCAATATAGTATGCAATGCATCAGCAATATAAATGTATATTTGCATGTTGCACTTTAGCAGCCAATAGTGCCTATCTGGACTGAGCTTTTGTTAATGGTCTTATTTTATGCCACATGAGCATTGTTAAATCGTCTAGATTTCATTTCCAAAAAACATTTTTACTGGGAATTGCAGTGGGACACGAAATGGAAACAGCACCTGTCATAATAACCAAGTGTCACATTTAAACATCTCATTAGATCCTGTATTCTTGTTTTGTTCATTTCAAATAGCAGACATTAGTGAAAGGATATAGTATATTGTCTATTACGTCGTGGGACTTTTAGAACGCGAACCGCAGTGCCCCCTGGCGTCAAATGGTAGAACCGCATACATGTTATAATCTAAAGTCTACATACAGTATGGCTACAGTAATAAGGTTCATGATTTGTAAGGCTGACAGGAGGAACAAAGCCAAATGCAGCCTACGTTATTTCATTTTGATTGGCTCATATCCAAATGTTCTATTCATTTGAAACGATCAATTAACACCAGCAAATATTGGGAACTCCCACTGTTGCCAAATTGTATTAACAGTTTATAATAGTGTTATATGCTTTTCTATTCGACGGTGATTTCGAGGAACCTAACTTTTCTGTCGTAAATAAATGAAATAAATAGGCTACATATCCAAACAGCTCTAGTTTATTATGTCTACAAATGAAAAATAAAAATAAACTAAGCAATTTCAATGAATAGGCTGCTATAAACTTAACTCGGATGGACTATTAACATATACATTATGTTTGTAAAACAGATTTACGCTCGTAAAAGGGGACATCATGCATTCGTTTTTCATGCGCGACGTGTCTTCTTGACAACGAGATCTATTCTGACTCGTCATTTCTGGCTCATATTCTGCATTTCTTCCCATATCCAAATCAAATCTCTTCCGTTTTATGGCTTGTCAAGCCGCCAATTTATGGAAGTAAAAAAAGGAGGTCAGCGCGCGCCTGGAGGGCTGAAGGGGCAGCTGCTCTCTCGCTGACCAGCTCCCCGTCACACCTCGCGTTATTTCTAAAGGCATTCTTTAGCGAGTAATTAATAGGAAATAATGGCGTTGCCAGAGGTGCCACATCACTTTCCAGAATGTCACGGTCTAAGGAAGGAGGACTCTATCTCTCTCTTCACTACATTATTATTTTTTGTTTTTGTAAATAACACATTAGCTTCTGAAACGTGCTATTGGAATTGACATCCGCTACGCTTGGCTGGTTCATATAGCAGTCAGTTTGCACAACATATTTCACTGAGGAAAGAGGACTAATCTGTCAACAACACACTATAGCTGGCGTGTAAATTTCCCTTTCTTATAATGCAACAAAAAATATTGCAGCCATATTCAAACTTTTCATGCAATATATATATTTTGTGTAGTTTATCTATGGATACTACTCTAAAATATAGGCTATATTGTATTGAAGTATCCTCCTAAAATAATGTATAAGGCAGTGTAGGCCAATTTTATATACCTATAAAACTTGACAAGCTCACTGATTTGCCTATGTTTGAAATCTCTACATTTATAATGACGAAAAACATTTCAAACAAAGTCCGGTAGTAATTAAATCACATTTATATTATTAAGAACACATTTATAATTATTGCATGGATAGTCCTATAATTGCACCATAACGCACTTGTCCGCCCAATTAGCAGAAACAATTATTATAACTCTGGCCCTAATTATGTCTCAGTTTAACGCCGGCGAGCTCAAGCTAGTCTATAATTCAGTAATTAAAATGTTCTGTGCCCTGTGCCTTGAGGGCAGCGCGTGATTAGGACCTGTCAGCGGCTGAGCTGAACGGAACCAGTCGAGCGTGTTGAGCAACATGACCCGCTATTGTTAAACCTTGTCAACATATTAACCTGACTATTCCCTACAGTCATCATGAACTGAATTGGTACGTTAGATTGTTTTAATGGAGGGGTGAAAAAATGAAAAAAGGAAGAGAAAAGGGATGTTCTAATTGAAAAACAGTTGGCATTTTATTATCGAAGAGAGCGTTAGTGATGGAGGAGCCTTTTACCGGATGGCGGATGACGCTCGAGCGCGCGCGTCAGGATTTAAACTGTCCAGATTAAAGTAATGTACAGTGAAATAATAAGGGTATTCCTTGTTAAACTTCACTGATGTGTTACAGATTCAAATAATGTTTTCTTTATTTAAAACGATCGTTATTTTCCCCGCATCAAATTACAAGGGAATTGGAAACACATGTACTGTTACTATACAACTGAATTGGAGAGTAGCCTATTGAAGCCTGGTTGTATTTTGTGTGTACATTACAGGGAATGGCAAAGGAACACTGTCCATTGAATATATATGTCTTCTTTTAATCTTGGTCAGGCAGGGAAAAAAACGCAATTGCATTTGACAAGAGATTAAGCATATTTTTGGATGACCAAAATGGTGCATTCCAAGCAGTTTTTATCCTTGTCTAAATGTATTGATTTCTGTGCTTTTGTATGGTGGTTGATGTCTTCCTTACTCAGTCCGTAGCTGGTCAGTGGGAGAAGTTGACCATTCTTAGAACAAATGTTGTGGGGAAATTATGAAGTTCATCGATTATACACCATAGATTGGTCCCATTGGTCCAACATTGAATACATTGTAACCTATTTTCGAAATGTTTTAGATTTGTTCCAGGTCAATAATACACTGTGCACATGTTCAGCTATAGTCTAAATAAAACATGTACAGTTCTACTCCTCACTCTTTATTAATAAAACGTTATTATTAAAATGTATAACAGCACTTAGTCTATTAAATAATTAATAATATAGGCTACTAATAATGCATTTTGGAACACTTTTTGAATTCTCATTACAACCAGGCCTGTCCTCAATAGCAAAACTGTTTTCATAATTAATAAGAGCCATTCAAACATATGAAAACATCCAATTAATATACTATTTAACTCACTGGTGTATAGTGTGACTGTAGTAAAGTGTCAGGACAGGCTAGGGGTATAAGTATGGAGAGGAGACCAAAGGGCAATGTAGTTGATTAATTTCCTTCAGCCACAATCAGGGCACCTGGGTTTCCTTTCCTTTGGTGCATCCAGAAGTAAATTATTAATGGGAGGATAAAAGTGTGAGTGTTGGTGGATCGAGACAGTCAGACAGACAGACAAGAGACAGTGCCCTCCCCCCCAACACCCTTCCATCCCTCTCTGCCCATCCTTACCCTTCTCCCTCCCTGACTGCTCCCCGTCACCCCTCCATCCTCACCCCCACCCTCTTCCCTCCCTGACTATCCCCCTATCACCCCTCCATCCCCACCCCCTCTGAACTTGCCCCCTTGTCATGTGGTGGCCTCTCACACCCGGCCTCTTCTGACGACCACTTGAAGTGCAAATCTGTGTTCCAACTTGTTCCTGGTGTCTGTCAGCATGTTTTTCTCTTGTCAGTGGAGTGGGGCAATGGAAGTTGTCCCAAATGGCACCCTATTCCCAATATAATGGACTACTTTTGATCCATATGACCCATAGGGCTCTGGACAAAAGTAGTGCCGTATGTAGGGAATAGGGTGCCACATATGCCATCTCACCCCTGTACCTCTCCTGTAACGGGATCATTGACAGGCCAGTGACACTGCCCAAATGGATAATGGAAACCTATTGATTTTCTCTTCTTTTTTTGTACAGCCGGCGGACAGCGGTGGCTAGGTTGGCACGTCAGAATAAGCAGCCAGAAAAGAAAGAGAGAGAAGGACGTGATCAATGGACTTGAACTCTGGAGCTCCACTGCCAAAGACGGTAAGGTGGGTGAAAAAAGCCAGGCCAATTGACAGGGAAGGGCTATCAGTCAATCCAGTTTCTCATGGTGCAGCTGCATCTCAAATTACACCCTATTCCCTACACCCATAGGGTTCCGGCTCTGGTCAATAGTAGTGCACTATATAGAGAATAAAGTGCCATTTAGGACATACCCATAGCCCGCTAGTCCACCTGAAACACCCTAAAAGGTCAGACACACAGAGAAATTTGACTGCCAATAGGTAGGCCTACTTAGTACCTCTGTGTCGCAGTTAACTTTTTGTTGTTCACATAGAACCGATTTGCTTCGTTTAAATACTCCAGGCCACAAGGTGGCAGTAGATTGTTTGGCTTGTGCCTGCGTTCCACTGACTCATCAGCCCAGCCAAGCAAGTTATGAACCTGATCTCCACTATAAAAAGCATTTAGACATTATCTCACATTTCTTTTAGACTAACATTTAGTTTTCAACATCAGAGATTTGTGTAAACCTTGCCTGTCTCTCCAACGTTTGCAACAATGTTTCAATGTTCAAATTCAATCTCCAGCTGTCCAATAGTAATGAACGTGTAGGGGTTGAAGTCAGGATGAGACAGACAGGCAGGCAGTGTTTCTCTGCCAGTCGAAATCATTAATCAGCTGGCATCATTTTTAACATAAGTATTCAGACCCTTTGCTATGCGACTCAAAATTCAGATCTGGGGAAGGGTACTAAACAATTTCTGCAGCATTGAAGGTCCCCAAGAACACAGTGGCCTCCATCATTCTTAAATGGAAGAAGTTTGGAACCACCAAGACTCTTCCTAGAGCTAGCCGCCCGGCAAAACTGAGCAATTGGGGTAGAAAGGCCTTGGTCAGTGAGGTGACCAAGAACCCGATGTTCACTTTGACAGAGCTCCAGAGTTCCTCTGTGAAGATGGGATAACTTTCCAGAATCAAATAAAATGTTATTTACCACACGCGCCGAATACAACAGGTGAAGACCTTACAGAGAAATGCTTAATTAAAAGTCCTTAACCAAAAATGCAGTTGTTAGTTAAGGGCTTGTACCGGTACAGAGTCAATGTGCGGGGGCACAGGTGTCGAGGTAATTGAGGTAATATGTACATGTAGTTATTAAAGTGACTTAAAGGACAACCATCTCTGCAGCACTCCACCAATCAGGTCTTTATGGTAGAGTGGCCAGACAAGCCACTTCTCAGTAAAATGCACATGACAGCCCGCTTGGAGTTTGCCAAAAAGCACCTAAGACTCTCAGACCATTTTTCTGTCTGCACTGTTTGACGTGACTGTAAGTTAGCCATAGTTGGCTAGCTAGCAAGCAAGGGATAAGAACGTTGCCAGCCAGTATGGCAATGGAACATTTAGAACGAATGACTGGGTCGTGTCTATGGATACAGAACAAAAAGACTGAACGACTGGATCGCCTCTCTGGCTATCACGACACAGGATAAGACCCAGGAAACAAGAGACAAAGGGCTGTGAGACAGAGGTTTAATCTTAGACACATGGAAAGTGGGATGTGTACGGAGGGTGCAGGGCAACAGAAGACGAACAGCAGTGGGGCTAAGGATTTTAGAGATGAAGCGGAGTGAAAGTTTACGGGACTCCACCCGGAGGGGCAGATCCTGAGTGGAGAGCCATAACCTCTGCCCGAGACGATAGCTGGGAGCCTGGGTCCGGTTGCGGTTCGCCTGTCGCCGATACCTGGAGGTGGTCTTTAGAAGAGTGGACCGGGCTCTCTTCCAGGTACGCCGACAGCAGCAGACGAACATCTGAGCTGAGTGTTTGCTGACTTCTTCCTCTTGCTCAGGGAAGAGCGGAGGCTGGTAACCCAAGGAACACACAAAGGGCGAGAGACCAGTGGCCCAGCAGGGAAGGGTGTTGCGGTCTTACTCCATCCACACAAGTTTCTGGCTCCAGGTTGTGGGGTTGGCAGAGACAAGGCAACGATGTGTCGTCTTCAGGTCCTGATTGGCTCGCTCCAACTGGCCGTTAGATTGGGGATGAAACCCGGAGGACCCATTTCCATCTCCGCCGTCCGGACCAGTCAGCTCCTCGCCCTCGGGGCTGTTCTCTTGGCTGTCGATGCCCTGCGGCTGGAGCCGTGCGTCGGGAGGTACTATCACGCCTACTCCTGCTCCCTCCCTCCAGCGCTCATCGTCTCCGGTCTACTAACCACCGGTCCTGGCAACCCACATTGCGCACACCTGGCAACCATCATTGCGCACACTTGCTCCCCTGGACTTCATTACCACCCTGATTACTCTCCCTTCATATAGCCCTCAGTAGCCTCAGTCATCATGCAGTATTGGTTTTGGTTACGTTCAGTAAGCTTCTCCGGTTTTGTGTTATCTTCATGTTTATTATTATTGAATTCATCTTCTGCACCTGC
This sequence comes from Brachymystax lenok tsinlingensis, assembly GCA_030435695.1. Lineage (NCBI taxonomy): Eukaryota > Metazoa > Chordata > Actinopteri > Salmoniformes > Salmonidae > Brachymystax > Brachymystax lenok. The sequence continues at coordinate 29,663,698 of CM059790.1, forward strand.
TTCCTGACTCGCTGCGTATACGTTACATGGTTTCTATTTATTCAATCAGGGGAATAAGGGGATCATGTTGATTCTCAGGCCCAAATGCTCTGATTTGCTACTAGCCTCCACCAGATCACTATGGCAGATGGACATTGTGGCTCCTTCCACCATAACACATTTATGTTCCTCTCCTCCTCTCTCCCGCTCTCTCTTTCTCTCTCTCTCTCCCCTGGTTGCCAGTGAAATAATAAAAACCCCACTCCTGGTCATGGCTGGCACAATCTCATTATAATCTCTCTATGCTTTTTATTCATGGGGGCCCTTGGGACGCTGTCTGCCCGCGACGTGGCTCCCAACCTCCGCAGAGATCATCTTTTGAAACAGCCAGGAGACCTAATGAAGTCGCAGAGTGGCACAATTATTTCCCTGAGAAGGAGCATTAATGTACTTGAGAATCCCCTGGAGGAACATGATGACAATTGGTTTGTACAGCTTTGATCGTCCAGGATAAACTGCAGGGTTGGCCCCCTGTGCCATGGGTTGGGTATCTAGCAGATGTGGGGTGCATCCCAAATGGCCTACTATTCCCTATATAATGCAATACATTTGACCAGAGGCCTACGAGGAACCCAGAAATGTTTATGATAAAACAGCAGTCACACCAACCAAACATTCTACTCACAAAAGCTAAAAACAAAAGGTGAATGGCAGGTTATATAAAATCAGTGTATATTTCTTCTGTAGAGCCGTAACTGTATAGACCAAGTTAGCAGGATTTGTTAGGGGGTGAGAGACCAATAATTATAAAAAGCACCAAACAAAACTAAAATTGGGGGAAAAATAAAATAATGTACTTGAACAAGTTAAAATTAATGAAGCAAATTAACAAGTAAAAAGGCCAATTCAAGTATTTTATTTCAGTATTTTATTTCAGCAAGTTCTTGCTATATTTACTACAGAAAGCTGAATGAATACATGGTATATAGAGCCTTCTTTCTTAATACATCCAAAATGAGGTATGGATGTTAAACCAACCAGACCTTATTACAGTACATTCACATCTCTCAGACATCATCTAGTGCTGTCCAGATGAATAAAACATTAAGCTTATGTATTTTACTTAGCATAATATAATATATATCTGGAAGTTTAAGCACCATGAAAATGTGATTTACATTGTAACTTGACTTAGATTAAAATGCTCCTAGTCCTTTTATTGGGCTGTAAAATCAATTTCGGAAGGGAAAGTTAAGTTCTCCATAATGATATTATAAAGTAGTGCTTGGCGGTGTTGAATCATCAAAGAACGGTACAGAAGAATGTGCTTCATTAACTAGGCCTAATAAATGCCTTAAAGCAATATTTCACCACTATCTCAGCCTTGCTTAATCTTTTGTCTTACATCTTAATGTTTTTATGGAAGAGAGACTACCCACTGGGCACACACTGGTTGAATCAATGTAATTCGTCAACGTATTGTGACGTGGAATCAACGTTGAATATCCACTTGAAGAATGTCATCATTCAGTACTAAATGTCATCATTCAGTACTGTTTTCATCAAAATTTCAACCAGCGTCTTAAACATTGAAATTAGGGTAAAACTTCAACTTAAATACATTGACTTAACCTGACTAACAGGTTGTTACATCAATCTAATTTCAACATAATCATCAGAACTATGTAAATGTAAATTTTTTTTTAACTTGTTTCAATGTTGATAGTAAAATGGTATGTTGGAATCAACGTCATTGTTTCAACATCATGCTATTGACCTAAATATAGAGGTATATTGAAATAAAATGTGAAGCTACCATCCAACAATTCCTGCCTGAACATTGACTCCTACTGTTATATAAGGGTAATGCACTTCAGTGAGAAAAAATCTACCAGCCAGATACCAACCGCTATGTACTCTGCTTAGCTTCAGAAACAAGATGTGTTTGATTCAGCTGAGCTATTATGTCAAGACATTTAGACATTGATTATATACTAATTTGTGTGGACAACCTAGGCCCAAATAACTAAATAACGTCTCTAACTTTTCTCACACAAGCTGATAGTGAAAGTAAATTCGGAGTGAGGTTGGGTTTACGTAGGCTACATTAACATCTGATTTGCCCAAAGGACACCATCATTTCAACGTGAAGCTAGGTATTCTATAATTCGTCCAAGGTTGATTGCATCTTTGGAAGTTTAGAAGTAGTTACCATTAGCCCTATAAATAGCATGCCAAATTCATGATATTCCCGAGTGGCGCAGCGGTCTAAGGCACTGCATCTCAGTGCAAGAGGCGTCACTACAGTCCCTGGTTTGAATCCAGGATGTATCACATCTGGTCATGATTGGGAGTCCAATAGGGCAGCGCACAGTTGGCCAGGGAAGGCAGTCGTTTTAAATAAGAATTTGTTCTTAACTGACATGCCTAGTTAAATCAAATATATATATCATGAATTTGGCATATATATATATATATATTAATAATACACTTTTACCTTTGGATATTGTCTTTTAAATGTTATTCATAATATATAAAATGTTTACATTTTTGTCATTTAGCAGATGCTCTTATCCAGAGCAATTTACAGTTAGTGCATTCATTTTAAGATAGCTAGGTGGGACAACCACATACAGTATCACAGGCATTGTAAGTACACTTTTCCTCAATAAAGTAGCTAACAGCAAAATCAGAGCTAGAAAGGGGGAGGGGGGAGAGTCAAGTGCAAGTGTTGGTTCAGGATGTGCAAGTGCTCCTTCAAATGTTGATAATTGATATTTGGTTCACAATTCAATATCCAGTTCATCTTCAAATTAATTATTAATATGTTGGATTCACATCTCCATGTAAACCAAAAATCAGAGTTAAAGGATAGCACTAAATCAAATCAAACTTTAAATGCACTTCAAATAAAGTTTAGTATTTTTCAACTTAGATTTTTGGTTGACATGGAGACATGAATCCAACATATTAATAACTTCTAGATTACATTTGAAATCAACCAATCATCCTTCATATACAAAGCAATATCCAAAGGTAAAAGTGTATTATTAATATAATACGTTTGGCATGCTATTTATAGGGCTAATGGTAACTACTTCTAAACTTCCAAAGATCCAATCAACCATGGATGAATGACAGTATACATAGCTAAATGTTGAAATTATGGTGTCCTTTGGGCAAATCAGATGTAGCCTACATAAACCTACCTCACAACGAATTTACTTTCACATACTGCTTGTGTAAGAGGAGTTACTTTCAAATATTCAATGTTATTTAGGTAATCTACGCAAATGAGTTTGGAAGCTGATCAACGTCTAAATGTGTTGACATGGTAGCTCAGCTGAAACAAACACAGCTTGTTTCCAAAACTAAGCAGGGTGCAAAGAGGTATGCATCTGGCATAGTAGATTACTTCTCACTGAAATGCATTACTTCTCATTTACCAGTAGGCTATGACTGCCTTATTGATGTCACTTGTTAAATCCACTTCAATCATTGTAGATGAAGGGAATGAGATAGGTTAAAGAAGGATTTCTAAGCCTTGAGACAATTGAGACATGGATTGTGTATGTATGCCATTCAGAGGGTGAATGGGCAAGACAAAATATTTAAGTGCCTTTAAAGGGGGTATGGCAGAGGTGCCAGGAGCACCAGTTTGTGTCAAGAACTGCAACGCTGCTGCGTTTTTCACACTCAACAGTTTCCAGTGTGTTTTAAGAATGGTCCACCACCCAAAGGACATCCAGCCAACTTGACACAACTGAGGGATGCATTGGAATCAACATGGGCCAGCATCATGTGGAACGTTTTCGACACCTTGTTGAGTCTATGCCACGATGAATAGAGGCTATTCTGAGGGCAAATCGGGGAGTGCAAGTCAATATTAGCAATGTGTTCCTAATGTTTGGTATATTCAGTGCATATTGAATATAGGATTACATTTTTTTTTATACATTTCTACTACATTTTCAACACAATTTCAACATATACATTGCTTTTATGATTATGTAAAATTTTTATTGGTGTAACAACCTTTTAGTCAGGTTAAGTGAATGTATTTATATTGAAGTTTTACCCTAATTTCAATGTTTACAACACTGGTTGAAATTAGATGAAAACACTACTGGTTTGTGACTTCTTTCAAATCCAATGTATTTTCCACGTTGAGTCCACGTCACAATACGTTGACGAATTACATTGATTCAACGTTGATTCAACCAGTGTGTGCGCAGTAGGTAGCTTCAATCCACTGCTTCATTAGTTTAACTAGCAACCTTTGCTAATTTGCTAACCTTGTCAAATAAGCATACAGAAGCAGTGGATTGAAGCTTCCTACTGCGCACACACTGGTTGAATCAACGTTGTTTCAATGTAATTCGTCAACGTATTGTGACGTGGACTCAACGTGGAAAATACATTGGACACTGGTTGAATCAACGTTGTTGAAGTCCATTCCCATGAAACACTTCAGAAGTAAGATTGCATTGCATGATATTGATGGGCTACTCAGTTTACACTCTACACAAATCCAGTAACCCGACATTCAAACTTGTTTAGAATATTTCAGTAAATAAAATCTAATATTGAGCTTTAGAGATATTTGCTTGATTAACATAAAATTAGAACATATCGTAATTACAGTTAGCCTACTGTTTAAGTCAGAACAAGACAAATAGTAAATAATCAGCATTAAAGTTGGAGAGAAAGCAGATATTGTGTCCATACATACAATAAGGACAGTTTTAGCAATGTATATAATTTGTGATATGAATGATTGAATGATTGACCCTGTATTCTGATTATGGCTCCTATGGCTACAGTTAAAGGGTCTATTCTCATTGATGAGAATTAAAGGGATACTTCGTGATTTTATCTACTTCTCCAGAGTCAGATGAACTCGTGGATACCATTTTTAGTATGAAGGAAGTATGAAGGAAGTTGCTAACTTGCGCTAGTGCAATTGCTACAGTAACTAGCGTTAACGCAATGGCTGGAAGTCTATGGGTAGATACCCATAGACTTCCAGTCATTGCTAGCAGATACCCATAGACATCCAGCCATTGCTAGCAGATACCCATAGACATCCAGTCATTGCTAGCAGATACCCATAGACTTCCAGTCATTGCTAGCAGATACCCATAGACTTCCAGTCATTGCTAGCAGATACCCATAGACTTCCAGTCATTGCTAGCAGATACCCATAGACTTCCAGTCATTCCTAGCAGATACCCATAGACTTCCAGTCATTTCTAGCAGATACCCATAGACTTCCAGCCATTGCACTAATGCTACCTCTAACTTCCTTCATACTGGTCACAAAGACATAAACAAGGTATCCAAGATTTCATCTGACTCTGGGGAAATAGATAAGGTGCCATTGACAAAATCCCAAAATATCCCTTCAAGGATTATTTCGAGAGATTCTTGAGACATAACTGTAATGTAAACATGCGTATTTCACACATCTCAAATGCTACCTCCGGAGCTGGCACATGACACTCGCCTGACAGTTTCCTCCCTCTGAGCAGGGCAGTGTCTCCTTTAAAAAAAATTGGTTTTCCTTTATTTAACTAGGCAAGTCAGTTAAGAACAAATTATTATTTTCAATGACGGCCTAGGAACAGTGGGTTAACTGCCTTGTTCAGGGGCAGAACGAGCCCAACATTCAAACAGTAAAAATACTAATAGCAGAGCAATGTTTTTGAAACAGCTGAAATGTAAAGACATTTTCATTATATTTGAGACTTGTTTTATTGAGCTTTCACCTGAAATTGCAGTAACAGCCGGTTACATTCTCAAATTGTCACCGTAGCTTTAAGAAAGGGAAGCTCAACTGTGTTTCCTGCTTTGGCTGCTCAGAGTCACAATCCAGACAAGAAGCATGCAGCAAGAAGCTGATCACCTCACCAGGAAAAACATTTTCAGTCACAATTTTGCATTTACCTCATATAATGAATTCCATGATACTGATAAAATGAAGCCTGGTTTGTTCTACGGTAACTTTAATGTGCTGAAACTACTTTTATATTCGAATGAGAGGGGTAATTGTTCATGTTTGATATGCTAACATGCTATCTGTGTCATTGTCTTGCAAGCTACATTTAATGCATGTACGAACAAGAAAATAAACCCTTTAATTGTCTATATACTTCTGAATCGTTGCATTATTCAAGTGTACCTAATATGTTTTAGAGGAAAAGTGGATTGCAATGTCGAACAGTTTGCAAGGTTACAAGGTCAGTGATAACTGTGCTACTGATTTTTACGGTAAATTTGGAGCTGCAGAGCCAGAAAGTTTATATACAGTACCAGTCAAAAGTTTGGACATACTTACTCATTCAAAGGTTTTAATTTATTTTAAAAAATGTTCTACATTGTAGAATAATAGTTTAGACATCAAAACTATGAAATACCACATATGGAATCATGTAGTAAACAAAAAAGTGTTAAACAAATCAAAATATTATATTTGAGATTCTTCAAAGTAGCCACCCTTGCATGTTCTTGGCATTCTCCAACCAGCTTCATGAGGTAGTCACTTAGAACGCATTTCAATTAACAGGTGTACCTTGTTAAAAGTACATTTGTGGAATATCTTTCCTTCTTAATTCGTTTGAGCCAATCACTTGTGTTGTGACAAGGTAGGGGTGGTTTACAGATAATAGCCCTATTTGGTAAAAGACCAAGTCCATATTCTGGCAAGAATAGCTCAAATAAGCAAAGAGAAACGACAGTCCATCATTACTTTAAGACATGGAGGTCAGTCAATGTGGACAATTTCAAGACCTTTGAAAGTTTCTTCAAATGCAGTCATAAAAACCATCAAGCGCTATGATGAAACTGGCTCTCATGAGGACTGCCACAGGAAAGGAAGACCCAGTACCTCTGCTGCAGAGGATAAGTTCATTAGAGTTAACTGCACCTCCGATTGTAGCCCAAATAAATGTTTCACAGAGTTCAAGTAACAGACACATCTCAACATTCATTGTTCAGAGGAGACAGAGTGAATCAGGCCTTCATGGTCAAAATGCTGCAAAGAAACCACTACTTATGGACACCAATAATAAGAAGAGACTTGCTTGGGCCAAGAAACATGAGCAATGGACATTAGACCGGTGGAAATCTGTCCTTTGGTCTGATGAGTTCAAATTAGAGATTTTTGGTTCCAACCGCCGTGTCTTTGTGAGACGCAGAGTAGGTGAACGGATGATCTCCACACAGGTGCAAACTACCCGCCCTCCAGGACACCTATGTCACAGGAAGGCTAAAAAGATCAAGGACATCAACCACCCGAGCCACTGCCTGTTCACCCCGCTATCATCCAGAAGGCAAGGTCAGTACAGGTGCATCAAAGCTGGGACCGAGAGACTGAAAAACAGCTTTTATCTCAAGGCCATCAGACTGTTAAACAGATATCACTAGCACATTAGAGGCTGCTGCTTATAAGCATAGACTAGGAATCACTGGCCACTTTAAGGAATGGAACACTAGTCACTTTAATAATGTTTACATATCTGGCATTACTCATCTCAAATGTACAGTTGAAGTCGGAAGTTTACATACACTTAGGTTGGAGTCATTAAAACTCGCTTTTCAACCACTCCACAAATTTCTGGTTAACAAACTATAGTTTTGGCAAGTCGTTTAGGACATCTACTTTGTGCATGACACAAGTAATTTTTCCAACAATTGTTTACAGACAGATAATTCACTGTATCACAATTCCAGTGGGTCAGAAGTTTACATACACTAAGTTGACTGTGCCTTTAAACATCTTGGAATATTCCAGAAAATTATGTCATGGCTTTAGAAGCTTCTGATAGGCAAATTGACATCATTTGAGTCAATTGGAGGTGTAACTGTGGATGTATTTCAAGGCCTACCTTCAAACCCAGTGCCGCTTTGCTTGACATCATTGGGGAAATCAAAATAAATCAGCCAAGACCCCAAAAACAAGTGTAGACCTCCACAAGTCTGGTTCATCCTTGGGGGAAATTTCCAAATGCCTGAAGGTACCACGTTCATCTGTACAAACAATAGTACGCAAGTATAAACACCATGGGACCACACAGCTGTCATACCGCTCAGGAAGGAGACGCATTCTGTCTCCTAGAGATGAATGTACTTTGGTGCGAAAAGTGCAAATCAATCCCAGAACAACAGCAAAGGACCTTGTGAAGATGGAGGAAACAGGTATAAAAGTATCTATATCCACAGTAAAACAAATCCTATATCGACATAACCTGAAAGGCCGCTCAGCAAGAAAGAAGCCACTGCTCCAAAACCGCCATAAAAAAAAACAGACTACGGTTTGCAACTGCACATGGGGACAAAGATCGTACTTTTTTGAGAAATGTCCTCTGGTCTGATGAAACAAAAATAGAACTGTTTGGCCATAATGACCATCGTTATGTTTGGAGGGGGAGGCTTGCAAGCCGAAGAACACCATCCCTGTGTGAAGCACAGGGGTGGCAGCGTCATGTTGTGGGGGTGCTTTGCTGCAGGAGGGACTGGTGCACTTCACAAAATAGATGGCATCATGAGGAAGCAAATATATTGATATATTGAAGCAACATCTCAAGACATAAGTCAGGAAGTTAAAGCTTGTTCACAAATGGGTGTTCCAAATGAACAATGACCCCAAGCATACTTCCAAAGATGTGGCAAAATGGCTTAAGGACAACAAAGTCAAGGTATTGGAGTGGCCATCCCAAAGCCCTGACCTCAATCCTATAGAAAATTTGTGGGCAGAACTGAAAAAGCATGTGCGAGCAAGGAGGCCTACAAACCTGACTCAGTTACACCAGCTCTGTCAGGAGGAATGGGCCAAATATTCACCCAACTTATTGTGGGAAGCTTGTGGAAGGCTACCCAAATCGTTTGACCCAAGTTAAACAATTTAAAGGCAATGCTACCAAATACTAATTGAGTGTATGTTAACTTCTGACCCACTGGGAATGTAATGAAAGAAATAAAAGCTGAAATAAATCATTCTCTCTACTATTATTTCCCATTCTTAAAATAAAGTGGCGATCCTAAGACATGGAATTTTTACTAGGATTAAATGTCAGGAATTGTGAAACTGAGTTAATGTATTTGGCTAAGGTGTATGTAAACCTTCGACTTCAACTGTATATACTGTATTCTATACTATTCTACGGTATCTTAGTTACTTAATAATGTTAACATATCTTGCATTACTCATCTCATATGTATATACTGTTTTCTATACTATTCTACGGTAGCATAAGTCACAATGTATACATATCTGGCATTACTCATCTCATGTGTATATACTGTTTTCTATACTATTCTACTGTATCTTAGTCCGTTTCAATCTGACATCGCTAGTCCATATGTATATAATCTTAATTCATTCCTACTTAGATTAGTGCGTATTGGGTATATGTTGTGTAATTTGTTAGATATTACTTGTTAGATATTACTGCACTGCTACACCCGCAAAAACATGCTAATCATGTGTATATGACCAATACAATTTGATTTGATTTGAGTGGTTCCCACTGCGAAGCATGGAGAAGGTGTGATGGTGTGGGGGTGCTTTGCTGGTTACACTGTCAGTGACTTAACCAGCATGGCTACCACAGCATTCTGCAGCGATTCGCCATCCCATCTAGTTTGCGCTTAGTGGGACTATCATTTGTTTTTTAACAGGACAATGACCCAACACACCTCCAGGCTGTGTAATGGCTATTTCACCAAGGAGAGTGATGGAATGCTTCATCATATGACCTGGCCTCCACAATCACCCGACCTCAACCCAATTGAGATGGTTTGGGATAAGTTGGACCGCAGAGTGAAGGAAAAGCAGCCAACAAGTGCTCAGCATATGTGGGAACTCCTTCAAGACTGTTGGAAAATAATTCCAGGTGAAGCTGGTCGAGAGAATGCCAAGAGTGTGCAAAGCTGTCATCAAGGCAAAGGGTGGCTACTTTGAAGAATCTCAAATCTATTTAGATTTGTTTAACACTTTTTTGGTTACTACGTGATTCAGTATGTGTTATTTCATAGTTTTGATGTCTTCACTGTTATTCTACAATGTAGAAAATAGTAAAATAAAGAAAAACCCTTGAATGAGTAGGTGTGTCCAAACTTTTGACTGGTACTGTACATATTGTGTAAATTAAAATCTTATCACGCTGTCTCCTTAGATGTTTGTCAACGAGAATAGCTTCAAAGTAATGGGCAAAGCATTTACCATTATCACAATGCTGAGGTGTGAGTTGTCTCTTTTGGTTAATTTTTATTTAACTAGGCAAGTCAGTTAAGAACAAATTCTTATTTACAATGACAGCCTAGGAACAGTGGGTTAACTTCCTTGTTCAGGGGAAGAACGACAGATTTTTACCTTGTCAGTTTAGGGATTCAATCTAGCAACCTTTCAGTTACTGGCCCAACGCTCTAACCACTAGGCTACCTGCCGCCCCATTAGTAATGGGTTCAAAGTTTTGACTGACTGCTAAACAGTGTAAAGAAGGAAACAAGAAGACACATTTAACATGTGCCCATGTTGCAATATGGCAAGATTATCTGTAAGTAAAACTTCACTTAAACGTAGTAGAGTAGAAGAGGCAACAGCACTGCATACATTAGGTAAAAAAAGTTGAGACACAAGGTTCTGAACTGACGGCTGTTCTAGCTTCAGCGAATGTTGTTGGCATTTTTGCATCTCAAGTAGAATTCTCTGTAACTGTAAATTCTGTAACGTTTCTGTACGTCTAAGTAACAAGATCTATCACCTACAGTATAGATACAGTCTTATAAAATAGAGAGAAGGGCTAGTAGGTCCATGTGCATATTAAGAAAAACATACATAGCTTTAGAATATTTGTATTTATCTCTATATATATTTCTATGTATCTATCCATATTTACATGTGCAGGATAAAGATCTAAAGTGAAAATGTTGTAAACAACCCTTCAGCTCAGGAAGACACTGGAAGAAGCTCCTGAGGGGGCGTGGCCGTGTGCTGCTCCAGGCTGGGGTGCTCATTGGACGAGGGATATGCATAATGCAAGGGGTGCTCATCATGTGGCTCAGAGTGCTCGTGGGTTTTGGGGTGCTCAATGGGCAAGGGGGGCTCCTGCTGGGGAGAGGGGTGATCATGATGAGAGGGGTGTTCCAAGCAGGGGTGCTCATGGTGCACCAGGGGCTTGTGGGCTGTGGGGTGCTCATTGGACGTTGGGTGCTCCAGACAGGGGTGCTGCTGGGGGGGCAAGGAGGACATCTCTTTGTGTAGTCCCAGGACCTCTACCATGCCAGCCCCTGTATGAGGGACACTGGTGTGCATGAGGTGTCTTTGTAAGTGCTTAATCCAATCCTCCTGGACGGACAGAGGACCCTGGAAGACCAGGTCACAGAATCTGCATGGGAGAGAGAGCTAGGTTAGGTTTGGTTAAGTTAGGGTAGGCTAGGTTAGGTTTGGTTTGCAGACATATGGATACTATTTAGTAGGGTGTAACGGTTCACCAAACCCACCGTTTGGTGCGTATTCCGGTTTGGTTTCGATACAGTGGTAAAAGGAAATGCCATTCACAATGTTACTTGCATTGTCTGTTGTGACCGGATTGTTATGTTGGGCCTCTCAAGTTTCCACTCTGATGCTGCATTTGTAACCATGTAGGAGGTGGGAATTTACCAGTTGTGAAGTCATAAATACCAGTTGGATATTCATGCATTCATGTGATTTGAACTTGTTGAGAAATGCTGATTGACTAATGGCCAACAAGCTGTGTCAACCATACACTAAAATACAGCTATCATGCTTGTAAACAAATGTTAGTTCAAAAACCACATTAATAGATTGCTTTTTTATAAATGTTTTGTTGTTGCATTTAACTGCTGAAAATTCTGTTACAGAAGCCATTTCCTTAGTAGGTAACATCAGAGGTTACCATGTGGGAGAAGTGGGTGCTCAGGGTGATAGACAAGTTTCCCACTAGTATATACCATTTGGAGGGCCGTTAAAGTCGAGCACGGTACATCTACCACTCCGGGGTAATGTGATAGGTGGTCAATTCGTGCAATTATTTGAAAACTTTGTTTTGCTTATATAGAGTGGGTACTACCTGTATGCTTAAATGGGTGCAATGCAAGAGGGAAGTTCATAACGTGGTTTTAGCACTTTCACAAGGTGCTGAAACCCCCTATTCTCAACCTCGAGAATGGGTGCATATCCGCAGCTATAAATCAAAGGCTGTAAAAAATATAAACATAGTCTACCTATCGCTCTTGTAATTTCTTTGGCCCGGTCAGAATCAGCTTTGGTCCGGTCAGAATCAGAATCAGAATCAGCTTGAACGCAGAAGGGAGACGATGTTGAGTTATTTTTTCTTCGCGTTTTCGTCTTGCTCCGGAATACTGGGGTAATGTTGGTGTAAATGTGTCAACATATTTGAGATGTTGGCAGCTGCATAGGCTATTCCCGTTGAGTGTGGCAACATACTGTTAACGTTGTATCCACAACTCTCTGTCCATCGCCGTTGTAATCTACTGGGAAGCCAAGATGTTCCCAAACTGGAGATTTAAACGATGATGGAGGATCCTCCAATTCTGGTTTATCAACCCAACCACTCCCCATCGTACAGAACTAGTTCCTCACAAAAGGACAGTTTGAAATGCGCAAATTAAGATTAGAATTTTGATTACAACGTGCTCATAGGCTCTAGTTGTTTTAACGGAATAGCCTGAAATGTTTTTGGATTTACTCAAGAGCAGTCCGAAACGAGGTCCCCGTAGCGAACGGTTCGGTATGTACCGTTACACCCCTACTATTTAGTATCTGAGGTGGCAACACTGTTCATAACTACAATACGTGGACACATGCTCGTCGAACATATCAATCCAGAATCATGGACATTAATATAGAGTTTTGGGGCCCCCCGAGAGGCGCAGCAGTCTAAGGCACTGCAGTGCTGAGTCGTCACTACAGATCCGGGTTCGATCCCGGGATGTGTCGCAGCCGGCTGCAACCGGGAGACCCATGAGGCGTTGCACAATTGGCCCAGCGTCCGGGTTAGGCGAGGGTTTGGCCGGCCGGGATGTCCTTGTCCCATCACGCTCTAGCGACTCCTGTGGTGGCGCAGGCACGGTCGCCAGTTGTACAGTGTTTCCTCCTACACATTGGTGCCGCTGGCTTCTGTGCAGGCCAGTCAAGTTCTTCCACACTGATCTCGACAAACCATTTCTGTATGGATATCGCTTTGTGCATTGTCATGCTGAAACAGTTCCCCAAACTGTTGCCACAAAGTTGGAAGTACAGAATCTTCAAGAATGTCAATGTATGCTGTAGTGTTAAGATTTCCCTTCACTGGAACTAAGGGGCCTAGCCCAAACCATGAATAACAGCCCCAGACCATTATTCCTCCTCCACCAAACAGGTAGCGTTATCCTGGCATCCGCCAAACCCAGATTCGTCCTCGGACTGCCAGATGGTGAAGCATTATTCATCCCTCAAGAGTGGCGAGCTTTACACCACACCAGCCGTCGCTTGGCATTGCGCATGGTGATCTTAGGCTTGTGTGAGGCTGCTCGGCCTTGGAAACCCATTTCATGAAGCTCCCAACAAAGAGTTATTGTGCTGATGTTGCTTCCAGAGGCAGTTTGGAACTCGGTAGTGAGTGTTGCAACTGTGGACAGACGATTTGTACGTGCTACGCGATTCAGCACTCGGCGGTCCCGTTCTGTGAGCTTGTGTGGCCTACCACTTCGCGGCTGAGCTGTTGTTGCTCCTAGACGTTTCCACTTCACAATAACAGCACTTACAGGTGACCGGGGAAGCTCTAGCAGGACAGAAATTGGACAAACTGACTTGTTGGAAAGGTGGCATCATATGACAGTGCCACTGAGCTCTCCAGTAAGGCCATTCTGCTGCTACTGTTTGTCTATAGAGATTGCATGGCTGTGTGCTCGATTTTATACACCTGTCAGCAAAGGGTGTGGCTGAAATAGCTGAATTCACTAATTTGAAGGGGTGTCCACATAACTTTTGCCATGTAGTGTATATTTTAGAACCGATACATGACCAGTTCACAGTATTAAAAGGGTAATCTGGGATATATTTGTGCCTTGTGGCCACAGGATGATACGCACAACAGATCAAGACGCCAACGAAACCGACAAGTGACAGAGAAGCTTGTTGTGGTCCTACATACCTGCAGGTGAGTCTGTACATCTCCTCAACAGCAGGTGGGAGAGCTGAGAATAGTTTCTTCTTTGGTCCAGCCCTCAACCTAGGCTTCTTCTGTATACAGGAATAGGCTGGAAAATACAGACCATCTCAGTACAACTTACTACAGACTTACTCCGTACAACTCTGAAGACTGATTGACACCAGGACAGAGAGAGTCACAGGTTGTGTCCCAAATGGCACCTTATTCCCTATATAGTGGACTACTTCTGACCAGAGCCCTACCTATATAGTGGACTACTTCTGAACAGAGCCCTACCTACATAATGAACTACTTTTGACCAGAGCACTACCTATATAATGGACAAAAAGTAGTCCACTATATAGGCAATACGGCGCCATTTGGGACGCAATATTCTGTACATTTTCTACAAGGAACATTCAATACTGTAATTTCAGAAATGTGCGTTGAGAACTTACTTGTTCCTTCCAACATGGCAACCCTCTTCCTGCGTGCGTAAGCGCGAAGATGATTGGACAGGCTAACAGCACTGGGAAAGGTTGTGTTACAGTGAATGCACATCTTCTTATTAGATTCATTTCTCTCTGGAAAGTGAGACATGTGAAAGGGAAAGAGAGACATTTCAAAAGAAAGCAAAGCACACACAAGTTCAGTTCAAAATGTAAAATATGTTCCAAACACTCCTTAACAACATTTTTATTGCAAGGGAATGCCTTTGAAATAGTGTCAAGGGTATAGCTTTTTTATTCAAATGCCCCTAACCCTCCGGATTACCTCGCTCCGTTAGTTTTTTACTTCATTAACAGTTATCTTCCATTAGAGACATTTTGTTTGTTCAACTTCTACACGCATTACATCTAAATTAATTGTTTGGTTTCAGGGTCTTTGATGAGCGTCTTTGACAAAGGAAAAATCTGAAGAAATATGGCTAAAAGTGACTACAGAGCACATAAAGATGAGCATGAAGTAAAACTGCTATTCCCTGAGTGCCATCACCTCTCCCTCCATCTGTTTTCATATTGGAAATATCTGTTTTGCACTCTGCAGTTGGAGATGTATTGTTGAGAGTAATGTTTATCACAATCTAAGGACTCCAGGGTGCCTATTTTCACCTGGGTTTAGAATTTGATTTAGGCTATGATAAGAAATTCATACTGTGCTGATTGTGTCAATATTGCACATGAATTACAATGGTTTGGCATGTCACTACAGGCTACATCTAGAGCATGTTAAATCGTAAAAGCGTTTGATTAGGAAAGGTCTCTCCGTACACCTTTTAGAGCAGATTTGATTGGATGACAAGCCCACACCAAGTCTCTATGCAGGCTGTCCTGAAGCTACTGGCAGTGGTGTGAAAATGATAGCGACAGCTTCCCATTCATTTCACACCTAATAGGGGGGAAAACATCTGCTGCTGAGGTGTTTTTTAACCATGACAAGCCACTAAAGGTTATTTAAATTACCTGCAAATCGTTTGCAACAATTGCATGTGCAAAATGAATCTCTTCTTGGTTAATTAACTAATGTCCTTAAAAAAAAGTAAGTATCTATTATACAGTATTCTCCCCACTGTATGTGTTAAATCTCCATTTAACATAACACTGATTACACCAAAATTGTGTAAAAGCCTTAGTTAGATGATTCAATCTGAATGCATGAGTCAGTCTATTCTCCCTTTAAGGTTTCAGCTTTCAGCTATAATGTAAAAAAAGTAACTATGACATTCAACAATGTCAGCCACAGAACGGCCAATCATTAGAATTGAGATGGACATCTAAAAAAATCCATTTATTTTTGTAGTATTTTATGTTGTTGTATTTTACCCCCTTTTACCTCCCAATTTCAATTACGATCTTGTCTCATCGCTGCAACTCCCCAAAAGGCTCTGGAGACGCGAAGTCGAGTTATGCGTCCTCTGAAAAACATGACCACCAAACCAAGCTCTTTACAACCGCCCGCTTAACTCGGAAGCCAGCTACACCAATGTGTTGGAGGAAACACTGTTCAACTGACAACCGGGTCAGCCTGCAGGTGCCCGGCCCGCCACAAGGAGTCGCTAGAGCGCAATGAGCCAACTACAGACCCGGCCAAACCCTCCCCCTAACCTGGATGACGCTGGGCCAATTGTGTGGCACCCTATGGGACTCCCGGTTACAGCCAGTTGTGACACAGGGTCTGTAGTGATGCCTTAGACCGCTGCGCCACTCGGGAGGCTCCCATATCTGATTTAGACATCTTTATTAATCTTCCTGCTTAACGGACGGAAACTGTTATTTGGACAGAGATTAAACAAAGGTGCGTAAACACAGCTGATGTGCTGCCAGAACTACATCAAAAGGATGTGACAGGTTTTAATTTCAATTTCAAAGACAATTTATAATTTTTGTGTGCGTTACAATAATTAAATTGATTCTTTTTCAGCTGGCTTCTGCTGCATGTTTCCTGGTGACTCGAAGGTTGCTGACAGAAGAGCAGACAGAGTACTGGGGTATGATGATGCGTCTCACATACATATTTAATAAAGCTCAATTTGAATGACATTTTGTGATTTAACATGAGCGCCTGTAAATAATGAAAATACGTACAGGTAATAAAACACAAACAGCTGCGGAACAAGACAAGTTTGTGTTTCATTATGGCAAGCTGATCTACTGTAATTGGAGGGTAAACTACTATCTTAACTCTGTATCATTGCACTCAATAAAACTATTCTAAAGATCACCTAAAATAATCATACCTATCTGCAAAGGACTAAACTGATCAAGCCTATTAATAATGATAGAACACTGTGAAAGAACAGACTGGTGACACAATTAAGCTAATAAAGCTCTCTGTCACTTCTATCCATCATCTATCTGGCTTAACTGGCTTTCTTGTCTTCTTTGATTCTACATCAGTTGAAACAGACTGATCATTTCATAGGGCCTTGTTGCACTACAATAATCAGTACCATTAAATAAAATATAATTGGCAGATAAAGTAATTTAGTAGTTTTTAACTGTATAGTTATTCCCTGCAGAAAACAAAAAAAATATTTTTTTGGTTATCTAGGTCCTTTTATCCACTGTTCAAAATCTAATCACAATAAAAAAAAGTCATTTTTTCTGGTCGCTAAAACGACATGTAAAAAGTCATTTTCAACCTTACCATGATGTCACCAATTTTGAAATGTTACAATCTCAACCTCTGTCTCATAACAGTTCTGAAAGTGCTCTAAAATGCTGATATTCTGATTTGTATAGAAATTAGTTTTTAATCTGCTTACCTTGGGCCCAGTGTGGTTCCAGGTTGCTGGCCTGTTGGTTCTGTCTCTCCTCAAACCTCTCTTTGGTCACAGTAAAGTGATTCCTATCTGCATCATACGATCTGCTGTTATCCCTCAGCTCCTCCTGCTCCTTGTCCAACTTCCTCTTCCTCAGCAGCTCTACTAAAGTGCCCTGGGAAGGTTCCCTGACCTCTCGTATCTGTAATAATAATAATATTAATTACAATAATACATTTTACTTACATTTTAGATACCCAAGGACACTTACAGAATAAAAAAAAGAAGCAATTATAAACAACATAACTAAGAGTAAAAGTTCATCACACAAAAGAACATAGCACCAAAATACAACATAACAACTGTACCTCTATACTCTTCCTTTCAGAAAATAACTCCTCTCCCTTAACTTCATCCTGCCTGGGTGTAGTTGCACTGGGCCCCCATGAAGTGGAATTGCTATCCTGGCCTGGCTGGCAGCGATGTTGGATCTTCACTGGGAACCCTGTGGGTGTCAGGAAGAGCCCATCACTCCCGATGAACTTCTGGGAGATGATTGGTCGAGAGAGGAACTGCTTCCTGTTCAGGTTTCAAATGAAACACAACAATGATATAGGATACACTAGTCACAACATATAGCCAGAGAGGTACATGAAAAAGTACAATGACATAAAAGTAGACTAAATGAAAAATACATTAAAATAAAGACAAATTCTAAATAAATATATATCTGATATAAGATAGAATATTCTATTACATCTCTAAAAGGTATGAACAGTAACTTGTGGAGGAATTGTTTACAGTACCTGTTGAGGGTCTGGAGGATGTTCTGGTGTTCCTGCTCATCCTGTAGCAGCTCGTTAAGGATACACACTGGACTCTTACTGGTGCTGGTGCTGGTCTTCCCTATCCGCTTTAGATGGCCCCTCACATGGTTGGAGAGGCCCGTGTTGGTGTCGAACCAGCCACAGCACAAGGGACAGGTGTGCTCCGCCTGAGACTCCGGCTTCTCAGCTGTAACATGAAGATTAAAAAAAGGTTTTAACACACTATCTATATTTACATTAACATTTTAGTAATTTAGCAGACACTCTTATCCAGAGCGATCTAGGTAAATTACTATGCAACTTTGTGGTAACTTTGAATATTACACACTATCTATAAAACAATAACATGACACACTTGACTGTGAAAGAAGCAGTCACAAATATAGTTAGATGTGATTACAGAATACTTTTATTACAGATTACCCTATTACAGTACAATAGGAAACAATAAGTAATTGAATAAAGACAGGGAAAATGTAATAAGTTGCTCACCTTTTTTGATCCTCCGTGCCACAGAGGGGATCTTCCTGCGTACGCGTGGCTGTCGGTCCTGTGAAGCTACCTGCTCAGGTGACACCACGTGGCGAGCATCATAACTCAGCCCCACCCTGTGCAGGTGCCCTCGCACGTGATTGGACAAGCCCACCCCAGACTCAAACACAGCAGGACAATAGGGGCAGGACTTCCTTTCTGACCCAAACGGAGGGGAAACGCCATACTCATAGGAGAGACTTTGGTTGTGTGTGCTGGTGGTGGTTGACTCCCGGAGAATCGTCACACACTGAGCTTTCTATACACTCCTCTTTGATGATAAGCTTCTGTATGTCATCGCTGTCATACTCCCCCTCCTTGACTTCAGTCTTTTCAAAATGGTGGTCAGCCTGAGTAGCGTTCTTTTCAAAATGGCCAGCATCAGCAGCAGGTGCAGGATCTTCTTTAACAAAAGAACCCCTCTGTCTGCGTATGAAGTAGCTACGGGCATAGGGGTTCCTCTCATTCTCACTACTATCCAGGAAGTTGGCTGTAGCCTCGCTGGTGTAGGCACTAAAGTCATACGTGTCCTCATAATCATCATCTCCCTCTTCTGTGTCTTCAGGAGTGGTAGTCTGTTTTAACTTTGGGTTCAGTTTTGGCAAAACATTATCAACCACCTTGTCCACAGTGTTGCGGAAGGGTGTGGACATTTTTCGTTTAGATGGAGACTTTCGGGTAACAGCTTGGGGCTCTGACTTCCTGCAGGTCAAGTCATTGCTATCTCCCTGACTCTTGTCAGAGTCATAGCTATGACTTAGCATCTGGCCTGGTTTAGCCGTCTTGGATGTAACCAACACATCAACATTTGAGGGATATTTTGTCCTTTCTGAGATTCCTGAAATGACATGGTCATATTGTTGATTGTCTTCCTCAACATAAGGGAGACCTGTTGTCACATCTATTTTCTCTGTTGGTTTAGGAGATAATTTGCTTGGCTTGTCGCTCCTCCACATAGATGGTGACAGCTTGTTTGTTGAGCTGACAAGACTGCATTTGAACTGGGAGGCGGTAAGATCTTTGTAATACTTCTGTGCATCTGCTTTGTTTCTTGTGTAAAAGTCAGCTACACTACCAGACCAAAAGGGCAAATCTGCTCTTTTCCAGAAAGCAGGCTTTTTAATACAGAACTTTTGCTTCAGCTGTAGGAGTTTTAAATCTGCTTTTTTGGACGGGTCAGCTAGCCTATATTGATCTTGATGGTCAGGTGCTTTGTTAAACGGTGGACTTTCACATTCCTCTTCACAAAACTGGTGTATTAGCTCACAATGGCTCTTCAGGTCATTTTCATTCTGGGTGCTGAAAGGGCACACTTTACAGTGAAACAGAACAGATCTTGATTCATTATCTTCATTGTTATCTGTAGGAAACTCTGACTCCTCATCTTTGATCATGTTCTTGTACTTGTACTGCAGTGTGTCACAGTGCACCGCACACAGGTGTGCTTCAAGCTCCCGTTCTGTCAAGGCCATGTGGTTGCACTCCTCGCAGCAGTAATAACGTTTGTCCTTCTCGTGTGTCTTGGCGTGCTGGACGAACGTCTTGGGGCAGTTGGTCCCGAACACACACTGCGGGCACTGCAGCTTGGCGTTCCTGCCTTCGTCTCGGAGTTTGTTGAGTCCCTGGATCTCCTCCATGAGTTTCTCTCGTCTCTCCTGGTGGATAATCATGTGCTTGAGGAGGGAGTTGCGATCGCGGAACGAACGCCCACACTCCCTGCATATAAAAGGCTGCGGAACGTTCTCGTGGTGGCGTATCTGATGATTATGCCCATCTAAATGATACATCATATGTCTATGCAAATGCCTTTTCTCCTTGAAATTAACATTGCACTTTGTGCATGGGAAGAACGATGGTTCTTGTTCGGATTGCTCTGTCTTTAGCTGCTTGGGCTTTCTACTAAAGAGGGAGTCGGAGTGATTGTCTTCGTGGCAATCTGCTCTTATAATCAGTTTCTTGATGATTACAGAACTGTCACTGGGATGCTCTTGACATGAATTCACAGAAGATTGTACATCAGCCTTTTTACAAGGGAAATCCTCATAATTTATGTTGGCGATGTCAAAATCCTCGTCATCATCTTCCTCCTCTTCAATATGCCACTTTTTGTAGGTGTGATTCGAGCTGCTGTTGTAAACTTTTTCAGGAGAGCCTGACGTACCCACCAGGTGTATTTTACGCTTCCTCTGTCTTTGGCTGGTAAGCTGAGGCATCACTCCCACTCCCGCAGCGTTTTCCTCTAAGCTGCTGTCAACGTTACGATTGTTCCACAACACCCGTATGAGCTCTTTCTGGGAATCCCAGTGTAGTGAGTTAGCCCCGTCAGAACCGTCCGACGAGCTCTCAGAGGACTCTGTGGTGTTTAAGTCCCATATACATCTACCTCTAGCCTTGACTCCCTCGGCCATCCATATTTGGTTAATTGGTGTTTGGTGTGGCTGTGGACTGTGGTCTGACAAGGCGGCATCACGGGCCTGGTAGGGCAGTTCAGCCTCACTCTCCCCAGAGTCAGATGGTGACGTGTTGTTGGCCTCTGGCTGCATGGTGGCTAGTGTTTTCAGAACGGTCCCTGGCCCTGCTGGGTTCTTCAGGGCGTCTGATTGAAGCTCACTGGGTGGCGGTAACACCTGAGGGCTTGTGTCCCTCCCTACTTGCCATAGTTGGGTGTCCTGGGCCTCCACCAGGACAGTGTTGGACGTTGTGCTGTCTTTGTTCAGGCCACAGCTCTCCTCTGAGTTAGGGTGTGAAGCAGGTCCATTAACAAGTGCTACTGAAGGTAGTGAATGGGCTGCTTGGGCTGTGTGGGGAACAGCAGGGACACTGCTGGGTACAAATGGACTGGGCTGTGCTCCATTTAAAGGGTTTGGGAGTCTGTCAGAGGACAGCTGCTCTGACAACCTTGCAGCATTGTTCTGAAGGGAGGACGTGTGACGCTGTAATGGCTCCTGAGTGGCAACGGAGCTGTCACACACTGGTTCCACCACATCTCCTTCTTTGTCCTCTTGTGCATTTGGCTTTATATCAGCCATCTCACCAGTATGTTCTGAGAAGAGAGAAACAGAAAAAAACACCAAATCAGCTTAAAACATACTCAATAATTTATATTGTGTTTTGAGGGCCAAAGGCAATTAAAAATAGATGATTAAAACAAGTCTAAATGTGGCAAATGGAAATATATACAGCCCAACCCATAACACTTGTATTGGTTCAAAGTCAAAATGCAGGCTAATATTATGTTGAATAACAATTATTATTCCTTATACACACAGAAAATCAGTCAGTGTTCAGTGTCAGCTCTGCCTACTTTCTCTCCAACTGTTCCACACAATGAGAGTTTCATCCACAGTACTCTTCTGCTCGGCTCTCTAGTGCTGCATTATGATTTTCCTAACACCCTCGTCCGCCACTTCTCTTCACAACAAACCCTGCTGTTAGCCCCAGATACCCCGGTGAGGGCTCTTAATTACCATAGCACACCTCTGGGATACAACCTTCCTGTTCCTCCCCCGAACGCTCCCAGACGCCTGCTAAAATTGACCAATTTCCATGGGAACAAAGTAGACTTCCAATGAGATCATACTCAGTCTTAGCACTCTGTGATGGTGCTAACACGGGTCCCAGCACGACACTGTTGTTGCTCCAATCCTGACAAATTGGCATGCGTCGGGCTACACAATCTGTCTGTCTCATACACACTCACACAAACACACGCATGGAAACACTCACTCACACATACACACACACAGACATACACATAGATAGAGAGATATAAACATACACACATCTATAAACACACACACACACACCCATGAACACACACACAAACACACACACAAACATTAGGGCTGGGAATTGCCAGGGACCTCACGATACAATATTATCACAGTACTTAGGTGCTGATAGGAGAGTTTTCTCTTGCAGAGAGAGCAAGAGAAAACTGGAGAGAGCATGAGAAAACAAACTATTTAAGAAGATGGACACCAAGCTATAGCTTGCAAGAGTGAGTCAAATACGGCTATAATAAAAAATAATATCACAATATGTTACTGTATCGATTTTTTCCCCCCATCAAACATATAAACATCAATCAACAGTCGACAGATTGCTAATATATTGCTGTAATATAGACTCAACTGTTGAACATGTTAATCCTTAAACAAGACACTTAAAAGAGTGAAAATACATGAATAAAATCTTCTAATATTTAACACTCTTCCCAGCCTTGTAATAGCCAAGCTGTGAGACTGAGAGGCGAGGTGATGTATTTTACAGCTTGGTACAATGTGAATTGTCCAGGCAGGGTTGTTGTAACCAAAGCTGATAGACATAGAATGCATCCCAAATGGCACCCTATTCCCTATTTACTGCACTACTTTTGACCAGGGCCGATAAGGGCTCTGGTCAAAAGTAGTGCACTTTATAGGGAAAAGGGTGCCATTTGGGATGGAACTCTAGTGTAGTCTACAATGTATGCTCAGTGGATTTGACATGATCCAGTGTTGGCTGCACTCTGCAGGAAGCTACGTCGCTAACGAAGTGGAAATTCAGTGTTAATGAGTGGCTTCACTGTTACCACCTCTGAGGTAAAACCTTCCGAGCTCCCTATTCCCTCCGTCTGCTGTGGTGTTACTGTAGGGGCTTGGGTTAGCAGGGAGGGAGAGGCAGAACAGACGCGCCGCATTTAAAGCTAACTTCACTGCTACCCCCCGAACAGCAGGGTGGCAAAGCCATCAGAATATGATTTCAAGCTTTAAAGGCTCATTAGTGGGGCTACTAGCATACAATATGACTCTCTCTCTCTCTCTCTCTCTCTCTGCCCCATATATAACAACCACAAGCAAACATTTAGGGTTCAACAGGGATGCGATTGAAAAAAATGTTTTGCTTCTATTTACTTCATTTAGTCAATGTTAAAAGGCTGACTTTGCCTTTCTGGAAGCTATTTGCAAGGATTATAAGCTTAAATACATTTAAGCCGTATGTATAGATCGATCTGTATCTTATCAATGAGATGTATTACCATTAATCCAGCTCTGCATCATTCTCAAAGACATCTTATATGAGAGAATGTTCAGTAATCATTATGTTCTAGAACTCTCTGAAATGGAACGTTTATGTACAGCCAAATTCTACTGAAGGAATAACAGAGCTCTTTCTGAAACACCTCCCAGATATGTATAATATGTTACTTGTCTTTTTCTTTCTTTCTTTGAATATTTTTTTAAGGGTCTATCAGCACTTTCAGGAACACTTGTATAGCACCTCATCTTGAGGTTACTACAGAAGAAAGAGGGAGGCGATAATTGCATATTACCATTATTATTCTGGATTCCCTGAAGATACATAAACCTTTTTGAAATATTTAATAACCAGCTTGTCTCAATGACCCATTGTCTTTAAAATAATTATAGAAAAACGTCTTAATCTTGACCCTCACCAAAACCTGCAAAAATAATATTACATTTATAAAAAATTTACTGCAATGTTGTGTTACAAATAGAAAAATAACGGAAATATCTTTGTCGCTCCATTCATCAACATATTATCATAATGTCCAGGAAATGCCTAAAATATCATGTGAACAGCCTGAAAACATCACAAAACAAAGCGTGCCAGGCTAGCCATTCTTAACATCAGTAGAGAATCAGTGCTAAACGCTTTTGAGTTTGGGACTAGTGTCCAAAAGAATTCCCTCTTCCCAACCAGGACCAGTCAACCAGACCAGTTAAACCACTGGAGCTGTCTGGATGGATCAACAGACAGCCACCCATCTCCATGTAGTATGTCTCTGCCTCTGCCTTCACTGGGAGAGAAAACACACATCTAAACAACAAGGGGGGGCGCTGCCCCTCAAGTACTGCAGCAGCTCCACAACTTCCTCAGCTAATGGGAACTATTGATTTATTTGACACATAGTGAATTTATGAAGCTGCCTCTCAAGTGTGAGAAGAGTATCAAAACCCACGGATCAAAATAAACAGCCAGAGATTCAGTCTGACTCTTCAGCAGTCCCAATGAGAGGAGAGCACAGCACAGTGCTCAATGCCACAGTGAATAGGAAAGGCTTGGTTCAGTTCATATTCTGCAGTGTTGTCTAAAGCCTACAGTTAACCAATAACCACATAGACCCAGCGACACCAGATATTTTTGCTTAGGATGGGGTAAGCTTTTGAGGCATTTAGAAGTTATATACTTAAAAAATTTATAGTTAATATCACCGATTGCACCTTTACCCAGACAGACCCATGCAGAGACACAAGAGAAACAGGCCCAAAACGATTAGTGTAGCCTACAACCCTCATAATAACACAGTAATAATAACACAGCTATTCAGCAACTACTGTAAATTTAGAGCTCACAATTATGAATCTACAATAAATTCAATGGTGCTTGTATTCATAAAGAGAATAAAGTGGGCAGTTTCATACATCAAATCAAATGTTATGTGTCACATGCTTGGTAAACAACAGGTGTAGACAAACAGTGACATGCTTGCTTAAGGGCCCTTCCCAGCAATGCAGAGAAAAATAGAAAATAATAGAAAGATAATAACACAAGGAATAAAAACTCAATGAGTAACGCTAACTTGACTATACTGTATACACGGGGTACCAGTACAAAGTCAATGTGCAGGGGTACGAGGCAATTGAGGTAGATATGTACATATACTGTAGGTAGGGGTAAAGTGACTAAGCAACAGAATAGATAATAAGCAGTAGCAGCAGTGTGATGAGTCAAAAGAGTTAGTGCAACGGGGGGTCAATGCAGATAGTCCGGGTAGCTATTTGGTGAACTATTTAACTAACTACTTAGCAGTCTTATGGCTTGAGGGTAAAAGCTGTGCAGGGTCCTGTTGGTTCCAGACTTGATGCATGACGTTTGTACATGAAATTACGTTTGGCTTGATTAAGTTCATTTTTATCATCCAGATAGCTTGTCAACAAAAGGTAATCATAATAGCATCCACTCTCTCTAGAAGGATTTTGGGGTATGATTATGTATGTCTGTATCCTGATTCGGGGTGTGATTGTGTATGTCTGTATCCTGATTTGGGGTGTGATTATGTACATCTGTATCCTGATTCGGGGTGTGATTATGTATGTCTGTATCCTGATTCGGGGTGTGATTATGTATGTCTGTATCCTGATTCGTGGTGTGATTATGTATGTCTGTATCCTGATTCGGGGTGTGATTATGTATGTCTGTGTCCTGATTCGGGGTGTGATTATGTATGCCTGTATCCTGAGCAGACGCACTCAGTCCTGACAGCCTGAATCATGGTAATGTAATTACACAAAGCCTTTGATAACCAAACAATGTAATCCACTGCTAGAGTAAAAAGTCATGTATTTGACTCAAGCAGTTATAATGAGAAGAAATGCATTAGTCACAAGTGCACTACTTTTTACCACGGCAGACAGGGCTATGGTCAAAAGTAGTGTACTATATAGGGAATAGGGAACCATTTGGGACACAAACACTGTTATAGATTAAAATGATATATTACTAGCTTATGATCTAAAATAGGTTGTGGTGTGTATATTTGGACTCAGTAAACAAAGGTTCAGAAGAATGTAAGAATAATAGAATATGCCTTGAGCTTTCTTTCTATTCTATGGAACAATAACAAAAACAGAGATAAAAAAACGCTGATTACACACAAGGAAGGCAATAGTGATGTAAAGTTGTGGCAATGTGGAGTGGACTCAAATTCAACTAGCCAGAAACGTGCTCTGAGAGCAAGCCCCGAATTTCACTAAACAAAATAATAATACATCCTGTCAGTAGAAACCAAGTGGGATAGTTTCCTTTCAGAGTTAAGACTAAGGAGCATGTAAAAAAATACACCTCGCACCAAACCCCCAAACCCTCTCACCCCAAACCTTTTCATGCCCTTCTCTAAAAAACAGAAAGAGAATAAATGAAATGCCTGTGATGGTAGATTTACTGATGAAAAAAAGGTGTAGAGAGAACATTGGGAGTGATAAAAGAGGACAGGGAGCGAGTGACAGTTGGGTTAAGACAGAAGTCATGTTCAATAGCAGGTAGCAACATCAAACGCTTGAGTTCACAGGGAACCTATGCAACCTTGTCTAGCACAAGGCTTTTCTGTTGTCGGGAGTAGATTATATCTGTTCAAACTGCTGACATGGCCTCATTTTCTGCCCGTAGTGTTAGAGAGGGGATTAAACTATATAAACTTTGAAGCTTTAAACAATACCTTTCAAAATTAAATGGATTAAGGGAGGGATGTCTGATGGGGATTTCCCTGGGCTTTGTTAGTTTTAAACTTCTCTCCTATTTAAGGAGAAGAAAAAAAATCTTAGGTCTGAGGTTTTTTTCAAACATTCATGTGACCGTTTTATTGAGTTCTCTCGCTCTCACAATGAGGAGGAGACCAGGGCCAGTGGCCACAGAGGAGCAGCTACTTTCCCTATGGGCTCTGGTCAGTGTGCTATATAAGGAGTAGGGTGCCATTTGGGACACAGACACTGTGAATACTACAGCAGACAGATGGTAAATGAACATCATATCTGTTCTGTTTAGATACACACAAATACTGAGAAGAAAACACTCACTGGCTACGTCCCAAATGGCACTGTATTCCCTATATACAGTAGTGCACTACATTTGACCAGAGCTCTATGGGCCCTGGTGAAAATTAGTGCACTAAATGGGGAATAAGTTGCCATTTGGGACACACCCTAACCAAAGTATATCGCCGCCACACTCATCTACTCGGCTGGTTCTGGCAAGCTGTGCAGTACTGTTCATGCCTGTTGAAAATGGCACATTTCCATGTACTACTGTGTTTGTTGCCTCCTTCATGACATGAGCTGTTGATTCATATCTTCTCATCTGTTTTGAATATGTGATGTAGGCCTAGATGTAGAATGCATTGGTAGCTTTGCTATTTTTATTTATTTTATTTATTTATTAGTTGTATGGATGTTGGCTTTTAATAAATGTGATGATTACCATAGACTCTAGAGCTCACCATATATAAATACTTCAGGGCTATATGCATGATACAAGCAATTGCTATGATCATGATCGGGCATGCTCAGATTGCACCCTGTCTTTTTTGTAGAGATGGAATTATATAAAATATAGGCCTATCAAACTTTGTCGCTGCCACTTTTCTGTAGTCAGACACGTGACCAATCACATGAAAGAGATGTCAGTGTCAAACTCCTCTCCAAACGGAGGACAGGCTCCTCTCTCTGCCGACTGAGCAGGCATCAGCACGCTTACATCTGGAGGAATGTCAAGCATCGCACACATCAGGATGAAAAACCTCTCATTACCTTTCTTTAAAAACATAATATGAATATCTGGCTCCGTCAGTCGTACAGAGTACATGGCAAGGATGGATCAGGCAGAAGGGGGTATAACAAGGACCTCTCACTAGCTAGCTACAGTACAAAGCAACCCAAACTCAATGGATTCAGCATTATTCATCATCAGTAGAACAGAGCATTGTCCCCTATTTAAAGTACTTTATACTTTTAAATCTGTATGTTCCCTTGAAAAATATTATTCAGTTTTAAAATACTTTCGGCAATTAGTGTATTCTCCAGGTAAAGAACGTGTAATCTAGCAAGTCGTTAGAGTGTTGTTAGATTGCTACACCTACTGCGTGGCAGCTGAGCTGAACAATATGGCTGGCCAGAAGTGGGGATGTGTCCCTTAGTCCTAGGCCCATAAACAAGAAGTAAATTATCTGCAAAGTCTAACAATAATAATAACAACTGGCCCTGAACTGTTCCTGGTTCGAAGGAAGTAAAATAACTTTCCCCCTCCAAGCAAGCAATAAAATAACAAAATACACATAGATATAGCTAGGGATACAAATAAGCAAACACAAACCTTTCCAATCAAACATAATTTTATTTATTAACCTTTATAATCTAACCCACAATGCACTCAGGGTGATCAGAGACACTGAGCAACTTGAACACACTGACCCTGACAGCAATGGGATTCCCTCTTGTCATTTCTCAAGGTCCACCTATCTAAGCTGTGCATACAGTACACACACATACACTGAGACTCACACACAAACCTCTTCCCCACACACACACACACACACACACACACACACACACACACACACACACACACACACACACACACACACACACACACAACATAATTATTCAGTGGTGCTTGTCAATTGCACCTTTCCAGCATGGATCAAAGAGTGGCTTGCACCAGGGGTCCTGCACCAGGACCAGTCATTAACATGGGCCTGCCACTCTATCAGCCCAGCCTCCAAATAAATCAAAGGGTCGGCCCGGGGAAGAAAAGAGGCTAATATTTCCTCAATAACCCCAGAGAGGCTCCATGGAGAGATGCAAATTGCCTCCCAGGAGACCCCAGGGGGATGTGGAGGACAAGGGAAGCTGGCTGGGAGGCACCGCACTGGGGAAGCTAATGAGTATAATGGTAAACGTATACAAGGAGAGGTGGAGTAGGAGGAGAAAGCCCTCTCTATTCATACCAATTAATATAATCTTATCAATGGAAGTACACCGTGGAGAGGTGGGGTGGGCTGGCGTCTACCGTCTAACCCTTAGCCACTGATCACAGGCAAGGGTTTGACACACACACACACACACTGAGATACACACACATACAAACACACACACATACACTCTCTACACACACACACTCCCCACGTCCATCCTCTGAGTATGTGTATGAATCAACACAGACTAGGCCCCGGTCATTAACCCTACGGGAGGCT
Organism: Brachymystax lenok tsinlingensis; assembly: GCA_030435695.1. NCBI lineage: Eukaryota > Metazoa > Chordata > Actinopteri > Salmoniformes > Salmonidae > Brachymystax > Brachymystax lenok. The sequence continues at coordinate 29,693,221 of CM059790.1, forward strand.
GGTCAGGCCTGGGGGGGGTTTAAGCAGATTTTAAAAACCTCCCTCCCTCTCATTTCCAGATCAAAAGAAATCAGACCAAATCAAAGAGGTTCACAAATGTCCCTTTTTTGACGACTGACTGATCCCCCCCATTGTTCTGAGATCTTATATTTTATTGTAAGAATGTAGCAACATTACAACTGTACTAAATACCATTGTAAGTAGTCTTCTTCCACCTGCTATCTGTGATTTTAAATATAGATTCATGAATTATAGACAGAGCTTATGGCATCTATTGCTAATGCATGATATGACTATAACATGATATAACTTAATGTATTATGCTGCTGTAAGTGGGATTGCATCAGTTTGTGAGCTTTCAGAATAAATATCCACACAATACTGTTTTGTGAAGGATGATTTGATCTTTCATTCCTTTTATTTAATTTGTTAGTTTGTTCTTTTCTTCTCACTAACTTTCTGTTTTATTAATCTATGCTGTGGGATTCATTTCAAGTTGACTCTTCAAAGACTCTCAGTAAAATGTTCGCCAGGCAGTGCTTTCATCAGATTTACTCTCATTAAAAACCTGATTTGGAAGCCCTAAAAATATTTTCATCTCTAACGATTCAGTTTATTACAGTTAAATACTATCAATCAGTCAAACATGCAGAGTGAGAGTCTGAAACTATAGCTTGTTCAAAATATTTGAATCTCTAACAATTCAGTTTATTACTATCAATCATTACTCTTAATCGCTTTCTGTTTAAATATGTATTTTTATATCTTTACATCAATAGAGCAAGATATGAGTAATAAAGTAGAGCTTGATCAAATTCTCAATTACCCCAACAAGTTTTCTATCAGATAACTGAGTACTGGTTTGAGCTAGCTAATCTATGATTGTCATACTCACATGGGAGTACTTGTCAGATTTGTATCACGAGAGGTAACCTGATCATGTGTATAACTGGACCTCTTCCAATACCAACAGTGACCAACAGATGGCCCTGCTGCAGCCTTCCTGTCCTGTACACACAGGTGGACTGGACACAACACTTCACCAGCAGAGACTCAACACACAACAAAACACTAGAAGACTGAACTGTGAAAGACAAGATACTGTGTACTTCATGACGTTATATATGAGCCAATTTATATGGATATACTGTATTCTAGTCATGGCTCATCCTATATCACTACTGCTGTACACACCTTATCTATTCATATACTGTGCATACGGTCTATACACACCACTATATATATATTTATTTATATTCTGGACACTGACATTGCTCTTTCTGATATTTCTCAATTTCGTTATTTTTAGATTTTAGAGTATTGTTTTCTTTGCTAGGTATTACAGCACTGTTGGAGCTAGAACAAGCATTTAGTTGCATCTGCGATAACATCTGCTAATCTGTGTATGTGACCAATAAACATTGATTTGATTAGAAGAATAACTGTACCAATGCTAAAAAATATATTTCTTTACTCCTATCTTCATAATATCAGACACATATTCCAAATATCTGAGTAGGATACTGTAATTTACAAGGTAACAGTCCTTCAATGCAATTTTTGTAATATAAGATTTGTAATATAACCTCTGCAGCCAGAATAATGAGATTCCCAGCAGTTTAGTACAGCAGCATTGGTATGGACAGCTGAACATGCAGAGGTCTTACCCCTCTTAAGAAGTGAATACTCAAATCAGAACAGGACTTAGCTTGGCATACAAATCCTTCACAAACATAATATGAAAAAATGTCCCCGATCTATCCTTTTGAAGGTCATTTATAAATCAAGCTGGCAGGAATGTGTCTAGAAGGAGCTGATTAGATGAGGATTTGTCTCCCTGAGATGGTTGAGAGGAGAGAACGAAAGGTTCATCACTATGTAACAATTAACCATAAGTATAACGGTAGGCTCAGAAAAGCAGGAAGCACCAGTGACTAGATCAATAAAAAAAGTGGTCAGATGAAGCAGATGCTAAGCTACAGGACTGTTTTGCTAGCACAGACTGGAATATGTTCCGGGATTCCTCCGATGGCATTGAGGAGTACACCACATCAGTCATTGGCTTCATCAATAAGTGCATCGATGATGTCGTCCCCACAGTGACCGTACGTACATACCCCAACCAGAAGCCATGGATTACAGGCAACATCTGCACTGAGCTAAAGGCTAGAGCTGCCGTTTTCAAGAAGCGGGACTCTAAACAACATTCAGGCCGCAGGGCCAGACGGATTACCAGGACGTGTGCTGCGATCATGCGCTGACCAACTGGCAAGTGTCTTCACTGACATTTTCAACCTCTACCTGTCTGAGTCTGTAATAATAACATGTTTTAAGCATACCACCATAGTACCTGTCCCCAAAAACACTAAGGTAGCCTGCCTAAATGACTACCCACGTGTAGCACTCATGTCTGTAGCCATGAAGTGCTTTGAAAGGCTGGTCATGGCTCACATCAACACCATTATCCCAGAAACCCTAGCCCCTTCTCCAATTTGCATACCGCCCCAACAGATCCACAGATGATGCAATCTCTATTGCACTCCACACTGCCCTTTCCCACCTGGACAAAATGAACACCTATGTGAGAATGCTATTCATTGACTACAGCTCAGTGTTCAGCACCATAGTGCCCTCAAAGCTCATCAATAAGCTAAGGATCCTGGGACTAAACACCTCCCTCTGCAACTGGATCCTGGACTTCCTGACGGGCCGCCCCCAGGTGGTAAGGGTAGGTAACAACACATCCGCCACGCTTATCCTCAACACAGGGGCTCCTCAGGGGTGCGTGCTCATGCCCCTCCTGTACTCCCTGTTCACTCATGACTGCACGGCCAGGCACGACTCCAACACCATCATAAAGTTTGCCGATGACACAACAGTGGTACGCCTGATCACCGACAACGACAAGACAGCCTATAGGGAGGAGGTCAGAGACCTGGCCGTGTGGTGACAGGACAATAACCTCTCCCTCATCGTGATCAAGACAAAGGAGATGATTGTGGACTACAGAAAAAAGAGGACCGAGCACGCCCCCATTCTCATCGACGGGGCTGCAGTGGAGCAGATTGAGAGTTTCAAGTTCCTTGGTGTCCACATCACCAACAAACAAACATGTCCAAGCACACCAAGACAGTCGTGAAGAGGGCACAACAAAACCTATCCCCCCTCAGGAGACTGAAAAGACTTGGCATAGGTCCTCAGATCCTCAAAAGGTTCTACAGCTGCACCATTGAGAGCATCCTGACTGGTTGCATCACTGCCTGGTATGGCAACTGCTCGGCCTCCGACCGCAAGGCACTACAGAGGTTAGTGCGAACGGCCCAGTACAAGCTTCCTGCCATCCAGGACCTCTATACCAGGCGGTGTCAGAGGAAGGCCCTAAAAATTGTCAAAGACTCCAGCCACCCTAGTCATAGACTGTTCTCTCTGCTACCGCATGGCAAGCGATACCGGAGCGCCAACTCTAGCCTGTGTACCCCTACGCTCAAATCTCAAAAATGGCAGATCCAACTCCGAGAATAAATGGGAAATTTAATTAGGATGACCACAACCTTGAAAGATATCACAGAAAGGTCCAGCTGCCTTGTTACTAATGTAGTGGCAAACATCTGCCGTTACCCTCAATCAATACAAACACAGGATTTACATTTTTGGTTAATTGGCACTCAATGAGTGAAGAGCTTCTACATCAATAGAACATTCTTCCGGCCTTGGTTGTATTGATCCTGGAATCTGCACAAGAATTTACAAACATGTATTTTGCAATTGGGCCTTCTTGTCTGTGGTCTAGCCTGTGGTTAATTTGGATGACATTATGTGGTCACATTATGAGGATTATATTATTGCTACAGAATGGAAAAGGAAATACAAATACTTTCTATTTCATTCAAATATCACTAAATGTACCTGCATTTATATGTGCATTCAACATACTGTAGACTTGGTGTAGACTTATCTATTTCAGTCATAAGTAAATCTTGTATACAGTTAGCATCTTAGAAATGTAGTACATTTAGTATGGAACACAATGAAAATGTTTCAAGCCTTTTTTTTCCAGAAATATATTTTTTTTTTGTAATTGTCTTCACTGCTGTCAGATTCTACATGTACTTCTCTAAAAATTATAGACTGAAATGACTAATCAAAAATAGTAATTAATCACTGTAATGATTGCCTATTGTTATGTGCCATTGCTCATCTAGACCTGTAACTCAACTCCTCTGAATAGGGGGGTTAAGGCATTAGTGATCATATTGTGCCTCTTAGTGGTGGGAACGCTCTGTAACCTGACAGACATGTTTGAGGAGAACAGACAGATTGGCTGACACTGTAGAGCCACTTCAACAAGCCTGTGTTACTGGAGTGCCCAGTGAGTTTAGGGGTCAAAACCCCAGGAGACCTGCAAGGGGCAAGAACCCTCTCTCTCTATATACACATGATTGACTATATAGTCCCAGTAAGGGACCAACAGTGAAGGTTGTAATTTTCCTGAGGACGTCCCCTGTTACCTGGGATATAGATCAAACGTACCATAAAAGTATGTCATTCAAGAAAATAGAATATTAATTTCAATATTTCAATAATACTAGATCACATAACGACACTTAAAATCACACTCATATTGTTTTGCGTCAATCTCTTCTTGGTCTATGTGTATGACTGGAGGTATAATCAGAGTAACAGGAAATAGACTTAACACTGCCTATGACCTGCCAAGTGTAGTGTAGTGTAGTGTAGTGTAGGAGGAGGCAGTTACAAATGGAGTGCGTCCCAAATGGTACCCTATTCCCTGTGGCTCTTGGTCAAAATGTGTGCACTATATACTGTAGGGAATAGGGTGCAATTTGGGATGTAGACACAGAAGTGACATCTGAGATTTAATTTGACTCTGCTTAATCTAATCACACCTAGCTATAGTATCAGAGCAGTTCACAGCTCTGAGCTACAGTTTCAGGTGTTATGGCAGTATGTATGGAGAAACACAACTGTCTCACAATCATCACACCTCTACAACATACAGTCACATTATTGTGCGTTAAGATCCCTTTCCTTCAATATAACCTGAAAAAATATTATCAATCATGCATGACTTCTTATTACATTTTGAATTGAATATACATTTATTGAAGTATACAAAGTTAGGTATCCCTTTCCTGCAGTCAAATGACTAGCGGCCTCATGAGTGTTGTTATTTTTATAATTTCATAATTAATAAACATTTTTTTTTATGTTTCTATGCCAAATGGTTTTGTTTTATTTCAGTCTTCTGTGATGTATATAAAGTGTAATATTGGGACGCAAACTCAAAATTGAATACATTTCAACTCTATATCTGACATATCTGACATGGTACAGGTTTTTTTAAGCCCATAACCATATGTGTGAAGTGTATACTTTGGTTTCAAATTAGATTTGTTTAAGACTACCAAGACCCTGATTTATCCCACTGCAGTAAAAGGGTTTGGTTAATATGGTTCAGCACAAAATACAATTGTAGACATGTTACTAATGCTTGTGGTTTACTAATAGATGATTCCAAAGCAGTCATTCCTTACCAATCTATTCCAAACCATTGGTTCCACTCTACGGTCTTCTGAAAACCCACCTGTAATAAAGAAATGAAAATGGTCTTTATGTATCCACACATTAATATAGCGTAGCATACAGTATCAAAACTTTAGTTTTAAAAGTGATACACAAAGTTCCCTTCAATGGCAATGGTCCAATAGCAGTGTTGGCTACTGAAGTAGCTTCAATAGGACATTTCCTGTAGATTCAATGGTTTATACCAAGAGGATATTGTCAATGTGTGCCACATCATCCAATCATTCTGCCCTTATTTCCTTTTGCTACTAAAATATATGTGGTCCTTGGTACTATATCCTTCCTAAGGATTACTAAAATATCTCATCTCTCTCTGCAGCTGCTCATCTGAGTTGCTAATTCAGGGCACTGTACTCCCGTTACAGTAGTCCCTGGCGTCTTCATTTATAGCAGTATGAGCGCGTCAAGACAGCACACTCAAGTTGTGTTCCAAATGGCACCCTATTCCCTACATAGTGCACTACCTTTGACCAGAGCGCCCTATGGGCCCTGGCCAAGAGTAGTGCACTATATCGGGAATAGGGTGCCATTTGGGACCCAATTCTGTACACATGATGTTTTGCTATGCCGTGCATTTTGCGATTTCTGGCATCTTATATTTGACCTTGTCAAGTTACATATAATCAATTTGAGGATAACTTGCCTAGTCCATCTCATTTATTAAGTCAAACTGGGAAATCGGTTTACAAGGAATTTACTGTGTGTGTGTGTGTGTGTGTGTGTGTGTGTGTGTGTGTGCGTGCGTGCGTGCGTGTGCGTGAAGCCAGAGTGCAGATCAACTTTCATATAAAGTCAATATTATTTGAGTTAGGTCATAATCATAGATTATCCTAATATGTTATAAATGCTCCGGAATTTGCATGAATTCCATGTACAGTGTAACTGGGGTGAGTGACTCCCATATCTGAAAGGTGTTATTAACATGCTATTAATGTAGGCATACTTCATTAGCAGTTGTTTCCTTTAAAGTAGGCTACTGCAGGAATCTGTTTCTAGAACAATGGTTTACAGTTAACAGTAGGGCATGCAGAGACATGATACCCATACAATGCATTTCACATATTGTTTTCATGTTTGGAATGGAATGGACACAGTGGAGCAAAGTGATATTTATACATGTAAATAGCACTTGATTCTATGATAGTCTATCTTTAGTATGGGAAAGGCATTCCATGACAGCAGAACCTCCCCAAAAATGTGGGAATAGATTCTAAGTATTTAATACTTTGAAACAATTGGTCTACGTTTCAAATAGGTCAAGTGCATAATTCGTGTAAGTCTTCTAAAAAGTTGAGGAGGTAGCCTAGGGTAGTGGCTACAAACCCGACCTAATTAGTTGAGGAATGCATTGCTCCATGCTCGTTTGAATACTTGAAGTGTCAAATGACTCACGTCTCAGACTGGCTGCAGATGTGACACGTATAGCTCTGTCTGGAGTTTGACAACACCCCCTTTAAAAGGTATAGCCCTCTGTGTTAAGTTATTGGGTACAGGTAGGATACAGCCCCATAGCGTAGCTACAGAAACAACAAAGAGTCAATTGAGTAGCCGAAAGCTAAGAACTTTTGGAACGGTGCTCAACTACAACATACAGGACAATGGAGTGCTTAGTGAGTATCGGGTAACTTGACAGTGCACAAATTGGTGAATGGAAGTCAAGTCCATCAGTCCATACTGACCATTATGCATGTCGAGCCAACGTCTTGTGTTATCTCATCTCTATGCCAGTATGGTGCCAGTGTGTCCGCTGTGTTCCGTGCTCAATAAAACCAAGGGCTACCACGAACCTCTAAACATGTCAACACCAGATACCCCAAATAATAATATATTGTCTATAGACGCGTGTATCGAAGCATGAGACCTACCTTCCCAATGCAGGAAACAATAACAATTAGCAAGTTTGTCATTACACTTGACACTGTACGTTTTTCGTCCTCCATCCATTACAGTGTCGCCATTTTGCTTAAAATTCTGCAGGTTAAACTATAATTATGAGAGGGATGTTCGCAGCGGAGGGAAATAAATGTTAACGTTAGCTGAATAGCACAGCGCATAGGACTTATTCTCTCTCGCCGGTACTGCGAAAGGCAATGAACATAATGTAATAGCATCGGTATTTTATTGCATTCATGTACGATTTATGGTAATGGTCTTCACGACAAAACTAACGGTCCCCTATTCAAAATATGGATCATCCCAGACCCACTGTAGAAAAGTCGTTGAGTTAAATGGAGCTTGAAAGATGGCAAAAACTGTAGGGGTAGAGTGATAACGTTGTCCAATACACACGGTCAAATGTTTGCTAGACAGTGGAATGTTACATTGTAGCCGGACACCATCAAATGTTAAATTAATTGTGCTGTACATGGATTTCACTCAACATTTTATTGGAATGGTAGGGGAAATGACATTACTGTTTACAAACACCTTTAGCTTCCTGATTCTACCCCTTCTCCTCTCAAATTGAAATGTGACATCATACAATATTGTTTTATTGTAGTAGCATATTTTTACTTTAAACACTACCATTTCTTTATGCAGTACTTTACAAGTGACTGGGGCGGCAGGTAGCTGAGTGGTTAAGAGTGTTAGGCCAGTACCGAAAGGTTGCTTGTTTGAATCCCAGAGCCAACTAGGTGAAAAATCTGTTGATGTGCCCTTGAGCAAGGCACTTAACCCTAGTTGCTCCTGTAAGTCTCTGGATCTGCTAAAATGTTCTGAAATCTATTCTATTCTAGGTATACATTTCTGCGTTCCATCCTTATTCGAAGACACTTGATTAGTGGTCTCTCACTTTATCATTGTTGAGCTCATGACCCTTAACAACGGATAACCCTGTGGGGTGGTTGTTGTTAGAACTGAACAATTTCTAATATGTCCAGACTCTGTTTGTGACTATATAAATCAGGAAAATACATTAAGCTCTTTATAGAGTCATTGGTAACAAGGCTAGTTGTAGATACATTTTCAAACCAATGTATTTGTGAGTTGCCAAAACCTTATTGCAGTGGCATACAAGATTCAGAAGGGTCTGCAATTTAGCAGGCTATTCCTCAACAAAGCACAGGTAGGCCTATTCTAGCCTATCTTGACTGATCTATTATTAAGTTCAAGGGGATCTAAAAGACAGGAAAGATAGCTGCCAGCCAGCACAGCATTATAGTGTATAAGATCATCTTGTATGGGACTACAAGGCTGATGACTGATATGTATGTCGTTATATCCCCTGATTATGACTATGCTGTCGAAGCCGGCTGTTGCAGGGGTTCCCAAACTTTTTCACTCAGGGTCCCCCTTCCAGCATTGGGGAACATCCCGCACCCCCTCTGAGTGAGCTCGCACGCGCCACGTCTATTTCTATGGGCACAAGCACTGTTCATGATACATGCTCTTCACACCCTTCTTGTTGGTGGAGAGAATTTTGCAGGTTTAAAGCTTATTTCCTGCAATTCTACACATTTTGTCATCGGGTGCAAAGAACATTTAGCAGTTTTAAAGCAAATTTTCTTGCAATTCTATACATTTTCCCATGTCTAATGTGTATTCATGTGATATTTGAGTGACAGAAAATGTACAGCAATATCTATGGAGTAAAAAACATAAATAAAAAACGTTAGCTGACATGGGCTAGTTGATCTGGACATTTCTGACAAGTTATAAATAGCTCTTTAAGGTATACAATGACTTAGATGACAAGAGGAGCTGATGATGCACTACCCAATTTCGACATTGAACCTTGTGCATTCTACTATTACTATCATAGTAATTTTATAGCCGGACTGAGTTCCTTATATATATATTTCTTAAAAAATATGTGGGACCCCGAGCACCCTCTGCCAACCCCTCTGGGGCATGCCCCAAAGTTTGGGAACCACTAGGCTGTTGGATAGAATGGGGATTACAGCACATTTGCCTATTGAGATAATCATTCTATAATCTAAGTGAATTCTAGAATATTCCATATTAAATATTTTACTGGTGAAAATGTGCTATTATTATATTTTTAATGCCTCGCTGCTCTCACACAAATAATCCAGTCAGCTTTAACCCTCATTTAAATTGTATAATGATAATAACAGACTGAGTGTACATTATTGATGTGATTACATTATTTATTTGACCGAGCACATGCCCCCAACCATCCAGCCCGTTACCGTTGTTGTTGTTATGTTATGTATAAGTAAACAGCATATCAAATGCTTCCACAATAAATCTTTTCAATATGTTTCAATCCTCTTGTGTCAGATAGGAGGTGTGTTTTCAACAGGCTAGTTAGATTTACACTGAACCAATGTTGGACGTTCTTTAACATCAATATTATTACTGTTGATCATCTGCAATATTATAGTGTATCTCTGCTCAAATTATATTAGGGACAAAGTTGCAGAGTAAATGTGTAGACTGCTACTATATGGTTCAAGTTGGGCATTTCAAGCTACACATGAGAGTCATAATATACCGTTCTACTACATACTGTACAGCATGGATAACACATCTTCCAATTGGCACCTCTGTACAGTCCTCCATATGGTTAACCTTAATGGATTGCTACCATTTTGACTCAAATGTTTATTTTTCTTATCCTGCAATCTGGATCATTTTCGTTTCCTGTTAAATTGTTTATCTTTAGGGTCTTGTTTACTCCAGCATGAGACTTCATTTATATTTCATCACAAGATAAATACCACTATCAGGGACAAGCTGGCGATAAATGGTTTCATTTTAAAGACCTTTGTTGATTTTTTTTTCTCCAAATGATATTGCTGACAGAGCCTCAATTACAGTTAAACAGTACCTTCTGGATAATAGCCTTTGCCATGAACAATTATAGCAGTAATACCTGGGAAATTGCTTGTTCTTCTTTTCCACTTTCTCTCAGGTCAGACTTGATTTAGCCAATCCCTGTCCTTCGTTCTAATCTAGACTAATCTAATAATACTAGTCATTTAAATGTATATCAAGGAATGGCTAACTGCAATGGTAACAATAGTGAACATTTCGTATCGATGAATCAGGGGCTTGTTCTTCAGTAGTAATTATGTTTTTATCCCTAAAGGTTTTATGGCTGTCCTGTCGCACTACCAATGTGAATCTTGCATGCCCCATTTAAAAACAAATTTCACCATCTGATGAAAGCAAGGTAAATCTTAGAATACACTATTGTATATCACAAGACCTAGGTGACATTTGACACAAAAATATGTAATTATCATCTATCATATTGTCAACCTTGATAGATGATACCTTGATATAAAAAAGTAATACCAAAATATGGAAACATCTCAAGCCTTTTACACCCTTTTACCCTTAGGTGGGTATAGCGAGCTCTCTAAATCTCTCGCATTTGTTACATTATGAAATATTCATTAAATGAAGCAAATATTTAGAGCAAAGTCTTTGTACTGTATGTAAAGTATGGAGATAATTATTTTGGGAGCAACAGCCATTATCTACAAGAAACAGTGTGTGGACACAGATTCTGAAATGTCTGAAGTATTTGGCCTATTGAATATTAATAGGAAGTGCAAAATATTTTGATTAAATTATTAAATGTGTGGATCATTAATCATTAATGCTGAAAATGAGGAATATTTGCAATGCAATACCAATGTATTTTTTTAGTCACAGTCACTATTTAAGGGAGGGATGGAGTTCAGAGATGCATCATACTGTATGTATTTAAAGATAAATTCACATAAGATGAGAGTTTTTTTTTGACTCAGTCTCTCTATTACCCATATATAATAATAATTAGGTGGGTCATGTCAAATGTTACACATGCACAAGTGTGTATTAGGAATGTGTGTTTTGCATATCCCAACTCCCACTGTGACACCCTCAGAGAGTGGGGTCATGGCCAGGGTCTGAAATTATCAATGCTGACCCTAGAGCAATTAGGGTTAAGTGCCTTGCTCAACAGGTTTTTCACCTTGAGGATTTAAACTAGGGACCTTTCGGTTACAGGCCAAATGCTCTAACTGCTAGGCTACCTGCCGCCCATAATGTATCATTGTATGTACTGTACTCAGATGGAAGAGAGAGTACAATGGTACTGTAGTAATCCCTCCCAAAGAGTGTTGTCTCTTTGTGAGAGATATCAGAATTGACACAAGGCCTCTGTTTTCAGAACATGAAATCATTATTTTAATGGCCTGCCAAGTGTACGCACGTTCCCAAAGTTTGATTTTGGTCTGCAAAACGAGTAGCTCAAAAACCTCTGACAATTTATTATGCTGTTTGTGCCTCACGCTACTAGTTATCCTCTGCAATTTATTCCCTACCTTGGGGTACTGTGAGCCATTTTCTAAATTTTTCAGTGGCTTACTTTTTTTTTGTGATCCTGGGTGCTGCAGACTCCTGCCTCCAGCCATGGTGTCAGAACATCACAGAAAACTACACCATTATACTGAAGCCAGTTAACAAAGAGAGAGGCAGAGAACCAGTCTAAAACATGGGGCAAGAGATAGAATACATAAGATTACAGAGTTCACCATTTCACCAGGGGATGGGAGGGAGGCAGGATGAGAGGGAGGGAGGCAGGACGAGAGGGAGGGAGGCAGCACGAGAGGGAGGCAGGACGGGAGGGAGGGAGGACAGGAGGGAGGGAGGGAGGCAGGCAGGACGGGATGGAGGGAGGACGAGAGAGAGGGAGGGAGGCAGGACGAGAGGGATGGAGGACGAGAGGGAGGACGTGAGCGAGGGAGGCAGGACGGGAGGGAGGGAGGCAGGACAAGAGTGAGGGAGGGAGGATGAGAGGGAGGGAGGGAGAGAGGATGAGAAGGAGGACAAGAGGGAGGAGATTTGCTTCTAACGTGGAGCAGAGAGAGGAGAGAGGAGGCTCTTGCCTGTGTTTCATCCCCTGTACTGAAGGGTTGCATCCCAAATGGCACCATATTGCCTATATACTGCACTACTTTTGACTAGGGCCTATAGTAGTGTACTAAATAGGGGAAATGGATGCCATATGGGTCACACCCTATCTCTCCTGCTGCACAGGGATTCTGAGTCACTAATTAAAGCTGTTTCAGGCCTCAACACACGCATCAACCATAAACTCAAGGTCACCTGTGTGTTCAGCCACCTGTCTTAAAGACTGTTGCTCAAAATGTAGAATCTATTTGACGAATCCCTCCGGTATCACCATGTTTTCCTGTGTTTTTATCCATGTTTTATTCAGAAAGGTTGGCTATAGCAGCTTCAGTATGGCTGGGGTCGTCTAGCCGTTTGAGCATGTTAATTGGACAGTGACCTTGGTGTGTTATATAGGTGCTAGCCTGAACCTCTCTGGCCTAATGAAATCACCCTCACATTTCTTACTGTCAATCGTGAATGATAATTCCTCAAGATTTACCTGTGAAACGATTTGACAACAATTTGATCTCAATCCGTTTCATGAGAATATCTTGAGTTATGTACAGTGTTGTTTTAATTGACATGCAGAGAGCACATTTTTGAGCATATGGTGTTAACAAGCTGTACACTCTTAGAAAAAACTGTTCTTTGGGGTTCTATATTTAAGCAATAAGGCATGAGGGGGTGTGGTATATGGCCAATATATCAGGGCCTAGGGCTGTTCTTCCACACAATGCAATGAGGAGTGCCTGGATACAGCCGTTAGCTGTGGTATATTGGCCATACACCACAAATCCCTGAGGTGCGTTATTGCTATTATAAACTGGTTACCAATGTAATTAGAACAGTAAAAATATTTTGAGGATCATACCCGTGGTATACGGTCTGATATACCACAGCTTACAGCCAATCAGCATTGAGGGCTCAAACCACCCAGTTTATAAAGAACCTTTTGGTTCTTTGGACGAGATTAAAGAACCCTACTAAAAAAGATTCTCTATATATCTATATACCCAGTGAAGACAAATAACCTTGACGGTTCTATCCATACCCCAGTGTAATGGGGATTTGAGAAAACAACAGCTAACAAAAGATATTTCAGTCACATCGAACTCTGAAATGACAGCTAACATTCCCTTTTAATTTGTTTCAACTGTTTTGCAATCATGCTGCTGCATGATTGCAATTCATATTTTGCAACATTTTTGCAACATTTTTGCCAAGGTCTGAGTGGCAAATGGCAAGGTTCATATAAACCTGTGCTGTTGGAAACTAAATGCTAGCTCGAAGCAAGAGGAAATAATCTGTTTAATAAAAGCATGCACTCAAAAAAAGGGGTTCTATGTAGAACCTTTGGGTCTATTCATAATGTACAGTGAGGGAAAAAAGTATTTGATCCCCTGCTGATTTTGTACGTTTGCCCACTGGCAAAGAAATGATAAGTCTATAATTTTAATGGTAGGTTTATTTGAACAGTGAGAGACAGAATAACAACAAAAAAATCCAGAAAAACGCATGTGAAAAATGTTATTAATTGATTTACATTTTAATGAGGGAAATAAGTATTTGACCCCCTCTGCAAAACATGACTTAGTACTTTGTTGGCAATCACAGAGGTCAGACGTTTCTTGTAGTTGGCCACCAGGTGTGCACACATCTCAGGAGGGATTTTGTCCCACTCCTCTTTGCAGATCTTCTCCAAGTCATAAAGGTTTCGAGGCTGACGTTTGGCAACTCGAACCTTCAGCTCCCTCCACAGATTTTCTATGGGATTAAGGTCTGGAGACTGGCTAGGCCACTCCAGGACCTTAATGTGCTTCTTCTTGAGCCCCTCCTTTGTTGCCTTGGCCGTGTGTTTTGGGTCATTGTCATGCTGGAATACCCATCCACGACCCATTTTCAATGCCCTGGCTGAGGGAAGGAGGTTCTCACCCAAGATTTGACGGTACATGGCCCCGTCCATCGTCCCTTTGATGCGGTGAAGTTGTCCTGTCCCCTTAGCAGAAAAACATCCCCAAAGCATAATGTTTCCACCTCCATGTTTGACGGTGGGGATGGTGTTCTTGGGGTCATAGGCAGCATTCCTCCTCCTCCAAACACTGCGAGTTGAGTTGATGCCTAAGAGCTCCATTTTGGTCTCATCTGACCACAACACTTTCACCCAGTTGTCCTCTGAATCATTCAGATGTTCATTGGCAAACTTCATACGGGCATATATATGTGCTTTCTTGAGCAGGGGGGCCTTGCGGGCGCTGCAGGATTTCAGTCCTTCACGGCGTAGTGTGTTACCAATTGTTTTCTTGGTGACTATGGTCCCAGCTGCCTTGAGATCATTGACAAGATCCTCCCGTGTAGTTCTGGGCTGATTCCTCATCGTTCTCCTGATCATTGCAACTCCACGAGGTGAGATCTTGCATGGAGCCCCAGGCCGAGGGAGATTGACAGTTCTTTTGTGTTTCTTCCATTTGCGAATAATCGCACCAACTGTTGTCACCTTCTCACCAAGCTGCTTGGCGATGGTCTTGTAGCCCATTCCATGAAGTCATTAGAAGACTGTTGCTGACTGAGAGGAGGTATGTATAAATGATTTATAATACATAATGTATAATACGTCTTGGTGATTCAATAGCATAGTTAATCATTACATGACTTTTAACACACTATGTATGTTTTTTTCAGTCTTGCAGTATGCTAACAAAAAACTATTTTTATTTTATTTTATTTCACCTTTATTTAACCAGGTAGGCAAGTTGAGAACAAGTTCTCATTTACAACTGCGACCTGGCCAAGATAAAGCAAAGCAGTTCGACACATACAACAACACAGAGTTACACATAGAGTAAAACAAACATACAGTCAATAATACAGTAGAAAAAAAAACAAATCTATATACAAAGAGTGCAAATGAGGTAGGATAAGGAAGGTAAGACAATAAATAGGCCATGGTGGCAGAGTAATTACAATATAGCAATTTAACACTGGAATGGTAAAAGAAATGTGCAGTAGATGAATGTGCAATGTAGAAAAACTGGGGTGCAAAGGAACAAGATAAATTAAATAAATACGGTAGGGGATGAGGTAGTTGGTTGGGCTATTTACAGATGGGCTATAAACAGGTACAGTGGTCTGTGAGCTGCTCTGACAGCTGGTGCTTAAAGCTGTTGAGGGAGATAAGTGTCTCCAGTTTCAGAGATTTTTGAAGTTCGTTCCAGTCATTGGCAGCAGAGAACTGGAAGGAGAGTCGGCCAAATTAGGAATTGGCTTTGGGGGTGACCAGTGAGATATACCTGCTGGAGCGCGTGCTACGGGTTGGTGCTGCTAAGGTGACCAGCCAGCTGAGATAAGGCGGGACTTTACCTAGCAGGGACTTGTAGATGACCAGGAGCCAGTGGATATGGCTACGAGTGTAAAGCAAAGGCCAGCCTACGAGAGCGTACAGGTCGCAGTGGTGGGTGGTATATGGGGCTTTGGTAACAAAACGGATGGCACTGTGATAGACCGCATCCAGTTTGTTGAGTAGAGTATTGGAGGCTATTTTGTAAATTACATCACCGAAGTCGAGGATCGGTAGGATGGTCAGTTTTACGAGGATATGTTTGGCAGCATGAGTGAAGGAAGCTTTGTTGCGAAATAGGAAGCCAATTCTAGATTTAATTTTAGATTGGAGATGTTTGATGTGAGTCTGGAAGGAGAGTTTACAGTCTAACCAGACACCTAGGTATTTGTAGTTTTCCACATAATCTAAGACAGAACCGTCCAGAGGAGTGATGCTGGACGGGGGGACAGGTGCTGGCAGCGATCGGTTGAAGAACATGCATTTAGTTTTACTTGCGTTTAAGAGTAGTTGTAGGCCACGGAAGAAGAGTTGTATGGCATTGAAGCTCGTCTGGAGGGTAGTTAACACAGTGTCCAAAGAGGGGCCGGAAGTATACAGAATGGTGTCGTCTGCATAGAGGTGAATCAGAGACTCACCTGCAGCAAGAGTGACATCATTGATGTATACAGAGAAGAGAGTCGACCCAAGAATTGAACCCTGTGGCACCCCCATGGAGACTGCCAGAGGCCCGGACAACAGGCCCTCTGATTTGACACACTGAACTCTATTGGAGAAGTAATTGGTGAACCATGCGAGGCAGTCATTTGAGAAACCAAGGCTGTCGAGTCTGCCGATAAGGATGAAGTGATTGACAGAGTCGAAAGCCTTGGCCAGATCAATGAAAACGGCTGCACAATAATGTCTCTTATCGATGGCGGTTATGATGTCATTTAGGACCTTGAGCGTGGCTGAGGTGCACCCATGACCAGCCCTGAAACCAGATTGCAAAGCGGAGAAGGTGCGGTGGGATTGAAATGGTCGGTAATTTGTTTGTTAACTTGGCTTTCAAAGACCTTAGAAAGGCAGGGTAGGATGGATATAGGTCTGTAGCAGTTTGGGTCAAGAGTGTCTCCCCTTTGAAGAGGGGATGACCGCAGCTGCTTTCCAGTCTTTGGGAATCTCAGACGTCACGAAAGAGAGGTTAAACAGGCTAGTAATAGGGGTTGCAACAATTTCGGCAGATAATTTTAAAAAGAAAGGGTCCAGATTGTCTAGCCCGGCTGATTTGTAGGGGTCCAGATTTCGCAGCTCTTTTAGAACATCAGCTGACTGGATTTGGGAGAAGGAGAAGTGGGGGAGGCTTTGGCGAGTTGCTGAGGGGGGTGCAGGGCTGTTGACCGGGGTAGGGGTAGCCAGGTGGAAAGCATGGCCAGCCGTAGAAAAATGCTTATTGAAATTCTCAATTATTGTGGGTTTATCGGTGGTGACAGTATTTCCTATCCTCAATGCAGTGGGCAGCTGGGAGAAGGTGCTCTTATTCTCCATGGACTTTACAGTGTCCTACTATAAGAGGTAATGTTAGAGGATCTCTCTCATATAATAATGATATGCCTGCATAGCATTTTGTCTTAATTTTTGCAAATTAACTCATGCTTATTTCTGATGTTTTTACTCTTTTTTTCTTCTTCTCTGGAACCAGTTAGGCAACAACCCATACTGTACTGGTGGTAGGTAGCCCAGCGGCTAGGGAGTTGGACCTATGGCCAAAAGGTGAACGGTTTGAATCCTGGGCCGGGCACTGGAAAAAAACAGGCGGAATTGATCTGACAACTGGAGGGCCGCTGGGTTCACATCCTCAAAACATTCCTCTACTGTTGGGCCCTTGAGTAAGGCCCTTAACCCCACAGCATGTTCTCCATCCAGGGACCTTGCACTGCAGCTTGAACTTGTTCTAATCTCAACTGTATGTTTGTGGGTGTTGAGAATGGAGAAGACACATTTTTGTTGTTCGGACAAAGTTGCATTGCATTGTATTGTATTGTAAAGAAGTCAGCCAGAGTTGACGTGATCTATGTTTGCATATAATGACAATAAATTCTAAAAACTATGCTGGTATTCTTTTGTCCATTATTTAATTGATTATTAAATTATATTCTTAGCTAAGAACCATTACTATTTAATAGTAATAGCATAGCTGTTTCAATCAAAGGACATATTTTGCCAAGTGGCGCGTGCTGTTGAGTTTTGGCATGAGAGAAGAATGTGACCATTTGTGCAAACATCCTTAAATTTCATAAGTAATACTATGATATTATATTTGGTTCTGTTATGTAGAATTCTATCATTATGTGATCTTGCATTCATTCAGCTTTGATCTGATTTTATTCAACGAGAACTGCACCATTCTCCATTCATCACTGAAATTTGCCAGAGTAGCCTGTTCTCTGGACAGCCGAACAAGTAGATCAGAGACTGTGCAGAGACTGCGCGTATAGTAGAGAATCCGGCACATGCGCAGAAGCTTCAGACTTCTAGCTGTTAGGAAGAGGGTTCCAGAGAATTCGGATCCATAGCCACTCAGTAAAAATTATTAGGAGAGAGTTAATTCTCAAATCAACTGAGCTGAACATCATTTGTTCATTGTATACTTGAATATCTATCTCTATTCTCTTCTTCTCCTCTTGATTCATATTGCCAATTGTTTGTATCATGAGGGCATCATGTGTGAAATTACAATACATTAAATAGTCAGATAATATTTCTACATATTTTATAGGAACTTTTCCTCTCTGTGCAGTGGAGGAATATAGCCACAAGGTGGTAGATGATCTCTTCCTGCAGCACTTTGAATTGTGCCATCTCAAGTGAGACCTATTAAACACTATTACATCAGCAATCTGAAAATCACATTTTAATATGTAAAACGATTTTTTAAATACATATTATATGCTGTTTTAATTCCTAATATCAGTAAATATGGTATATTAGAGTCTTTAATACTCTTCAGAGATTAACCACCAGCCACTCATTGCCTGTGTGCTTATGCAGAGATTCATCTTAATCAAATATTAATTACTCTAAACTTGCTCTTTTAAGAAGATTTCTTTGATGTTGCTTAATTTCGCACAGCCTAGGCAAAACTCTGCGTCTGGTGCTGGTATCCGTTGGAAAGTAGACCAAGGGGCATGATTCATTGATGAGTGATGTAGAACCATAGACTCACATCTGTATTTTATATGCTTTAAAACTGTCATTAATACAATTTAGCTATAGAAATCAGAAAACAATTTATTATTTCGCTCACTATCTCTGCTCCTATTTCTTCCTGTCTCAGAGTTCTAAGGTATGGATGTCTGGGATCATTCCAGGGACAACTGTCTTCCCAACGTTTGTGTAAACATTTGTGTGCAGATAAACAACAATATTTGTTGTATCACAGCTGTGTCAAATGGGTTGTATATCAACCTGAGCGTGTACTTGGCCTTTGTTGAGGTGAGCACATACTGTACAGACTGAGCCGTACTGAAAGTTGATATACATCGCATTTGGCAAGTAATTCTCACATATAATGACACCCATCAACAAATAGGCTGCAGTATCACAGTATAATGCCAATTAACCAGTTCAAATGTGGGTACATTTTGGTTTCACTATGAAAAGGTCATATCAGTATTTCTCAAATTTTACAGTTTTTCTCAATTGCGAAAGCAACACACAAAGTGTTGTCTTTTTTGTATCCATGGTTATGGTATGTGTCTTGTATTTAACAGTCAATTTGAAATTTAGAAAGTTCTGCAAACACTGAGAGACATAGAATTGGCAAATAACTATATTTTGCTACTTCTTTTGGCCCTGCCCAAGCAAGAGCACACAGATTCAGTTTTGATCTTCCCTGCATTGTTTGGGGAGACACATTAGAGGCAAAACATAAAGTTTAAGGTTATCACCCAATTGAATTATTCATCATGGACAAGATAGTGATGTTGGCCCATGGAGTTTGGGAATTTATCTTTCTGTAAACAAGTTTAAGCAAGCAGGATTGAAGTAAATTGCAAAGAAGAAGGAGCTCTCTTTAGAGCTGCTGTGCTCTCTCCCTTTCATGTTGCCTGACTTGGGGGGCTGAACAATGTTAATCACATTTGGAAGACCTTGGGCAGGCAACGCAGCAGCCTGATTAGTTTCACTCACTTCAGACAAGGGTCGCTTTGGAAGTCTGCAATAATATTGTTTTCTTCTTCACTGGATATCTGAGGAAGAGAAATAAACAGAATACTTTAAATATCACCGATGTGTTTGTTCTCTTCAAAAGCGAGAAACATCTTGTGATTCTGTTTTGTGTTTTTTAGAGTGGGTGTCAGATGTTGGATGTATGCACTCATTATTTCAATAAGCCCATTTGGGCCTCTCAGTCTCATGCATTGCTCTCTATAAAGAGAATTGTGGATGACCCACCATATTCTCCAGTTAATGCAGCATTACAAAAGAATACTAGACGGCTGTGGATAGATAGGACTGAGGCTACGGTGGGACCAGGGACCCACAGTCCCCAGTCAGTCTGAATTGCAAACAAGACTATTGCCCCAATTCCTGATGAAATGGTGTGGTTAAGTCCAAGTAAATTGAGTCCTCTGGTAGATGGTGGAGCTGAGGGGGTTGAAGTAATTATACCGTTGGTATTTTTGTTTTGATATACAGTATGTTTTTGGGGCATCTTAAAAAATATTCTTGAAAATATTTAACTAAAAGGATGATTGATTGATAATCATAGAACAGGTTTGGTCAGCTTTGGTGCAGTCAGATTGTGTGATTGTGCCTGTTAAGAGCATTTGTTTTAATTGAAAAGGATTGGGGAATCAGTAGAACATCACCATGGGTGAAGCATGATGCAATGGGGCTGTGCTAATAACTCCCCAGTGATGAGAAGTTAGACAACTGTCTCCAACGGTTTGCCTCTTCACAATACTGATGTAACCCCATTAAATAACAAAGTGCATACAATATACACTTTATGGTATATACAAAAGTATGTGGAAACCCTTTCAAATTTGTGGATTTGGGTATTTCAGCCACAACCGTTGCTTACAGGTGTATAAAATCGAGCACACTGCCATGCAATCACCATAGACAAACATTGGCAGTAGAATGGCCTTACTGAAGAGCTCAGTGACTTTCAACGTGGCACCATCATAGAATGCCACCTTTCCAACAAGTCAGTTCGTAAATTTCTGCCTTGCTAGAGCTGCCCCGGTCAACTGTAAGTGCTGGTATTGTGAAGTGGAAATGTCTAGGAGCAACAACAGCTCAGTCGCGAAGTGGTAGGCCACACAATCTCACAAAACAGGGCCGCCGAGGGCTGAAGTGCTTACTGCGTCAAAATCATTTGTCCTCGGTTCCAAACAGCCTCTGGAAGCAACGTCAACTCTAAAACTGTTTGTCGGGAACTTCATGAAATGGGTTTCCATGGCCGAGCAGACGCACACAAGCCTAAGATCACCATGTTCGATGTCAAGCGTCGGCTGGAGTGGTGTAAAGCTCACCGCAATTGGACTCCGGAGCAGTGGAAACGCGTTCTCTGGAGTGATAAATCACGCTTCACCATCTGGCAATCCGACGGACTAATCTGGGTTTGGCGGATGCCAGGAGAACGCTATCTGCCTCAATGGATAGTGCCAGCTGTAAAGTTTGGATAAGGAGGAATAATGGTCTGGGGATGTTTTTCATGGTTGGGGCTAGGCCCCTTAGTTCCAGTGAAGGGAAACGTTAATGCTACAGCATGCAATGACATTCTAAACAATTCTGCTTCCAACTTTGTGGCAACAGTTTGGGGAAGGCCCTTTCCTGTTTCAGCATGACAATGCCCCCGTGCACAAAGCGAGGTCCATACAGAAATGTTTTTTTGAAATTGCTGTGGAAGAACTTGACTTGCCTGCACAGTGCCATGACCTCAACCCCATTGAACACCTTTGGTATGAATTGGAACATTGACTGCGAGCCAGGCCTAATTGCCCAACATCAGTGCCCAACCTCACTAATGCTCTTGCGGCTGAATGGAAGCAAGTCCCTGCAGCAATGTTCCAACATCTAGTTGAAAGCCTTCCCAGAAGAGTGGAGGCTGTTATAGCATCAAAGGGGGGACCAACTCCATATGAATGCCCATGATTTTGGAATGAGATGTTTGACAAGCAGGGGTCCACTTTTGGTCATGTAGTGAAGTATTTGTGTGCTTGTTTGATTGTTTGGTGTGGTTGTCTCTGCCCAAAACTAGTGATGATGATTAACCTTTCCTTGTGGAATGCAGGATAAGAAGGTTTGAACCTCGTCGTAGCTTACATATGCAGGGCTGAGTGGAAGAGAGGCCTAGAGTCGCAGAGCCATCTTGAGGACACCTTACAACATTGATGGATGAAGTGACAACATCAGGTAAAACTAAATTATAAATCACTGTGTGGAATAAGGTGGCCCACACGCAGACCTGTACTTAGGATCAGTTTATTTCCCAGAGGTTACGGTCCACTAAGAGTTACGGTACTTCCATCCTAATGGTCTCCTCTCCCATTGCGAATAAATAGGACACACAAAACCATATGAGCCATTTGAACTGAATTGAACCCCACAGACACAGACTACACAACTGTTGAGTGAGGGCGCGTGTGTGGGAAGCCAGACGACTGCAGACTGCATCCACGGGCCAAAGTCTGCATTCCTATGCATATTCCATAGCAGCACACTACAGACCTGAGTAGGAGAGCACACTTACTGCTGCAGCTGGTTGTTCAGGAAGTTGCTTGGCCAAGTATCTGTGTGGATCATGCCAGAGTAGTGGATGGGACTGGGAGGGCTCTCAGCCAGTGGAAGATACTGACAAATTCTTACAGAACTCTTCTGCAAGAGACATTTACGCCACCACACCAGACTTCTCAAGAGCTGTTTGGTTTATGAAGAGAATAGATCCAACAGTAGTAAATTCTAGCTGACCACCATATAGAATCGATTTTCCAAATAAGGAAAAAAATATAAACTAAGACCAAAACTGTTAAACAGATCCTGCCTCGGTTACGTGCTAAGATAAATGTAAACAGATAAGTGTATGACTTCTGGTACATACAGGTCCCTTTCACTTAGTACAGTGCTTGAGTGCACTCTGAATTCTGAAGACAACAACAGAAATGTGTTCCTGTTTTTGTCTGGTGATGCAAGTCAGAAATAACAGAGCCACCAAGATTCTGATGAGATCGAGAGAGATCAATCTTGATAAACTCCCATATGTATTAGGTGGAGTATCACAGTGCGCCACCACAGCAGCAAGCTTGGTACCTAATGCCACAAGAAAAGGGCAACCAGTGGAGCAAAAAGATCCTCTGTGTACAACATAAAACACTAAATAATGCATGCAGAGCAGAATTAGGCTGATACCAGCTAATTATCAAAATCCAGAAAAGTTACATTAAATTCTGTAACCACCTAGCGATAACAAAGCCATCACCTACAGAGAGATGAACCTGGAGAAGAGTCCCCTAAGCAAGCTGGTCCTAGGGCTCTGTTCACAAACACAAACAGAGGACAGCAACACAATTAGACCCAACCAAATCATGAGAAAACTAAAAGATAATTACTTGACAAATTGGAAAGAATCAACAACAAAAAATTAGCAAACTGGAATGCTATTTGGCCCTAAACACAGAGTACATAGTGGCAGAATACCTGACCGCTGTGACTGACCCAAAATTAAGGAAAGCTATGACTATGTACAGACTCAGTGAGCATAACCTTGCTATTGAGAGAGGCCACCGTAGGTAGACCTGGCTCTCAAGAGAAGACAGGCTATTGGCACACTGCCCACAAAATGAGGTGGGAACTGAGCTGCACTTCCTAACCTCCTGCCAAATGTATGACCATATTAGAGACACATATTTCAATCAGATTACAAAGACCCACAAATAATTAGAAAACAAATCCAATTTTGATAAACTCCCATTTCTTTTTGTTAAAATACCACAGTATGCAATCACAGCAGCAATATTTGTGACCTGTTGCCACAAAAAAAAGGGCAACCAGTGAAGAACAAACACCATTGTAAATACAACCCATATTTATGTTTATTTATTTTCCCTTTTGTACTTTAACTATTTGCACATTGTTACAACACTGTATATAGACATAATATTTGAAATGCCTCTATTATTTTGGAACTTTTGTGAGTGTAATGTTTACTATTTCTGATTGTTTATCTCACTTTTGTATATTATCTATTTCACTTGCTTTGGCAATGTAAACATATGTTTCCCATGCCAATAAAGCCCTTTGAATTTAATTGAGAGAGAGAGAGAGAGAGAGAGAGAGAGAGAGATATCTTGGTCGCTCTTGGAAGACTAAACACAGCGAGGTTCTGCATCATGCTGACCATGGAATTCTTAAGGATAACAGAAAACATATTAATTCCATATGATACAGCATGGGAGGTGATTCATCTATGGAAGGAGAGTTAGAGCGTTCTCGTGACAAAAAATCACTCAACCAAATTACTATCAAGCACCTAATGACAGAATGATAATTCTTAAGAACAACATTTTTTCTTTTCTTTCTTACTTTCTCTCATAGATATTGTAGTGAAGTGTACATGAAATCACTGATGTTTTTGTTATCGTGTAATTGTGGCATTTTGTCACCTATATCACCACAAGAGGGCGCTGTAGATGGACAAATCTTCTGGAATGGATTCTCTCTGTCCAGTTTTCTACCAAGTCTGCAGTAGAGGGGGTCCAAGAGTTGCACGATTAGTTACCTGGGCATATGTTGAGTGATGGACACATGCCATATCAACAGATACTTATTTATATCCTATATGACAAGTTAGATGTGTTAATGTCAGATTTTTAGGGCTCCCAAGTGGCACAGTGGTCTAAGGCACTGCATCTCAGTGCAAGAAGTGTCATTGCAGTCCCTGGTTCAAATCCAGGCTACATCACATTCATAATATTTTCTCTTTAGGCCTACAATTGAGTTGTGACTGATTCTCAGTACAGTGCTGTTTTGGGGGAAGGACGTCTCAAGGAATTTCAAAAAATAAGAAAGTTACCAAATATATGTGTGTGTGTGTTAAATTAGTCTCAACAGCTCAATTCCAGAGAGAGAGATGTAAGAAGTGAGGGTGGCTTGTATTATCCCCCATCACAACGGGTCCTGACAGGGCTGCAAATGTGCTCAGAGCCGTAACCTTACACACACGCGCACGTGCACACACACACACACACACACACACACACACACTCACACAGACCCCATCCCATTTCCCTAGATGCCAGACTGAGAAAAGGAGAAATTCGACAATAGTAACCCATCCATTAAACACATTACATTCACTGTCCATCATAACAAAAACCAAGGAAAGATCCTATAAATAAGCACGTTTTTAGGAAGGGAAGACTTACAGGAAATAGTTTGCTGGGCAGTTGAAGAGGTCTCTGAAGTCTCTGTTTGTGTTCCAAATGGTACCCTATTCCCCATGGGCCCTGGTCAAAAGTAGTGCACTACATAGGGAGTGGGGTTCTATTTGGTACTCTGACATTAAGGGAGTCTGTCTAGGTTTGGAGGCTTATCATGACCAACCGTGATCTCAGTTCAACTCAGTTAAACTTCAAATTAGGAGAGTATTTAGACAAGCTTTCCCCCAGAGATCTCGCTTTCCCTCCGAGACCCCTCTTTCCCTCCGAGACCCCTCTTTCCCTCCGAGACCTCTCTTTCCCTCCGAGACCCCTCTTTCCCTCCGAGACCCCTCTTTCCCCCAGAGATCCCTCTTTCCCTCCGAGACCCCTCTTTCCCTCCGAGACCTCTCTTTCCCTCTGAGACCTCTCTTTCCCTCCGAGACCTCTCTTTCCCTCCGAGACCCCTCTTTCCCTCCGAGACCCCTCTTTCCCCCAGAGATCCCTCTTTCCCTCCGAGACCCCTCTTTCCCTCCGAGACCTCTCTTTCCCTCCGAGACCTCTCTTTCCCTCCGAGACCCCTCTTTCCCTCCGAGACCCCTCTTTCCCCCAGAGATCCCTCTTTCCCTCCGAGACCCCTCTTTCCCTCCGAGACCTCTCTTTATCTCTGAGATCTCTCTTTCCCACTGAGACCTCTCTTTCCCTCCGAAACCTCTCTTTATCTCTGAGATCTGTCTTTCCCACTGAGACCTCTCTTTCCCTCCGAGATCTCTCTTTCCCACTGAGACCTCTCTTTCCCTCCGAGACCTCTCTTTATCTCTGAGATCTCTCTTTCCCTGTGAGACCTCTCTTTCTATCTGAGACCTCTCTTTCCCTGTGAGACCTCTCTTTCCCACTGAGACCCATTTTTCCTTCTGAGACCTCTCTTTCTCTCTGGGCTGTCTTCTTCTTAGACAGGGTCTAGTGGACTGGCTAAAACACCCCAATCCACACACACACACACACACACACACACACACACACACACACACACACACACACACACACACACACACACACACACACACACACACACACACACACACACACACACACACACACACACACACACATCCCATAATTAACACAGAGGTGAGCTCAGATTTAGGATTGCGCAACCCTGAGTTTGGCACAGGTCCATTACTAACCTCTCCATTCAGAGAGTGTGACCATGGCCCTGCACCGTGCCAATCAACACATCTCAGTCTGGCGGCAGTGGAGAGACCATACAGTATAGTGCCAACTGAAATCACAGGACAGTTTCCTAGCGGAATGAGGTTTGGCCCGGAGATGGGCCCTCCTCAGTTCATTGAGCTTTTTTACGGCAAATGTCATGGGTTCCCTACATGTGTTGTACTTGTAGGAAAGAAGAATGGTCCATGCTAACATTTTTAAGTTGTCAATTATACGTTAAATAGATTGGTTGGAATCATGACATATGTGAGGGAGATTTGATTATCCACATCCGACATCAGTCCTGTAAGACTGAAATATAAAAGACATCAGTAAACACATATATGACCAACTCAGTGGCCTTGTGGTTAGAGTGTCCTCCCTGTGATTGGAAGGTTGGGAGTTTGTTCCCTGGTCAAGTCATGCCAAAGCCTGTAAAAATGGGACTCAATGTTTCTCTGCTTGACACGCAGCATTAAGGAGATAGATTGGGGGTAAGGCCCTGCAAGATGATTAAACGGCGCCGACAGAGATGGCAGCCTCGCTTCACGTTCTCAGGAAACCATGCAGTATTTTGTTTTTTTATGTATTACTTCTTACATTGTTACCCCGGGAAATATTAAGTTTTATTACATACAACCGGGAGGAACTATTGGATATAAGAGCAACGTCAACTTACCAACATTACGACCAGGAATACGACTTTCCCGAAGAGGATTCTCTGTTTGTTACCCCAGCCAGGACAATAGAATGGATAGCACCCGGTGACTCAAAACAACGGCGGCGCCGGAGAAGAGGGAAACGTGCCGGTCTTTTGGTCAAGCTACGTCGACGGGCGCACCGTGCACCTCTACCGAGTATTTTAATCGCCAATGTACAGTCTCTTGACAACAAAGTAAACGAAATCCGATCAAGGGTTGCCTTTCAGAGAGACATCCGAGACTGCAACATTCTTTGCTTCACGGAAACATGGCTCACTCAGGACACGTTATCGGAGTCGGTACAGCCACCTGGTTTCTCCACGCATCGCGCAGACAGAAACAAACTTCTATCTGGTAAGAAGAAGGGTGGGGGTGTGTGTCTTATGATTAACGAGACGTGGTGTGATCATAACAACATAGAGGAACTCAAGTCCTTTTGTTCACCTGACATAGAATTCCTTACAATCAAATGCAGGCCGCATTATCTACCAAGAGAATTCTCCTCGATTATAATCACAGCCGTGTACATCCCCCCTCAAGCTGACACATCGACGGCACTGAAAGAAATTCATCGGACTCTATGTAAACTGGAAACCACATATCCTGAGGCTGCATTTATTGTGGCTGAGGATTTTAATAAGGCCAATTTAAGAACAAGGCTCCCGAAATTTTACCAGCATATCGAATGTGCCACCCGGGCTGGTAAAATCCTGGATCACTGTTATTCCAACTTCCGTGACGCATACAAGGCTATTCTCCGCCCTCCTTTCGGCAAGTCTGACCATGACTCCATTTTGTTGCTCCCAGCCTACAAACAGAAACTAAAACAGGAAACGCCCGTTCTCAGGTCTGTTCAACGCTGGTCCGACCAATCTGATTCCATGCTGCAAGATTGCTTCGAGCACGTGGACTGGGATATGTTCCGGATAGCATCGGACAACAACATTGATGTATATGCTGATTCGGTGAGCGAGTTTATTAGCAAGTGCATTGGTGATGTTGTACCCATAGCAAATATTAAAACCTTCCCCAACCAGAAACCGTGGATTGATGGCAGCATTCGCAAGAAACTGAAAGCGAACCACTGCTTTAACCAGGTAAGGCTACCGGAAACATGACTGAATACAAACAGTGTAGCTATTCCCTCCACAAGGCAATCAAACAAGCTAGCGTCAATATAGAGACAAAGTAGAGTCACAATTCAACGGCTCAGACACAAGAGGAATGTGGCAGGGTCTACAGTCAATCACGGACTACAAAAAGAAAACCAGCCCTGTTGCGGACCATGACGTCCTGCTCCCAGACAAACTAAACAACTTCTTTGCTCGCTTTGAGGACAATACAGTGCCACCGACACGGCCCGCTACCAAAACCTGCGGGCTCACCTTCACCGCAGCCAATGTGAGAAAAACATTTAAATGTGTTAACCCTCGCAAGGCTGCCGGCCCAGATGGCATCCCTGGCCGTGTCCTCAGAGCATCAGACCAGCTGGCTGGTGTGTTTACGGACATATTCAATCAGTCCCTATCCCAGTCTGCTGTTCCCACATGCTTCAAGAGGGCCACCATTGTTCCTGTTCCCAAGAAAGCTAAGGTGACTGAGCTAAATGACTATCGCCCGTAGCACTCACTTCCGTCATCATGAAGTGCTTTGAGAGATTAGTCAAGGATCATATCACCTCCATCCTGCCAGACACCCTGGACCCACTCCAATTTGCTTACCGTCCCAATAGTTCCACAGACGCAGCCAATCGCAATCACACTGCATACTGCCCTAACCCATCTGGACAAGAGGAATACTTATGTAAGAATGCTGTTCATCGACTACAGCTCAGCATTTAACACCATAGTTCCCTCCAAGCTCGTCATTAAGCTTGAGACCCTGGGTCTCGACTCCAGCCCTGTGCAACTGGGTCCTGGACTTCCTGACGGGCCGGTCCCAGGTGGTGAGGGTAGGAAACAACATCTCCACCCCGCTGATCCTCAACACTGGGGCCCCACAAGGGTGCGTTCTCAGCCCTCTCCTGTACTCCTGTTTACCCATGACTGCGTGGCCAAGCACGCATCCAACTCAATCATCAAGTTTGCTGGCGACACTACAGTGGTAGGCTTGATTACCAACAACGACGAGACGGCCTACAGAGAGGAGGTGAGGGCCCTCGGAGTGTGGTGTCAGGAAAATAACCTCTCACTCAATGTCAGCAAAACAAAGGAGATGATCGTGGACTTCAGGAAACAGGAGAGGGAGCACCCCCCTATCCACATCGAGGGGACAGTAGTGGAGAAGGTGGAAAGTTTTAAGTTCCTCGGCGTACACATCACGAACAAACTGAATTGGTCCACCCACACAGACAGCGTGGTGAAGAAGGCGCAACAGCGCCTCTTCAACCTCAGGAGGCTGAAGAAATTCGGCTTGTCACCAAAATCACTCACAAACTTTTACAGATGCACAATCGAGAGCATCCTGTTGGGCTGTATCACCGCCTGGAACGGCAACTGCTCCGCCCACAACCGTAAGGCTCTCCAGAGGGTAGTGAGGACTGCACAACGCATCACTGGGGGTATACTACCTGCCCTTCAGTACACCTACACCACCCGATGTCACAGGAAGGCCAAAAAGATCATCAAGGACAACAACCACCCGAGCCACTGCCTGTTCACCCCGCTATCATCCAGAAGGCGAGGTCAGTACTGGTGCATCAAAGCTGGGACCGAGAGACTGAAAAACAGCTTCTACCTCAAGGCTATCAGACTGTTAAACAGCCATCACTAACATTGAGTGGCTGCTGCCAACATACTGACTTAAATCTCTAGCCACTTTAAACATAGGAATTGGAAGTAACAATGTATCACTAGCCACTTTAAACAATTTTGTATATAATGTTTACGTATCCGACATACTCATATCAAATGTATACACTGTACTCTAAACCATCTACTGTATCTTGCCTATGCCGTTCGGCCATCGACCCAAATCTCTAGCCACTTTAATAATTATAATTGGATGAAATAATGTATCACTAGCCACTTTAAACAATGCCATTTATATAATGTTTACATATCCTACATTACTCATCTCATATATATACAGTGGGGCAAAAAAGTATTTAGTCAGCCACCAATTGTGCAAGTTCTCTCACTTAAAAAGATGAGAGAGGCCTGTAATTTTCATCATAGGTACACTTCAACTATGACAGACAAAATGAGGAAACAAAATCCAGAAAATCACATTGTAGGATTTTTTATGAATTTATTTGCAAATTATGGTGGAAAATAAGTATTTGGTCACATTACAAACAAGCAAGATTTCTGGCTCTCACAGACCTGTAACTTCTTCTTTAAGAGGCTCCTCTGTCCTCCACTCGTTACCTGTATTAATGGCACCTGTTTGAACTTGTTATCAGTATAAAAGACACCTGTCCACAACCTCAAACAGTCACACTCCAAACTCCACTATGGCCAAGACCAAAGAGCTGTCAAAGGACACCAGAAACAAAATTGTAGACCTGCACCAGGTTGGGAAGCCGGAATCTGCAATAGGTAAGCAGCTTGGTTTGAAGAAATCAACTGTGGGAGCAATTATTAGGAAATGGAAGACATACAAGACCACTGATAATCTTCCTCAATCTGGGGCTCCACGCAAGATCTCACCCAGGGGTCAAAATGATCACAAGAACGGTGAGCAAAAATCCCAGAACCACACGGGGACCTAGTGAATGACCTGCAGAGAGCTGGGACCAAAGTAACAAAGCCTACCATCAGTAACACACTACGCCGCCAGGGACTCAAATCCTGCAGTGCCAGACGTGTCCCCTGCTTAAGCCAGTACATGTTCAGGCCCGTCTGAAGTTTGCTAGAGAGCATTTGGATGATCCAGATGAGGATTGGGAGAATGTCATATGGTCAGATGAAACCAAAATAGAACTTTTTGGTAAAAACTCAACTCGTCGTGTTTGGAGGACAAAGAATGCTGAGTTGCATCCAAAGAACACCATACCTACTGTGAAGCATGGGGGTGGAAACATCATGCTTTGGGGCTGTTTTTCTGCAAAGGGACCAGGATGACTGATCCGTGTAAAGGAAAGAATGAATGGGGCCATGTATCGTGAGATTTTGAGTGAAAACCTCCTTCCATCAGCAAGGGCATTGAAGATGAAACGTGGCTGGGTCAGCATGACAATGATCCCAAACACACCGCCCGAACGCGAAGGAGTGGCTTCGTGAAGAAGCATTTCAAGGTCCTGGAGTGGCCTAGCCAGTCTCCAGATCTCAACCCCATAGAAAATCTTTGGAGGGAGTTGAAAGTCCGTGTTGCCCAGCGACAGCCCCAAAACATCACTGCTCTAGAGGAGATCTGCATGGAGGAATGGGCCAAAATACCAGCAACAGTGTGTGAAAACCTTGTGAAGACTTACAGAAAACGTTTGACCTCTGTCATTGCCAACAAAGGGTATATAACAAAGTATTGAGAAACTTTTGTTATTGACCAAATACTTATTTTCCACCATAATTTGCAAATAAATAAATAAAAATCCTACAATGTGATTTTCTGGATTTCTTTTTCTCATTTCGTCTGTCATAGTTGAAGTGTACCTATGATGAAAATTACAGGCCTCTCTCATCTTTTTAAGTTGGTGAACTTGCACAATTGGTGGCTGACTAAATACTTTTTTGCCCCACTGTATATGTGTATATACTGTACTCCATACCATCTACTGCATCTTGCCTATGCCGGTCAGCCATCGCTCATCCATATATTTATAAGTACATACTCGTATTCATTCCTTTACTCTTGTGTGTATAAGGTAGTTGTTGTGAATTTGTTAGATTACTTGTTAGATACTACTGCATGGTCGGAACTAGAAGCACAAGCTTTTCGCTACACTCGCATTAACATCTGCTAACCATGTGTATGTGACAAATAAAATTGGATTTGATTTGATTTGAAGAGACTACTTTCCTGTGTGGGGACTTTACATCAGGCTGCATTATGCTATAGAAGGAGGAGATAGGCTCCATGAGCCAATCCGGCTTGCATAAGCCAAGGCTCATGCAAGGCTACTAACACAAATATGGTTTGAGACAGTGATCTCAACTGTCTGTCCAGTGTGTCTCTGCTAAGACATATGGTTTCATCCCAGGCTATTAAACGCTTGTCCACAAAGACAAGTATACTAGACCTCTATCTGAAGCCCAGACGAAACATAGGAGGAACCTACAATGTCCGCACATGTCCATGTGAGGATGAATTATCCCCCTCTGTCCTAAGGAGACATCGCTGAGGCACCAGTGGTGTGTGTGTTCCAGCACCCTGCCAGGAGTTACATTACCCCCTGGGAGCATCTTCTTCCCTCTCTACACAAGGAGCGTTCCGTCATGTCCTATGCAGAGCGAGCAGACCGTTTGTCTATGGACCTTTATTTATTTTTGAAGTTAATGTCCTTTGCATTACTTCTCTGTGCAGCATCTGTGTCTCTGTCTCTCCCGTCCCTCCCTTCCATCTCTCTCTCCTTCCATCTCTCTCTCTCTCGCTCTGTCTGTCTGTCTGACAGGCTAGAAGAAGGACGCCACGTAGTCAAGGTGGGTCACATCTCAAATGTCAACACTTCCGAGAGACTGTAGAATGAAGTGCAACAACATGTAGAATTTTAACACCTGCACGCCAGGTAACGATCTAAACGGGTAACGATCTAAACAGGTAACGGTCTAAACAGGTAATGGTCTAAACAGGTAACGATCTAAACAGGTAACGATCTAAACAGGTAATGGTCTAAACAGGTAACGGTCTAAACAGGTAATGGTCTAAACAGGTAACGATCTAAACAGGTAACGGTCTAAACGGGTAACGATCTAAACGGGTAACGGTCTAAACGGGTAACGGTCTAAACAGGTAACGGTCTAAACGGGTAACGATCTAAACGGGTAACGATCTAAACGGGTAACGGTCTAAACGGGTAACGGTCTAAACGGGTCTAAACGGGTCTAAACGGGTAACGGTCTAAACGGGTAACGGTCTAAACGGGTAACGGTCTAAACGGGTAACGATCTAAACAGGTAACGGTCTAAACAGGTAACGGTCTAACATTTCAAATTTAAGGAGAACACGTTAAGATTAGAGGGGACTTAAAAGCAACTCTCTCAGTTTGGCGGTGTTCACAGAGTTGATTTGTGAAGTTGATTTGTGACACTATTAAGCTAATTCCTGTTTAGAGGAGTTGATATTGGGAAGCAGCGCGAGTTAACCCATTCAGTATGTGTCCTTGCAGACAGATGTGCTTATTGCCTTCCATACTGTAAATAAACCCTGATTTCACTGCTGCTCAAACTAATGCACAAACTTCCAGACTTCCTAGCTTCCTGATGTTAAAACAGATTATTTTCTGTACAATATTTGTATATATTTATTTGAACAATCTTTCAAAACAAGGTGACGGTGAAAAGCTGAGAAGTTGACTTCTAAGTTTCAAAGACTTCTAATGGGTCATACTGTAATGTGCTGTGACTGAGCTGTCAGCAATCAAATCCTGTTTAAAATGCTAAACATACAGTATTAGGTGAAAAAACGACTCTCTCTCTCTGGGAACCAAGAGTATAATTGCAATTTGTGGCTAATTTTAAAGGCCACAATATGCTTTATACGAGGGAGAGGGAGCTTTCTGTGGCATATACACACTCTCTCTCTCTCTCTCTCTCTCTCTCTCTCTCTCTCTCTCTCTCTCTCTCTCTCTCTCTCTCTCTCTCTCTCTCTCTCTCTCTCTCTCGTGTTGACTCAGTGATTACATTAGCCCTTGGGAATGGGGATTTAGTAAGGCAGCCACAGCTGTCATGCTACTAGCCATACTGGTGTCATTAACCATGTGGTTTAGAGCCATGCTGTAGAGCTTCCTCTAGGTTTAGTCTACGTCCCAAATGGCACCCTATTCCCTGTATAGCGCACTACTACTGAGCAGAGCCCATACGGCTCTGGTCAAAAGTAGTGCACTATATATGGAATAGGGTGCCATTTGGGAAGTAGCCATGGTCTCTGAGCTTGCCATAAGGATGCAGTTTGAGTTGTTACACAACAAGATAGCTACATTTATCTGTCAGGGTGGCATATCACACAGGCTAATCAACAATGTCAGACCAGACCCCAGTCCCAAAGTCATAATACCAGGGTTTCTTTCCAGTTTCTTTCAACGGGTCAAAGGCATTCAGAATATCTGGTTTATAAATTCCCTCTCCATGGTTCAGTTCCAGTTCCAGAGCTCTGTTAAAGAAAATAACAAACAAGAGAGTTATTTATTTAGTTCTGGAATTGGTTATTGACTGATATAATCTCGCTCCTCAAAACTACTATTTTGTCTTCTGAGCCTCACCACCGTAATCGGCATGCAACTATAACATCAAGATCTGTTAGGACAAATTGAATCATTATTTATACAAATCCCTATGAGCTCTTTACAAAAGTCCTTCACTTTTGCAGAAAGGGAGTTATTTTAGGTTTGCCATTGTGGTGGCGCATTCTACTAATATATTAATTTAAATGGTTGTATGAATGGATATGCCTCCATATGTTGGTCTTGTAGTTCCATATGTTGGTCTTGTAGTTCCATATGTTGGTCTTGTAGTTCCACTCAAGAATAAATGGGCCCATGGCTGAATCTAGTTGATGATCCCTGTCTTACAGCAATGCCTAAACATAAAATAGATTTTGATAATGTTTGTAACAAAAATCTGTAAAATGTTTCTAGAAATGGCTCCTTTCCGTTTAAATAACTAATTAACTGTCAATTCAATGTATTTTCACGGTTACCGCTTACAAATGGGTTATTATTAGGTTATTGCATTGTGAGGTATTATATCCATGCTTTCATCTGTTGCCTGAAGGCCTAGCAATAAAACCAATAGAATACCTCTTTCATGACTTAGAACTATAGAGGAGAGTTTGACCTGTCATCAGCCGTAACAAGGAGAGTTCTCCCAGATTATCTCATTATTTCACATATGCTATCAATTTGTCACAAGGCATATTTAAAGGGGAATATGTTGAGAGAATAACCTGTCTTAACTATATGCATTTATCTTATGTTAACTTATCTATTCAGTTTAGAAAAACAAAGTGGACTGTGAGACTAAGAAACAGACAGACATTCAAATCCCCTCAGCCAATGTAAAGAAGAGAAGAGAGAAAAGAAAACAGATTCTAAATATTGATTCTGTCCCATGTAGTTTTATCATTTATTATTATTATGGAGAAACGGATGGTTGTCAGGGGAGATGGAACACAGTGGAGGATTCTGGGATTGAGTGATGGGGGGATTTATACTCTGCATGAAAAGAGTTTGCATTGTAACTGTGAGAAACTGACCAATAAAGTTTAGGGAGCAAAGGTTTGTCTTGATATGAAAACTATACTTTTTCTTCTGACTGAACATTAAAACAGGAGACAATACTGATTAAATGGATGTGATAAATAAAAACATACAACTTTCGAAAACTTTGATTCTGTAACTAATAAAGATCCATTTGGTAAACATTTTGCTGTTGAGGAATAGAAGATGACATAAAATACAGCAAAGCAAACTAAGAGATATTGTGAGAGATTTGTTTGCAGTTGTTTGTAATTACAAACCATCTTGGCTCTTGAAACTGGAACTAGAAAGGAAAGGGATTATAGGGCCTAAGCAGTTTATCTGAATAGCATAATGAACCCACTATGTTGTTCCCAGTCCCAACCAGCTTGCATATCTGTGTGCAATGCAGTCTCAAATAAAATAAAGAATGGTTAGAATAGAATACAATAGATTAGAATAGAACATAATTGAATACAATACAAAACAATACAATACTATACACAAGTTCTAGACTACCATCACGTCACATTATTGTTGCAATATCCAATGGTTAAGTGACCGTGCAGAAGAATCAGCTACAAAACAAAATGTGAACATTTTACCCATGGAAATTGACCACCACAGTCGTTGTTTTCCATAATGGTTTGTTTCTAGCCCCTTAGTGTATAGCTAACACATGTAGCAGGAGTCCTGGATTATAGCATCAGCAACTATAACTACGTAAGAAATACACCGATGGATTGTGGTGGTGCAGCTGTGGAAAACATTAGTGGATCAAACCAGGCACTCGCTATTCCCAAATGGCACCCTACTCCCTATATAGTGCATTACTTTTCACCATGGTTTGGTCAAAAGTAGTGCACTATATAGGGAATAGGGTGCGTTTAGCACCACTACCCACTGCCTGCATGTTGTAGAGCTGTGGCCATCAGAGTCATATATCCCTGTCTGATTTATCCCCTGTGCTGAGGTGTTAGTGACACAGTAAATCCATTTCCTTCATTATTGAAAATGCAGCACAAATGGAATGCATCTGTTTGCTTATTATTAAATTGAACAACTTCTAGTATTGTGACGTTGACTCTGTGAGCGGCAACATCTGCAGGAACGGTTCTCAGGGGTGAAGAAACATGCTCGGCATTTGCATGGACCTAAATTCTTTAATCCTATTTATGTGACATTTCCATCACTGGGGAAGTTGTTCATTTATTTTCTCAGGGAAGAAAATGAAATTCACAGCAGGACGTTTTGCAGGACAAGTTAACCCGTTGTTAAATGCAGTCGTCGACTATCACAGTTTAAGGGCAGAGTATTGAGAGGCGTGTTGTACTATAGTAACCATACAGCTGTGCTACTCCAAAGGATACCCCCAGAAACTTCACAGAAAAACATATAAAAAAAAGCACACATCCGAGACATTAGCATAAACAAGAAAGTAACTTTAAATGAATTGTTTAGGGTCATGAACCCTACATTGCTACATTGACCATATAGTGTGAGAAATCTCTCTTGGGCAGCCGACCATGGCTGGGTCAATAGGCTGAGGGGCTGGGGGAGAACATTCTACACTAAAGCAATCGGGATGACTTCTTTAAAAAAAGCGATGTTCTCTTAAAAAAATGTATTCACAGAATCTCTAAGAAGATATTAGCATTAGTGTGTCAGCTCAGCTCTTCTGGCAGTGGCAGGTTCCAGAGCTGGTATTTATAAAGTTTCTCAGATTATCAGTGCTGATCTAGAATCAGATCACCCTGCTCCATTCATTATAATATAAAAGGCAAAAAAACAGATCCTAGATCAGCACTCCTACTCTGGGACATTTATGAATACGGGTCCAGGACAATAGGAGCAGATGTCCCTCCTAGCATGAGAGGTGCTCGATATGTCTCCACACAGAGAGGCCCTTTACTGTGTAAACTGGACACCATAGAGAGGACTGTTTATGTAACTCAGGCATTGCACATCCGTCTGGGTGATATTATAAATCTAGTACAAGTAGAATGTGCAATCCGGAATCCCTAGGACGTCCCTCTCCATTGAAGTTGACATTTAAAATGGTTAAGGTAAGGGTTAAGGTTAGGGTTAGGTACAGGTTATAGTTATGGTTATGTTAAGGTTAAGGTTAAGGTTAGGGTAAGGGTTGAGGTTAGGGTTAGGGTTTAGGGTAGGGACGTCCCAAGGAACCCGGATAGCACTGCCCGAAGTATAACTGGAGAGGTAGAAGAGCTGGTCTGTCAGACGATATAAACATGATGCATGGTGGATTCTTCTTAAATGTCTCTTGGCCAAAATATTTAACCTTTAGAGATGAGCTTAACAGAGCAGAGAGAACCACAGCTAGCTCACTTCAAAACCGTCCTGCTATAGATTTGTATTTCGTAGAAAGGCCCTTCTTATAGAATGAGTGGAGTCTGATTGGATACTGAGTAGAATGGAATAATCTCAACTGACACTGTGTTACAACCGTAGACATATACAAAGGTCCAAAATTATTTGCACCCTTGATAAAGATGAGTAAAAATGACTGTAAAATAAATATTTCATATACTAAGCTATATTATACGCTCAAAAATATTTTGTCATTTAAAAAAAAAAAATATATATATATATATATATATATATATATATATAGGTGCCAGAATTATTGGCACCCCTGTTTTCAATACTTTGTGTGCCCTCCCCTTGCGAGGACAATGACACTTAGCCTTTATCTATAATGTTTTACCTTAACAAGGGCCCCATGACCAGTTAACGCAAAACAGCCCCATAACATCAAAGATCCACCACCGTATTTTACAGTAGGTATGAGGTTCTTTTCTGCATATGCGCCGACAGAGATGGTCGCCGACAGAGATGGTCGCCGACAGAGATGGTCGCCTCGCTTCGCGTTCATAGGAAACTATGCAGTATTTAGTTTTTTTATGTACATTGTTACCCCAGGAATTCTTAAGTCTTATTACATACACCCGGGAAGAACTATTGGATATAAGAGCAAGGTCAACTTACCAACATTACGACCAGGAATACGACTTTCCCGAAGCAGATCCTCTCTTCTGACCACCACCCAGGACAAAGGATCTAATCCCAGCAGCTGACCGAAAACAACGGTGGCGCAGAAGGGGCAGACAGACCGGTCTTCTGGCCAGGCTTCATAAACAGGCACATCGCTCACCGCTCCCGAGAATGCTACTCGCCAATGTCCAGTCTCTTGACAACAAGGTAGACGAAATTTGAGCAAGGATTGCCTTCCAGAGAGACATCAGAGATTGTAACATTCTCTGTTTTACGGAAACATGGCTCTCTCGGAATATGTTGTCGGAATCGGTTCAGCCACCGGGCTTCTCCATGCATTGCCCGACAGAAATAAACACCTCTCTTTGAAGAGGAAGGGCGGGGGTGTATGCATTATGATCATAACAACACACAGGAACTCAAGTCCTTCTGTTCACCCAACCTAGAATTCCTTACAATCATTTGTCGGCCATTCTACATACCAAGACAATTCTCGTCAGTTATAGTCACAGCTGTGTACATCCCCCCTCAAGCAAACACCAAGACGGCCCTCAAGGAACTTCACTGGACTCGATGTAAACTGGAAACTACAGTTGAAGTCGGAAGTTTACATACACTTAGATTAGAGTCATTAAAACTAGTTTTTCAACCACTCCACAAATGTATTGTTAACAAACTATAGTTTTGGCAAGTTGGTTAGGACATCTACTTTTTGCATGACACTAGTAATTTTTCCAACAATTGTTTACAAACAGATTATTTCACTTATAATTCACTGTATCACAATTCCAGTGGGTCAGAAGTTACCATACACTAAGTTGACTGTGCCTTTAAACAGCTTGGAAAATTCCAGAAAATGATGTCATGGCTTTAGAAGCTTCTGATAGGCTAATTGACATAATTTGAGTCAATTGGAGGTGTACCTGTGGATGTATTTCAAGGCCTACCTTCAAACTCAGTGCCGCTTTGCTTGACATCATGAGGAAATCTCAAGAAATCAGCCAAGACATCAGAAAAAAATGGTGGACCTCCACAAGTCTGGTTCATCCTTGGGAGCAATTTCCAAATGCCTGAAGGTACCACAATAGTACAAACAATAGTACACAAGTATAAACACGGTGGGACCACACAGCCATCATACCGATCCGGAAGGAGACGTGTTCTGTCTCCTAGAGATTAACGTACTTTGGTGCAAAAATCAATCCCAGATTAAGGACCTTTTTGGCCTTCCTGTGACATCGGGTGTTGTAGGTGTCCTGGATGGCAGGTAGTTCGCCCCCGGTGATGCTTTGTGCAGACCGCACCACCCTCTGGAGAGCCTTGCGGTTGAGGGCGGTGCAGTTGCCGTACCAGGCTGTGATACAGCCCGACAGAATGCTCTCGATTGTGCATCTGTAAAAGTTTGTCAGGGTTTTGGGTGACAAGCCAAATTTCTTCAGTCTCCTGAGGTTGAAGAGGCGCTGTTGCTGGAGGAAACAGGTACAAAAGTATCTATATCCACAGTAAAACGAGTCCTATATCGACAAAGGCCGCCACAGCAAGGAAGAAGCCACTGGTCCAAAACCGCAATAGCAATACCACATGGTGACAACAGACTGGGATAGGGAGAGATTAAATATGTCCGAAAACACACCAGCCAGCTGGTCTGCGCATGCTCTGAGGATGCGGCTAGGGATGCTGTCTGGGCCAGCAGCCTTGCACGGGTTAACATGTTTAAATGTTGTACTCACGTCAGCTACTGAGAAGGAGAGGGGGGGGCTCAGTCTTTGTTAGCGAGCCGCGAAGGGGGCACTGTATTATCCTATGGCGGGCAAAGATGGTGTTTAGTTTGTCTAGAAGCGTGGCGTCAATATCCATGACGTGGCTGTTTTTGTTTTTGTAGTCCGTGATTACCCTGCCACATACGTCCCGTTGAATTGTGACTCCACCTTGTCCCTGTACCGGCATTTCACTTGTTTGATTGCCTTGCGGAAGGAATAACTACACTGTTTATATTCAGCCATATCACCAGACCTCTTTCCATGATTAAATGTGGTGGATCGCGCTTTCAGTTTTTCGCGAATGTCGCCATCCATCCACGGTTTCTGGTTAGGGTAGGTTTTAATAGTCACAGTGGGTTCAACATCTTCAATGCACGTATTTATAAACGCACTCACCGAACCAGCGTATAGATCACTGTCGTTCTCTGAGGATGACCGGAACATATTCCAGTCCGCATGATCAAAACAATCTTGGAGTGTGGCTTCCGATTGGTCAGACCAGCTTTGTATGGTTCTCATCACTTGCTTGAGTTTCATCCTGCTTGAGTTTCTGCCTATAAGCCGGGACGAGCAAGATGGCGTCAAGGTCGGATTTGCCGAAGGGCGGGGGAGGGCTTTGTATGCATCGCGGAAGTTAGAGTAGCAGTGGTTGAGAGTATTAGCCCTACGTGTTGTGCAATCAATATGCTGATAAAATGTAGGTAACATTGATCTCAAATTAGCTTTGTTAAAATCCCCAGCTACAATAAATGCAGCCTCCGGGTATATACAGTTGAAGTTGGAAGTTTACAAACACCTTAGACAAATACATTTCAACACAGTTTTTCACAATTCCTGACATTTAATCCTAGTAAACAATCCCTGTCTTAGGTCAGTTAGGATCACCACTTTATTTTAAGAATGTGAAATATCAGAATAATAGTAGAGAGAATGATTTATTTCAGTTTTCATTTCTTTAATCACATTCCCAGTGGGTCAGAAGTTAACATACACTCAATTAGTATTTAGTAGAATTGCCTTTAAATTGTTTAACTTGGGTCAAATGATTCGGGGAGCCTTCCACAAGCTTCCCACATTGAGTTAGGTGAATTTTGGCCCATTCCTCCTAACAGAGCTGGTGTAACTGAGTCACTAGCAACTCCTGTGTCACTAGCAACTGAGTCACTAGCAACTCAACTAGCAACTCCTGTGGCAGGCACAGTGCACACTGACATGGTT
The DNA here is from genome assembly GCA_030435695.1 of Brachymystax lenok tsinlingensis. Taxonomy (NCBI): domain Eukaryota; kingdom Metazoa; phylum Chordata; class Actinopteri; order Salmoniformes; family Salmonidae; genus Brachymystax; species Brachymystax lenok. The sequence continues at coordinate 29,734,650 of CM059790.1, forward strand.
GCCAGATTTACGGTGTTTCCTCGGTGTTTCGACACATTGGTGCGGCTGGCTTCTGGGTTAAGTGGGCATTATGTCAAGAAGCAGTGCGGCTTGGTTGGGTTGTGTTTCGGGGGTACGCATGACTCTCGACCTTTGCCATTCCTGTGTCCATACGGGAGTTGCAGTGATGAGACAAGACTTTAACTACCATTTGGATACCATGAAAAAGGGGGTAAAAAATGTTTTTGCTAGCTAGCGTGCCACCGGAGGAGAACAACCCAACGAGATCCAACAATTATATTTTTTTCTGTCAATTACGTTTTGCTCTCGATATGATGTGATTCATCTGAAGCCAAATCCAAACTGGCTTCCCTTGACACTTTTGTTTGGTGCGCTAGGACCAGTCACTGTTGAGCTCACTCAGTTTAGCTCAACACTGATTGGCTATTATTTTACAGTTTTTTTTAATCAAGGGAAGCCAAATGCTCACTGGCTTCCCTTGCATTCAATGCTACGGGCAGCAACAAAATCATACAATTTTTTGACCAGACAGCATCAGATAGATGGGCTACATACAGTGGGGAAAAAAAGTATTTAGTCAGCCACCAATTGTGCAAGTTCTCTCACTTAAAAAGATGAGAGAGGCCTGTAATTTTCATCATAGGTACACTTCAACTATGACAGACAAAATGAGGAAAAAAATCCAGAAGATCACATTGTAGGATTTTTAATGAATTTATTTGCAAATTATGGTGGAAAATAAGTATTTGGTCACATACAAACAAGCAAGATTTCTGGCTCTCACAGACCTGTAACTTCTTCTTTAAGAGGCTCCTCTGTCCTCCACTCATTACCTGTATTAATGGCACCTGTTTGAACTTGTTATCAGTATAAAAGACACCTGTCCACAACCTCAAACAGTCACACTCCAAACTCCACTATGGCCAAGACCAAAGAGCTGTCAAAGGACACCAGAAACAAAATTGTAGACCTGCACCAGGTTGGGAAGCCGGAATCTGCAATAGGTAAGCAGCTTGGTTTGAAGAAATCAACTGTGGGAGCAATTATTAGGAAATGGAAGACATACAAGACCACTGATAATCTTCCTCGATCTGGGGCTCCACGCAAGATCTCACCCCGTGGGGTCAAAATGATCACAAGAACGGTGAGCAAAAATCCCAGAACCACACGGGGACCTAGTGAATGACCTGCAGAGAGCTGGGACCAAAGTAACAAAGCCTACCATCAGTAACACACTACGCCGCCAGGGACTCAAATCCTGCAGTGCCAGACGTGTCCCCCTGCTTAAGCCAGTACATGTTCAGGCCCGTCTAAAGTTTGCTAGAGAGCATTTGGATGATCCAGATGAGGATTGGGAGAATGTCATATGGTCAGATAAAACCAAAATATAACTTTTTGGTAAAAACTCAACTCGTCGTGTTTGGAGGACAAAGAATGCTGAGTTGCATCCAAAGAACACCATACCTACTGTGAAGCATGGGGGTGGAAACATCATGCTTTGAGGCTGTTTTTCTGCAAAGGGACCAGGACGACTGATCCGTGTAAAGGAAAGAATGAATGGGGCCATGTATCGTGAGATTTTGAGTGAAAACCTCCTTCCATCAGCAAGGGCATTGAAGATGAAACGTGGCTGGGTCTTTCAGCATGACAATGATCCCAAACACACCGCCCGGGCAACGAAGGAGTGGCTTCGTAAGAAGCATTTCAAGGTCCTGGAGTGGCCTAGCCAGTCTCCAGATCTCAACCCCATAGAAAATCTTTGAAAGTCCGTGTTGCCCAGCGACAGCCCCAAAACATCACTGCTCTAGAGGAGATCTGCATGGAGGAATGGGCCAAAATACCAGCAACAGTGTGTGAAAACCTTGTGAAGACTTACAGAAAACGTTTGACCTCTGTCATTGCCAACAAAGGGTATATAACAAAGTATTGAGATAAACTTTTGTTATTGACCAAATACTTATTTTCCACCATAATTTGCAAATAAATTCATAAAAAATCTTACAATGTGATTTTCTGGATTTTTTTTCCTCATTTTGTCTGTCATAGTTGAAGTGTACCTATGATGAAAATTACAGGCCTCTCTCATCTTTTTAAGTGAGAGAACTTGCACAATTGGTGGCTGACTAAATACTTTTTTCCCCCACTGTATTCAGAGGCAGAGGGGTGCTGTTTCGCTCGCTCAGATGCTTTCTCCGGTTAGATACATTGAGCCTCTTGCGAAATGAAGGAAAATTATAAAACACAGTGAGATGAAAATATAAATTATTTTATGTTTTTTTTCTTGGTAATTTTTTGGGGTGGAAGCCTGGCTTCCCTTGGCATCCATATATACAGGTCACTGACTACAATACTAACGCACTAATATAACGCCTTGGACCAGCGCTAGTGCACTGACTGCAATGCTCTCTCGTCGCGAGTTCAGGTTACGGTCTGAGACACACGAGCATGCGCTTTGTGATTCGCAGACCAGGCGGCGCCAGCGCGCAAAATCTGCAGCTGGATGCTTCTCCTTACAGAGGCGAGCCAGCAACCGGAGGGTTGCCAGTTTGAATCCCTGTTCTGACGGGAATAATCTGGAGAGAAGTGAGCTGGCAGCCGGAGGGTTGTTGGTATCAAAGCCTAGATGCCATTGCCTGACGTTGTGCCCTTGAGCAAGGCACCTTACCCCTCAAAACAACTGCTCCATGGGCGCCCAGTTTGGCCCAGCCCCCTGCTCTAACCTCTCCAACATGTTAATGTATGTGTGTTTTTCGGGGGTTTTAATAAAGCGAAAGTCTAGCTTAGTGAAGTTTCATTTTCGAAATCATTATCAATATTGTGGAGGACAACGTGAAAAACTGACAACACCTTTTCATTAAAGGCCCACAGGCTCCCACTCTCCTACTGCTGCAGTCATTAAGCGAGGCTGTGCCCTGATCAACAATGCCACCTCTTCTTCTCTAATCACAGAGCAGCTCATGCGGTTACAGGTGGGTCAGAATAACACACACACTCACTTCAGTCCTCATGGCACATGCATGATGGTCTTAATGGGGAAAACATTTCAAAATGTACATTTCAGTAATTTAGCTGACACTCTTATCCAGAGGGATTTACAGGAGCAGTTAGGATTAAGTGCCTTGCTCAAGGGCACATCGGCAGATTTTTCCCCTAGTCGGCACGGGGATTTGAACCATAAATATTTTGGTTTCTGGCCCAACTCTCTTACCCGCCTGGCTACATGCCGCCAATGTTTATCTTTGAACTATGCACAGCCCCGGGTCCCTCGGGAGTTAAGGCAAACACACAGAATATTTGACCGCACACCCCCTCCAACCTTTCACAACTCCAGGCGTGAGATCTGGGATAGACCCTAGCTCTGACTGGATTCAGGTATTGATTAACTGGTAACCAAACTCAAATCCTAACAAAAAATATTTGTAGCTCTTGTACTAAAGATGATAGAGGATTCCCATTCAGATTGGTGATCATCATAGAGAAAAGAAGTAGCACATCTTAGAGGAAGCACATCTGAGGGGTTTCAGTTGGATGCACAATATCACAATCTCTTTCACACGTGCACACATGTCTACAAGTACATAAATACAGAGTATGAGTAATCGGCCACATAATGTGTGCATACATGTGGACATTCGAGCAAACACAAACACTTTCTCCTCCCCAACGCAGGTTTGCCTTTTTATACCTTTCCCTGTAACTGCAGGTCAGGTCTGCTCCACTCACCTTTCAGTGTTGCCCTGGGCTACAGCACAGTTCCACCACCCTCAGAACACCCTACACATCTGTTTTCTAGATGACAGCCTTCAGTGATTTGACTGGGGCTTGCCATCGACCAATCAGAGCTGAGGTGTGTATTTGATGTGATTATTGGTTAAGAGGGTAGGCATCTGGTTGTTTTTAAAGTCTGGTAAGTAGTGCTGCTGTTTTTTTATTACTCTGTTGGTGTAATGAACACGATGGGCGACAGAGAGCTGGTTTCAAGCGCAGGGCGCAGCAGGTGTTTATTGCTAAATGACCATAGGAGGAGGCAGGTAGCTGGGTCCAGGGGCAGGCAGAAGGTCATACGCAGGGGGTCCAAAAAGGCAACAGTACAGGCAGGGAAAAGGCTAGTAACGTCGTCCAGGAGATCAGGCAATAGGTTGATAACAGAAAATGCAATAGGCTACAGGCAGGGAATAGGCAAAAGGCGTCGTTAGTGAGGCAGGCCAAAACTGTCATACACGGGATGATTAAATTACAGGGAAAAACAGAGCTCGGAATAGAAGTGTGTCACAAAACAAAAAATACCTCACAATGATGGGGTGCAAAGAACTGAACTAAATAGTGTGTGATAATGACATACAGGTGTGTGAACAGGTGATTAGAATTCAGGTGATTGGGATCTGGAGAGTGAGCTGCGTTCAGGGGATCCATGTGTTTGAGAGTGTGAGCTGGAAAGTGATCTGCGTTCAGGGGATCTATGTGTTTGAGAGTGTGAGCAGACGTTACAGTTGGGTTGCAGTGGTGCAGAGTGGAGCAACGGTGCTCAGAGCCCTGGCAGGGCAGCTCTTCTCCCTTTCTCCTCTCTCTCTCTCTCTCTCTCTCTCTCTCTCTCTCTCTCTCTCAGCCAGTTCTGGGATAGAATCTTACAGTGTGGCCTTCCATGTTTCCCTCCTTCCCTGTTTTCCTCCTTCCCTGCTTACCTCCTTCGCTGCTTCACTCCTTTCCTGTTTCCCTCCTTTCCTGTTTCCCTCCTACACTGTTTCCCTATTTCCCTCCTTCCTTGTTTCCCTCTATCCCCCTTCCCTGTTTCCCTCCTTCCCCTCCTAGTCCTGAACGTCCCACAACATCTGTACCCTGTCTCTGGAAGGCAGGCAGACCTGGCTGACTCGGCAGGCAGGCAGTTGCTGACAGCTGGTAGTTTACAGACCTCTGCCATCCTCCACAAATATGGGTTTATTTTCCAACCGGGCTTTACTTTACAGTTTGGATGAAATTAGTCTGTGCCCGTGGTTTAATTAAGACAGGTACTTAAAATCCACTCCAACACCAGAGCCTGAAAAATGAGCCAAGCGCCTTAATTTCAATGGCTCCAATTTCCAGTACAAGCACCTATAAAAGCACAAGAAATCAAATGAATGTTCAAATCATTGGAATCAAATTTAGGAGTTGCATGTATCATTAATCTACTTTTACAGGAATTACTTTGCCAAGATATGATGATCTATGCAAACATAATTACTGAAAGGTTTAGTATTTTATGATAGACTTTGATGGTCTTTAAATGGTAATTGATAGCTATGTGTTTACTGTAATGTAATTACACTGTAATATCTGTAATTATGATTGAGAAGAATTTTGGGTGACTCTCAGTTTGAAAGATAAGCTTGCTTCGGTGCAGAACAGAGTTGACCGTCGGTAGAAAATAAACAGTGGACATCACACTCTCTGTCTATAATCTCTCCCTGCTTCACAGTTTACAAGTAATGCAAACAAAAGACAAAAAAAAAACAGTTATACCCTCTATGCAGTTCACAGATGTGTTGTATCCATTCACATTTTTCATAATACTAACCAACTGTATATGTGTGCATAGCATACTGCATTGTGAAATCTTTGTCACTGTATGTTTATTTTTTTTTTATTTTCTTTATTTCACCTTTGTTTAACCAGGTAGGCAAGTTGAGAACAAGTTCTCATTTACAACTGCGACCTGGCCAAGATAAAGCAAAGCAGTTCGACACATACAACAACACAGAGTTACACATTGGAGTAAACAAACATACAGTCAATAATACAGTAGAAAGAAACTAATCTATATACAATGAGTGCAAATGAGGTAAGACAAGGAACGTAAGGTAATAAATAGGCCATGGTGGCGAAGTAATTACAATATAGCAATTTAACACTGGAATGGTAGATGTGCAGTAGATGAATGTGCAAAGTAAAAATACTGGGGTGCAAAATAGCAAGATAAATAAATGAATACGGTAGGGGATGAGGTAGTTGGTTGGGCTATTAACAGATGGGCTATGTACAGGTGCAGTGATCTGTGAGCTGCTCTGACAGCTGGTGCTTAAACCTAGTGAGAGAGATAAGTGTCTCCAGTTTCAGTGATTTTTGTAGTTCGTTCCAGTCATTGGCAGCAGAGAACTGTAAGGAAAGGCGGCCAAAAGAGGAATTGGCTTTGGGGGTGACCAGTGAGATATACCTGCTGGAGCGCGTGCTACGGGTGGGTGCTGCTATGGTTACCAGCGAGCTGAGATAAGGCGGGGCTTTACCTAGCAGGGACTTGTAGATGACCTGGAGCCAGTGGGTCTGGTGACGAGTATGTAGCGAGGGCCAGCCGACTAAAGCATACAGGTCGCAGTGGTGGGTGGTATAAGGGGCTTTGGTGACAAAGCGGATGGCACTGTGATAGACTGCATCCAGTTTGCTGAGTAGAGTATTGGAAGCTGTTTTGTAGATGACATCGCCGGAAGTCGAGGATCGGTAGGATAGTCAGTTTTACTAGTGCAAGTTTGGCAGCATGAGTGAAGGAGGCTTTGTTGCGAAATAGAACGCCGATTCTAGATTTGATTTCGGATTGGAGATGTTTAATGTGAGTCTGGAAGGAGAGTTTACAGTCTAGCCAGACACCTAGGTATTTGTAGTTGTCCACATATTCTAGGTCAGAGCTGTCCAGGGTAGTGATGCTAGTCGGGTGGGCGGGTGCAGGCAGCAAACGGTTGAAAAGCATGCATTTGGTTTTACTAGCGTTTAAGAGCAGTTGGAGGCCAAGGAAGGACTGTTGTATGGCATTGAAGCTCGTTTGGAGGTTAGTTAACACAGTGTCCAAAGAAGGGCCAGAAGTATACAGAATGGTGTCGTCTGCATAGAGGTGGATTCAGAGAATCACCAGCAGCAAGAGCGACATCATTGATGTATACAGAGGAGAGTCGGCCCAAGAATTGAACCCTCTGGCACCCCCATAGAGACTGCCAGAGGCCAGGACAACAGGCCCTCCGATTTAACACACTGAACTCTGTCTGCAAAGTAATTGGTGAACCAGGCGAGGAAATCATTTGAGAAACCAAGGCTGTTGAGTCTGCCGATAAGGATGTGGTGATTGACAGAGTCGAAACCCTTGGCCAGGTCAATGAATACGGCTACACAGTAATGTCTCTTATCGATGGCGGTTATGATATCGTTTAGTACCTTGAGCATGGCTGAGGTGCACCCGTGACCAGCTCGGAAACCGGATTGCACAGTGGAGAAGGTACGGTGGGATTCGAGGTGGTCAATGATCTGTTTATTAACTAGGCTTTCGAAGACTTTAGAGAGGCTGAGCAGACTGGTAATAGGAGTTGCAACAATGGCGGCGGATAGTTTTAGAAAGAGAGGGTCCATATTGTCTAGCCCAGCTGATTTGTACGGGTCCAGGCAATGAGGCAGTGGACACTGAGATCCTGATTGAAAACAGCAGAGGTGTATTTGGAGGGCAAGTTGGTCAGGATAACATCTATGAGGGTGCCCATGTTTACAGATTTAGGATTGTACCTGGTGGGTTCCTTGATGATTTGTGTGAGATTGAGGGCATCTAGCTTAGATTGTAGGACTGCCGGGGTGTTAAGCATATCCCACTTTAGGTCACCTAACAGAACAAACTCTGAAGATAGATGGGGGGCAATCAATTCACATATGGTGTCCAGGGCACAGCTGGGAGCTGAGGGGGGTCTATAGCAGGCGGCAACAGTGAGAGACTTATTTCTGGAGAGATACATTTTTAGAATTAGAAGTTTGAACTGTTTGGACACAGACCTGGAAAGTATGACAGAACTTTTCTCTGCAATAGATTGCAACTCCTCCCCCTTTGGCAGTTCTATCTTGGCGGAAAATGTTGTAGTTGGGTATGGAAATCTCAGATTTTTTTGTGGTCTTCCTAAGCCAGGATTCAGACACAGCAAGAACATCAGGGTTGGCAGAGTGTGCTAAAGCAGTGAGTAAAACAAACTTAGGGAGGATGCTTCTGATGTTAACATGCATGAAACCAAGGCTTTTACGATTACAGAAGTCAACAAATGAGAGTGCTTGGGGACACACAGGGCCTGGGTTTACCTCCACATCACCCGAGGAACAGAGGAGGAGTAGGATGAGGGTACGGCTAAAGGCTATCAGAACAGGTCGTCTGGTGCGTTGGGAACAGAGAATAAAAGGAGCAGATTTCTGGGTGTGGTAGAATAGATTCAGGGCGTAGTGTGCAGACAGGGGTGTGGTGGGGTGAGGGTACAGTGGAGGTAAGCCCAGGTACCGAGTGATGATAAGAGTGGTTGCATCTCTGGACGTGCTGGTAATACTGGGTAAGGTCACTGCATGTGTGGGAGGTGGGACAAAGGAGGAATCTGAGAGTGGGCCTAGGGGCTCCACTGTAAACTAAAACAATGATAACTATCCTAAACAACAGTAAACAGGGCATATTGACATTTGAGAGAGACATAAAGTGAGGCATAAAGCAAACACAGGTGTTGATTGGGAGAGCTAGCAAAGACACAACAGGTAAGACCACAACAGCTAATCAGCTAAGATAACAAAAACAGGTAAACTGGCGATGAATGGACAAAGAGGGTTGGTTAGCTACACACAGGGCCTGAGTACGCCGCTGTGGCCGACAGATAAACAAAAATAAACAAAATGGAGTACCGTGATTAATGAATAGTCCAGCAGGCATCAGCTATGTAGCCGAGTGATCATAGGGTCCAGTGAACAGCAATATATGGGACAGGGAAGCCGCAAGGTATTCGTTACTACGCCGGCACGCAGGAGACACGGCGTTTAAAGTTAGAGTTAGCCGGCCGGGGTTGGTAGAACCGTCTGCTCCAACGTCCGACAGAGGCCGGTTGCAGGCGCAGCGGATGGAGTAATCGTCGGCAGACCAGTCGAGGTGGTACGACGGGAGGGAGGGATCCAAGCCAGCTGGCGAGAGAGGTATTGTTGTTGTGGTACTTTCCTTTGCTAGCCGGGAGATGTTGAAAATTGGCATTCCCTTAAGTTTAGGGTTAGGAATTAGAGTAGATATTGTTTTAGGGTTAGGGGTTTGGAGTTAAGGTTAAGCTTATGGTTAGGGAATAATAGGATTTTGAAAGGGAATAAATATTTTGGTTCCCACAAGGAAAGTAAAACAGAATTCTGTGTGTGTGTGTGTGGGTGTGTGTGTGGTGTATATGTACAGTATGTCTGTGTCTGCATGCACATGTATGTGGTTTTGATTGAGCTTTTTATAATGTGCGGTGGTGTGATTCTGAGGCTATAGATATTTTATTGGAATCGCTCCAGTGTTCCAGCTTTTTAAGTGAGGCTCTTCAACCTCTCCAAGTAAATATACACACATTACCCATGTGGCACAATCAAAACACTGTCTGCAAGTCAGCACAATGAGACTGTTTTATGGACACTGGCAAGCGATATCAAATGTACCATTGTCATTTTTCTTAATGTGTGAATCGAGCGGGGGCCAGCTGTGCTACATTAGTAGGCTAAACATAGATGGCCTACTACTATGTCAGGTGTGGTAGGAATGTATGTCTGGGGCATACTCATCTGCAGGGTAAACCTCTGGGATTAAGTTATCTTGGTGTTTGAGATTTGTTTGATGTTCGTGTAAGGCTCGTATTCATATCGAATGAACACTAGCACGCATAAATCACTGATCATAGGTTTTGAGCCTGTAAGAGGTGCTATGGTATTCTGTATCTAAAGCCTACTCAGTACAAATTACTTACACAAAAACAGCATTGAAACTTCATAAAAAACCATCATAGCGTCATATTGAAAGTTCAATCTACACCCCCCCTCACCCATACACACAACCCCCCACCTCACCCATTCACGGATGCATGCACGCACGCACGCACACACACACACACACACACACACACACACCACACACACACACACACACACACACACACACCACACACACACACAGACATGACCCTGTTGTTCCACCAGAGGCGCCTCCTCTAACCACTCCAACAAGCCCCTGGGGATTGGCTATGAAGCAGGATGTGGTTCCCTGCTCTGTGAGGAGGTATCCCAGACCACTCTACTAGGCCACATCCCTTAACCAGGAGATAAACAAACAAAGCCCAAAACATACTGTCTTGACCTACTTAGAGAAATGGGTAACGTCCCAAATGGCACCCTAATCTCTATGCAGTGCACCACGGGCTCTGGTCAAAAGTAGTGCACTATATAGAGAACAGAGTGCCAGTTTGGTTCACATTAAAACTTGCCTCCCCAATGTACTCAGTGTCAAAAATGACGTTGAATTGAATCCATGGTTTCAGAAAGTCTGTGTCCGCTTCCCAAATGGCACCCTATTCCCTACAGTACAGAAAGTCTGTGTCCGCTTCCCAAATGGCACCCTATTCCCTACAGTGCATGAGCCCTATGGGTCCTAGTCAAAAGTAGTGTGCTACAGTATGTAGGGAATAGGGTGCCATTTGGAGAGCTTGGTCCTATCTGCATTTTTTTCAAAACTGAGTTATTGACATAGCCTTGTTCTGTACTCTAAATACCCCAATTCATGTTGTTAAGTTTAAAATAATACAATATCAAAATTGCTGACACCATTCAAACCAATGAAGTTCGGAACATTAAAGCCAATTATGTCAGAACCATCTTTTTGCAGATATAACTGCAATATAACTTATAGTCCCAAAGGTATGCAGCCAGGACTCTTTGCCTTTGCCTTCCAGTGGTCAGCGAGGTTTGAGAAGTGGGTCCTAGACTGGTCAGCTCAAACATGGTTTGGGATGACATCATCATCAGATCTCCTATCCAACTCGCCCTGGGCCCATCTCTCTCTCCCTCTCACTCTCTCTCTCTTTCCCTACCTCTCTCTCTCTATCTCTCTCTCTTACAATATGACATCATAGTACTTTACACACTCTCTCTCTCTCCTCACAGGCTAATCTGGGCCATTCTCCTGATGAGGGGTCCTTGGAGTCACTGTGATCATACATGACTCCAAGGACCCCTCATCAGGAGGATGGGCCAGAAGGCCACATGGTCTGCATCATGTAATGGCCTCACCCAAGAGGGGACTGATGACATCATCAACACGCTGCCAAACCTAACACATCATTACTACAACTCATTGTTATAAGACTAAGCCCACAGGAATAGGGATTTCTACACTATTCTGAGTGAGATAATGACTAAGTAGAGTACCATGATGTTGTTACTAATGTTGTTACTTTACAAATTTGCAATAATCAGAGGAAGATAAAAAAACAGGCCGAACAAGTTATGAACGATTATAAGAATTTATTAGGCACACAAATGTTCATTCAAAATGCCATGCCTACTTACAGCATGATTTACAAAAAGCTTTGCAAATCAAAAACAACAATCGTATCAACAAATAGCTTTGAGACCAAGGGTATTTCGACTAGGATTTCAGAAAGGACTTCTTTGGTTGTGCATAATGAAACTACAGCCAACTGACCAATGGTAGGAACAGGCCATCTACCTTGACTGTCCAATTGTGGATAAGCTTCAAAGATTGTAGACATGAACATAAAGAGAAAAACATAGGGCCCTTTCAACCATCACAACATAGTAAATAGTAGAACACACCTGTCTCTCTTTCTCTCTCTCACACAAACGTTGAGAAAAGGTTAAAAAAAAAAATTGATTGAATCTTGCCTTAAAACTGCCATTCCACTAGAGCAGGTATTCCCAAACAGGGGTACGCGCAATGCCGTCGGGGGTACGGCAAATAAAAATGTGATTCACATTTAAAAATAAAAACAATAAAAAAAACGTACAGTACATTTAGATTTTCCAACGATGCTATACATTTGGGTGAGGTTTTTTTCTCGCCTGAGTAGCCTCGTTTCACTGCCCAAAATTAAATTAAACCATCTAGTGTTCAGCGAAATAACAACGTCATATACAGGTAGCCTAGTCAAATAATTAACATCCAATCACATTAACTGTTACCAAAAAACCTTCACTCTTGCGCAGACATTTAGAAACTAAACATGACAATTTGAAAAATAAGCCACGGGAGTTTTTTCAGCGAGAATAAAGCTGACTTTCGAGTAGTAAGACATGTATAAAAGCAACAGATACCATTAATAAGAAGGGGCTAGAAGCGTCTTATATGGTGAGCTACCGAGTGGCTAGGACAGGCAAGCCCCATACTATTCTGGAGGACTTCATTCTTCCTGCTTCCGCGGATATGGCTGGGACAATGCTGGGGGAAAAAGGCCCCAAAAACTATACAGACATTGCCTTCATCAAACAACACTGTTTCACGACGCATCAGTGACATGGCAGATGTTTTGAAACAATTACTGCTTCGCATACAAGCCAGTGAATTATATGCGTTACAGCTGGATGAGTCAACAGACGTTGCGGGCCTGGCACAGCTCCTTGTATATATCCGTTACATTTATGGGGGTCAGTTAAGGAAGACATCCTCTTCTGGAAACCAGGACAACATGAGAGGATATTTTTAAAGTACTGGACAGCTTTGTGACATCAAATGGACTTGTGGTCAAGATGTGTGGGTATCTGTACTGATGGCGCAAAAGCCATGACAGGGAGACATAGTGGAGTGGTAACGCGCGTGTAAGCAGTTGCTCCCGACGCCACTTGGGTACACTGCAGCATCCACCGAGGGGCTCTTGCTGCCAAGGGAATGCCTGACAACTTGAAAGACGTTTTAGAAAAAAAATGGTTAACTTTATTAAAGCAAGGCCCTTGAACTCCCATGTATTTTGTGCACTATGCAATGATATGGGCAGCGACCATGTAACGCTTTTACAACATACAGAAGTGCGCTGGTTATCAAGGAGCAAAGTATTGACACGTTTTTTTTTTATTGAGAGACGAGATTAAAGTTGTCTTTACTGACCATAATTTTCACTTGTCTGACCGCATGCATGATGACGAGTTTCTCACACATCTGGCCTATCTAGGTGATGTTTTTTCTCACCTGAATGATCTGAATCTAGGATTACAGGGACTCTCTACAACTATATTCAATGTGCAGCTATGATTAAGAAGTTGTAGCTCTTTTCTGTCTGCATTAACAAGGACAACACACAGGTCTTTCCATCATTGTATGATTTTGTTGTGTGCAAAGGAACTCAAGCTTACGGACAATGTCAAATGTGATATAGCGAAGCACCTGAGTGAGCTGGGTGCGCAATTATGCAGGTACTTTCCAGAAACACACGACACAAACAACTGGATTTGTTATCCCTTTCATGCCCTGCCTCCAGTCCACTTACCGATATCTGAACAAGAGAGCCTCATCGTAATTGCAACAAGCGGTTCTGTGAAAATTGAATTTAATCAGAAGCCACTGCCAGATTTCTGGATAGGGCTGCACTCAGACTTTCTTGCCTTGCCAAATTGCGCTGTTAAGACACTTTGCAACCACGTACCTATGTGAGAGTGGATTCTCAGCCCTCACTAGCATGACAACTAAATACAGGCACAGACTGTGTGTGGAAAAATATTTAAGACTGAGACTCTCTTCAATACAACCCAACACTGCAGAGTTATGTGCATCCTTTCAAGCACACCCTTCTCATTAACCTGTGGTGAGTTTTTCAAATTTTTGATGAACAAATAAGGTTTCATATGTAAGATGGCTAAATAAAAAGCAAAATTACTGATTATTATTATTATATCATTATTTGTGCCCTGGTCCTAAAAGAGCTCTTTATCACTTCACACGAGCCGGGTTGTCACAAAACTCACACTCATTCTTATGTTTAATAAATGTATCGTACAGTGTGTGTGGCAGACTTACAATGATGGCAAAAAACAACATTTGAGAGTGCGCTGACCCTGGTGCTAGAGGGGGTACGTACAGCTGAAGTCGGAAGTTTACATACACCTTAGCCAAATAGATTTAAACTCAGTTTTATCTACATAATTATTCAGACCCTTTGCTGTGAGACTCGAAATTGAGTTCAGGTGTGTCCTGTTTCCATTGATCATGGTTGAGATGTTTCTACAACTTGATTGGAGTCCACCTGTGGTAAATTAAATTGATTGGACATGATTTGGAAAGGCACACACCTGTCTATATAAGGTCCCACCGTTGACAATGCAAAAACCAAACCATGAGGTTGAAGGAATTGTCTGTAGAGCTCCGAGACAGGATTGTGTCAAGGCAGAGATCTGGGGAAGGGTGCCAAAACATTTATGCAGCATTGAAGGTCCCCAAGAACACAGTGGCCTCCATCAATCATAAATGAAAGAAGTTTGGAACCATCAATACCCTTCCTAGAGCTGGCCGCCCGGCCAAACTGAGCAATCGGGGGAGAAGGGCCTTGGTCAGGGAGGTGACCAAGAACCCGATGATCACTTCGACAGAGCTTCAGAGTTTCTCTGTGGAGATGGGAGAACCTTCCAGAAGGACAACCATCTCTGAAGCACTCCACCAATCAGGACTTTATGGTAGAGTGGCCAGATGGAAGCCACTCCTCAGTAAAAGGCACATGACAGCCCACTGGGAGTTTGCCAAAAGGCACCTAAAGGACTCAGACCATACAAAACAAGATTCTCTGGTCTGATGAAACCAAGATTGAACTCTTTTAGCCTGAATTCCAAAGGTCACGTCTGGAGGAAACCTGGCACCATCCCTATGGTGAAGCATGGTGGTGGCAGCATCATGCTGTGGGGATGTTTTTCAGCAGCAGGGACTGGGAGACTAGTCAGGATCGAGGGAAAGATGAATGGAGCACAGAGAGTACAGAGAGATCCTTGATGAAAACCTGCTACAGAGCGCTCAGGACCTCGGACTGCGGCAAAGGTTTGCCTTCCAACAGGACAATGACCCTAAGCACAGAGCCAAGACAATGCAGGAGTGGCTTCGGGACAAGTCTCTGAATGTCTTGAGTGGCCCAGCCAGAGCCCGGACTTGAACCCAATCAAATATCTCTGGAGAGACCTGAAAATAGCAACAACGCTCCCCATCTTGAGAGGATCTGCAGAGAAGAATGGGAGAAACTCCCCAAATATAGGTGTACCAAGCTTGTAGCTGTCAATGCCGGTGTGTGTAGCTGGTGTATAGAGTCAGGCGCATTAAAGCAGAGATGAGTGAACAACGTATTTAATCCAATACGGAAAAAGGATATCAAATACAACATGCCCAATAACACACGGGCGAAAAAACAGCCGTAATAAAATCCGACAAATGAACAACAAACAATCACACACAAAAAACATAGGGAAAACAGAGGGTTAAATAATGAACATGTAATTGGGGAATTGAAACCAGGTGTGTAAAACAAAGACAAAACAAATGGAACATGAAAATGGATCGGCGATGGCTAGAAGGCCGGTGACGTTGACCGGCCGAAAACCGCCCGAACAAGGAGAGGGACCGACCTCGGTGGAAGTCGTGACAGTACCCCACCTTGACGCCGCGGCTCCAGCAGCGCGCCGACACCGACCTCGGGGACGACCCGGAGGACGAGGCAAAGGGCGATCCGGATGGAGACGGTGGAACTCCCGCAGCATCGAAGGGTCCAACACGTCCTCCACCGGCACCCATCATCTCTCCTTCGGACCGTACCCCTCCTACTCCATGAGGTACTGAAGGCCCCTCTTCCGACGCCTCAAGTCCATGATGGCTCGAGCAGCATACGCCGGGGCCCCCTCGATGTCCAGAGGGGGCGGAGGAACCTCCCACACCTCAGACTCCTGGAGTGGACCAACCACCACCGGCCTGAAGAGAGACACATGGAACGAGGGGTTAATGCGGTAATCTGGGGGGAGCTGTAACCTGTAACAAACCTTGTTCAGTCTCCTCAGGACTTTGAATGGCCCCACAAACCGCGGGCCCAGCTTCCGGCAGGGCAAGCGGAGGGGCAGGTTTCGGGTCGAGAGACAGACCCGGCTCACTGCGATGTCGGTCGGCGCTCGCCTTCTGACGCCTCACGGCCCGTTGCAAGTGCACATGAGCAGCGTCCCATGTCTCCTCCGAGCGCTTAAACCATTTGTCCATCCAGGAGCCTCAATCTGGCTCTGATGCCAAGGTGCCAGAACCGGCTGATACCCCAGTACGCACTGAAAGGGAGAGAGGTTAGTGGAGTGGCGGAGTGAGATTTGGGCCATCTCTGCGCATGGGATGAACGCCGCGCACTCCCCCGGCCGGTCCTGGCAATATGACCGCAGAAACCTACCCACATCCTGGTTTACTCTCTCCACCTGCCCGTTACTCTCGGGGTGAAAACCTGAGGTGAGGCTGACCGAGACGACCAGACGTTCCATAAACGCCCTCCAGACTCTGGACGTGAACTGGGGACCCCGATCAGAGACCTCAGGCACCCCGTAGTGCCGGAAGACGTGTGTGAAAAGGGCCTCCGCAGGCTGTAGGGCCGTAGGGAGACCGGGCAAAGGGAGGAGACGGCAGGACTTAAAAAAACGATCCACAACGACCACGGCCGTCGTGGAACGGGTAGGGGTTGTAACTTCCCTCTGGGCAGGTGTCTAGGAGCCTTGCACTGGGCAAACACCGAGCAGGAGGAAACATAAACCCTCACGTCCTTGGACAAGGTGGACCACCAGTACTTCCCACTAAGACAGCGCACTGTCCGACCGATGCCAGGATAACCAGAGGAGGAGTGGGCTCTGTACGTAACGCCCGCTCGATGTCCGCATCCAGCTCCCACACTACCGGTGCCACCAGGCAAGAGGCCAGGAGTATGGGAGTGTGATCCATGGACAGTTCCTCTGTGTCATACATCCGGGACAGTGCGTCTGCCTTAGTGTTCTGGGAACCTGGTCGGTTGGAAAGGGTGAAAACAAAACAGGTGAAGAACATGGCCCACCTTGCCTGGCGAGGGTTCAGTCTCCTCGCCGCCTGGATGTACTCCAGATTGCAGTGGTCAGTCCAGATGAGAAAAGGGTGTTTCGCGTACCCGAGCGCTGAGAGAGCACGACTCCTATCCTAGCCTCGCATCCACCTCTACTATGAACGCCAAAGAGGGATCCGGATGAGCCAGCACGGGAGCCGAGGTAAACAGAGCCTGCAGGTGACCAAAAGCCCTGTCCGCCTCAGCCGACCACTGCAGTTGCACCAGTCCCCCCTTCAGCAGTGAGGTAATTGGAGCCGCTACCTGACCAAAGCCCCGGATAAACCTCCGGTAGTAGTTGGCAAACCCTAGGAACCTCTGCACTTCCTTTACCGTGTTGGGAGTCAGCCAATTACGCATGGCTGAAATGCGGTCACTCTCCATTTCCACCCCTGACGTGGAAATGCGGTACCCTAGGAAGGAGACGGACTGTTGGAAGAACAGACATTTCTCAGCCTTGACGTACAGGTCATGCTCCAACAGTCGACCAAACACCCTGCGCACCAGGGACACATGCTCGGTGCGTGTAGTGGAGTATATCAGAATGTCGTCGATATACACCACTACACCCTGCCCGTGCAGGTCCCGGAAAATCTTGGCAACAAAGGCCTGGAAGACTGATTCATCAACCCGTACGGCATGACGAGGTATTCATAGTGCCCTGAGGTGGTACTAAATGCAGTCTTCCACTCGTCCACCTCCCGGATACGCACCAGGTAAGGAAGAGACTGATTCTCTCCTCATGACCCTGCTGCGTAACCAAGTCTAGTGGAGCGGTGGTCTCCCTAATCAGCCCTGAACCTACTATCTGGTCGACTATCTAGGGCGTGCACAGGGAAGGGCATATCCACAGGAACAATGGGGATCCCTAAAACTATGGGCAAATAAACGGTCAATAAAATTCACAGCTGCGCCTGAATCTATGAGCGCCTTATGCTGGGAATGCGGGGAAAACTGAGGAAATTGTAGAAACACATACATGTGAGCAAAAGGGGGCTCTGGGTGAGCCTGGTGCCTACTCACCTGGGGTGACACGACAGTGCCCTGCCTGCTGCCTCGACTCCCTGAGGAACCCCCCCAGCACCGACCAGCAGTGTGCCCTCTGCCGCCACAGATGGTGCAGGGAATGGCCCCTCCTCCGGTCACCCTAAACGCGGCCCCTCCCAGCTCCATGGGAGTCGGAGCGGAGGTGCTGGGGGATGGAACTGACAGGCCCCGATCCGGACGTCCGCGTGTGGCCAGCAGGTTGTCCAGCCGGATGGACAGGTCCACCAGCTGGTCCAATGTGAGGGTGGTGTCTCGGCAGGCCAACTCCCAACGGACGTCCTCGCGCAGACTGCACCGGTAGTGATCGATCAGGGACCTGTCGTTCCATCCCGCGCTGGTGGCCAGGGTCCGAAAGTCCAACGCGAAATCCTGCGCGCTCCTCGTCCCCTGCCTCAGATGGAGCAGACGTTCACCTGCCGCTCGACCCTCAGGCGGGTGGTCGAAAAAACTTCCCGAAAGCGGCGGGTGAACTCAGCGTAATGGTCCAACGCCGTGTCTCCCTCACTCCATACGGCGTTAGCCCACTCCAGGGCTTTGCCTGAGAGGCAGGAGACGAGGGCGGACACGCTCTCACGTCCCGAAGGAGCCGGGTGGACGGTCGCTAGGTAGAGTTCCAGCTGGAGTAGGAACCCCTGGCATCCGGCAGCCGTCCCATCATATTCCCTCGGGAGCGCGAGCCTTATCCCGCTGGGCCCGGGTGAAGGAGGGGTGGACAGTGGGACCTGCTGTAGAGGGGGTGGTGGAGGCGCTGGCAGACCTCCTTCTCTCTCCCATCTATCCATAGTCAGCAGCACGCGATCCATGGCGGTTCCGAGACGTTGCAACATGGTTGCGTGCTGCTGGACGCGCTCCTCTACTGCCACAGGGAGGGCTTCTGCACCTGCTGACTCCATTCTTTTAGGTGCGTGATTCTGTCAATGCCGGTGTGTGTAGCTGGTGTATAGAGTCAGGCGCAGGAAAGCAGCAATGGCTAGAAGGCCGGTGACGTCGACCGCCGAAAACCGCCAGAACAAGGAGAGGGACCGACCTCGGCGGAAGTCGTGACAGTAGCGTCAAACCCAAGAACATTCAAGGCTGTAATCACTGCCAAAGGAGCTTCAACAAAGTATTGAGAAAAGTGTCTGAATACTTATGTAAATGTGATATTTAAATGTTTTTGCTTCGTCATTATGGGGTGTTGTGTGTAGATTGATGGGGAATGAGTTAATCCATTTTAGAATAAGGTTCTAACATAACAAAATGTGGAAAAAGTCAAGGGGTCTGAATACTTTCCGAATGCACTGTATATTATAAATGTCACAATTGTATTTATTTTAAGATATGGGTATACAATATATTAGTTTTGTAAAGTTATATCATATCTAATTGTCTCTATGTTTATAGGACAAATTCAGTAAAAACAGTATCATTAAGGTAGTCAATTGAACCTTCAACACTAACTGAGAAATGTATTTAATTAAAACATCACATATGAAGAAAATTGCTAATATTTTTACATCATTTATAGAAACAGAAATACATATAAAGTAATATATGCACATTTACAAAAAATAGAAAGAGCACAAAACAAGAAATTCACAGTACTCAAAGAGTCAACAATAGATTGGCTCTAGGTAAATACTTTAAAAATATATATATATTTATACACAACTATATATTTATACTCTGTTTACCTCTGTGGAGACATATATACATGTTAACATACAACTAAGACTCAAAGCTTTGAGATAACATACCTTCTCTATCAGGATCTGCAGCAAGCAGCACTTAAAATACATTACACATAAAAGTAGGGTCTAATGTCAATTTTCCTAATGTATTGGGTTTTCTATTTCTCTTGTGAAAATTATGATAATACCCTTTTAGTGTAAGAACTGTTTGAAAAGACAGCCTGTAATTTCTTCCTGTTTTGGTGGGATGGAGTTTTGTCTTCTCAAACAGTTCTTACACTAAAAGGGTATTATCATAATTTTCACAATTTCACAGTATTGTTCCAACCTCATAGTGTGGAAATATATATAAAACACAGGACAATCCCATTTTTGACAGCACTGGGCCTTTAACTATTTCATTTTGATGCAAGAGCTCTGGTGAGTAAAATTGCCACTATATTTATTACATATAGAAAATAAACTTGAAACTTGATCATCTGGGTCAGATCTACCGAACATTAGAACAGCATAATAAGCCAATGACTATTTTGGTTTATATTTTCAAAACACAATCTCAACCATATCAGGTTCACAAAAGATACACATTTGTGTATGAAATTGTGTACAATATTATTATGTACAATCAGAATACAAACAGCCGAAGTTCTAGTGGTGTCGGACCCAGATAGAAAGGCACATTGTTTTATGTTTTAAATGTAATGCCCAATTACTGTGCCCAAAGTTCACTTTTAACAATACTGTAAATTTATGATCCAACACTGCAGCATGTAGCATGTTAGTTACCTCACAGTGGATATAAACGTTATAATATCTTTGGGAATACTGGCCAAACATAGCCACTTAACAATGTCTTATTTAAAAACATTATATTTATAATGCACTTCTAATGCACCAACCTTGCACTTCTAATGCACCAACCTTGCACATTATATTTAGACTTTCGCCTTATAACATTTTAGATTATTTACAATATTCACAAAAATATACATAGCTTTACAATACAATTTGTATATAGTATAAGAGAACCCATAATGCCTATTGCCAGGCTGTGTAACACCAATAAAACGTGAGACTAAGGATTACAAAGCATACATCACTCAATATGAACAAAAACACCATTGATAGTTAATAAACAATGTTGTGACAACAGTTAAGTTTAGACGGATGAGTTGCCAAAGTCCTACTATAACCAATAGCATGCAACACTAGCTGGCTTGCGAACAGCGTTATCATCAAGAGATTGTTCACATTACTTTTGTCTTTCACATTTGTCTTGGCATCTAGATATCTATCTATTTACACCTTGCTTGGCTATTAAGTCCCTTCACATTCCAAGTGATTAATAGCACATGATGGGATGCTTCACTCAATCTGGTTTTGCTCTCCGATTCAACTGGTTGATTTGACCATCTTCTTTCTACTGTAAATAGCATGAGGATAGGAGGTAGCATCTCTATACTGAACAAAAATATAAATGCAACATGTAAAGTGAAGATCCAATGTTTCATGAACTGAAATAAAAGATCACAGAAATGTCCATATGCACAAAAAGCTTATTTCTCTAAATTTTTTGCAGATTGTTTACCTGTTAGTGAGAATTTCTCCTTTGCCAAGATAATCCATCTACCTGACAGGTGTGGTATATCAAGAAGCTGATTAAACAGCATGATCATTACACAGGTGCACCTTGTGCTGTGGACAATAAATGGCCACTCTAAAATGGGCTGTTTTTTCACATGCCACAGATGTGTCAAGTTTTAAGGTAGTGTGCAATTGGCATGCTCACTGCAGGAATGTCCACCAGAGCTGTTGTCATTTAATGTTAATTTCTCTACCATAAGCCGCCTCAAACATCGTTACAGAATTTGGCAATACGTCCAACCGGCCTCACAGCCGCAGACCACATGTAACCACGCCAACCCATGACCTCCACATCAGGCTTCTTCACCTGCGGGATCGTCTGAGACCAGCCACTCGGACAGCTGATGAAACTGTGGGTTTGCACAACCGAAGAATTTTGGCACAAACTGTCAGAAACTGTCTGAGGTAAGCTCATTTGCGTGCTCATCGTCCTCACCAGGGTCTTGACCTGACTGCAGTTCGGCGTCGTAACTGACATCAGTCGGCAAATGCTCACCTTCAATGGCCACTGGCATGCTGGAGGTATGTGCTCTTCATGGATTAATCCCGGTTTCAATTGTACCGGGCAGATGGCAGACAGCATGTATGGCGTCGTGTGGGCAAGCGGTTTGCTGACATCAACGCTGTGAACAGAGTGCTCCATGGTGGTGGTGAGGTTATGGTATGGGCAGGCATAAGTTACAGACAACAAACACCATCGCAATTTATCTATGGCAATTTGAATGCACAGAGATCCCAGGACGAGATCCTGAGGCCCATTGTCGTGCCATCTATCCGCCCCCATCACCTCATGTTGCAGAAGGATGATGCACGGCCCAATGTCGCAAGGATCTTTACAAAACTCCTGGAAGCTGAAAATGTCCCAGTTCTTCCATGGCCTAGACATGTCACCCACAGAACATGTTTGGGATGCTCTGGATCAACGTGTACGACAGCGTGTTTCAGTTCACGCCAATATCCAGCAACTTCGCACAGAACAGGAGTGGGACAACATTTCACAGGCCACAATCAACAGCCAGAAAAACTCTATGCGAGGAGATTCGTCGCACTGCAATGAGGCAAATGGTGGTCTCATCAGATACTGACTGGTTTTGTGATATTTTTTTAAGGTATCTGTTTCCAACAGATGCATATCTGTATTCCCAGTCATGTGAAATCCATAGACTACTGCCTAATGCATTTATTTCAGTTGACTGATTTCCTTATATGAACTGTACTCATTTTACTCAGTAAAATCTTTGAAATTGTTTCATGTTGCGTTTATATTTTTGTTCAGTGTACATATAATGTGGATAGGAGTTAACAGGCAGTCCTGTTGACAGCCATGTTGTTCATTTCACTAGTCCTGCTAACACTCACAGATGTTGTTTGCAGACAGGCAGCTTTACTGTCTCCATTGCTATTGGTGTACACTAGCTTGTTTACAGCCTAAACTAGACCATTTAAGGTCCAAAGAAAATGATGTGATGTGGTTGCAGAAAAAAGCAGCATTTGTATATTGTTTTTAAAAAAGGCTGCTATTTAATTAACAGTTATTCTTTGCCCGTAGCTAGAGTTCGAGTGCTCTATAGATGTGAGGCCTTGTTTTAGTTCAGGGTATTAGAGGGTCGTTCCACGAAATGAGTGCCATTTGCGTCCCTTTGATATTTTAAGTAGAAATTGTACACCGATATAGAATTTTAAAAGCCTGTTAAATTTAGTGAAGTGCCCTTTAATATAGACCACATGCAGAATTCAATAAATCAGCTTTTCAGTTTGAATAAAACAATTAAAATAAATAAAGATTAGCATTTTCACATGTCCCTCCGTCAACTCCGTGTCACTTCTAGGAAGATTTTAACCCACTTAACCCCAACATTTCTCTAAATTTTCACCATCATTGTAAAGCCCTAGTTATTTTATTGCTTTGATAAACTAATTTGTAAGATGATTATATATTTCAGGTTATTAAGGATTTATATACAGTACCAGTCAAAAGTTTGGACACACCTACTCATTCAATGGTTTCTATTTTTTTTTACTATTTTATACAGTAGAATAATAGTGAAGACATCAAAACTGTGAAATAACACATATGGAATCAAGATGTAACCAAAAAGTGTTAAACCATGTAGCCGTGCTGGTTAAGTGTGCCTTCAATTCTAAATAAATCACTGACAGTGTCACCAGCAAAGCACCCTCACACCATCACACCTTCTCCACCATGCTTCATGGTGGGAACCGCACAAGTGGAGACAATCCGTTCACTTACTCCGCGTCTCACAAAGACACAGCGATTGGAACCAAAAATAAAAAATTGGGACTCATCAGACCAAAGGACAGATTTCCACCAGTCTAATGTCCATTGCTCGTGTTTCTTGGCCCAAGCAAGTCTCTTATTCTTATTGGTGTCCTTTAGTAGTGGTTTCTTTGCAGTAATTCGACCATGAAGGCCTGATTCATGCAGTCTCCTTTGATCAGTTGATGTTGAGATGTGTCTGTTACTTGAACTCTGTGAAGCATTTACTTGGGCTACAATTTCTGAGGCTGGTAACTCTAATGAACTTATCCTCTGCAGCAGAGGTACTGGGTCTTCCTTTCCTGTGGCGGTCCTCATGAGAGCCAGTTTCATCATAGCACTTGATGGTTTTTGCGACTGCACTTGAAGAAACTTTCAAAGTTCTTGAGATTTTCCGCATTGACTGACCTTCATGTCTTAAAGTAATGATGGACTGTCAATTCTCTTTGCTTTTTTTAACTGTTCTTGCCATAATATGGACTTGGTCTTTTACCAAATAGGGCTATCTTCTGTACCTTGTCACAACACAATTGATTGGCTCAAACGCATTAGGAAGGAAAGAAATTTCACAAATTAACTTTTAACAAGGCACACCTGTCAATTGAAGCTGGTTGAGAGAATGCCAAAAACTGCCATCAAGGCAAAACTGCAAAACCGCCATCAAGGCGGTTTTGAAGAATCTCAAGTATAAAATACATTATTTGTTTAACAATTTTTTGGTTACTGCATGATTCCATGTGTGTTATTTCATTGTTTTGCTGTCTTCCCTAGTATTCTACAATGTAGAAAATAGTAAAAATAAAGAAAAACACTTGAATGAGTAGGTGTGTCCAAACTCTTGACTGGTACTGTACCCTCATTTTATGGTCAACCCTGTTACGTGAACTCAACTCTCGTAATAATATGATAAAACTATTCATTTTAAAATATTTGTTTCAAAAGAAACATTGAACATCTAATAACCAATAATCATAGAGTAAAAGCATGTGAGCTGGTTCTACTCTTTTTGGATATTTTTGGTGTTTTGTGGTGGAAAACTAAGCGGGTCGAGCATAACACGTCAATCCTGTTACCGATAGATAGAGAGTCTAGAAATGTTTTGACAATTTCAATATTTTGCATTAAATTGTCACTCCCTGTTGCACACAACAGGCTTCCATTCCCCCTGTCATGGGAATTTATGCCTGATTTAAGATGAAATCGTCAACCCTGGTACGTACGGTCAATCCTGTTACTTTATTTGTCATTTACTATAGTCATTTTTTTTATTTAACCTCTTGAGATTAGAAAATGTGTGTTTTATGATGTTGAACATGTGCTCTTTATGACAGAATGTTAAAATTAGGTGAAATAAACGTTTTTTTGGACCAAGTTACACTTGGCACCAAATTGGTGGAACAACCCTAGTACTGTTTCGCACTCAGACCAGTCCTTGTAGTACAGCAGTTCTGTCACACAGCCTTAAATTGAATTAACCAGGGACATTAACGTGTGTTATTGTTTTTTAGTATCTTACTAAATCCTTTTTTTATCCTTTTTTTTCTTATTTTCTTCTTTAATAAATCATTCTTCTACTTTGTTTTCACAAAGCATCTCAAAATAATTCCTTTCATCCAAAGGGGAAACAAGTGTCAACAAACCCAGTTCCCTGTGACCCATGTAGCCCTTCCTGTAGCCTTGCAGGGGGGGTAGGGGGCTCCCCGTTGGGCTCCTTTCCACTGGCCTTGGCCTGGCCTCTGGGCTATGCTGTACTGCTGCTTGAACAGGGCGTGCTTTGTGTGCTGCCAATACTGTGGGCCGCACTGCTGTTCTCTGAGGGTGGGAGTTGGGGCTTCAGGGGCTGCTGTCGCCCAGCTGTATCACCTGGATAGGGAGGTGAGGGGGAGAGGGAGGGAGGTGAGAGTGAGGGGTGGGGGAGAAATGGGGAGGGAGAGAGAAAGACAGACAGAGAGAGGGTGAGAGAGACGCAGGAGGGGCGAGAAGAAAAAATACAGAAGTGAGTGAGGGAGGGTGAGAGAGAGAGGGAGGGGAGAGAATGAAAAAGACAGAGAGATAAGGTTTGATAAAATACATCACACTAATTTGATTATAGATACGCTATTTTGTGCCACTGACTTTTTATTCAAGGTTTCTTGTTATCTGGAGGCCAATGGCTCAATCTGGTTACAGACTGATGTATAAATGAAAATCGTCAGTTCTCCAAGTGTTGCTGCTTGTCCCATGTGGTGACCATCACTTTACTGCCATTTGTTAAGTGAACGTAACAGTCGCTTGACACAAAGGGACTCAACTTCTTTGAGTCAGCCAATCAAAACACCTGATCAAGCACAGTGTCTCAAATGGAAAGACCTGAACTGAGGCTTCTCAATCCAACTATCCACTTTCTGTTATCTGCAAGCAATTAGCATAGCGTTTGTAGATTCCTGGGCTCCAGAGCTGGAGTGAAAGTTAGGGGGCAAATAAAAATGCTTACATTTGTTTGGAAAGCTTGTCTGACAGAGAACTGAAGGCATCTGAAAAGAATCCCTGTGTTTGATTTACATATCTGGCACACTGTGCTTCTGGTACTAAAATGCACTCCATATGTTGTTTGTTTGCAATCTGAGCTCCTACATAGCTGAGTGAGGACCATAGAGGATTATACAGAGAGAGAGACTGGAAAAATGGGGTCTGTTATTGTGTCCCAAATGGCACCATATTTCCTATATACTGCACTACTTTTGAAAAGTCATACACTATATAGGGAATACGGTGCCATTTGGGACGCAGTCGGTGCCTACCATATTGATCTCTGTTGGTTTCTGGAGTGGTTCTGTGTTTGGGTATTACTGTCTTTTACTTTTGTGTGTGTTGCGCGGCTCTGGGCCCACAGCCCTTCTGGTTCCCTCTTTCAGGCCCCTCGTCTCTCTCTCTGCTCTAATGTTTGCCAGAGCAGCGCTGTCAAAGAGCTCAAGCTAAACACAGTCTATATACTCACAGAACACTGCATGGGCTGTCAAACACAAAAGGCCTCGGCTCACTTTAACTCTCCTTTGTGTCCATTCTCTATCTATAAAAAAACGTCAGTTTACCTCCTGGTAGAAATCTAAGGGGTGAAATCCTAAATTGAATTTAGTCATGCATTGAAATCTATGGGAGACCAAGTGAAAATTTGACGTAAATAGAAGTTAGAATTCGCCCCTAAAAGCATACTTGGCTTTCCACCATACTGTCAGCGAGTTTGACCAAACCAATCTATAAATCTCATGATAGGTCCGGCCGACCAGATAGGTAGGTCCGGAAAACCGGCCAGATAGGTACTGTAGGTCAGGCCTGCCGGCCAGATAGGTACTGTTGGTCAGGCCTGCCAGATAGCTAGGTCTGGCCGGCCAGACACAAATGGGCTAAATAATTGAATTTAATGTTGTTGTAAATGTTGTTGTAAACCATCTGGCCTGAATGTGAAACTTTGCGTATGGTGACATCACGTGTCATTGAAGTGAAGCAACAGTCTATTGACCCTGTTCCTTCACACGTTCTGTTCGGCGCCCGGTTAACTCACACTCCTTGTCTCCAGTGGAAACCCCCTTTAACCCCTGGTGTGAGCTATCACAATGCAGGCAGCGAGATCACAGCCAATCTTCCATAACAGCATCCTTCCTCCAAAGCTGTGTCCCAAAATAGCACCCTATTCCCTATTTAGTGCACTACTTTTCACCAGGGTCCATTGAGCTCTGGTCAAAAGTAGTGCACTATATAGGGAATAGCGTGCCATTCTGGACGCAATCCACATTCCTAATGTGGCATATTGTAAAATAGAGTGATACTAGGGATAGTACTTATCACGTCCTGTATACACAGGATCCATTACTGAAGACATTGCTTTAATAAATAACTTCATCATATCTTTTTTCGGTTACATTAAAATATCTCTTATTTTTATTAAATAAATGTCACTTCCCTGTGGCTGCAAACACAAGGTAATGATAAAGAATACTTGAGAGTACCCTACCGGTTTTAATTGTGACCTTCTATACCAGTCATGGGGAATATCAAAGTATGAGCTAGCTGTCCTATCTGCAGAGCCTGATATGGAAAACCATATTGCACACTGGTACCTGATTAGAATCTGTACTCATGCCCAGTCTGTTGAAAGGTTCAGTTTTGAGCCATCATGTGGATGCTTCAGCCATCTTGGAGTTTCTTTTTAGGATTTGGCCAAATAGAGTCCACGCAGACCAAGGAGCAAACTTTATGGGCTTGTTTTGTGAGTGGGTGAGCATAGATGAGTGTGGGGTGAGTGTGGTTTTGGCTTTTAATAAGAACAAACCTCTAACATTGTCCTTCGCCTCCTGAGGGAATAAGTGAGGGTACATGTTTCATCATTCACTGGTTTTAAAATTATTCAGCTGTGGATATTTTAAGTTGTTTTTGAGAAAATATAAATTCTTGCCTATGTTTCCATGTAGGGATATGTCAATAGTTTCCAGGACTACATCAGAATAGAATAGGGATGCATCCCAAATAGTACCCTATTCCTTATTTAGTGCACTACTATTGACAAATTGTTTATTTAACCTTTATTTAACTAGGGAAGCCAGTTAAGACAAATTCTTATTGACAATGACGGCCTACACCGGCCAAACCCAGACGACGCTGGGCCAGTTGTGCGCCGCACTATGGGACTCCCAATCACAGCCCAGATGTGATGCAGCCTGGTATCGAACCAGGGACTGCAGTGAAACCTCTTGCACTGAGATGCAGTGCCTTAGATCACTGCGCCACTCAGGAGGCAGTGCACAAAAGTAGTGCACTATATAGGGAATAGGGAGCTATTTGGGACACAAGCCTAGGCCTCTCTGCCTATTATATTATTTTTAGAACCACATTCCTGCAGTGTTTTTTATCACAACTTCTAAAAGGGCTTAACTCTCCTAATCTTTTCATAATTACATTCTTTACACCTGTTTCCATAAAGAAGTTCAACTCTTGACCTCAACAATATTTTGGGCCATAGGGGAATATAAAGGCTTGTATTTATAATGGCGGGTCTTTCTAGGAAACTCATAAAAGTCTTATGAAGGACGTTTTAAAGAGGTGCCAGTATAAACAGAGGGATAAAGATAAGAGTAAAAAAGTATGTATTTGAATTGGGACTGGTTAACTGAAATGCACATAAGTGGAGTTTGCTGCACTTTTCTGAGATGTCCGCAATTAAGTGAGGTTGAATGTGCTTTCCTACTGCTTCTGAGTTATAAGTGACACACATTTTAGTAATGACATTACCTAGATTAAATAAACTTTATTAGAACCCCATCATGCTGTAAATTAAAGGTTTCACAGTGTTTCACTGAGAACACATCCGATCGATGAAGAGGGGGGCCAACAGCGTAGTAAGCAGATAAGACGGCCAGTGGCAATGTTCACACTTAGAACACCCTGATCTTGTTTATGAAGGATTTCATGGTTTTCTCTGAGGACACTTGAAGAATCGATGACAGGGGGTCAACTCAACAGCATAGCAGCCAGGCAGAACACAGACAGGCCTGTTCTGTTCTACAGTATGTGCTGTTAGAGGTCCCCTCCAGAGCTCAGTGACCTCCACACTTCCTCCCAGAGGTCAGGGGTCACCCGCCTGGGGACGCTGGTGTGGAATGTCTTGACTTGGCATCTAATAGACAGATTGTGTCTCTCTTCCTGTG
This sequence comes from Brachymystax lenok tsinlingensis, assembly GCA_030435695.1. Classification (NCBI taxonomy): domain Eukaryota; kingdom Metazoa; phylum Chordata; class Actinopteri; order Salmoniformes; family Salmonidae; genus Brachymystax; species Brachymystax lenok. The sequence goes on from CM059790.1 coordinate 29,763,814, forward strand.
AGCCAAATGGCGAGTGCCCCACAAAATGGTCAGGGGGAATTCCAACCAGCCCCCTCTCTATGTCCGAGCTGAGGCCATTGTGTCTGAGAATACAACCCGCAGGACCCGAGACCCATTCAAAGGCAGGAAAGAGAAGAGCTGCTTAAGCTGACAAACAGGATATATTTACAGCAGAGGAGTCAATATGTTATTGCCAGGGCTGTAGCCAGGGTCTGATTTTTAGTCGGATTGGGGGATCCAATAAATGTGAAGAAAGTTAAAGCTCATTTACTGCATTTCTATCAAATTTAAAAACTCTAAAATGCTATTTGGATAACAGAATAAACAAGTAAAAATGACCTTAGCCATTACCACATCGGTTGCTGTAGGTTCATTCACCTCAGTTGATCTACTAAAACATAGCCTATTAGCCATACAATTAGCCGCTACACATTAACTCACATTAACTCAGCACCGCAATTAAAAACTATAATTTAATCTGTACAGAGGGATCTGTTAGCAGAAAAAGGATGTTATTAACAAAAAGTTAAACAACTACGTAAGCTTTAAATAACTTTTTTGGTGATTGCAGTTTTACAGCTAATTTCCTGCAATTATACACATTTTGACATGCAGTACCAGTCAAAAGTTTGGACACACACCTACTCATTCCAGAGATTTTCTTTATTTTTACTATTTTCTACATTGTAAAAAAAACTATGAAATAACACATATGGAATCATGTAGTAACCAAAAAAGTGTTAAACAAATCTAAATATATTTTATATTTGAAATTCTTCAAAGTAGCCAACCTTTTCATTGATGGCTGTTTGCAAACTCTTGTCATTCTCTCAACCAGCTTCATGAGGTAGTCACCTGGAATGCATTTCAATTAACAGGTGTGCCTTGTTAAGTTAATTTGTCAATTCTTTTTCCTTCCTTAATGCGTTTGAGCCAATCAGTTGTGTTGTGACAAAGTAAGGGTGGTATACAGAAGACAGCCCTATTTGGTAAAAGACCAAGTCCATATTATGGCAAGAACAGCTCAAATAAGCAAAGAGAAACGACAGTCCATCAAAGGCAGAGTTTCTCTGTCCAGTGTCTATGTTCTTTTGCCCATCTTAATCTTTTATTTTTATTGTCCAGTCTAAGATATGGCTTTTTCTTTGCAACTCTGCCTAGAAGGCCAGCATCCCGGAGTTGCCTCTTCACTGTTGACCTTGAGACTGGTGTTTTGCGGGTACTATTTAGTGAAGCTGCCAATTGAGGACTTGTGAGGCATCTGTTTCTTAAACTAGACACTAATGTACTTGTCCTCTTGCTCAGTTGTGCACCGGGGCCTCCCACTCCTCTTTCTATTCTGATTAGAGCCAGTTTGAGCTGTTCTGTGAAGGGAGTAGTACACAGCGTTGTACGAGATCTTCAGTTTCTTGGCAATTTCTCGCATGGAATAGCCTTCATTTCTCAGAACAAAAATAGACTGACAAGTTTCAGAAGAAAGTACTTTGTTTCTGGACATTTTGAGCCTGTAATCAAACCCACAAATGCTGATGCTCCAGATACTCAACTAGTCTAAAGAAGGACAGTTTTATTGCTTCTTTAATCAGAACAGTTCTCAGCTGTGCTAACATAATTGCAAAAGGGTTTTCTAGTGATCAATTAGCCTTTTAAAATTATAAACTTGGATTAGCTAACAACGTGCCATTGGAACACAGAAGTGATGGTTTCTGATAATTGGCCTCTGTACGCCTATGTAGATATTCCATAAAAAAAATAACCTGTTTCCAGGTACAATAGTCATTTACAACATTAACAACGTCTGCACTGCATTTCTGATCAATTTGATGTTATTTTAATGGACAGAAAATGTGCTTTTCTTTCAAAAACAAGGACATTTCTAAGTGACCACAAACTTTTGAACGGTGATATGTATATATAATTATTTATTTTTTTTAATTGCAGAGGATATGATATCGTTGTCCTCATATGTGGCTACGGCCCTGGTTATTGTTAACTCGCCTCTGTCATCGATAGGATGTTTTCTGATTATAAAACAGCATTCTGGCACGGTGTAGTTAAGACATTCTTTAGAAGCACTTATCAGTGCAGAGAGGTTACCATCAAGTTGAAACCTTCAGTCTTACATGAGGCCCAACAGGTAGGACCTCATGAAGCAGCAGGTAAAGGGACAGTACCCAGATGGTTAAGTTCCAATGAGCGTCTACGTTCCAAACAAGCATACCACTAATGAATGTTCCAATGTCCATACTATCATACCAATTGGAATGAAGCAATGTATTGAGCATACAGTGGGGCAAAAAAGTATTTAGTCAGCCATCAATTGTGCAAGTTCTCTCACTTAAAAAGATGAGAGAGGCCTGTAATTTTCATCATAGGTACACTTCAACTATGACAGACAAAATGAGGGGAAAAAAATCCAGAAAATCACATTGTAGGATTTTTTATGAATTTATTTGCAAATTATGGTGGAAAATAAGTATTTGGTCACATACAAACAAGCAAGATTTCTGGCTCTCGCAGACCTGTAACTTCTTCTTTAAGAGGCTCCTCTGTCCTCCACTCATTACCTGAATTAATGGCACCTGTTTGAACTTGTTATCAGTATAAAAGACACCTGTCCACAACCTCAAACAGTCACACTCCAAACTCCACTATGGCTAAGACCAAAGAGCTGTCAAAGGACACCAGAAACAAAATTGTAGACCTGCACCAGGTTGGGAAGACTGAATCTGCAATAGGTAAGCAGCTTGGTTTGAAGAAATCAACTGTGGGAGCAATTATTAGGAAATGGAAGACATACAAGACCACTGATAATCTTCCTCGATCTGGGGCTCCACGCAAGATCTCACCCGTGGGGTCAAAATGATCACAAGAACGGTGAGCAAAAATCCCAGAACCACACGGGGACCTAGTGAATGACCTGCAGAGAGCTGGGACCAAAGTAACAAAGCCTACCATCAGTAACACACTACGCCGCCAGGGACTCAAATCCTGCAGTGCCAGACGTGTCCCCCTGCTTAAGCCAGTACATGTTCAGGCCCGTCTAAAGTTTCGAGAGAGCATTTGGATGATCCAGATGAGGATTGGGAGAATGTCAGATGAAACCAAAATAGAACTTTTTGGTAAAAACTCAACTCGTCGTGTTTGGAGGACAAAGAATGCTGAGTTGCATCCAAAGAACACCATACCTACTGTGAAGCATGGGGGTGGAAACATCATGCTTTGGGGCTGTTTTTCTGCAAAGGGACCAGGACGACTGATCCGTGTAAAGGAAAGAATGAATGGGGCCATGTATCGTGAGATTTTGAGTGAAAACCTCCTTCCCATCAGCAAGGGCATTGAAGATGAAACGTGGCTGGGTCTTTCAGCATGACAATGATCCCAAACACACCGCCTGGGCAACGAAGGAGTGGCTTCGTAAGAAGCATTTCAAGGTCCTGGAGTGGCCTAGCCAGTCTCCAGATCTCAACCCCATAGAAAATCTTTGGAGGGAGTTGAAAGTCCGTGTTGCCCAGCGACAGCCCCAAAACATCACTGCTCTAGAGGAGATCTGCATGGAGGAATGGGCCAAAATACCAGCAACAGTGTGTGAAAACCTTGTGAAGACTTACAGAAAACGTTTGACCTCTGTCATTGCCAACAAAGGGTATTTAACAAAGTATTGAGATAAACTTTTGTTATTGACCAAATACTTATTTTCTACCATAATTTGCAAATAAATTCATAAAAAATCCTACAATGTGATTTTCTGGATTTCTTTTCCTCATTTTGTCTGTCATAGTTGAAGTGTACCTATGATGAAAATTACAGGCCTCTCTCATCTTTTTAAGTGAGAGAACTTGCACAATTGGTGGCTGACTAAATACTTTTTTTCCCCACTGTACATTCTAAGTAGTATACAAGTGTGGATGTAACTGTATGAGACTTTCCTGTGTCATGTAAAGGAGCAGGTCAGAGAGATGTACCTGTATGAGAGTAGATGAACCACAGGGCTCCGGTCAACAGGGCACCGATCACAAATGCAGCGAAGGCGATCCCAACCACGGTTGGAGTGTCCAACACATACAAGATGGCTGAGAGAGAGAACGAGGTAGATTGTTATTCAATGACTTGACAACATGACAACACCTTGGTTTGAAAGCGAGGTAGCGACAGCATGTATTTTTCTCTGGTCGTGATAGCATGAAGTTATGTGCAAATGACATAACTCAATCTGGACAACCAATATTATGTCAAAGTGGCCTAAGATCCTGAGATATAAAAAACATTTGTTAAGAATCTCTTAGTCAATGACTGACTTACTTTCCCCTAGGGGGTCAGCAGGGTCTTGTGTTGCCGTGAGGGTGGGATGAACTGAAACATAAAAACACAGACTGGTGTTAACATAGAACAACAATTGAACAACATTACATTTGTAGATGCATGAAAAAACCACATCACAACTACGTGTTGAAGCGTCAAGAACACTTGCTGTGACGTAAAATGACAGCACTTATAAATCAAAGCTGAGCAACCCAATGAACCTAACTACCTTGGGATAGCCAGGTCTTGACAATGGCCCCATATGTGCCCTGGGAAAAAGTAGTGCACTACAAAGGGAACAGAGTGCCGAGATGAACTTGTTGACTCCTAACATTTCTGCTTATTCCTTCATATGAGGTCATCTGGACAGCTTTTAAAAATCAAACAAATTACTTCTAAACAAACCATACAATGGTGCTTGTTGTGTAGAGGCGAACTCAAGAGCAGGTTTGTTCCGGGTCCAAGCTATTCCGGGAAAGAACACTTTTGGGTTTTCATTCCATCATGACGGACGATGATAGAACCATCAGAGGATAGTTGGATTTCACATGGGACCCCCCTCCCTCCCTTCATCCCTCCCTCCCCTCCAAACCACTCAGTGACTGTCCCGCTCCATCTCTCAATACTTCCACCTCCATTCCCCCTTCATCCCACCCTCCTGTCATCCCTCCCTCCCACTGCTCCACCTCTCCAGTCTTATCTGTTCCTTTGGCTCGTTATGAAGAAAAACGCAAAGCTGACCCGTCAACAATCAGAGACGCCCAACGAGTTCCAGGTCAGAGGAGAGGATAGAGGAGCCGAAGACAAGTTGAGGCCAACAAAACTAGCACAGTGTTGAAATTTGTTTTACAGTACAGTTGTACAGTACAGTTGTATGAAAAGACTGTAGCAGAAGAACTTTCCAAGCCTGGTCAGACTATGATTGGGAAGTTCCACCTCTGGGTTGCAGTTGTGGTTTTGGGTCGGCTGAGGTTCTGAGTATGGGTCACAGCTCTGAGGTTCTGTGTAAGGGACCCTGCCCTGTTCCCATCTAGCCTCGGCCTGCCCATGTGCACTAACAAAGATGGTTGAGTCAGCTATTCCTGGGTCTTCCTCCAAGACCAACTTTCCAACTAGCACATCTGCCAATTGTATGAAAGAGACCCTAAGGTCCAACCACTCTCCATGTAAGAAGCAAAGCTTTGTTCTTCATACTTATTCAGACTTCACAAAGATCTCAGCTGTGCTACGTGTGTGAGTGGAAGGGAGAGAGAAAGAGAAAGAGTGGGAGAGAGAGAGAAAGAGAGAGAGAGGGCGAGAAAGAGAGAGATAGAGGAAACTAAAGGCAAGGCGATGTTCCCATCTCCGTATGCTCTAGACACAGTCGACCCTGAACCGATAGCACCTCAATAGAGTCAACGTAATTTGTTTGCCCAGAGTTTGCTGTTCACATAATAGAACAGAAGAACAGTCCTTCAGTGGCATGGTGCCTTGTTTCCCTTAACCTCTGGCCCTTGACCTCTAATCCAAATCCCCAAAGTGTGTAGAAATGACTAATGGAGTCCATGTGAGATCCTTGACATTTGAGGCCTGTACTCAGACAAACCATACACCAGTTGACTTTGTTGCACAACTTACAGGCAGTCAGTCAGCTAACAGGAATTCAGTCAGAAAATGTTGTGTTGTATAATTACTGTACTGTAAACAAGTCCACTTTAAAAAAAAAAGCATAGGGAGATATGCAACAGAGGATACAAAATGGCGGTGCTCTGATGAAGTTGGTTGTTGACTGAAAGCTTAGCACATTATAACTCGCATCTGAAGCTTAGCCCTGAACCTGCATCTGATTCAAGTGTGCAGAGACTCAACGTTCTTACCAGTACTCAACATTACTACTCTCCCTTCTGTTAGTTTTCCTTACAGTTCACAGTTCAGTAAAAAGGGTGACAATTTATGCTGTGAGGCAGTATATCTAACTTTGATGGCTGAGCTTTGAGGCTGTTATGTTTTTCCGTGCACCAAACTGCCTACAAACATTCTTCTTTGATTTGGAGATCAAGCTGAACTCATTGGGATACTGTCCAGTACAGGACTCAGGTTGCTTGAAAAAGACTGCTTGTTGTCTTTGCCATCTCAGCATAAGAGATGCCTTTGTATTAAAAGCATGATATCTGAGCCCAGCTGTATTTTTTTCATTAGGCTTCATGGCGTGTATGGGCTTACTTAATATCCCTTTGCCACGGGAAACAAATCCACAGCCCTGCCTGGCATACGTACTGGTATTGGCAGGAACACAACACACCACTGCCCACTGCCAGGGTTTGCCCACTGCCAGGGTTTGTTACAGTAGGCTAGGTTTGACATATACTGCATACTCAGAGCCCATTTGGGTGATTACTCCATCCTTATGGGTCTCTGATCACCAATAGCTAAAAGCAGCTGAGGTTGTTGAGGTTCTTCATTTCCAAACATCATCAATGAAAGACATCCCTTGACTACAACATCTCAGTCTGAGCCTAATATTCAGACCCACAGAGGAGTGGTGCTCACAGTCAAATCAAGTGTCACCGTATTCCCTTAGGGCTCTGGTCAAAAGTAGTGCACCATATAGGGAATAGGGTCCCAATTCTGATGCAGCCTGAGTCTGTACCCAATGTTTAGGCCCTGCAGCGGCATGGTGCTTATTTGTCACAGGCCAAATCAAGTGTAGTAAACACTCCTCAGGTCCCCACTACTGTTTGCCATGCTTCATTTACTCTGGGCACAATGCCAACCCTTAGTGATTAATACAGTATGATTAGACATGAAAGACAAATACTGCGTCCTAAATTGCAGCCTATTCCCTTTATAGTGCACTACTTTTACCATGGTCCAAAGGGAATATGGTGCCATTTGGGACGCATATTCTGAGTCAATAGGGGTTTACTCATCACACCCACCGACAACAGTCCACTTGTTGATGTAATCACCCCATAGGGGGATGCTGATTGGAAAGTGAAAACAGTCCCATCTAGATCATAATGAGTATAATGCGATGTAGGACACCCCCGGGCCTCAGTGGTCCTGGGGCCTCCCCAGTCTGCCCCACCCTCTCTCTGATCACACACGCACACACTCACAGCCCTCCGAGCCCCAGAGAGGAGAACAACTGACTGACTGACTGAGTGAGTGAATGAGCGATTTGCTAATGCAGCGATGAGGGGGCCTCAAGCTCTGGATATTCTCCCAAACCTAGCGAGAAGACCACTTCTCCCTCTTTTCTTTACCGGGAAGGGGAGGCCACAGAGAAGGTTCTAAGTGAAAACAACTGGAGCTCTCTGCTGGATGGATGTGGATGACTCGTCTTTTTCCACTCCTTCCGCAAAGTACTGCTTGGTAGAACTGTGGTAAAACTGGGCTGGGGCCTCAGCACTAGCAGCAAGCCACCCATACCCCAGCTATGCTCGACTGCTCCAATCAACCTCTCACACACACACACCCATGCACACACACACTCCCACCACAAGCTAATAAACTCCAGATGCAGGGAGGCAGGGCGATGGAGGGATGCGCTCTGCAATGTGCCTCCTCTCCTGCAGAACTGAGGTTGATTTTGCCTGGGACGTCATTTCTGCCACCCAAACTGTTCTCTGATTTACTCTCTCTGTCTTCCTGTCCTTCTTCAATGACCTCAAAACAGTTTTGGCTCTTTACATGTGTCTTAGTTAAGCAGGCTGCACATACAGTATGTCTCAGTTAGATTAGTCTCTCTCCACAGACATTCATATAAATGTTAGCCAGCCAGCACAAGACTTCCAGTATGTCTCGCGAGACTACAGAAAGATTAGACTGTCGCTGATGTATAGGGAGGGAGGGAAGAAGGGAAGGAGGGAAAGATGGAATGAGTACTTTGAAGTAGTTCTTACATGCCTACCTCCTCATATATTTTGGATAAGCTGGTTCATCATAGAGATTACATTGGTTATGAGGACTGTACAGTACGTCAGCGTTAGTCCACTCACCAGGTTCCTCCTCCTCTGTGTCATGTTCTTCCACCACCACTAGGATCTTGGTAGAAGTCTTGGTGTTCATCATCATGGCTAGGATGATCTCACCGTTGACAGATGTACACGCCTCGCCCGGTTGGATACACTGCATGGAGAGAAACACAATCACAATAAGACCACTGAGAAATCCAAGATACAGATGAAGTTGGAAGTTTACATACACCTTAGCCAAATACATTTAAACTCAGTTTTTCACAATTCCTGACATTTAATCCTAGTAAAAATTCCCTGTCTTAGGTCAGTTAGGATCATCACTTTATTTTAAGAATGTGAAATGTCAGAATAATAGTAGAGAGAATTATTTATTTCAGCTTTTATTTATTTCATCACATTCCCAGTGGGTCAGAAGTTTACATACACTCAATTAGTATTTGGTAGCATTGCCTTTAAATTGTTTAACTTGGGTCAAACATTTCAGGTAGCCTTCCACAAGCTTCCCACAATAAGTTGGGTGAATTTTGGCCCATTCCTCCTGACAGAGCTGGTGTAACTGAGTCAGGTTTGTAGGCATCCTTGCTTGCACACGCTTTTTCAGTTCTGCCCAAAAATGTTCAATAGGATGAGGTCAGGGCTTTGTGATGGCCACTCCAATAACTTTTTTTCAACTTGGGGATTCGATCCACCAACCTTTTGGTTACTGGCCCAACACTCTAACCACTAGGCTACTTGCCACCCCATGCTTGGAGTCATTGTCCATTTGCAACACCCATTTGCGACCTAGCTTTAACTTCCTGACTGATGTCTTGAGATTTTGCTTCAATATATCCACATAATTTTCCTGCCTCATGATGCCATAAGTGCACCAGTGCCTTTTGTGAAGTGCACCAGCACCAGTGCAGCAAAGCACCCCCACAACATGATGCTGCCACCCCCGTGCTTCACGTTTGGAATGGTGTTCTTCGGCTTGCAAGCCTCCCCCTTTTTCCTAACATAACGATGGTCATTATGGCCGAACAGTTCTATTTTTGTTTCATCAGACCAGAGGACATTTCTCCAAATAGTACGATCTTTGTCCCCATGTGCAGTTGCAAACCGTAGTCTGGGGTTTTTATGGCGGTTTTGGAGCAGTGGCTTCTTCCTTGCTGAGCGGCCTTTCAGGTTATGTCGATATAGGACTAGTTTTACTGTAGATATAGATACTTTTGTACCTGTTTCCTCCAGCATCTTCACAAGGTCCTTTGCTGTTGTTCTGGGATTGATTTGCACTTTTCGGACCAAAGTATGTTCAAATATTATATAATCCAGGTGTGCAAAGCTCTTACAGACTTACCCAGAAAGACTCACAGCTGTAATTGCTGCCAAAGGTCATTGTGACATGCATTGACTCAGGGGGTCTGAATACAAACATGATATATTTCTGTATTTCATTTTCAATAAATGTGAAAAAATCTCTAAAAACACTTTGTCATTATGGGGTATTGTGTGTAGATGGGTGAGAAGAATACAAAATATTTAATACATTTTGAATTCAGGCTGTAAGACAACAAAATGTGGAATATTCCAAGGGGTATGAATACTTTCTGAAGGCAATGTACAGTGGGGAAAAAAAGTATTTAGTCAGCCACCAATTGTGCAAGTTCTCTCACTTAAAAAGATGAGAGAGGCCTGTAATTTTCATCATAGGTACACTTCAACTATGACAGACAAAATGAGGAAAAAAAATCCAGAAAATCACATTGTAGGATTTTTTATGAATTTATTTGCAAAATTATGGTGGAAAATAAGTATTTGGTCACATACAAACAAGCAAGATTTCTGGCTCTCACAGACCTGTAACTTCTTCTTTAAGAGGCTCCTCTGTCCTCCACTCATTACCTGTATTAATGGCACCTGTTTGAACTTGTTAACAGTATAAAAGACACCTGTCCACAACCTCAAACAGTCACACTCCAAACTCCACTATGGCCAAGACCAAAGAGCTGTCAAAGGACACCAGAAACAAAATTGTAGACCTGCACCAGGTTGGGAAGACTGAATCTGCAATAGGTAAGCAGCTTGGTTTGAAGAAATCAACTGTGGGAGCAATTATTAGGAAATGGAAGACATACAAGACCACTGATAATCTTCCTCGATCTGGGGCTCCACGCAAGATCTCACCCGTGGGGTCAAAATGATCACAAGAACGGTGAGCAAAAATCCCAGAACCACACGGGGACCTAGTGAATGACCTGCAGAGAGCTGGGACCAAAGTAACAAAGCCTACCATCAGTAACACACTACGCCGCCAGGACTCAAATCCTGCAGTGCCAGACGTGTCCCCTGCTTAAGCCAGTACATGTTCAGGCCCGTCTAAAGTTTGCTAGAGAGCATTTGGATGATCCAGATGAGGATTGGGAGAATGTCAGATGAAACCAAAATAGAACTTTTTGGTAAAAACTCAACTCGTCGTGTTTGGAGGACAAAGAATGCTGAGTTGCATCCAAAGAACACCATACCTACTGTGAAGCATGGGGGTGGAAACATCATGCTTTGGGGCTGTTTTTCTGCAAAGGGACCAGGACGACTGATCCGTGTAAAGGAAAGAATGAATGGGGCCATGTATCGTGAGATTTTGAGTGAAAACCTCCTTCCATCAGCAAGGGCATTGAAGATGAAACGTGGCTGGGTCTTTCAGCATGACAATGATCCCAAACACACCGCCCGGGCAACGAAGGAGTGGCTTCAGAAGAAGCATTTCAAGGTCCTGGAGTGGCCTAGCCAGTCTCCAGATCTCAACCCCATAGAAAATCTTTGGAGGGAGTTGAAAGTCCGTGTTGCCCAGCGACAGCCCCAAAACATCACTGCTCTAGAGGAGATCTGCATGGAGGAATGGGCCAAAATACCAGCAACAGTGTGTGAAAACCTTGTGAAGACTTACAGAAAACATTTGACCTCTGTCATTGCCAACAAAGGGTATATAACAAAGTATTGAGATAAACTTTTGTTATTGACCAAATACTTATTTTCCACCATAATTTGCAAATAAATTCATAAAAATCCTACAATGTGATTTTCTGGATTTTTTTTCCTCATTTTGTCTGTCATAGTTGAAGTGTACCTATGATGAAAATTACAGGCCTCTCTCATCTTTTTAAGTGAGAGAACTTGCACAATTGGTGGCTGACTAAATACTTTTTTTCCCCACTGTATGTGTCTGGAAAACATTTAATCACATGTAAGACATTTAACTTGTTTAGTCTCTTTGTAATTCCTCTCACTACTTGTAGCTGTATAGTCTGTTTGTTTGTGTTGTTGGTCTTGGCTAGCTTAATGTTCCAGTCAGTAGCTAGCTAGCACTCACTTACGTGGCTCCTAGCACTGTCATGAAAAGGGGCATGTATTACTTTTTCTAAGTAGTGAGAACGCTCGGGAGCAGACAATGTTGAAAAGCAATCTTTAGACGTTGTACTTTTCTTAAATGTAGTTTTGTAATTGACTAAAACATGTAGACAACAAGAAAATCGTGTTCTGAAAGCCAATAGGGTAACCTAAGTAACCACAGGTTGTTTTCCTCACAGGTGGGCGGGGCTGTGACGCTCTAGCTAATACTGACTGGGACTACAGGAGCCAAGGATGTCAAGTAAGTCAAGAAATAATACAAATACGGAAAAAAACTAAAACATACCATTGCTAGTCCCAGGTTATTGTGGGGTCTCTTAGAGCAAACGGACATTTCACAGTGCAGGAAGAGCAACGATTCATTGAAGTGTGAGTTGAAGGTGAAGCTGAACCTCTTCCTGTTGGTCTGGGAGTGGGAGATAGGTAGGTCTCTCTGACTGTAGTATTTGACCGTGTCGTCCGTAGGGCAGATATTCTCGATCAGGGTATAGTCTGACGCGATGTTGGGGTTTGAGTTGGCAGAGATGAAGCAGGTCTGGATCATGAAGCCAAGATCTGGGTTGACTTTGAAGGCTCCAATCTGACGGAAGAAATACATTTAAAAAAAATCAAGATCAAAGATTTTTGTGTTAAATAAAACACTGTGTTAAACATTGTATCATTTTTCACAAAAACAATCAACTGATGTGCCAAAATATTGTATCGTTTATAAATGTGTAAGCAATGTGTGGAGGTTATATGATTGATACAGGCTCTAAAGATGTCAGATGATTCTATTTACGAATCCTCTCATCGACGTCTGTTTCGGTCTGCAAAGTTGGCAAATGTCTGTACACTCTCTGTCAGTCCAGGAGCTGACTATTTGTTTTAACACAGAGAACAAGCTAAAAGAACACTATCAGAGTGCTATCAGGTCCAAGAATCACACATCTTGGAGGGGATTACAGTCCCTTCAAACGTTTTAAGAGGATCTTTCCTTCAGCAGACCACAAGGCATTTCCCTGAGTTATGGGATGCATCCCAAATGGCACCCTATTCCCCATATAGTGTACTACTTTCAACCAGAAACCTATGGACCATGGAATAGGGTGCCATTTGGGACGCAACATGACTTATTATTCCCCTGCTGCTTTCTCTCTCCTTTTCTCTGAAAAATCTACATGTGTTTTACTGTTTTCTGACTATGACATCGACATGCCAAGGTTGTCAAAAAGCTTGCCCAGTCAAAAGCACACATGTAAGCACGCAGGCACAGACACACAATCACAGGCACGCACACACACACGCACGCACACCACGTTCAAAGGGCAGCTTTCATGGTTGGCAGCGACTTGTGAAAACCCAGTGAGCACTGTACATGCAGGCTGTGACCTGACCTATGAGTAACACAAGTTATGACACACTTGTTGCACAACAGCAGTTTCCTATACAGCTTAGTTTGGGCTGTAGCCTCGGGGGCTAGGGCAGGGCAGATCTCAGCCCAGTGTGAGAGGTGTGGAGGTGGGAGAGAAAGGGCTAGAAAGGGGCTAGGCCCCATGGCCCCACACACAGAGCTCTTTGTGACTTGTTGCTGATGGCTCTCTGAGGCCACACTGTCAGAACAGCCGTCCTCCTCAAATACCTGCATAAATCAACACTTCAAAGAGCCTCACTGTGTGGATCTCGAACTTATCTTACACAACCTCCCGATAGGACCTTCTTAGTAATTACCTTTCAGTGCTATTAGCAAGGTGCATTCTGGACTTGCCAGACAGAATAAGTACAAGATAAGTTCTCTGGGGAGAATTCTAAATGCCATACAGTACTGTATGTGCCAGGACACTTGAGACAGAGACGATGGCTGTGAGGGGTAGCTAACAGCAGAAAGACGATATGTTAACTTTATATCCTTCCAACCCAGACCAAATATCAACGGACCCTGTGGAAGCTAAAACACTAACAGATGAAAGTGGACCAGACCAGTGTACACACAGAACAGTCCTCACTGTTGTTTTGACAGGCCTCATATTAAGAGAGACAGAGACACAGACATATACACACACACAGACAATCCTGGCTCTTGTGAAATCGCTCCAACTCACATGTCCTAACATCTGGATACTAGCCTACTAATTATATTAATCTGAGTGAATCACACACAGGCTAAAAATACAACAGACACAATGTACTACTTAAATATATTTAGTACAGTTTATAGTATTTCACTGCTTCGTTTACCTCTACGAAGACCTGTTTATTTTTGGAGACGGTATAGAAGGCCTGGGTAGACGGGTAACGGAAGAGATGGGTGTTGTACAGCTCCATGTTGAACATGACGTCGGTGCTGAGCGGTTCCTTCGATGCCGTCGCAATACGGGGGAACGATCCTGATGATCCAAATCCTCCTAGAGTGTCCTGGTTCTTCCTGTAGGTGCAGTTGAACTGGAGAGAGGTGGGAGAGAGAAGGAGAGAAAGCCAGTCAAAACAGTTGAACTGGAGGGAGAAGGAGAGAAGAGCCAATCCAAACAGTTGAACTGGGGAGGGGTGAAGAGTCAATCAAAACAGCTGAATTGGAGGGGTGAAGAAGAGAATAGCCAATCACAACATAATCATGGTTCTAACATACCCTGGCCCTCACTCTGCCCCTCACCCTGGCCATTACCCTGGCCCTCACCCTGACCCTCTCCATCCCTCTGGCCCTTACCCTGGCCCTCACACTACCTGACCCTCACCCTCGCCCTCACCCTGGCCCCCACACTACCTGGCCTTCACGTCAAGTGTTTCATCACAGCAATATCACTGAGGGACACAGAGATACAGGCAGGAGGAGACAAAGATGAGAGAGGAAGAGTGTGCATGGGTAAAGAGTATGGCTATAGAGACACAAAGAGAGAAAGGAAATGAGACTTTGTAGATGAAAGGGAAAGCGTGATGGCAGATTTCCCAAAATGTTCAGGTCAGAAGAAGTTCAGGACATAAAGATAATGTGGGGAGCAGACAGTGAGAGTGGGAATCTTCCATCCTCCTAAGAAGCCAGATTTTTACTAGCACTGAGGGACTCTGGGAGATAGAGTTTCAACCATCTGGACAGGATTCAGGCGGAGGTACTATGATATTAATTGATGATCAGTGGTCTGGTCTTGACTCCCAACTCTCTCAACCCCAGGCAGGCCCTGTCATGCAATGCTACTCTCTTAATTCTTTTTTAATTTAGGGTTCATTAACCAGGGTAAACTCCCTTGAGTTTGAAAACCAACCTCTTTATCGAGGGAGACCCAATGTATGAAAAACAAACAAACGGAGAGTCATGTAGCTACAGGACTGTCTCTAGCCATTTGGGGCCCTAAGTGAGGTCTTGTTGGGGGCCCCCCATGTCCCGGTAAAACATACAAACCGCCGCCCTTCACAGCTGAGAGAAAACTTCGTTTTAAAGATAATTTCCTGCAATACTACCCATTTTGCCATTGGGTGGAGAGACATCTTTGCAGTTTAAAAGAAGTCTGAAAAAAACAAGCGACCGCTTATGCCTGTAGCTGGCCCTGTGTAGCTAGATGTCTTACCAGAATGGAGGACCTGTGTTCTGGTTCTGAGAGAGAATCATATAGAATCTATATTGTCTTATATTATAGATGTCTTACCAGAATGGATGACCTGTGTTCTGGTCCTGAGAGAGAATCATATAGAATGTATTTTATCTTATATTATAGATGTCTTACCAGAATGGATGACCTGTGATCAGGCCCTGTGGTGTGCTCCAGGAAAGCAGCCCTCTCCAGCGCCTCTGTCTCCCCAGGGAAAGTCACGTCTCCGGACTCTATATCATCGTAATCCAGGGGAACACCACTCCCATCCTTAGGCTCATCGTGACTTATCAGGATCTGGATGTCAACCACAGGGGAGTTGAACACATCAGTGAACACAGTTCAGATACAGTATGCGTTCCAAATGGCACCTCAGTTATTCCCTTTATAATGCACAAACTTTCTACCAAAGCCCTACGCGCCCTGTTCTTAAGTAGTGTACTATAAAGGGAATTGCTAGGGTGCCATTTGGGACAAACCCACATTGAACAGGTTCAGCTTGACTTTTTCGAATCTGTACGTCAGCCACACAGGGGAGTTGATCATTGAATCATTGAACATAGTTCAGATATATTCACAAGGTGAACAGGACATGTTCCCAGCTATTGGCGCCAAATCATGTTTTATGGGTGCATCTCAAATGACACCCTACTACCTATATAGTGCACTACTTTTGTCAGAGCTTTGGTAAAAACAGTGCACTAAATAGGGAATTTGGTGCTTTTTGAGACACATACCAGGACACTTTACCAGTGATTGGCGCCAAACTATTTTAAAATAATGTTCTGCATGTGATTGGTGTTGTTTCATTCAGGGGCTCAGGACTAGTAATGCTAAGCTACCGGTAATATAGGTAATTAACAGAATATCGTAGCTTTGGTAACGTATACTTGAATAACTTAAAAACGTTTATATTAATATAGAATATTCCTTTTTTATATCTGTGTCCATATTGTTCATGAGTTTCTAGTACATGGTTCAAGAGAAAATAGCCTAATTAATGAAAAAAACATGGAATTATTTTCAATTAACTCTGCTAACTATTGACTTTTTCATAACTGCCACCAGTTTGATGGCAAAACATCAAAACAAATACATACTGACATAATGACATAAATACAAGTTTGAAAAAAAAACATATATAGGATATAGGATATGCTGAAACCCTCATATTAAACACCAATGGTATCACTAAGTTGATGGTGAATAATATTTTACAGCTTTGTCATTCAAATCGTTTTTTTTAAATCATCTTATTCAATAATTTCATATATTTTACATGTGATAAGGCCACACAGAGGACCGGAGATTATTACAGACACATACCCAAAAGGGCCACTAGATGTCTTGTGAAAGATTACATAAAATCCTTCAAAGATACCAACATTCTGGTAGTTTACTGGTAAAAAGTTTCCAGTAATGTAAGATTTCGTTCTTAATTTTACCTGTCACATAATTTTTTATTATGAAGCTTACTGGTAGTCCCCAGTCACGTGGTGTTTGTTTACAAGCACACAACAACGAGAGACCAGAACCTTGTGAGTCACTCACTGTTGTGCAGCACCGCCCGGTGATCACAACTAAATGTTTGCCAGCTAGATATTTTATAACTATTAAGGTAACTGTCTAAAATGTGCTAAATGGATTAAGAGCCTTGCTGTCTAATGTATGTTTGTGCAGCAAACTGTGAGTAGCATTTCTTAGTTATTTGTATAAATGTATGAGCTGGGATGTCTGTCCTGCAAATAGTTTAGGTCAGAGACTGTATAAAATGTTTGCAATGCGCTTGTTAGCATTTAGTTAGCCCTCTCTATGGGTTAGCATTGCTAACCTTTGGATTACAGAGGCTCAGTGGGGTTTGAAAATAACTCCCCTTGTGTTCAGTGCTGGTATGACCAAATATCCCGGGATGCCACAAGGTCGGTATGAAGGTATGACAATCTGGATACCGCCCAAGCCTAATAAATAGGGTGCCCTTTAGGATGCAGCCTTAGTAATTAAAATGCTTAATCGTAGGATGGAACAAACAAGGACCATACAAGGACTATAACAACTCATTGAAAGCAGGTTTCCTGGACCCTAGCATACCATATGTTACTATACAGTGGGGCAAAAAAGTATTTAGTCAGCCACCAATTGTGCAAGTTCTCCAACTTAAAAAGATGAGAGAGGCCTGTAATTTTCATCATAGGTACACTTCAACTATGACAGACAAAATGAGAAAAAGAAATCCAGAAAATCACATTGTAGGATTTTTAATTTATTTATTTGCAAATTATGGTGGAAAATAAGTATTTGGTCAATAACAAAAGTTTATCTCAATACTTTGTTATATACCCTTTGTTGGCAATGACAGAGGTCAAACGTTTTCTGTAAGTCTTCACAAGATTTTCACACACTGTTGCTGGTATTTTGGCCCATTCCTCCATGCAGATCTCCTCTAGAGCAGTGATGTTTTGGGGCTGTCACTGGGCAACACGGACTTTCAACTCCCTCCAAAGATTTTCTATGGGGTTGAGATCTGGAGACTGGCTAGGCCACTCCAGGACCTTGAAATGCTTCTACGGCCACTCCTTCGTTCGGGCGGTGTGTTTGGGATCATTGTCATGCTGAAAGACCCAGCCACGTTTCATCTTCAATGCCCTTGCTGATGGAAGGAGGTTTTCACTCAAAATCTCACGATACATGGCCCCATTCATTCTTTCCTTTACACGGATCAGTCGTCCTGGTCCCTTTGCAGAAAAACAGCCTCAAAGCATGATGTTTCCACCCCCATGCTTCACAGTAGGTATGGTGTTCTTTGGATGCAACTCAGCATTCTTTGTCCTCCAAACACGACGAGTTGAGTTTTTACCAAAAAGTTATATTTTGGTTTTATCTGACCATATGACATTCTCCCAATCCTCATCTGGATCATCCAAATGCTCTCTAGCAAACATCAGACGGGCCTGAACATGTACTGGCTTAAGCAGGGGGACACGTCTGGCACTGCAGGATTTGAGTCCCTGGCGGCGTAGTGTGTTACTGATGGTAGGCTTTGTTACTTTGGTCCCAGCTCTCTGCAGGTCATTCACTAGGTCCCCGTGTGGTTCTGGGATTTTTGCTCACCGTTCTTGTGATCATTTTGACCCACGGGTGAGATCTTGCGTGGAGCCCCAGATCGAGGAAGATTATCAGTGGTCTTGTATGTCTTCCATTTCCTAATAATTGCTCCCACAGTTGATTTCTTCAAACCAAGCTGCTTACCTATTGCAGATTCAGTCTTCCCAACCTGGTGCAGGTCTACAATTTTGTTTCTGGTGTCCTTTGACAGCTCTTTGGTCTTGGCCATAGTGGAGTTTGGAGTGTGACTGTTTGAGGTTGTGGACAGGTGTCTTTTATACTGATAACAAGTTCAAACAGGTGCCATTAATACAGGTAACGAGTGGAGGACAGAGGAGCCTCTTAAAGAAGAAGTTACAGGTCTGTGAGAGCCAGAAATCTTGCTTGTTTGTATGTGACCAAATACTTATTTTCCACCATAATTTGCAAATAAATGCATTAAAAATCCTACAATGTGATTTTCTGGATTTTTTTTCCTCATTTTGTCTGTCATAGTTGAAGTGTACCTATGATGAAAATTACAGGCCTCTCTCATCTTTTTAAGTGAGAGAACTTGCACAATTGGTGGCTGACTAAATACTTTTTTGCCCCACTGTACTTTGATGTATTGCGAAACAGCTAAATGAAGACTACTTTATTTTGACCATAGGGAACTGAAGTTATCCAGGAGTAATAAAGTCCTAGGTCACAAATTTTGCTGGGGGTATTTTATTTATTTATTTAAATGTTGATTTATCAGGGTGTGGGACGCCCCCTCAGCACCCCTGCTTCCCGCGGCAATTCATAGTGTTGTCCTGATTTAGCCCTAGCTGCCCCTAGCTGTTCCTCCCATGTGTAACAGTATAGCTTCCATCCCTCTCCTCGCCCCTACCTGGGCTCGAACCAGGGACCCTCTGCACACATCAACAACTGACACCCACGAATTGTTCTATTTAATTATGTGAATACAGTACTCATATAGGGCTAGTTTCCAGACACAGACCAAGCCAAGTCTTGGACTAAAAGTATTTTAAATGGAGATGCTTTTTAGTCCAGGGGTATGCTTATTAGGGTCTGGGCACCCTCAATTTCCAGGCTTTACAAGATTTGGGAGTATAGTAACATATGGTATGCTAGGGTCCAGGAAACCTGCTTTCAATGAGTTGTTATAGATGATCATTTGCTAAGTGTGCTACTCACTGAGTTGATGTAGAGGACCATAGGACCGGGGTGCATGGGGTACTTGGTGGTCTGACAGCCCTCCAATGAGGTCACCAACGTGTAGTGGGTGGAGTTGACCGTTGCTTTGCATTCTGGGTCTTGAAGAGTCAGGTTGACATTAGCGTAACCGTTGGCCTGAGGAAAGAGACAATGTAATTATAAATAAATAGTCAATCATCTATAAAGTATTTTTTTTTATGATATAATGTCAATATAATCTATAATCTTTGCAATAAAATTTAAATCATGATCAATGATCATCTCAAAACGATCAGTAGAGCTTACTGAGACACATGGCACTAGACTAGTGAAGAATTAGACGTCACGATGCCATTCTATAGCACAGACTACTTCTCTGTGTGATGTTAAATAAAACCACAGGATAGTCCAACTCTAACCATAATTATACCTAATTGCAGTGTGTGGGTTTTACTACACTGTGATGTTGTCTATTGTGTTGGGCCTGCTTCACACATACAGACAAACACACAGTAGCAAACACACTACACACTGTTGATTCAAGTCAGTGCCAGCCAGTATTAAAGAGGAATACTCATATAGTTAAATCAAGCATGAAAAGTGTGAATTCCACAACTGCCTTTCCTCGATTTTTGACACAATGGAGGCAGACATTTAGTCACAGTGATAAACCAGTTGGCTGACTACTAAAGTATCTCCTCACCTGCAGACTCTCTCGGTTGATGCTGACCACTATCCTGCTCTCCTCACACTGAACACTGAGACCCACACTGAGGGTCCCCTGCTGCTCCTCAGGCTCCCCACCCATTTCCCCTCCCAGCCAAGGCCGGTCATCCAGGGAGGGGGGCAGAGACAGGTAGGGAAGGCCCTGCTCCATGAGCGGGGGCAATGGGAAGTGCCGGGCAGCACCCCCCTGACCACCAGAGAGGATGGGGTTGGTGTCCCGTAAGATGGAGAGTTCTGGAGGGAACATGGAATCCAGGGGATCCACCACATCTGTAAGTGAAGTGTGTGTGACACATTTTAGTCACACACACAGATGCACAGATACAGAGACGCACAAGCACGGATGCACAAGCACGAATGCACTTTCACACACACACTTTCACACACACACTTACACACACACACTTACACACACACACACACACAAGCCTCATCTGGTGATTTTAAAGGCATGGAGATTGCACAAAGCACAAACAGAACAGAACAGAACATTGAAACTAAATTGGCTCAGAGTTAGCAAACGTGAGTTTCAGACTATTGTCTTTATAAGGACAGTTAAAATTGGATGTCGATGGTATGTGGTTGTAAAACCAATCATTTATAATAGTTTATACTTCTATAACAAGCGCTTACAAATAAAATGTATTATTATTATTAGCATAATATATTTACATAGTAGATTACTTGCTTAAATTTAGTGAACCTATGTCTATTTGTCATGCACTATCTATTATTTTCATTATAGTAAACACTCACTTTCAATGACCAGTTTATTAGTTACACCCATCTAGTACTGGGTCGGACACCACTTTGCCTCCAGAACAGCCTGAATTCTTCTGGGAATGGATTCTACAAAGTGTGGTGTTCAAACGTGGCTCAATTGCTATCAAGGGACCTAATATGTGTCAGGAAAATATTCCCCACACCATTACACCACCGCCACCAGCCTGTACCATTGACACCAGGCAGGATGGGGCCATGGACTCAGGATGGGGCCAGGGATTCGTCGGAACAGGTGATGTTTTTCCACTCCTCAATTGTCAGGTGTTGGTGATCGTGTGCCCACTGGAGCCACTTCTTGTTTTTAGCTGATAGGAGTGGAACCCGGTGTGGTCTTCTGCTGCAATAGCCCATCCGTGACAAGGACTGATGAGTTGTGTGTTCCGAGATGCCATTCTGCACACCACCGTTATTTGCCTGTTTGTGGCCCGCCTGTTTGTGGCCCGATTCTTTCCAATCTCCTTCGAGCTTTCTCATCAACGGCCTGTTCTTGCCCACAAGACTGCTGCTGACTGGATGTTTTTTGTTTGTCGCAACATTCTCTGTAAACCCTAGACACTGTCATGCATGAAAAGCCAGGAGGCCAGCCGTTTCTGAGATACTGGAACCGGCGTGCCTGTCACCGACGACCATACCACGCTCAAAGTCGCTTAAGTCACTTGTAGGGTTGGGTGGTCTCCAGATTTTCATATCGTCATACCATCCTTCTTGTATCCCAGAATTTGCGGTATTACTAGCTTGGTACACAAGGGGGCGCCAAAATAAACACAATAAAAGCCCTATGGGCATCTATTACCAGAATGCTAACAAAATTAGAACAAGAAATAACACATTTCCATGGAGGCTGCTAGCTAAATATGCTAACGAGTGCAAACAAAAGTAAACTAATTGCAAAGACAGGCAATCCAGCTCATAAAGTTATACATATATAGGTAGGAGCTACCAAATGTCATTTTTGGTGAGTTTGGACATTTACAAGCGAATGTGAATGAGAGACTCAAAAATTTGACGCATTCTTGTCTGAACAGTACTCTGGAGCAGTGTGTACAGGCTGTGTCTGGGTGGAATCTGGAGTCACTGGGGCAACTGGCCTGCCTGCTCTGCTTGGAGAAGATGGGGGAGGAGCAGACGGGCCGAGAACAGAGAGGATAAAAAAAGCAAGGAAATCAAGACAGCCTACAGATAACTCATCCAAAGGGCTTTGACTTCTCAAACACGGCAGAAATCTAAGCCAATATTGTTAATTCAGCCACTTACTTAGATAACTAGCGAGTTAAATTAAGGGTTGCGTTAACACAGAATTCTGTGTTTTTTCACGCAGGAAAAAAATATGAAACGGATAAGAAATGTTTTGCTGAGATGCTTCTTACTGGAATTTCTGCTTGACACCAGACTCATTTTGTGCTTCAAGTTGCACTTCTCCACTTGGATGAGACTTCACGAATGGGCATTCTATCAGCAGACAGCGCTTTGAGTTGAACTTTAAGCAAAACATTAGGAAATTTAGCTGGCTACATTCTTTCTATGATAAACATTAGAAATATGATGGCCATGCATCGTTTTTGCAAAAAATACCTTGCTTTTTCATTGTAAGCTCATTTACTTTTGTGGTTGCCAGCCAAATAGTGTTGCGCTTCTGTTATCACCTGATGAAAATGAAGCTATTTTCTGCCAAATTTGTTGCACTAATGTTTTTTCTGTGAAGGAAAACTATAGCTGCACGTCCCTGATCACTAGTGAAGCAAAAGGCACTGTTGGCTTTTGATATACAGTGGGACAAAAAAGTATTTAGTCAGCCACCAATTGTGCAAGTTCTCTCACTTTAGGGAGCAGCAGCTGAGGGGTCGGTTTTGGAGAGCCTGGCGTGCCCAAAGTAAAATGCCTCCCATTTAGGCCCAGAAAATAGGATATGCATATATTTAGTACCATTGGATAGGAAACACTCTGAATTTTCCAAAACTGTTAACCATTTGTATGTGAGTCAATCAGAACGCATATAGCAGGCAAAACCCTGAGGAATCTCTGTCCTGGAAAAAGTGATTTTGACACATTGCTCATTTGGGAACCCCTCCCTATTGAAAATGACCATATATAGGCATATGAATGCAGTACACGTCGCTTCCTTATGATGTCAACAGCCTCGAGACGGTGTTTCCCTCCATTTTGGATGAATTTAGACCATAGAAAAACAGCAAACAATGAAGACCCCTCTTTCTGAAAAAAGTTCCCGTGGCGCGCGCACGAGAAGTCACGGAGTGTCTGTTTTATCGTCGTTATTGATCAGTTTATATTCGGCTGATTTATAATAGTAAATATATGTAAAAGTGTTCCTAAGGATACATTTAAAACTATGTTTGATTGTTCTTGGACAAGTTTATAGGTATAATTTGAACGAGTTCGCGCTGCGTTTCAATGGAGTAGTGGAAGCTGTCGCTTTCTGATTATAACGCGAACCAAATGGAGGATTTATGGATAAAAGACGTTACTTTTTCTAACAAAAGAACCATGGATTGTCTTCGTTGGACACTTAGGATGACCTCAGCAGAAGTTCTTCAACAGGTAATTGATTTGTTTTCGCTGTGAAATGTGTGTGCCATGATGGCTAATCGATACATGGCTATTGGAAAAATATGTGAGGTGCTAGCCTCAAACAATCAAATGTGCTGCTTTCGCCGTAAAGCCTTTTTGAAATCTGACAACGCTGTGATATTGCCAAGAAACAGAGCTTTTGATGAGTATGGAACACTTGTATATTGGTGGATGTTTAATAGTTCAACTTTAGAATTTTGAATTTGGCGCTTTAGATTTTCCCTGGTAGTGTCGGGACGAGCCCGCTAGCGACCCAGCAATCCCTGAGAAGTTAAAAAGATGAGAGAGGCCTGTAATTTTCATCATAGGTACACTTCAACTATGACAGACAAAAAACAAATCCAGAAAATCACATTGTAGGATTTTTTATGAATTTATTTGCAAATTATGGTGGAAAATAAGTATTTGGTCAATAACAAAGGTTTATCTCAATACTTTATTATATACCCTTTGTTGGCAATGACAGAGGTCAAACGTTTTCTGTAAGTCTTCACAAGGTTTTCACACACTGTTGCTGGTATTTTGGCCCATTCCTCCATGCAGATCTCCTCTAGAGCAGTGATGTTTTGGGGCTGTCGCTGGGCAACACGGACTTTCAACTCCCTCCAAAGATTTTCTATGGGGTTGAGATCTGGAGACTGGCTAGGCCACTCCAGGACCTTGAAATGCTTCTTCTACGGCCACTCCTTCGTTGCCCGGGCGGTGTGTTTGGGATCATTGTCATGCTGAAAGACCCAGCCACGCTTTCATCTTCAATGCCCTTGCTGATGGAAGGAGGTTTTCACTCAAAATCTCACGATACATGGCCCCATTCATTCTTTCCTTTACACGGATCAGTCAGTCCTGGTCCCTTTGCAGAAAAACAGCCCCAAAGCATGATGTTTCCACCCCCATGCTTCACAGTAGGTATGGTGTTCTTTGGATGCAACTCAGCATTCTTTGTCCTCCAAACACGACGAGTTGAGTTTTTACCAAAAAGTTCTATTTTGGTTTCATCTGACCATATGACATTCTCCCAATCCTCATCTGGATCATCCAAATGCTCTCTAGCAAACTTCAGACGGGCCTGAACATGTACTGGCTTAAGCAGGGGGACACGCCTGGCACTGCAGGATTTGAGTCCCTGGCGGCGTAGTGTGTTACTGATGGTAGGCTTTGTTACTTTGGTCCCAGCTCTCTGCAGGTCATTCACTAGGTCCCCGTGTGGTTCTGGGATTTTTGCTCACCGTTCTTGTGATCATTTTGACCCCACGGGTGAGATCTTGCGTGGAGCCCCAGATCGAGGAAGATTATCAGTGGTCTTGTAAGTCTTCCATTTCCTAATAATTGCTCCCACAGTTGATTTCTTCAAACCAAGCTGCTTACCTATTGCAGATTCAGTCTTCCCAACCTGGTGCAGGTCTACAATTTTGTTTCTGGTGTCCTTTGACAGCTCTTTGGTCTTGGCCATAGTGGAGTTTGGAGTGTGACTGTTTGAGGTTGTGGACAGGTGTCTTTATACTGATAACAAGTTCAAACAGGTGCCATTAATACAGGTAACGAGTGAAGGACAGAGGAGCCTCTTAAAGAAGAAGTTACAGGTTTGTGAGAGCCAGAAATCTTGCTTGTTTGTATGTGACCAAATACTTATTTTCCACCATAATTTGCAAATAAATTCATTAAAAATCCTACAATGTGATTTTCTGGATTTTTTTCCCTCATTTTGTCTGTCATAGTTGAAGTGTACCTATGATGAAAATTACAGGCCTCTCTCATCTTTTTAAGTGAGAGAACATGCACAATTGGTGGCTGACTAAATACTTTTTTGCCCCACTGTAAAACGTGATCCCTGTCAATACACAGCTGGACCGCTTTCTCCCGTTGTGCTATTTACAAACAAACACTTGACTGGCTCAACTGTTCTGGGGAAGTAAGGTAAGATTCTTAATGTAAAATAATGTGACAGGTGAAATGAAGAATGCAATCTGCTTTATCTCCTAATATATTGCACAAGTTGACTGCAAGTATTTACTCAAAAGTAAGCTACAAATATTACAACTTATTGAAAAACTTAAAATAAATAGTTTCAATGGTGACGGTATTGAAAAACCGTCCCGTGGCTATTTCCAAATACCCCGGTATACGGTATACTGCCCAAGCCTAGTGGAAGCCCGACTGGAATTTTTCAAATAAGTTATTCATACTCAAATAAGCCACCAATTTCTTGAAAACAACTTCTTCTAAAAATCTTGGATAAAAAAAGGACGTTTAGAGGCCTATAATTACTTAGTGTTGGGGCCAACATTAGGCATAACTTCTTTTAGTAGTCTAGTAGGGATCACTTCTAAGGGTCAGGAGGAGGTCTTCATGTGAGCTACAGTATCAAGGAGGGAATCAAAGGATATTCGCTCAAAGTAGCAAAAGGAAGCAGTAGACAGTCTCAGAGCGGTTGCCTCTAGTGCCTCCTGACCAGAAATGCTGTTATGGTGTAGGCTACTGTCAATCTGGGATCTAATATTTTCTATAAAGAATTGTAAAAACTGTTCGCAGAAATCAGGGGATGCGAGCATATAACTCTTAGGGGGGGCACCAACAACACAATCAGTTGTCTAAAAATCAGGGCTTATAGAAGCCTGGGTGTTTCTCACCTGGCTCCCTGAGCCTCAGGTCAAAGGTGTTAGCTACAGGTGTGTAGGTGTAGGTGGTGACCGGTCCATAGCCATGATCCTCAGCCCACTTGATCAGGGCCTGAGAGCCAGAAGGGAGGTGGTGCTTAGGGGTCCTAGACAACTCCATCAGCCTCTCTGTGTTGGGGCTCAGACTGATGGTATCTGGCGTCTGAAAGAAAGGTAAATACAGGTTTATATTAGTCATATGGAATATTAAATATGACATACAGTATACAGTCATTTTCTTCCGACAGGTGGAGTCACTCCTATGTGACGCTCGTCCCTCAGTACAGACAGAGCAATCTGACCATATTTTAAACCAGTCTGACTCATGAAAGTCAGTTTATATAGATAAAAGTGGGTGCTTTTTCTCTTCTACTCAGCAGCATTTACAGTAATCTCTACCTCTGCTAAAGTTTCACTTCCTTTGTCTGACTGTATGGAACAGTAAAAACGACCCTGTCAGCTTCAAAAGGCAGCGTGACCACAACCCACAATGAAAGTGTGACAGTATTTCACACACTTTCATATCTTGACAGAGTAAATGTCGAAAGACCATTTTACATTTTTCAGGTTTCTTCATGGAAGGAAAACACATGACAAATGTACTACTGCCAATAGTGGTGAAGGGTCATACGCACGCTCGATCAAACACACGATCACGATCACACACACACACATCGAAGGCCTGATCAATGGTGGCTTAGTCTAATGTGTCAGATTTCTACCAGAATTCCTCATTAGTTCCGCAGTGTTCCGTGCTGTATAATGTGAGGGAGCTAATCCCTTCTCACAGATTCACTCTGTCACAAATTGCATCCTATTCCCTATTTAGTGTACTACTTTTGACCAAGGCTCATGTACTCTATGTCAGCCTGGCCTGTACTTTCCCAGACACCCTGGACCCACTCCAATTCGCATTCCGCCTTAACAGATCCACAGATGATGCAATCTAGTTGCACTTCACACTGCCCTTTCCCACCTGGACAAGACGGGAAATAACTATGTGAGAATGCTGTTCATAGACTACAGCTCAGTGTTCAACACCATAGTCCCCTACAACCTCATCTGCAAGCTGGGGACCCTGGGACTGAACATCTACCTCTGTAACTGGATCCTGGACTTCCTGACGGGACAGCCCCAGGTGGTAAGGGTAGGCAACAACAGCTCCACCAGGTTGACCCTCAACACGGGGGCCCCTCAAGGGAGTGTGCTTAGTTCCCTGCTGTACTCCTTGTTCACCCATGACTGCATGGCCATACACAACTCCAACACCATCATCAAGTTTGGTGATGACACGATGGTGGTAGGCCTGATCACCGATGGCGATAAGACAGCCTACAGGGAGGAGGTCAGAGACGTGGAAGTTTGGTGCCATGACAACAACCTTTCCCTCAACATCAATAAGACCAAGGAGCTGATCGTGGACTACAGGAGAAGGAGGGGAGAACATGTCCCCATCCACATTGACAGGGCTGTTGTGGAGCTGGTTCAGAGCTTCAAATTCCTTGGCATCCACATCACTAAGGACTTAACATGGTCCACACACACCCAGACAGTTGTGAAGAGGGCACAACAGTCCTCTTTCTCTCAGGAGGCTGAAAAGATTTGTCATGGGCTCCCGGATCCTCATAAAGTTGTACAGCTGCACCATCGAAAGCATCTTGACTGGCTGCATCCCGGCTTGGTATGGCAAATGCACCACCATCGACTGCAAGGCGCTACAGAGGGTGGTGCGGACAGTCCAGTACATCACTCGGGCCGAGCTCCCTGCCATCCAGGAACTCAATATCAGGCCAGAAAAATTGCCAATACTCCAGCCACCCAAGTCATTGACTGTTTACTCTGCTACCATCCGGCAAATGGTACCGGATCATCGGCTGTCAGACTAACAGGCTCCGAGACAGCTTCTACCACCAAGCCGTAAGACTGCTAAATAGCCATAAGAATGCTTAAATGTGCTTCAAAACATATGGGCTATTCAGGCATGTCAATATCGAAACACTTTTTCCACAATTACGAGCATAAATGTGTATATCCCAAACTGTGTTTACTGTTTTGCCCTTGTATTGGAACTCATTTATACATCACTACTACATCCGCATGCTGCTAGTCTTGCTTAGCCACACCTCCAAATTCTACGGAGCCTGCTTCTCGAGGATAGCGCAGTGCAGACACATCTTTCAAGCGCTACACTGCCCAAAATCATTACATCAAAATCAAAACATGTCTGAGTCGGACAGCTACAAGCCTGAAGACGATGCATACTGATGAAGAGCTTGAACAGATAGAAGCCGAGACAGAATGGGGGAAATGGCAACAGGTGATCCGGCAGACCAGCAACCAGCGGCAGCGCCCAGAGAGAGAGTCACGGGGAACTGGTGGTGTAAATGTGACAAATCTGAGAAAAATGCAAGGCAATGCAGACCAAAATTGAGTGTCTGTGCTGTTCCGATGGGACTAGATAATGCCAACACTTGAAGAACTAAATGTGTCTGCTGGAGACACTGATGATGTCGGTCACAGCACAACAGTCTGTTTAACAGATCATGCAGATTGCACAGCCCTTATCAACCCAGGAGTCATTTAAATGTTTTTCCATGTCCCTAAGATCAACTGAAAAAAGTGACCATGTCCAGCGGGAGCAAACGGGCAACATCACAATGAAAGTATTAAGTGTTTCCTATAATGATCCCTTAATGATACACTATATATACAAAAGTATGTGGACACCCCTTTAAATTAGTGTATTCAGTTACTTCAGCCACACACGTTGCTGACAGGTGTATAAAATCGAGCACACAGCCATGCAATCTCCATAGACAAACTAGAATGGCCTTAATGAAGAGCTCAGTCAACGTGGCACCGTCATAGGATGCCACCTTTCCAACAAGTCAGTTCGTCAAATGTATGCCCTGATAGAGCTTGCCCGGTCAATTATAAGTGCTGTTATTGTGAAGTGGAAATCTAGGAGTAACAACGGATCAGCCGCAAAGTGGTAGGCCAAACAGGCTCACAGAACGGGACCGTCGAGTGCTGAAGCATGTAGCACTTAAAAATGGTCTGTTCTCGGTTGCAACACTCATTATCGAGTTCCAAACTGCCTCTGGAAGCAAAGTCAGCACAAGAACTGTTCGTCGGGCGCTTCATTAAATGGGTTTCCATGGCCAAGCAGCCGCACACAAGCATAAGGTCACCATGCGCCAAGTGTCGGCTAGAGTGGTGTAAAGCTCGCCGACACTGGACTTTGGAGCAGTGGAAACACCTTATCTTGAGTGATGAATCACGCTTCACCATTTGGCAGTCCGACCTGCCCCAATACATAGTGCCAACTGTAACGTTTGGTGGAGGGGGAATAATGGTCTGGGGCTGTTTTTCATGGTGAAGGGAAATGTTAACGCTACAGCCTACAATGACATTCTAGACAATTCAGTGGTTCCAACTTTGTGACAACAGTTTGGGGAAGGCCCTTTCCTGTTTCAGCATGACAATGCCCCCATGCACAAAGCAAGGTTGATACAGAAATGGTTTGTCGAGCATTTCACGGTTAGGTATTCGGCGCATGTTACAAATAATATTTGATTTGGTCATTAACTGTCATGTCAAAACAGATATTTACATTTTATCCAAAGCAAATATGGTTAAGTGCCTTGCTTAAGGGCACATCAGCAAATGTTTTCTTTCCACGTAGGCAGCTTGGGAATTTGAACCAGCAACCTCTCAGGTATTGGCCCAACGCTCTTAGCCGCTAGGCTACCTGCCAACCTATATAGGACCCAGCTGGTACTGTCCTAGAACAGTAAACTGTAGGTCAGGAGCACAGCACATCGCTACCATGTGTCCTTAGTTTCCAGTCCCCTCCTCCCCCTAATGTTTCTCTTAGCGTAACCTACTACTGTAGTCAACCGTAGACCTGCTCTGTTGGCCTGATTGATTCAGTGCAGTGACAGCCTAAAGCACAGCTGTACAAACAGGCAGAAGGTAGCTGAGTGTAGGTCTGTGTCCCAAATGGCACCCTAATTCCTATATAGTGCACTACTTGTGACCAGAGATCCATGGACAATGGTCAAAAGCAGCACACTACATACAGAATAGGGTGCCATTTGGGATGCAACCTGCACCTTAACAGAGCTGGCTGCCTAGCAGAGGCACACACCCACCCTGCCTGCATGAGGATGACTGTTACATAATGTGGGAACCAACCCAGGGTAGCAGGGACCCAGAGACCATAAGACAACACAAGACACCTCCACTGAGGTCAGCATAGGGACCATGGAATGGAGCTATGCAGCACTCATAAAAATTATAGGATAGGAGGGCAGGCCAGTTTGGTTTGGTCCACAGAGATGGTATTTTTTCCTTTAGTTCATGTCGTCATTGTAAATTACAATTGGCTCTCAAATGACCCACCTTTAGGTTAAAAAAAAAAGGTCTTATTAATAGACAAAGCACATTTTATATCCATTAGGTATCTGATGGCTATGTGCCAAAGGTGTAAGAACCATAGGTCATTATGACTTCAGATATTAGTAAATGTTAAAAAAAATATATATATTTACATACATTGTATTGTAAACCTTAAACCAAATAATTATCCCTTGGTGTAATCCTTGTAAATGTGTGTATGTATGTCTTTCAACGACAATAAAAGTGTATAAACAACCACAGTGTGTGGGTGTCAATGTTAACAAGAATGAAACAATACTTAAATTCTACAGACAGACAGCCGGTCATGCATTTATTTATTACACAGGATTTTAACCTGGTCTCAGAGTATTTCGTATGATTCTGTATGTAAATCCATTTAGCATGATATGTATGGAATATATTCATTTGTGGATGTCCATCACCCATTTTGTATGATATGTTACAAATTACAATTCATATTATATGTTATGAATTTTCCAAACGTACATGTTACGATTTTGCAAACGTACAATATGTTAAGAATTAGCTAAACGTATGACATGTTACGAATTCTAGCTAGGTGGCTAGTGTTAGCTAGCTGGCTAACGTTAGCTAGGCTAGAGGTTTGGGGTTACGGTTAAGGTTAGGGTTAAGTTTAGGAGTTAGGTTAAAGAGTTAAGGTTAGGGTTAGTGAAAACGGTTAGGGTTAGGGTTAGGGGGAAGGGTTAGTTAACATGCTAAGTAGTTGCAAAGTAGCTAAAACATAGTAAGTTGCTAATTAGCTAAAATGGTCTATGATGAGATGCGAACTCGCAACTTTTGAGTTAATAGACATTTGCATTATACGCCTACCCATCCACCCCGACCAAACACCCTACTGTTCTGCAATCCTAAGCACTCAGGTCTGGTGAAACCATAAGCAGTGCTAGTCCCAAATGGCACCCTATTCCCATTATAGTGCACTACTTTTGACCAGGGCCCATAGTACTTTGGTCAAAAGTAGTTCACTATATTGGGAATAGGGTGTCATTTGGGATGCAGCCTGCAGTCAGCAGAGCTCATAACTCACATTATCATGGATGACAAACAGGTCAGGCTGTGTGAGGCTGTGTGCACAAATACTGTCTGTGATGAGCCTAGCCTATAAAAATGTCTTGCCCCCTTCCCTCCTTCCATCCCTCCCTCCCTTGCAGGCAGGTTGAAACCAGGTGCCACTTCAACACTCCTCAGATTGTGACAAATGTATTGGTCAGCAACACAAAGTGGTGACATGCCTGTCTGTCTGCTGTGCCCGTCTAGTCATTTGTTGTGACATGGTTGTTCTGCCTGTATCCCCTCACACCATCGGTGCCATTGTGATGTGTTACTGAGAAAAATCTGAAAGTTGAACTACTCAATTTGAAAAACTCAACAACAGTGCTGCCACTTGGTTTGCTATAAAGCTGAGGGATGGAGTCTTGGGTCTCTGGAGATGGCCTTTAAATAAACTTCTACTACTGAAAATATTTAGGTCAAAACAGCTCTTCCCAAAAAGAGAGGCTGTGTTTGTTATGTTCAGAGTGACGTTCTGAGTCACGTACCACTACATCCAGTTTCCCGCTGACGCTGTGAGCCTTGATGACCCAGTTGACAGACTTCTGACACTTCAGCAGTAGAACGATGTCACGATGTAACAGAACATCTGCCCCCAACGGCCTCAGATCAACGATCACATCCACCTGGAATGCACTGCTCAGAGAGAGAGAGAGAGACACATCAGAATTTTGGAAGGCCCAAAACACTTTGTATTTACATGCCTTCTCTCTGTCTGGCCAACTGATTAAGAAACTGGAAATATTCCCAGAAAGAGGAGGACATGTGCGTAACAGACCAGACCACATAGCAGCAGTATTATGAAATACATTTATTTCTGGGCTCTTCATGCATATACAAAGTAATCACACCACTGGAAGAGTGAGGCGATTACCTGGCAGACTGGTGATACAGACTAGTCTGAGATAGATTGCATCCCAAATGGCACCCTATTCCTTATATAGTGCCATATAGGCCCTGATCAAAAGTACTGCACTATATAGTGAATAGGGTGCCATTTTGGGACAACCCCATAGACTCTGAGCCTGAGATAGAGTTCTTAACAGAACGTCATAAGGTCAATATTACCCCCCTCTTCCTTCATATCCAACACAAACTACCAGACACCAGAGAGAGAGACCATTCTGACCTCTTGTAATGGGGAAATTACACTGAGATCATTAAGGTTCATGTTAAGAGTTACTGTGATCAACATAATGTGTATCATATTGACATAAAGGGCCAGTTTCCCAGTGACAGATTAAGCCTGCTCCTCGACTTAAAGCAAGCTCAATAGAGAATCTCCATTGAAAGTGTTCTTTAGTCCAGAACTAGGCTTAATCTGTGTTCAGGAAACCAGCCCAAACTCGATAAACATGCACACTATTTGGGTCAGACTATGTTTTGGTTCTGGTGGTGGGCTACAGTACTGACCAGCTGGAGTTATGGTTATGTAACGGTTGTGTTATGGTTGTGTTATGGTTATGTTATGGTTGTGGTGGATTACAGTACTGACCTACTAGAGTTGGGTGCTTGCAGCTCGATGATGTGGACCTCTTGGTCCTGGTCTGGTCCAGACAGGACACAGCCTTTAGAGGGCTGGGACTCTACGTAGCCAGCAAGGTAGTTCAGAGAGAGGAACTTGTTGTCGATCTTGCATGTATTGGAGAACACTGGGTCTGGAAGAGGAAAGGAGAAGGTGGGTAGATGAGATTATGAGATGAGATCATGACTGAATGTAAAATTCGAACACTGGATGTGATGTGATTATACATGATTAATCGTCAAGAGGAAGAAGCTCTGACGAAGGCAGAGAGGACGATACGTAATCTTAATATACTGAAGTGATACTGGGAATCGCTTTGTGCAAGTTTTTCTTTACTTTCAAGATGATTCCTCATGAGCAAATGGGTGAGGTATTTAGTTAGAGTATTTACACTACGGTGTGTTCAGCCAACGTTTTGAGATATCCAAACACTTTGGGATTGCTGGTAAAAGACAGGAACAGACAGAGACAGACAGACAGACAGGTTTTGTAATGAACACTATTATTCAAGTTCTGACAAAATTAAGGCCAATATATTTTGAAAATAATTTTTGAACAATAGCCATCATAAACACAACCAATCAGTCATTCCTGTCAGGTTTCCCACCATTCTAACTTGTTATCATTTATTTACTCAAATATTATTATACTCCATCCAACTGCCCAGGCATGCAATCCTCTTCCTCGTCTTTTACAGATCACGAACAGTTAAGCCCTGCAGTCTTTCCTCAGAGGAATCACAAGACAGATGCTTCCTTATTTGGCAAACAAAGTCTTGGACAGTAGTGAGGTTTAGAGAATATAAAGTAAAGGGTTGGCACCTTCCTCCCCGAACCTCCTCATGGCACTTTGAAGAGCTGAGGAAGAGTGTGTGTGTGTGTGTGTGTGTATTAATGGCCTGAGACAACAAAGTGGAAATCTGTCCTACCTCATGAAAAGGTACCAGAGAGGAAAAGACATAGGGAGTCGGACTGGAAAGTAATGCTCTCTCTCTGTGGTAAACATGGCATGTTGGGCGTTCGCCAAACCACAGGGTCTAATGACAGATAGAGGGGCTGAATGGATGACTGCTTCAAGGCTAAGCAATCACACACTCTCTGTTCTCTCTGCTCTCCTTCAAGTTGAGAACATGGAGAGCACAGAACATGGAGAGCACAAAAGAAAGGCCTGAGGTGTATGTTTCATGATTAACTACTCATGGTGATAACGTACAGGAATTCAAGTCCTTTTGTTCTCCCGACCTAGAATACCTCACAATCAAATGCAGACCGTATTACCTCCCAAGAGAATTATCTTTGGTTATAGTACCAGCCGTGTATATTCCCCCTCAAACCGATACCACGACGGCCCTCAAGGATCTACACTGGACTTTGTGCAAACTGAAAACCACAAATCCTGAAGCCGCATTTATTGTAGCTGGGGGCTTTAAAAAAAAGCGAATCTGAAAAAAAAGCTACCGAAGTTCTATTAACACATTGCCTGTGAAACTCGCACTTCAAAAACTATTGACTATTGTTACTCTCCTTTCTGGGATGGCTACAAGGCCCTCCCCCGCCCTCGGCAAATCAGATCACGACTCCATTCTGCTCCTCCATTCCTATAGGCAGACGCTCAAACAGGAAGTACCCATGCTAAGGTCTATTCAACGCTGGTCTGACCAGTCAGAATCTATGCTTCAAGATTGTTTTGATCATGTGTACTGGGATATGTTCCGGGTTGCTTCTGAGAATAACATTGACGTATACACTGACACAGTGACTGAGTTAATCAGGAAGTGTATTGGGGATGTTGTTCCCACTGTGACTGTTAAAACCTTCCCAAACCAAAAACCTATGTGGCAGGGACTCCAGACAATCACGGACTACAAAGGGAAAACCAGCCACGTCACGGACAACGACATCATGCTCCCGGACAATCTAAACACCTTCTTCACCCGTTTTGACGATAACACAGTGCAATCGACACGGGCCACTCCTGAGGACTGTGGGCTCTCATTCTCTGAGTAAGTGTGTTAACCCTTGCAAAGCCCAGATGGCATCCCTAGCCGTATCCTGGCTGCAGTGTTTACGGACATATTCAATCTCTCCCTATCCCAGTCTGCTGTCCCCACTTGCTTCAAGATGTCCACCATTGTTCCTGTATCCAAGAAAGCAAAGGTCACTGAACTAAATGACTATTGCCCCGTAGCACTCACCTTTGTCATCATGAAGTGCCTTGAGAGGTTAGTTAAGGATCCTTTCACCTCCACCTTACCTGACACCCTAGACCCATTTCAATTTGCATACTGACCCAAAAGACCCACAGACGATGCAATCGCACTGCACACTGCTCTATCCCATCTGGACAAGAGGAATACCTATGTAAGAATGCTGTTCATTAACTACAGCTCAGTAGGAAACCTCACCTCCACTACACTGATCCTCAACACAGGGGCCCCACAAGGATGCGTGCTCAGCCCCCTCTTGGACTCCCTGTTCACCCTGCCTCCAACTCAATCATCAAGTTTGCAGACGACACAACAGTAGTAGGCCTGATTACCAACAATGACGAAACAGCCTACAGGGAGGAGGTGAGGGACCTGGCGGAGGGGTTCCAGGAAAATAACCTCTCCCTCAACGTCAACAAAACAAAAAGCTGATTGTGGACTTCAGGAGACAGCAGAGAGAACACACCCCCATAGACATCGATGGGTGCGCAGTGAAGAAGATGAAAAGCTTCAAGTTCCACGGCATACACATCACTGGCATGGTCTGAAATGGTCCACCCAGACAGATAGTGTGGTGAAGAAGGCGCAACAGCGCCTCTTCAACCTCAGGAGGCAGAAGAAATTTGGCTTGGCCCCTAAGACTCTCACAAACCTTTACAGATGTGCCATTGAGAGCATCCTATCAGGCTGTATCACTGCCTGGTATGGCAACTGCACGCCTGCTCTCCAGAGGGTGGTGCAGTCTGCCTAACGCATCACCAGGGGCAAACTACCTGCCCTCCAGGACACCTACAGCATCCAATGTCACAGGAAGGCCGAAAAGATTATCAAGGACATCAACCACCTGAGCCAAGGCCTGTTCCCCCCGCTATCATCCAGAAGGCGAGGTCAGAACAGGTGCATCAAAGCTCGGACGGAGAGAGTAAACAGCTTCTATCTCAAGGCCATCAGACTGTTAAATAGCCATCACTTGCCAGCCTCCACCCAGTACTCTGCCCTGAACTTAGTCACTGTCACTAGCCAGCTACCACCTGGTTACTCAACCCTGCACCTTAGAGGCTGCTGCCCTACATACAGACATTGAATCACTGATCACTTTAATAATGGAACACTGGTCACTTTAATAATATTTATATACTGTTTTACTCATTTCATATGTATATACTGTATTCTAGTCAATGCCTAGAATACATACTATATATATATATATATATATATATATATATATATATATATATATATATATATATACTATTCTTTTAGTACTCTACAGATATACTAAATATTTTATCCGCATACTGTTCATAATGTCTAGACATCCTATCACATGTACACATACATACAGTACCAGTCAAATGTTTGGACACACCTACTAATACATGGGTTTTTCTTTATTTTTACTATTTTCTACAATGCCTTGCAAAAGTACTCATTCCCCTTGGAATTTTTCCTATTTTGTTGCATTGCAACCTGTAATCTAAATTGATTTTTATTTGGATTTCATGTAATAGACATACACAAAATAGTCCAAATTGGTGAAGTGAAATGAAAAAAATTACTTAAAAAAAAAAAAAAATGGAAAAGTGGTGCGTGCATATGTATTCACCCCCACTTTAAGCTGTACACTCCACAGAGCTGGGCTTTACGGAAGAGTGGCCAGAAAAAAAGCCATTGAAGGGTCTCTCCGACGCTATCCAAGATGAACTGGCTACTCGGGAACCACCGGATAATCTCGAGTCCCTGATCAAGTTGGCCTCGCGTATAGACCAGCGGCTGAGAGAGCGAGAACTCAGCCGTAGACCCCCCGCTCTAGCTCCTATCGGTCCCAGCTCTGAGTCTCCACCTTTATCCCCGCTGGTTCCCCCGGAACCCATGCAGATCGGACGCATCTCCCAGGCTGAAAGAGACCGCCGGATGAGGGAGCGATGCTGTCTATATTGCGGTAAACCGGGCCATTTCCGCTCTGCGTGTCCTGGGCTCCAGGGAAACGCACGGTCCCGTGCAGACCTGGAGGGACTGTAACGGGAAACATAACCTCCTTCCCTCCATCCAACTCCCGTCTGCTCATTCCAGTCACCCTTTCCTGGGATAATCACGAGCTACCCCTTCAAGCCTTGATAAACTCTGGAGCTGCAGGCAACTTTATGGACGGCATCTGGGCTAAGGAGAATGGCGTTCCCTCTGAACCTCTCACTGACCCCATGAGGGTTACTACGTTGGATGGAAGTCCTCTGGGACTTGACCACTAGAGGCTCCCATAGTGTCTTTTTTGTCTGATCCTTTTTCCTCTTTCCCTTGTTTCCAGTTATTATTTGCACCTGTGCCTCGTTTCCCTTGTATGTATTTAAACCCTTAGTTTTCCTTAGTTCTTTGCTCTGTGTTTGTATGTTAGCACCTTGCCTAAGTTAAGCTGTGAATATTTTGGTTGCTCCAGTTTGGACTCTCTTGTGGAACTTTGTTTTGGGTAACGTTTATTTTTTGGATTATTCTTTTGAGACTATTTTTGCTGTTTCTTCTTTCCTTGTGGATTTACCTTTTGTCTTTGTGGATTACTTTTGCCTGAAGTACTTTCATTTTTTGTCTTTATTAAAAACACCATCTCTATTATGGCTGTGTCTGCCTCACCTTCTGGGTTCTGCTGACTCCTCGTGGCTCAGTTCGTTAAGTGACTGGTTCTCACACCGGAGACCTGAGTTCACGACCGGGTCCTGACAGAAACCATTACTACTACCAATAACAACAAGAGACTTGCTTCGGCCAAGAAAAATGGATGATCTGCGCTTGTGTGGCTCCCACCGTGAAGCATGAAGAAAGAGGTGTGATGATGTGAGGGTCCTTTTCTGGTGACAGTGTCAGTGATTTATTTTCCTTCAAGACTGTTGGAAAAAGCATTCTAGGTGAAGCTGGTTGAGATAATGTCAATAGTGTGCAAAGATGTCATCAAGGCAAAGGTTGGCTTCTTTGAAGAATCTAAAATCTAAAATATATTTCAATTTGTTTAACACTTTTTGGTTACTACATGATTCCATATGTGTTATTTCGTAGTTTTGATGTCTTCACTATTATTCTACAATGTAAAACCCTGTAATGAGTAGCTGTGTACAAACTTTTGACTGGTACTGTGTGTATATATATAACAATACACAAATCTAAAATTAAAATAATGGAATTAAGAAATATATAAATATTAAGATGAGCAATGTCTGAGTATTTCTTAATTCCATTATTTTACTTTTAGATGTGTTTATTGTTGTGAATTGATAGATTTTACTGCAGTGTTGGAGCTAGGAACA
This sequence comes from Brachymystax lenok tsinlingensis, assembly GCA_030435695.1. NCBI lineage: Eukaryota > Metazoa > Chordata > Actinopteri > Salmoniformes > Salmonidae > Brachymystax > Brachymystax lenok. Next base: position 29,802,566 of record CM059790.1, read on the forward strand.
CAAGCAGTTTTCTACACCCGAAATAACATCTACTAAATATGTGTATGTGACCAATAGAATTTGATTTGATTTTGACATAACCCGGTGTAATGTGTAATGGAGCCATTACTACCCTCCACTCCTGGCAGTAACTGTGATATTGTCTTGCAGTGAAAGATAGTTGTTAAAAGGTCTCCTATCTATCTGGATGTTGATGTAGGATGAAGTTGAACGTGCTGTCGGTTTGGTTTACAAAGGACCAGTGGGGAGTGAAACAGTGAAGGAAGGAGTGAAGCATGGCTTCAATGGATCAATCACACAACATCCCTGGAGGAGCCCTGCACTTTCAACAGCCAGCCTCCCTACTACAGTAACTCTACTGACTGGTGGAGAGGAGAGGAGATGAGGCCCCCACTGTCTGCTTTAGCTCAGACACCTCTTGACAGTTTTTTCCACATACAGCTCATAGTTATCAAGGAACATCTCACATTCCCTAAACCCATTAATGCATTTGACAGTTTAGTTTACTACAAACATTGCTGCTCAGAAGATATCTTACTATAGACACAAGTTGAGGAGCAAGGCCCCTATCATCTTACTTAACTGCAGCTTGAGGAGTTAAGTTATCCCTCTCTTGTGTATTTGACTAAACCTGCTTGAAGACTTGAATAGCAAGAAACAGTCCCATGTTTGATCTATTCAGTCTACAGATTTTGTTCTTGATTCATCAACTTCGGTACAACTCTGCCACTCCCCTCTTTTTCTCATAGTGCACAGGACTAGTCTATCAGGCCTCGAATCTGATCTGGCAGCAGGCCTACACACAAGCTAACAATCAGAGCAGCGATCCCTCACAAACCTACTACGCATTTCCATCAGTCACTTCTTTCTCACTCCACTGACTCTGGGCTCATGGTCAAATAAGAAAAATGACAAGCAAGGAAAGCAACGGGCCAGATTACAAAAGAAAGAAAGTCTATGTGCAACTGGCCAAGTCTATGTGCAACTGAAAGTTGGCTAGTGGAACTGAGAAGTCAGGACACAGAGAGTGATCGCTCTGCTACTCTAGGGTCCAGTAAATCCCAGGACTGTCAATGGCCTCCATTAAGAATGAATGACTGAGTAGGAACCCCTTAATTAAGGTTTAGCGGGGAAGAAAAGGCCTGTCACAAGGCAAAGAAAATATACAGTTAGTGAAAGTAGGTGTAAAAGTCTCCCCAGGCATTCTAAATGAGAATGTGGCACACCTTCTCCCACTTTGATATATGGTTTCACCTGAAACCAATGGTTCTCCTACAGAAAGGACAGCCAAAGAACCCTTTATGGTTCTAGGTACCACCTTTTTCCAAACTGTCCCTCTAACAGTAAAACACACCTTCTCCCACTTTGATGTAGATGTCCAGGGCAATCTTGAGTTCGGAGAAAGAGGTAATGGCTCTGTACTTCTTGGTGGCCCAGATGAGGAGGTGCTCGTTGCCATGGGGAAGTACCTCCTTCTGAACATGGCAGTGGAGGGAGAAGTTTCCTGGAGGGAAGTGGACATCAGATCCCCCAGATACCTGGAGGAAGGAGAGATACAACAATGTTACAGACAGTCAGTATGAGAGACACCTCGGCTTTACAGACAGACATACAGTACACTTTTCATCAACAGACATAGCCCTGAGACATGGCTGCAGTGTGTTAGGAGTCATACTGTAGGAGTCTACAGCTATGTATCAGCACTATACAAGACACAGGGAATTGGACCACTGAGGTTTCAGATACCTGGAGGGTTGAGAGACACAATAATGTTACAGAGAGACACTGTACATCAGAAGACATAGCCCCGAGACTTGGCTGTAGGCTGCTATGGCATTACAGTAGGTGTAATAAGACTCGTAGTCAGTTATAGGAGTCTACAGCCTTGTCTCAGGGCTAAAGGAACCACAGAGGGACATCACTTTGCCTGTGAGAGAAAAGAGCTGAAGGTAAGGATTCCACAGAATGACTGTGATACAGTAGGTTTCTGTATGACACTATGGCCCAGTTTCCCAGCCACAGATAAAACCTAGTCTTGGACTAAAAAGCAAGCTAAATGGAGAATCTCCATTGGAAATTATTTTTAGTCAAGAACTAGGCTTAATTAGTCTCAAAAACCTGACCCTAGCTGGAACATTTGAAAATTGTAGGAGGCAACCCAGATGTCTAGAGAGACTAAGGCTTAATCAGTGTGTGGGAAACCGGCGCTAGGAGACTACCTAAAGCATTATGGACCTAGGTTATAGAAACACAGAGATACCATAGGAACAGTAATATGGTGTGGGGATTTACAGTATTGGTATATCTAGCCCAGAGAGCAATAATATCATAGGGATGATTTTTGATAGTCTACTCTACATCAAATAACTTTTGATTACTTTTAGCAGTCTCCATTTCAGCTACTGAAGGAAATACAAGTATAGAGTTACTGAGGACATTAAATGGTAAGCTACAAAAATTTAGCTGTGATTTACTGTTAAGGAGCTGTATTTTCTATTGGGCTCATGGAGTTAGTTTTCAAGACTTTCACTCACAAAGACTTCTTCGTTGATAAAGATATGCACATAAAACTCAATTCTGTATTGATATTTTCATCCACTTTATGGGAAAATAACAAATTTGAGACAATAAAAGTAAAGACCTGCCTAGAGGCAAACAGAAAAAAAGAGATGAGCAGACCTTTCCATCCATCTAAACTTTGCACAAACACATTTTTCACACTCCATCCCCATTCATTATCTTAAGACCTCTCGCAATGTCCTCTCCTTATTTTCACACAAGGTCCCCTTGCACAATAAGGCGTCTGTTTTCTACTGTTTATATAACCTGTTATTGTGCGTAAGCAGTGTGCAGTGATTTTTCAAACTGGCAGCAAACAGCTGGAGTAGTATGGAGCTGTCTGTCATGAATGTAGCTAGAAGTTACACACATGCATGTGATCACATATGCACAAATACTTATCAGTCTTCATCATAGGAAACACATATGCAAGATGTGCGTGTCTGTGTATGCATGCTCACACACACACACACACACACACACACAAATAACTCAGAGGTACAAAAGAATGAGACAACTTTTATCAATGCAGTATGTTTGTTTGGCGTTGCCATTGGGGATCATCTCAAAGTAGATTGCCATATTAGAGCCGGCTAAGAGTGGGGTGATACAATGAGACGCAGTCTAAGCCTACCTAGGTCGGTCAAAAAGTGTGAGAGCACAAAACCCAGCTGTCATATGCAGAGTGAAAAAAAATAAGAAGAAAATGTGAGCGGAGCCCCGAGCCCACAATGAAATGCTGGTTAGTCTTCTGGCAGGAAGGGTAGGAGGGATTGAGGAAGGGATGGAGGGAAAGAGAAACTTGGCTGAGCTTGGCATGTGTGAGTGTGTGTGCGTGTGCATAGAACAGGGAGCAGAGCAAGATAGAGAGAATGAGAGAGAAGTAGAGAGAAAGCGAGACCACCCCTTTGGTTCTTAATGGACCTCGACCCATATGCTTCATTTCAGAGGGATAAACATTCAAATGCACTGAAAAACCTACTACTGATTGTAGTACAACTGTGAGCAGGGCTGAGCATCCCAGGCCAGTCGGCAGCCCTAACACACAGTCTGGTCTAGATAGCCTACCTCATTATATTTCCATGCTTGTTTTTCTTATTACCAAGGCCTCCAATGTAAAGTGGGGGGGCAGCGTGCTGCCTGCAGGCCAAATTAAAACATTAACCCATAACACTAATCTGATAGAGTGTAGTGCCGAATGGACCATTTCACTAAAGTGTAGGAGGACATATAGGATCACTAGGATCATTCACACTTTGTTGCCTTTCCCATATTTTGGTTAATAGGAATTTTCCAAAGAGGGGGAAGAGGAAAGCAGAAACACAAGAATCTACTGCAACGTTGGTGAATTTTTCAAATCATGGTGTCCGTTTGTTTGTGTGAAAATTAGTCACATTATCTCTGTTGGGTATTTGGAGCTCCAGACAGAGAGGTTCTCCATTCCCCCCCAAACACACACAAAACACACACACTCTAGCCAACACTATGTGAAACATCTGCCTGACCCCTGGCCTCTCCTCTCTATGCTCCTGGCATTGTCACCACAGATAATAAATGCCAAGACCAGGGAGATGGACACTGTCGAAGAATTCACCGCTACGTAGATATTTATTTTGAGCAATAACGTTTACTAAGAATATGGCGGGAAGGAAAGGAAAACTTAAGTGGAGAAAGATGGAGCGCCGTGCTGTTGCCTGACTGCCTCACCTAAGCTATCAAATGTGAAGTAGAGCAATGCAGGAGCGCTAAGCAAAGAGAGGGAAGGAGGGGGAAGATGAAGAGGAGGAAGAGGAGGAGGAAGGGGTTTACTTTGTGAAACCTTCCCAAGCTCAGCAGAGTTTATCAATTTAATTGTGGAAATATGACTGTAATTAGTCTGAAAGAATTAGAGGGGGAAGCTTGAAAATCCAAATTAGCTCCAGGCCTTTCCAGGGTGATTTGAAACCTCAATAATATGAAATGGGAATATGAAAGAAGAGACTCAGAGACCCACTTTGGGGCTCAACCAGTTAGCTGAGGGGAGAGAGAGAGAGAGAGAGAGAGAGAGAGAGAGAGAGAGAGAGAGAGAGAGAGAGAGAGAGAGAGAGAGAGAGAGATGAAATATATGAGTAATGTTTTTATCAAAGACTTGAAAGTTTGAAGAAAGTAATTGCCACTAGCATCCACTTTTACAAGAACACATAAACTCTGAAGCTAGCACTTGCATGAGAACTGCTTGAAAATTTCAAAGCAATGCTATTCTTAATTTTTCCACTCCCAGAGTATTAACAATACCTCAACGTAGTGCTATATGCATGGACATCAATGACTGACACAATGGGACGATTAACTCAATGATTCATACAATACACAGAACATTCATTTTTGTCTATTATATTGTCCCTACTGTCATAGGCATGTACGCTACTCGTTGCCTTGTGCTTCTTATCACCCTGTTCTCCCTGAGAAGAGAAGAGGAGGATATGACTAAACGTGCAGAGAGAGAAAGGGCCTTTTCCCTGAACTTTATCCCTGAACACATAAATCATTGTTGTTTATATGTCCTCTGATCACAAACAGACCCAGACAGACAGACAGACAGACTAGCTTAGTCTTGGGCTCGCTGTATCGTATGACTTAACACCTAATGCACCCAAGCATGGCCTGTCTGTCTGTCTGGCCTCTTTCTGGAATCAGCTCAGGTCTGCACTCAGAGGTGAGCGCCATGGAACTTTGCAAAGCCAAAAGTTTACCTCATTCTACCTAACTGAGCATGGAGCTAATCTCCAATGAGGAGTTATTGGGCAGTTCAAAGCCAAATATAAGGGTACTTGAGTATAACCAGGGATGGAACTCTAGTCTGGCACATTTTCTACAAGCCCAATATGAAAAATACTAGCCTCTGGCAAGCAGGATAGCCTAATTTCCATGGGTATAACACAATTAGAAGGGTCATATCTGTTGAAAAAGCATTTGGCATCCTCAACTGTTCAGCAGAACATGCAACGTGACACAATTAAATACTACCCATATTTTCAAAGAGATTTGTCGACAATCCACTGAAGTCTACCTAACAGCCATAGAGAGCTAAGCCTCCTTACTGTAAGATTGCGGAGAGAAGGAAGGGACCAAAGTTTAAAACCCAACAATAACATGTGCATGCTGCCCAGTACCCTGCATGGTCTGTGACTTTTTAAGAGCATATTTGCCTGTGGTTGGTTTCCTGGCCTCTCTGCCTGTGTGTGTGAGTCTACATATTACTTCCATATGTACCAGTCGTGGTGAGGGGAGAGTAGAGACGCCATGCCAAATGTTTTATATTAATTATCAGAGTGCTGCAATCCTACTTCCTAAGAAATACTAAGCAACACCCACAGTAAAGCACAACCTGAGAAAACACCATGTCTGTTTGGAGAGACAGAGAGAGGATGTGAGATAATAGGAGCGTGCTCTAATGCAGATTATACAAATGTTATAAATGCTTTTGTGGGTGATTTGATCTGCTCTCTCTAGACTGGCTCCAGGATAGCTAATCAAGCTCCTGGTGTGTGTGTGTGTGTGTGTGTGTGTGTGTGTGTGTGTGTGTGTGTGTGTGTGTGTGTGTGTGTGTGTGTGTGTGTGTGTGTGTGTGTGTGTGTGTGTGTGTGTGTGTGTGTGTGTGAGATGTACTGGCAGGGAGAGCTGTTGTGTAGAAAACAACACCATCTGTCTCTGCATCAAAGCCAATATTAGGCTGGCCATGGTTCCAATTAACAATCACATAGAACGAGCGAGAGAGAGAGAGAGAGAGAGAGAGAGAGAGAGAGAGAGAGAGAGAGAGAGAGAGAGAGAGAGATGAAAGAAAGAGATGCAGAGAAAGAAAGAAAAAAATATAGAGACATAGAAAGAGAGATGAGAGAGAAAAGAAAGAGAGCGAGAACAAGACAGGTAGAACAAGACAGAGAGAACAAGACAGGTAGAACAAGATAGAGAGAGAGAGACAGAGAGAAAAATAAAGAAAAGAAAGAAAAGGAGAGAGAGATTTGCACATCATAACACTGTACATAGCCATAATATGACATTTAAAATGTATCTATTCCTTTGAAACTTGTGAATATAATGTTTACTGTAAATTTGTTATTGTTTATTTCACTTTTGTTTATTATTTATTTCACTTGCTTTGGCAATGTAAACATATGTTTCCCATGCCAATAAAGCCCTATGAATTGATTGAATATGAGAAATCAAGTTTTGTGTAGACCTTACAAGCCCTTAATCAACAATGCAGTTTTAAGAAAGTGTTTACTAAATAAACTGAAGTAAACAATAAATAAATAAAAATGAAAAAATTAAGAAAATAGAAAAATAACTAATAATTAAAGAGCAACAATAAAATAACAGTAACGAGGCTATATACAGGGGGAACCGGTACAGTCTATGTGCGGGGGCACTGGTTAGTCGAGGTAATTGATGTAATGTATACATGTAGGTAGAGTTAAAGTGACTATGCATAGATAATAAACAGAGAGTAGCAGCAGTGTAGGAGGGGGTCAATGCAAATAGTCTGGGTAGCCATTTGGTTAGCTGTTCAGCAGTCTTATGGCTTGGGGGTAGAAGTTAAGAAGCCTTTTGGACCTAGAATAGAAGCTCCGGTACTGCTCCGGTACCGTATGACACTAGGGTGGCGAAGTCTTTGGACATTTTTAGGGCCTTCCTCTGACACTACCTGGTATAGAGGTCCTACCCTCTGTAGTGCCTTGAGGTCGGAGGCAGAGCAGTTGCCATACCAGGCGGTGATGCAACCAGTCAGGATGCTCTCGATGGTGCAGCTGTATAACTTTTTGAGGGTCTGAGGACCCATGCCAAATCTTTTCAATCTTCTGAGGGGGAAAAGGTGTTGTCGTGCCCTCTTCACGATTGTTTTGGTGTGTTTGAACCATGACAGTTCGTTGGTGATGTGATGACCTGCTCCACAACAGCCCTATTGATGAGAATGGGGGAGTGCTCTGCCTTCCTTGCTCACATTGAGGGAGAGGTTGTTATCCTGGCACCACACTGTCAGGTCTCTGACCTCCTCCCTATAGGCTGTCTCATCGTTGTCCATGATCAGGCCTACCACTATTGAGTCGTCGGCAAACTTAATGATGGTGTTGGAGTCGTGCTCTGCCATGCAGTCATGGGTGAACAGGGAGTACAGGTGGGGACTGAGCACGCACCCTTTAGGGGCCCCCGCGTTGAGGGTCAGCGTGGCAGATGTGTTGTTACCTACCCTTACCACCTGGGGGCCGCCCGTCAGTAAGTCCAGGATCCAGTTGCAGAAAGAGGTGTTTAGTCCCAGGGTCTTTAGCTTAGTGATGAGCTTTGTGGGCACTATGGTGTTGAACGCTGAACTGTAGTCAATGAATAGCAATCTCACATAGGTATTCCTTTTGTCCAGGTCGGAAAAGGCAGGTAGCCTGGTGGTTAGAGCATTGGACTTGTAACTGGAGGGTTGCAAGTTTGAATCCCCGAGGTGACAAGGTAAAAATCGGTCGTTCTGCCCTCTGAACAAGGCAGTTAACCCACTGTTCCCCGGGCGCCGAAGACGTGGATGTCGATTAAGGCACCTCTCTGATTCAGAGGGGTTGGGTTAAATGCGGAAGACACATTTCAGTTGAAGGCATTCGGTTGTACAACTGACTAATAATGGTGACTTTGACTTGACTTTGACAATAGAGGTTGGGTCATCTATGGACCTGTTGGTGCGGTATGCAAATTGAAGTGGGTCTAGGGTTTCTGGGATAATGTGGTTGATGTGAGCCATGACCACCCTTTCAAAGCTCTTCATGACTACAGACGTGAGTGCTACGGGTCGGTAGTTATTTAGGCAGGTTACCTTGGTGTTCATGGGCACAGGGACTATGGTGGTCTGCTTGAAACATGTTGGTATTACAGACTCGGTCAGGGACAGGTTGAAAATGTCAGTGAAGACACTTGCCAGTTGGTCAGCGCATGCTCGGAGTACACGTTCTGGTAATCCGTCTGGCCCTGTGGCCTTATGAATGTTGACCTGTTTAAAGGTCTTACTCACATCGGCTACGGAGAGGGTGATCACACAGTCGTCCAGAACTGCTGTTGCTCTCATTCAGTGTTGCTTGCCTCGAAGCAAGCATAGAAGTAATTTAGTTAATCTGATAGGCTTGTGTCACCTAGCAGCTCACAGCTGTGCTTCCCTTTGTAGTCTGTAATAGTTTGCAAGCCCTGCCACATCCGACGAGCGTTGGAGCTGGTGTAGTAGGATTCAATCTTTGTCCTGTATTGACGCTTTGCCTGTTTGATGATTCGTCAGAAGGCATAGCGGGATTTCTAATAAGTTTCCGGGTTAGAGTCCCGCTCCTTGAAAGCGGCAGCTCTACCCTTTAGCTCAGTGCAGATGTTGCCTGTAATCCATGGCTTCTTGTTGGGGTATGTATGTATGGTCACTGTGGGGACGACGTAATCGATGGTGTTGATATAGCCAGTGACTGATGTGGTGTACTCCTCAATGCCATCGGAGTAATCCCGGAACATATTCCAGTGTGTGGTTGTTATGTAGCTTAGCATCTGCGTCATCTGATCACTTCCGTATTGAGCGATTCACTGGTACTTCGTGCTTTAGTTGTTGCTTGTCAACAGGAATCAGGAGGATAGAGTTATGCTCAGATTTGCCAAATGGAGGGCGAGGGAGAGCTTTGTATGCATCTCTGTGTGTGGAGTAAAGGGGGTCTAGAGTTTTATTTTCTCTTGTTGCACATGTAACATGCTGGTAGAAATGAGGTAAAATGGATTTAAGTTTGCCTGCATTAAAGTCCCCGGCCACTATGAGTGCTGCCTCTGCATGAGCATTGTCTTGTTTGCTTATGGCCTTATTCAGCTCGTTGAGTGCGGTCTTAGTGCCAGCATCGGTTTGTGGTGGTAAATAGATACCTACGGAAAATATAGATGAAAATTGGTAAATAGTGTGGTCTACAGCTTATCATGAGATACTCTACCTCAGGCTAGCAAAACCTCAAGACTTCATTAATATTATATTTTGTGCACCAGCTGTTATTGACAAATAGACACAGAACGCCACCCCTTGTCTTACCGGAGGCAGCTGTTCTATCTTGCCGAAGCACGGAGAACCCAGCCAGCTGTATGTTATCCATGTCGTCGTTCAGCCACGACTCTGTGAAACATGAGATATTACAGTTTTTAATGTCCCGTTGGTAGGATAGTCTTGATCGGATCTCATCAAGTTTATTATCCAATGATTGCACGTTGGCTAATAGGACTGATAGAAGAGACGGGTTACCCACTCGCCGTCGGATTCTTACAAGGCACCCCGACTTACGACCCCTATATCTCTGTCTCTTCTTCATGCGAATGATGGGGATTTGGGCCTTGTCCGGTGTCTGAAGTAAATCCTTCGCATCCGACTCATTAAAGAAAGAATATTTGTTCAGTACGAGGTGAGTAATCGCTGTTCTGATATCCAGAAGCTTTTTTCGGTCAAAAGAGAATAAGTTACACTAAAAAACACACACAACAGAACAATTGGTTACGAACCTGTAAAACGGCAGCCATCTCCTCTGACGCCATTAAATCAATTCACACACCAAGTTCAAATAATGTAATAAAAGAGAGGGAAAGCGAGGAAGACTTGGCAAACACAGAAAGAGCAACACATTCCAAAAGCTAAACTTTACAATGTTGCTCCATCAAAAGGCCAGAGAACAGAACAGTGTTTCAGATCAAACTAGTCAAACAAAGAGGCACGATAACACCATATGCAATAGAGTGTGCGTCCAAATGGCACCATTTTCACTATGGGCCCTGATTAAAAGTAGTGCACTACATAGGGAATAGGGTTCAATTTGAGACACAGATAAAGTCATACAGCCAACTTTCCTAAAGACATGGAAACATGCCCTCTTTCGGATTGTAATTGTCCCCTGCTGAAATTACATTGGCTTGATTTGCTGTGTCCATCTTTCATTTCATGTTAGAATTTGTATTCTTTCATTACTCAGTACTTCTGATTGACAGGGAGTGTTGCGGAGCATGTTTGCCAACAGAATGTCTGGATTTTAAAAGGCTGGAGGTTAGGAGGGTGCAGTGGGCCAACAGCAACAGTGTGTTTACCAGGCAGAGCAGGGCTAAACTGCAACGGTTCCAGGGCCCATCCGTGTCTGTCTGTGGACCCTAGAATGGGGGAACAGGAAATGAGGCCTTGGCAGAGCTGATTCAGGGCTGATCAAGTGTGTGTGTGCGCGTGTAGCAGGGCCGATGCATAGCCCATTAGCCCAAGGAAACTCTATAATGAGGGAACAGCGTAGAGAAGGTCTGGGTCGAGGTGTTACTATTGTCTCTGTTACTCCATATATCCACCACACAGCACCTTCTCTCCAACTCTCTGGAAGCTGCTAGCTGGACTTGGCACCGTCTGTCTCCACTAGCTCAGCCCTCACAGTGTCAAAGTGTTTGTGTCAGACAGACAGTCAGACCAGTGAGAGTATGATGAGGGAAGTGTGGCTCTAGTCATGAGGATGGTGCTTTAAGCAGGGGAGATGTGGCTGCATGCAGTGTGATGGGGTTTCTCCTCCTCCTCCTCTTCCTCCTCCTCCTCCTCCTCCTCCACATCCTCCTACAGGGCAAACAGGCAGAGTGAAGTACCGACAGTGTGCGGGACAGGAAGAGTGGGTGTACATCCTTTCTTTCACCCTGTCCCGTCTCTTTGTCCAGTCATTGTGTGGCTGGGTTCCATGGTGGCATGTTAACGAGGCATCTCAATGGAGCTAACCTGAACCTGAGGAGAGAGTGGCACTCCACAGACAGACAGCTAATCTGGTACAGTCACTTCACTGTTAGAATAAATGTGTCTGAATAGGACTCACATATGACTCATTGGTATATGTGTAGCTTGCCAGGGCCATAAATAAAATCTCACGTAAACTATTTAGATGAAAATTACAAAATCTGTTTATGTGTATATATGATAATGAGGGTACATTAAAGTATCCCTGAACAGTAAAACTGTAACCAGGGAGGAGTCCTATCCCCTTCCCTCTTCACAGTGGGAAAGCAGGCACAGGGCCCCATGTCAGTTCCATGTCTAACAATATTTGATACACTACAGCATAAGGCCTAGTACTGTACTGTAGGCTGTGGGCTGGGCTTCATGGCTTCATGACTGTTGTCAGCTGTTATATGTCTGATGAGGAGACTCTGTTGACCTGCTAATGGCTCCCTCCGAGACCGCGTCCAGAATGACACCTTATTCCCATATAGTGTACTACTTATGATCAGAGCCCACACTACGTATAGGGAATATGTTTCCATTTGGCACGCAGCCCCCGAGAAGACTGGCTCTAACTGCATGTAGAATTACAGCTCTAAAAACAGAAGCAGCCTGGATGCACATTCATCTGAATAAACTACGTCAATTTGACATGGAAATATTTCCACTTAGTACAGGAAATAACTCAATTAAAAAGGGAGCCTGGTATGTAGGTTGTTATGCTGTGTGATGTATTCACTAGGGGTGTCCGAGTGAAACCTGAGTCTGTGGTTAAGACAGATGGGTCTGTTGTAGACCTGGGTTCAAATACTGTTTCAAATTATTTTAGCATTTGCTTTCTCCTGCCTGGAGTGACAGATGGGAAGGGTTTTCACTTTTGCAACTATTCAATTGGTTCCATTGTGCCGGGCAAACTCAATCAAGTCCAGCTGATGTATTTGAAATGGTTTATAGTGTTATAGTGTTTGAACCCAGGTCTGGTCTGTGATATGGCTATATAATGGTTTCTCTGCTCAAAGCAACACGCTGGGAAACAGAAAGTGGATGGATGTTAGCACGTCAGCTAGGTAGCTTCACATGACCATATTTATCCCACTCAACACAGAGGTGATGACGGAGATCTCACTCTTCTCGTTGCCGAAGGAGACCAAGGTCTTTTCACTGCCGAACGTCGGATTTCAGCCTAAGCCTCTCTCTGAGAGACTGAATTTGGCTATATCTGTTATAAATGTAAAATGTTTTAGCCATAAAGTATATAGGGTTGTGGGTTTATTGCTGAAGCTCAGCTCTCTCAGTGATGAAAATAAAGATGGCTTAATATATTTTTGAAAGTCCCTCTGCGTGTGTGCTTGTGAATGCGTATGTGCGTGTGTGGTGTGCGTCAATGAGTGTGTGTCTGTGTGTGTGTTCGTGTTCGTGCATGAATGCGTGCGTGTGTGTTGTGTGTGCATTTATGTGGGTGTGTGCATGCATCTGTATGGGGTCTGGTTTTCATGGTAGGATGTTTTGCATGCAATGAGAACACATGACCACCACATCTGGAAATAATATGTAGTATGAATGCCATTCTTGCAGAATGCTATGGTGTTAACTCACGTTTGACAATGATTATTTTAGAAGAACCGCAAGCTACATGAAAGTCTTCACAGCATATATGGAAATGTAGGTGTTGAGTGTACAGATCCAGACAGGCTTACAGTGTAGAGCAGCATGTTGAGTTAAACCATGTACATGTAGGCATGTTGCTCAATTGTGATACGGTGGCTTAGCCTCAGCCTGGAGATCTGGGCTAGTCCATTTTCATTTTCTCATTAAGTCTGAGAGAGAGAGAGAGAGAGAGAGAGAGAGAGAGAGAGAGAGAGAGAGAGAGAGAGAGAGAGAGAGAGAGAGAGAGCGCCTGTGTGCCTGTGTGTGTGCATATGTGCATGTTTGGTTGTTGTTGTCCACAGACTGTATGATATCATGATTAATATGTAACCAATAGCTGAAAGCTCTTCTCATCTAGACCGTAACATGGCACAGGTTTCCTCTGTAAAAGGATTAGTTTCTAAACGTCTCACGCCTGAATGTTAATAAAGAATGGTTTGAGGGAAATGAAGACATGGGAGTAAGTAATGTAAGACAAAGGGACTTAGTGGAGAGAGACAGAGCGAGAGAGGCAGAGAGAGAGAGACCGAGACAGACAGAGAGAGAGGTCATGAGCAGATGAGCTCCTGCATTCTTCAGCATGTTCTTGGAAAAATATAGATTTGGAGTTAGATAAACTTGGGATTTTTTGGCAGGGACATGTACAGGATTCTACCCTCCATAGCATAACCTTCGCTCCAGATCAAAACTCAAAACCTACAACCTGAATTTAGACGGAATTACATGGAAGGCCCAAGCTATACAGCAAATGCTCTGGCAAACAAACTGAAAACACCATACAACCTGGAACTGAGTGAGTAATGTTTAGTCTGAAGCTATATTTTATATTCAAAAGCCAAGAAGAAAAATAAATTACAATGATACATTTTACTTTATGAGGACTGAATGCTGAGTTGGACTAGCAAGCTTGCTGGGACAAGGAGATACAACTTGATGTGTCAAGTGAGAGGTGTCAGAGCCCTTCAGCCCAACAATAGCAGGAGAATCAAACAGGCTACCCCAACCAAATGCAGAGGGCTTTGAAGCTGCCTCTCGCTGTTCAGAGGTAATTCAAATACAGTACCCTCTGTATGTAAAACATTATAAGGCAAGAAAAGAGTACAAAATGGAGCTCCTTATGGAAAATCAAGAGACACTTTTTGTTGACTGTTATAAAAATGGAAACATAAGTAACTTAATCTTCCACACAGACCATCCCCTGGCATGGCAGAGTGCTATATTAACACAGACCATCCCCTGGCATGGCAGAGTGCTATATTAACACAGACCATCCCCTGGCATGGCAGAGTGCTATATTAACACAGACCATCCCCTGGCATGGCACAGTGCTATATTAACCAGACCATCCCCTGGCATGGCAGAGTGCTATATTAACACAGACCATCCGCTGGCATGGCACAGTGCTATATTAACACAGACCATCCCCTGGCATGGCACAGTGCTATATTAACCAGACCATCCCCTGGCATGGCAGAGTGGTATATTAACACAGACCATCCCCTGGCATGGCAGAGTGCTATATTAACACAGACCATCCCCTGGCATGGCACAGTGCTATATTAACACAGACCATCCCCTGGCATGGCACAGTGCTATATTAACCAGACCATCCCCTGGCATGGCACAGTGCTATATTAACCAGACCATCCCCTGGCATGGCACAGTGCTATATTAACACAGACCATCCCCTGGCATGGCACAATGCTATATTAACCAGACCATCCCCTGGCATGGCACAGTGCTATATTAACCAGAGCATCCCCTGGCATGGCACAGTGCTATATTAACACAGAGCATCCCCTGGCATGGCACAGTGCTATATTAACACAGAGCATCCCCTGGCATGGCACAGTGCTATATTAACACAGAGCATCCCCTGGCATGGCACAGTGCTATATTAACACAGAGCATCCCCTGGCATGGCACAGTGCTATATTAACACAGAGCATCCCCTGGCATGGCACAGTGCTATATTAACACAGACCATCCCCTGGCATGGCACAGTGCTATATTAACACAGACCATCACCTGGCATGGCAGAGTGCTATATTAACACAGACCATCCCCTGGCATGGCACAGTGCTATATTAACACAGACCATCCCCTGGCATGGCACAGTGCTATATTAACACACTACCCTCTGTTAAGAGGGGCGGTGTTAACGAGGGGTGGAAACTCAGGATACTAGACAACGAGGACTCTGAGTCAGCTAATATAAATCTCTATAAGTATGGAACAGTAATGGTACAGGGCAACCCCAAACATTTTCAGCTGGACATTCACCTAGCCCAGCAGGAGAAGCTCGACCTTGAGAAAGATACCCCCACCCCGAGCGGGTCAGACCAGACCTCTTCATTATATAACCCCACAGACTAGCAACCCCAAGCGGAAAGTCAACCTCCCAGCACAACAACACCCCCTTAACTAGACCTGGAGTGCTGGAGGTGGAGAGAGACATTTCTGCACTCTGGACTGTAGTGGGACAACATAAACAGGAGAAATAGAAAGAGCTATAGAAGAACAGAGCACTAGAGGAGAGGATCAGACAGCTGGAAGAGAGGGTGAGGGGGATGGCGTGTGACAGAGAACAACCGCAGGAGAGCAGAGATGAGTGAACAACGTATTTACTCAAATACGGCACAAGGTAAACAATACAACGTGCCCAAATACACACGGGCGAAAATACCAGCCGCAAAATATACCGACAATGAACAAGAAAACAATCACGCACACAAACATGGGGGAAACAGAGGGTTAAATAGATGAACATGTAATTGGGGAATGGAAACCAGATGTTTGGAAAACAAAGACAAAACAAATGGAAAAATGAAAAGTGGATCGGCGATGGCTAGAAGACCGGTGACGTCGACCGACGAACACCGCCCGAACAAGGAGAGGGACTTCGGCGGAAGCTCCCGTCAAAAGTCTTGACACCATAGCAGAACAGTCCACCCCAGACCCTGACCATAGCGTAGAAATCTTAACAGAGAAAAATGTCCTCCTGTGTGCTACCTATATCCCCCCACTAGAATCCTAATACTTTAAAACCTGTTAGGGAGTGGCATCAGTGTTCGGAGTTTTGGAGAGTCTGCCGTGCCCAAAGTAAAATGCCTGGTACTCAGGCCCAGAAACTAGGATATGCACATAATTAGTATTGGATAGAAAACACTCTGAAGTTTCTAAAACTGTTAAAATAATGTCTGTGAGTATAACAGAACTGATATGGCAGGCAAAAACCAGAGGGAAATCCATCCAAGAAAATGACATTTTGTGAGCTTGCTCATTTTCCAATGGGTTGCTATAGGAAATGCTTAAATCCAGCTCCCAGGTTGCAGTACCTATGGCTTCCACTTGATGTCAACCGTCTTTAGACACGGTTTCAAGAGTTTACCTTGAAAAGTAGAGGAGTAGAGGAAGTTTATATAAGTGGAGTGAGGAAGTAATTTCTGTGGCGCGCAGGCCCCTGGAGCGTGCGCCTCGGTTTTTTACTTTTCTATAGTCCAAGATATTATCCGTGTGAAATATAATCATTAATATACATAATAGTGTACCTAAGGATCGATTAGAAACGTGGTTTGATTTGTTTGGACAAAGTTTATAGGTATATTTTTAACGGTCTCTATGTCTTCTATATTGGGCGAGTGGACGGTGGATTTTCTGAACAGAACGCGCCAACCAAACGGAGCTTTATGGATATAAAGAGGGACTTTTTCGAACAAAAGGAACCTTGATTGTCTTGCTTGGACACATCGGATTACCATCAGAAGAAGATCTTCAAAGGTAAGCGATTTATTTTAGCTATTTTTATGTGTTTTGTACCACCCGCGCTGGTTTTATTAGTATGCTAATGTGGAAGTACATGGGGTGCTGTCCTCAGACAATCAAATGTTATGCTTTCGCAGTCAAGCCATTTTGAAATCTGACAACGCTGTGAGATTGCCAAGATTCCAAGCTCTTGAAGAGTGTGCAACACTTGTATTTTCATGAATGTTTTTATAATACTACATTTGCATTTTAAATTTGGCGCTCTACATTTTTCCGGATGTTGTCAAGGATGGGTCGCTAGTGCTCCACTGCTCCTTAATCATCCCCAAGAGGTTAATGAAGACAGCTTCTCCATCCTGGAGGGGGAAATCAATCATTTCCAGGCTCAGGGACATGTACTAGTCTGTGGTGACCTAAATGCCAGAACCGGACAAGAACCTGACACCCTCAGCACACAGGGGGACAAACACCTGCCTGGAGGTGACAGCATTCCCTCCCCCATATGCCCCCCTAGGCACAACTATGACAACATAAACAACAAAAACGGGTCACAACTCTTGCAGCTCTGTCGCACGCTGGATATGTACATAGTCAATGGTAGGCTTTGAGGGGACTCCTATGGTAGGTAAACCTATAGCTCATCTCTTGGCAGTAGTACTGTAGAATGTAATTTATCACTGACCTCAACCCAGAGTCTCTCAGAGCATTCACAGTCAGCCCACTGACACCCCTATCAGATCACAGAAAAACCACAGCCTACTTGAACAGAGCAATACTCAATCATGAGGCATCAAAGCCAAAGGAACTGAGTAATATTAAGAAATACTATAGCTGGAAGGAATGTAGTGTGGAAACCTACCAAACAACAATTAGGCAACAACAAATTCAATCCCTTTCAGACAACTTCTTTGACAAAACGTTCCACTGTAACAGTAAAGGTGTAAACTTGGCAGTAGAAAATCTTAACAGTATATTTGACCTCTCAGCTTCTCTATCAATTCAAGAAATTTCAAACAGAAAACTAGAGAAAATTAACAACAGTGACAAACGGTTTAATGAAGAATGCAAAAACCTAAGAAAGAAATTGAGAAACCTGTCCAACCAAAAACATAGAGACCCAGAAAACCTGTGTCTACGCCTTCACTATGGTGAATCACTAAAACAATACAGAAATACATTACGGAAAAAGAAGGAACACCACGTCAGATAACAGCTCAATGTAATTGAAGAATCCATAGACTCTAACCACTTCTGGGAAAATTGGAAAACACTAAACAAACAACAGCACTAATAATTATCTATCCAAAATGGAGATGTATGGGTAAACCACTTCTCCAATCTTTTTGTCTCTATAACAAAGAACAAACAGCAAAAAAATATACATGATCAAAAACAATTCTTAGAATCAACTATTAAAGACTACCAAAACCCACTGGATTCTCCAATTACCTTGAATGAACTACAGGACAAAATAAAAACCCTCCAAACCAAAAAGGCCTGTGGTGTTGATGGTATCCTCAATGAAATGATAAAATATACAGACAATAAATTCCAATTGGCTATACTAAAACTCTTTAACATCCTCCATAAATCTGGCATCTTCCCCAATATTTGGAACCAAAACTGATCACCCCAATCCACAAAAGTGGAGACAGATTTGACCCCAATAACTACTGTGGGACATGTGTCAACAGCAACCTTGGGAAAATCCTCTGCATTATCATTAACAGCAGACTCGTACATTTCCTCAGTGAAAACAATGTACTGAGCAAATGTCAAATTGGCTTTTAACCAAATTATCGTACGACAGACCACGTATTCACTCTGCACACCCTAATTGACAAACAAACAAACAAAAACAAAGCCAAAGTCTTCTCATGCTTTGATGATTGATGATTTCAAAAAAGCTTTGACTCAATTTGGCATGAGGGTCTGCTATACAAATTGATGGAATGTGGTGTTGGGGGAAAAACATACAACATTATAAAATCCATGTACACAAACAGTGTGCGGTTAAAAGTGGCATAAAAACACACACATTTCTTCTCACAGGGCCATGGGGTGAGACAGGGATGCAGCTTAAGCCCCACCCTCTTCAACATATATATCAATGAATTGGCGAGGGCACTAGAACAGTCTGCAGCACCCGGCCTCACCCTACTAGAATCTGAAGTCAAATGTCTACTGTTTGCTGATGATCTGGTGCTTCTGTCACCAACCAAGGAGGGCCTACAGCAGCACCTAGATCTTCTGCACAGATTCTGCCAGACCTGGGCCCTGACAGTAAATCTCAGTAAGACCAAAATAATGGTGTTCCAAAAAAGTTCCAGTTGCCAGGACCACAAATACAAATTCCATCTTGACATCGTTGCCCTAGAGCACACAACAAACTATACATACCTTGGGCTAAAGATCAGCGCCACAGTTAACTTCCACAAAGCTGTGAACGATCTGAGAGACAAGGCAAGAAGGGCATGCTATGCCATCAAAAGGAACATAAAAATTGACATACTAATACTTTAATCAGTTATAGAACCCATTGCCCTTTATGGTTGTGAGGTCTGAGGTCCACTCACCAACCAAGAATTCACAAAATGGGACAAACATCAAATTGAGACTCCTCATGCAGAATTGTACAAAAAAATATCCTCCGTGTACAACATAAAACACCAAATAATACATGCAGAGCAGAATTAGGCAGATACCCGCTAATTATCAAAGTCCATAAAAGAGCTGTTAAATTCTATAACCACCTAAAAGGAAGCGATTCCCAAACAGTCCATAACAAAGCCATCACCTACAGAGAGATGAACCTGGAGAAGAGTCCCCTAAGCAAGCTGGTCCTGGGGCTCTGTTCACAAACACAAACAGACCCCACAAAGCCCCAGGACAGCAACACAATTAGACCCAAACAAATCATGAGAAAACAAAAAGATAATTCTTTCCAATGTGTCAAGTAATTAACAAAAAAACTGAGCAAACTAGAATGCTGTTTGGCCCTAAACAGAGAGTACACAGTGGCAGAATACGTGACCACTGTGACTGACCCAAACTTAAGGAAAGCTTTGACTATGTACACTCAGTGAGTATAGCCTTGCTATTGAGAAAGGCCACCGTAGGCAGACCTGGCTCTCAAGAGAAGACAGGCTATGTGCACACTGCCCACAAAATGAGGTGGAAACTGAGCTGCACTTCCTAACCTCCTGCCAAATGTATGACCATATTAGACACATATTTCCCTCAGATTACACAGATCCACAAAGATTACACAGAAATACCACAGTGTGCCATCACAGCAGCACGATTTATGACCTGTTGCCAGAAGAAAATGGCAACCAGTGAAGAACAAACACCATTGTAAATGCAACCCATATTTATGTTAATTTATTTTCCCTTTTGTACATCGTTACAACACTGTATATTATCTAATTCACTTGCTTTGGCAATGTTAACATTTGTTTCCCTTGCCAATAAAGCCCCTTGAATTGAATTGAGAGAGAGAGAGACAGAGAGACAGAGACAGAGAGAGAGACAGAGAGAGAGACAGAGAGAGAGACAGAGATTGGAAGGGAAATTAGTTAGATCTGGACCCAGATGGAAGATGTGTTTGATAGGAGTAATAGGGGGAGTGTTAGTAAGGAACTTTGTTGGAGCTGGACTCACATGGAAGGTGTGTTTAATGCCTAGGGCTAGTTTCTCTGTCCTGATGTCCCAGACCACAGGCTGGGGAGAGTTTAGCACAAACACCAGGGGCTTCTGGTGAACCAGTAGGGACTGGATGGGCTTCAGATGCAGCTCCACCTGGGAACAGGGTAACAACACAGAAGGTTAGAGGTCTATAATTAAGCAATAAGGCCTGAGAAGGTGTGGTGTATGGCCAATATACCCCAGCTAAGGTCTGTTCTTAAGCACGACACAATGCGTTGGTAAACAGTTTATAATAGCGATAAGGCTTCTCGGGGGTTTGTGGTTTATTTACCCCAGCTAAGGGCTGTATCCAGGCACTCCTTGTTGCATCTTGCGTAAGAACAGCCAATACCCGGGATATATTAGCCATATACAGGGTTGGGTAGGTTACTTTCTAAATGTAATTAGTAACGTAACTTTAGGATTACCCAAACTCATTAACGTAATCTGATTACATTCCATTACTTTTAGATTACTTCCCCCTTAAGAGGCATTAGAAGAAGACAACATGTATGTTACCAACTGAACAACATCTATTGCAGGATAAATCAATGTTAAAGTTTACATAGCTGGCCATATATGGATGTTCAATTTACCTTTATGGGTTGGTTATGTAGGCTTCTTCTAAACCATCGCTTTCTACTACATATAATACGATAAAATTATATCTTTACATTAAAAACCAAAGTCTATCAGAATTCCAGTCATTCCAATAAATGTTATACCCCTTGATCTTCAAGAATAGGACTTGGAAATATGTTTTATTTTATCTTTATTTAACTAGGCAAGTCAGTTAAGAACAAATTCTTATTTACAATGGCCAAACCCGGACGACACTGGTCCAATTGTGCACCACCCTATGGGACCCCCAATCATGTCAGTAGTGACACCTCTAGCACTGAGATGCAGTGCCTTAGACCACTGCACCACTCCCACCACTGGACCACTCCAACCCTACTCTGTTGTTAATGATTTTGATGTCATGGAGGACTGATTGGGCTCATTGATTCTAGTTGAAAAATAAATGTTTCGCTCATGGAATGGCATGCTTTGAGCACTACTGAAAAGTGCTATTTAAATGTGAAAAATGAATGCCATATGCTGCATTTGCCATAGGCCTATTGTTTATCTTTTTGTTGATGACACTTTGATATCTTGATAATATGCAGCTGTTTAAAGGGCAAATCCACAGATTAAACAATAACACAATGGACACCCCACCTCTGTTTTGGTAAAAAGCTGAGGGAGGTGCCTGGAGAAATGTAACCACTCTCAGATTAATAGACAGAGCTATGGATGCAAGGACTGACCATCCATTATATTAAAATGATTGTTTTAACCACGAAGATATAAAGTGTTTGTTTACATTCACAATGTTTACAAACAATGGAGTAAAACAAGCTTACATTTTCGGTTCTCATGGAGTGTGACAGTTGAACTAAGCTCATGAGGCATTTATAAATTATATTCTTCAAGAATCAATGGATATATACATACACTACCGTTAAAAAATTTGGGGTCACTTAGAAATGTCCTTGTTTTTGAAAGAAAAGCATTTTCTTTTGTCCAGGCCAGCATCCCGGAGTCGCCTCTTCACTATTGACGTTGAGACTGGTGTTTTGCGGGTACAATTTAATGAAACTGCCAGCTGAGGACTTGTGAGGCGTCTGTTTCTCAAACTATACACTCTAATGTACTCAGTTGCTCAGTTGTGCACCGGGGCCTCCCGCTCCTCTTTCTATTCTGGTTAGAGCCAGTATGCGCTGTTCTGTGAAGGGAGTAGTACACAGCGTTGTACTAGATCTTCAGTTTCTTGGCAATTTCTCACATGGAATAGCCTTCAATTCTCAGAACAAGAATAGACTGACAAGTTTCAGAAGAAAGTTCTTTGTTTCTGGCCATTTCGAGCCTGTAATCGAACCCACAAATGCTGATGCTCCAGATACTCAACCAGTCTAAAGAAGGCCAGTTTTATTGCTTCTTTAATCAGGACACCAGTTTACAGCTGTGCTAACATAATTGCAAAAAATAATCAATTAGCCTTTTACAATTATAAACTTGGATTAGCTAATACAATGTGCCATTGGAACACAGGAGTGATGGTTGCTGATAATGGGCCTCTGTACGCCTACGTACAGTTGAAGTCGTAAGTTTACATACACCTTAGGCAAATACATTTAAACTCAGTTTTTCACAATTCCTGACATTTAATCCTAGTAAAAAACATTCCCTGTCTTAGGTCAGTTAGGATCACCACTTATTTTAAGAATGTGAACTGTCAGAATAATAGTAGAGAGAATTATTTATTTCAGCTTTTATTTGTTTCATCACATTCCCAGTGGGTCAGAAGTTTACATACACTCAATTTGTATTTGGTAGCATTGCCTTTAAATTGTTTAACTTGGGTCAAACATTTTGGGTAGCCTTCCACAACCTTCCCACAATAAGTTGAGTGAATTTTGGCCCATTCCTCCTGACAGAGCTGGTGTAACTGAGTCAGGTTTGTAAGGCCTCCTTGCTCGCATACGCTTTTTCAGTTCTGCCCACACATTTTCTATAGGATTGAGGTCAGTGCTTTGTGATGGCCACTCCAATACCTTGACTTTGTTGTCCTTAAGCCATTTTGCCACAACTTTGGAAGTATGTTTGGGGTCATTGTCCATTTGGAAGACCCATTTGCAACCAAACTTTAACTTCCTGACTGATGTCTTGAGATGCTGCTTCAATATATCCACTTAAATTTCCTTCCTCATGATGCCATCTATTTTGTGAAGTGCACCAGTCCCTCCTGCAGCAAAGCACCCCCACAACATGATGCTGCCACCCCCGCGCTTCACAGTTGGGATGGTGTTCTTCAGCTTGCAAGCCTCCCCCTTTTTCCTCCAAACATAATGATGGTCCTTATGGCCAAACAGTTCTATTTTGTTTCAACAGAACAGAGGACATTTCTCCAAAAAGTACAATCTTTGTCCACATGTGCAGTTGCAAACCGTAGTCTGGCTTTTTTATGGCGGTTTTGGAGCAGTGACTTCTTCCTTGCTGAGTGGCCTTTCAGGTTATGTCGATATAGAACTCGTTTTACTGTGGATATAGATACTTGTGTACCTGTTTCCTCCAGCATCTTCACAAAGTCCTTTGCTGTTGTTCTGGGATTGACTTGCACTTTTCGCACCAAAGTACGTTCATCTCCAGGAAACAGAATGTGTCTCCTTCCTGAGTGGTTGAAAAACAAGTTTTAAGGACTTCAACATAAGTGTGTGTAAACTTCCGACTTCAACTGTACCATGGCTTTCAGCCAATCAGCATCATAAGATGGCCCATTAACCATGTATGGCCCATTAACAGTGCCTTGCAAAGTATTCACCCCCTTGGAGTTTTTCCTATTTTGTTGCATTACAAGCTGTTATTTAAATTGATTTTTATTTTTATTTCATGTAATGGACATACACAAAATAGTCCAAATTGGTGAAGTGAAATGAAAAAAATCACTTTCCAAACGAAAAGGTGGTGCGTGCATTTGTATTCACCCTTTGCTATGAAGCCCCTAAATAAGATCTGGTGCAACCAATTACCTTCAGAAGTCACATAATTAGTTAAATAAAGTCCACCTGTGTGCAATCTAAGTGTCACATGATCTGTCACATGATCTCAGTATATATACACGTGTTCTGAAAGGCCCCAGAGTCTGTAACAACAGTTTTGCTTTGAAGAATGGGCACAAATCCCAGTGGCTAGATGTGCCAAGCTTATAGAGCCATACCCCAAGAGACTTGCAGCTGCAAAAGGTGGCTCTACAAAGTATTGACTTTGGGGGGGTGAATAGTTATGCACGCTCAAGTTTTCTGTTTTTTTTGTCTTATTTCTTGTTTCTTTCACAAGAAAAAATATTTTGCATCAAAGTGGTAGGCATGTTGTGTAAATCAAATGATACAAAACCCCCAAAAATCCATTTTAATTCCAGGTTGTAAGGCAACAAAATAGTAAAAATGCCAAGTGGGGTGAATACTTTCGCAAGACACTGTATGTCTTATAATAATGTCATAATACGATCTATAATGATCCTGTCTTCCTGAGAAGGCAGAGGGTTTGAAAGGTACCTACATAAGGGCTGCATAACATATTCAAACCCTATACTATACATAACACATTCATAAGCAGTACATGAGGATTACATACGTGTTTATGTCAACAACTGCAAGTTGATAAATGCAGGATTAGTGAAATGACTGTGACATTTATGAATATATCAACTTGCGGTTGTTGACATTAGCATTGCTATGATTGGAGCCATTTCCACCAGGTGTGAGAGCAACACGCAACACATTGTAACACACAGCATTAGAAACCTGAACCTTTACGCGGGGTTAGCATAGGGTCAGCTACAGTCAGCATAGGGTCAGCTATAGTCAGCATAGGGTCAGCTACAGCCAGCATAGAGTCAGCTACAGTCAGCATAGAGTCAGCTACAGTAAGCATAGGGTCAGCTACAGTCAGCATAGAGAGTCAGCTACAGTCAGCATAGGGTCAGCTACAGTCAGCATAGAGTCAGCTACAGTCAGCATAGGGTCAGCTACAGTCAGCATATGGTCAGCTACAGTCAGCATATGGTCAGCTACAGTCAGCATAGGGTCAGCTACAGTCAGCATAGGGTCAGCTACAGTCAGCATAGAGTCAGCTACAGTCAGCATAGGGTCAGCTACAGTCAGCATAGAGTCAGCTACAGTCAGCATAGGGTCAGCTACAGTCAGCATAGGGTCAGCTACAGTCAGCATAGGGTCAGCTACAGTCAGCATACGGTCAGCTACAGTAGAACCTTACTCCAATATCTCTCTCTCTCTCTCTCTCTCTCTCTCTCTCTCTCTCTCTCTCTCTCTCTCTCTCTCTCTCTCGCCATTCAGACTGGTTTTAACTCTATTCCCAGGCTAATCATATTAAGCTCTTCCTGCGTGTGAATGACCAGAGCTTGCAAATCACAGGGTCAGCTACAGTCAGCATAGGGTCAGCTACAGTCAGCATAGAGTCAGCTACAGTAAGCATAGAGTCAGCTACAGTCAGCATAGGGTCAGCTACAGTCAGCATAGGGTCAGCTACAGTCAGCATAGGGTCAGCTACAGTCAGCATAGGGTCAGCTACAGTCAGCATAAGGTCAGCTACAGTCAGCATAGGGTCAGCTACAGTCAGCATAGGGTCAGCTACAGTCAGCATAGGGTCAGCTACAGTCAGCATATGGTCAGCTACAGTCAGCATACGGTCAGCTACAGTAGAACCTTACTCCAATCTCTCTCTCTCTCTCTCTCTCTCTCTCTCTCTCTCTCTCTCTCTCTCTCTCTCTCTCTCTCTCTCTCTCTCTCTCTCTCTCTCTCTCTCTCTCTCTCTCTTCAGACTGGTTTTAACTCTATTCCCAGGCTAATCATATTAAGCTCTTCCTGCGTGTGAATGACCAGAGCTTGCAAATCACAGGGTCAGCTACAGTCAGCATAGGGTCAGCTACAGTCAGCATAGAGTCAGCTACAGTAAGCATAGGGTCAGCTACAGTCAGCATAGGGTCAGCTACAGTCAGCATAGGGTCAGCTACAGTCAGCATAAGGTCAGCTACAGTCAGCATAGGGTCAGCTACAGTCAGCATACGGTCAGCTACAGTCAGCATAGGGTCAGCTACAGTCAGCATACGGTCAGCTACAGTCAGCATATGGTCAGCTACAGTGCATTAACACCACCATCCCCTTTCATATCACTCAGCTGCTTCACTAGGCAAATATCAGAGAACACTGTTGGGACCTGTGTTGTTGTACGCTGCCCTGCACTGGTGGGCCAGGCTGGGCCCCCAGGACCAAATCTAGCCTGGTGATTTAGAGGCCTGGAGGCCTCACTGAATCCAGACTCTACCTCAGACATGTTAGGATTTGGACCCCCAATCAGCAGTTTGACAAATAGGCCAAAACTTTATTACAATCAAGGTTTTATTTTACCTTTATTTAAGTTGGCAAGTCATTAACAACAAATTCTTATTTACAATGATGGCCTAGGAACAGTGGGTTAACTGCCTTGTTCAGGGGCAGAACGACAGGTTTTTACCTTGTCAGCTCGGGATTCAATCTAACACCTTTTGATTACTCGCCCAACGCTCTAACCACTAGGCTACCTGCCGCCCCAGCTTAACTGAGCTCCACTATCAGATGGGAAGAGGTGCTCTGTTACCTGGAGGGGAAATACACCCAGAGAAGTTTTCACATGGATACCTGACATACTGTACAGACCTAGTTTTGATGAATACTAATATAGGTGGAGAGGGGGGTTAGGGGGAACTATAATTTAACGTATCAGTTTGTTGAACCTTCCTCCAATCTCTCTCTCTCTCTCTCTCTCTCTCTCTCTCTCTCTCTCTCTCTCTCTCTCTCTCTCTCTCTCTCTCTCTCTCTCTCTCTCTCTCTCTCTCTCTCTCTCTCTCTCTCTCTCCCTCCCTCCCTCCCTCCCTCCCTGTCTCCCTCTCTGTCTCTCTCGCCATTCAGACTGGTTTAACTCTATTCCCAGGCTAATCATATTAAGCTCTTCCTGCGTGTGAATGACCAGAGCTTGCAAATCACAGTAAATCACTAACTCAACCCACAAGTGTCAAGTGTCATATTATTTACATTTTCTGGCCCTAAATCAATTCTAACTCAATTAGTCAAGGCAGGTTCAGATGAGAAAAAGAGGGAATAGAGACTTCTAGCTACTGTCTTCAATAGTGACTGGCGTCAGCACATTTTCAGTTACAAAGTCTGTCAAAGATGACAGTACGATATTGTGTCTGAAAGTGACATTTTAGATGTACACCAGAGCCAAGAAAACGTTCAGAGCAAATATGCACAAACAAGTTGTTTGTTCACGACCCTACATAGTTCAAACCTCAGATCCTTATCTTCTGAAGAAACTCACTTTCTGTGTTTATATGTTACATTATCAAATAGGCTCTTAAGATTTAATGCTTAATATATAATATATACTATATTTCAAGGTTAACCATAGTTCTTCAGACTTTGTTATGAGGCCCAAAAATCCATTGAACAAGACTAAACTACAGTATTGGACAGAATAAAAGAGTTGGTTGCATCTCTGACACTCCCACACACTTTCTCTCTCCTTTTTGGCTTTTTCATACTGCCTGTGAGACATGATATGAAGAGCACACACACACGCAAGCACACACTCAACCACGCCTCACATTGTCAGACCCAGTCTCCTCACAATATCTTTCCCATTGACCATCTCTAAAACACTCCAAACTCCATGCCTCAACAGAGCTATCCAGGAGATAGTGGCATGTTTATCCACTGTCCGTGACAGGCAGTTGGTATTCAAAATTGACAGTTGGTATTAAAAAAGCCGAAGCTGCTCTTTGACATGCACTTTAAGGCCAGAAGAAAGAGACACAGCAGACAGAATATAATAGACAGAGGCACAGCAGAAAGAATATATTAGAGAGAGACACAACAGAGAGAATATATTAGAGAGAGACACAGCAGGGAAAATATATTAGAGACACACAACAGAGAGAATATATTAGAGACAGACAGAGCAGAGAGAATATATTAGAGCAAGACACAGCAGAGAATATATTAGAGAGAGACACGGCAGAGAGAATACATTAAACAGAGACACACAACAGAGAGAATATATTAGAGAGAGACACAACAGAGAGAATATATTAGAGAAAGACACAGCAGATAATATATTAGAGAGACACAACAGATATAATATATTAGAGAGAGACACAAAACTGAGAGAATATATAAGAGAGAGACACAGCAGAGAGAATATATTAGAGACAGCAACAGAGATAATTTATTAGAGAGAAACAACAGAGATAATGTATAAGACAGAGACACAGCAGAGATAATATATTAGAGAGAGAAACAACAGAGATAATATATTAGACAGAGACACAACAGAGAGAATATATTAGAGACAGACAGCAGATAATATGTTAGAAAGAGACACAGCAGAGAATATATTAGAGAGAGACAGAGCAGAGAGAATAAATTAGAGACAGATAATATATTAGAGACAGACACAGCAGAAAATATATTAGAGACACAGCAGAGAGAATATATTAAAGAGAGACACAGCATAAAGAATATATTAGAGACACAGCAGAGAGAATATGTTTGAGAGAGAAACAGAGAGACTATATTAGACAGAGACACAACAGAGAGAATATATTAGAGAGAGAAACAGAGAGACTATATTAGACAGAGACACAACAGAGAGAATATATTAGAGAGAGAAACAGAGAGACTATATTAGACAGAGACACAACAGAGAGAATATATTAAAGAGAGACACAACAGAGAGAATATATTAGAGAGAGACACAACAAGAGATAATATATTAGACAGAGACACAACAGAGAATATATTAGAGAGAGACACAGCAGATAATATATTAGAGAGCGAGTGACTGCAGAGATACTATATTAGAGAGAGACACAGCAGAGCATATATTAGAGATAACCACAGCAGAGAGAATATATTAGAGAGAGACACAGCAGGGAGAATATATTAGAGAGACACACAGCAGAGAGAATATATCAGAGAGAGACACAGAGATAATATATTAGAGACACAGCAGATATAATATATTAGAGACAGACACAGCAGATATAATAAATTAGAGAGAGACACAGCAGAGAATATATTAGAGACACAGCAGAGAGAATACAGTCATGGCCAAAAGTTTTGAGAATGACACAAATATTAATTTCCAAGGTTTGCTGCTTCAGTGTCTTTAGATATTTTTGTCAGATGTTACTATGGAATACTGAAGTATAATTGCAAGCATTTCATAATTTTATTGACAATTACATGAAGTTGATGCAAAGAGTCAATATTTGCAGTGTTGAACCTTATTTTTCAAGACCATTCTTGACACCAGGCCATTCTACAAAAGTCTTTGCCTCACTGTTCGTGCAGATGCACTCACACCTGCCTGCTGCCATTCCTGAGCAAGCTATGTACTGGTGGTGCCCCGATCCCGCAGCTGAATCAACTTTAGGAGACGGTCCTGGCGCTTTCTTCACAACAATTGAACCGCTCTCCTTGAAGTTCTTGATGATCTTATAAATGGTTGATTTAGGTGCAATCTTACTGGCAGAAATATCCTTGCCTGTGAAGCCATTTTTGTGCAAAGCAATGATGACGGCACGTGTTTCCTTGCAGGTAACAATGGTTGATAGAGGAAGAACAATGATTCCAAGCACCGCCCTCCTTTTGAAGCTTCCAGTCTGTTATTTGAACTCAATCAGCATGACAGAGTGATCTCCAGCCTTGTCCTCGTCAACACTCACACCTGTGTTAACGAGAGAATAACTGACATGATGTCAGCTGGTCCTTTTGTGGCAGGGCTGAAATGCAGTGGAAATGTGTTTTGGGGATTCAGTTCATTTGCATGGCAAAGAGGGACTTTGCAATTCATCTGATCACTCTTCATGACAATCTGGAGTATATGCAAATTGCAATCATACAAACTGAGGCAGCAGACTTTGTGAACATTTATATTTGTGTCATTCTCAAAACTTTTGGCCACAACTGTATATTAGAGACACATACATCTGAGAGAATAGATTGGAGACAGACACAGCAGAGAGAATGTATTAAAGAGAAACAGAGAGAATATATTAGACAGAGACACAACAGAGAGAAAATGTTAGAGAGACACAGCACAGAGAATATATTAGAGACAGACAGCAGCGAATATATTAGAGAGAGACACAGCAGGGAGAATATATTAGAGAGAGACCCAGCAGAGAGAATATATTAGAGAGAGAAACAACAGAGAGAATATATTAGAGAGAGACACAACAGAGATAATATATTAGAGAGAGACACAGCAGAGAATATATTCGAAAGACAGCATATATAATATGTTAGAGACAGACACAGCAGATATAATATATTAGAGAGAGACACAGCAGAGAATATATTAGAGAGAAACACAGCAGAGAGAATATATTAGAGACACACACAACTGAGAGAATATATTAGAGAGAGACACAGCAGAGAGAATATTTTAGAGAGAGAAACAACAGAGAGAATATATTAGAGACACACAACAGAGAGAATATATTAGAGACAGACATATTAGAATATATTAGAGACAGAGGATATAGTACTAAAAAAAGTATAGGCATGGCTTCAAAGCCTCTTGATCATAGTCTCCCATAGATCTAAAGGAATAAGGCCCTGGGGAAGAGAGGGAGAGGAGGAGGAGAGCAAATTTGAGTATTTAGCGATATGGGCCATAAAAATGCTGCAATAATCATAATAAAAAGGCCCTCTGAGAGAGACGAATGGAAGAAATTACAGAACGCTTATCTCCAAGGGGGCTTGGCTCAGAGACGCTCTGAGCCAGACACACACACACACACAATTACACACACACACACGCAGTCACACAACAAGTGAGAGGAAAGCCCCACAAGTACGTCTCGCATAGCTTCTCTCCCTCTTTTTTTCTCACCCCTTTCTTCATGTTTGTCCTTGTGGAAAATGGTAGATGAGAATCTAATCTACTTAAACCTCCCTCTCTGTCCAGACTCTGGAAAAAGCCTCTTCATCCCTCCTGGGAGAATAACCTAACGCAAGGCAACTCAGATACAATCATACCTGCTCTCATATACAGCTGGCTCTAGGAGCCTTGCCTTTGACCAGAGAGAGAGAGAGAGAGAGACAAATAAAGAGAGAAAGAGAGAGAGTTGTGGAATTTTAGCAGCAGACAGAAACAATTCCAAAAGAAGTGAGTCACCTGAAAGCAAAGGCATAAACACAGTTGCGGGGAAACAAAATGGCAAAGGTTAAGAGAAAGTAGTGCCAGAGAGTCTAAAATAATAAGATTAACAGTGTTGTGGTACACTCTCTCACTTCAGACTGAATGCGCCCATGGGAGGGTCACTGACGTAGAAATACCTGGAGAAGACATGTGAGGCCATTTAGCCAGTCAACTTCCAGACATTATAAATCAACTGAGGAATGCATCAACTCATGATCTTTCACACTTAAAAAGTGGGAAGAGGGAGATAATGTTATACCAATCTATCAGCTGTGGAAGCACTGGAACTCACAGACACTTTCTCATTCCCACTCCCAGTCCCCACTCCCACTGCCAGTCCCAGTCCGCACTCCCACTCCCACTACCAGTCCCCACTCCCAGTCCCCACTCCCACTGCCAGTCCCAGTCCGCACTCACACTCCCATGGCATTGGTTGTTCAGTGGTAGAATTCTCGCCTGCCATGCGGGAGGCCCGGGTTCGATTCCCGGCCAATGCAGGATCTTTTTCCCCGGGCGCCGAAGACGTGGATGTCGAATAAGGCAGCCCCCCGCACCTCTCTGATTCAGAGGGGTTGGGTTAAATGCGGAAGACACATTTCAGTTGAAGGCATTTGGTTGTACAACTGACTAATAATGGTGACTTTGACTTTGACTACCAGTCCACACTCCCAGTCCCCACTCCCAGTCCAGACTCCCTGTCCCCACTCCCACTGCCAATCCCAGTCCAGACTCCTTGTCCCCACTGCCAGTCCCAGTCCCCACTCCCACTGCCAGTCCAAGTGCCAACTCCCCATCCCCTCTCCTACACTGCCAGTCCACACTCCCACTGCCAGTCCCAGTCCCCACTCCCACTGACAGTCCCAGTCCACACTCTCAGTCCCCACTCCCACTGCCAATCCCAGTCCAGACTCCCTGTCCCCACTGCCAGTCCCAGTCCCCACTCCCACTGCCAGTCCCAGTGCCAACTCCCCATCCCCTCTCCTACTCCTACCAGCCAGATGTGTAGAGGACAGAGGAGAGCTGAGCAGCAGATACTGTGTGTCTCTATCTGCCCACAGAGAGACTGAGATGCAATCCATCCAGATTCCATCCAGAACCATTGTCACTCTGCATCCTCAGCCTGCGGTAATGTGATTTAGACGTCACAGCTGGCAGGGCCCAGGGCCCGGAACCCATGGAGGATGTGAAGAGAAAAGGACCAGATGCCCCAGTGATCAAAGCCCAGTAGTGCTAAGTAATTTGTGATTTTTGAGGTTTTGGTCAGAATATTAGAAAATAATAACATG
The DNA here is from genome assembly GCA_030435695.1 of Brachymystax lenok tsinlingensis. NCBI lineage: Eukaryota > Metazoa > Chordata > Actinopteri > Salmoniformes > Salmonidae > Brachymystax > Brachymystax lenok. The sequence continues at coordinate 29,835,071 of CM059790.1, forward strand.
AAATGCACTATGCATTATATGGCTTTAATGATGTATCAACACAGAATAAAACTATTAATAAAAGTCCCATGATGGTAGTGACTGCCCACTACCGCTTATCACTTATTAACCATTATTTAATCACATTACTTTACTTTGATAAAACATTTCAGTTGTTGTGTATATTAGATTTGTTTTATTTGATGACTTTATTATTTCATTCCAAGTCATCATCTCATCTGTATAGAGCTGCTGCCTATGCTGTCTGACAAAAATCTAAATTTTGTAGTTCTTTAAAGTAAACAAGACATACTTTTATGACTGCTGAATAACTATCAATCACTTAGATCATGTATTTTCAGGTTCAGATACCTCGCGAAACAACAGCTGCTCTCTATGTCACCTCACAATCACGCATTATTCTCTCTTCTGTAGCAGGCGTAAAAGAAACACAGACCGGACAAGTAGATGACAATGACCATAATCCGTTGCACATTAATTACTATGTAGAATATTGGCCTGTTGGAAACTACAACTCCCTACTAGATCGCACAGTTCAGGCTGGATTTGATTTATCTCTAGAGAAACTGTGCAATGTGCGCATTGATCTCACAAAAAAAACCAGAAAGAAATGGAATTAAAATAATTGAACCGATGTTGGTCAATTAGTTGTAAAAAAAAACGACATTTAATCGTTCAGCACTACCAGCTAGGATCAGGTGGCCCTGAACCTGGGAGCTGGGACTGCACCTCCAGAGGAACCTGTGGAGACTAGAGGCCCTATAGAGAGGCTCTGAGAGCCCCGGCAGGAGCCTGGAAGCCCAGCCTGATTGATGATGGAGAGGCTGGTGCAGGGATTTGGGGGACCAGGGTCCATTACAGACATAGCCAGGCCCAGGACACATGGTCTGTGTCCCAAATGGCACCCTATTCTCTATATAGTGTACACATTTTGACCAGAGCCTAGGTGGTCCTGGGCTCTGACCAAAACTAGTGTGCTTTGTAGGAAATAGGGAATAGTGTGTCATTTGAGACGTAGCCATGCTAGTGACTGGCCAGAGACAGGGAGGGAAGGGGGCTTGTCTGGACCTATCACGTTACGGTAACATCAAACCCCTCACACAACCCTCACATGATCACAGCTGCTGCCAGCCCCGGCACGCTAGGCCAGTCCCATGCGGCATACCGTGACTGGTCAGAGCATACGGACGTAAACAAGGAAAAGATTCCATTAAATACAAAACTCTCAGTTAATTACTACATAAGCAATTATAAAAAAATTCTACGAATGCCAATACAACACGCAAAGAGAGGAGGATCCAACTGCTGTAAACAGGCACAAGGCTGTGGATATCTACAGTATTAAGGTATGATGAAAACATATTCCAAGTGAGACATACCACACCGCCAAAAAATAATAACTACACCGTGATTTAAGGCATTTGGCCAGCCGCCTGCATCAAGCATTCTGAACGCAATTTCATGACCTTTCAGACCCCAGTAAATGATGTTTCACGACCAAGCATTCATAATACCTCAGCATAGTAGAGTGTAATGTTCATAACCAATGTATGCACAGCCCTTTGGTAATAAGCTGTCTGTACCCCAGTACTACACAGCTGTCAGAGACTTCTCTCTACACCTCCATCCAGTCAGACCTGACACTATCACACGACTTCCTCTGTCCAGTGTCTGTGTTATTTTGCCCATCTTAATTTTTAATTTTTATTGGCCAGTCTGAGATATGGCTTTTTCTTTCTAATGATCAATTAGCCTTTTAAAATTATAAACTTGGATTAGCTAACACTGTGCCATTGGAACACAGAAGTGATGGTTGCTGATAATGGGCCTCTGTACGCCTATGTAGATATTCCATAAAAACTCTGCAGTTTCCAGCTACAATAGTCATTTACAACATTAACAATGTCTACACTGTATTTCTGATCAATTTGATGTTATTTTAATGGACAACAAAATTAGCTTTTCTTTCACAAACAAGGACATTTCTAAGTGACCCCAAACTTTTGAATGGTAGTGTATATATATATTATTTTATACTAATACAATTGCTCAGTGAAATGTTTTTATTGAGCTTTATGGCCATGCAAACGACCAAAATTATTAGCACCCTTGATAAAGAATGGGCAAAAAAAAAGGGGTTTGGCGTCTGCATATGCAGAAAAGTACCTCATACCTACTGTAAAATATGGTGGTGGATCTTTGATGTTATGGGGCTATTTTGCCTCCACTGGTCCTGGGGCCCTTGATAAGGTAAACAGCATTATGAACTTTACTCAGTAGCAGGACATTTTAGCAAAAAAAACCTGGTTGCCTCTGAAAGGAGGCTGAAACTTCTCCATATGTGGCTCTTCCAGCAGGACAATAAAGCACATATAAAAATCCACAGAGAAATGGCTAATTGACCACAAAATCAACATTTTGCAATGGCCATCTCAATCTCAAGACTTAAACCCCATTGAAAACCTGTGGTTTGAATTGAAGAGGGCAGTCCATAAGAGCAGACGAAGAATATCAAGGATCCAGAAAGATTCTGTATGGAGGAATGGTCTAAGATCCCTCCCCAATGTGTTCTCCAATCATAAACATATTTTTTAAAGGCTCAGTGCTGTTATCCTTGCAAGGGGGGAGGGTGCCAGAGTATTGAAAACAAAATATTTTGAACTGAGAAATTGTATTACTATAAAATAATATAATTGTGTATTTTTTGTTTGCATACTGTCACGCCCTGACCTGTAGGAGCCTGTTTATGTCTCTTTTTAGTTTGGTCAGGGTGTGATTTGGGATGGGCATTCTATGTTCTAGTTTTTGTATTTCTTTGTTGTTGGCCGGGTAGGGCTCTCAATCAGGGACAGCTGTCCATCGTTGTCTCTGATTGGGAGCCATACTTTAGTAGCCCTTTTGTCCTCCTTTCCTTGTGGGAAGTTGACTCTGTTTATGTGCCGTTGGTGCGGCACCTATTGATCTTCGTTTTTTGTTTTGAGTGAGTTGACTAATAAACATGTTTAACTCAACCCGGCATGCTGCGCCTTGGTCCGTCCCTGAAGATTGTGACACATACAATATAGCTCATTATTTGTATTATTTATTTTATAGTCTTTTTTTTTGCTCATCTTTTTCAAGGGTGACAATCATTTTGGTCGTGACTACAGTATATCACCATACGGTGACTTGCCATATTCTATAACTAGGCCTGGGGAAACATGTTGCGGCATGCTCAAAACAGGATGCTCAGCAACACAATCATCACTCCTCTACAGCAGACAGACAGCACTAGACGAGAGCAGAAAAGACAAGGCTGTTGGAAAAGCCTTGCATTGCCTGGAATCCATGAACATTAAGATCTAGCTTTATCAGATAGGTGTGTGTGTGCATGCGTGTGTTTGTGTTGTCTGTATCTTGGTTCTTTCTGGATCACTGCTCAGACAGAGAGGGCAGAACTCTCTGTGCGGGTAGATAGCAGGAAGGCCAGACTAGAGGAGAGGAGTATCTCAGAGAGCTGCCGGGGAAGAAGGGAACCTGTTGACTGATCTTATCAGCACCCCACCGGCCGTCCCCCCTGCTGATCTGAGGGCCGATGGGGCCACTACCTGGAGCCTCTCCACTACACAGCGATGCTAATCAGTCTGCTTCCAACCCCAGGTCACACACACACATTCTCAAATGGGCCCAGCAGGCAGATAAGGGGTAGATATTTCTTCATGGGATGATAGTAATCAGGTTGTGATAATGTAAGCTGGCAGGGGAATGAGGAGATGATAGTAATCAGGTTGTGATAAGGTAGGCTGGCAGGGGAATGAGGGGATGATAGTAATCAGGTTGTGATGAGGTAGGCTGGCAGGGGAATGAGGGGATGCAGAGGAAAACAACGCTCCATCAAGGAGGGAATGATGCAGACCAGGAACTCAGACCCAGATCTCTGTCAGATTTGTTTAAGTGGATGGGGTACTCCCAACTCCCCGCCTCTATCGCTGAATGCTGTGCATTCACGTCATGTACAGTAACCCTTCTGATCCCAATGGGAACAACAATTCTAGAGGTACCATCATATAACTACATATCCATTCAACATGTTAAATCATCCTTTACAAGGTTGTCAGTCAGCATGATTCAAATAAACCATACATCTAGAATATGTGTGCTCAGCATAACATAGTGTTAGGACACCCAGGAGGAGATAGATCTGAAGAGATACCTGTGTCAGTGCTGGTTTTCACATCTGACTCTGGTGATAACACAGTGCCATCGCTGCTTATTTATTAACAGGCAGATGTCTAGAGAAATGTTATTCTCTGCTACTATGGGTGCGTTCGTAAATTCACTACGATTTCAGAGCACTCTCATCTGAGTGTGCCAGACCCCCAGAATAACTGATACATTTACCAACGCGCAACACATATGAATATGACCAGATAAGATGGCGCCGAAGAACATGGCTGACGTTTTACATTCTCCCAACCAATTGTGCGATTTTGTTATATTTTTGCGTTTTGTGTACTTATTTTTTAACTTATTGTGTACATAATGTTACTCCTACAGTCTCTTATGACCGAAAATAACATCTGGACATTACTCCCCGCGTACTGGAAGAAACGTTTTCCTTTAACGAGTCGAAAAATAAGGATATACTGCTTTCACTGGAACAGGCCCAGAAGACGCCTTTTGCGTGAAGAAAAGACGCCCGGAAAAGGGTCCGCAGATTGGGCAGCCTTCTGAGAATCCGGAGGCGAGCGAGTAAACTCCCACTGCCATCCATTCTTCTTGCTAACGTGCAGTCATTAGAAAATAAAATTGATGACCTACGATTAAGATTATCCTACCAACGGGACATTAAAAACTGTAACATCTTATGTTTCCCCGAGACAATATAGAGATAGTGTAATTTTCCATGCACCGGCAAGACAGAGACGCTACCTCTGGTAAGACGAGGGGTGGGGGTGTGTGTCTATTTGTCAATAACAGCTGGTGAGTGATGTCTAATATTAAAGAAGTCTTGAGTTATTGCTACCCTGAGGTAGTGCCTTATGATGATTTACCACATTTTTACCAGCATGTCACATGTGCAACCAGGTGGAAAAAAATCCTTGACCACCTTTACTCCACACACAGAGATGCATACAAAGCTCTCCCCCGCCCTCCATTTGGCAAATCTGACCATTATTCTATCCTCCTGATTCCTGCTTACAAGCAAAAACTAAAGCAGGAAGTACCAGTGACTCACTCAATACGGAAGTGGTCAGATGACACAGATGCTACACTACAGGATGTTCAGGGATTCATCCAATGGCATTGAGGAGTACACCACCTCAGTCATCGGCTTCATCGATAAGTGCATCGATGACGTCGTCCCACAGTTACTGTACGTACATATCCCAACCAGAAGCCATGGATTACAGGCAACATCTGCATCGAGCTAAAGGCTAGAGCTGACGCTTTCAAAGAGTGGGAGACTAATCCGGATGCTTATAATAAATCCCACTATGCCGTCAGATGAACCATCAAACAAGCAAAAGTGTCAATACAGGATTAAGATTGAATCCTACTACACCGGCTCTGACGCTCGTCAGATGTGGCAAGGCTTGAAAACTATTATGGACTACAAAGGGAAACCCAGACGCGAGCTGCCCAGTGACGCGAGCCAACCAGACGAGCTAAATGCCTTTTATGCTCACTTCCGAGGCAAGCAACACTGAAGCATGTACGAGAGCACCAGCTGTTCTGGATGACTGTGTGATAATGCTCTCGGTAGCCGATGTGAACAAAACCTTTAAACAGGTCAACATTAACTTCTAGGGCTAGGGTCCCATTTTCCGAATTTTCACCTGTCTGACGTGCCCAAGTAAAATGCCTGCCACCCACGCCCAGAAACTAGGATATGCACATAATTAGTACTATTGGATAGGAAACACTAGATGTCAATAGTCTCTGGACAGTGTTTGAAGCGTTTATCATTGAACAGACCTGAACAGAAGAAGAATAGGTGGAGGGAACCACAGATGTCAATAAGTGGGCGCGAGACCGTGAGCGCGCCCCTCTTTATTTTCCTTTTCTATCGCTTAGGTTATTATCCGAGTAAAATATAATAGCCAATATAGATAAATGGATGCCTAAGGATAAATTATAAATGATGATTTATTTGTTTGGGCAAAGTTGATAGGTATAATTTGAACGCTTTCTCTTCACTGTACAACGGGCGAGTAGACTGGGAATGCTTGGTGGACTATCTGAACATAGCGCGCGCCAACCAAACTGAGATTTATGGATATAATAAATGACTTTTTCTAACAAAAGAACCATGGATTCTCTTGTTTGGACACTTGGGATGCCCTCAGCAGAAGTTCTTCAAAAGGTAAGCGATTTATTTTAGCTCTTAAAAGGGTTTTGTGAGACCCGCGCTGGATACGAATTTATGCTAATGAGGATAATATGAGAGGTGCTATCCTCAAGCAATCAAATGTTGTGCTTTCGCCGTGAAGCCTTTTTTAAATCTGACAACGCTATGATATTAACAAGACTCTAATCTTTGCAACCATATGCAACACTTGTATATCCATGAATGTTAAATATTACGACTTTTTATTTTGAATTTGCCGCGCTTTGTTTGCTCCGAAAGCGAGCCCGCTCACGGGATTGGATCCGTAAGAGGTTAACAAAGCCGCTGGGCTCAAAGCATGCGCGGACCAACTGTCAAGTGTCCTCACTGACATTTTCAACCTCTCCCTGACTGAGTCTGTAATACCTACATGTTTCAAGCAGACCACCATAGTCCCTGTGCAAAGAAGCGAAGGTAACCTGCCTAAATGATTACCGGCCCGTGGCACTCACATCAGTAGCCATGAAGTAGCCATGAAGGCTGGTCATGGCTCACATCAACAGCATCCTCCCAGACACCCTAGACCCACTCCAATTCGCATACCGCCCCAACAGATCCACAGATGACACAATCTCAATCACACTCCACACTGCCCTTTCTCACCTGGACAAAAGGAACACCTATGTGAGAATGCTGTTCATTGACTATAGCTCAGCGTTCAACACCATAGTGCCCACGAAGCTCATCAATAAGCTAAGGACTCTGGGACTAAACACCTCCCTCTGCAACTGGATCCTGGACTTCTTGACGGGCCACCACCAGTTGGTAAGAGTAGGCAACAACATGTCTGCCACTCTGATCCTTAACACTGGGGCCCCTTAGGGGTGTGTACTTAGTCCCCTCCTGTATTCCCTGTTCACCCACGACTGCGTGGCCAAACACGACTCCAACACCATCATTAAGTTTGCTGACGACACAACAGTGATAGGCCTGATCACCGACAACGATGAGCTGCACCATCGAGAGCATCCTGACCGGTTGCATCACCGCCTGGTATGGCAACTGCTCGGCATCTGACCATAAGGCGCTACAGAGGGTAGTGCTTAAGGCCCAGTACATCACTGGGGCCAGGCTTCCTGCCATCCAGGACCTATATAATAGACAGTGTCAGAGGAAAGCCCATATAATTATCAGAGACTCCAGTTACCCAAGTTATAGACTGTTTTCTCTGCTCCCACACGGCAAGCGGTACCAGAGCGCCAAGTCTAGGACCAAAAGGCTCCTCAACAGCTTCGTCTGCTGAACAATTAATAAAATCGATACTGGACAATTTACATTTACCCCTTCCCTTTTGTACACTGCTGATACTTGCTGTTTGTTTGTTATCTATGCATAGTCACTTCACCCTCACCTACATGTACAGATTACCTCAACTAGCCTGTACCCCCACAAACTGACGTGGTACCATTGCCCCCTGTACATTGGTTCCTCCTTTAAAGGTTGCGTCATACTGCGGCACACCTTGCGTGCTGCCGCAGCATTCTGTGGCACGTCATTTATTCTCAGCCATTTTATCTGTCACTGCAAGTTATTGCTAGTTTGACCACCAGAGCGCATCTTTGAGAAGCATTTGATAGTCTTCCATATTGCAGACACGCGGGGAACGGGGAGGAAGGAGTAGGCAGTCCTTGTAAATAAGAATTGGTTCTTAACTGAATCCATGTGTGTTATTTCATAGTTGTGATTTCTTCACTATTATTCTACAATGTAGAAAATAGTAAAAATATAGAACAATCCTGGAGGGAGTAGGTGTGTCCAAACTTTTGACTGGTACTTAATTAATTTGATTAATATTATGGCGTTTCTATTCCATGAAAAACGCACAACCCTCTGGGTAAATTCTCAGAGCGCACACTGGACGTTCGGGCAGAGGCAGTCAAGCACCCAAGCAAAAGCATAATCAGTGCATTGGTTGTTAAGGCAAATCTGGTCTGTTATAGGACAGGGGTTGGCTAGCTTGCTAGCTACTTCCAGACACAAATGAGACCACTCTGACCATTTTGCTCGCCCTAGCAGAGCTGGTTAGGTAGTTTTTGTGTTAACCAGAGCGTTGGTGACTGTAACTGTGCTATTGGAAAAATTTTAATTACGCTTTTCGCCGACATTTAATGATGCCGGCCATATTCAACGGGTGTGGAGTGCTCGTAAATTCTATATTATGCGCTCTGGTACACTCAGACGAGAGTGCTCTGAAATCGGAGTAGATAGCCAGAGCGAATTTACGAAAGCACCCGAATGTCCATTGAGAACTCACTCCGACTTTACCATTTAGATAAGCTAACTAAAATTGACGAGAATAATCAAGTCAATAAACGTTGGGTAGTTAGATAGTCTATAGTTAATATACTGGCAAGTTTGATGTATAACTACTAACGTTAGGTAGATAGCTAACATACTGGTACATACTGCTGTAATGATATGCTATGTGGTTCGTAAGGACAGCGTAGCTAACAAATTGGCAGCCAACATAATGTGTAAGATAACTTATTGAAAAGTCATTACTTTATTACATTGAGTAGCAAGCTCCCGCGAGGACGCGCTCTATCGACTCTGCGGCTTGAGCATGTTTTTAGTGCACTGTCGATAGCGAGCTGGACTTCAGGCAAGAAGGTTGATGGTTCGAAACCTGCTCCCTGCTTGCTTCATTTGAAGTTGTGCACAGTTATCAGTTTATTATTTGGTTTATATTGCCCATTCATTGTCAGTTAGAGACAGTAGCGCATTGGGACGCAAAAGCATAATCAGTGCATTGGTCGTCAAGGCAAATCTGGTCTGCTATAGGACAGGGGTTTTTCACACCTAGCTCAGCTATTAGACTACTAAAGAATAAAAGTTGAATAGTCTATTGTTCAGCTATTATCCCCCCTCCCCAACTTGCAACAAATGGATGTCTTTTTATAATTATTCTGAAAGCTAATTTTTTATTTTCAATCAAAAAAAATTGTTATGAAAGCAAAGACGAGGCTTATATATTTTGAGAACAAAAAATGTATTTGAAAACAACATTTCGTTATCAACCACCCTTTGAGTGTCAGTTTGGCTACAACCAATACTGTTCAGCCTTTCTTTCCGACGCAAAGGAAGTCATAGCGGACACCTACGAAGAAGGACTGTGTGATGATGGCATCTCAGGTAAGCAGCACTGGGCGTTCTTCCGTCCAACTTTTACATAGCTAGTAGTTAGCTCCTACGATTCAGTGTCGGTTCATAACATTGTACTATATTACATAGATACATACATACCGTAGAATGATAAATCATGCAATTCTTATTATCAAGCTAACCAAAAGCTTTTAGATTCGGACGCCTGTATCTTTCATGGCAACTCATAAGCAGGCCATGTCCTATCTGTTTCATAGTCGATATATAATCATATTTCATGACAGTGTAACGGTTAGCTTAGTTTACAGAAGGATGAAAGAACACAATATGTCTGTCAGGGAATGCTATTCTGATATGTCAGATGAAGAGTTAGACCAGAGAGTCAGGGCCATTAAGGCAAGGATGCCCCATGCAGGCTTTAGAATGGTCAAAGGAAGTCTCAGAGCAATGGGCCCTCGTGTACAATGGCGAAGAGTCTTTGCAGCATGTAGATGGTGCAGGTATCATCGGCAGAATGATCCAGCTTCGTTGCATTGCTCTGCAAAAATATTCTGTTCCTGCACCCCTGTCTCTTGTCCACATTGATACAAATCATAAGTTGATAAGGTACTAAGACGTATAATGTCCCCATCAAATCTAAGAAGTTATTTTAACTTTAACTTGCTTATTCCTTGACAAACGTTCAATAATGTATGAAATTGGAGTTGTTCTTCATCAACTGGTAATACATAAATAATGAAGCAGGTTAATAGGTTTTAATTCCAGTGCTTTTTTTCAAGTTACAACAGGTAAGCATATTATTTTGTATACATATTGCATATTTCCCATCACCTAATGAACAACCACAATACCAGTCTGGTGTTAAGCTTTCTGTGCTGTATTGACGTATCCTGAAAATGATATCTGCTGCTTTAGATTGAACGGTCATATCTCAGTTATTGTTTTCATATTGACAAAAAATAAGCTATTTTCTTTACTTTCAGAGTGCAAGCTGATCAAGGTGTCTAAAATGTATATATTGCCAGATGTTCACTGTCCGAGGAACAGGCCGTGGAAGCTTTATTGCTGGCAAAAGTGTCCATAACCAGGGGTAATTAAACTGTTCTGTGTTCTTTTTCTCTCTTCCTTTCTGCCTGTCTTGTTGTACATGGAACCTGTCTCACATGCACAGTTTGGAGGAAGAAGGATACATTGACCTGTAAAATTTTATCCACCTCTTCTGTGTGGGATATGTGTTCCTACCTGGTCTGCGGGCAGATCTGCAGCATTTCAGAGAGTTGGAATAATCACCCTTTAAGTAGAGACGAACCTGACACCCCACCAGTTGTGGCATATCGGAATGCTCCAAACACCTGTGCACATTTTCGTTTTTGCCTTAGCACTACACGGCTGATTCAAATGATCAAGTCATCATCAAGCTTCAAGTGGTATTTATGTCTCATAATGACATTATCTTCTCTTATTTGTCCTCATGTGTCTGTTTTTCAGCATAAAGTACTCTTTGGCCAATTAGTGTGGACACCAAGTGAGACCACACACACACACACACACACACACACACACACACACACACACACACACACGAGAGAGAGGGAGAGACAAAAATGAGAGAGAGAGAGACATTATGTTTCTGTAGTGTATTCAGACAGTACATGAGACCACCGGAAACGCCTGAAGCCAAGTAATGTATTTGTATATTTAACCTTTATGTAACTAGGCAAGTCAGTTAAGAACAAATTCTTATTTACAATGACTGCCTACCCCGGCCAAACCCTCCCCTAACCCGGACGACGCTCTCTCCTTCACTTCATCCCTCTCTCCCTTCTCCTTAAACTTTCTAGGTTATATCAGCTGTGTCGGTGAACCCCTCCCGCATCTGAACTGGCTGACATAGAGGGCACAGCATGATCATAGGTGAGAGGTCAAGTCAACAGGAAGTATTAATAAAGAGATGCTTTACATTGAAATACAGATAGAGATGTAGTAGTCCCAGAGTTAATGATCCAAGGTCAGTTTTGCATTTGACTTCCTGAGGATTATGATGACTGACTGTGTTAGACAAAAAAAAACAAGGCTTAATCATGCTCTTTCTCTATCCATCTGTCTCTCGTCTGCAGGTATGTTTTGATGTGAGAGAGGAAGCCAGTCCCGTCATCGCCACCTCACCCGCTCTTAAGATAACCTTCTGGCCAACTGGGGGTCCAAGGCTAGTTAGGAGACACCGCTAGAGACACTGTAATTGTGATGAACTGAGAGAATATTAGGGTAGCACTGTAATTCATTAATCATATGCTGTCTGCCTCTGTTCTTACCTCTTTCCCTCTTTTCCTCTTTCTTCTACACCTCTCTCCCCACCTCGTCTTTCTTCCTCGTTTTATAATGCACACCATACAAGATTGAACTTGTATTTATAATAAAATATTACAATTATTATAATTATAATGCATGTATTATGTATATATAACACCTGGATAAAAAAATGTCACATTCTCCACTGGTTGAAATTAAGTATCTCATTGAAATACTATCCTGTGTCCTCAGATTAACGCAGATGAATGGAGTTAGATATGCATCGTCTTTTTAAGTGTAGAATTGTAATACATACATGCAGACACAACATCATTCAAATAATGGAGTTTGATGCTTCTGGTATTGGATATGACTGAAAAAGAATGTTCATACCTGAACCGCACCTTTATTTGCCAAGGAAGAGTACATGATCAGTGAATATATTCAATGTACAGGCTACATTGGGAATCTCATGCGTGGTAGTAAGTACAGTACATGTATATAGGACTTGCATCCTTGCACAATAAAGTTATTAAATTCTACTCAATCCATAGGCTTCATTAATGCCATTCAAACTTGAAGTTGATACAACAACTATGATAGCTGAGGTTCATAAATTGGTATAAATATTAGTTCAGAACCAAACGTTTTAGGGTCCATACACAGATTGGCTACATACTGTAGCTAGCTGCACATCCATAGGCATACAGTTAGTATTAAACAACACGAATTACAATGTCATACTGTACTCATGTCATAACACCAGCCAGCTAGCTGGCTAATATTAGCTAGTCAGTTAACTTGCTAAATCGCGATTTTCGTAAATTAACTTTATGACAAAAAAATATGCACAATTGTTTGTCTCTACATTAACTAACATATTCCTCTCAATTGTACATTTTTAGCTTGACTCGTTATGATGTAATAATTACTTACATTTGCCTCCCCCATTATGTTTTGTCAGCCATCTTTGTTGAAGAAAGCTACCAGGGACAGGTGGCTCGCGTCAAATTCGTCATTGGAACCACTCGATATGATTGGTCATATAAAAACCTTGGGAACCAAATGCATAATGAGTGCTCTAACTCCCCCTTGTGGTGGTCTGGAGCAATGAAGCCGTGACGCTGGGTACCTCTAAGTCCCGCGGTGTAAACTCGCAACTTTTAAAGGAGGAACCACTGTCACGACTTCCGCCGAAGGCCGTGCCTCTCCTTGTTCGGCGGCGTCCGGCGGTCGACGTCACCAGTCTTCTAGCCATCACCGATCCACTTTTCATTTTCCATTTGTTTTGTCTTGTTTCCCCACACACCTGGTTTTCATTCCCTTATTACTTGTCGTTTATTTAGCCCTCTGGTTCCCCCATGTCTGTGTGTGTAATTGTTTGTTTGGTGGTACGGTTCCGGCTGGTTTGCGCCGTGATTCGTATCGTTGTACTTGTTTTCTGTGAGCATTTGTTTTGTGACGATACTGCGTTCGTTGGTTTACTGTGCCTCAGTAAAGTGCTTTTGTCCACTCATCTCTGCTCTCCTGCGCCTGACTCTCACACACCAGCTACACACAACGCCTTGACAACAACCATATTTATAGCCTCGTAATTGTTATTCTTGTTGTGTTACTTTTTATTTTAACTTTTTATTTTTGTCTACTTGGTAAATATTTTCTTAACTCTTCTTGAACAGCACTGTTGGTTAAGGGCTTATAAGTAAGCATTTCATGGTAAATTCTACACTTGTTGTATTCAGCGCATGTGACAAATAAAGTTTGATTTGATTTATTTATAACAGAAATGTACAGATCAACTAGCCCATGTCAGCTAACGTTTTTTTAATTCCGTTTTTTTAGCCCATAGATTTTGTTGTAATTTTTTGGTATCAAATATCACATGAATACACATTAGACATGGCTAAATTTATAGAATTGCATTAAAATGAGCTTTAAAACTGAAAGATTTTTTTCCACCAACAAAAGGAATGTGAACAGTTTTTGTCATGGACAGTGCGGGATGTTCCCGAATGCTGGAAGGGGGGCCCGAGTGAAAAAGTTTCAGAACCCCTGTTCTAGATAACATGAAAACAGCCTAACCAGCTCTGCTAGGGCGAGTAAAATGGTCAGAGTAAGGTGTTTTGTGTCTGTAAGTAGCTAGCAAGCTAGCCAACTTTAGCTAGTTAGCTCGCGTGCTTGACTGCCGTTGTGAGGTCAGAACGCTCGGATCAACTCTACTCCTCAGTCAGAGCGTCCAGTGTGCGCTCTGAATGCTACGAGAGTGAAACGCTCTATTAACTGACAATCTGACAACATTCTGAATTTACAAATGCCCAGAGCACACTCTGAGGCACTCTGGCACTGCAGAGTGAATTTACGAACACATCCTACAATTACCCTTTTCCAAGAGCACCTGTAGAGGTTTGTAAGAGTATTTTCTTACAGTTAAAATTAATTATCTAATAACTGTTCCCAGAAAGAGAGAGAGAGAGTAGTGGTGGAATTGTGTCTATTTACAGTACACTAGGTAGCTTGACCTGTCTCTTGCCCTTTGTAGTGTCACTCAGTTCCACTCCAATCTTTGAATATAGAAGCTGTATTCCCTGCAATCAACTCTTAGTGCCTGCAGAGATGTTACACCACAACTCTGTCCTTTAGGAGCTGTGCTATCTGCTATCGTCTATTTGTGCCTGGGGAGCTGTACCGCCAGTCACCCTCCAGGCAGAGCTCAGAGCAGCTACAGTATCTATGAATTTGTACTGATAAAACAATCATCTGCTGAGCCTCACTCTGATCCGTGGCAAAAAGACTCTCGTTTGATGTGTGTGTGTGTGTGTGTGTGTCAGTGAGTGAGTGAGTAAGTGAGTGAAATGTGTGAGAGACAGTTGAGTACCACTCGGTACACAACCCTGCACCTTAAAGACTGCTGCCTTATGTACATAGTCATTAAAAACGAGTCACTTTAATAATGGAACACTGGTCACTTTCAAAATGTTTGCATACTGTTTTACACACTTCATATGTACAGTTGAAATCGGAAGTTTACATACACCTTAGCCAAATAGATTTAAACTCAGTTTTTCACAATTCCTGACATTTAATCCTAGTAAAAGTTCCCTGTCTTAGGTCAGTTAGGATCACCACTTTATTTTAAGAATGTGAAATGTCAGAATAATAGTAGAGAGAATGATTTATTTCAGCTTTTACTTCTTTCATCACATTCCCAGTGGGTCAGAAGTTTTCATACACTCAATTAGTATTTGGTAGAATTGCCTTTAAATTGTTTAACTTGGGTAGCCTTCCACAAGCTTCCCACCGTAAGTTGGTTGAATTTTGGCCCATTCCTCCTTACAGAGCTGGTGTAACTGAGTCAGGTTTGTAGGCCTACTTGCTTGCACACGCTTTTTCAGTTCTGCCCACATATTTTCTATAGGTTTGAGGTCAGCGCTTTATGATTGCCACTCCAATACCTTGGCTTTGTTGTCCTTAACCTATTTTGCCACAACTTTGGAAGTATGCTTGGGGTCATTGTCCATTTGGAAGACCCATTGCGACCAAGCTTTAACTTCCTGACTGATGTCTTCAGATGTTGCTTCAATATATCCACATAATTTTCGTGCCTCATGATGCCATCTATTTTGTGAAATGCACCAGTCCCTGCTGCGTAAAAGCACCCCCACAACATGATGCTGCCACCCCCGTGGGGGCATTTGGAAATTGCTCCCAAGGATAAACCAGACTTGTGGAGGTCTACCATTTTGTTTCTGAGGTCTTGGCTGAATTCTTTTGATTTCCCCATGATGTCAAGCAAAGAGGCACAGAGTTTGAAGGTAGGCCTTGAAATACATCCACAGGTACACTTCTAATTGACTCAAATGATGTCAGTTAGCCTATCAGAAGCTTCTAAAGCCATGACATCAATTTCTGGAATTGTCCAAGCTGTTTAAAGGCACAGTCAACTTAGTGTATGTAAACTTCTGATCCACTGGAATTGTGATACAGTGAATTACACATGAAATAATGTGCCTGTAAACAATTGTTGGAAAAATTACTTGTGTCATGCACAAAGTAGATGCCCTTACCGTCTTACCAAAACTATAGTCTGTTAACAAGAAATTTGTGGAGTGGTTGAAAAACGAGTTTTAATGACTTCAACCGAAGTGTATGTAAACTTCCGGCTTCAACTGTAAATGTGAGCTTATCACTGTCAGAGTTAGACCTGTATGCACAGTATTAGACAGCAGCCAGGAGGCAGCATATTGTGAAGCAGGCAAATGCAGCTGTGCATTTCTCTCTGTTATTAGAAGGATTAGGGCCCAGACCCTCTGACAATATCCCAAATGGCACCATATCCCTACATAGTACACTACTTTTAAATGGCTCTGTTTAAAAGTAGTGCACTATACAGGGAAAATTGAGCTATTTAGTGATGCAGCCTCTGACTGGTGTATGCCCATACAAAATGGGCTCACTGGGAGCATGGCAGGAAACTATTAATTTCTCTCACTTCTGAAGTGAAAACGTGGAAAAACTCAAAAAGCGTTTGAGGGTTTCACACGTAGATGTGGAGAGGATATAGAGCAGGCCTGACAGAATGCAGCTGGTGTGTGTGTGTGTGTTGTGTATGTGTGTACATCAGGGGTTTCCAACCTTTTCTATCAGGAGAGCTACTTAAAAAAAGTAAACATGACGCAAGCTACAATTTTTTTTCTAGATTTAAAATAGCCAATATACCTGGTAAAGTAATGGTTAATAAACAACTCTAATGCAGGCCCTATAAACTCAGATTTCTTCCCCCAAATTATGTTCTCTCAGTTTTATTTTTCCTGGTTTTATATTTTATTTTGTTTTTCATTTTCAAAATTACAGTTGTTCATACAAAAACAAAAAAACAACACTTAAATCACATCATAAGACCATATTTTTAAGGTGTGAGTGTAATTCCCCTTTAATTGCTCGTCTGGCCCTTTAATTGCACATCTAGCAAGTGAGGAATGTGTTGTCTAATGTACCGGTCTAGCGATGGTTCTGTATTGGCAAAGTTTCCAAATAATAATAGATACAAATGATATAGTTACTCATTATATACTTCTGCCAGGTAACCCTACTTTGCAGTTAACATTTAATTGAGAAGATTTTGGGGAAAGTATTTCTGTCAACCCAGAAGACGATAATCACATTAACTGGCTACACACGGAGTGATAGACAAACACGCGCACCACACAGACGGACAGGGCAATATTGCTGGAAATTAATTGGTAGATATTGTGTTAGGTTTGGCTTTTTAAGACATTAGTTGCTAACCAGGGGTGGGATAAGATCAATGTTGCATTGATTAAATAGTAGCTGGGAGCTTGTGGTGTCTATACTTGTGAGATTTGGTACTGGTAGCTCACGATCGACCTGTTGGAGAACCCTGGTGTACATCCTGTTCCTCTTCCTGCTCCCTATCCTCCTTCCTCTTAGTCCCTCCCTGTAACCATGGAAACCAGATGCATGTCTCTGCATGCTTATCAGGATAGAGATATTATGGACCACATCCTGGTAACAAGACTGACTCATGCAACTAAACCTATTAACAGTAATATCTTGAACTATACCAATGTCCAATTAGAATAATACTTTTGAGAAGTTGTTACAAATAGGCCTGACTGTACGGAAGACCATGGTTTTATATGGATCTTATGTTCCATCAATTCCCCTGTGTAGACAGTTTAAATTTTTTTATTTATTCATTATTTTACCAGGTAAGTTGACTGAGAACACGTTCTCATTTACAGCAACGACCTGGGGAATAGTTACAGGGGAGAGGAGGGGGATGAATGAGCCAATTGTAAGCTGGGGATGATTAGTTGACCATGATGGTATGAGGGACAGCTTGGGAATTTAGCCAGGACACCTGGGGTTAACAACCCTACTCTTACGATAAGTGCCATGGGATCTTTAATGACCTCAGAGAGTCAGGACACCCGTTTTACGTCCTTCCGAAAGACGGCACCCTACACAGGGCAATGACCCCAATCACTGCCCTGGGGCGTTGGGATATTTCTTTAGACCTGAGGAAAGAGAAGGTATATTGTCTATACAGACAAGGTGTTACTAATGGGTGGAAGTTGGGTTTGGAGGGAACTCTGTATGTGGACATACAGTGGGGCAAAAAAGTATTTAGTCAGCCACCAATTGTGCAAGTTCTCCAACTTAAAAAGATGAGAGAGGCCTGTAATTTTCATCATAGGTACACTTTACACGGATCAGTCGTCCTGGTCCCTTTGCAGAAAAACAGCCCCAAAGCATGATGTTTCCACCCCCATGCTTCACAGTAGGTATGGTGTTCTTTGGATGCAACTCAGCATTCTTTGTCCTCCAAACACGACGAGTTGAGTTTTTACCAAAAAGTTATATTTTGGTTTCATCTGACCATATGACATTCTCCCAATCCTCATCTGGATCATCCAAATGCTCTCTAGCAAACTTCAGACGGGCCTGAACATGTACTGGCTTAAGCAGGGGGACACGTCTGGCACTGCAGGATTTGAGTCCCTGGCGGCGTAGTGTGTTACTGATGGTAGGCTTTGTTACTTTGGTCCCAGCTCTCTGCAGGTCATTCACTAGGTCCCCGTGTGGTTCTGGGATTTTTGCTCACCGTTCTTGTGATCATTTTGACCCCACGGGTGAGATCTTCGTGGAGCCGCAGATCGAGGAAGATTATCAGTGGTCTTGTAAGTCTTCCATTTCCTAATAATTGCTCCCACAGTTGATTTCTTCAAACCAAGCTGCTTACCTATTGCAGATTCAGTCTTCCCAACCTGGTGCAGGTCTACAATTTTGTTTCTGGTGTCCTTTGACAGCTCTTTGGTCTTGGCCATAGTGGAGTTTGGAGTGTGACTGTTTGAGGTTGTGGACAGGTGTCTTTTATACTGATAACAAGTTCAAACAGGTGCCATTAATACAGGTAACGAGTGGAGGACAGAGGAGCCTCTTAAAGAATAAGTTACAGGTCTGTGAGAGCCAGAAATCTTGCTTGTTTGTATGTGACCAAATACTTATTTCCCACCATAATTTGCAAATAAATTCATTAGAAATCCTACAATGTGATTTTCTGGATTTTTTTTCCTCATTTTGTCTGTCATAGTTGAAGTGTACCTATGATGAACATCATGCTTTGGGGCTGTTTTTCTGAAAGGGACCAGGACGACTGATCCGTGTAAAGTGTACCTATGATGAAAATTACAGGCCTCTCTCATCTTTTTAAGTGAGAGAACTTGCACAATTGGTGGCTGACTAAATACTTTTTTGCCCCACTGTAGCTGTGTACTTGACTTGATAGGTCAGTTCAATTGAAAAATCAGTCCCTGGCTGCTGCACAGTCAGTTCAAAACAGAAAAGGACATGTTCCACATCGGCCCCTGAGCCCAAACAGCCCAGCCAGAGAAGACAGTCCCACTGAGCCCAAACAGCCCAGCCAGAGAAGACAGTCCCAGCCAGAGCAGGCCACAGACCCCTGCTTGTGCTGCAGGCCAATCCACTGTAAACATCAAAACACGCCACACACACAGTCCGTTCTACGGACCAGTCGCCACTCCCTCTTCCAACATGAGGCAGAGAAGAGACTGGGGAAAACAACTCTCCATAATCACTGACTGCCCTGACTGACCAGCTACCTCTGTACTGACTCTGACAACAACAAGCATCCAACACACACTCCTAAGCAAACAGAGTAAAAACCTCATTACGTAGAGTGGAGGGCAATGACTTAGCATGCCCCGTGAAAGGACTGAATTAAATGAATTTGAATGTCGGTATTCTTTCCCTCATGTTTGTCTCAATACGGAGGCCAGTGTGCCATCTTACCTCAAGAAGACAGGAGATCCCTGACTGCAATTCTTTTTGTTTAGGCAACTTTCCATCCCCCACTATGCTTACAGAGTTGATGTTGGTAACAGGAGCGGAGGCAGATTAGGCAAAGATAGTAAATCAGGTGTCCATTGAAATGATTATGTGTCTGAATATCCCCTCCATCTGCCACTGAAGGCCATGATCACAGGCAATTTGTGTAGATGTCATGGGCAGCCTGTGTAGGTGTCATGGGCAGCCTGTGTACGTGTCATGGGCAGCCTGTGTACGTGTCATGGGCAGCCTGTGTACGTGTCATGAGCAGCCTGTGTACGTGTCATGGCAGGTAGTGTACGTGTCATGGGCAGCCTGTGTATGTGTCATGGGCAGCCTGTGTACGTGGATCTACACTTCCGGCGCCGACAGAGATGGCCACCTCGCATCACGTTCTCAGGAAACGTTTTTTTATGTATTACTTCTTACATTAAGTTTTATTACATACAACCGGGAGGAACTATTGGATATAAGAGCAACGTCAACTTACCAACATTACGACCAGGAATACGACTTTCCCGAAGTGGATCCTCTGTTTGGTCCACCAACCATGACAATAGACTGGATCCCAGCCGGCGACTCAAAACAACGGCGGCGCCGGAGAAGGGGGAAACGCGGCGGTCTTCTGGTCAGGCTACGTAGACGGGCACATCGTGCACCTCTCCCGAGTATTTTAGTTGCCAATGTCCAGTCTCTGGACAACAAGGTGGACGAAATACGAGCAAGAGTTGCCTTCCAGAGAGACATCGGCGACTGCAACGTTCTTTGCTTCATGGAAACATGGCTCACTCAGGACACGTTATCTGAGTCGGTACAGCCACAAGGTTTCTCTTCGCCCCGACAGAAACAAACATCTATCTGGTAAGAATAAGGGCGGGGGTGTGTGTCTTATGATTAATGAGACGTGGTGTGATCATAACAACATACAGTAACTCAAGTCCTTTTGTTCACCTGACATAGAATTCCTTACAATCAAATGCCGATCGCATTATCTACCAAGAAAATTCTCCTCGATTATAATCACAGCCGTGTATATCCGCCCCCAAGCCCTGAAAGAACTTCACTGGACTCTATGTAAACTGGAAACCACATATCCTGAGGCTGCATTTATTGTGGCTGGGGACTTTAATAAGGCTAATCTGAAAACAAGGCTCCCTAAATTTGATCAGCATATCGAATGTGCCACCCGGGTGGTAAAATCCCTGATCATTGTTATTCTAACTTCCGTGATGCATACAAGGCTATTCTCCGCCCTCCTTTCGGCAAATCTGACCACAACTCCATTTTGTTGCTCCCAGCCTACAGACAGAAACTAAAACAGGAAACGCCCGTTCTCAGGTCTGTTCAACGCTGGTCCGACCAATCTGATTCCACGCTGCAAGATTGCTTCGAGCACGTGGACTGGGATATGTTCCGGATAGCATCTGACATCAACATTGATGTAAACGCTGATTCGGTGAGCGAGTTTATTAGCAAGTGCATCGGTGATGTTGTACCCATAGCAACTATTAAAACCTTCCCCAACCAGAAACCGTGGATTGATGGCAGCATTCGCGCAAAACTGAAAGTGCGAATCACTGCTTTTAACTTCTTAGGGAGCAGATCCCGAGGTGACGGTTTTGGAGAGTCTGGCGTGCCCAAAGTAAAATGCCTCCCACTCAGGCCCAGAAAATAGGATATGCACATAATTAGTACTATTGGAAACACTCTGAAGTGTCTAAGAGTGTCTGTGAGTATAACAGAACGGATATGGCAGGCGAAAACCCGAGGAATTTCTGTCCTGGAAAAAGTGTATTTGACACATTGCCTCATTTTGAACCCCTCCCTATTGAAAATAACCATATAAGGGAGTAAGATTTCAGTACTTATTGCTTCCACTGGATGTCAACAGTCTCTAGACAGTGTTTTGATTACGTTTAGTTGCTCTGGATGGTAATAGAAAAAAAATTAGGAAGTGGTCACCAGAAGTAAACAGAAGAGGATGCGCGTTCCCAGGCTTGCGCGCTGTGGTTTTTTCCTTTCCTATCGCCCAGTTTACAATCCGGTTGAAATATTATACATAAAAGTGTTCCTAAGGATACATTATCAATGATGTTTGATTGTTCTTGGACAAGTGTATAGGTATATTTGAACACGTTCTCTTCACGTTTCAATGGGCGATTCGACGTTGGATTTTCTGAACATAACGCACCAACCAAACTGAGATTTATGGATATAATAAATAACGTTTTCTAACAAAAGAACCATTGGATGTCTTCGTTGGACACTTGGGAAGCCCTCAGCAGAAGTTCTTCAAAAGGTAAGGGATTTGTTTTCGCTGTGAAATGTGTTTTGTGTGAACCGTGATGGTTTATGAATTTATGCTAATGGAAAATATTGGAGGTGCTACCCTCAAACAATCAAATGTAGTGCTTTCGCCGTGAAGCCTTTTTGAAATCTGACAACGCTGTGATATTGCCAAGAAGCAGAGCTTTTGATGACTATGCAACACTTGTATATTGATGAATGTTTAATAATTAAACTTTTGGATTTTGAATTTGGCGCCTTGCATTTCACCGGGTAGTGTCGGGGGAGCTAGTGCCCCACCACTCCCTAAGTAGTTAACCAGGGTAAGGCGACCGGAAACATGACTGAATACAAACAGTGTAGCTATTCCCTCCGCAAGGCAATCAAACAAGCTAAGCGTCAATATAGAGACAAAGTAGAGTCACAATTCAACGGCTCAGACACGAGAGGAATGTGGCAGGGTCTACAGTCAATCACGGACTACAAAAAGAAAACCAGCCCCGTCGCGGACCACGACGTCCTGCTCCCAGACAAACTAAACAACTTCTTTGCTCGCTTTGAGGACAATACAGTGCCACCGACACTGCCCGCTACCAAAACCTGCGGGCTCACCTTCACCGCAGCCAACGTGAGTAAAACATTTAAATGTGTTAACCCTCGCAAGGCTGCTGGCCCAGATGGCATCCCTGGCCGTGTCCTCAGAGCATGCGCAGACCAGCTGGCTGGTGTGTTTACGGACATATTCAATCTCTCCATATCCCAGTCTGCTGTTCCCACATGCTTCAAGAGGGCCACCATTGTTCCTGTTCCCAAGAAAGCTAAGGTAACTGAGCTAAATGTCTATCGCCCCCGTAGCACTCACTTCCGTCATCATGAAGTGCTTTGAGATACTAGTCAAGGATCATAACACCTCCATCCTGCCAGACACCCTGGACCCACTCCAATTTGCTTACCGTCCCAATAGGTCCACAGACGACGCAATCGCAATCACACTGCATACTGCCCTAACCCATCTGGACAAGAGGAATACCTATGTAAGAATGCTGCTCAGCATTTAACACCATAGTACCCTCCAAGCTTGTCATTAAGCTTGAGACCCTAGGTCTCGACCCAGCCCTGTGAAACTGGGTCCTGGACTTCCCGACAGGCCGGCCCCAGGTGGTGAGGGTAGGAAGGAGGTGAGGGTGAGGGCCCTCGGAGTGTGGTGTCAGGAAAATAACCTCTCACTCAACATCAACAAAACAAAGGAGATGATCGTGGACTTCAGGAAACAGGAGAGGGAGCACCCCCCATCCACATCGACGAGACAGTAGTGGAGAAGGTGGAAAGTTTTAAGTTCCTCGGCGTACACATCACGGACAAACTGAAATGGTCCACCCACACAGAAGAAGGCGGTGAAGAAGGCGCAACAGCGCCTCTTCAACCTCAGGAGGCTGAAGAAATTCAGCTTGTCACCAAAAACACTCACAAACTTCTAAAGATGCACAATCGAGAGCATCCTGTTGGGCTGTATCACCGCCTGGTACGGCAACTGCTCCGCCCACAACCGTAAGGCTCTCCAGAGGGTAGTGAGGACTGCACAACGCATCACCGGGGGTAAACTACATGCCCTCCAGGACACCTACACCACCCGATGTCACAGGAAGGCCAAAAAGATCATCAAGGACAACAACCACCCAAGCCACTGCCTGTTCACCCCTCTATCATGGGCAGCCTGTGTCATGGGCAGCCTGTGTACGTGTCATGGGCAGCCTGTGTATGTGTCATGGGCAGCCTGTGTACGTGTCAATGGCAGCCTTTGTACGTGGTGAAACCAAACCCTGGTCTCTGCCTGGGTGTAAGACTGAAGGACAAGGGATGAGGGAAGGCTACACAGAGACAGAATCTGTGTCCCAAATGGCACCTTAATCCCTAGGCCTATATAGTGCACTACTTTTGACCAGGGTCCATATGCTATGGTCAAAAGTAGTCCACTTTAAAAGGAATAGGTTGGCATTTGGGACGCAGACTGAGACTACTGAATATCCAGATGGGCACATCTGGACCCCCGTCTCAGGTACTGTAGGAATCTGGACCCCCGTCTCAGGTACTGTTCTGCCCCTGAACAAGGCAGTTAACCCACTGTTCCTTACTGAAAATAAGAATATGTTCTTAACTGACTTGCCTAGTTAACTTGCCTAGTTAAATAAAGGTAAAATAAAAATAAAAAATAAATAAAAAAAGGTCAGCCGTTATAATGTCAAGGATCAGGATTGGTTTAGTTAGGAAGCTTATCTCCACAGAGACACCCACCTACGGTCACAGAGAGAACCGGTGCAGGGCCAACTTATCTCTATCTCAGATTGTAAATAACCTTGGTCATTTGTCCACCAAGTTAAATAAAGGTAAAATTAAAATAAATACAAATAAAAAAAAGGTCCGCCGTTATAATGTCAAGGATCAGGATTGGTTTAGTTAGGAAGCTTATCTCCACAGAGACACCCACCTACGGTCACAGGGAGAACCGGTGCAGGGCCAACTTTTCTCTATCTCAGATTGTAAATAACCTTGGTCATTTGTCCACCAAGTTAAAGCCTACAGCCAGAAACCTTGGTGTCTTCTTTGACCCTGACCTAAACCTCAAGCTGCATGTAAAAAAGGTTGTCCTGCTTTTATCCTTTAAAAAAGATAGATAAAGTCACTGATCTGGAGAAACGTACACATGCTTTTATTTCCTTAGACCTAGTGTAATGGTCCTGTGTGTAGCTGTGTAGAGAGTCAGGCGCAGGACAGCAGAATAGAGTAATCAATGTAATGTACTCAAAATACAAAATAACAACGGCTGAACTCAAGAGCCCACAAAGACGGACCAAGTTACAAAAAACAATCAATCACAAAGACATGAGGGGGGACAGAGGTTTAAATAAGGAACATGTACTTAGTGATTGGAAACCAGGTGTGTATAATGAAGACAAAAACATAGAAAATGAAAAGTAGATCGGCGGCAGCTAGAAAACCAGCAACGTCGACCGCCGAAAGCCGCCCGAACAAGGAGAGGGACCAACTTCGGCTGAAGTCGTGACACCTATATTACTGTAACTGTTTGTATTGGAAGGCAAGGCCAGGTAAATAGACAGATAATAGTTATGTTACACAGACAATCTAGGATGCTTCTAACAAACAGGAATATTCTAGAACAATTCAGCACTTTCGCAGAACGGTGTGCGCAAATCATCATCACCCATACATATGTTGTTGAGCAAATTTAACGAGTAATACAAGCCCACTCTCTCATTTGTGGACATTATCCTTGATAGTCAACCTTAGGGAACAGTGTGTGTGCTTTGGACTATGTGCTCGGTGGACTCTGTGGCTCCCAAGTAGAATTAGATGACAGTAATTTAACTTGTTATTTGGGCGGTAACACCAAGCAGGAGAGATCTCTAAAGAGAAAATAATTGCAGGATTTTGGACGGCTAAACTCTCATGGGTTTATTCTGATTTCTCAGCATGAAGAGCACCAAGAGAGGCCTTGGTTTCCCTATTATGAGTCCCAAATGGCACCCTATCCCTACATAGTGAAGAAGAAGAAGAAGAATAAGTTTTATTTATATAGCGCCTTTCCATAGCTCAAGGTCGCTTTACATTGCACATTACAATACATTCAGAACACACACACATACATCGCAGTCACATAGGATACACACTACCCAAAATGCATGTCAAACAGATATGTTTTCAACTGGATCTTGAAAGCACTCACGGATGAGGTATTGCGTAGTGTAAGAGGTAGTGAATTCCATAATTTAGGAGCATTAACACCAAATGACCTCCCACCTACAGTGGACAACCGGAAACGAGGGACGGTCAACAAACCAAGTTCAGCTGATCTAAGGGACCGAGCAGGGCGGTAAGGATAGAGTAAGTCAGAGAGATATTGGGGAGCAAGACCATTTAATGCTTTAAAAGTTAGAAGCAATACCTTAAAGTGGATACGTGATGCCACAGGTAGCCAGTGAAGGTCATGAAGCAGAGGAGTGATGTGAGCAGAGCGCCTAGTGGAGGTGAGAACTCTTGCTGCTGAGTTTTGAACATACTGTAATCTTGCAATAAGTTTTTTGGGAAGACCAAGAAGTAAGGCATTGCAATAGTCCAAGCGTGAAGTGATTAATGCATGAATTAGAGTTTCAGCATCAGCTAAAGTGAGAGAAGATCGGAGACGAGCAATATTACGAAGATGGAAAAAGAGTTTTTAACAAGAGAAGAAATGTGAGAGCCAAAGATAGAGTTGAATCGAATAAGACACCAAGGTTACGAATCAATGACGAAGGCTTAACGTGGATTCCATCAACATCAAAGGACTGATCAATCCTTTTGGCTGAGGCAGCAGGACCAATCAATAATATCTCAGTTTTATTATCATTCAGTTTAAGGAAATTCAGGGACATCCATTTCTTGATGTCCCTGATACATTCAGTGAGTGAGTCAGGCAAAGATAACCTATCAGAGCTGGTGGTGAGGTAGATTTGAATATCATCAGCATAGCAATGGAACTGAAGTCCGTGCCTGCGTATGATATCACCGAGTGGATATATGTAGATGATGAATAATAGTGGGCCAAGAACCGAACCTTGAGGGACACCCTGTGTAAGTGAAGCAGTGGCAGATCTAAACCCTTGTATAGTGATATAATACTTTCTGTCGCTAATGTAGGAGATGAGCCAAGAAAGAGCAGAGCCAGTGATACCAATGTCAGAAAGCCTAGAGATAAGTATTTCATGGCAGACTGTGTCAAAAGCAGCGCTTAAATCAAGAAGCATCAGGATGTTTATCAGCCCTGTATCCATGGACAAAAGAATGTCGTTAACCACCGGAGAAGAGCAGTTTCAGTGCTATGAGCTGGCGAAATCCAGACTGAAAAGGTTCAAAAAGACCGTTTATATCCAAATGTGATCGCAATTGCTAAGCAACAACCCTTTCAAGGACTTTGCTTAAGAATGGTAAGTTGGATATTGGTCTGTAATTTTCCATGTTTAGGTGGTCTAGGCCTGATTTTTTAAGAATGGCGTCACCGCAGCCATTTTTAAATCTGCTGGAACCACGCCGGACGCCAAACTACAGTTAATCATATGTGTTATGAAGGGTGCAACCTCAGGGACACACAACTTAAGCAAAACAGTAGGTGTAGGATCAAGTTGGCAGGATGTGGAATTTGACTTCACAATTAGATCACTTATAGCAGTTGGAGTAGTTAGAGTGAAAGCAGAGAGAGAGTTTGTAGAATGAGTAAAATCAGCTATTATTAAGTGAACATTTGAGTCACTTGGATGAGGAGTGTTTTTGGCGATGGATGCAGTGATTGACTTTAATTTGTCCGAGAAAAATTGTAAAGCTATTTACAAGCCCCACAGAACCCGACATAACATGTTGTGGTGGATTTGTGAGTTTGCTAACCATTGCAAAGAGTGATTTGGGCCTGCACTTTGAATTTCTAATGGTAGAGGTGAAATAAGAGGATCTTGCATCGTTAAGGGCTGTACGGTACTTAAGCAAGTGTTCTTTAAAAGCCAAAGAGTGGACAACAAGTCCAGTTTTCCTGTATAGTCTTTCTAGGCGGCGACCCTCGGTTTTTATCGTTAAGTAGTTCAGGAGTGAACCATGGTGAGGCACGCAGTAGATGGAACCAGTCTAGTTATGACAGGAGCCTGCCTCTCAAGTATTTGAGACAAGACATTATTGTATATACAGCAGATTTCTGATGGACAATTTAATAGTAGACATTCTGACAAAGAAGAATCCCTTATTAAAGCAGAAAAGAAGATGGATTCACAGAATTGATTTTACGATAGGTCAGCATTTTCTTCAGTGGTGATATAGATATAGGAAAACTACAACTGAAGCTTATGAATTTGTGATCTGAAAAAGCAAAATCAGAGCTGCTAACAAGAATATTATTTAAGCCAGATGTACATATGAGATCCAGTATATGACCCTGGAGTGAGTAGCAAAAGTTACATGTTGGGTTAGGTTGAAACAGTCCAGTACAGCCATCAATTCATTGCAATGTGCAGTGTTTTCATGTATGTTAAAATCACCAAGCAGAATAACAGATGGATAGTTACCACAGACAGGAGTGAGTAACGCACTAATCTCAGAGAAAAAATCTGAGGGACATTTTGGAGGTCGGTAGATTAAGATTACAGCCAGTGACGTTTGGCCAGTCATTTTCAGCGCAAGATATTCAAATGCTGTAACGTCATGAAACTCTATCTTGGAAATTTTAATAGTCTCACGGCAAACTACAGCCAGGCCTCCACCTCTACGATGAAGACGCGGCTGAGAGAAGTAGATGTACCCAGGCGGAGTTAAGAGGTTCAGGTTGAAAAGGTCGTTAGGCACCTGCCAGGTTTCAGTCAGAAGCAGCATGTCCAGATTTGTGTCAGTGATTATGTCATTCAATACTGATGCTTTAGTAGTTAGAGAGCGGGTGTTCAACAGCGCACATCGCAGGTCTGAAGATGAGCCTCTGCAAGTTCGGAGGTCCGGATCAGAGCGCAATGATCTTAGATTTCCAAAGTTAATGGATCGATTTTCCAGCTGGGTTGTGCCCGGCCTTACGGGTGTTGGTAGAGACAACCGGAATATTATTGGAGGACGAGTGGTGATAATTCCGAAGTTTCTTCCGCGATCGATGTATATAGCATGTATATATACATGTATATCGATGTAAAACTCCAAGTTGTTCACACCATTTATAGGTGTCCGGAGCCAATCGGGACGATCCTTTAAATGTTCTGAGATGAGCTGCAGAGAATTGTAGAGCCATCTCGGGGAAACTAATTTGATTCACGTCATTCAAAGACAGCACAAACCAAAAAAGACCAAAAAACAAAGCCTGCAAATGGATATGTGACGACATGACCGGTGATGTCCAACGTGACCTGCAACAACAATTTATCGGTTTAAACTACGTTAGCCATAAACCGTATCAGACCCAAAATCCACACAATCCACAGAAGGGAAGGCTACCCAACCATAGCAAGGCTTGACACCACAAAATTATAAAGAGAGGGGAAACTCACAGTACCAGATGTCGCGAGGGATATGAGGATAGGAATGGAGAGGGCTCGTAGCCGAACTGCGTGACAGGATCACGAAAACAGCCAGGTCAGTTATCCAAAAACTATTTAAGCATGTAAATAGTCCAGTGCATACTCCAGGAAGTGTTTCGATGGTGTAGAATAGTCCAGTGAGTAATCCAAGAAGATTGATTCCAAGAAAAAACATATCCAAAATACAGACGTGACAACAGCAAACAAACAGGTACCAGCGTGAAGCGGCAGCACAGGTGCGCCTAGCGTTCTCACACCGGAAGCAATCAGTCGTCTAGTGCACTACTTTGCTCCAGGGGTGCTGTACTACTAAATGGCTGACCCTGTAAAACAACAGACAAAGGTATCATTAGGCTGGTGATTAGAGTGGCACGGTCTAAGGCACTGTATCGCAGTGCTAAAGGCGTCACTACAAACCCTGGTTCAATCCCGGGCTGTATTACAACCGGACGTGATCGGGAGTCCCATAGGGTGGTGCACAACTGGCCCAGCGTCGTCCGGGTTAGGGGAGGGTTTGCCCGGGGTAGGCAGTCATTGTAAATAAGAATTTGTTCTTAACTGACTTGCCTAGTTACATAAAGGTTAAATATACAAATACATTACTTGGCTTCAGGCGTTTCCGGTGGTCTTATGTACTGTCTGAATACACTACAGAAACATAATGTCTCTCTCTCTCTCATTTTTGTCTCTCCCTCTCTCTCGTGTGTGTGTGTGTGTGTGTGTGTGTGTGTGTGTGTGTGTGTGTGTGTGTGTGTGTGTGTGTGTGTGTGTGTGTGTGTGTGTGTGTGTGTGTGTGTGTGTGTGTGTATGTTTGTGTGTGTTCCTAATGTTTTGTACACTCAGTGTATATGTTGCTGCTCTTATTCAAAAGCGTCAGGATATCTCCGTTCTTGGCAAGGTTGTTCTTCTACAGAACAAAGATATGTTAGCCAAAGGAGAGCAATAAGAACAGCACATGTTTTGGATGTGGAGTAATGACAGGTATGGCATCACTCAGACTTAACTTTGCTGCATGCATTCCTTTTCAGTGTGACAATTACTTCAATGTGTTCTGTTAGATTGTGTTCATTCTATGGTATTCTATTGTTCAACATCGCTCTCGATCCTTCTTGGGAAATGTGTTGATGCTGTATGTTTCAAAGGAGACCTTTCATTAAATAATTTACCGCAAGCTCATCCTTTAGAGTATGTTTTCAGCATAGGCAAAAGTGCAAGTCCTATCGACATCTGTTTTATTGTGCTTCCCATGACAGTGTTTTTGTATTTAATGTGTGTATATACAGTACCAGTCAAAAGTTTGGACAGACCTACTCATTCCAACACACCTCCAGGCTGTGGAAGGGCTATTTGACCAAGAAGGAGAGTGATGGAGTGCTGCATCGGATGACTTTTTTGGTTACTACATGATTCCATATGTATTATTTCATAGTTTTGATGTCTTCTCTATTATTATACAACATAGAAAATAATATGAGTAGGTGTGTCCAAACTTTTGACTGATATTGTATATAGGTTGGGTATAATGTGTATATTTATGTTGTATATGCAGGGCTCATTTATAATATATCTTCCCTGTTAAAATAAAGGTTAAATAAAAACATCTCTGCAAGGCTCACTAAGGTGTTATGATACAATCACCAGAGTGATGTCTTTATTTGCATACTGACTCAACATAACACACCCAGCCTTACACCCAGTTTCTGTTCTTGTCTATGCATCAGGCCTTAGCAACATTTAAGTCTGCCTAACTCAGCAGTGAAATCCCTAGTGCAGGCCGAGACATGCTGCTTTTCACACTACCATGACTGAAGGTGTAGGGAGTGGGACACTTAAATATCCTTAAACAGCACAAGCACATCCTTCAGTCCGCAGTCTACACAGAGACATCTGACACCCATGACTTATGGTAGAGAAAATGCATACAGAGGTTCTTGCCATTCAATAGTCTGATATACAGATGTTGGATCTTAATTTGATCACACTTTTGTTGCGATCAAACAATATTATGGACTAAACGTTTAAATCCTGTTGCTGCAGGATTATTTTGCTATGACAATACTGGTCAAATGAAGATCCAACACCTGTACTGTAACCCTTGAAAGAGAGAAGGGTTCAGGCCTATAGGCAGTTGGCACACACTACAACTATCGGGATTCAGGTGCAACAGTACTGAGTGTCTTCTTCAGTAGACGTTATTAAAACAATTATTTACTGCTAAGCCTCTCTTGAATATGCTGGGATGTCATTTTGAGCAATCAAAGAATATGATGACAGCCTACTTTTCTCTCTCCTCACAGTGTGAAGAAGTGCAGAGGCCAGGGTAAAGGGTTTGTTGACTACATTGCTATTAATATAGCTGGGGGAGATAACCTTTTCTTTGCTTTTGTTTTACTGTATGTTGCTGAGCCCTCCAACAACAATGGCCATGTCCCAAATTACATCCTATTTCCTATATAGTGCACTACTAAGCAGTGCAATATGAAGGGGAATAGGGCATAATTTGAGACGCAGCCATAGAGCCCTCCAACAACAATCTGATCTCCCCCACGGATGTTTACAATCTTCTGCTGCGTTGTTTTGGCAATCAAGCCTTTCTTTGGCTTCCTGTCGGCACCAGGAGGGAAGGAACGGACGCCATTTGCTGGGCCCCTGATTATAATGGGGGCAGAAGAGGGCAGGGGATAGATGATACAGATACAGTGTTCTCTACTATACTCTACAGACACAGTCTTCTCTACTATACTCTACAGACACAGTGTTCTCTACTGTACTCTACAGATACAGTGTTCTCTACAATAATCTACAGATAGTGTTCTCTACTGTACTCTACAGATAGTGATCTCTACTGTACTCTACAGATACAGTCTTCTCTACTATACTCTACAGATACAATGTTCTCTACTATCAAATTTTATTGGTCACATAAAATTATTTATCAGATGTTATTTCGGGTGTAGCGAAATGCTTGTGTTCCTAGTTCCAAAATTGCAGTAATATCTAACAATTCACAACAATACACACAAATATAAAAGTAAAATAATCGAATTAAGAAATAAATCAATATTGGAAGAGCAATGTCGGAGTGGCATTTACTAAAATACAGTAGAATAGAATACAGTATATACATATGAGATGAGTAAAGCAGTATGTAAGCATTATTAATGTGACTAGTGTTCCATTATTAAAGTGGCCAGTGATTCCATGTCTATGAAAATAGGGCAGCAGCCTCTAAGGTGCAGGGTTGAGTAACCGGGTGGTAGCCGGCTAGTGATGGCTATTTAACAGTCTGATGGCATTGAGATAGAAGCTGTTTTTCAGTCTCTCTGTCCCAACTTTGACGCACCTGTACTGACCTCGCCTTCTGGATGATAGCGGGGCGAACAGGGCGTCGCTCGGGTGGTTGATGTCCTTGATGATATTTTTGGCCTTCCTCTGACATTGGGTGCTGTAGGTGTCCTGAAGGGCAGACAGTGTGCCCCCGGTGACGCTTTAGGCAGACCGCACCACCCTCTGGAGAACCCTGCGGTTGCTGGCGGTGCAGTTGCCGTACCAGGCGGTGATACAGCCAGACAGGATGCTCTCAATTGTGCATCTGTAAAGGTTTGTGAGGGTCTTATGGGCCAAGCCAAATTTCCTCCTGAGGTTGAAGAGGCACTGTTGCGCCTTCTTCACCACACTGCCTGTGTGGGTGGACCATTTCAGATTGTCAGTGACGTGTATGCCAAGGAACTTGAAGCTTTCCACCTTCTCCACTGCGGTCCTGTCGATGTGGATAGGGGGGTGCGCTCTCTACTTTTTCCTGAAGTCCACGAGAAGCTCATTCATTTTGTTGACGTGGGGTGAGAGGTTATTTTCCTGGCACCCCTCCGCCAGGTCCCTCACCTCCTCCTTGTAGGTTGTCTCGTCCTTGTTGGTAATCAGGCCTACTATGGTTGTGTCGTCTGCAAACTTGATGATTGAGTTGGACACGTGTGTGGCCACGCAGTCATGGGTGAACAGGGAGTGCAGGAGGGAGCTGAGCACGCACTCTTGTGGGGCCCCAGGGTTGAGGATCAGTGAAGTGGAGGTGTTGTTTCCTACCTTCACCTGGGGTGCAACTGGGGTGCAAGTCCAGGACCCAGTTGCACAGGGCGGTGTTCAGACCCAGGGCCCCGAGCTTGATAATGAGCTTGGAGGGTACTATGGCGTTGAAGGCTGAGCTATAGTAAATGAGCAGCATTCTTACACCGGTATTCCTCTTGTCTAGATGGAATAGGGCAGTGTGCAGTGCAATGGCAATTGCATCGTCTATGGATCTATTGGGGCGGTACGCAAATTGAAGTGGGTCTAGGGTGTCAGGTAAGGTAGAGGTGATATGATCCTTAACTAGCCTCTCAAAGCACTTCGTAATGACAGAAGTGAGTGCTACGGGCGATAGTCATTTAGTTCAGTTACCTTTGCTTTCTTGGGTAGAGGAACAATGGTGGACATCTTAAAACAAGTGGGGACAGCAGACTGGGATAGGGAGAGATTGAATATGTCCGTAAACACTCCAGCCAACTGGTCTGCGCATACTCTGAGGACGCGACTAGGGATGCCGTCTGGGCCGGAAGCCTTTGCGAGAGTTAACACGCTTAAATGTCTTACTCACGTCGGCCACAGAGAACGAGAGCCCACAGTCCTTGGGAGCGGGCCGCATTGATGGCAATGTGTTATCCTCAAAGCGGGCGAAGAAGGTGCTTAGCTTGTCTGGGAGCAAGACGTCGGTGTCCGCGACTTGGCTGGTTTTCCCTTTGTAGTCCGCGATTGTCTAAAGACCCTGCCACATGTCTCGTGTCTGAACCATTGAATTGCAACTCCATTTTGTCTCTGTACTGACGTTTTGCCTGTTTGATTGCCTTACAGAGGGAATAACTGCACTGTTTGTAATTCGACCATATTCCCAGTCACCTTGCCATGGTTAAATGCAGTGGTTTGTGCTTTTAGTTTAGCGCGAACGCTGTCATCTATCCACGGTTTCTAGTTTGGGAAGGTTTTAAAAGTCAAAGTGGGAACAACATCCCCTATACACTTTCTGATAAACTCAGTCACCATGTCCGTGTATACATCAATGTTATTCTCAGAGGCTACATGGAACATATCCCAGTCCGCGCGATCAAAACAATCTTGAAGCATGAATTCCTATTGGTCAGACCAGCGTTGAATATACCTTACGACGGGTATCCAAAGGTTCTTTCCGGCTGTATGAAATAACACAAAAAAAAATCTGGGCTAATAATATAAGAAATAACACACAAAAAAACGAAATACTGCAAAGTTGCTTGTGAGCTAGAAGAGTTGCCATGTCTGTCGGTGCCATCATACTATACTCTACAGACACAGTGTTCTCTAATGTACTCTATAGAAACAGGGAGAGGGGGCCTGTGTGCAGAGTGGTGAGAGACAGGAGAGCCATCCATCTTTACGCAAATAACCAAAGCCTGGGTAGTGTTCAATCAATATGCACACAAAAATAAGAAAATTGAGTGAACCAGGGAGGTACCACCTATCCTATCAAAAATGTATGTTTTTTTACATTTTGCTCTAATGACCATGACCCTTCCCTCTTAATGCATAAATCACAAGAAAGGTCATGTAAGGTTCTCTGGTCTATTGTCTTTAATGACTCAGGGTCAAGAACAGCATTCAGACTGGTTGCCTGCAGCCTAAGGTCTGCATGGCTGATAACATCTAACTAGTGTGTATGGTAATATCTCCCCTACACTGAGCAACAACCGCCCACCACCACCTCCTCAGTTAAAGCTGCTGTTATTCTTGGGACGTGTACAATTTGATAAGAGGGGGTCCACTATCTTTCGTTAACAACATTACTCTACAGCTCTGCTGCTCAGCAATGACAAAGTAAAAAAAATAATATGCAACTCTCCCCAGAAAGTGCTTAAGTCTCCCCAGCTCACAGCCAGAGAGGCCTACTGGTAATTATAGCATCCATTAACTTGGTATGGAGCTGTTGAAAGGTGAAAGCCAACCCACACTGTAATGTACTTTCTTAGGATGGCACACTGCCCAAGGAACGATACTGATTGAGTTATCACCAGGAGGAGGTGACATTTTTTTATGTGCTCATCTGCTGAGGTCACTTAACTCAAAATGACACCAGTATGTTTGTGTTATGGTAGAAACAGTATGCTGGGTGCATGTTGGATATTTAGCTGACTGGCAGAGTTGTGCACTGTGGGTTACAGTTATAACAGTTTATACAGGTGTGGATAGAGTGAGATTCTACAGTCTACAGCAGGGGTTCTCAAAGTGGGGTCTGCCGAGGTAGTGCAGGGGGTCTAGTTCTGTCTATGAATTTGAGAGTGGTTACATTTCTCCAGGCCCTCAGCTTTTTACCCAAACAGAGGTGTGTAGAATTGCAGAAAATAGGCTTGAAAACTGCAAAATGTTGTCGTCGATGCCAAGAGGTGGGCCTTTAAAATGTTCCTTCCCAGGGCCTGAGACTTGGTTTGTCCAGCCATGCACTGCCAAAGTCATAGTAAAACTCCTGGTATGCTATTTCTATCTCACATCAATGAATATTCTCTAGTAGTTTTCACCCTACTGAGCCATGCCGAGCTGTACTGCACTGGCCTAGTTATGCATCACCCATAGTTGCTGGTACCATGCTGGATAGGACATATCTGAGCCTGCACAGTGCTGTTGAGTCCTCTGGTCCATCATATTATATACAGTATATTGTTATACATTGTCTTACATATAGGTGGTTATATTATATACAGCTGACTGACCTCTGGAGTTGTGCCGTCTGACTCCTCAGGGCTGCTGCCCCTCAGGTTGATGATGTGAACCTCCTGTGGTAGACCCGTGGTTCCACGGGAGGCACAGCCTGACAGGGCCGTGAAGCTCTTCAGCAGAGCCTGCACCGGGTGGCCTACACCTACTGGCAGCAGCTCACACGGGCTACGAGACAACGGACCTGGGGGGGGGGAATGAGATGAGTGGAACCCATTAAATGTTTTTTTGAGAATCCAAAATCCCCAGTGTGAAGCTAGAGAATCTTCAGTCCAACAAACAGCACAGAGGTAAGAAGTGTCCACACTGCAGCTTCAGTCCAACAAGCAGCACAGAGGTAAAAAGTGTCCACACTGTAGCTTCAGTCCAACAAACAGCACAGAGGTAAGAAGTGTTCCACACTGCAGCTTCAGTCCAACAAACTGGAGAACACTTTATATGAAGTTTCTGTAAATCATTTATAGACTGTCCATAAATAGATAGCGTATGAATCAGTAATTCTCTGATGAACAAGTTATGAATGATGAGGGCAAATAAAGTGTCAGCATGCAACTATAATGAGTGACATAATCATTATTTAAATTGGGCATAGCAAAATAAAACAGTGTCTGCGCACATTGTCTGGGCACAAAGCTCACTACTTCTCAAAGTAGGCCATTCTCTCTAGTCCGCAGCCTACTAACACAGCAGACTGGCCTCTCAACAAAGAGCAGACCACGCTTTCTGACCCTCAACAGGCCACTAACACAAGACTGGCCTTGCCTCTGAACAAAGCAGTGTCTAGCTGACCCTCTACAGGATGTTATGGTGCCAGACGTATAATCAAGATGACCCAAAGAGACCTCCATTATAATCCCCTTTATGTCACTTTTACCTCTTTCTCTTTTCCCGTAAATGTTCAGATATGACCTTCCCTTAATTCCCTAATCCCTACAGGGGGTGGCCCACACTTCACACTTTAGTGCTCTTGTCTCTGCACAGCCCATAATTAGCCGTTATGACTGTGGTCAGTTATAGAAGTTGCTGTGGAGATGTGGCGCTGGAGGTGTTCCTGTGAGAAGCCTGTTAGATTGGTCTAAAGTATGTGTGTGTGCGTGTGTGTGTTTCACTCCCACTGGTGCCCTGCAGCACAGAGAGACTGGTGAATTTGTACTTGGAGTACAACAAGAACGGATGGACTATAATAGGGATCAAGCAGTTGAACATAACTTCCTTAAAGGGCTGTCCTAACAAGGTCAAAGTATGTTGGAGGTTGTGGGATTCCCTTTTCTCTCTCTATGGATCAGAATCTCACTTTTTATATCTTTCATTTTACTCTACACTGATTAGCCTAATAGGTGGTGCAGGTAACATTGTGAGGTCCTGTATATTGCTAAAAACTGAAGATAATGCTTTAGGTAGCTAAAGTCAATCATAATAAATTATAATAAATAGGCTACAACAAAATCTCAAGAATGCCATAGATCGGGGATTATAGTTAGTCTGTTAGTGGTTCAAAAATAGGGCCATCTGCCCCTTTCCTCTCACTGCTGTCTATCCATCCATCCATCCATCCATGGCTGTTGTGGAGAGGAACAGTAGGACCAGTGAGACCTGTCAGTCATGCAGAGCCAAGCCCCAGCGTGGTCAGACCAGGGTTATGTCCCGAATGGCATCATATTCCCTATAAAGTGCACTATAAAAGTAGTATAAAATCAGTGCACTATATAGGAAATAGGGGGCTATTTGGCACGCAACCCGGGAGAGGACACTAAGACCCAGTCTGTCTGGGAGGCCTGGTAGGGGGCTGGGGGGCCGGCTGGGTTTCTGGGTTTGGTCAACTGGCCCGGAAAAGCACATTTGTCCCTCACTTACAGAGCAGGCTGCAGTGAGCGTCTGAAGAGCTTGGATTTAAACCCAGATCATACCATCCTTGTAAACCCATCAGCCTATCATCATGGTCACAATGGTCAGCACATCAACCAGCTAATCACATTGCTCTGTGGACCGCTATTACATCAGGGCATAGGCTTAGCCATGTGCACAAGCAACGCATACCACTTGCCACAAGCTTTCAGGTGGGCTACAAGCTTAAACTGCCACTATCTGACATGTATCTACAGCGTAAACATTCTTTTACTTTAACCTTAGTAATTTTACACACTTAAACACACACACACACATTTGTACACTGACACACACACACACACACACACACACAGACACACATATACACACACACACAGCCCTGAGGTTTTGTGCGAAGTGTTGGACAGGCCTTTTCCATTAGAGAAACTGTGTCTCAGTGGACAAGCTGTGGCCAGACTTTCCTCTTGCAGGTCAGTCCCTACTCTCTACTCTGCCCAACAGCCTCACAGACATTCCTTGGGCCAACCAGCCAGCGCAGGCCCCGTTCACATTTCAAACACTGCATGATAAACACGCTATAGTTGCCGAAAGCGATCAGGGGGAAACGTTTGGAAATAATTAAAAGAGGAAATGAAAGACAGGGGAGATAACAACTTTAAAACTCCCCCATCTCTGACAAAAATACTGTACCTCTACAGTGGGTTGCTAGAGGAAGGTTTCTCTCTGACAACAGACTTATTGTTTTGCAGTACTGTACACACACACACACACTGTACGTGTGATCCGCACAAAGCCTGAGACATGACATACCTTCCTATCTGTGTGTTGCGAGGACAGAAATGCTTTACTATTGTCTCTCTTGTCTCTCCTGAGAGAGACCCTGAGAGCCACTGACAGATGCCTTTAACCTATTCTCTCTTCCTACAGCTGCTGTCTCCTGGTGCTTGTGAATCCATTCCCCATACAGCCCATAGGAGATCTACTTTGATGTGATTGATGGGAACATACATTAAAAAACACAGTGACGGATGGCTGGAGTCAAGGGGAAAAAAAATGCAAAACCTTAATGGCAAAACCTTGTTGTGGTGCATCGGTGTTCCAACCCCCCCTCTCCTCCCCAAGAAGTACACGCCGGTCCTTCTCTCTCCAGTCATCACGCCTCACCCTTCAGTCCTAATCTCAGAGCACTCAAACTCACTTCCCCCCCCACACCACACATTGTAAAATAACAACCACCCCACCGGCCAGACAGACAAATAATTTGTCATTTTTGGAAGACGGCTAAGAAATGACGGTACTTGTCGGGCAGTGATGTTGTTTCTTTATTTAACTTCCTGGAAAAAAGGGCTATACAGAGACAATAAAAGTGTGTTGGAAAAAATTATCCAGAAGATTTCGACAATAATGGAAGGAAACCAAACATTTGTTTTATAACCCTGAAACACAAATGGAGCTGTGGGTAATAAACAAAGACAGTGTTTCCATCCCAAAGAATAATGGAATCGTCGGTATCTAGTACAAAATCATATCAGGACAAAATGGTTTTGACCGAGATGGGATTGAGCAACAATAGGGCCATACTTTCCCCAAAACTAAGCTCAGACAACAACTCCGATTATTTGTGTATTATATGTTCATTTATGGGCCTGCCATATTTACAACATTATTACAACAACGATGTCTATTGGACATTTACACGACGGAACTTAGTTTATATATTTACACAAAGGAACTTTAATAGACATATACAATGCACCCAGTCACTACAACGATACAGGTGTCCTTCCTAACTCAGTTGCCGGAGAGGATAGAAACTGCTCAGAGATTAAACAGCTACAGAGTTTAATGGCTGTGATAGAAGAAAACTGAGGATGGATCAACAACATTGTAGTAACTCCACAATACTAGCCTAAATGACACGGTGAAAAGAATGAAGTCTGTACAAAATAAGATTATTCCAAAATATACATCTTGTTTGCAATAAGGCACTAAAGAAAGTGCAAAAAATGTGGCAAAGAAATTAACTTTATGCCCTGAATACAACATTTTGGGGCATCACTGAGAACATATTTTCAAGCATGGTGGTGGCTGCATCATGTTATGGGTATGCTTGTCATTACCAAGGACTAGGGAGTTTTTTAGGATAAAAAGATAAACGGAATAGAGCTAAGCACAATCCTAGAGGAAAACCTGGTTCAGAGACAAATTCCCCTTCTAGCAGGACAATAACCTGAAAACACAAGACCAAATATACACTGGAGTTGCTTACCAAGACGACATTGAATGTTCCTAAGTGGCCTATTTACAGTTTTTACTTAAATCGTCTTGAATCGGCAAGACCTTGAAAATGGCTGTCTAGCAATGATCAACAA
This sequence comes from Brachymystax lenok tsinlingensis, assembly GCA_030435695.1. Classification (NCBI taxonomy): domain Eukaryota; kingdom Metazoa; phylum Chordata; class Actinopteri; order Salmoniformes; family Salmonidae; genus Brachymystax; species Brachymystax lenok. The sequence goes on from CM059790.1 coordinate 29,875,072, forward strand.
CCAGGTTGACAGCGCTTGAAGACGTTTCTAAAGAATATTGTGCAATTATTGTACAATCCATGCATGCAAAGCTCTTAGAGACTTGACTTACCCAGTAAGACTTACAGCTGTAATCACTGCCAAAGGTGATTCTAACATGTAATGACTCAGAGGTGTGAATACTTATGTAAATTACATATTTCTGTATTTCATTTTCAATACATTTGATATCATTTCTAAAAACATGTTTTCACTTTGTCATTATGAGGTATTGTGTGTAGATGGGTGAGAAAAAATAGTCTATAATCCATTTTGAATTCAGGCTGTAACACAACAAAACGTGGAATAAGTCAAGGGGTATGAATACTTTCTGAAGGCACTGTACTTATACAACAATCTATTATAGCCATAATATCTGGTATTATTGATATTTTTTCTGTGTAGCTGCAACCAACTAGAATTTAATCCTGCACATCTGGTATGGTCATCACAGTCTGCAGCCTCCACGGAGAGGGGGGGGGGATACTTGAACAGCTTTGTCTCTTCTGTCACCTCTCCCCCTGTCCATAGCTCTCTCTCTCTCCCTCTATCCCTGTCTGTACCTCTCTCTCTCTCTCTTTCCCACTCTCTCTCTCTCTCTCTCTCTCTCTCTCTCTCTCTCTCTCTCCTCTCTGTGTTTATTCTCTCCACAGCAGAGGGAGTACAGAGAGGTCCTGTCCAGCAGCTGCTAGGCCCTCTGGCCAGGCATAGCCGGACTAACGCCCACAGGAGAGGAATGAGAGAAGCTGTTGTTCGCTCCGCATGAAAAATCAACCCGGCCTAGAGAGCCCACCAGACACTTTACTAGACAGACTATACACACTGCAGAGCAGACACCTCCAAGACCTAAGCCCAGCAGATCCAGTCATATCTGATAGTAACAAGTGATATTCCATTTGTGATGTCTACCTTAACAGCAAAATATTTATCTTGGATTTTGGTTAGGAGAATAAGGTCATGGTTAATCGTCTTCTGGTGGAAAATAAGGTCAAGGACCTGTGAATCTCAGTGTGAAGCCAATGTTGGTTGATCAGATTATGTTCAAAAATGAGAACAATAACAGCAATTGAAGAAAATTCTGATTTTATTTCATGTCTAGGATATGATTCTATTCATCAATGTCCACGCACCCTTTATTCTGGGGCCTGGGAGACTAACTGCTCTTGTCAGGCAAACCTTCACACCAGGCGAGACTGGTTCCCACAGGAGTGTCTCTTCCTGTCTCAGTCTGGATCCTGACAAAGATGAGACAGACAGAAGAATGCAGCGCGTGGGATAGAGCACACCTTTGTGAGTACAGACAGCCTGGTCTGGTCCTGCATGTTCTGGACCCACAGACTCAACATCAATATCCTCACCACCCAGACCTAGTTACAGCCAGGAGAACCAAGTAAAAATCATAATAAATGGCAACAAAAACACAAAACTATCATATAAATAAATACTGCAAACCACAGAAGACAGTTTCTGTGTACCTCACCAGTTTGACATCAGATAGGTTTCTATAAAACGGACTAATCTAGAATGTCTCCCCAGGCTAGGAAATAATGATTTGATAAACGTGTAATCAAAGTAACAGAAGGATGACATCTTAGTTCTAGACAGGATGTATTGCCAATGATGGTCGACATACTGTAGAAGGTGTCTTTGCCACCCGTTTCTGCTGCTACCTCAACTTTCTGACTGGAAATGCTAGGCCTTTGTCTTTCACTCCCACATGCACTTGTTTAAAGGGAGCACAGACACACCAGGCCACAACTTTTACAGCTACAAGCTATTAACCTAACCTGTATTCATAATGGTATTCTATCTTTCCTATCAAATCTGTATATATATATTTTTGCTGTCAATTTTCACAAATGTCAATTTTTATTTATTTATTGAAAGCAGTAACTACCCTCAATGTCCTCTGAACATTTCATGACTCAAGGACCAAGAAAATGTATTCAAAATAACTTCTGAAGTTTTATAATTGTCAATAACCCTTGGTGCAGTTGGTGCAAAAGAGTCAGGCGCAGGACAGCAGAGATGAGCAACACAACGTAGTTTACTCATAAAGATACAAAGTAGAATACAATACCGAGCCCACCAAGAATGGACGGACATAAAATCAGAATAATAACGCACAACAAACATGGGGAAAACAGAGGGTTAAATAATGAACATGTAATTGGGGAATTGAAACCAGGTGTGTATAAAACAAAGGCAAAACCAATGGAAAATGAAAAGTGGATCGGCAATGGCTAGAAGGCCGGCGACGTCGACCGAGGAACGCCGCCAGAACAGGGAGAGGGACCGACTTTGGCGGAAGTCGTGACAGTACCCCCCCCCTTGACGCACGGCTCCAGCAGCGCACCAACGCCAACCTCGGGGCCTACCCGGAGGATGAGGAGCAGGGCGATCCGGATGGAGACGGTGGAACTCCCGCAGCATCGAAGGGTCCAAAACGTCCTCCACCGGCACCCAGCATCTCTCCTCCGGACCGTACCCCTCCCTAATTGTGTGTTCGTTAATGCTGAAATATGGACTTTTTCTGAAAAGTCTCTGTTTTTGGAGATAAGAGGTTTTCATCAGACAGTGACGATATGGTATAATCATCTTAACTTGTGGAAGGTTCAACTATGTATGATGGGTAACTGTAATAAACCATTGCTGAAACTATTTGCTAAACACAAATGTTACTCAAGGTCATTTGGCATCATGGGGCAGTCAGTCAGTACTGAAAAGGCGTTTGTAATTAGTTTCAGCATGAGCCATAGTTTCAATTAAGTCCTGCGAGTGGAGGAAGACGAATAAGCCACCCGCACACATGCTTCACGGCCAAATTAGATGCCAGAGAAAATGAAAAAGAGCTGATAGCCCGCTGTGCCTTTGACACACACACTGCCCTTTCTCTCTCACCTACAGTATATCATGTAGATACCAGGGGAGGGCTGTCAGAGTGAGTCAAGAGGCTCTGTGGGCCCTGGTCAAAAGCAGTGCACTATAAAGGGGATAGGGTGGCATTTGGGAGCAGGCTGAATGAATATGCTGACTGGGTTATATAGTGGTACTACTGGGAAAGGCCTTAGAGAGAGTAGATTAAGTTTAGGTTGCGGAATTTACTGGGTTCTTATAGTAATACTGGGAAAGTCCTCAAGAGCAGGTGACGATGGTTGAGGTTACTGAATTTACACAGGGTAGAAACCACAGGCATTTACATTTTTACACATCAAACTAGGAGTTGAGAGAGAGAGAGAGAGAGAGAGAGAGAGAGAGAGAGAGAGAGAGAGAGAGAGAGAGAGAGAGAGAGAGAGAGAGCGAGAGAGAGAGGGACAGAACAAGAAAGAGGAGAGAGACAGAGAGAGAGCGTGTGAGAGAGAGAGAGATCAGGAATGGGGGAGGCACTGACACTGAAAGATAATAATGCACTCTGACTCAGATGAGTATAACTCCTTATTACTCCACTTAACCTATCTGACGATGTGGGAGTTGAGAAGCACGAACAGCCAGTAACAGAACTGATGTACTTTTCAATCTCCACCAGTCTCTATTCTGCCCCTTACAATACCTACTGAAGTCTACACTTCTGCTTATGCCTCTTTTGTGAATTACAGTTGAGTTTTAAGTCAGGTGGTCAACGTATAGCAGTCTCTACTCAGAAGCTGTATATGTGAACTAAAATAGACTCTGTAGTAAATGCTCATTGAGTGCTTTGTTTATTACACTGATGTTGAAGGCTGGGGAACGAGGAACGTGGATATACAGTATCAGGATCACTCTCAAAAGGGTTAGTACAGTCAGGAAGCGTATAGAAACGGAAAACAATAGTTAAATCTCAGAGACTGTAGAAATACTCAGACTTAAGACGTATTTAAACACCCTGGAAGTTTTCCAAATGGCTCCCTATTCCCTAGTCCTATAGGCCCAAGTCAAAAATAGTGTACTATATAGGGAGCATAATGCCATTTAAGGATGCAGCCACTACAACATACTGCTGGAGACATGCCAAGACTTGGGTACAGGATGTGATGTCATACCATGTGCCCTTTAGAAACATATCTGATTTTCCCACAAAGCCATTTCCGATAACAAACAAAAAGACCCTTCCCCAACGCACTACACACACACACACACACGTGCACGGATTAACACACTCACACACTCAGACAGACAACAAGTGCACGTGTCTTATTTCCAGCATCCCTCAGCAGTAGACTATTGTATATTTTTTCAGAGGGAGATACTTTTACACAATCTTAATTATTACACAGCGTGTTTCACAAAATATATGACGCTGGCTGTGCACTGCCTATATCAGAATACATCCTGTATCCTGTACACATTCCCAAATAAAGACAAACGGGTTTTAAAACATGTTTGTTCAATTACACAAAGACATCATAAGGCAGGATTGATTACAGGAAAATGCATGTAATAGACAGGGGATTAGTGGGGCCACTATGTCAATATGTGAAGTTCTATCCATTAAACCTGTGGTATCTCAGTTCCCATATGGACCAAATCCTAGCAGAGATTCTCAGGGTCAGCAGAACACGCAAACCAGTTTAGGGGAGAGCAATATTCTGCCCTGTCATGTTTTTCTAAGGGGCTTTAGTTTGGAACTACACAATCACTAGGCCCGCAGCGCTGACACTAACAGTAACTCACTCAACGCTGAGTTAGCCAGAGGGCACAAATACAGGAAGTGAATAAAGCCTTTGATAGGGATAGTACTAGCTCAATTCATTCTGTCTGCTAGCTATGAAATATGGATTCATTATGAACCAATATGAGCCTGTAAAATGTGGAATCACGTGAGGCAGGACATTGGTAGGTAGGTAGAGACACGGGGGAGGATGGGGAGAAGAGGTGGGGGAGGAGAGTGGTTGACAGGGGAGGGCGGGAGGAGGAGGTGGGAGATGGGGGCTGCCTGCAGTCAGTCAGGAAAGTCATAAAACTTTTCCATCAAAGTGTGAAATCTGAGATCAAACGTCCCACAAACCTGTCCCACAAAAAGCATCACACAAATAATCCCTTATTTGATTAATCAATCTGATCTGGCAAAATTGTATTTGCTACTGCGAAACAATGGTAATAAACAATGAAATCATGTTAATAGTTGAAAGGGCTGCCATTCTGAAAAATAAGAATAACAATAAGCTTGATTGCATGACTGAATAACATTTACATAAGAGAGAAAAACAGTAAGGGGGAGAAAAATATTTAAATGAATCTTTGTTCCATCTCCAAGTGTGTTACCGGGTGTGGATACTAGTCATAAATCCTACTTCTGTGTCCATAAAAAGTACAGTGACAATTGAGCTATTGACCTAGGACTGAAACTGTCACTCCAAATCGTGACCCATCTTTCTATCAAGTGATAATAAACAGCCAGGCCCAGTCTAGGAATGGCTTCCTGTTTTGATTTTATACACAGGCAGCCCCCCGCACCTCTCTGATTCAGAGGGGTTGGGTTAAATGCGGAAGACACATTTCGGTTGAAGGCATTCGGTTGTACAACTGACTAATAATGGTGACTTTGACTTTTGACTTTTGACTTGACTAGCAGTTGCAGAAACAGTATGTACTGTAATGGATTAATTCAGTATTCAGACCCCTTGGATTTCTTCACATAGTGTTTTTTTCAAAGTGGGATTAAAATGGTTTTACCTGTAATTTTTGGTAAACAATCTACACAAAATACTCTGTAGGGTCAAAGCGGAATAAATACACTTTTTTTAAGAAGATTAAATCAAATAAAATAAATAAAATATAGTCGTTGCATAAGTATTCAGCTCCCTGAGTCAATACATGTTATAAACATATTTGGCAGCAATTACATCTGTGAATCTTGTTGGGTAAGTCTCTAAGAGCTTTACACTCCTGGATTGTGTAATATTTCCCTATTTTCTTTTAGAAATTCTTCAAGCTCTGTCAAGATGTTGAGGATCATGGCAGACAGCAATGTTCAAGTGTTGCCATAGTCTTGCCATAGTATTTCAAGCAAAATTGTCAAAACTGTAACTTAGAAACATTCACTGTCTTCTTGGTAAGGAACTCCAGTGTAGATTTGGCCTTGTGTTGTAGGTTATTGTCCTGTTTTAAGGTGAATTCCTCTCCCAGTTTCTGGTGTAAAGCAGGTTTTGCTCTCGAATTTTGCCTGCGCTTTGCCCTATCCCGTTTCTTTTTAATCCTGAAAAACTTTACATCTACATCAGTATTTGCATACCCATACCATGATGCAGCCACCACCATGCTTGACAATAAGGAGGCAGTTACTCAGTGATGTGTTGTGTTGGATTTGCCTCAATCATAGGGATTTGCATTTCGGCCAAAAAGTGTATTCCTTTGCCATGCATTTTGTGCAGTATTACTTTAGTGCCTTATGCATACAAGTTTTGGAATATTTTTTGTTGTGTATATTTGTGTTCTTCTTTTTACTCTGTCATTAAGGTCATTGTTGTGGAGTCACTACAATGTTGTTGATCCAACCTAAAGTCACTCCCATCACAACCAATGAACTCTGTAGCTGTTTTAAAATCACCAATGGCCTCATGTTAACATCCCTGATCAGTTTCATTCCTGTCCTGCAGCTCAGCTCAGAAGGATGACTGTATCTTTGAGGTGTCTGGGTGGTTTAATACATCCTTCACAGCATAATAATTAACTGGACCATGCTTAAAGAGATATTCAATGTCTGATTTATTACTGTTACCCATCGAAAAACTCCCTGGTCTTTGTAGCTGAATATGTGCTTGAAATTCAACACTTGACTGAGGAACCTTACAGATGTTGTATTTATGGGGGACAGAGGAAGAGTTAGTCATTTAAAAATCATGTCAACGCATATTATTTCACATAGAGTGAATGCTCATAATTTATTTGATTTGTTAAGCCAAATTTTACTCCTGAACTAATTTAGCCTTGCCTAAACAAATGGGTTGAATACTTATGCAATTACTATATTAGGTTATATTTGTTTTTATTAATACAATTGTTTTAATGTTTATTCCACTTTGACATTGCACAGTATTTTGTGGTTATTGTTGACAAAAAATGACAATTAAATCAATTTTAATCCCACAATAAAACGTGATGAAATCCAATGGCCCTTTCATCCAGTCTTATCAGCGGTCTCAGGAGCAACCTCCTACCCCTGTCCTCTTAGCCTCCCACCCGTCTCAGGCCTCTTTCCAGGGTCTCAGGCCCAGTGTGAGTCAGACTCAGACACACACACACACACACACACAGGCCTCGCAGCCAGGGTCTCAGGCCCAGCGAAGGTCTTGAGTGCCACTTGTCCTGCTCGTTACTGACACCATTCATTTTCTGAATGACCCACCCACCCAGCCTGCTCTTATCTTGGCCCTTTGTAATGTCCATATTAATATTGACTTTACAACAATAGAAAGGCTGAAAAGCCAGTCTAGTTAAACCACCAATGTGAAGTTTCCTCCCACCTCACTTGAAGTATTAAAGAACACTTCTTGAGACTCTAACTCCTGAGACTCTAACTCCTGATCCTGTGAAGGTCACATCAGCAGCTAGAGGTTAAGACGCTGGGGACAGGAATACACTTTTAATGACATACTGACTGAAGCCAGTTGTTTATTAGTGCATTTGGGCCGTATATCAGAAGAAAATGCTAACATAACGTACTGTATATCACTGTGCTCAAATGTCAGAGAAATAAAAAATGCTGTCGGTCAAATGTCCAGCGCCACATTTTCCTGACGGAAATCCTGACAGACATGTGCACACACACTAAATAAATGTGGTGTGTGATATCTACTGAATAAACATACCCCTGCTTGTTTGTTCTTTACCATGAACAGCAGGAAGGGATTGAGTAAACAGAGTACAGACCCTTTACGGCTCTACGGCTTAAATATACTGACTCATATACACACTATTGATCCAGCCTCAGCACATTAATATCTAGGTCATGGTTCTACAGAAAATAATGAAACCAACTGTAATCTTCCAATGGAGATATAGCCTGAAATATGAACAAGTGAAGTCAACAGAATAATATTTGGGGTCATTGCAACATGAAAATGTGGATTTATGTTCCACAGGGAGCAAAGAGCAGTAAAGACTTAAAATCTATAGGATTACTATACTGTATTTTCTCTGGATGCCATGGCGATTGAGGGACAGTTTTGAGGGATTATCTCCAAAACAAACACTATATGTACAAAAGTATGTGGACACCCCTTCGAATTAGTGAATTCGGCTACTTCAGCCACACCCGTTGCTGACAGGTGTAGGAAATCGAGCACACAGCCATCCAATCATTGACAAACATTGGCAGTAGAATGGCCCGTACTCAAGAGCTCAGTGACTTTCAACATGGCACCGTCATAGGATGCCACCTTTCCAACAAGTCAGTTCATACAATTTCCACCCTACTAGAGCTGTCCCGGTCAACTGTAAGTGCTGTTACTGTGAAGTGGAAACGTCTATAAGCAACAATGGCTCAGCCGCGAAGTGATAGGCCACACAAGCTGACAGAACAGGACCGCTGAGTGCTGAAGCGTGTAGTGCGTAAAAATTGTTTGTCCTCGGTTGCAACACTCACTACCGAGTTCCAAACTGCCTCTGGAAGCAACTTCAGCACAATAACTGTTTGAAGGGAGCTTCATGAAATGGGTTTCCATGGCCGAGTAGACACACACACAAGCCTAAGATCACCATGCGCAATGCCAAGCGTCTGCTAGAGTGGTGTAAATCTTGCTGCTTTTGGACTCTGGAGCAGTGGAAACACGTTCACCATTTGTCAGCCCGACAGACGAATCTGGGTTTGGCGACTGCCAAACACTACCTGCCCCAATGCCTAGTGCCAGCTGTCAAGTTTGGTGGAGGAGGAATAATGGTGTGGGGCTGTTTTTTATGGTGTGGCTAGGCCCCTTAGGTCCAGTGAATGGAAATCTTAACGCTAATTTGTGGCAACAGTTTGGGGAAGGTCCTTTCCTGTTTCAGCATGACAATGCCCCAGTGCACAAAGCGAGGTCCATACAAAAATGGTTTGTTGAGATCGGTGTGGAAGAACTAGACTGGCCTGCCCAGAGCCCTGACCTCAACCCCATCGAACACCTTTGGGATGAATTGGAACACCGAATGTGAGCCAGGTCTAATCTCCCAACATCAGTGCCCGACCTCACTAACACTCATGGCTGAATGGAAGCAAGTCCCCGCAGCAATGTTACAACATCTAGTGGAAAGCCTTCCCAGAAGAGTGGAGGCTGTTATAGCAGCAAAGGGGGGACCAAATCCATAATGATTTTGGAATGAGATGTTCGACGAGCTGTCCCCATACTTTTGGCCAAGTAGTGTACAATCACTCTGTGGCGCTAGCCGCCTAGTATTATAGTCATATGAATACTTTTGTTATTATGTTATATACATGTACATCATTATGACTGATGGGTTAGGAGAAGCAGCGGGTTGCCGGGGGGGCCAGTATGAATAGAAAACAAAGGGAGGTCTTTACATTTTAATGGAGCCTGAGAGGCAACTAGAGAGGGCAACTACTTTTACACACACAAACACATATATACACACACACAGCTACTTTCACATAGACCCGAATGAGGAGACCACATTCCAGTGGACCTCCTCGTCTCGTGGGCCGAGGAGAATGACATGACGTCAAATGTCTTGCCGCTTTGCCCCCACACGTATTAACACACGCAAATGACCCTGTGAGGGGAGGGCCCCTGGCCTTCGACAAGACGCTGGCTAGTTAATAAAGAGACTGAGTACAAAGGGGATAAAATATGCTGCTGGTGAATAAAGTCCTCTGTTTAAGGAAGACTTCAGACCAGCCTCCACTAGAACCCCATGAGAGAGGAACTACACATCTGACTAACTGCCACACAGCAGAGCTCGCCCACCAGCTTAACAAAAATATTTTTATTTATACAGTAGAACAATTTAAATATAGTATATTTAAATATTTGTAATAGTTCACCAAGCAGTGTGGATAACAGGTCATGTTAACAAAATGGAAGATACCATGACATGAAATGATTAAAAAGTTTAGTATGCATGTGTTTTAACACGAGAGTGTTCCTCCCACGTATACACAATAAACACTCCAAAAGAAAAGAAAAGCACCTTCCAACTCACACATAACAGTGCATCACATTGTGGAGGGGAAACCCTTGTGGTAATGTGATGAGTCCCTCAACCCTCTAAACAGCAGCAATGAGGCTAAACACAACCAACAACAGTACTCTCTCTTTCTTCGTTAGCCAAGTCCCATCTTCCAGAGCTGAGACCCAAGGTGAAAAAACAAGCGTGAAAATATCAATATGTGACACTGATCTAAGGCAAATGATATCTGTAATTTAGTGTTCGGACTGAGGAGGGCCTGTTACTTTGGAAGAATACTTTGCGGATATTTTCCAAAGAAACTTTCTGACGGCGGGGCTTAGCTGACGTGGCCTGTCAGCACAACTTATCTGAGGGGAATGGAGGGGGGAAAGGTGGGTCCCAGACTGGGGAGAGTAAGGCGGTGAGAGGAGAGCCACCACCTGGAAGCCTTCAGCTAACTCACTCACATCCCTGCTCCTACTTAAGATGAGGGAAGGGAAGGGAAGGGAAGCTTATAGATTGTTTACTGCAGAGAAAGAAAGTGACACGTCATGTGTGGTGGTGATGATAATGAGCCTGATAATGAACTTCAAAATGAGAGGATAACAAATAACTCATATCCTTCCAGAAAACATGTGGGGACAGAGATCAGGGCTTTTAGCTACACCTGCAGTGAATAAAGGACTCAACTCAAACCACTCGCTTAGTAAGAAGAAGATTGCCAAGTTCTGGCAACCTACCATGAAAGAGGCAAAAAAACAGAGACATGCCCTACTACTCTGTCTACCTTCTTCCAACACCAGGACAAGAGAGAGTTAAATGCTAGTAATATTTGTTCCTTTCTCTTTCTTCAGTGAAGTCACACTCATAACTCCCTTACTGTTCCAGGACCTCTACACCAGGCGGTGTCAGAGGAAGGCCCTAAAAATGGTAAAATACTCCAGCCACCCTAGTCATACACTGTTCTCTCTATTACCGCATGGCAAGCGGTACCGGAGTGCCAAGTCTAGGTCCAAAAGGCTTCTTAACAGCTTCTACCCCCAAGCCATAAGACTCCTGAACAGCTAATCAAATGGCTACCCAGACTATTTGCATTGTCCTCCCAACCCCTCTTTCACGCTGCTGTTACTCTTTGTTTATTATCTATGCATAGTCACTTTAACTGTACCTATATTTACATATTACCTCAATTACCTCGACTAACCTGTGCCCCCGCCACATTGACTCTGTACCAGTACCACCTGTATATAACCACACTACTGTTATTTTACTGCTGCTCTTTAATTATTTGTTATTTGTTATTTAATTTTTTACTTAACACTTATTTTTCTTAAAACTGCATTGTTGGTTAAGGGCTTGTAAGTAAACATTTCACTGTAATGTCTACACCTGTTGTATTCAGCGCATGTGACAAATACAATTTTATTTGATTTGAAAGGGACTTGCCCATTCACCCACTGAATGGCACAGATACACAATCCATTTCTCAATTGTCTCAAGGCTTAAAAATCCTTCTTTAACCTGTCTCCTCTCCTTTATCTACACTGATTGAAGTGGATTTACCAAGTGACATCAATAAGGGATGATAGTTTTCACCTGGTCAGTCTGTGTAATTGAAAGAGCAGGTGTTCTTAATGTTCTTAATGTTTTCATCACTAATCTCAATAATAAATCTACACTTAATTACAAAATAATTTTCTCAAGCTGAGAGAAAGCGTCTTTCCCTCCTCCCTCCCTTATCGGCAGTGTTGTTGAGATAAAGGCTTAACCGCGGGGAAGGGCCCAGGTCTGTAAGTAGAGACGCTCAAGGCAAGCAGGGCTCCCATTGCTATGTAAACATCCCTACCACTCTCTAGTCTACAGCAACACACACAGTCATAAGTGCATCCCAAATGGCATGCTATTCCTTACATAGTGCATTAGTTTTAACCCTATGGTCAAAAGCAGTGCACTATATAGTCATAGTCTCTGTACCGCTCTGACTGGCTGCTCTGACTGTTAGCATGAATCACACTCCAACATCTGGTTTAACGTGCTGGGAGGGACCTCTCTCACTGCGGTTTGGCTCTGTGTGTGTGTGGAGTGTGTGTGTGTGTCGATTTGGACTGGACTCCTCTTCGTCCTCCTCCCCCATTCCCCCCTCAGTTTACAGCGGGTTGCACAATCCATTTTGGCAGTCCCCTCGTCATGCTGCAAGCCTTAACAGCAGCATTGTGGATATACAGTAGATGGTGATTTACAGGCCATCCTTTTGTTCAACTATGGGGAAAAGGGCTAAAACTGATTCTCTGGGGTGTGTATCTGATAGCCAAGCATGGAGCTGGAAATAAAATAAAAGAGCTAAGTAAGTTATAAATGTGGTAGACTGTGAGCACATTCAAATGAAAGAGGTAGATCGTTATGAAGGTTATAGGAGAATGAAGATTAATACCATATTTATGGCACTCGAGCCTTGTTTACATTGGCAGTTTGAAGTGACTCAAATCCTGTTCTTTTGCATGTCTTATTTAAATCAGTTCTTTTTTCTGCAGTCAAAAAGCACATAGAATCAGATATTTCGAGCCACATTTCAAACCACTTTCGTAAGTGGCTTGAAATCAGATACAAATCTGATTCCTGGCCATGCAACAGTAAAATCTGATTTATTTGCCCTCAGGTGGTTTTTAGACTGTTATTTGGCTTGGCATTCTCTTTACAGATTGTCAAGAACATGTGGTAGCTAACTATCTTGTTAATTGTTTATAAAGAAGTTACTGAATGTGCTAGAAAGCTAAACAGCTGCCTAGCTAGTTATCAAAGTCACCATTGTGTCAGTTGTACAACCGAATGCCTTCAACCGAAATGTGTCTTCCGCATTTAACCCAACCCCTCTGAATCAGAGAGGTGCGGGGGGCTGCCTTAATCAACATCCACATCTTCGGCGCCCGGGGAACAGTGGGTTAACAGCCTTGTTCAGGGGCAGAACGACAGATTTTTTCCTTGTCAGCTCGGGGAATCGAACTTGCAACCCTCCGGTTACAAGTCCAACACTCTAACCACTAGGCTACCTGAATGCTGTGGCTAGCAAAAAAGGACTTGTTTTGAAAGATGGATCATCCTATCCTTTGAGGCTTTAAAAGTGTTCTTACACTATGATTTTGAAATGCAAAGCAACTGGGAAACATCCATGGCAGGCATTGGTGCCACCTTAGCTTGCTACATAACTTCTGAGTGATAGGAAGCACGAGCACCACCACCAATCAGCCTACACCACTGTGCATACACCCGTTGATACTATGACAACTAGCGGAGCCATTTGGTCATTTGTAAATTTCTCTTTGTCAGTCAGTATTCCAAAACGGATTTGGAAAAAATATATATATTTGAGCATTAAGGCCTGCAGTGTGAACCAGGCTTTAGAGTCATGGAATTAAGTAAATTATGACTCAGACCAGGGTGACTGACTTAGTTTGTCACGTTACCATTGTCTGTTATAGCTGTTAAAACTAAGTGAATTCTCAGGCCCATCTATGTGTCTGTCATCATTTAAAGTCCCTACATGTACATACAGTATCACCATGCCTTCCAACTGAAACTCAGAGACTACCCCCTTCTCTCGGCTATGTGTCACTCATCAGAAAGAGCCGCCTATGAGATAATAACATGTGAACGGCTCGAGGAGAAAAAGTGCCTCGGCACTCAAAACATGAGCGTGTGTTTCTGAGAGAACCACGAGCCGTGCATTGTGCCTGTAGTATAACAAGCATCCTGCCTGAGCTGTTTTTGGCAAGTGCATTAATATCCAGCTGCACTTTTTATTTCACAGTGAAACCTGATGTCGTCACAACCAGTCCATAATATATCCTTCGGAGAATAAAGAGTTTTGTCAAGGTGAGGAGAGGCACACACGGAAAAAAGGTAGCAGGGTAAATGCACAAAAAATATAAACAGTCCCAGGGAAAAGGGGAGAGAGAATGAGTGAGAGATAGAAACAGAGAGAGTGGCAGCAGACAGAGAGAGAGGCAGAAAGAGAAAGAGAGAGGCAGCGAAGAAGGACGGAGCAGACAGATAGATGGGAAGAGAGCCATCAAGGTACTTTGGGTAAAACTTCAGAGAATTATGGCTTGTATCCTGGATTGCATTACAATAAGAGAAGATTTATCACTGACCAATTTAAACATTACGTAACTAAGAGCCCTCCTGACAAGTTTACAGAGCAGATGTGACTGTTTACTCAGACACTGTAGGATGACTGAAAGAGAGGGAGCGAGATCGCTGGCCGTAGTTGATGAGACTTCAGAAGGACTGAGAGAAGCTGGAAGGTGTAACAAAAACAAAGATGCAAAGTTCCCGTTCTCCTCTTATTTAGCTCTTTTGTAATGTCATATGTTATCTTTGAATCTCTATTTGTTTCATTGTCTTTTCAGTGATCTTTCAGAGTCACCTTCAAGTTTTTTTGGCACACACTTCAGCACAAGGCTTGTCACATCTTTAACACCACTTAATTGGTCGAATTACTGAGTAACATCTTTCATCAGTAGGATATTCACACTAACACGACTTCACAAATATTACTCATGTAACTAGGAAACACCACTTTATGACGATAAAGACATAATCTAAGACTTACTATATACAATGTGCTGGTCATCTATTAGATAGTGTGGTATGTTTAAACACTAAGTCAATTTGGCAAGTCTTTGTGTGTGTATGCGGAGAGATGGAGGTGTATTGGGACATGCAGCAATGCTGGCAGCAGAGTGCATGTGGAAGAATTGGAAAATAGAATGCGTGAGCTCATTGTGTCAACGTGGGAGAGATAGCATTTCCTCCACTCACAGCAGATCCAGCCTGGACTGCTATTACTTGCTGTATAGTCAAAGTCTCTAGAGAGAGTGGTAACTGCCTACAGAGAATAATGCAAAGACTGCAGCCAAAGCTGAGGTGATAAAGATGGTCATTATCAAAACGTTCCACTTCAGGCACTCCGAATGAAAGAAAAATATTTTCTATGTTGGGTCACACTTCAAGATTAAGTCATTTACAGCAGGGTTCCCCAACTTCGGAATTTGGTCCGTGGGTGGATTTATTTGGCCCCCCAAGTTTTCTGAGCCAAAAAATACAGTATATATATTCTATATATCCTAAAGTATGTGGACACCCATTGAAATTAGTGGATTCGGCTATTTTAGCCACACCCGTCGCTGACAGGTGTATAAAATCGAGCACACAGCCATGCAATCTCCATACACAAACAATGGCAGTAGAATGGCCTTACTGAAGAGCTCAGAGACGTTCAACGTGGTACCGTCATAGGATGCCACATTTCCAACAAGTCAGATTGTCAAATTTCTGCACTGCTAGAAATGCCTGTTCTTGCATTATCATTATGGGGTATTGTATGTAGACTGATGAGGGGGGAAAACTATTTAATCCATTTTAGAATAAGGCTGTAACGTAACAAAATGTGGGAAAAGTCATGGGGTCTGAATACTTTCCGAATGCTTCACAAATCATTTACAATCATAATCATGCTCCATAAAGGGTGAAATAAAAGGTAATTACATCCATTCACTTATGAATGACTTCTGAAGCATCTACATAGGTCTTAGAAGGAGTTTATGAAGTTAATTTAAAGTGGTACCCAATGTTGATAAGCAGACTGAGTCTTCAACATCTAAAAGCCTGCCACATAGCCACAGGTTTTCAGCAGGCATCATCTTATTTGTTTGTTTGCGTGTTGTTGTTTTCTTCTCTCCTTTCTCTGCAGTCTGCCTTGCTTTTGGCTTTTCCTGAATCTCATTCCAATCAATCTGGCAGATACGTGTGGAGGCATTATGGAGGCCTTCTAGACCTGCTATGAGATCGAAGCTGTCAGCACTTTTTTTCTGCCTCAGCCCTGCCTCAGCCCTGTTTCAACCCTGCATCAACCCTGCCTCAACCCTGCCACAAACCAGCCACAAACCTGCCTCTGTCTCAGAGCTCCAACAACCAATCTCTGCTCTGGAGTTTGGGGCGATTTGTGATTGCCTGAAAAAACAGGCAACACCAGGCTCGCCCTGACGAGGCCCGGAGTGCAAAGTGTGCTTCCAGTTCCTAAGAGTGTTTCCACTGCTTGGCTGCCTTCCACAGTGAAGACTCAATATATAAGAGCATACATTGACTACTCACTCTACTCACATAGAAAACATCTAGCACTAAATATACAGTTTCCATTTCCATGTTTTGCTACTCTATTACCAAAAGCCTTTATTCTTATCTATCTTTGAACATTTGTATTAAAAAATATAGCCTATAATAATATATAATTCAAAAATCCCTATGTCTACAGATATATAAGCAGCCAAAGATGACTTACCTGCAAATGCTGAGCAGCAGAACGCCAGGAGAAACAGGGGTAGAATGGGTCTGTCTGGCATCATAATGCTGCAGTTATACTGTAGTAGAACTGGCCTACACCTTATCCAGAAGAGGACAGGATGTATCCACTGGACGGCCTTCCTTCCTCCTGGTTCTTCACAAGGACAACTCTTCTTCCACCACACAGTCAATCAATAGAGAGAAACCTCACAGGAGCTCCTGCTGCAAAGAACAGGAGTAGAGAGAGAGAGTGAGACAGAGAAACATGGTGGCTAACCGTTTAGCATGGCCAAAGAGTAAGACAGAGGGTGAGTGCCAAATGGCACCCTATTCCCTGCATAGTGCACTACTTTTGACCTTAGCCCTATGGGCCCTGATCAAAAGTACTACACTATATAGGGTGCCATTTGGGATGCAGCAGTGGTAAGTAACAGAAGGGGCATTAGCATCTAGTTCCCTGTGGAACTGATGAGAAGAGACAGGAGAGAGGGGAGACAGTGGCTCGGAGACCAGGAGGATTAATCTCATATGGCTAATTAGACATCATGTGAGTTTTTAGGGTCCTTGTTCTTGGTACCCATACCGGCCACCCACCTACCCCACCACAGCCCACGCAGTCAAAGAGGGGTATCTGAGGGTTGAGGTATGGCTGGGTGGCCAGTATGTTTTCTGAACATGTTATGGGGTGGGTGGGGTAATTCACCCAGTTTAATTGACATCGTTGGGAAAGACTGGATCCTCCAGCAGGGTCCTGGTTAAGCTGCTTAGTGCTAGTGGGGTCGATTTTGCTGCTAATCAGCATGACCATAGCTGAACTTTTTAACTTGACCAGGCTATAGCCCACACACTGCTAGCCAACCTACAAAACAGGGCATAGCACCATAAAGCCCTTTTGGTCTTAATTAATTCCATTCCTATTGCTTCCTCATATTAACACAAAAATAAATACTCAAATCAATTAATGAAATCTAATAATGGATCATATAATGTCCTGATAAAACAGAATATCATTCATTAAAAACTTCTGTCTTTTTACCATTATGTTTAATTAAATGTTTATATATTGTAGTTATTTTTCAACCTTTTACCATGCAACGCTTTGATATGTCAAAAAAGTTTATAACAACGCAACAACCCACATCAAATCAGTCTTTAAAAAAAGGCATCAGAATTAGCCTGGTGGTCAATTCTGTTTGAGCTTTAGCCAATTGCTCTCTGTGTCCGTTCATTGGCATGCCAAAGATGTGTATGGCTTGACAACAATAGAAAGGTTGGCTATGGCACATACACTAGGGTACCAGGAGAGATTTTTTTTAAATGCTTTGAATGTCATTTATCCTGGACATTTTTCACATGGTGACAGGCTTTGTTATTATTCAGTTATATTTTGGTGAAACTGTTTGTTTTTTTAAAACAGATGATGGTCAGATTTTACTTTTTAGTTTTAAAGCTGCAATATGTAACTTTTTGAGTGACCTGACCAAATTCACATAGAAATGTGAAGATAGATGTGTCATTCTTATTGAAAGCAAGTCTAAGAAGCGGTAGGTCTGTTCTATGTGCGCTATTGTAGGCTCGGCCCTAATTGATGTGCTCTCTGACACCTGGAGTTGCATGGCAAATGGTCCAGGAGCACAAGGAAGACAAAGAACCATGCCAAAGGACTAGTCAGCCCTTCCCCCCTCTGAGGGGACAAAATGTATCTCTCTGTTATAGTATCCAGAGGACTGACTATTGAGAGTGATAGAATAATACTAAATTATCCATGTTTGGTATCTATCCAAAACTTGTTCACTGAGGTTAACTCTGATGCTCTATATATGGATGTATGATCTCTGTGGTAATTTGTATCTGTACTGGGTGAACTCTGAATTCCCCAGACAAGCCTTTAAATGCTGTGACACCCTGTGGAGATTGGGCTTTGGTGGTCAGGTTACACTGTAAACTTGGTATTGTTTGATTGGTCAATGGTGGCTGGTCTTGGGTTGAAAGGTTACACTTCCATTCCATGGAGGAAGGTTGCATGATTAATTATTATTTCCTAGGCTTCTCTTTGTTCATGCTTTGTCGTGTAAGTGAATCCATTCATTGTACAATGTTAATTAAATATCTGCCTTTGATATGGAAAACTCTCAGACCAATTCTTGCTAGTCAACATCAACTCATTGCCTAATGCTTACTTGTATATTTTAATTATCTTTATGGAGTCAGATAAACATTTTAATAGGCTAATTGCTTAGTCTTATTACGAGTCACATGTGAAGTATTTACAGTGAGGGAAAAAAGTATTTGATCCCCTGCTGATTTTGTACGTTTGCCCACTGACAAAGAAATGATCAGTCTATAATTTTAATGGTAGGTTTATTTGAACAGTGAGAGACAGAATAACAACAAAAGAATCCAGAAAAACGCATGTGAAAAATGTTATAAATTGATTTGCATTTTAATGAGGGAAATAAGTATTTGACCCCCTCTCAATCAGACAGATTTCTGGCTCCCAGGTGTCTTTTATACAGGTAACGAGCTGAGATTAGGAGCACACTCTTAAAGGGAGTGCTCCTAATCTCAGTTTGTTACCTGTATAAAAGACACCTGTCCACAGAAGCAATCAATCCGATTCCAAACTCTCCACCATGGCCAAGACCAAAGAGCTCTCCAAGGATGTCTGGGACAAGATTGTAGACCTACACAAGGCTGGAATGGGCTACAAGACCATCGCCAAGCAGCTTGGTGATGGTCTTGGTGATGATCTCCCTCGGCCTGGGCCTCCATGCAAGATCTCACCTCGTGGAGTTGCAATGATCATGAGAACGGTGAGGAATCAGCCCAGAACTACACGGGAGGATCTTGTCAATGATCTCAAGGCAGCTGGGACCATAGTCACCAAGAAAACAATTGGTAACACACTACGCCGTGAAGGACTGAAATCCTGCAGCGCCTGCAAGGTCCCCCTGCTCAAGAAAGCACATATACATGCCCGTCTGAAGTTTGCCAATGAACATCTGAATGATTCAGAGGACAACTGGGTGAAAGTGTTGTGGTCAGATGAGACCAAAATGGAGCTCTTTGGCATCAACTCCACTCGCCGTGTTTGGAGGAAGAGGAATGCTGCCTATGACCCCAAGAACATCATCCCCACCGTCAAACATGGAGGTGGAAACATTATGCTTTCGGGGTGTTTTTCTGCTAAGGGGAAAGGACAACTTCACCGCATCAAAGGGCCAATGGACGGGGCCATGTACCGTCAAATCTTGGGTGAGAACCTCCTTCCCTCAGCCAGGGCATTGAAAATGGGTCGTGGATGGGTATTCCAGCATGACAATGACCCAAAACACACGGCCAAGGCAACAAAGGAGTGGCTCAAGAAGAAGCACATTAAGGTCCTGGAGTGGCCTAGCCAGTCTCCAGACCTTAATCCCATAGAAAATGTGTGGAGGGAGCTGAAGGTTCGAGTTGCCAAACATCAGCCTCGAAACTTTAATGACTTGGAGAAGATCTGCAAAGAGGAGTGGGACAAAATCCCTCCTGAGTTGTGTGCAAACCTGGTGGCCAACTACAAGAAACGTCTGACCTCTGTGATTGCCAACAAAGGTTTTGCCACCAAGTACTAAGTCATGTTTTGCAGAGGGGTCAAATACTTATTCCCTCATTAAAATGCAAATCAATTCATAAAGATTTTTTCTGGATTTTTTTGTTGTCATTCTGTCTCTCACTGTTCAAATAAACCTACCATTAAAATTATAGACTGATAATTTCTTTGTCAGTGGGCAAACGTACAAAATCAGCAGGGGATCAAATACTTTTTCCCTCACTGTATAATATACACATATTATACATGATAAAAATTACAACCACTACACTATTTCTATGCTTCCCATTCTTAAGTTTCATTTTGGTGTCTTTTACTTTCGGTTTTGTACAAAAGCTTCTAACAGTTGAATGCAATACTTGTAGATGGAATAAATGGTTCTCTACACTATACTTGCTTATTTTGTCACAAACTGAAATTAGGCGAACTATTCGAATTTTAGCAACCAGGATTTCTGCATAGTGCACCTTTAAAAGTCATATAGTGCACCTTTAAAAGTAATTTAAATAATTTGTGGAATGACAGTAAGCCTGCCTCAGTATCACTATCACAGCATTAGTCAGTTAGGACAGGGAAAGGGATTTTTCATAGCTCATTGAGTTGTTAGGATTACCCTACAAAAGCAAAGGATTCTCTGAACAATAGAGCAGTAATGCAGCACACACAGGAATGCACCACAGCCATTCAGATTATGACCCCAGTGCAGAGAGTCCTGACAGGCCAGATGCCAGCCCTATTGTGGTTTCCTCTCTCACATTGTTGAGGGCCATCACAGACCACAGTAATATACTGTACTCAATCTTTCTCTACATGTTGTTTGTACAATCTTTATTTAACTAGGCAAGACAGTTAAGAACAAATTCTTATTTACAATGACAGCCTTCTCCAGACAATGCTGGGCTAATTGTGCACTGCTCTATGGGACTCCCAATTACAGCCAGATGTGATACAGCCCGGATTTGAACCAGGTACTATAGTGATGCCTCTTGCACTGAGATGCAGTGCCTTAGACCAATGCACCACTCAGGAGTCTGAATGTATGGCCTATCAGGAGGTGACATGATGTGACTGTCAACATCAGAATTTTGTTAATTTTCATGTATGTTCCCATTCAGACGTATCTGCCAGCCCACCTCAAAGCAACATGAGTTCCAGAATCTATCCTATAGAATAATATAATATTTGGGCCAGTGGCCAGCAGGGCTGCTCTATGATCAGCTCTCATGGACCATGGCAGCCGCCAGTTGATGATAAGACTGGTGTAAGAGACATGCTGTTGATCTGGTGTGACTGCCCGTTCAGTGACGAGCAGAGTGAGAGATGAGGTCATGTTACAGATGGAGCATCTCTGTCTTTTTCCTATTGCGCACCTCTTAACCTTTCCACTGCAACAGAGAAAATGCATGGGAGGAGAAATGCATGGGAGGAGAGATGCATGGGAGTAGAGATGTATGGACGGAGGCCAAAGTAGAGCTAAGGATACATAAGGTGCATTGCAGTGATCTGAAGCATGGAGTGGATAGAGGCCTAAGAAATGGAAGGAGAGCTAAGGTGCATCGACAGAGGAGGGCTAAGGTGCATCGACAGAGGGAGCAGAGGGCTGATGAGAACTGAGGAGGGCTAAGGTGCATCACTGAGCTCCACAGTGCAAACAGCTGCTAGAACAAAGGACCTTTCAGACCCCGGCAGCTGTGTGGGCTGGAAAGTCGTTTTGGATGATCACGACAAATATTACACTTCCAGCTCGCGGGGCTAGTGCCATCTCTTTTTGATTTGTCGGCCCCTTTCCCAACGCCCCCCTTCCCCTTTCATAAGTGGAGGTAAACTCTGTCCCTGCATTCTCCTTTCTAGGCCAAATTCCATATCAAAGGGAAGCTAGATGACATTATATAATTCAGAGCGTTCAGGCCAGCGCTAAACTGTTTTGCGACCACACAGAGTACAGAGTGGAAACCGGTTGTGGTCTTGAGTAAGAAGAGTGAAATGAAAGAAAGTGCTGAAGTGTTTTTGCTTCCTTCCGGAGTTTAGATTGATGGTTGTGACACAGTGGGTTCAGAAGTACTTTCATTAGGCCTAATTGTTTCCAGGAGAAAAAAAATAACTGGCCTAGCCTGTCATGAAAGAGTCAAATCAACCAGTCTAAGGGTTATTGCGTGGGTCTGGACTCTGGATTCAAACCAATGACTGTATATATATTATGAATGGACAAAGCCTTCGATCACGTGACACAATGAATTCCTATGTTTATTTTATTTATTTAACAGGGCAAGTCAGTTAAGAACAAATTCTTATTTACAATGACGCCCTAACAAAAGGCAAAAGGCCTTTTGCGGGGACGGGGACGGGGGCTGGGATATATATATATTTTTTTAAATCAACAACAACAAAGATATAGGACAAAACACACATCACGACAAGAGAGACAACACAACACTAAATAAAGAGAGACCTAAGACAACAACATAGCATAGCAGCAACACATGACAACACAACATGGTAGCAACACAACATGGCAGCAGCACAAAACATGATACAAACATTATTGGGCACAGACAACAGCACAAATGGCAAGAAGGTAGAGACAACAATACATCACGCAAAGCAGTCACAACTGTCAGTAAGAGTGTCCATGATCGAGTCTTTTAATTAAGAAATTGAGATACAACTGTCCAGTTTGAGTGTTTGTTGCAGCTCGTTCCAGTTGCTAGCTGCAGCAAACTGAAAATATGAGCGACCCAGGGATGTGTGTGCTTTGGGGACCTTTAACAGAATGTGACTGGCAGAACGGGTGTTGTATGTGGAGGATGAGGGCTGCAGTAGATATCTCAGATAGGGGGGAGTGAGGCATAAGAGGGTTTTATAAATAAGCATCAACCTGAGGGTCTTGCGACGGGTATACAGAGATGCCCAGTTTACAGAGGAGTATAGAGTGCAGTGACGTGTCCTATAAGGAGCATTGGAGGCAAATCTGAAGGCCGAATGGTAAAAAACATCTAGCCGCTCGAGAGCACCCTTACCTGCTGATCTATAAATTAAGTCTCCGTAAACTAGCATGGCTAGGATGGTCATCTGAATCAGGGTTAGTTTGGCAGCTGGGGTGAAAGAGGAGCAATTACGATAGAGGAAACCAAATCTAGATTTAACTTTGGCCTGCAGCTTTGATATGTGCTGACAGAAGGACAGTGTACCGTCTAGCCATACTCCCAAGTACTTGTATGAGGTGACTACCTCAAGCTCTAACCCCTCAGAGGTAGTAATCACACCTGTAGGGAGAGGGGCATTCTTCTTCCAAACCACATTACCTTTGTTTTGGAGGTGTTCAGAACAAGGTTAAGGCTATGTGAAGACTCAATTGCGCATTGAAGCCAAATTAAGTCAGTTAAGATGGCATCTCGTGGAGACATAACATGCGCAGTTTGAGCTACTCCAGGAAGTGACGTTGAAGGCTAGCTAGGAGTTGAGGAAAGACTGACTGGATTGCTTCTTGTTTTTATAAAAAACATTAATGTGTTGGAAATTCCAAATTGTTTTCATAGTCAACTTACACACAGCACTGACACACACACACACACTTACCCCACCAGACATGCCACCAGTAGGCTGGACACATTAACTTTTTAAAAACGCTTTTTTATGATAAACACTAGTTCATTGCATCTGCCGTGGAGCCCAGTCTCATAATATTACCATCTGTCCCAACTGTTTGTCGTAGTTTTGAACTAATCGCGAAAAAAAAGGCTTCATTTTAAGGCATTTTTCACCCTGCCAGCTCACATTAGTTCTATTGAGGTTTAGGTTTCAAAAAGCAAATAAAGCACTTTTGTGTATATATACTGAAATGTGTATATACTGATTTTTCCATTCACTATAATGGGGATCCTGTTTTCTGCTAACAATGCCTACAGTACCGCGGTTGGCATTGAACTACCGCAACTTCAATGAGGGGGCAGTCGTTCTCTCCTGATTCAAACCGATGCGAGAAACTGACTGACTTTTTGTTGCCGCAACAGTAGGATCACCTCATGTGACTTCTCTTTTAACTCTAGCCGTCCGTCCAAGCAGAGCTTCCATTTCACTCCTAGCTGGTCTGGAAAACCCATTAGAGACTGCAGACCCCAGACTGAACATAATAAGTAGCTATGAGGTACTCTACACTATTGCAGCATAGGAGGGACTGTAAATGCCACATGGTTTCCAAAACGCAGCAGCCTTATCCTGAATCCAGGAATCCAGGCAGAATTGTCTACTTAAGCAATAAGGCACGAGGGGTGTGATATATGGCCAATATACCACGGCAAAGGGTTGTTCTTAGGCACAACGCATCGCGGAGTGCCTGGACACAGCCCTTAGCCGTGGTATATTGGCCATATACCACAAACCCCCGAAGTGCCTTTTTGCTATAATGAACTGGTTACCAACGTAATTAGAGCAGTAAAAATGTATGTTTTGTCATGCCCATGGTATACGGTCTGGTATACCACGGCTGTCAGCCAATCAGCATTCAGGGATTAAGATAAACTGAGATGAATGAACTTAGTACTGTGGCCGTATGTAGCAAACATCTAGGAGTAGGAGTGCTGATCTAGGATTAGTCCCCCCATCCATGTAAACTTGTGCATTGTGATCTAAAAACCAAAACTGATTCTAGATCAGCACTACTATACTGAGATACATATGGCCCCTAGTCACATCTAATGCAAAATTATTACAGTTATTAATCAACAGTGTTAAAAAGGGCTATTAATATAAGTCCCTCCTATCTAACAAAGGGAAAGGCTGTCTAATGAAGGATGTCCAGTGCTGGCCGCAAACCACCCAGAGACCAGTAACTTGCATGCTCTGCCACTCTTACGCCGGATCAAGCATAAATCACCTATTAAATACGGCTAATGTGTCTAAATGAGCGTCTCCAACTACCTCATCTCAGTTCATTAGTCCATCTGGACATTAGTCCATCTGGACAACTACCCATCCAGAATATGAGTTCTGTTTCTGCAATAGGACATTGAGAAGCTTCATAACCTAAAATGACACTAATCTGGCTGCTCTCATTTCACTAGGTTCACTGATTGAAGTACACTCTTAGAAAAAAAGGTGCTATCTAGAACCTAAAACAGTTCTGCGGTTGTAATTATAAGAACACCTTTTGGTTCCAGGTAGAATCCTTTCCACAGAGGGTTCTACATGGAACCAAAAAGGGTTATTCTATGGGGACAGCTGAAGAACACTTTTGGAACAATTATTTCTAAGAGTGCAGGCTGGCCTCCCGAGTAGCGCAGTGGTCTAGAGATCCTGGTTTGAATCCAGGCTCTGTTGCAGCCGGCCGCGACCAGGTGACCCAAGGGGGTGGCACACAATTGGCCCAGCTACATCTGGGTTAGGGGAGGGGTTTGGCTGGCAGGGATGTTCTTGTCCTATCGCGCACTAGTGACTTGTGTGCCCGGCCCAGGTTAAGTGGGCATTGTGTCAAGAAGCAGTGCGGCTTGTCTGGGTTGTGTTTCGGAGGATGCACGTCTCTCCCTAGTCAATACAGGAGTTGCAGTGATGGGACAAGACTGTAACTATTAATTGGATACCATGAAATGGTGCAGAGTAACTACAGTTGTTTATAATAAACAATGTGCTTGTCCAGAAGAGACAAATCTTCCCTCCCCACATCCCCTCTTGTGGAAGTGAGACGCCACATGTTGATGCACACTAGGGATGCATGTAGTGACTAGCTGTGTCTCTCTCTCTGTCTGTGTGTGTGTGTGTGTGCATGCCTGTGTGGTGTCCTCACGTGTGGCTCAATTGGTAGAGCATGGTGCTTGCAATGCCAGGGTTGTGGGTTCAATCTCTGAGGGGAACCAGTACAAAAATGTATGTACTCACTACTGTAAGTAACTCTGTAATGTAAATGTGTGTGTGTGACTGATTACTAAATATAGTGACTGGGACTGACCAGCTGCACACTCTCTCCAACCATATGTGCACTGACCCTTGAGTAAGTCAATCCATATGCACACACAATCTTCTCAAACATACAGCCAGTTCAGTTATTCACTGATATAGAGACTGAGGGCATGCTTTGAGGTCAGCCTCAGCTTGTGTGTTTTATTCACCTCACCTAAGGCATGAGTTACTGGTCTCTCACCCGTCTCCCTACTTCTGACTCCATGGAATAGGTACAAGCTCTTACCTCAGCTATTAAACACAGGCACAAGACCAGATATCAAATATATAGCTATTAAAAATGTGCACAACACTACAGCTGCCATCAAGCCTAACATAGTCTATCATGCCCCAGACTCTGCCTACCTTGCCCTACAAGGCTGCCCAACAACAATCCTCCTAGGAAATCCCTAAAGCAAGTATTTA
This sequence comes from Brachymystax lenok tsinlingensis, assembly GCA_030435695.1. Classification (NCBI taxonomy): domain Eukaryota; kingdom Metazoa; phylum Chordata; class Actinopteri; order Salmoniformes; family Salmonidae; genus Brachymystax; species Brachymystax lenok. Next base: position 29,901,455 of record CM059790.1, read on the forward strand.
GAAAGCAATTCAAATAGCTTTCTGACACGGAGCTCGATCTGTAATCTAAAGCTTTTTTTCAGATCATGTTTTTTAACTACATTAATTATGACTTTTCCCATATCAGACATACTACTGTATAAATCTGCTATTCTTTCATCATAACAAGGCAAACAGTTATATCTACTTTTACCAAGTCAATAACAGTATTAGAATGCATCAAAGGTTTCTGAAAATGGCTCCTAAAATGACAGAATTGCAGAACTAAATCTGCAAAAATTACAGAGAACTCAAACTAAAGGAAGACGTATCAATCATTATGGTAAAAAATGCACATCCTTTCGGAAATTGCTGTAGACAGTTTGGTATCATGCTTTGCTTTCACATCAGTGATGCCACACTGGAACACAACTTGAAGTTGTTGAAGGTTAGGGATACAAAACAAAATAATACAGAAAAGTGATGTTCAGTACTAAGGTGTGATATCTGGTTATGGCAGGTCAGTTGTGTAATGTTAAAGTTCCTTCCCACCAGTGATCCTCTGACCATGTTGTCTACATCAAAAGTTGCACAAATAAATAGCCTAATACTAATTTAGCCTAATACATAAGCCTGCATTACTATGTTTACTATTTACAATGTAATAATAAATTATTGAAATCAATTATCCAATGTGAATATTTATTGATTTAGTTAGTTATAAACAGTTATAAACCAGTTTCATATTAGAAGCAACAATGCTGACACTAATTAGGGTGTGATAGATAGCTGTAGGTGTGCGCAAGGACCATGCAACTGGCCATGCGTGTTTGGTTTTGAGAGCTTGACAGCTTCAATAAACTCAGAATCTTACGTTTGAAAATAGCTTTTGGGATAGTTGTTCAGTCAGGAAAGCATGGGACGTCATTTAGGTTGATAAGAGGGAAAACAAAATGCTGAAGTTCATCACTGTTTATCCAAAGAGCTAGTGTGTGTGCATTGAAAGAACATGTCAAAACAAAAGCCAATGCACGTTTTGTTTGTTCTGTCACTTGCAACAATACAGCCTATCACAGAATATCGGACATAAAACCGTGCCCTATCCATGCAGTGCGGGGTTGTGAGCCGGGGACACAGCAATTATTTATCCCAGAGATGTTCAGTAAAACATGCAGATGATATTACATACATTATTTTCATAAAACAATTACTATGTAGGCCTAATGTAACTTTTATTTCTGTACGCTAGTATAACATGTTTCTCAACGTTTAACGCTTAAAGAAGAACTCTGACGTACCATGCAGAATATCCAGAAATATCAAAGTAAACTTTGTTGTAAATTGTAGCTAGCTTGCCTTGCAGTGGTTCAAATGGATGCGATATGTGTCCTTTCCTTTCCTGGGAAAACCCCCACCGCGTCCTTGGAAAACAACGTTAGATGTCAGGTAACATAATTTGCCGAGTTTATGAATAGTGAGTCCACCACTATTGCTTAAAAGTTTTAAATACCTATCTCCGTTTTCACTAGGCACTTCATTTTGGGGGTTGGTCTTGTGGTGGGAGGAGGCTGCGAGGTAAACTAGCTAGCTACATCAGTCAACGGATTGGTTTTCATTGGAGAAGAGCAGACAGTTGCTGCTGTCATTCCTGTCAAAGTATAATTATGGTTCAAACAGACTGCACATTATGACATTAGGCCAACACAATATAGGCTAATTGAACTATGAAATTAATTAAATAGTATTGTTATTATTGGGTTTAATAATGATTAATAATGCATCTAAAAATTATAATGTTTGGTTCTCTTTATAAGCAGAATTTTCCAATGTTGTTGTCGTTGTTTTCTTTTTTTAAACTCAACACATAATAAGTAATTAGTTGTAATGACCTCCCCCTCAGGAAGTTGAAAAGGTTTGGCATGGGCCCTCAAATCCTCAAAAAGTTATCCAGCTGTGGTATGGCAACAGCACCGCCCTTGATTGCATGGCCCTACAGAGGGTTGTGCGGACAGCCCAGTACATCATGCCATCCAGGACCTCTATATCAGGCGATGTGAAAGGAAGGCCCGGAAAATATCTCTGCTTCCGCACAGCAAGTGGTACCCATCAAGTCTGACGCCAGCAAGCTTCTGAACAGTTTCTATTCCCAAGCCATAAGACTGTTAACAGCTAACAGAATGGCTACACGGACTGAGTTGACCCTTTTTTTCCCACTGTCTCTATGCACACTCACAGGACTCTCTACACACACACACAACTTGCACACACATGTATACTGACTATACACACACACACACACACACACACACACACACAATCATCATTTACACTGCTGCTACACTGTTTAGCATACAGTGAGCTACAAAAGTATATTCTTGTTGTTTTTTGTTGTTTTGGCTCTGTACACCAGCACTTTGAAATGATTCAATGACTATAAGACTGTTTCATTTGAGGGTATTTTCATCCATATCGGGTGAACCTTTTAGAAATTACAGCACTTTTTGTATATAGTCACCCCATTTTAGGGGACCGAAAGTTTTGGGACAAATTCACTTATATGTGTATTAAAGTAGTCAAAAGTTTAGTATTTGGTCCCATATTCCTAGCACGCAATGATTACATCATGTTGGATGCATTTGCTGTTTGTTTTGGTTGAGTTTCAGATTAGTTTATGCCCAATTGAAATTAATGGTAAATAATGTATTGTGTCATTTTGGAGTCACTTTTATTGTAAATAAGAATAGAACATGTTTCTAAAAACGTCTACATTTATGTGGATGCTACCATGATTACGGAGAGATCTGAATAAATTGTGATTAATGATGAGTGAGAAAGCTGCAGACGCACAAATATTATACCACCCCAAAGAATGCTAACCTCCCCTGTTATTTTAATGGTGAGAGGTTAGCATGTCTTGGGGGTTTAATATTAGTGGGTCTGTAACTTTCTCACTCAAATATAAGTGAACTTGTCTCAGTACTTTTTGTCCCCTAAAATGGGGGACTATGTACAGTTGAAGTCAGAAGTTTACATACACCTTAGCCAAATACATTTAAACTCAGTTTTTCACAATTCCTGACATTTAATCCTAGTAAACATTCCATGTCTTAGGTCAGTTAGGATCACCACTTTATTTTAAGAATGTGAAATGTCAGAATAATAGTAGAGAGAATGATTTATTTCAGCTTTTATTTCTTTCATCACATTCCCAGTGGGTCAGAAGTTTACATACACTCAATTAGTATTTGGTAGCATTGCCTTTAAATTGTTTAACTTGGGTAAAACGTTTCGGGTAGCCTTACACAAGCTTCCCACAATAAGTTGGGTGAATTTTGACCCATTCCTTCTGACAGAGCTAGTGTAACTGAGTCAGGTTTGTAAGGACTCATTGCGCGCACACGCTTTTTCAGTTCTGCCCACAAATCTTCTATAGGATTGAGGTCAGGGCTTTGTGATGGCCACTCCCTCATGATGCCATCTATTTGGTGAAGTGCACCAGTCCCTCCTGCAGCAAAGCACACCCACAACATGATGCTGCCACCCCCGTGCTTCACGGTTGGGATGGTGTTCTTCGGCTTGCAAGCGTCCCCCTTTTTCCTCCAAACATAACAATGGTCATTATGGCCAAACAGTTATATTTTTGTTTCATCAGACCAGAGGACATTTCTCCAAAAAGTACGATCTTTGTCCCCATGTGCAGTTGCAAACCGTAGTCTGGCTTTTTTATGGCGGTTTTGGAGCAGTGACTTCTTCTTTGCTGTGCGGCCTTTCAGGATATGTCGATATAGGACTCGTTTTACTGTGTATATAGATACTTTTGTACCTGTTTCCTCCAGCATCTTCACAAGGTCCTTTGCTGTTGTTCTGGGATTGATTTGCACTTATTGCACCAAAGTACGTTAATATTTGAGACAGAACGCGTCTCCTTCCTGAGCGGTATGACGGCTGCGTGGTCCCATGGTGTTTGTACTTGCGTACTATTGATTGTACAGATGAACGTGGTACCTTCAGGTGTTTGGAAATTGTGGAGGTCTACAATTTTTTTTCTGAGGTCTTGGCTGATTTCTTTTTATTTACCTACCAAGGTAGGTCTTGAAATACATCCACAGGTACACCTCCAATTGACTCAAATGATGTCAATTAGCCTATCAGACATCATTTTCTGGAATTTTCCAAGCTGTTTAAAGGCACAGTCAACTTAGTGTATGTAAACCCACTGGAATTGTGATACAGTGAATTATAAGTGAAATAATCTGTCTGTAAACAATTGTTGGAAAGATTACTTGTATCATGCACAAAGTAGATGTCCTAACCGACTTATCAAAACTATAGTTTGTTAACAAGACATTTGTGGAGTGGTTGAAAAACAAGTTTTAATGACTCCAACCTAAGTGTATGTAAACTTCTGACTTTAACTGTACAAAAATTGAAACTTTTCACCTGATACGGATGAAAATACCCACAAATTAAAGCTGACAGTCTGCACATTAACCTCATAGTCATAGTATAATTTCAAATCCAAAGTGCTTGAGTACAGAGTCTAAACAACAACAACAAATGTCACTATCCCAATACTTTTGGGGCTCACTGTATATCCTGATGCCTAGTCACCTTACCCCTATACATATCTACCTCTATAACTCCAGTATCCCTGCACATTGTAAATATGGTATTGGAACTGACCCTGTATATAGCTTCTTGCTTTCTCATGTTCTTCTTATTTCTAGTGTGTTTTTGTTCTACTTTGTGTTATTTTTAGTGCTGCATTTATATTGATTACTGCATTGTTGGGTTTGGAGCTTTCAAGAAAGGCATTTCACTGTACTTGTGCGCTCTCTCTCTCAAGGTGTTGTTCCTTGGTTTTCTCTCTTCATGCCATTGATGAAGCCTACCAATGTCTACATGTTTATTACATGACTGTTCTATTAGCCTTGACTGGTCAAAAAAATATGAAAACAACTGATTCTGTATAAAAATAAAATAAAAAGGTGGGACTAGTCAAATGTTCCATGTGCTCCCCTCCTCCCAGATAGCTATCATCTAGCAAGCATACATCACTGTGTGTATCTGTGTGTATATTGATATTATTAGCTGCATATATCTGTACCTACCTCGTCAACTCGTCTCGTATCTCTGAACAAACAGATCTGTTTTGCTTTGACGTGATATCATCTCTCCACAGATGCTATATGTCAGGGTACAACACAAATGTCAGAGAGATGATTTACCACTAATGAGCCGGTACCTGTGACAAGAGGGGAGGAAACTTTGTTTCGGAACACCTTGATGCCTTCACAACAACACTGATGTGCCGCTTCTGAGAGTTGACAAGCTAACACTCAAAGGGCTCAAATCATTTTACGTCTCATACATATGCATGTATGTATGATGACAGTGAAAGGTCTGCTTATATTGTTGTATGTTTATTTGGTGTTCAATGTTTGGGCTGAGGGTAGGCCGACATCTCAGACAGAGAGAAAAATTAAGTGTGAATAAGAAAATGAAATCTTCTAATTTCAGGGAAGTAAAAGTAGTACTATAGTTAGTAGCCTACTAGACAGCAGTATAAAAAAAACGACATTGAGAATTGGCTAAAAAGGGGAGAAGTAATGAATTCTGTACATTTTAATATAAACCTGAAGAGTAAGGAAATACATAACCCCTGACCTCTGTCTTACAAAGAGTGGTTATGTATTATGTGTGTTATGTATGAGCAAACATGAAAAAGGCATCAAAAGTTGCCCATTGGACAATAGCTCACAGTTTGAATATAGTGAAAAAGTCAAGGACTAACCAACATAATTGCACAGCATGTTCATCTTGTGCAGAGAATGAAAATCCCATATAATGACAGAGACTATTGATTGCTGATAGATATATCAGAATCACTTTATTCACCAAGTACATTTACCCGAAATTTAACTCCGTGAAGTGGTGCTGCCGGCAACAGACAAAATATGCAAACAGAATATAGACGTCCACAAGTTAACAAAAACAGTAAAACACACTAGCAGTGACCAAAACACTGTGGCTGCCTCACTGAGTGACAAAGTTTTGTCAAACAAAGTATGGAAACAACAGTATATTAAATGCATGGTCCTTGCACGTCAGTTCTCCAGTTAGCCTTCGGCAGAGTAGTTTCTACACCACACATAATGTGGGTAATACTGCCCTCTTGTGGCTGTATGCAAATAGCACTCCTCCTGATTCATATGAAGATGCAGGCCAACTACTTTTTCCTCATCCTTCTATTGTCATTTCAGTACTGTATTGTCAGACAAATGCTCAAGTATTCTGTGGTTAATCAAAGCACTATTGGTAAGTTTGAATAAGTATTGTTTGTGTTTAAGAGGCACTTACAAAGAAACTTTGCTGAATGAACATTAATTACTTTCAATTTCCTATGAAACGCCATTGGCACATGTTGAGAGCAGTTCCTGACGTGTCCACATAGAATGAGCTTTCCAGAGGTAGATCGTTATTTGAGTGATGTTCCCATTTATTGTAGAATAAAACATACAGAGTTACAATACAAAATATGACCTTACAAACGTGATGAGTTTGATTCCATAAGCTTTCTAGTGAGACGATTAGAACCATGCTCTCTCCTCTTACCTTTGCTAACACATCCAGTTTTTTTTTACACCTTTATTTAACCAGGCTAGTCAATTAACACGTTCATATTTACAATAACAAGAGGCCTGGCAAGAGGCAAAATGCGTACTGTGGGGACAGGGGATAACCATTTGTGGTTTCATGGTGGGTAGGAAAGGAGTTGGGTGCAGTTAAATCAGTGAAGTTAACCTGTAATGGACTTTTTTTCCCTTTTCTTTTTTTTCTTCTGACCAGAGGGAGTGGGTGCTCTGTCACGCAACTTGGGTCAAGATCTGATTATTGCTTTGCTCTTAGGAACAGGTCACCATTGAAATGAGTGATTTCTGGGGAAGCATTAAGTGTGGAGGTGGAGCATTGAAGTAGAATATTCCTGATGTTTGTGACGCCCGCCGTTTGGTGCGACGCAGACCTGGTGGTGAGCGTGGTGAAACAGAGGAGTCACTGGTAGTCCAGAGGGGTCATAAGGTCATGTTAGGATATATCAGTTATCCTGTTAGAGATTTTGTGGTGAATCCACTGCGCTGTTTCAGGTGCAAATGTTTATGGTCATGTCGCAACAGTGTGTAGGAGGGAGATTCCAAGATGTGGGAAGTGTGCAGGGTGCATGGGACAGATGATTGTGTAGTTCTGGTGAATAAAGTGGTGTGTGTCAATCAATTGTAGGGGTGCACATGATGCTGGGGATTGGAAGTGTCCGGTGCGAGAGAGGCAGGTTGAGGTAGCTAGAGTCAGAGTAGTGCAGAAGGTGTCGTATGCTGAGGCAGTGAAGAGAGTAGAAAATGGGTCAAGGGTGAGGAATTCTGAGAGGATCCCTGTGAGTAGTAGATCTGTGCCAGCACAGAGGGATAGGCCAGTGAGTGATATATGCTTCAGTAAGGTTGGCTTTTAGTGTTCATAGCAATGGTTATCAACTGTACCGCAGAAATGGAACGTAAATTACAGAAAATACACTACAAAAGTATGTGGACACTCCTATAAATTAGTGGATTCGGCTCTTTCAGCCACAACCGTTGCTGACAGGTATATACAAAAAATAGAGCACACAGCCATGCAATCTCCATAGACAAACATTGGCAGTAGAATGGCCTGTACTGAAGAGCTCAGTGACTTTCAATGTGGCACCGTCATAGGATGCCACCTTTCCAACAAGTCAGTTTGTCACATCTCTGCCCTGCTAGAGCTGCCCCTGTCAACTGCTCTTATTTTGAAATGGAAACGTCTAGGAGCAGCAACAGCTCAGCCACGAAAGTGGTAGGCCACACAAGCTCACAGAATGGGACCGGCGAGTGCTGAAGCGAGTAAAAATAGTCTGTCCTCGGGTTTCAACACTCACTACCGAGTTCCAAACTGCTTTTGGAAGCAACATCAGCACAATAACTGTTCATCGGGAGCTTCATGAAATGGGTTTCTATGGCCAAGCAGCCGCACACAAGCCTAAGATCACCATGCGCAATGCCAAGCGTCGGCTGGAGTGGTGTAAAACCCACCGCCATTGGACTCCGGAGCAGTGGAAACGCGTTCTCTGGAGTGATGAATCCCGCTTCACCATCTGGCAGTCCGACGGACGAATCTGGGTTTGGAGGATGCCAGGAGAACGCTATCTGCCCCAATGCATACTGTCAACTTTAAAGTTCGGTGGAGTATGAATAATGGTCTGGGCCTGTTTTTCATGTTTCGGGCTAGGCCCCTTAGTTCCAGTGAAAGGAAATCTTAACACTACAGCATACAATGACATTCTAGACGATTCTGTGCTTCCAACTTTGTGGCAACAGTTTTGGGAAGGCCCTTTCCTGTTTCAGCATGACAATGCCCCTGTGCACAAAGCGAGGTCCATACAGAAATGGTTTGTCGAGATCGATGTGGAAGAACTTGACTGGCCTGCAAGGAGCCTTGACCTCCTCAACCCCATTGAACACCATTGGGATGAATTGGAACGACGACTGCGAGCCAGGCCTAATCGCCCAACATCAGTGCCAACCTCACTAATGCTCTTGTGGCTGAATGGAAGCAAGTCCCCGCAGCAATGTTCCAACATCTAGTGGAAAGCCTTCCCAGAAGAGTGGAGGCAGTTATAGCAGCAAAGGTGGGACCAACTCCATATTAATTCCCATGATTTTGGAATGAGATGTTCGTAAAACAGGACTTGGGGGTAGGAGATTTGACTTTAGAAGAGTTACAGCGTGTGTTCTGTGGCAGTGTCCCATCCACTCAGGTTGTTGGCCTGGGGTAGGATCAGAGAGGGTTAAATAGTGGAATAAGGTGATGGGTTTGAATGAGTATAGGGTTAGTTGGTAGGGTAATTAAAATACATGTACATTTTTTATTTTGTTTATTTTCCCGGTTCCCATTTCGTATCACAAAGTGTAATGGCTCTTCATTATAGTTCAGTTGGGGGCAGTAATGCAACATATGGATGTCGTCCCGGTTTGGCCGTCATTGTAAGTAAGAATTTGTTCTTAACTGACATGCCTAGTTAAATGAAGGTAAAGAAAAAATAGAAATAAAATGCCAACTGCCGTTAAATCTCACCAAAGAAGACACTGCCAACAGCACAAATACAACAGCAATCAAACAGTGGATATGTGTGTGTGCGCATGCAGGCATGTGTGTGAAGTAAAACAACATTTGTACCTGAACCAGTATCTTTGAACCAGTATCTGTGCGTTTAGAGACCTCGAACTCACAGAAAGATCTGATTCAAACTCCCATTCACCAGCTCTGCAAGTGTTAAAATATGTTAGTTGATCACCAAATATGGAGTGTCGTACATACCGGCCGTAACTCCCGTAACGCCCGGTATGTACTTCCAAAAAAGGTCAAAATAAAAATGTACAAGTAACAAAAAAATATATTCTGACACCTCCAATGATGTTGTATACTTCTGACCGGTGCATGTGATTGGAGGTGCCGAATAGGCTTTTTTTCAGTTGCTTGTACATTTTTATTTTGGAAGTACCAGTGGAGGAAAAATTACCCAACTGTCATACTTGAGTAAAAGTAAAAATACTTTTAATAGAAAATGACTTAAGTAAAAGTCAACCAGTAAAATACTACTTGAGTAAAAGTCTAAAAGTATTGTACTTAAGTGTCAAAAGTAAATGTAATTGCTAAAGTTTACTTAAGTATCAAAAGTAAAAGTCTAAATCATTTACAATTCCTTATATCAAACAAACCAGACAGCATCATTTTCTTGTTTTTTTCTATTTATGTATAGCCAGGGGCACACGCAAACACTTAGACATAATTTACAAACAAATCATGAGTGTTTAGTGTGTCAGCCAGATCAGAGGCAGTAGGGATGACCCGGGATGTTCTCTTGATAAGTGGTCTCTTGATAAGTGGATGAATTGCACAATTGTCCTTCCCTGCTAAGCATTCAAAATGTAACAAGTATTTTGGGTGTCAGGGAAAATGTATGATGTAAAAAGTACATTATTTTCTAAGGGAATGTAGTCAAGTAAAAGTTTTCAAAAATATATATAGTAAAGTAACGTACAGATACCCCCAAAAAAGTATTACTTTAAAGTATTTTTACTTAAGTACTTTACACCACTTGAAGGTAGTTGATCAGCAAACTCCATATTTGGTGATCAATTTACGTTATTTTGACATAGCGCTTGCAGAGCTGGTGGATGGGAGTTTGAATCTGAGCTTTCTGGGTGTTAGAGAGGTCTCTACAGCACAGGTACTGGTTCACTGTGTACCTAAATGCAGAAAGGAAGAGGTGAAGCGAGAGGTTTTAGTCCGCCCAAAATCTGAAAATAAGGAATTAGGAATTTTTGTATGGAGGTCAATGAGAGTGTCAAATTTGGTAAACAAAAAATGAATTTCCTAATTTGATACATGAGGCTTCTTTGAACAGAGCACATGTCAAACTCATTCCAAGGAGGGCCGAGTGTCTGCGGGTTTTCGCTCCACCCTTCTCTAAGGTTTAAGGGCAGACTACACCTATTGGTGTATTGCCGCCACATACTGTACAATCCATTAACTTTACCACCCCATTCCACGATTTAACCCCATCTAATCCTACTCCAGGTCTACGGTCTGGGAGGAAAGAACACTGCCATTCAACACCCTCTACAACTTATTTTCAGTAAAATCTCACATCCCAAGTCCTTCTCTGCAGCTGCCACCACGACCTCTATTTTCTGTGACTTATGTTCCATTTCTGCAGTACAGTTGACAACCATGGCTATGGATGCTAAGAAACTCACCTTTCTGAAGCACATATTATTCCCATCACTCTCTATTGCTCTTCACTGCTTCAGCATACGACACTTTCAGTACTACTCTGACCCTGGCAACCTCAACCTGCATTTATTTCACTGGACACCTCCGATCTCCAGCCCCACAGCTAACACATACAACTTTCTCCACCGATACTACATATTCCTTCATCTCATGCCCACTTCTCACATCTAGGAATCTCCCTCCTACACACTCCTGCAACATGACCATAAGCTTGGACCTAAAACACTGTAGTATTTTTGGAACAAAAGCTCTCACGGGATAACTGATACATCCTAACTTGACCTTGTCGGTCTTCTCCGTTACACCACGCACTCGACCGGGTCCACGTCGCACCATACGCAGGGCGTCACAGATACCAGGAATCTTCCATTTCAGCTGATCCTCCTCAACACTTAATGCCACCCCACGTTCCAACGGCGCCCTGCTCAGAAGAGCAAAGCAAGTCACAGTTCTTGTCCCTAGTCTGGAGCGCCACTCCCTCTAGACGGAAGAATCACAATAAATCATCATTTGAGTTACTTTCACCGACTCAACAGTCCCCAACCTCTTCTCCACTCAACCTGACACCACATATGGATCAGCCAGAAAACAAGGATCCATTCTCTACACAAATCTCACTCCCACTGGGCCAGAATCATCCGTGTCATTATCGGGACGAGGCTCAAACTCAACGGTCCTCACCGCACCTGCCCCCACAAGTATCCTCACTCTCGTCAGGTTACATCTCTAACTACTGGAGCATGTATCCCTCTTTTTGCACTTGGTGCCAACCTTCCTCACCCCACAGCTTTCCTCTACACTCAGCTCCTTCTCGGCGGTCATCACTTCACATGCCAGCGCAGTTAATTCATCCTCACTCTCGTCACGTTACATTTCCTTCTGTCGCTCTTCTAAAAGTTCTATGTAATCCTTCATTCCATATTCACTCAAAACATAATCCACTTTTCTCTTTTTTTTCCTTGTCGGGGCATTTTCTCCTTCATCAAATCTTCCAGAAGGCTTGTGCAATCCCCCACTCCATATTTACTCATAATATGTTCCACATTCCTCCTTTTTTTCCTGTCCACCTTCTTACCGCCGACATCCATCTTCCTTCGAGCAGGAAGTTCTTCCCTTTTTTTTATTTGATGAGATTTAACAGAGGTTGGCATCCAATAAATATTGCATTACCGCCACCTACTAGACTGGAGAAACTGCCTTACACTTTGCTTAAAAAAAGTTAAATAAACAAATACCCTACACTCACTAAAAACCTGTCACTCCACTATTTAAATCCATCTAGTCCTTCCTCAGGCCAACAGCCTGAAAGGACAGGACACCACAACTCAACACACCCTGTAACTCTTCTGACGTCAAGTCTCGCAAATACCTCTCTGTAGCTGCCGCCACATCCTCAATTTTCTGCGACTTACATTCCATCCCTGCAGTACAGTTGATAACCATAGCTATAAAACGCTATAAATGTAATCTTACTGAAGCCTATATCACTTGTTGGCCTATCCCTCTGTACTGGTAAATATCTACTACTCACACCACTCCTCTCAGGATCCCTCCCCCTTGATCCATCTTCCTCTACTTTCTTCACTGCCTCAGCATACGACAACTTCTGCACTACTCTAACCCTGGAAACCTCAACCTGTCTCTCTCGCACGGGACATTTCTGATCCCCAGCCTCATGGGCACCCCTACAATTGACACATACCACTACTTTCCCCAATGCTACACATTCCTTTGTCTCATGCCCTTCTGCACACTTCTCACACCTAGGAACGTCCTCCTACACACTGCAGCCACATAAGCTTGACACCTGTAAAAACGTAATGTATTCGGCACAAAAGCTTGTATCGGATAACTTATATATCCTAACATCACTTTGTCTGGTAAAGACTCAACATCAAAACTCAAAAGAGCAGACGACTATTGTTTCACCACTCACGCCTACCTGTCTGCGTTGCACCAAACGACAAGCATCACAAACATCAGGAATCTTCCCCTTCAAATTGGTCAACTTTCCCATTTACCGCTACCCCAGTAATCACTCCTTACATCTCTTGTCCCCATTCGTTTAATGCGGAGCGCATGCTCCCTCTGACCAGCAGAAACACAAACAACTATTACAAGACCACTTCTGGTTACCTTCACCAATTCCATAGCACCGATCTTTGTTTTCACCCACCCTGAAACCACAAATGGATCAGCCAAGAGGCAAGGGTTCCTGCCTGTTTGGCCCTGTCCAGGGGTATCGTCGGACGGGGCCACAGTGTCTCCCGACCCCTCCTGTTTCAGCTTCCAGTATTTATGCTGCAGTAGTTTATGTGTCGGGGGGCTAGGGTCAGCCTGTTATATCTGGAGTATTTCTCCTGTCTTGTTTATTCCATGTGTAACTCTGTGTTGTTGTATGTGTCGAACTGCTTTGCTTTATCTTGGCCAGGTCGCAATTGTAAATGAGAACTTGTATGCTCTCTCTAATTCTCTCTCTCTCTCGGAGGACCTGAGCCCTAGGATCATGCCTCAGGACTACCTGGCCTGATGACTCCTTGCTGTCCCCAGTCCACCTGGTCGTGCTGCTGCTCCAGTTTCAACTGTTCTGCCTGCGGGTATGGAACCCTGACCTGTTCACTGGACGTGCTACCTGTCCCAGACCTGCTGTTTTCAACTCTCTAGAAACAGCAGGAGCGGTAGAGATACTCTGAATGATCGGCTATGAAAAGCCAACTGACATTTACTCCTGAGGTGCTGACCTGTTGCACCCTCTACAGCCACTGTGATTATTATTATCTGACCCTGCTGTTCATCTATGAACGTTTGAACATCTTGGCCAATCTCCACCCGGCACAGCCAGAAGAGGACTGGCCACCCCTCATAGCCTGGTTCCTCTCTAGGTTTCTTCCTAGGTTCTGGCCTTTCTAGGGAGTTTTTCCTAGCCACCGTGCTTCTACACCTGCATTGCTTGCTGTTTTGGGTTTTAGGCTGGGTTTCTGTACAGCACTTTGTGACATCAGCTGATGTAAGAAAGGCTTTATAAATACATTTGATTGATTGATTGATTGATGATAAGCCATACAAAACTAAAACTCACTCATTGAACTCCATACAAAAACTTGCTTGGTTGGCGAAAAAACGGCATCTGCTGGAGAAGTTTGATTGATTGAGATGATTGTGGACTACAGGAAAAGGAGGGCCAAACACGCCCCCATTCACATCGACAGGGCTGTAGTTGAGCTGGTCGAGAGTTTCAAGTTCCTTGGTGTCCACATCACCAACAAACTATCATGGTCCAAAAACACCAAGAAAGTTGTGAAGAGGGCACAACAACGCCTTTTCCCCCTCAGGAGACTGAAAAGATTTGTCATGGGTCACCAGATCCTCAAAAAGTTCTACAGCTGCACCACCGAGAGCATCCTAACTATTTACATTGACCCCCCTCCCCCCTTTATTTTTACACTGCTGTTATTATCTATGCGTAATCACTTTAACCCTACCTATATGTACAAATTACTTTGACTAACCTGTACCCCCGCACATTGACTCGGTACCGGTACACCTGGTATATAGCCTCATTATTGGTATTTTATTGTGTTACTTTTTATTTTATTTATTTTCATTTATTTAGTAAATATTTTCTTAACTTATTCTTGAACAGCATTGTTGGTTAAGGGCTTGTAAGTAAGTATTTTACGGTAAGGTGTACACCTTGTATTTGTGACAAATAAAATTTGATTTGATTTTTGATGACTCTTTTGATGGGTGCTCTACTCCGAAGCTCAAAACACAAAACGTATGTTGTCCGGATTCTTTTGAGGCTGACTGCAATCTTCCTCTGCTCTTCAGAAATAGATGTATTCAAAATAATACCACTCCTGCTCACTCTGACAGACTGCACATCTTCCCCCTCATCACTGTCTCCCGGCAGAATCAGAGCCTTCGCTCCTCGATTACCTCTGACCCTTTTCATAAAGATGGATAGGAGAGGACAGAGGATAGGAGGCGAGCAAAACCAATTGAGATTCTCCCCATATGTTTGGCATATAATGAATTACAAGGAGTTGGAATGACAGCACAAACAGACTGGCACTCAGGTGTACCATATCCCTCCTACCATGATAGAACAGTACTAGAGAAGTTTGAAACCTAATCATCTACTCTTCGACCACACCTTACCAGTGTTGGGGAATAGTAAAATTACTAGTTGAACTGCATCTTGTAATATCTTGATGGCAGATCTTAGTAGTGTTACCAGTAGTTTATTATTTTTTCTCAAGCAGTGGTGTAGCAAACTACTGGAACTACACACTACTTTTCTTTGCAAAAAGTAAAGAAAATATTCTCAAGAAGCCGGATGTGGAGGTCCTGAGCTGGTGTGGTTACATATGGTCTGCGGTTGTGAGGCCAGTTGGACTTACTCCCAAATTCTCTAAAATGACGTTGGAGGCAGCTTATGGTATAAAAATAAAATTCAATTCAATTTTACATAAGCATTCAGACCCTTTACTTGGCACACCTGTATTTGCGGAATTTCTCCCATTCTTCTCTGCAGACTCTGTCAGGTTGGATGGGGAGTGTTGCTGCACAGCTATTTTCAGGTTCAAGTCCAGGGTCTGCCTGGGCCACTCAAGGACATTCAGAGACTTGTCCCGAAGCCACTCCTGCGTTGTCTTGGCTGTGTGCTTAGGGTTGTTGTCCTGTTGGAAGGTGAACCATCGCTCCAGTCTGAGGTCCTGAGCGCTGTGGAGCAGATTTTCATCAAGGAGCTCTTGATGTACTTGGCCCCGTTCATCTTTGCCTCGATCCTGACTATTCTCCCAGTCACTGCCACAGAAAAAAAAATCACAGCATGATGCTGCCACCACCATGCTTCACTGTAGGGATGGTGCCAGGTTTCCTCCAGATGTGACGCTTGGCATTCAGGCCAAAGAGTTGAATCTTGGTTTCATCAGACCAGAGAATCTTGTTTCTCATGGTCTGAGATTCTTTAGGTGCCTTTTGACAAACTCCAAGCGGGCTGTCATGTGCCTTTTATTGAGAAGTGGCTTCCGTCTGGCCACGTTACCATAAAGGCCTGATTGGTAGAGTGCTGCAGAGATGGTTGTCCTTCTGGAAGGTTCTTCCATCTCCACAGAGGAACTCAAACTCTGTCAGAGTGACCATCGGGTTCTTGGTCACCTCCCTGACCAAGGCCCTTCTCCCCCGATTGCTCAGGAAGAGGAAGAGTCTTCGTGGTTCCAAACTTCTTCCATTTAAGAATGATGGCCACTGTGTTCTTAGAGTCCTTCAGTGCTGCAGACATTTTTTGGTACCCTTCCCCAGATATGTGCCTCGACACAATCCTGTCTCGGAGCTCTACGGACAATTCCTTCGATCTCATAGTTTTTGCGCTGCCAAGCACTGTCAACTGTGGGACATTTTATAGACAGGTGTGTGCCTTTTCAAATAAATGTCCAATCAATTTAATTAACCACAGGTGGACTCCAATCAAGTTGTAGAAACATCTAAAGGATGATCAGTGGAAACAGGATGCACCGGAGCTCAATTTCGAGTCTCATAGCAAAGGGTCTGAACACTTATGTAAATAAGGTATTTCTAAAAATCTGTTTTTCGCTTTGTCATTATGGGGTATTTTGCGTAGATTGCTAAGGATTTTATTTTTATGTAATTCATTTTAGAATGAGGCTGTAACATAGCAAAATGTGGAAAAGTCAAGGGGTCTGAATACTTTCCGAAGGCACTGTAAATGTGTTTACAACATTTTAAATAAATAAGCTTTTTGTGGGTATGGAACAATTCTGTGAACTTTTATTCCAGCTCATGAAACATGGCACCAACACTTTACATGTTGTGTTTATATTTTTGTTCAGTGTATATTTTTCTTAAGGGTAGCTTCTTCAAATCAAATGTTATTGTTCGTGTACACATATTTTGCAGATGTTATCGCAGGTGCAGCGAAATGACTAAGGTTTCTAGCTCCAACAGTGCAGTAATACCTAACAATACAAAACACAGAAATCCACAACAACAACAAAAAATCAAAAAATTAAGAAATATCAGAACGAGCAATATCAGAGTCCGAAATATAAATACATATCAAGTCAATCAAATCATCAAAAATCTAATCCAATGAAATGTTATTTGTCACATGCGCTGAATACAACAGGTACCAACCTTACCGTGAAATGCTTACTTACAAGCCCTTAACCAACAATGCAGTTAAGAAAATAGAGTTCATATTTACTAAATAAAAAATGAAAAAAAAATGTTTTTAAAAAAGTTACACAATAAAATAACTATAAAGAGGCTATATACAGGGGGTAGCGGTACAGAGTCAATGTGCGGGGGTACAGGTTAGTCGAGGTAATTTGTACATGTAGGTAGGGGTAAAGTGACTATGCATAGATAATAAACAAAGAATAGCAGCAGTGTAAAAACAAAGGGGGGTAGTCAATGCAAAAAGTCTGGGTGGCCATTTGATTAATTGTTCAGAAGTACTTGGGTGACTGGAGTCTTTGACAAATTATCGGGCCTTCTTCTAACACCGCCTAGTATAAAGGTCCTGGATGGCAGGACCTTGGCCCCAGTGATGTACTGTGCCATACGCACTACCCTCTGTAGCGCCTTACGGTTGGATGCCAATCACTTGCCATACCAGGCGGTGATGCAACCAGTCAGGATGCTCTCAATGGTGCAGCTGTATAACTTTTTGAGGATCTGGGGACCCATGACAAATCTTTTCAATCTCCTGATGGGGGAACGGCGTTGTCATGCCCTCTTCACGACTATCTTGGTGTGTTTGGACCATGATAGTTTGTTGGTGATGTGGACACCACGGAACTTGAAACTCTCGACCCGATCCACTACAGCCCTGTCGATGTTAATTGGGGCGTGTTTGGCCCTCCTTTTCCTGTAGTCCACAATCGTCTCCTTTGTCTTGCTCACATTGAGGGGGAGGCTGTTGTCCTGGTGATCAGGCCTACCACCGTTGTGTCGTCAGCAAACTTAATGATGGTGTTGGACTTGTGCTTGGCCACGCAGTTGTGGGTGAACTGGGAGTACAGGAGGGGCCCCGTGATGAGGATCAGCGTGACAAATGTGTTGTTGTCTACCCTTACCACCTGGGGGCGGTCCGTCAGGAAGTCCAGGATCCTGTTGCAGAGGGAGGTGTTTAGTCCCAGGGTCCTTAGCTTAGTGATGAGCTTTGTGGGCACTATGGTGTTGAATGCTGAGCTGTAGTCAATGAACAGCATTCTCATATAGGGTTTCCTTTTGTCCAAGTGGGAAAGGGCAGTGTGGAATGCGATTGGGATTGCGTCATCTGTGGATCTGTTGGGGTGGCAGTGGTGGAGAAAGTACTCAATTGTCATACTTGAGTAAAGGTTAAGATACCTTAATAGAAAATGACTCAAGTAAAATTGAAAGTCACCCAGTAAAACACTACTTGAGTTAGTCTAAAAGCATTTAGTTTTAAATATACTTAAGTATCAAAAGTAAATGGAATTGCTAAAATGTACTTATCAAAAAATGTAGAACTAAGAACAGATATAGCCCTTGGTTCACTCCAGACTTGACTGCCCTCGACCAGCACAAAAACATCCTGTGGCGTACTGCACTAGCATCGAATAGTCCCCGCGATATGCAACTTTTCAGGGAAGTCAGGAACCAATACACACAGTCAGTTAGGAAAGCAAAGGCTAGCTTTTTCAAACAGAAATTTGCATTCTGTAGCTCTAACTCCAAAAGGTTTTGGGACATTGTAAAGTCCATGAAGAATAAGAGCACCTCCTCCCAGCTGCCCACTGCACTGAGGCTAGGAAACACTGTCACCACCAATAAATCCACGATAATCGAGAATTTCAATAAGCATTTCTCTACGGCTGGCCATGCTTTCCTCCTGGCTACCCCAACCCCGGCCAACAGCTCCGCACCCCCCGCATGTACTTGCCCTAGCCTCCCCAGATTCTCCTGTAAATTCAGATATCTGATGTTCTGAAAGAGCTACAAAACCTGGACCCATACAAATCAGCTGGGCTAGAAAATCTGGACCCTCGCTTTCTTAAATTATTAGATTCCTAAAGATTGGAAAGCTGCTGCGGTCATCCCCCTCTTCAAAGAAGGTGACACTCTAGACCCAAACTGTTAAAGACCTATATCCATCCTGCCCTGCCTTTCTAAGGTCTTCGAAAGCCAAGTTAACAAACAGATCACTGACCATTTAGAATCCCACCGTACCTTCTCCGCTGTGCAATCCAGTTTCCGAGCTGGTCACAGGTGCACCTCAGCCACGCTCAAGGTACTAAACGATATCATCGGTAAAAGACAGTACTGTGCAGCCGTATTCATCGACCTGGCCAAGGCTTTCGACTCTGTCAATCACCATATTCTTATCGGCAGACTCAACAGCCTTGGTTTCTCAAATGACTGCCTCGCCTGGTTCACCAACTACTTCTCAGATAGAGTTCAGTGTGTCAAATCGGAGGGCCTGTTGTCCGGACCTCTGGCAGTCTCTTTGGGGGTACCACAGGGTTCAATTCTCGGGCCGACTCTTTTCTCTGTACATATCAACGATGTCGCTCTTGCTGATTCCTTGATCCACCTCTACGCAGACGACACCATTCTGTATACATCTGGCCCTTCTTTGGACACTGGGTTAACAAACCTCCAAACAAGATTCAATGCCATACAACACTCCTTCCGTGGCCTCCAACTGCTCTTAAATGCTAGTAAAACTAAATACATGCTCTTCAACCGATCACTGCC
The DNA here is from genome assembly GCA_030435695.1 of Brachymystax lenok tsinlingensis. Classification (NCBI taxonomy): domain Eukaryota; kingdom Metazoa; phylum Chordata; class Actinopteri; order Salmoniformes; family Salmonidae; genus Brachymystax; species Brachymystax lenok. The sequence continues at coordinate 29,921,027 of CM059790.1, forward strand.
CGACTAGCATCACTACTCTGGACGGTTCTGACTTAGAATATGTGGACAACTACAAATACCTAAGTGTCTGGCTAGACTGTAAACTCTCCTTCCAGACGCATATTAAGCATCTCCAATCCAAAATTAAATCTAGAATCGGCTTCCTATTTCGCAACAAAGCCTGCTTTACTCACGCTGCCAAACATACCCTCGTAAAACGGACTATCCTACCGATCCTCGACTTTAGCGATGTCATTTACAAAATAGCCTCCAACACTCTACTCAGCAAACTGGATGCAGTCTATCACAGTGCCATCCGTTTTGTCACCAAAGCCCCATATATGACCCACCACTGCGACCTGTATGCTCTCGTCGGCTGGCCCTCGCTACATATTCGTCGCCAAACTCACTGGCTCCAGGTCATCTATAAGTCTTTGCTAGGTAAAGCTCCTCCTTATCTCAGCTCACTGGTCACCATAGCAACACCCACCCGTAGCACGCGCTCCATCAGGTATATCTCACTGGCCATCCCCAAAGCCAACACCTAATTTGTCTGCCTTTCCTTCCAGTTCTCTGCTGCCAATGACTTAAACGAATTGCAAAAATCACTGAAGTTGGAGACCTATATCTCCCTCACTAACTTTAAGCATCAACTATCTGAGCAGCTTACCGATTGCTGCAGCTGTACACAGCCCATCTGTAAATAGCCCATCCAACTACCTACCTCATCCCCATATTGTTTTTATTTACATTTTTTTGCTCTTTTGCACACCAGTATTTCTACTTGCACATCATCCTCTGCACATCTATCACTCCTGTGTTAATTTGCTAAATTGTAATTGCTTCGATACTATGGCCTATTTATTGCCTTACCTCCTTACTCCATTTGCACACACTGTATATAGATTTTTTCTATTGTGTTATTGACTGTACTTTTGTTTATCCCACGCGTATGTCACGTCCTGGCCATGGAGAGCCCTCTGAATTTCTCTATGGGGGTTAGGCCAGGGCGTGACTAGGGTTGTCTTACAGACTTCATGGTGGTTTTTTGAGTGTGGTTCCCAATTAGAGGCAGCTGGTTGTCGTTGCCTCTAATTGGGAATCCTATTTAGGTTGTTCCTTTTCCCACCTGCATTGTGGGTTATTGTTTGTAGTTGTGTGTGTACCTGCGTGTGCCACACCTGCGTGACGGTTCGTTCTTTGTTTATTGTTTTTTGCCAGTTTGCACTTAATTAAAGTATGTATACTGGAAACCTCACTGCGTCTTGTTCCGCTCCATCAACAAACCGTGACAGAATAACCCACCTAAAAAGGACCAAGCAGTGGGGTCTGCAGGAGTCGTGGACATGGGAGGAAATCCTGGCTGGAGAAGGACCCTGGAGTCAGGTGGGGGAGTATCGCCGTCCCAGGGAGGAGTTGGAAGCAGCGGCGGCAGAGCGACGCTTCTATGAGGAGAAGTATGCGGGAACACGGCTGGCGAGGAAGCCCGAGAGGCAGCCCCAAAAGTTTTTTTGGGGGGGGCACACAGGGAGTTTGGCTGGTTCGGGTTGGAGACCTGGGCCAACTCCCGTGCTTACCAGAGGGAGCATCGCACTGGTAAGGCACAGTGTGAGGCGGTGAAGCGCACGGTGTCACCAGTGCGTGTTCACAGCCCGGTATGCGACATGCCAGCTTCCCGCATCTGTCGAGCTAGGGGGAGTGTGCAGCCTGGAAGAAGGGTGTCGGCTCAGCGCTCCTGGTCTCCGGTGCGCCTCCTTGGACCAGGATATCCTGCGCCGGCTCTGCGCACTGTATCTCCGGTGCGTCTCCACAGCCCAGTACGGCCTATTCCTGCTCCACGTACCAGGCTTCCTGTGCGCCTTCAGAGCCCGGCACGGCCTGTCCCTGCTCCACGCATCAGGTCCCCTGTGCGCATCGAGAGCCCGGCACGTCCTGTCCCTGCTCCACGCATCAGGTCCCCTGTGCGCATCGAGAGCCCAGCACGGCCTGTTCCTGCTCCCCGCACCAGGACCCTTGTGCGCATCGCGAGCCCAGCACGGCCTTTTCCTGCTCCCCGCACCAGGTCCCCTGAGCGCATCGCGAGCCCAGGACGGCCTGTTCCTGTTCCACGCACCAGGCCTCTAGGGTGTCGTCCCAGCCTGGTACGTAAGATTCCTGTTCCACGCACCAGGCCTTTAGGGTGTCGTCCCAGCCTGGCACGTAATGTTCCTGTTACACGCACCAGGCCTCTAGGGTGTCGTCCCAGCCTGGCACGCAATGTTCCTGCTTCACGCACCAGGCGTCTAGGGTGTCGTCCCAGCCTGGCACGAACTGTTCCTGCTCCACGTACGGGGCCTCCTGTGTGCCTTCAGAGCCCGGCACGGCCTGTCCCTGCTCCACGCATCAGGTCCCCTGTGCGCCTTCAGAGCTCGACACGTCCTGTGCCTGCTCCACGCATCAGGTCCCCTGTGCGCCTTCAGAGCTCGACACGTCCTGTGCCTGCTCCACGCATCAGGTCCCCTGTGCACAGAGAGCCCGGCACGTCCTGTCCCTGCTCCACACATCAGGTCCCCTGTGCGCATCGAGAGCCCGGCACATCCTGTCCCTGCTCCACGCATCAGGTCCCCTGTGCGCATCGCGAGCCCAGGACGGCCTGTTCCTGTTCCACGCACCAGGCCTCAAGGGTGTCGTCCCAGCCTGGTACGTAAGATTCCTGTTCCACGCACCAGGCCTTTAGGGTGTCGTCCCAGCCTGGCATGTAATGTTCCTGTTACACGCACCAGGCCTCAAGGGTGTCGTCCCAGCCTGGTACGTAAGATTCCTGTTCCACGCATCAGGCCTTTAGGGTGTCGTCCCATCCTGGCACGCAATGTTCCTGCTTCACGCACCAGGCCTCTAGGGTGTGGTCCCAGCCTGGCACAAACTGTTCCTGCTCCTCTTCTCGGGCTGGTACGGCCCGCACCGGAGCCGCCGCCAAAGGCGAAGACCCACCCGAGAGACCCTCCCAGTGACTTTTGGGCAAGGTCGGAGTCCGCGCCTTTGGGGGAGGGTACTGTCACGTCCTGGCCACGGAGAGCCCTCTGAGTTTCTCTATGGGGGTTAGGCCAGGGCGTGACTAGGGTTGTCTTACAGACTTCATGGTGGTTTTTTGAGTGTGGTTCCCAATTAGAGGCAGCTGGTTGTCGGCTCTGCGCACTGTATCTCCGGTGCGTCTCCACAGCCCAGTACGGCCTATTCCTGCTCCACGTACCAGGCTTCCTGTGCGCAAACCGTGGCAGCGTAACTCTGTGTTGTTTTTTGTCGCACTGCTTTACTTTATCTTTGCCAGGTCGCAGTTGTAAATGAGAACTTGTTTTCAACTGGCCTACCTGGTTAAATAAAGGTGAAATAAAATAAAATTTAAATAAAAAAAGGTATCAAAAGTAAGAGTGAAAGTATAAACCATTTCAAATTCCTTATATTAAGCAAAGCAGACGGCACAATTTTCTAATTTTTTATTTTTGTTCCTTTTTTGACAGATAGCCAGGGGCACACTCCAAAACTCAGACATATTTACAAATGAAGCATTTGTGTTTAGTGAGTCTGTCAGATCAGAGGCAGTAGGCATGACCATGGATGTTCTCTTGATAAGTGTGTGAATTGGACCATTTTCTTGTCAAAATGTGACGAGTACTTTTGGGTGTCAGGGAAAATGTATGGAGTAAAAAGTACATTATTTTCTTTAGGAATGTATTGGAAGTAAAAGTTGGCAAAAATATAAATAGTAAAGTACAGATACCCAAAAAAACCTCTTAAGTAAAACTACTTTAAAGTACTACTTAAGTACTTTATCCCCACTGTGGCTTGGTATGCGAATTGGAGTGGGTCTAGGGTTTCCGGGATGATGGTGTTGTTGTGAGCCATGACCACCCTTTCAAAGCACTTCATGGCTACCAACTTGAGTGCTACGGGGCAGTCATTAAGGACAGTTTACCTTCGCTTTCTTGGGCACAGGGACTATGGTGGTCTGCTTGAAACATGTAGGTATTACAGACTCAGTCAGGTGAAGACACATGCCAGTTTATCCGCGCATGCTCTGAGTACACGTCCTGGTAATCCGTCTGGCCCTGTGGCCTTGTGAATATTGGCCTTTTTAAAGATCTTGCTCACATCAGCTACGGAGAGCGTGATCACACAGTTGTATGGAAATTCTGGAGCTCTCATGCATGCTTCAGTGTTGGTTGCCTCGAATGCATAAAAGGCATTTAGCGTCATTGGGCATCTCGCGGCTGGGTTCCCTTTGTAGTCAGCAATAGTTTGCAAGGCCTGCCACATCGGACGAGCGTCAAAGCCAGAGTAGTAGGATTTAATCGTAGTCCTATATTGACGCTTTGCCTGTTTGATGGTCCGTCTGAGGGCATAGAGGAATTTCTTATAAGCGTCCAGATTAGTGTCCGCTCCTTGAAAGAGTCAGCTCTAGCCTTTAGCTCGGTGCAGATGTTGCCTGTAATTCATGGCTTCTGGTTGGGATATGTACGTACGGTCACTGTGGGGACGACGTCGTCGATGCACTTATTGATGAAGCCGGTGACTGAGGTGGTATACTCCTCAATGCCATTGGATGAATCCCGAAACATATTCCAGTCTGTGCTAGCAAAACAGTTCTGTAGCGTAGCATCGCCATCATCTGACCACTTACGTATTGAACGAGTCACTGGTACTTCCTGCTTTAGTTTTGCTTGTAAGCAGGAAGCAGGAGGATAGAATTACATTCTGATTTTCTAAATGGAGGGCAAGGGAGAGCTTTATACACGTCTCTGTGTGTGGAGTAAAGGTGGTCTAGAGTTTCTTTTCCCTCTGGTTTAACACGTGACATGCTGGAAGAAATTAGGTAAAATGGATTTAAGTTTGCCTGCATTAAAGTCCCCGGCCACTAGGAGCGCAGCTTCTGGATGAGCATTTTCTTGTTTGCTTATGGCCTTATAGAGCTCGTTGAGTGCGGTCTTAGTGCCAGCGTCAGTTTGTGGTGGTAAATAAACAGCTACAAAAAATATAGCTATAAATTAATTCTCTTGGTAGATAGTGTGGTCTACGGCTTATCATGAGGTACTCTGACTCAGGCTAGCAATACCTCGAGGCTGCCTTAATATTAGACATGCGCACCAGCTGCTATTGACAAAGACACACACCCCCACCCCTCGTCTTACCAGACGTAGATGTTCTGTCCTGCCGATGCACGGAAAATCCAGCCAACTGTATATTATGTTGTCATTCAGCCACGACTCGGTGAAACATACGATTTTACAGTTTTTAATGTCCCGTTAGTCTCGAACTGAGCTAATCCAGTTTATTCTCCAGTGATTGCACGTTGGCTAATAGAACGGATGGTATAGGCGGGTTACCAACTCGCTGACGAATTCTGAAAAGGCACCCTGATCTCCGCCCCCTGTATTTTCTTAATGCAAAGCAAATGTCTGGGATTTTGGCCTTTTCTGGGAGTAACATTATATCCTTCGCGTCCGACTCATTAAATAAATAATCTTTGTCCAGTTCAAGGTGAGTAATCGCTGTTCTGATATCCAGAAGCTTTTTTCGGTCATAAGAGACAGTAGCATCAGCATTATGTATAAAATAAGTTACAAACAATGCGAAAAAACAGACAAAATAGCACAATTGGTTAGGAGTCTGTAAAACTTCAGCCATTCCCTCCGGCGCCATTCTTCCTGGTACCATATGTGTATAATGGTGAGTGTAGACAGTATGGACAGCACAGGAGATTGGTGACATTATTTTTGGGAGAGCGTGCTCGTGGTAATGAATGGAGCGGAATAAGTGGAAAGGTATCAAACACATGGGTTCCATGTGTTTGATGCCATTCCATTGACTGTTCCAGCCATTATTATGAGCCATCCTCCACTCTGCAGCCTCCACTGATGGACAGTATATGAATAGAAAAGTTATGTACAGCAGTAGTTGCATAGCCTTGATATACAAAGTGGGTAAAACAGTATGTAAACATTAGTAAAGTGACCAGTGTTCAATGCCTATGTACATAGGGCAGCAATCTCTACGGTGCAGGGTAGAGTACCTTGTGGTAACCGGCTAGTAACAGTGAATTCTTCGAGTGTAAAGTAATTGGTAAACAATATTTTCAGAGTAGCTTCCCCAACACCGCACCTTACCACTGGTTGGGGTTTGGTTGCACCACTGAGCTCAAATCAATTATGTATCAGCTAAGCCAACAACAAGGCTAGACATGACGTCAGGTAAAGCCAAATTGCCTCAAATCAAAGGCACTCGTTCGATATAAAGTTGTTTTTGACGAAAATGAAAACGTGTCAGTTTGTTATTTTCGCGAAGTTGGAGAAATAACATGTTCAACTATTTAAGACATTGGCTCGAATATAGTTTGTGTCTTTAGATTTCGAGGAAATGTACAACTAAGGAAGAATTGTTCAATTATCTTATCAAACGGCAAACACCGGATTGGTCTGTTTGGCAAGAATTCCCGGAAGTCTCGCGATGTTGGCTTCGAAACTGTGATAGTTCTCAGCTGAACTACCTACACCGCTTGGCTGTACGCTTTCTTTGGGACAGGCACCATATCGATGAAACAGCGATTAGAAACACATTTGTGTATAATGTTCGCATTAAATGTGTTGTTTAGCGGCAATTTTCATACTTACACATTAATGGAAGGTTCTAAAATGGTCATGTGATGTGGTTTGACCAGTTATGTTGCATTTAGAAAAATATCCTGCTTTTCCGTGTTGTTTTTTTACGAGTGCCTTCACTAACTTTCAAACTATCTAGGTTACTGCATCGAAAAAGAGGACGCGGATGTCAGTGAGCTCAAGGTGAACCGATGTTTGATATAACAATATCTAGGATATTTTTATTTTGTAAAACGAAATCCTCACCCACGGCTAGTGAGGAAATCAAGGACTGAATGTATCACGTGGACTGGTTTAACCAATCTCCGCTTGAGTTCTGAAATGAAGTGTATAAATATGAGGTGGTTGCCCATAGAGACGTCCGCCATTGAAGACTCGTTTTCAATGTACTTGATATTGTTAAAACCGTTTATTGTTTTTTTTTATTTTTATATTATTTGTTAGCAAACTTAAAAACAGCAATTTTTATCCACCGCATCATCGGCGACAGTTTCATTTGGCATTCTTCCAGCAGAACACGGTCGGCAAAGAACGTCTGTCTCAGTTCGGCAGTAAAAACAATCTTGTTGTGCCAGAGACGGAAAGGTAAATGTGAAAAGAGGTCAGGGATATATTATGTTAACACATTGCATTTAATCAGCTGGTTACTTTGTGTATCTCCTTATAACGTTGATATGGAAAGCTTGTGTGGGGGAGCTGTTTCAAGTTTGAGCGGTTGGCCTCCTTTTTGTGTGGGCCCTTGACACGGAAATCATTTCCTGTCACCATTTTGTTACGTAAATCTAACTAGCATTGCTAGCATTAGCCAACCAAGATTCGCTTGTCACATTCACTGCCATGTTCAGGATTCAAGCTTTAGTGACATAATGTAGAATTTCATATTTGTGGGCTGGGCGAAGCTTTCGAGTTTTGGTACGAAAGTCGCGTTGTAAATCTAGCCCACGCGCTAGCCACCACATTTCGGTCCAACCACGTTGATTGCGTCATGCCAGCATGGAGTTCACCAATAATGCGCACAAACTATAGCTCACTAACGTTTGTTCAACAATGTAACGTTATTTGACGAACGGTAGCTAGCTAGTCTACTTATTGTTGTAGCTGACTAACGTTAGCTAGCCATGTACAGCAGGGGTAAAGTTGTCCGTCACTGCGACGGATTTCCGTCATGGATTCTGAAGAGTTCATTTTCAGGGTAGATCCGCAATAACTATCGGGGGCCTGGTTTGGAGATGACTGCCGAATACCGACAGAAGCATGTCGGTTCAACTAAATCTATTACAAAAGACGTATTCTAAAATGTTATTTAGTCTGTTACGCTGTGTGCACTGAACTGTCTTGCATGATTTTTGCTTACATTCCTATATTCAGATGAAGGAAATTAAAATAGTCTTTAATGCCCAACAACGCGGTGCTTAACTCAAACCGCGGTGTGTAAGAACCAGTAAATGCTTGATCCGAAAATGTGGTCGGAGCACGCAGAGGCCTAGCATTGACATGATTTGGTTGATGGTAGGTAAGGGCGAGAGGTCCTGTATAAACACCAACTTCCTTCACAACAGCACTGTGATGCTCTGCGAAGGGCAACAAGTATGCTGCACAACCATTGCAGACGACGGAATGCCCATGTAGCGCCTTGATCACACTGACAGTGTCATTGCATTCTGGGACGTCAAAGTACATTCATTTCCAATTGAACGTGTGCATCACTGTATGGGTCGATTGCTTGACAGAAATGGAAGCATAAGGTGAATGTTGAACTTTTGTTGCACACATCCAGATGATCCATTTAGCGCAATGTTGTTGTCGGTGTGATCGAAGCGTTAAACATCTCCAATCGTGGAGGTCTGATATTCTGCGCAAGACGAGACGTAAGGCCAATCACATTTCTTACATCCTTTTGGGATAAATTTCAGCTGAACTTGGAGGACAATTGGGACTAACTACTTACAAAACTCGTGCTTCTGACAGCTACAAAAGTAAATCGCCGTATTAGACTGAAAGAGAAGGTAATTTGAAGCTCAGCATGCTCATTAGTTGCTCATTCAGCATATTTTCTGGTACTTCACTCGCCCGTTTTTGTCTCCCTTCCTAACGTTTACATTCCCTGTGAGCTGAGACCAACCAGCAATGTATCCTTGGACGCATATTCCCACATTTACAAAACACACATGTTAACTCTTGTTTCTGCGTCACCAAATGTTGCATGAGGCAAGAGTAGGCTAGGTGCGTTTCAATTAGCTTGTTTGGTGACGCAGGGGTGTAGTACTGCTGTAGCGCCTTTTCTCACAATGGTTATCCTTTAGTAAAGTAAGATCAAAGCTGAATCAATGTCTTGGAAGATCACGTAATGATTCTACATAACAGAACCAAATATAATAGCAGTGTTACTGTTTACACCACCTAATTTCTTATAAGATTTTAGGATGGTTAGCTGAATAGTCCCCTAACAATGTAATGTAGGCTACACTGACCTGCAAAATCATCCTGTTGTCTTGCATTTGGGTATTTTAAATGCGCAACCGAGCTCTTAAATGAGCAAGGGCGTCTTACAAGTACAATGACAAAAATAATACTTTTTAGAGTGAATGATAATATAGACTGCATGGTCCAAATCATTTTATTGGTCACATATTTAGCAGATGTTATTGCCGGTGTCTGAAATGCTTGTGTTCCTAGCGCCAACAGTATAGTAGTGTCTAACAATAAACACATCTAAAATAATGGAATTAAGAAATATAAATATTATTTTAACACTTACCAATAAGTTATTGGGCCCGTTTCTGCAAGTGGAAATTATATTCTTTATTTTCATTAAATTTGGAGTAGAATGTATTTTTTTTAAATTATTATTATTATTAAGTTCACCAGAACAGCTTTTTAGAGACATCCAAGGATTCTAATAGCACGGACCCTGACGTGAATGCCAACTAGTTACTTCCATGTCTACCAGTAGAGGGCAGTCAGAAATTTCACAGTGATGCATTGTTTCTCGGGGCTGTGGTAACTAGTGACAACCCTGGTCAGAGTAAACAACCGCATGTTTTAAATAATAAAATGCACCTACACATCCATCACATCTCACATGTAATGCACACATTAATTTGTAACGTTAGGTTCTGCTAGTAAATAAAAATGCATGATATTGTTTTTCTTTCTATTCAGGCCAAGGCTTAAGTTTTGCACCCCCCAAAATGTTTTGTTCAGTATTAGCTGCATGTATTTTTTTTAATAACATACCACTTAATTATATAACATTAGGTAATGTTAATAGTAAACTAATTTTAGTCTTGTTATGAATTGTATTTTCTAATGTTTATTTTTAATGTTAATTTTCTAATGTTTTGTATGTCCTTGGGAGGGCAAATTATAGTTTCTCTGTAAAAATACAATGTATTTATTGAAAGAAAATAAACTGCCTAGAAATATCAACATAACTTGTAATGTAAATTCTTTGATTGGGTATGGGCAAAAGTCAAATCTCAATGAATGTGTACCTTTTTTGGAAGATTGCAATATTCTTGATGGGGTAAGTGGGTAACAAAGGCATCCATCTGTGCCAGCACACATGTTTTTTTGTGAACTGTTAGGTACCTAGTTTGAATTTCAAGGCTGTGAATGACACTAAACGTCCCCTGCCTACAAGTCTATTGGAAGTGTTTTTCAAATTTGAGTGAAAAGTTGAAAACGTTCGACTGATTGGGCATTTCCCAGAGAAATTGGGCCTATAGTTTACTGTATTATGGACAGCGTAGTTTGTTCATATGCATGTTATGTAATTTATTTCTTTGGTAATATTGAATAATTTATGGCTTAAAGTTTTTGAATGGAATAACAAGGGGTTAGGTTGAATAATCATAAATAATTTTCCTAGAATATAACATTGATACTGTGATGCAGAACCTTGAACTTAGTGACTATTCAAAAAAAATTCTGTGATATGAAGAGGCCTAATGCTTTTCATAATGTGTTGATGCCTAGAATGTTGCTACTTATTTGAATGTAACTAATTGTCAAAAGTGTTTGACTGAAAACATAGATGCTTACAAGTTCATCAGTTGGCATGGCGCTTTGTAGAGTCAATTGATAAGGCCATACTTTTCATAAAACCATTTGGTTGGGTGGTAGAGGAGAGCAGAGGGGCTTTGCTGTGGTTTCCAATGGGAGAATTTGTAAAAAATATCTGCGGTTTTATTTGTCAAGCCATGTTTCGCTGACAGATATGAGGTAAGCAAATTTGGAGCTCTAGATGCCACAACATTGGACATCAGAATTGTGACGTCTGTAGCCCACAGTGCACAGGTCCAGTAGGTGGCAGTAGAAACCAGTTCTGAATATCATAGGATTAATTGGTTGCTTTTTGTAGTTTGTTTTGCGCTCAATTTTATTTAGCAAAACCCTTGTCAGTAAAAGTTTTTTTCCCCCCTGCACAAAATCGCCACATCAACCTGCCTGTATGGCACCGTCTATGGACACACTGGTGTACGATATGGCAGTGACGGGTTTACGTATTGGGCTTTCAGAGCCATCTTTGATTTTATGCAGATGGCATTTTCACGGCTGTGTTTTTTTAAATTGTGGCCAAAGCCTTCCTATCTTAATAAAACAGTCAATCTTAATAAAAGTCAATCCAGCAACTTGATCTCCATGGCAGTGCGATTCTGCTCTGTATATTGTACCAGGGGATTAAAGGGGGTTTTGTCACTATTATTATTGTACAGTTATCTATAGAGAAATGCCCAGCCATGCTGAAAACCACCCCTCTCTTTCAGTAGTCTTGGAGGAAGATGTGTGATGAGAGCTGAGCTACGGAAAATAAGTGTCGCTCTCAACTGCTATCCCGTGTCTACCGCGCTTCGGACTGCATTACGATGACAGATGCCAAATACCCCTCGGTGTCCAGGGTGGGAGGTGTGAACCCTCCTCCGCCGAAGTTCAACAATCCAAAGAAACCCGGTTGCCAAACCAACCAGCTGCAGTACCTGGAGAAGGTGGTGGTCAAGGCCCTGTGGAGACACAACTTCTCCTGGCCTTTCAGGACGCCTGTTGATGCTGTCGGACTGCACATTCCAGTGAGTCTCACTTTTTGTTACTTGCAATGACATATATATATATGATTATTTTTCCCTACTAAACTGAACAGAAATATAAACACAATAATTTCAATGAGTTATAGTTCATATAAGGAAGTCAGTCAATTTAAATAAATTCATTAGGTCCTAATCTATGGATTTCACATGATTGGGCAGGGGCGAAGCCAGAGGTGGGCCTGGGATGAGCCAGGCCCACCCACTGGGAAGCCAGGGCCAGGCAATCAAAATGTTTTTTTTTTTCTCCTACAAAAGGGCTTTGTTACAGACAGAAATACTCCTCAGTTTCATCAGCTGTCTGGGTGATTGGTCTCAGACTATCCCGTAGGTGAACAAGCCAGATGTGGAGGTCCTGGGCTGGTGTGTTTACACGTGGTCTACAGTTGTGAGGCCGGTTGGACATACTGCCAAATTCTTTTTAAAATGACGTCGGAGGCTACTTATGGTAGAGAAATGAACATTCAATTCTCTGGCAGCAGCTCTGGGGGACATTCCTGCAGTCAGTATGCCAATTGCGCTCTCCCTCAAAGATCCCTCAACTCTGGCATTGTGTGACAAAACTGCACATTCTAGGTGCACCTGTGGAATGATCATGCTGTTTAATCAGCTTCTTGATATGCCACACCTGTCAGGTGGCTGCATTATCTTGGCAAAGGAGAAATGCTTACTAACAGGGATGTAAACAATTTTTTCTTTTAGAAATAAGCTTTTTGTGCGTATGGAACATTTCTGGGATTTTTTATTTCAACTCATGAAACATGCGACCACTACATGTTACATTTTATATTTTTGTTCAGTATAAGTTGAATGCACTGACTAAGTTGCTCTAGGTAAGTGTCTGCTAAATTACTAAAATTGTACTTGTTTATTTTTCATTTCCTCCATGCACATCCATCATGACCACTTAATAATCTTTTTGTATTTAAAATTTTCCCATTCTTTTTCTATTTTAGGATTACTATACAATTATCAAGACGCCAATGGACTTGAGCACCATCAAAAAGCGTCTTCAGAATAATTATTACTGCAAGGCGTTGGAATGCATACAGGACTTCAACAAACTCTTCACCAACTGCTATGTATATAATCGGGTAAGGAAAAAAAGTGAACATTTCATAATCATATTGTATTAATTTGCCACGCACCAATAGTGTAGGCCTACATGGTCTACTATTGAATGGTCTACTATGAATGCACAATGATCTGGATTACATTTTTCTAGCCTGGAGATGACATAGTTCTGATGGCCCAAGCCTTGGAGAAGATCTTCCTACAGAGAGTGGCTGAGATGCCCCAGGAAGAGACTGAGATATCTGCCACCACAACCAAGACACCAGTGAAGGGTGGGAGGAAGTCCTCCTCTGCTAGTAGGCTACACAGCTGCTCCAGCTGCTTTATCTTGCACATAAATTGTATGCGTCCCAAATGGGTGGCACCCTATTCCCTTTATAGTGACTACTTTCAACCAGGGCCATAGAGCTCCATACTATCTATTATGTACTCCTAGGAGTACACGCTGCCTTCTAAATGTCCTCCTATGTTCCTCTGTGTAGGTGTGGTGAAGCTGAGGCCCCAGTCCCCTGTGTCTGAGGTGGTGTTCCAGCAGACCGTGACAGTCATCCCTCCTGAGGCCCTCCACACCGTCCCCCCTGCTGCCCAGCTCTCCTCACACATAGCAGCCAAAGTCAGTACCTCTTCACAATTACCTCAGAGTGTCCTGTGTATTTATTTTGACAGCAGCGTTAACCTCTATACCACTTATACATTCCACATAAACATCACTTTTGTAGTTTCCAGAATACTTTGTAACATGTATATTGTGCAACCTTTGTTTAGTCTATAGTTTGTGATTGCATTTCCACCCTTCTCAGATAACACCCACCCCTGTTGTATTCATATCGTTTCAGATCAAGAAGGGTGTGAAGAGAAAAGCAGACACCACCTCTGCTCCGATCACCAGCTGCGAGTCGTCCCCCATCGTTGACGGCTCGACGGCCTGTAAGCTGTTCTCCAGGCGGGGCAGCGGTCGGCCCATCAAACCCCCCAGGAAAGACCTGCCGGACTCTCCCCAGCACTACCAGAGCAAGAAGAGGAAGCTCTCTGATCAGCTCCGCTTCTGTAACTGCATCCTGAAGGAGATGTTCACCAAGAGGCACGCTGCCTACGCCTGGCCCTTCTATAAGCCGGTGGATACAGAGGCCCTGGGTCTACGCGACTACCACGACATCATCAAGCAGCCCATGGACCTGGGCACCATACGGGTTAGATAGCCGCGTTACACAAAACTAAACTTGTTGAACAAGAGGCTAGTTAGTATCTGCCAAGGTTACTTTGGTCTAGCTGTATCTTGTTCCTTGATCTCTCACTATTATGAAGATGACAGTATTTGCGTGTTTTCTCACAGAAAAAAATGGACGAACGTGAGTACATGGATGCCCAGGAGTTTGCTGCTGATTTCAGACTCATGTTTTCCAACTGTTACAAATACAACCCACCCACCCATGAAGTTGTTATAATGGCGAGAAAACTCCAGGTATGATTGCCCTTGGTTTCAGCCAGTCCAGTCCCTAGAAGTTGTCTAAATAAATAACTAGATGACTTGTGGCCCCTACCCACCAGGATGTGTTTGAGGCACGCTGGCTGAAGCTTCCAGACGAGCCAGTGAGGAGTGCTGGTGATCCAGGACACCATGGTTACCACAGGGACAAGAAAGCGAGAGGAGATGGGCCTGAGCGCTCTTCCAGTACAGGCAGCAGTGACAGCGAGAGCTCCTCTGAATCTGAGTCCTCCTCTGGCACAGAGGAAGAGGAGGAGGAAGAAGAGGCGAGAGTTCTACGGCTGGCTAAACTAGAGGAACAGGTATGTAGTGTCATCTTACCTGGCCATGCTGACATTACTGTTCTGTTACCTACTGCCGTGTATATAACTGATCTAACTCTCCTCTTCTTTTCAGTTGAAAGCGGTGCACGATCAGCTGCAGAAACTCACCCAGGAGCCCCTGCTCAAACCAAAGAAAAAAGAGAAATCAAAGGAGAGAAGAAAAAAGAAGGAAACAAGGAGTAGACCGAAGCAGGAAGAAGACCTGAGGAAGACCAAACCTAAAGTACAGCAGAGGAACATCAATAAGGGCGCGTCTGCAGTGTAAGTGGCCAATCCTTGTTGATAAATTGCTCTAATTGTTTTCTAATCCCGATCCCCAGTGTACCTCCTTTTCTTCAGCAAATACACAGGATTATTGTCTATTGTTGCCAATTTTACTTTGAAACGAACTTCCATTGTCCTACCAAGAGTTTCTTAATGTCTTTTCACCCCTCTGTAGGCATGGCAAGAGGAGGAAGATGGCACTCCCAATGGTGCCCTACAGGTCTGATGAGGAAGAGGTGCCAGCGGTGCCCATGTCGTACGGTGAGAAGAGGCAGCTGAGCCTGGACATCAACAAGCTTCCGGGGGACAAGCTGGGCAAGGTGGTGAACATCATCCAGGCCAGGGAGGCCTCACTCAGAAATGCCAACCCTGAGGAGATCGAGATTGACTTTGAGACCCTCAAGCCCTCCACCCTCAGGGCCCTGGAGAGCTTCGCCATGACCTGCCTCAGGAAACGGCCCAAGAAACACAACCGTGAGTAGTTGTAGTACACACCTTTCTTTCTGAGCTTCTTTGCAGGTTGATAATTGCACTGTAGATCTCTGTACTGCTGACCAAGGACATTACCAGGCTCAAATGTCATTGTTATTTTCCGTCTTCTTTCTTCCAGTGAATAAGCTGATGAAAACCAAAGGACAGATACAGACTGTGAAGAAGCAGGATGCAGAGAAACATCTCCAGAGTATTACTGAAGAAACGAGCTCACTGGCAAAGAAGAAAAAGACAACAAGTAAGTAAACAGTGAAGCTGTGGTAGCAAGGACCAGAGCCATACAGTGTGTATATATAGAGAGTTGGGCCAATGCAGTTGAACGTTCCGAGGGCGCCACTTTCTCCTCCATAGCTGTTGCTAAGTGATAACGCTTTTGCATTGTGCTGTTTATTTCTGATAGGTTTTTGAAAACTATGAAGATGTCCAGTGAAAGCAGATATGCAATTTGTTGACACTACAACACAGTAAAGACTTGGATACATATTACCCCGAATGCTAATCAATAAAAATGTCAAATTTCCTGCTCTGTTTTTCTTGTATTTCATAGGGAACTGTCGTAGGCGCTCTCGTTTTGTTACATCACCAACATTTCAAGAATAAAGTTCTATATGGGCGCTAACATGGCGGCCGTTCTGAAAACCTGGCCTCTCGTGTTTATATATGGATCTGTCAAGGACCAGTGTGTCTGTGATCTAGGGGTCATGTTGTCCTTAGAAGAGTCAGGGAAAATGGGTTCTTCTCTGTTTTCTCTCTGCTGTCCAAAAGTGAATAACTCAACTGTGCAGTGCTTGCCTCAGTCTTTCTCTCTGTTGTCCTATACATAACAGTTGTCCCGCTCTGTTTTTCTCCAGATGAGCTCCCCAGGGCTCCTGCTGTCCCAGACCTGGCCCAGCCATCCCGTCTCAGTGAGGGCATTGGCTCTGACAGCTCCAGCAGTAGTAGTGATTCTAGCAATTCTGATAGCAGTGACTCTGATTCAGGTTAGATGTTTTCCTCAGCACTAAGCACTTCCCCCCCTACCTACCCACTCCCTTTCCCCACTCTCTACACATGGAGTGAGTGAAAAAGATATGGCTTAAAACCCATCGGGACTCTCTAGCCTCTGTAGCACAGTAGAACTCAGTCACTTTTTCACCTGCTGGCGAAATAATAAAATATTTCTTCAAGTATTTTGGTTATGTACATTTAGTCTGTCTATATAGCCAACTCTGTCGCACAAACCTTTTTTTCATCAGACTATTAGTGTGTTATATTTATGCTTGATAATTATTGTTTTGTTGTAGTTTCACTGAATTTATTTGACCTTTTGAAAACAAACTGTAGGTTAGGCTTGATATGAGAACAGCCAGCCTTCTTTACAAAATGTCAATTATCCAACGGGTCCCAGACTGCTGCTGCATGGTTCTTAAAAACTGCCCATACAGACTAGCCACTAGTTATAAGCCAGAGATCTTATTTTCACTCCTACCGGTAGCTATACATCTTCGATAAACATAGCAAAAATCAGATGGTTAGGGCTAGATAAGTGCCAGACAGTGTTACCATACTCTTCGCCCCCCTCATCTCACCCTCCATGAACCGTTGCAAAGCTGGTCCTCATAACTATTATACTGGTTTTGATTGTACTCAGATTTTTGTACTTTTTGTGTTGGGTTTTTGCATGATTTAGTATAGAGCAATATTAGCTTAAAACGCATACAATCTATGATGTATTTAAAGTAATCGACAGATTGTAACATTAATGCAGACCTTGATGGAGTAGGATTTCTGCTGCACTTCTACATTTTGTAGCCAGTGCTAATGTTTTCTTGTTCCAGTTTAACCTAACATAGTTTGTCTTGGTGGTCAACCCCTAAAGGTTCAAATAAATACATTTTCATAGACAATTTGACATTTTACTGTTAAGTTGTGTTCTTTTCATTTTTATCACAAATCGTTAAAGCCTACTAGACACATTTGCTTGCGACCACAACTTAAGCTTCAGCTGAAAATTGGTATGAATGATTAGTGATTCCAGAGTAGGTCAGTGGCATTGTTTTGATATTATTTGAAGGTAAGTGAAGTAGATCTTTTGTTTTTATTTTCCAGTTATCCTACAATGGGTAAATTTGTTAATTACTATTGTACCTGTCTTTCAGTGAAGAAAACCAAGAAGAAGAAAAGCAAAGGTGCTCCACACAAGATCAAGACCAAGGTAAATCTAACATAGGCCTTGCTTCCTTTAAACTAGTGGTCTAATTCACATGGTTATATGTTAACTTTTGTGATATTTCGATGAATATACTTGAAGGTTGGAACTACAGTGCGTTTTTATTATAAAGTCCTTTCCTTCTCATCTGAAGTCTAAAAAGAAAAAACCTGAGAAGAAAGACTCATTGTTGGAGTCTTCTCTCCAGACCAGCCAGCCCCTGCCTGCCTCTCCACCCCCAGCAGCAGTCACTAAAGGCCAGTCTACACAGCAGCACCCAGCCCAGCCTCCTCTAGATCTGCTCATCTCACCCCCAGGTAATAAACGCTTGTCGCCTTTACGTTCTGTGTGTTGGCTATAAAGGAACTCAATGGACAACCATGTCAAGTTCTGTAACACTGTCCTTTAATGATTTAAAGGTGGTTGGCACTGCTCTTCCAAAGTCCTTAGTGTCAGCCCTAGCTATGGAAATGCAATTTATCCTGTAAACCAGCAGGTTTTAAGCCCATTGAAAGTCTCAGGCTGGACCAGGGATTGCATTGTTTGGGTTAGAGATTAATTAGCCAGGTTTCTCTGGGCAGTGTTTCTGTCTCTCATGGGATGAAGTTCAGTTGATTTTTAGCTAGGAAGTCAGATTGGGATGAAAGCCTTATCTTACTGTTACTCTTGAATCTCCCCCTCCCCACTTGTCTTCAGCCTTACACAGCCGCCTGCCTCCGCAGCCTTCAAGACCTAGTTCCAAAGCAGCACCACTACCTCGCAAACACATGATTGCCCCCCAGCAGCTCACTGACAGTCATCCCCAACAACAAGACCCCCAATCTGAGAGCCCTACTACCCCCTCCCTCACTCCCCCTTCTGCCTCCTCCTGTGACCCCTCCCTGACTCTAACTCTGCCCACAGACCTTCTCAGCACAACACCCATCCCCACACAAGAATCTCCCTACAGCCTACACTGTTTGCCCCAGCCCTCTCCCCTAGCGCTCCTCACCTCTCCTCAGTGTCAATCACCAGACCAGACACAGGAGGTGAAAACTGGGCCAGTTTATCTCAATCCACCTGATAGGGCACAACAGGAAGGTAAGGTCAGCTCTTTAGTCAGCTAAGCATCCCCCTATCTTGTAGCTGTTAGCATGTCCACTCCCCTGTGTGCTGCCTGCTTCTCAGCCCATAGATGATCATTTCTGTGTGTCGTCTGTAGATGGTGTGTTTTGTCTCTTTGTTTGCAGTGTTATAGATGCCATGTCACCATCACTGTAGCCTAGGCTGCATGTCTCATCCTGCTCTGCTCCCCTTCAACTGCTGCCTGTTACATCCACAGTGTTGGTGTCTGTCTGTGGAGAATAATACACTGCTTTGTTTTTCTCCTGTCCATCAGGTCTGTCTGCGCTGCTGTCCCCTCTGACCTCTCCTCCTGTAGGTTTATTACAGGCTGCTGGCAGCAGATATGAGGTATGCTCTCCTCTTCCTGTTGTTGATGGATGAATTGTGACGCTGGATTAAATCACTTTAAATGAATGTCTCTGTCCTTGGCATTTATTAATATCGAAAGAGTTGTTTGGTATATTTTGGGGGGAAGGAAATTGGGTTAAAATCGATACAAGTCTACCGTGTTATTTTCCTTTTTGTTGCGATTTAAATGTGTTTTTACTGGCCAAATCCATAATGAGTGGAGACAGATTGTGTGAAATAGCATTGGCCTTAGCCCTGGGAGTGGTAATGGAGGTTTAACACTGTAAATCTCACTTTATGGTAGCAGCTGTGCCCAGTGCTGTTGTCCCCTCTACAAGACAGCCCATTACAGCCTGTGAAGGATGACAGGAGGCCCTCGGAAGCACTGGAGGAGACTCACTACAGGATGCTGCAGAAACAGACTAGTAAGCAGAACTGTGTGTGTACGTACGCACAGCGTACGCTGTGTAAATGTTTTCCTTCAGAATTTCTTCCAGAAATCTTTTGAATGGACTCTATTTACTCTGCCTCCCCAGATACCAGACACTCTGACGGTGTGTTTGATGGTGGCAACACCAGCCTATCTCATCCCGCTAATAAAACCACAGCTGACGGAAAAAACACGCCTGCCAAAAAGGTACGCAAATGTGAATGGAACTTAACACTACCATCGTCATTAATTACTTGAAATACACTGTATGCATGCCCATAGATGCATTCATATTATTTGTCAGAAAAAGGTGAAACTTCATTTGTGAAACTATCCTGTGTAGGATATTGTCCTGAAGAACGCAGACTCCTGGGCTAGTCTGAGGAAGATGTCTCTTTCCACTCCCTGTACGGTGAGGTCATCGAAGGAGAGCTTTGATAAGTTTCGCAGGGCAGCCATAGAGAAGGAGGAGAGAGAGAAAGCTCTGATTCTAAGGAGGATGCAGATGAAGGAGATGGCTTCTGGGAAGAGCAGGTATTATTCATCCATCCAGTCATAAACATATTTTTTTAATTTATTCTTTAGTCTTATCAGTTTCATGTCTTGTAGGAAATGTTGCTTCACCCAAAATCCTCAAATAATAAAGTAGATCTCTATCAATACATGAGTGATACTTGATGAGCTAGCTGACATTGTTGTGATGTTTTCTTTTCAGCCTGACTGTGCCAGTATCGGTGCCAGTATCGGTGCCACCTAGAGCAGCAGAACCGGAGCCCCTGCCCTGTAGAACTCCAACCCCAGAGCCAGCAGAAATCCCCCTGCAGACAGAGGCCGTCGTGGAGCCTCCGCCTCTTAAAGGTCCAGAGGCCCTGAGAGTTAAGTCTCCAGCGGCTGCCTCAACCCCACCTCCGCCCCTCACTACTCAGACCTCTGTGGACAGGGAAAGGGAGATGGCCCGCAGGAGAGAACAGGAGCGACGCAGACGGGAGGCTGTACATTCCTTTTATTGAACCTTTATACATGTTATTCTCATTAAGAAAATATTTTTTAACAAAATCTCCTTCAGTTCGTTTTTTTTCTTCCATGTATTTTATTATGCCAGTCATTCTTCTGTTATTTTATACAGTTGAATCCCAGACTGTGTAATCTCATAACCTACCTCCTCTCCTTCCTCAGATGTCTGGTATCATTGACATGACCATGCAGAGTGACATCATGGCAACGTTTGAGAAGAACCTGGACTAAAATAAAATGGCAGCAGGCAGTGCAGCTTGTGACCAACTGATGTCTTCTGTTGTTGGACAATAAATAAATGAGCATGGTGTTCCAGTAGACAGCACCCTAGGCTCCTTCTCTCCCTCCAGACACTGGCTGTCTGAACAGAGCGAGCTGCATCTAAATTAAGGAAACGGGTCATTGTTGCTTCCCAAATGACAATCCTACCCCTATATAGTGCACTACTTTGGGGTCTGGTCAAAATGATTACATTATATAGGGAATAGGGTGCCATTTGGGACAGCCTATTACTATCCTTACCAGGGAGGCTTGTACTGTACTATAGCAGCATAACATAACCCCAGTACATTTTAGTATTGTTGTCAACTGTAAGAAGATACTGTAAGATGTAAAATATTGACATTGCAAAAAAAAAAACACTCAATGGACCATATATAGATGGCATTTGACTTTCCTTTTTTTACTCATGGAGATGGTGGTTTTGTAAATAACTGCTGCACTGAAGTAATGCTTACCTCTTAGAGACAAAGAAGACTTAAGTAAAAAGTTAGCAAAATGAAGAGCTGTTGAAAAAAATAAATGTTGAAAATAACTTGTTTTTCCTCCAACACGTAGAGTCCTCTGTTCTTTTTCACCTAGGTTACTTCCCAAATGGCACCCTATTGCCTTTAGTGTATTACTTTTGACCAGGGCCCAAAGGATCTTGTAAAAAGTAATGCACTATATAGAGAATAGGGTGCCATTTGGGATACTACTTGGTGAGCCGTCCTCCTATGACTGCAGTACACATCAACCGGTTCACACACACTTCTTAACATTCCAACTCTTTGACTTCGCTGAAATGCATAACCTGACCTTTTTGTGTTTGCTACACTCCCAAATAGTAATACTATGTATATCCATGTACTGCACTGTATAGTTTATCCAGTTATAGTTCTTATCTTCATACTTCATTCATAGTTACAATTCTGCACCTTTTTGTGGAAAAATCTTCAATATGATGCACTGAGTTTTACAATGCATGTCCTATTTGACTGACTTAAGTAAAAAAATGCCTTTCTGTTCCAAACATGTTTTTGTTTATCTGTATGAAATCATACTTAGTATTTTGTTACTCGGAGGCTGAAGATGTGGCGATCTTTGCCAAAATGTCTGTTTCTAATGTGGGACTTATTTAAAACTATAGACTTGTTTTGAGTTTCTGCTTGAAAAAGTTTAAGTGCCATGTATAGTGGTGTGCTTATAGCAAACTTTAGGCATTGTTGATGCCTACATTGTTGGCTTTTTCTAATCAAGATCCAATCCTGACTAAATGTTTTGGGAGACATGTAAGACTTTGTTAATGTTTTTTTGATCCTATGGTTCTAGCTATTCTGCAGTTGTTGTTTTTTTTCTTCTCTCTGACATGATGAACAGTAGCACTTTATTCTGTATCTTGTGGTATGAGTGAATGTCATACCATTTATAGAGAAAGAACTAATATACTTTTGAGACGATCACACTCTAAAAGCTAAATCATAAAAGATTTTCATTAAAGCACAGTGTTTTCTGTATTTGTTTATTGTTGATTTCTACACTGCCTCTGACACTCGTCGGATGTGGCAGGGCTTAAACTATTATGGACTGCAAAGTGAAACCCAGCCGTGAGCTAAATGCCTTTTATGCTCGCTTCGAGGCAAGCAACACTGAAGCATGCATGAGAGAACCAGCTGTTCTGGACGACTGTGTGATAATGCTTTCGGTAGCCGACGTGAGCAAGACCTTAAACAGGTCAACATTCACAAAGCCGCAGGGCCAGACGGATTACCAGGACATGTACTCAAACCATGCGCAGACTGACTGGCAAGTGTCTTCACTGACATTTTCAACCTCTCTCTGAGTCTGTAATACCTACATGTTTCAAACAGACCACCATAGTCCCTGTGCCCAAGGAAGCGAAGGTAACCTGCCTAAATTATTACCGCCCCGTGGTACTCACGTTGGTAGCCATGAAGTGCTGGTCATGGCTCACATCCACAGCATCCTCCCGGACACCCTAGACTCACACCAATTTGCATACCGCCCCAATAGATCCACAGATGACGCAATCTCAATCGCATTCCACACTGCTCTTTCCCACCTGGACAAAAGGAACACCAATGTGAGAATGCTGTTCATTGACTACAGCTCAGCGTTCAACACCATAGTGCCCACAAAGCTCATCAAAAAGCTAAGGACCTTGGGACTAAACACCACCCTCTGCAACTGGACTTCCTGATGGGCCGCCCCCAGGTGGTAAGGGTAGGCAACAACACGTCTGCTACGCTGATCCTCAACGCTGGGTGCACCTCAGGGGTGTGTGCTTAGTCCCCTCCTGTACTCCCTGTTCACCCACGACTGCATGGCTAACACGACTCCAACACCATTAAGTTTGCTGACAACACAACAGTGGTAGGCCTGATCACCGACAATGATGAGACAGCCTATTGGGAGGAGGTCAGAGACCTGGCAGTGTAGTGCCAGGACAACAACCTCTCCCTCAATGTGAGCAAGACAAAGGAGCTGATCGTGGACTACAGGAAAAGGCGGGCCGAACAGGCCCCCTTTAACATCGACAGGGCTGTAGTGGAGCAGGTTGAGAGTTTCAAGTTCCTTGGTGTCCACATCGTCAACGGACTATCGTGGTCCAAACACACCAAGAAAGTTGTGAAGAGGGCACGACAACACCTTTACCCCCCTCAGGACACTGAAAATATTTGTCATGGGTCCCCAGATCCTCAAAAAGTTCTACAGCTGCACCATCGAGAGCATCTTGAGCGGTTGCATCACCGCCTGGTGTAGTAACTGTTCGGCATCTGACCGTAAGGCCCTACAGAGAGAAGTGCGTACGGCCCAGTACATCACTGGGGCCAAGCTTCCTGCCGTCCAGGACCTATATACTAGGTGGTGTAAGAGGAAAGCCCAAAAAATTGTCAGACTCCAGTCACCCAAGTCATAGACTTTTCTCTGCTACCGCACAGTAAGCGGTACCGGAGCGCCAAGTCTAGGACCAGCAGGCTCCTTAACAGCTTCTACCCCCAAGCCATAAGACTGCTGAACAATTAATCAAATGGCCACCGGACTATTACATTGACCCCCTCCACCCCCCCATTTGTTTTTTTTACACTGCTGCTACTTGATGTTTATTATCTATGCATAGTCACTTCACCCCTACCTACATGTACAAATTACCTCAACTAACCGGTACCCCCTGTATATAGCCTAGTTATTGTTATTCTATTGTGTTACTTTTTTTTTTTTTTTTTTTTTAGTTTATTTGGTAAATATTTTCCTAACTCTTTCTTGAACTGAACTGTTGGTAAAGGGCTTGTAAGTAAGCATTTCACGGTAAGGTCTACACATGTCGGTGCATGTGACAGTTTGATTTGATTTGATTAATGGATGATGATGATGATTTATAGAAGTGCTTGACTTGGACTGAAATAGGTTCCGGGTTCCGGGTACTCATTTTGGTTGCCTGGACTGTTTATATTTAAGTGCAGGAACATCACAATACTTTTAAGATAATATTTCATAAGATGTGTAGGGACTTAAGCAATATAACATTTTAGGTACAGGTATTTAACCTCTCTTTTATTTATTTTTCCCTCCATATCCCCGGATCCCTACCGCAAGTTGGACATTTTTCAACTGGATCTTGCAGCTAGCTGCTACCTGAGTGCCATCGGCTAACGTCAGTCTCATAGCAACACACCAATCAGCCTGAAGCTAGCCCTTCTCGGCTGACTGAGGAGTTTCAGCACGCTGCCGGGCTACAACTCCTATCCGGACCGCTTCTACTGCCGGTGTGGAGACCTGCCGGGCCTTCTCAAGTGGACTGCCGGACGTTATCTGCCCGAGGGAGATATTTCAACCGGCCCTCCGGCGCGACGTCACCTGAACGCCCATCAGCTAACTGCGGCCTGCTAACGTCTCGCTGTCCAGAGCATATCGGCTGCTAGCTAATTCAGGTCCATCGGACAATTTCTTGTGCCACTATACCTAGTTGTGCCAACTGGCCTGGTCCCTTCACCACACTAAACCCCATCACAACTGGTCTACTGACGGAAACGCGTGAGGAGGCTATAAACAGACTTCCTCCGTCTTTGTTAGCCCGGCCTGCTAGGACGTTGCAGCTTGTTACCCCCCGGCTAGCTGTCTGGAATCGCCTTGTCCCCAACCAGCCTCACTACTAACTTGACCCTTATGTTCACTAGGCTAAGCATGCCTCTCCTCATTGTCAATATGCCTTGTCCATTGCTGTTCTGGTTAGTGTTTATTGCCTTATTTCACAGTAGAGCCTCTAGCCCTGCTCAATATGCCTTATCCAACCCTTTAGTTCCACCACCCACACATGCGATGACATCACCTGGTTTAAATCTTTCTAGAGACATTATCTCTTTCATCACCACTCAATGCCTAGGTTTACCTCCACTGTATTCACGTCCTACCATACCATTGTCTGTACATTATGCCTTTAATCTATTTTATCACCCCCTGAAACCTGTTATTTTTACTCTCTGTTCCGAACGTCCTAGACGACCAGTCATTATAGCCTTTAGCCGTATCCTTATCTTACTCCTCCTCTGTTCCTCTGGTGATATAGAGGTTAATCCAGGCCCTGCAGTGCCTAGCTCCACTCCTATTCCACAGGCCCTCTCATTTGTTGACTTCTGCAACCGTAAAAGCCTTGGTTTCATGCATGTCAACATTAGAAGCCTCCTCCCTAAGTTTGTTTATTCACTGCCCTAGCACACTCTGCCAACCCGGATGTCCTAGCCGTGTCTGAATCCTGGCTTAGGAAGACCACCAGTAACACTGAAATTTCCATCCCTAACTATAACATCTTCAGACAAGATAGAACGGCCAAAGAGGCGGCGTTGCTATCTATTGCAGAGATAGCCTGCAGAGTTCTGTCTTGCTTTCCAGGTCTGTACCCAAACAATTTGAACTTTTACTTTTAAAAATCTGCCTTTCTAGAAACAAGTCTCTCATTGTTGCCTTGCTATAGACCACCCTCTGCCCCCAGCTGTGCTCTGGACACCATATGTGAACTGATTGCCCCCATCTATCTTCAGAGTTCGTGCTGCTAGGTGACCTAAATTGGGACATGCTTAACACCCGGCCATCCTACAATCTAAGCTTGATGCCCTCAACCTCACACAAATCATATTTGAACCTACTAGGTACAATCCCAAAGCCGTAACACAGGAACCCTCATAGATGTAATCCTAACTAACTTGCCCTCCAAATACACCTGCTGTTTTCAACCAAGATCTCAGTGATCACTGCCTCATTGCCTGCATCCGTAATGGGTTTGCAGTCAACGATCTCCTCTCATTACTGTTAAACGTTCCCTAAAACACTTCAGCGAGCAGGCCTTTCTAATTGACCTGGCCAGGGTATCCTGGAAGGATATTGACCTCATCCGTCAGTAGAGGATGCCTGGTTATTCTTTAAAAGTGCCTTCCTCACCATCTTAAATAAGCATGCCCCATTCAGAAATTTAGAACCAGGAATAGATATAGCCCTTGGTTCTCTCCAGACCTGACTGCCCTTGACCAGCGCAAAACATCCTGTGGCGTTCTGCATTAGCATCGAACAGCCCCCGTGATATGCAACTTTTTCAGGGAAGTCAGGAACCAATATCGCTGGCAGTTAGGAAAGCCAAGGCTAGCTTTTTCAAGCAGAAATTTGCCTCCTGTAACACAAACTCCAAAAGTTCTGGGACACTGTTAAGTCCATGGAGAATAAGAGCACCTCCTCCCAACTGCCCACTGCACTGAGGATAGAAATACTGTCACCACCCGATAAACCCACAATAATTGAGAATTTCAATAAGCATTTTCTATGGCTGGCCATGCTTTCCTACCTGGCTACCCTACCCCGGTCAACAGCCCTGCACCCCCTCAGCAACTCTTAAAGCCTCCCCACTTCTCCTTCTCCCAAATCCAGTCAGCTGATGTTCTAAAAAGAGCTGCGAAATCTGGACCCTTACAAATCAGCCGGGCTAGACAATCTGGACCCTTTCTTTTTAAAATTATCTGCCGAAATTGTTGCAACCCTATTACTAGCCTGTTTAACCTCTCTTTCGTAGCGTCTGAGATTCCCAAAGACTGGAAAGCAGCTGCTGTCATCCCCTCTTCAAGGGGAGACACTCTTGACCCAAACTGTTATAGGCCTATATCCATCCTTCCCTGCCTTTCTAAGGTCTTTGAAAGCCAGAGTTAACAAACAAATTACCGACCATTTCAATCCCACCGTACCTTCTCCGCTATGCAATCTGGTTTCAGGGCTGGTCATGGGTGCACCTCAGCCACGCTCAAGGTCCTAAATGACATCATAACCATCGACAAGAGACATTATTGTGCAGCTGTTTTCATTGATCTGGCCAAGGCTTTCGGACTCTGTCAATCACACCCGCATCCTTATCGGCAGACTCGACAGCATTGGTTTCTCAAATGACTGCCTCGCATGGTTCACCAATTACTTCTCGACAGAGTTCAGTGTGTCAAATCAGAGGGCCTGTTGTCCGACCTCTTTCAGTCTCCATGGGGGTGCCACAGGGTTCAATTCTTGGGCGACTCTTTTCTCTGTATACATCAATGATGTCGCTCTTGCTGCAGGTGAGTCTCTGATTCACCTCTATGCAGCGACACCATTCTGTATACTTCTGGCCCTCTTTGGACACTGTGTTAAACTACCCTCCAGACGAGCTTCAATGCCATACAACTCTCCTTCCGCGGGCCTACAACTGCTCTTAAAGCATAAGTAAAACTAAATGCATGCTCTTCAACCGATCGCTACCACTTTGTCCCCGTCCAGCATCACTACTCTGGGCCGGTTCTGTCTTAGATTACGTGGAAAACTACAAATACCTAGGTGTCTGGTTAGAACTGTAAACTCTCCTTCCAGACTCACATCAAACATCTCCAATCTAAAATTAAATCTAGAATTGGCTTCCTGTTTCATAACAAAGCTTCCTTCACTCATGCTGCCAAACTTACCCTCGTAAAACTGACCATCCTACCGATCCTCGACTTGGTGATGTAATTTACAAAATAGCCTCAATACTCTACTCAACAAACTGGATGCAGTCTATCACAGTGCCATCCGTTTTGTTACCAAAGCCCCATATACCACCCACCACTGCGACCTGTACACTCTCGTAGGCTGGCCTTCACTTTACACTCGTCGCCATATCCACTGGCTCCTGGTCATTTTACAAGTCCCTGCTAGGTAAGTCCCACCTTATCTCAGCTCGCTGGTCACCTTAGCAGCACCAACCCAGTAGCACACGCTCCAGCAGGTATATCTCACTGGTCACCCCCAAAGCCAATTCCTCCTTTGGCCGACTCTCCTTCCAGTTCTCTGCTGCCAATGACTGGAACAGGCTTCAAAAATCTCTGAAACTGGAGACACTTATCTCCCTCAACAGCTTTAAGCACCAGCTGTCAGAGCAGTGTACAGACCACTGTACCTGTTTATAGCCCATCTGTAAATAGCCCAACCAACTACCTCATCCCCTACCGTATTTATTTATTTATCTTGTTCCTTTGCACCCCAGTTTTTCTACATTGCACATTCATCTACTGCACAGTTTTCTTTTACCATTCCAGTGTTAAATTGCTATATTGTAATTACTCTGCCACCATAGCCTATTTATTGTCTTACCTTCCTTATCCTACCTCATTTGCACTCTTTGTATATAGATTTCTTTTTTCCTACTGTATTGACTGTATGTTTGTTTTATTCCATGTGTAACTCTGTGTTGTTGTGTGTCGAACTGCTTTGCTTTATCTTGGCCAGGTCGCAGTTGTAAATGAGAACTTGTTCTCAACTTGCCTACCTGGTTAAATAAAGGTGAAAAAAAAAAAAAAAAATTGTATATATCAGAGATCCCCATTAGCTGCTGTTCCGGTGAGCTCCTGCCTAAGTCAAGCACTAATGATCAGCCAGTCCATCAAGGAGGATATCCAGAAAGTCTTCATTACAATAAAAATATGACACAATACTTGAAAACAGAGTGCACATTCAGATCTACATACTTGCATTTGTTCAGTGACTGAGATTGGACAAGACAAGCTGGACTCACTATGCCTCAATGTAGTGTTATTCTTAGCAGTTTTCCAACTGCATGCCAGTATACTGCAGTAATAGCTATGCACTCACTGGGAGTCAGTCCTGTACGTTAACTTTTTTACATTCATACTTCCCATATCAGCATCCCTCACCCTTTGATTGAGCAGTGGATTACAGCCGTAGGAGTCAGATCACCATTTTCTTCCCTTGAGGCATTAACTGTCTTTCACCTTTAATCAAAGAGAGCTCTAGGTCTCTCAATCATGTCCCTAGATCAGTCAGGCACTTGCTCATTCACCTCTCTTATTTGTTAGTCTAAGCACGTGGAAAGGGTTTCAGAAAATAATCTGTTTTGGAGGTGTCTCATATTTTTCTCTGATTAATTTCTAGGTTTTTAGATTAAAAGAATAGAAGCGTTAAACACCCATCTCAAACTTAACATCCTCTCTGCTGTCATCACACGCACGCGTGAGTTCTGACGTCCTGCTCCCCTCTTGAACATTTCATTCAGGGATCCTCCCTAGTACAGCCGCAGACCAAAAGGACAAGCAGATGCGCTGTTAGCGGAGCTACCGGATAACGATGAGCGATATTTCAAGATAATTAACAAAATAATATATCAATAGGTAGGTGACGTGATCTGCGTTGTTTTACCTGAGTAATGTAAAGATGGCGAGAGTGCTCCACAACTTGCTCCTGTTTATAATCAGACTCACGATGAAGATCCGAGTTTTAGGGTATTGGTCGTTGATATACGGTTATTGTGCCCTCTGCACTGCCGTAGCGCTGCTGAAACTTTGGTGGAGCATCATTTTAAGGCCGTCAGCCACCTTTCAGTGGGGAATTCGCGAAACTCCCCCTGCTTGCTTGAATGACACGTCCTTGGGAACTCACTGTTACGTTCGAATAAAGGTATGGCACACTACATTGCACGTGAGAGGGAGCCTATTTGAGAATGGGAAATAGCCTTTTGTGTGCGTGAGAGGTCTGTTTAGGTAATTCCGTATGTGCCTAGTTTGCTTGTAGAATTGACATCAGAAATCAATTCGAATAGGCCTGCAGGGTACGTGTAAATTGTGGGGCATCTGTTTATTTTGGGGGAATTTCAGCGAAACACTATATGCAGATACATTTGCAGTGTTGGTTTATGTTATTCTAATCTACTGTCTCTGTATATGCGCTCACGCCTCAGAGGTAGGTAGGGCTGAACGGATATAGCAGCAGCAGCTATAGTAATTCGTGACAAATGTCACGATTTCATATGAGTACCAAGATTAAAGGTGCTATAAACTGTAGATTCACATTTAATTTGTATTTTTCGTTAAAATGTTTATTTAGCAACACATTATCCCTTATAGGATTCACATAGCATGAACGCATGCTCACAATAACAATGTGGCAGTTAAGTTGTAAGAATAATCTCCTATATTATTTGACATCCTTTTTTGATTTAACTTTGTGCCAGTAAATAGCTACATTTGTCCAGAAAACGCTTGAGCTGTACAACTAGACAATGTTATTAAATCAGAAATATACATTAGGTAGTCCATGCATATAAACCAAACAAATTTATCCACACTTTACTGAACAGGTAGACCATAAGAACAACATATTCTACATACCATTGCAACACGAATTCACAATAATTTGAATAGAATTGGCTATAAATGTTAGTGACAGATTTCATAATATAAAGAATGCCTCATACTGGAATGACCAGGCAGAAGGCAGGCCAGGGTTGAGTTTATGGGATGCTCTCTCCCTGTTCTATCCATGCTTTACAGTGCCATAAAGCACACAGCAATGTTGGATGATGAGAGTTTTATGTCACAGAGAGCAGACAGTATCTACGTCCCAAATGGCATCCTATTCCCTATGTAGTGCACTACTTTCGACCAGAGCCCATACTAGTGCACTATATAGGGAATAGGGTGTCATTTGGGACACAACTAAAGACCAGCAGACAGTAAAGCCCACGTGATGGTGATCAGGGAAGTGTTGACATATAAGTGTGTCCCTGGTGACTGACTGATCTGTCTTCCGTCTCCGTCTTTATTCTCAGGAGTCTGGTCTGAGGTTTCACTATGTCGCTGCTGGAGAGAGAGGGAAACCGCTCATGCTGTTTTTGCATGGCTTCCCAGAGTTCTGGTAAGCCATCTAGACTACACAGTGCATCTGCACATTATACACACATAAATGGCCGGTGTTTCAAGCCTAGTTTTGGACAGAAAGGCACTTTCAATTTAAATTCTCAGTTTATCTTGACTGTAACTACCAATTGGATATCACGAAAAAGGGGTAATAATAATACCAACAACAAGAAAAACCTCCAATCCCATAACTACTGTATCGATCCCACACAACAGTACTGTATCATGTAACCAACGCTCTGCTCTGCTGTACATTACTTCTGCATCATAAGACTATATCTCAGTTGGGGTCTTCATACTATGTGATTCTTCAATTACAATATTCCTATTAGACTTCATTGCTTATTAGGATAGCTATGGCTCTAAGGTTCCTTGTTCCTCTTTCCACCATGTTTCATAAAAAATTATATGGAGCGTAGTAGTGAGGTCGACCGCTGGAATGGGGCTAAATTAAGAGGTTGTCAAATGCTGTAAGCTAGTCTATATCTCAGGGAACTCACAGAGCAGCAGAAAGGACAGTACCGGGCTTAATTAACGGGTCTTCTTGGGTCTATTCCGCATCACTGCCCATCTACTGCACAGGAATCCATGATGAACTCTGAATGTGTCCCGAATGGCACCCTATTCCATATATAGTCCACTACTTTTTACCAGAGCCATATGCGTCCTGGTCAAAAGTAGTGCATTTATATGGATTAGTGTGCCATTTGGGACGTAGCGTCTCTCTCTGCCGTACTAGCTGGACAGACAGACTCTCTTCCACTTACGACTTTCTTCTCCCACTTAATTCAGTGTTTAAAAAGTGCTAAACCCCAGTTTCCCTCATCACTCAGGATAGAGAGAGGCCTGGTGTGTGGATGATTGGGGTGCAAGGTGGGTGGCTGTGAAGGAACTGGAAGTGCCTGTGTTATTTTAAACCTCATATATATTCTAAGATGTTGGGTTTCTCTGCTCCAGACCTGTGTCCCAAATGTCACCGTATTCCCTGTAGTGCACTACTTTTGACCAGGGCCCAGCTCTTATCCTGACTCAACAGAACCCCAGTCAGGCCTTGTGCTCCTCCTCTGTGGGGATTTGAGCACAGCAGATAGATCCACAGCAGACAAGATCTTGAATTAGAGAGCTTTTGCTCTCCACTATGATGATTGAGCGGATTAGAATTGGGGAAAAGAACATCTCATATTATTAACTCAGCAAAAAAATAAACGTCCCTTTTTCAGGACCCTGTCTTTCAAAGATAATTCGTAAAAATCCAAATAACTTCACAGATCTTCATTGTAACGGGTTTAAACACTGTTTCCCATGCTTGTTCAATGACCTCTAAATAATTAATGAACATTCATCTGTGGAATGGTCGTTAAGACACTAACAGCTTACAGACGGTAGGCAGTTAAGGTCACGGTTATGAACTTAGGACACTAAAGAGGCCTTTCTACTGACTCTGAAAAACACCAAAATAAATATGCCCAGGGTCCCTGATCATCTGCGTGAACGTGCCTTAGGCAGGCTGCAAGGAGACATGAGGACTGCAGATGTGGCCAGGGCAATAAATTGCAATGTCCGTACTGTGAGACGCCTAAGACAGCGCTACAGGGAGACAGGATGGACAGCTGATCGTTCTTGCAGTGGCAGACCACATGTAACAACACCTGCACAGGATTGGTACATCCGAACATCACACCTGCTAGACAGGTATAGGATGGCAACAACTGCCTGAGTTACACCCGGAATGCACAATCCCTCCATCAGTGCTCAGACTATCCGCAATAGGCTGAGAGAGGCTGGACTGAGGACTTGTAGGCCTGTTGTACGGCAGGTCCTCACCAGACATCACCGGCAACAACGTCGCCTATGGGCACAAATCCACCGTTGCTGGACCAGACAGGATTGGCAAAAAGTGCTCTTCATTGACGAGTCGCGGTTTTGTCTCACCAGGGGTGATGGTCAGATTTGCATTTATCGTTGAAGGAATGAGCGTTACACCAAGGCCTGTACTGTGGAGCAGGATCAATTTGGAGGTGGAGGGTCCGTCATGGTCTGGGGCGGTGTGTCACAGCATCATCGGACTGAGCTTGTTGTCATTGCAGGCAATCTCAATGCTGTGCGTTACAGGGAAGACATCCTCCTCCCTCATGTGGTACCCTTCCTGCAGACTCATCCTGACATGACCCTCCAGCATGACAATGCCACCAGCCATACTGCTCGTTCTGTGCGTGATTTCCTGCAAGACAGGAATGTCAGTGCTCTACCATGGCCAGCGAAGAGCCCGGATCCCATTGAGCATGTCTGGGACCTGTTGGATCGGAGGGTGAGGGCTAGGGCCATTCCCCCCAGAAATGTCTGGGAACTTGCAGGTGCCTTGGTGGACGAGTGGGGTAACATCTCACAGCAAGAACTGGGAAATCTGGTGTAGTCCATGAGGAGGAGATGCACTGCAGTACTTAATGCAGCTGGTGGCCACACCAGATACTGACTGTTACTTTTGATTTTGACCCTCCCCTTTGTTCAGGGACACATTATTCAATTTCTGTTAGTCACATGTCTGTGGAATTTGTTCAGTTTATGTCTCAGTTGTTAAATCTTGTTATGTTCATACAAATATTTACACATGTTACATTTGCTGAAAATGAACGCAGTTGACAGTGAGACAAAGGTAACCTTCTCTCAGTTTGGAAGGGAAGAAGGGAAGCTGAGTGCCAGCAGAAATAATGCAGTTTAAGATACAGCAACTTTGTAGGTATATTCAAGAGAGAAACACACAGTGTTTTATAAAGGAAATATGCCTAGGTAGAAGTTTGTGGTTTTTCAGCAGTGTGCACTATACTGAATGTCCTCTTCTGATTGCCGTAGTGGAGACAGGGTTTAATTATGAAGTACTGTCCTGTGTTTGACTTTCTCATCTCACCAAGACTAACATGGTTCTTATGTCTCTCTCTCTCTGTCTCGGTCTGTCTCTCGCCCTCTCCCTCTCTCTTTTTCTCTCTGTCCACCTGCCCCCAGGTTTTCCTGGCGCCACCAGCTGCGTGAGTTTAAGAGTGAGTTTCGTGTGGTGGCCATTGACATGCGAGGCTACGGGGAGTCCGACTTGCCGTCATCCACAGAGAGCTACCGCTTTGACTACCTGGTCACAGACGTCAAGGACATTGTGGAATACCTAGGTAAGAGTGGACAACCACATATTTTTTTCTGTATTTTATATCCATGTTTATGTAGTTTATGCAGAAATACACAATGAGACAGATGTTTGTTGTATATATGATGGAAGATGAAACAAAACATGCCCACTCTGATTCAGGGATAGACACTTCAGGTACCATGACTACCCGTATTATGAAACATCACTCCATGGGAACAAAGAGAAGATTGACACAGCCTAGTGTCCTGAGCTGAGTCAAAGTTAAACTTGTTTCTCATTGTAATACTGTGCTGTCTAGACAGCCTGTGAACACCCGGTGGGCCTACAACACAGCAGGACATGACAGGGTTACTCTGACTCATGGTGACTGACCATGGGTTGTCGTGCTGATATACACACACACACACTAACTACAGAGCCTTCTGGGCTGGCAGCAGGCAGCACGGAGCACGCTCTCTATCACTCAGTGAAACAGGAAGCATCCACTCAGACCTGGGGTCCTCTGTGTCTGTGTAACACCAGTATTCCTCACCTTGTGTCAGACTATTTCAAACAGCAGTACAACTGACAATTATTTTCTTTGCAGGCAAAATATTGACCCTTTTTAAACAAACAAGATGAGCTGTGGTCATATAATATTCATCATGCCAGACTCCTGCCCAAAACATAATCTGTCGCACTTGTACACTAGACTGGCTCAGTTGTTCCCTAGAAGCTGACCAAGAAGATGACTAGTAAGCTGAATAATCAGGCATCACATTGTTCACATTGCACACTGTAAGAGGATTGTTCTACTTTAAGAGGTACTGTATCTTGGCAAGGGGACTCGAGTCAGAGAAGGTGAATGAATGGTGCTGGAAAAACACACACACTCACAGGCTTTACTCCATCTCTCCTCAGGTTACAACAGATGTCACCTGGTCGGCCATGATTGGGGAGGAACCATCGCCTGGCTGTTCGCCATCCACTACCCCGAGATGGTCACCAAACTCATCGTCCTAAACTGCCCCCATCCATCTGTCTTCAGTGGTATGTCCTAATCGTCCCCCATCCATCTGTCTTCAGTGGTATGTCCTAAACTGCCCCCATCCATCTGTCTTCAGTGGTATGTCCTAAACTACCCCCATCTATATGTCTTCAGTGGTATGTCCTAAGCGGCCCCCATCCATCTGTCTTCAGTGGTATGTCCTAAACGTCCACCACCCCTCTGTCTTCACGGGCACATCCTAACTTCCCTCTGTTTTCAAGTTTCAGTTTTGCAAAGGAAATTAGTTTAGCAAAAAAATGACGGACTAAATAGGTGAATATACTGTGGACTGAATACACCAATCGACTAGTCCCTGGAATGTCATTGTCTTGAACTGCCCCCATCCCTCTGTGTTAACTGGTACGTCATCACCATCCTAAGATGAACAACAGATGAAACAGCCTACTGTATGTCACAAATATACAATTATTAAATCAATCGGATGTGAGAGAAACCTCCTCTTCCTCCTTGTGCTAATTAGAGATTACCATCTTTAATTGTGAGGTATTATTACCCCCATGCAGTGTTTGCTGTATCCATCTGGTAGTTCCTCAGTCTCCTTCATTGAGGGGAAGATGGAAGAGGTAATTATACACTAGTGCTTTAATATGGAGCTGGAGCAGCTGGCTAGACTGGGCTGGAGGAGCGGAAATGAGAGGAGAGGATAGAGGGGAGGTCACTGGCAGACATCCACAGCCTCTCTCTCCTTAGCAACTGCACTACGCTGGATTTCTCTCTTGCTTAACATCCATACTTGCATGGCACTTAGAATGAAGCAATGTTTTGGGCATGTATTCTAAGTGGTATGCAAGTGTTTATTTTTGAACTTTTTCTCATCCTCTTTTTTTGTCTTATTTTCCTCTTTTCCCTCTCACCCACTCCTCTTTTCTCTCATATTCTCTTCTCCCCTCCTCTCCCTCCTCCCCTCCTCTCTCCCTCTCATATTTTCTTTCCTCTGTTCTCTCCTGTTCTCTCCTGCCCTCCTCTCTCCTATCCTCTCCCTCCCTCCTCTCTCCCTCTCCTCTTTTCTCCCCTGTTCTCTTCTTCCCTCCTCTCCTGCCCTCCTCTCCTCTTTCCTCCATGTTTCTAGATTATGCCCTGCGTCATCCCAGTCAGCTGCTCAAGTCCAGCTACTACTTCTTCTTCCAGCTGCCACGCTTCCCAGAGCTCATGCTCTCCATCAATGATTTCAAGGTGAAGCATGTTGCGTGTGTTTGAGTGATCTCAAGGTGAAAAATACAGAACTGCTCCAGGCAACAGGAAGTTGCCTTTGTGTGTGTGTCGAAGGGGAGGGGATTCTTGTTGTGATGGTTGTGCCTCAAGGAGTCTGTGTATGGCGACAATTTATAGAGTGTAGTAGTTGCAGGAAATCTATCATTGAATGGTAAATGGAGCAAAAATATGTTGGATTTTTTGTTATTGACAGGAAGGCATGTTATTTATTTTTTATCTATCATGAATATCAATGAATAATGATTAACTAGGTTACAAGAAGGCAATCAAATTGATCATGTCTCAAAAAAGCTATGTATTCCCATATGTATTTTGTTCCAATATATACTGTAGGGGAGAGAGACGGTTGACATCCATGATGTTATGCCTAAGTCCTTTTCAGTTGAGTGTAGGTCATCTCACAGTGGTCAACACAACCGCCACATCATTTATAGGGCCTCATACGACCTGTATTACTGTGACAGTGACATAAGCGACCTTGTCTGTGTGTGCCATCCAGTTCAAATCACACCTTGAGCACATCCGGAAACACACACACACTCACCCAGTGTGTCCTTCTGTCCCCTCTGTACTGTAGGCACTGAAGGGTCTGTTCACCAGCCGTAGTACAGGGATTGGAAGGAAGGGTCGATGGCTCACTGCAGAGGACATGGAGGCCTATCTCTACGCCTTCTCCCAGCCAGGGGCCCTTACCGGGGCCCTCAACTACTACAGGAATGTCTTCAGGTTAAGATTATGAACCAATAAAATTCTTAATTAGTGAGCTCTGTATTTGGTCTCCTGTGGGCATCCCTACTTGCCCAGTGAACATGTCGAAGCTGACCACCATTGTTGTGTACCCTCATTTGAGATACGGTATTACTTCAAGCGCCTTATGATAATGTGAATCATTAGCGCCCTCTTGTGTTGTAAATGCTGTTTTGATGAAGGAGCAAATCTACAGTACATTCAGAAATAAGTTCCTCATATGAAAACTCAGTGGTTGTGTAATAAGTACAGAGGTCTTGGAATCAGACTCCATGATGAGAAATAATTGGTCTTTGGAATAATGCATTTTGTTAGTTTTTTTGTATTGTTTGTCTTTGACAAGTTTGTCTTTGACAAATCCTAGATGATTCCGGGTTGATACAATAATCCCTGTCTCTCTGTCATTCTCGGTCTCTCTCTCTCTTGTTCTCTCTCACTCACTCACTCACTCACTCACTCACACACACACACACAGCATCAGAAAGTACATGTGTTTTTGACATGTGAACTGTACATGCATGACTGACTTCACCATCTGCTCTTCTTCCTTAAGCAGCCAGCCAGTGTCTGTCAGAACAGAACAGCATATTTTATTCTGCTCGGAATTATATAATATGAATGTCACTGACACATTATCAATTAGTGTGAGAAACGTGTTCTATAAATCTATTATTCAATTAGCCTCTCCACAAGTTTACAACACAGGTAACATACATGGATACCACGTGAATACTGGACATCAAGCCTGCATTAAAACAGTTTTCTGGTTCTCAGATGAGTTGCTTTTTAATGTGTAAGATTTTCATTTTCAGTTTACTTCCAAAATTGACTGAGTAGAAATGGAATTGACCCCAAACCATTTCATATATGATCATGCTTTCTCCACAGGTAACATGGATAGCACATGAAAATATTAAACTCTTCTACATCATGATGGAAAGCGAGGGTTTACTGTAACCAGTTTCATATAAGCAACCCATCTCAGATCTGTATAGCACATCATATTATTGAGTTTAACCAGTTTTAAGCAACTCATCTCTGTTATTAATATTCTCTCCACAGTTCCCTCCCACTCAGCCAGAATGATGTCAAGTCCCCGGTGTTGTTGTTGTGGGGTGAGAGAGATGCCTTCCTGGAGCAGGAGATGGCTGAGGCGTGCCGTGTCTACATCAGGAATCACTTCCGACTCAACATCATCTCCGGGGCCAGCCACTGGCTACAGCAGGACCAGCCTGACATCGTCAACACACTCATATGGACCTTTCTCAAAGAAGGAGAGGGCCGCAAAACCTACAGGAACTGAATCTAGCTAGGTCTGCATCCCAAATGGTACATTTGTTTTCTATAAAGTGACCTACTTTTGACCAGAGCCCCACGGGTCCTGGTCAAAAGCAGTGCACTATATAGAGAATAGGGTGCCATTTGGGACACACACTAAAACAGGGCCTCTTCACTCCCTCCCTCCCCACCAGCCATCCCTACCATAGAACGGGGCCTCTTCCCTCCTTCACTCCCCTCCGTCCCCACCAGCCACCCCTACCACTGGAAGCCTGGAATATTCCTGTGAAAAACCAACCAATATAATGACAATGCAATCATTCTTTAAATCTTTGCACATTTCAGATTTTGTTTTTATTAAAAAAAAAAGTGAAAGAGAAAAAAAAGCACATTTTATTGAGAGGACACAGTAGTACAGTAGTATGTTTGACACATATTCAGTACTCTTTTGCACATGACATCCGCCTTAAAGTTTGTAGGTTACAACATTACAAATGTGTGGCAAAATCTCCTTGTGAGTTTGTATTGTGTGGTGCCTTTTTAATGTAATGTTGTATAATGTTTTGAGGCGTTGTAAAATTGTGCCATGTCTTCTGAGGTTGAGCTGTGGCGTTTGTCTGCTATATGTGTCACTGGATTGCTCCTCACTATTTTGGACACAATCCTTTGGGATCCCTCTTGTCCCACACCCTTGTCTTCATCCCAAATTGCACCCTATTCCCTATTTAGTGCACTACTTTTGACCAGGGCCCATAGGGCTCTGGTCAAAAATAGTGCAATTTACAAGGAATAGGGTGTCATTTGGGAAGTAACCGCAGACCCTCTTTATCAGGTAGTGTTGTCTTACGGAAAATATTGTTATTTTTGTATTTTTGTATTATTTACTCAGATATTTGAGAATGTTGTTATTATAAGATTCCTGTATAGAACAACAGTGATGGTTCAATATTGTACACTTTTTTTGAATCTCTTCCTACACACTGCATTTTGAAATCCACTGAGCCAGGTCTGCACCATTTTGATTTTTTAAGCAAATAAACTATAATGTGAAGCCTGGGGAGCCATTGTCAATCTTTTTAACTGACCTACTGAATAGACCATTGACTGTATGGATGACAGACACAACCTGACATAATGTGCATGCCTGCTGTGTCACAGAACCAGGCCTGTCATTATATCAGAACATGATTCAAATTAGATTGGCCTGGTTTAGGGATGCCAATCCCTCTAGTTCAAAATTCTAAACAGTATACTGTGTTTACTGTGTTTTATTCATTTCTTAGGAGAGATTGAATGCAATATGAGAATTTACTACACAGTATGACATTTAATACCCATTTATATTCACGCCTATTCATGCATTTATGGTAAAAGTACATCATTTTCGCCTATGTCACCTGGCACAGCAAGCATGTTACTTGCAAAGAAATACAATTGAAATGGTATTAAAATATTGGTCTAGTTCACTTGCTGACTGGCTGATTGATCTATTTACCCATGATACATTACGGATTTGAATCTCTCGAAAACCATTTTGCCATTTGACACGTTAGAGCGGGTAATTTGTTTCAAGTCGGTGGCCATCGTTGGTCACCGCATTCCAAAGTGTGTTGCATTATGGGGATAATACTTGTCCGACTTGCGACCACATGACGACTGCATGAACTTTACAAAAACCATGTGATCAAATGTCATGAAGTTTTGACTGCATTTCACTGCAGGTTTATGCAGTTGATTTAATTTCATCCTGCAGCCATCGCCTGCATTGATGGAGGCTCAATTGTCACTCAATCATAAGGGTGTTTTTATTTGACCCACGTGAACGTAACCAAAGACATGACTAAAACGAACTAACTTTGCACAATTAATGTACACAGTCGACACATTAATTGGCGCGTTTGAGTGGTTAGGCGAAAGCAGTCGACTGTAGACGGAAGTCGACAAGTAAAGTCGGGGGAAGTACATATACACCATAGCAAGTCAGACAACTTCTGCTGTTTCTAGGAAACGCGACAATTGCAGACATGGCATTTGCCTTTGTTATTCCCGATTAAGAGGACGCTATCGACATTCCACTTCTCATACACAAAGCTCAACATGGTCCAATGAATGGATATCCTGATGATAAGGACATTAGATACCACCCCAACTTCTTTCTAACATTCAATACTTGTTTTGTATTTTTGTTTGGTTATCTTAAAACATAACCAGGTAGTGAGTGCATAGAATGAGACATAGGTGTTTTTGCAGAATATTGAAAAGCTATGTTTGCCATTACTTCATCCCCTTGTACATTCCTCATTATTATGTTATTGTGCAACATGGAATTGTAACAGATGTGATTAAATGGAGTCCACAAAGATTCTTACTGTATGGTCATTTGATTGCATGTCAGCGTCACTACAGCCTGTAGTGTAGGCCTATTCTTTTAATTGTTAATGTTGCGAAAATCAAATCTGGTATCAGGACAAAAGGTGACACAGAGTCACCAAGTAAGTTCTAATTATTTTTATTCACTCAAGCAATAAATGGTAAATGCAATCTTCGTATATACGGGTTCAATTTAATACCACGCAGGTTTAACAAAGAACTGGCCAACACCTTACAATTTCTTCATATAATACTCCGACAGAAGTAGTTCCCGCTTCTGAGCTGGCCTGTCAGAGTAGAGACTGGGCGTGGTTTTAGACTTGCTCAGCCTATCGTAGGCGCACAGGCTGGTCCCAGCCTCTTGCCGCTTGTTGTCCGGGGTTACTGAGGCCATAGGCTCAGTCCTGTTTGTGTCTCAACATCTTTCTATTCATGTGTTCCTAGCTCAACATACTTTTATCTCCCAAGGTTAAACACAGCCCTTTAGCCAGTCAGACACCAGGTGTTTTCACAATCCACTGTATTGTTCCACAATTTATCAGCCTTAGCTCGAACACATTCCTGTGTAGCAAAGAAACATATTCTCAAACCTAACATAATTCTCAACCTTTATGTTGCTTTTGTCAGTAAGCATGTGAAGAACAGAACTTAATTTAATCACATGAAAGACAAAACACTCACTGTACAGAAAATAATTAAACTATACAGTGGCAAGAAAAAGTATGTGAACCCTTTGGAAATATCTGGATTACTGCATGAATTGGTCATAAAATGTGATCTGATCTTCATCTAAGTCACAACAATAGACATACACAGAGTGTATTTTTCTTGTCTATATTGAATACATCATTTAAACATTCACAGTGTTGGAAAAAAGTATGTGAACCCCTAGGCGAATTACTTCTCCAAAAGCTAATTGGAGTCAGGAGTCAGCTAACCTGGATGGAGTCCAATGAATGAAACAGGATCGGAGATGTTGGTTAGAGCTGGCCTGCCCTATAAAAAACACTCACAAAATTTGAGTTTGCTATTCACAAGAAGCGGCAGGTAGCCTAGTGGTTAGAGCGTTGGACTTGTAACTGGAGGGTTGCAAGTTCGACTCCCCGAGCTGACAAGGTAAAAATCTGTCGTTCTGCCCCTGAACAAGGCAAAAGTATCTCTAAAAGCCTTGATGTCAATCAGTCCATGGTAAGACAAATTGTCTATAAATGGAGAAACAGCACTGTTGCTACTGGCTGTTCTGCAAAGATGACTGCAAGAGCACAACACAGAATGCTCAATGAGGTTAAGAAGAATCCTACAGTGTCAGCTAAAGACTTACAGAAATCTCTGGAATACACTATCTCTGTTGACGAGTCTACGATACGTAAAACACTAAATATGAATAGTGTTCATGGGAGGACACCACGGAAGAAGCCACTGCTGTCCAAAAAAATCATTCATAAGGCACAACATTACAGTAACATCTAAATTAATACATTAGCTATGCTGTCACAAGTAGACTATTTTATTTATCTATGTTATACACTTGGATCACATGTAGGCCCATGTAATTACGTTGTAAGGATACAGATGTATTTAAGCTCTAAATAGTAATCTACCCAGAAAAGTGAACATGCATTGACAATAACCAATGATAGATGGTGACATCAACCATTTATGAGCTTGTAGTGCCATTTGCTTCCAAAAAAACAGAAGAGGGTAGTCTCCCACAATGCTTTGGTTCCAACTTCAAGTTGCAATTGGTGAGGAGCAACTGCAGACATTTGTATACCCATAATGCAACACACTTTGAAAG
Source organism: Brachymystax lenok tsinlingensis (assembly GCA_030435695.1). Lineage (NCBI taxonomy): Eukaryota > Metazoa > Chordata > Actinopteri > Salmoniformes > Salmonidae > Brachymystax > Brachymystax lenok. Next base: position 29,963,506 of record CM059790.1, read on the forward strand.
GCGGTGACCGACGTTAGTCAACATCTTGACAAAAGTAATCTGCTCTGCTTTGAAGTTTCCTCTAACTAATTGATAATACAATATACAGTGCCTGTAAAAAGTTTGGACACACCTACTCATTCAAGGGTTTTTCTTTATTTTTACTATTTTCTACATTGTAGAATAATAGTGAAGACATCAAAACTATGAAATAACACATTTGGAATCATGTAGTAACCAAAATAGTGTTTTATTTAAGATTCTTCAGTAGCCTTCCTTTGCCTTGATACAGCTTTGCACACTCTTGACATTCTCTCAACCAGCTTCACCCGGAATGCTTTTCCAACAGTCTTGAAGGAGTTCACACATATGCTGAGCACTTGTTGGCTGCTTTTCCTTCACTCTGCGGTCCAACTCATCCAAAACCATCTCAATTGGAATGTCAGTGGAAATGCTTTTATCCGCAAAATTGGAAAATGGTGCCAACGGATAGGGCTTTCGTGCTTTTAGCTCTTAGGAAACTTTGCAGTATTTCGTTTTTTTATGTGTTATTTCTTACATTATTATCCCAGGATGTTTTTTGTGTAATTACATACAGCCCGGGAAGAACGTTTGGATGTCAGAGCGGCAGTAACTCACCAGCATTACCAGCATTATGACCAGGAATATGACTTTCCCGAATCGGATCCTTAGCTCGTACCCCCCAGGGCAATTGAACTGATTCCAGAGGCTGTTCCAAAACACCGCCAGCGGAAAAGAGGTACTCGGAGTGGACTTTTAGTCCGACTCAGGAGGGGCGCACACCACCCACCGCTTCCGAGTATTTCACTCGCTAATGTTCAGTCTCTGGATAATAAAGTTGACGAGCTCAGGGCAGGGATTTCCTTCCAGAGAGACATCCGGGGTTGTAACATGCTCTGTTTCACAGAAACATGGCTCTCTCAGGATATACTGTCTGAGTCTGTACAGCCAGTTGGGTTCTCAGTTCATCGCGCAGACAGGAATAAATATCCCTCCGGGAAGTAGAAGGGCGGGTGTGTATTTTTCATGATTAACTACTCATGGTATAATTGTGATAACATACAGGAAGTCCTTTTGTTCACCTGACCTAGAATACCTCATAATCAAAGGCCGACCGTATTACCTCCCAAAATAATTCTCTAAGGGTATAGTCACAGCCGTGTACAGTGCCTTGCAAAAGTATTCACCCCCCTTGGTATTTTTCGTATTTTGTTTCATTACAACCTGTAATTTAAATTGATTTTGATTTTGATTTCATGTAATGTACATACTAAAAATAGTCCACATTGGTGAAGTGAAATGAAAAGAATAACTTGTTTTCAAAAAGGGTCATTGTTCCAGCAGGACAATGACCCTAAGCATACTGCTAAAGCAACACTCGAGTGGTTTAAGGGGAAACATTGAAATGTCTTGGAATGGCCTAGTCAAAGCCCAGACCTCAATCCTGAACTGATCCAAGATGGCGTAGCAGTCAGTGTCCCATGTACAGTGGGGCAAAAAAGTATTTAGTCAGCCACCAATTGTGCAAGTTCTCTCACTTAAAAAGATGAGAGAGGCCTGTAATTTTCATCATAGGTACACTTCAACTATGACAGACAAAATGAGGAAAAAAAATCCAGGAAATCACATTGTAGGATTTTTAATGAATTTATTTGCAAATTATGGTGGAAAAGTAAGTATTTGGTCACATACAAACAAGCAAGATTTCTGGCTCTCACAGACCTGTAACTTCTTCTTTAAGAGGCTCCTCTGTCCTCCACTCGTTACCTGTATTAATGGCACCTGTTTGAACTTGTTATCAGTATAAAAGACACCTGTCCACAACCTCAAACAGTCACACTCCAAACTCCACTATGGCCAAGACCAAAGAGCTGTCAAAGGACACCAGAAACAAAATTGTAGACCTGCACCAGGTTGGGAAGACTGAATCTGCAATAGGTAAGCAGCTTGGTTTGAAGAAATCAACTGTGGGAGCAATTATTAGGAAATGGAAGACATACAAGACCACTGATAATCTTCCTCAATCTGGGGCTCCACGCAAGATCTCACCCAGGGGTCAAAATGATCACAAGAACGGTGAGCAAAAATCCCAGAACCACACGGGGACCTAGTGAATGACCTGCAGAGAGCTGGGACCAAAGTAACAAAGCCTACCATCAGTAACACACTACGCCGCCAGGGACTCAAATCCTGCAGTGCCAGACGTGTCCCCCTGCTTAAGCCAGTACATGTTCAGGCCCGTCTGAAGTTTGCTAGAGAGCATTTGGATGATCCAGATGAGGATTGGGAGAATGTCATATGGTCAGATGAAACCAAAATATAACTTTTTGGTAAAAACTCAATTAAATCGTGTTTGGAGGACAAAGAATGCTGAGTTGCATCCAAAGAATATACCTACTGTGAAGCATGGGGGTGGAAACATCATGCTTTGGGGCTGTTTTTCTGCAAAGGGACCAGGACGACTGATCCGTGTAAAGGAAAGAATGAATGGGGCCATGTATCGTGAGATTTTGAGTGAAAACCTCCTTCCATCAGCAAGGGCATTGAAGATGAAACGTGGCTGGGTCAGCATGACAATGATCCCAAACACACCGCCCGGGCAACGAAGGAGTGGCTTCGTAAGAAGCATTTCAAGGTCCTGGAGTGGCCTAGCCAGTCTCCAGATCTCAACCCCATAGAAAATCTTTGGAGGGAGTTGAAAGTCCGTGTTGCCCAGCGACAGCCCCAAAACATCACTGCTCTAGAGGAGATCTGCATGGAGGAATGGGCCAAAATACCAGCAACAGTGTGTGAAAACCTTGTGAAGACTTACAGAAAATGTTTGACCTCTGTCATTGCCAACAAAGGGTATATAACAAAGTATTGAGATAAACTTTTGTTATTGACCAAATACTTATTTTCCACCATAATTTGCAAATAAATAAATTAAAATACTACAATGTGATTTTCTGGATTTCTTTTTCTCATTTCGTCTGTCATAGTTGAAGTGTGCCTATGATAAAAATTACAGGCCTCTCTCATCTTTTTAAGTTGGAGAACTTGCACAATTGGTGGCTGACTAAATACTTTTTTTGCCCCACTGTATATAGTCTTGTTGTGTCCCATGTATATATCTTTTTATATCTTTTTTATATCTTTTTTTTCGCACATCTTTTTATATTTTTCTAAACCTCAACTTCAAAATACTCTCCTGCAACCCGCCCCAATGTGGTGTGGACCTGCTTTTTTTCTAAAGTATTTTTTTTTACCTCTGAACCAGAATTCCCCCAACAGAAGCTAGCCAGGTAACTAGCTACTAGCTTGTAGTCAGCTATACACTGCTAGCGGCCATCAGCTAACCTTTAGCTCAGAAAGCTCTCGCCAGTTTGTACAACGCGATTCAGAACAAGAGCATACCGGACCTATTTTCTCTCCATATCCCCGGATTCCTACCGCAAGCTCTTCACCTCCTCACCTGGATCTTTGCAGCTAATGTCCCCTGAATGCTAGCTGTCTAGACCACATCGGGCCTGCTGGCTTAAGAGGCCCATCGGACATATTACGAAGCTACTAGCTAGTAGTCAGCTAGCCACTGCTAGAGGTCATCAGCTACCTTTAGCCCGGACAACTCTCGCCAGTCTGCATAGCGCGACTCAAACCAGAGCAAATCGGACTCATATTTTTTTCCCCCCATTTCTCCGGATTCCTACCGGAAGCACTGAACCTTTCCTTTTTTCCACCTGGATTATCGCATCTTATGTCCTCTGAATGCCCATCCGCTAGCCTGTTAGCCGCGGCCCGCTAGCTATCTAGAGCACATCGGACTGTTAGCTTAAGAGGCCCATCGGACAAACTCTTTGGCCGCTATACCTATTTTTCCAATTGGCACGGAGCCCTGCTGATATTTCACTGTAGAGTCTCTAGCACTGCTCAATACGCCTCAGTCAACAATTTAGTTCCACGTCCCACACACACAGTGACATCACCTGGTTTAAAAGCTATTTCCACCTCTCCAGAAACAAGTCTCTTACCATTGCCGCTTGCTATAAACCACCCTCTGCCACCAGCTGAGCCCTGGACACCATATGCGAACTGATTGCCCCCCATCTATCTCGTGCTGTTAGGTGACCTAGAACCCCAAAATGTGATCATATTACTCCAGTGCTAGCCTCTCTACACTGCCTTCCTGTTAACTCTTTATGCATCATCAGCAGTGGTGACGGTTTTGGAGAGTCTGGCGTGCCCAAAGTAAAATGCCTGCCACTCAGGCCCAGAAACTAGGATATGCACATAATTAGTACTATTGGATAGGAAACACTCTGAAGTTTCTAAAACTGTTAAAATAATGTCTGTGAGTATAGCAGAACTGATATAGCAGGTGAAAGCCCAAGGAATTTCTGTCCAGAATGTAGTTTTTTGTGACATTTCCTCAGTTTGATAGGCTTCCTATCGAAATCCATCTAAAATAGCTCCCAGATTGCAGTACTTATGGCTTCCACTAGATGTCAACAGTCTTCAGACAGTGTTTGAAGGCTTTATCATTGAACTGAACCGAAAGGAAGAAGAAATAGTGAAGGGACCACGGATGTCAATAACTTTTCCTGGGTACGAGACCGTGAGCGCGCCCCACTTTATTTTCCTTTTATATCGTTTAGGATATCATCCGTGTAAAATATAATTGTTAATATTCATAAAAGGATACCTAAGGATGTATTATAAATTATGTTTGATTTGTTTGGGCAAAGTTGATAGGTATAATTTGAATGCTTTCTCTTCACTGTACAACGGGCGACTCGACGGTGGATTTTCTGAACATAACGCGCCAACCAAACAGAGATTTATGGATATAATAAATGACTTTTTCTAACAAAAGAACCATGAATTATCTTGTTTGGACACTTGGGATGACCTCAGCAGAAGTTCTTTAATAGGTAAGTGATTTATTTTAGCGCTTATATGGGTTTTGTGTGACCCGCGCTGGATATGAATTTATGCTAATGCTTAAATATGAGGTGCTATCCTCAAACAATCAAATGTTGTGCTTTCGCGGTAAAGCCTTTTTGAAATCTGACAATGCTGTGATATTGCCAAGAATCAGTGCTTTTGATGACTATGAAACACTTGTATATTGATGAATGTTTAATAATTCAACTTTTGGATTTTGAATTTGGCGCCTTACATTTCACCCGGATTGGGGCGCTGATTGCAAGGTTTTACTGCTAACCTACAAAGCATTACATGGGCTTGCTCCTACCTATCTTTCCGATTTGGTCCTGCCGTACATACCTACACGTACGCCACGGTCATAAGACGCAGGCCTCCTTACTGTCCATATAATTTCTCTAACTCTGTCTCAACCTTTAAGTCTTTATTGAATACTCATCTCTTCAGTAGGTCCTATGATTGAGTGTAGTCTGGCCCAGGGGTGTGAAGGTGAACGGAAAGGAACTGGAACAACAAACCACCCTTGCTGTCTCTGCCTGGCCAGTTCCTCTCTCCACTGGGATTCTCTGCCTCTAACCCTATTACACGGGCTGAGTTACTGGCTTACTGGTGCTCTTCCATGCCGTCCCTGGGGGGGGTGCGTCGCTTGAGTGGGTTGAGTCACTGACGTGATCTTCCTGTCCGGGTTGCCCCCCCCTTGGGTTGTGCCGTGGCGGCGATCTTTGTGGGCTATACTCTGCCTTGTCTCAGGATAGTGGTGGTTGATGGTTGGAGATATCCCTCTAGTGGTGTGGGGGCTGTGCAACGGCAGAGTGGGTGGGGTTATATCCTCCCTGTTTGGCCCTGTCGTCGGACGGGGCCACAGTGTCTCCCGACCCCTCCTGTCTCAGCCTCCAGTATTTATGCTGCAGTAGTTTATGTGTCGGGGGCTAGGGTCCGTCTGTTGTATCTGGAGTATTTCTCCTCTCTTATCCGGTGTCCTATGTGAATTTAAGTATGCTCTCTCTAATTATCTCTCTTTTTCTTTCTCTCTTTCTTTCTTTCTTTCTTTCTTTCTTTCTTTCTTTCTTTCTTTCTTTCTTTCTCTCTCTCTCGGAGGACCTGAGCATTAGGACCATTACTCAAGGCCTACCTGGCCTGATGACTCCTTGCCCAGTCCACCTGGCCGTGCTGCTTCTCCAGTTTCAACTGTTCTGCCTGTTCTATGAACATTTTAAAATCTTGTCCATGTACCCCTCACAGCCTGGTTCCTCTCTAGGTTTCTTCCTAGATTCTGGCCTTTCTAGGGAGTTTTTCCTAACCACCGTGCTTTTACACCTGCATTGCTTGCTGTTTGGGGTTTTAGGCTAGCTTTCTGTACAGCACTCTGTGCATCAGCTGATTTAAGAAGGGCTTTATAAATACATTTGATTGATTTGATTGACCTAAACTGGGACATGCTTAACACTCCGGCCATCCTACAATCTAAGCTTGATGCTCTCAATCTCACACAAATTATCAATGAACCTGCCAGGTACAACCCCAAATCTGTCAAACGCTCCCTAAAACATTTCAGCGAGCAGGCCTTTCTAATCGACCTGGTCCAGGTATCCTGGAAGGATATTGACCTCATTCCGTCAGTAGAGGATACCTGGTTATTCTTTAAAAGTTCTTTCCTCACCATCTTAAATAAGCATGCCCCATTCAAAAATTGTAGAACCAGGAACAGATATAGCCCTTGGTTCACTCCAGACCTGACTGCCCTTGACCAGCACAAAAACATCCTGTGGCGAACTGCATTAGCATCGAATAGCCCCTGCGACATGCAACTTTTCAGGGAAGTTAGGAACCAATATACACAGGCAGTTAGGAAAGCAAAGGCTAGCTTTTTCAAACAGAAATTTGCATCCTGTAGCACTTACTCAAAAAAGTTCTGGGACACTGTAAAGTCAATGGAGAATAAGCGCACCTCTTCCCAGCTGCCCACTGCACTGAGGCTTGGAAACACCGATAAATCCGCGATAATTGAGAATTTCAATAAGCATTTTTCTACGTCTGGCCATGCTTTCCACCTGGCTACCCCTACCCGGTCAACAGCACTGCACCCCTCACTGCAACTTGCCCAAGCCTCCCCCATTTCTCCTTCACCCAAATCCAGATAGCTTATGTTCTGAAAGAGCTGCAAAATCTGGACCCCTACAAATCAGCCGGGCTATACAATCTGGACCCTCTCTTCCTAAAACTATATGCCGAAATTGTTGCAACCCCTATTACTAGCTTGTTCAACCTCTCTTTCGTATCGTCTGAGCTGCCGCGGTCATCCCCCTCTTCAAAGGGGGGGACACTCTAGACCCAAATTGCTATAGACCTATATCTATCCTACCCTGCCTCTCTAAGGTCTTCGAAAGCCAAGTTAACAAACAGATCACCGACCATTTTGAATCCCACCGTACCTTCTCTGGTATGCAATTTGGTTTCCGAGCTGGTCATGGGTGCACCTCAGCCACGCTCAAGGTCTTAAACGATATCATAACCGCCATCGATAAGAGACATTACTGTGCAGCCGTATTCATCGACCTGGCCAAGGCTTTCGACTCTGTCAGTCACCACATTCTTATTGGCAGACTCAACAGCCTTGGTTTCTCAAATGATTACCTTGCCTGGTTCACCAACTACTTCTCAGATAGAGTTCAGTGTGTCAAATCGGAGGGCCTGTTCTCCGGACCTCTGGCAGTCTCTGTTTGGGTGACAGTTCTCGGGCCGACTCTCTTCTCTGTATACATCAATGATGTCGCTCTTGCTGCTGGTGATTTCCTGATCCACCTCTACGCAGACAACACCATTCTGTATACTTCTGGCCCTTCTTTGGACACTGTGTTAACTAACCTCCAGACGAGCTTCAATGCCATACAACTCTCCTTCCGTGTCCTCCAACTGCTCTTAAATGCAAGTAAAACTAAATGCATGCTCTTCAACCGATCACTGCCCGCACCTGCCCGCCCATCCAGCATCACAGCTCTGGATGGTTCTGACTTAGAATATGTAGACAACTACAAATACCTAGGTGTCTGGTTAGACTGTAAACTCTCCTACGAGACTCACATTAAGCATCTCAAATCCAATATTAAATGTAGAATCGGCTTCCTATTTCGCAACAAAGCATCCTTCACTCATGCTGCCAAACAAACCCTCGTAAAACTGACCATCCTACCGATCCTCGACTTTGGCGATGTCATTTATAAAATAGCCTCCAACACCCTACTCAACAAATTGGATGCAGTCTATCACAGTTCCATCCGTTTTATCACCAAAGCCCTATATACTACCCACCACTGCGACCTGTATGCTCTCGTTGGCTGGCCCTCGCTTCATACTCGTCGCCAAACCCACTGGCTCCAGGTCATCTACAAGTCTCTGCTAGGTAAAGCCCCACCTTATCTCAGCTCGCTGGTCACCATAGCAGCACCCACTTGTAGCACGCGCTCCAGCAGGTTTATCTCACTGGTCACCCCCAAAGCCAATTCCTAATTTGGCCACCTTTCCTTCCAGTTCTCTGCTGCCAATGACTGAAACGAACTACAAAAATCCCTGAAGCTGGAGACTCCTATCTAGCTCACTGGCTTTAAGCACCAGCTGTCAGAGCAGCTCACAGATCACTACACCTGTACATAGCCCATCTGTAAATAACCCATCCAACTACCTCATCCCCATACTGTATTTATTTATTTATTTATCTTGCTCCTTTGCACACCAGTATCTCTATTTGCACATTCATCTTCTGCACATCTACCATTCCAGTGTTTAATTGCTATATTGTAGTTAATTCGCCACCTTGGCCTATTTATTGCCTTACTACCCTTAACTTACCTAATTTGCACTCGCTGTATATAGACTTTTTTTGTTTTCTTTTTCTACTGTATTATTGACTGTCTCAGCCCCCAGTATTTATGCTGCAGTAGTTTATGTGTCGGGGGGCTAGGGTCCGTCTGTTATATCTGGAGTATTTCTTCTCTTATCTGGTGTCCTGTGCGAATTTAAGTATGCTCTCTCTAATTATCTCTCTTTCTTTTTCTTCTTCTCTCTCTCTCTCTCTCTCTGAGGACCTGAGCATTAGGACCATTCCTCAAGGCCTACCTGGATGTCCCGAGTCCACCTGGCCGTGCTGCTTCTCCAGTTTCAACTGTTCTGCCTGTTTTATGAACATTTTAAAATCTTGTCCATGTTCTGTTATAATCTGCACCCGGCACAGCCAGAAGAGGACTGGCCACCCCTCACAGCCTGGTTCCTCTCTAGGTTTCTTCCTAGGTTTTGGCCTTCTAGGGAGTTTTTCCTAGCCACCGTGCTTTTACACCTGCATTGCTTGCTGTTTGGGGTTTTAGGCTGGGTTTCTGTACAGCACTCTGTGACATCAGCTGATGTAAGGGGGGCTTTATAAATAAATTTGATTTGATTTGTATGTTTTGTTTATTCCATGTGTAACTCTGTGTTGTTGTATGTGTCGAACTGCTGTGCTGTATCTTGGCCAGGTCGCAGTTGCAAATGAGAACTTGTTCTCAACTAGCCTACCTGGTTAAATAAAGGTGAAATAAATACAAAATAAAAAATAAAATCCAATTGAGAATCTGTAGTATGACTTAAAGATTGCTGTACACCAGCGGAACCCATCCAACTTGAAGGAGCTGAAGCAGTTTTGCCTTGAAGAATGGGAAAAAATCCCAGTGGCTAGATGTGCCAAGCGTATAGAGACATACCTCAAGAGACTTGCAGCTGTAATTGCTGCCAAAGGTGGCTCTACAAAGTATTGACTTTGGGGGGGTGAATAGTTATGTATGCTCAAGTTTTCTGTTTTTTTGTCTTATTTCTTGTTTGTTACACAATAAAAACATATTTTGCATCTTCAAAGTGGTAGTGTCACACCCTGGCCATAGAGAGCCCTCGGGGTTCTCTATGGTGTTTTAGGTCAGGACGTGACTAAGGGGGGTTTTCTAGTTGTTTTATGTCTATGTTGGTGTTGAGTATGGTTCCCAATTAGATGCAGCTGTTATTCGTTACCTCTAATTGGGGATCATACTTAGTGTGTTCTGTTTCCACCTGCATTGGTGGGATATTGTTTGTGTTAGTGCCTTTGAGCGCTACGTAATTGTTCGATTAGTTGTTTATTTGTTGTTTTGTATGTTTCACTACAAATAAATATGTGGAACTCTACGCACGCTGCGCCTTGGTTAAATGATTTAAAAGACGATCGTGACAGGTAGGCATTTTGTGTAAATCAAATGATACAAACCCCCCCAAAATAATTTTTTATTCCAGGTTGTAAGGCAACAAAATAGGAAAAATGCCAATGGGGTGAATACTTTCGCAAGCCACTGTATATTCCCCCTCAAGCCGATACCACGACGGCCCTCAAAAAACTTCACTGGACTTTATGCCAACTGGAAACCACATATCCTGAGGCCGTATTTAATGTAACTGGGGATAAATTTGAGAAAAATGTTATCGAAGTTCTATATGAACACATTGACTGTAGTACTCGCGCTGCTAAAACACTCAACCACTGCTACTCCAACTACCGGGATGCCTACAAGGCCCTACCCCGCCCTCCCTTCTGCAAATCTGATCACAATCGGCAAAAACTCAAACAGGAGGTACCCGTGCTAAGGACTGGTCTGACCAATCGTAATCCACACTTCAAGATTGTTTTGATCACGCGGACTGGGATATGTTCCGGATAGCGTCCGAGAACAACATAGACTAATACACTGATACGGTGACTGAGTTCATCAAGAAGTGTATAGGAGGTGTTGTTCCCAGTGTGACTATTAAAACTTACCCTAACTAGAAACCGTGGATAGATGACAGCATTCGCGCAAAACTGAATGTGCAAACCATTGCATTTAATCATGGCAAGGTTACTGGGAATTTGGACGAATACAAATAATGTAGTTATTCCCTCTGTAAGGCAATCAAACAGGCAAAACGTCAGTATAGAGACAAAGTGGAGTCGCAATTCAACGGCTCAGACATGAGATGTATGTGGCAGGGTCTACAGACAATCACAGACTACAAAGGAAAAACCAGCCATGCCGCGGACACTGACGTCTTGCTTCCGGACAAGCTAAACATCTTCTTCGCCCGCTTTGAGCATAACTCAGTGCCCCCAAAGTGGCCCGCTACCAAATTTTGTGGTCCCTCCTTCTGACGTGAGTAAGCTGCCTGCCCAGAGAGCATCCCTAGCTGCGTCCTCAGAGCATGCGCAGACCAGCTGGCTGGAGTGTTTATGGACATATTCAAAACCTCCCTATCCCAGTCTGTTGTCCCCACATATTTCAAGATGTTCACCATTGTTCCTTTACTCAAGGAAGCAAAGGTAACTGAACTAAATGATTATCGCCCTGCAGGACTCACTTCTGGCATCATGAAGTGCTTTGAGAGACTAGTCAAGGATCATATCACCTCCACCTTACCTGACACCCTAGACCCACTTCAATTTGATTATGGCCCCAATAGATCCACAGACGATGCAAACGCCATCGCACTGCACACTGCCCTATCCTATCTGGACAAGAGGAATACCCATGTAAGAATGCTGTTCATTGACTGTAGCTCAGCATTCAACCCCATAGAACCCTCCAAGCTCATTATTAAGCTTGAGGCCCTGGGTCTGAACCCCACCCTTTTTAACTGGGTCCTGGGCTTCCTGACGGGACGCCCCCAACACTTGGGCCCCACAAGGAGGCGTGCTCAGCCCTGTCCTGTACTCCCTGTTCACCAATGACTGCGTGGCCACGCACGCCTCCAACTCCATCATCAAGTTTGCAGATGACACAACAGTAGTAGGCCTGATTACCAACAATTACGAGACAACCTACAGGGAGGAGGTCAGGGCCCTGGGAGTGTGGTGCCAGGAAAATAACCTCTCACCCAACGTCAACAAAACAAAGGAGCTGATCGTTGACTTCAGGAAACAGCAGAGGGAGCACCCCCCTATCCACATCGACAGGACCGCAGTGGAGAAGGTGGAAAGCTTCAAGTTCCTTGGCGTACACATCACTGACAAACTGAAATGGTAACTGCATCGTCCGCAACCGCAGGGCTCTCCAGAGGGTGGTGCGGTCTGCCCAACACATCACCGGGGGCAAACTACCTGCCCTCCAGGACACCTACAGCAACTGATGTCACAGGAAGGCCAAAAATATAATCAAGGACAACAACCACCCGAGCCAATGCCTGTTCACCCTGCTATCACCCAGAAGGCGAGGCCAGTACAGGTGCATCAAAGCTGGGACCGAGAGACTGAAAAACAGCTTCTATCACAAGGCTATCAGACTGCTAAACAGCAATCGGCAGGGGCGGCAGGTAGCCTAGTGGTTAGAGCGTTGGACTTGTAACCGGAGGGTTGCAAGTTCGAATCCCCGAGCTGACAAGGGAAAAAATCTGTCGTTCTGCCCCTGAACAAGGCAGTTAACCCACTGTTCCCCGGGCGCCGAAGACGTGGAAGTCGATTAAGGCAGCCCCCCGCACCTCTCTGATTCAGAGGGGTTGGGTTAAATGCGGAAGACACATTTCGGTTGAAGGCATTTGGTTGTACAACTGACTAATAATGGTGACTTTGACTTTGACTTTTTGACAATCACTAACTCAGAGAGGCTGCTGCCTACATGGAGACCCAATCACTGGCCACTTTAACAAATGGATCACTAGTCACTTTAAACAATGCCACTTTAAATAATGCCACTTTAATAATGTTTCCATATCTTACATTACTCATATCATATGTATATACTGTATTTTATACCATCTATTGCACCTTGCCTATGCCGCTCGGCCATCGCTCATCCATATATTTATATGTACATATTCTCATTCACCCCTTTTAGATTTGTGTGTATTAGGTAGTTGTTGGGGAATTGTTAGATTACTTGTTAGATATTACTGCACTGTCGGAACCAGAAGCACAAGCATTTTGCTACACTCGCATTAACATCTGCTAACCATGTGTATGTGACAAATAAAATTTGATTTGATACTGTCCTACCTTCCTTATGCATGCTTTTAGTGGCAAGCTGCATATCACTCAAATAGGTATACTTTTTTTAAGGCTAAATAAATAAATGGACTACAGACACATCAAATGTTGTTTAACCTAAGTCATTTAGGAGCATGTTTCACTGTGGATTATCTGACTCTCTATAGATCCATCATCATGACTGTTAAACCGGTGCTTGGATTGTAGTTGGAGTACTGTTAAATCTCTGACAGATGGCGCCAAACTCATGTTCTTTCTGGATATTACAGTATTTTGTCATGCAGGTTTTCAACAGAACAGCGTAATCTGGTTACGAACAACAAAGGAATTGTGAGATTATGTGATCATGTTAGTGCTAATACAATCCGTGTATAATATCAACATCAGGGTGGTATGACTCAGACCCAGTGGTAATCTACATCAGGAAAACTGTAGACTAGAGGAAGATCTGGCACCACCACCACCATCAGCAGTATCAAACCAAATCAAATAAATTGTTATTTGTCACATGCACCAAATACAACAGGTGTAGACCTTAACCAACAATGCAGTTTTAAGAAAATAGAGTTTACTAAATAACTAAAGTAAAATCAATGCAAATAGTCCGGCTGGCAATTTGGTTACTATGGTCTATTTTTTTTGTTTTGTTACTATGGTCTATTGAGAGAGTACTAGAATGCTTTTTGGCCCTGAACAGAGAGTACACAGTGGCAGAATACCTAACCGCTGTGACTGACCCAAACTTAAGGAAAGCTTTGACTATGTACAGACTCAGTGAGCATAGCCTTGCTATTGAGAAAGGCTGCCATAGGCAGACCTGGCTCTCAAGAGAAGACAGGCTATGTGCACACTGCCCACAAAATGAGGTGGAAACTGAGCTGCACTTCCTAACCTCCTGCCCAATGTATGACCATATTAGAGACACATATTTCCCTAAGATTACACAGATCCACAAAGAATTTGAAAACAAACCCGATTTTGATAAAATCCCATATCTACTGGGTGAAATAACACAGTGTGCCATCCCAGCAGCAAGATTTGTGACCTGTTGCCACAAGAAAAGGTCAACCAGTGAAGAACAAACACCATTGTAAATACAACCCATATGTATGCTTATTTATTTTCCCTTTTGTACTTTAACCATTTGTACATCATTACAACACTGTATATAGACATAATATGACATTTGTAATGTCTTTATTATTTTGGAACTTTTGTGAGTGTAATGTTTTTTGTTCATTTTTATTGTTTATTTCACTTTTGTATATTATCTACTTCACTTGCTTTTGCAACGTTAACATATGTTTCCCATGCCAATAAAGCCCCTTGAATTGAGTACAACAGCCCTTTGATCTAATGTGTTAGTTGCTAGCTCATTAGCAGGGTTTTAATCAGGGCCTCAGAGCAGCAACAGAGCAGTCCATATCCAGGTGTGACTAGGGAATTTTCTAGGGAATTCTTCCAATGCATCTGCATTACTTTCTCTTTGGGTTTTGGGCTGGGTATCTTTATAGCACTTTGTGACAACTGCTGAGTCATGCAGCAAGACAATTATCCAAAACACATAATCAAGTCTACATGAAAATGGCTAAAAAGCAACAAATTTCACATTTTGGAATGGCCTAGTCCATGTCCAGACTTAATTCCAATTGACGTGTTGTGGCAGGATGTGAAACGAGCAGTTCATGCTTGAAAAATGTCTCTGATTTAAAGCAGTTCTGAGTGCAAGAGTGGGCCAAAATTCCTCAACAGCAAAGTCAGAGACTGATCAACAACTAAAGGATACGTTTGGTTGCAGTCATTGCAGCTAAAGGTGGCACTAACAGTTATTGAGTTTAAGAGAACAATTACTTTTTGACACAGGGGAATTGGGTGTTGCATAACTTTGTTAATTAAATAAAATAAGTATACAGTGCATTCGGAAAGTATTCAGACCCTTGACTTTTTCCACATGTTACGTTACAGCCTTATTCTAAAATTGATTGAATACATTTTTTTCCTCTTCAATTTACACACAATATCCCATAATGACAAAGCGAAAGCAGGTTTTTGTAAGTGTTTGTAAATGTATTAAAAATTAAAAACAGAAATACCTTATTTACATAAGTATTGAGCTCAGGTGCATACTGTTTCACTTGACCATCCTTGAGATGTTTATACAACTTGATTGGAGTCCACCTGTGGTAAATTCAATTGATTGGACATGATTTGGAAAGGCACACATCTGTCTATATAAGTTCCCACAGTTGACAGTGCATTTCAGAGCAAAAACCAAGCCATGAGGTCGAAGGAATTGTTCGTAGAGCTCCGAGACAGGATTGTGTTGAGGCACAGATCTGGGGAAGGGTACCAAAACATTTCTGCAGCATTGAAGGTCCCAAAAAACACAGTGTCCTCCATCATTCTTAAATGGAAAAAGTTTGGAACCACCAAGAGTCTTTGTAGAGCTGGCCACCCAGCCAAACTGAGTAATCGGGGGAGAAGGGCCTTGGTCAGGGAGGTGACCAAGAAGCTGATGGTCAATCTGACAGAGCTCCAGAGTTCCTCTGCGGAGATGGGAGAACCTTCCAGAAGGACAACCATCTCTGCAGCAATCCACCAATCAGGTCTTTATGGTAGAGTGGTCAGACGGAAGCCACAACTCAGTAAAAGGCACTTGACAGCCCTTTTGGAGTTTGTCAAAAGGGACCTTAAGGACATCGGAGAAGAAGGCAGATGTTTTACGTGCCCCCAACCGATTGTGTTTTTTGTTCGTTTATTTGCGTTGTTTGTAACTTTTTTTTTTGTTATTTTGTACATAATGTTTCCGCTTTCATCTCTTTTGACCGAAAATATCTTCTGGACATCAGGACTGCTTTAACGAGTCTGACGAGGCTGACGCGAACGATATGCTGCTATCTCGGGAACAGGCCCAGATCCCCGTGACTTCCATGAAGAGGAGACGGAGAAAAAGGGGCTGGAGGGCGGGCTGCCTTCTGAGAATTCGTAGGCGATAAAATAAACCCCCACTTCCTTCCATTCTGCTAGTAAACGTGCAATCGTTGGACAATAAAATAGATGACCTACGCGGAATATTAAAATACCAATGGGACATTTAAAACTGTAATATCTTATGCTTCACGGAGACGTGGCTGAAAAATAATTATTAGTATTTTTTTCACCTTTATTTAACCAGGTAGGCCAGTTGTGAACAAGCTCTCATTTACAACTGCGACCTGGCCAAGATAAAGCAAAGCAGTGCGACAAAAACAACAACACAGAGTTACACATGGGATAAACAAATGTACAGTCAATAACACAATATAAAAATGTATGTACATTGTGTGCAAATGTAGTAAGATTAGGGAGGTAAGGCAATAAATTCTCCATGGACTTTACAATGTCCCAAAACCTTTTGGAATTAGTGCTACAGGATGCACATTTTTCTGTTTGAAAAAGCTAGCCTTAGCTTTCCTAACTGACTGTGTATATTGGTTCCTGACTTCCCTGAAAAGTTGCATATCGCGGGGGCTATTCGATGCTAATGCAGTACGCCACAGGATATTTTTTTGCTGGTCAAGGGCAGTCAAGTCTGAGGTGAACCAAGGGCTATATCTGTTCTTAGTTCTACATTTTTTGAATGGGGCATGCTTATTTAAGATGGTGAGGAAAGCACTTTTAAAGAGCAACCAGGCATCCTCTACTGACGGGATGAGGTCAATATCCTTCCAGGATACCCGTGCCAGGTTGATTAGAAAGGCCTGCTCGCTGAAGTGTTTTAGGGAGCGTTTGACAGTGATTAGGGGTGGTCGTTTGACAGTGGACCCATTACGGACACAGAGAATGAGGCAGTGATCGCTGAGATCCTGGTTGAAGACAGCAGAGGTGTATTTAGAGGGCAAGTTGGTCAGGATGATATCTATGAGGGTGCCCATGGTTACGGATTTAGGGTTGTACCTGGTAGGTTCCTTGATAATTTGTGTGAGATTGAGGGCATCTAGCTTAGATTGTAGGTAGGCCGGGGTGTTAAGCAAATCCCAGTTCAGGTCACCTAACAGTACGAACTCTGAAGATAGATGGGGGCCAATCAATTCATATATGGTGTCCAGGGCACAGCTGGGGGCAGAGGGGGGTCTATAACAAGCGGAAGCGGTGAGAGACTTATTTCTGGAAAGGTGGATTTTTAGAAGAAGAAGCTCGAATTGTTTGGGCACTGACCTGGATAGTATGACAGAACTCTGCAGTAGATTGCAACTCTGCCCCCTTTGGCAGTTCTATCTTGTCGGAAAATGTTGTAGTTGGGGATGGAAATTTCATGTGATGTGGTAGAGAAAAAGCAGTCCGATATGATCTGGATTGATATTGCGCTGGGCAGACTGGCAGGTATTGACCCAAGCTGAAGTTGGCTGGTGTCCGAGTTAACTGGTGAAGACCGCTAGCAGTGGCCAACTGACTAGTAGCTAGTTAGCTGGCTAGCTTCTGATGGGGCTTCCGGTTCTAAAGTATAAAAAATAGCAGATCCGTACCACATTGGGTGAGGTGGTAAGGTAATCTGCCTAAATGACTACCAACCTGAAGCACTCACGCCATGACGTGCTTTGAAAGGCTGGTCATGGCTCACATCAACACCATTATCCCAGAAACCCTAGACCCACTCCAATTTGCATACCACCTCAGAAGATCCACAGATGACACAATGTCTATATCACTCCACACTGCCCTTTCCCCCTGGACAAAAGGAACACCTATGTGAGACTGCTATTCATTGACTACAGCTCAGCGTTCAACACCGTAGTGCCCTCAAAACTTATCAATAAGCTAAGGACCCTGGGACTAAACACCTTCCTCTGCAACTGGATCCTGGACTTCCTGACGGGCCGCCCCCAGGTGGTAAGGGTAGGTAACAACACATCCGCCACGCTGATCTTCAACACAAGGGTGCATGCTCAGTCCCCTCCTGTTCTCCCTGTTCAATCATGACTGCACGGCCAGACATGACTCCAACACCATCATTAAGTTTGCCGATGACACAACAGTGGTAGGCCTGATCACCGACAACGACGAGACAACCTATAGGGAGGAAGTCAGAGACCTGGCCCTGTGGTGCCAGGACAACAACCTCTCCCTCATCGTGATCAAGACAAAGGAGATTATTGTGGACTACAGAAAAAGAGGGCCGAGCACGCCCCCATTCTCATCGACGGGGCTGCAGTGGAGCAGGTTGAGAGCTTAAAGTTCCTTGGTGTCCACATCACCAACAAACTAACATGGTCCAAGCACACCAAGACAGTCGTGAAGAGGGCACGTCACAACCTATTCCCCCTCAGGAGACTGAAAAGATTTGGCATGGGTCCTCAGATCCTCAAAAGGTTCTACCGCTGCACCATCAAGAGCATCCTGACTGGTTGCGTCACTGCCTGGTTGCGTCACTCATGCTGCCAAACATACCCTCGTAAAACTGACCATCCTACCGATCCTTGACTTCGGCGATGTCGTCTATAAAATAGCCTCCAATACTCTACTCAACAAATTGGATGCAGTCTATCACAATGCCATCCGTTTTGTCACCAAAGCCCCATACACTACCCACCACTGCGACCTGTACACTCTCGTTGGTTGGCCCTCGCTTCATACTCGTCGCCAAACCCACTGGCTACAGGTAATTTACAAGTCTCTGCTAGGTAAAGCCCCACCTTATCTCCACTCACTGGTCACCATAGCAGCACCCACTCGTAGAACGCGCTCCAGCAGGTACATCTCACTGGTCACCCCCAAAGCCAATTCCTCATTTGGTCGCCTTTCCTTCCAGTCCTCTGCTGCCAATGACTGGAATGAACTGATATGAAGACTCATATCTCCCTCACTAGCTTTAAGCACCAGCTGTCAGAGCAGCTCACAGATCCCTGCACCTGTACATAGCCCACTTGTAAACAGCCCATCTAGCTACCTCATCCTCATACTGTATTTTATTTATTTATTTATCTTGCTCCTTTGCACCCCAGTATCTCTACTTGCACATTCATCTACTGCACATATACCATTCCAGTGTCTAATTGCTATAATGTAATTACTTCGCCACCATGGCCTATTTATTGCCTTATCTCCCTTATCTTACCTCATTTGTACTCATTTGCACTCGCTGTATATAGACTTTTTGTCTTCTTTTTCTGCTGCATTATTGACTGTATGTTTTGTTTATTCCATGTGTAACTCTGTGTTGTTGTATGTGTCTAATTGCTATGCTTTATCTTGGCCAGGTCGCAGTTGCAAATGAGAACTTGTTCTCAACTAGCCTACCTGGTTAAATAAAGGTGAAATAAAAAAATTACAAAAATACAAAAATACAAAAATTAAAAAAACAAAGTACTGAGTAAAGGGTCTGAATACTTATGTAATTTGATATTTATCAATTTGCAAAAAATCCTTAAAAAACAGTTTTTGCTCTATCATTATGGGGTATTGTGTGTAGATTGATGAGAGGCTGTAACGTAACAAAATGTGGAAAAAGTCAAGTGGTGTGAATACTTTCCGAAAGCACTGTAGGCCTAAAGGCCGAGACAATAAGAAGACACAGTGGCAGAATACATTCAACCACAAGTTTGTTTGATCACAAAACTGGAGAGCAGCCTCTGTCCTGTGAAGTCCACAAAGCATATTGCATGTAATAAACAATTACAGGACTTACAGCATGGTCAAGCAAGTTAATGTTTCCGACATTTTCAGGGGCAGTAAACAGCTATTCATTTAGAACCACAGAGAGTTATTGCAAGTTGCAAAGAAAACAGGAGATGCCTCCACTATTCCAGCACCATTTCAACTTCAACATTTCAACATCATCAAATCACCTCTGCTTAGTCTAATACAGTGACAACTAAAAGATACCAAAAACAATTTAGTCCAATCAACGTAAGCTAAATATGATGTGGCTGTCCATAGTTCTGTGTGTGTGTGTGTGTGTGTGTGTGTGTGTGTATGTGCGTGCGTGCGCATTCGTACAAGTAGAAAAAACATGTTGACTCACCCTACTTGAATATAAACGCCAATGTCATCCTCCTCTCGTTTATGTTGACGAAACGGTCTATTACTCTGTCATACACTACACGCTTTTCTTTTTTGTTGTCCTAGGCTACCTGACTAAAATGCTTGCTCGCTATTTTAACTTCCTTTCATGGGCAACGTTAGCTAGTTAACATTAGTCTTCTACATGTAGCTACATATTGCACTTTCATCCTCTCAGGCCAGGGGCACAATATATGAATTAATGGTTGGATCAGAATCGCCATTATAATCATTGGCCTGTACCGAGAATTAAGTAAAGTAAAGTCCAAATCCCTATCTCCTCCATGGCTAATTTAGGAAAGGGACCATTTTAGCTTGCTAGCTAGCCACCGGAGAACAAGAACACAATAAGATGCAACAACTCAAGTTGTTTCTGACAATGATGTATGCTCTCAGTGCGATATGATAGTAGTGAGGCCAAATCCAAACTGGCTTCCCTTGACACTTTTTTTTTTGGTGTGCCAGGACCATTTACAGTTGAGCTCACTCAGTTTAGCTAAACTCTGATTGGCTATTATTGTATACTTTTTTTAATCAATGGAGGCCAAGTGCTCGCTGGCTTCCCTTGCATTCAATGCTACGGGCGGCAACAATGTCATACTCTTTTGGACCAGACAGCATCAGATAGATGACCTGCACGTACAGAGACAGAGGGGCGCTGTTTCGCTTGCTCTGATTCTTTCTCCAGTGAGATACATTCAGCCTCTTGTGAATTGAAGGAAAATTATGAAACACAGAGAGATCTTTGTCAATTCTTTTGGGTAAAGCTGGCTTCTCTTGGCATCCATGATTACACGTCACTGCTGTGGTGCAGTGTGCTTGCTTAGTTGTCAACATGTGGTCAACCCTCCATATGTAGAGCTCCTGAGTGTGCAGGCTTGACTTTTTTAACATTACAACCAAATACTTTTGTCTTTAAAAACTACATTAATTTATAGGTATGTGTTTGGGTAAAATTAACATTGTATTCTATAAACTACTGACATTTCTCCCAAATTCCAAATATAAATATTGTCATTTAGAGCATTTATTTACAGAAAATGACAACTGGTCAAAATAACAAAACATATGCGGTGTTGTCAGACCTCGAATAATGCAAAGAAAATAAGTTCATATTCATTTTTAAACAACACAATACTAATGTTTTAACTTAGGAAGAGTTGAGAAATCAATATTTGGTGGAATAACCCTGATTTTCAATCACAGCTTTCATGCCAGTCTTTCACATTGATGTAGGGTGACTTTATGACTCTTCCTCTTGATCACATTCACAGGTTTTCAATGGAGGTCAGGTCTGGAGATTGGGCTGGCCATGACAGGGTCTTGATCTGGTGGTCCTCCATCCACACCTTGATTGACCTGGCTGTGTGGCATGGAGCATTGTCCTGCTGGAAAAACCAATCCTCAGAGTTGGGGAACATTGTCAGAGCAGAAGGAAGCAAGTTTTCTTCCAGAACAACCTTGTACGTGGCTTGATTCATGCGTCCTTCACAAAGACAAATCTGCCCTATTCCATCCTTGCTGAAGCACCCCCAGATCATCACAGATCCTCCACCAAATTTTAGTGGGTGCGAGACACTGTGGCTTGTAGGCCTCTCCAGGTCTCGCACCCACTGTGAAATTTGGTGGAGGATCGGTGATGATCAACCTTTTTGCCAGGGTGTGTGAATCTTGGCCAGCGATAGGCTACTTTGTTTTTATAGAGGAGCTGGTAAGCAATTCCCCAAAAATGAAAAAGTGCTGGTATGGCGTTCTGGACAGCTACAGTCCAAGTCAAGCACTGCAGATAAGGCAGCACTGAGCTTCATTGACCTTTTGGCTGCTACTCTTTCTGCAAGTTTATTCAGTTTACACACACACCAACACTTTGCATCTGGTCCAACGCATAGCGTGCACAGCTCTTCTAGTCGGATCTGCCCTGGCCAAAGGACCAGGTTTTTTGTAGATACACACACTCTCTCTCTCTCTTATTATCTCTCTTCCTACCGCCTCTCCCCCTCAGACGATGCTGTGGTTGTGGAAACAGCCTCTGGTCAAACCTGTTGGATCTCTACCAGAGAGGAAAAGGATCTTACATCAGCATCCGTGGGGGAGCAGGTCTTCTCCTGTCACAGGTAGTCAATCATCAATAAATCAATCAATCCAATGTATTACTGTAAGCCCTTTATGCATCAGCAGTGGTCACAAAGGGACAGTAACTTTGCCTAGACCACACAGAGTCGGCAGAAGAACAGTGGCCAGGAAGAACTCCCTAGAAGGAAGAAACCTAGTAACATAAGAAAGTCTAAAGGTTTCATTTATCAATATTTATGTAGGAGAATGCCTATGAATGCTTTGTTTTGTTTTTATCTCCTACACAAAAGCTCTCCTGGGACGTATCAAACCTCTGTACATCTAAATTGCTCTTCTATCTGTGCGTAGTTGGATACAACTCAATAGGTCGTAGGTGTATTATGTTCAAAAAGCAGTTATAGTTCATAACATCACGGCAACATATAACAATTCTCTTGTATTTGATAGACTTTTACTGATGCTCCAATTTGCCTTGACTGGTGGGCAGTACCTCAAAGTCAAAGTCAAAGTCACCATTATTAGTCAGTTGTACAACCGAATGCCTTCAACCGAAATGTGTCTTCCGCATTTAACCCAACCCCTCTGAATCAGAGAGGTGCGGAGGGCTGCCTTAATCGACATCCACGTCTTGGCGCCCGGGGAACAGTGGGTTAACTGCCTTGTTCAGGGCAGAACGACAGATTTTTTCCTTGTCAGCTCGGGGATTCGAACTTGCAACCCTCCGGTTACAAGTCCAACGCTCTAACCACTAGGCTACCTGCCGCCCCAGTGATAGTGATAAACATGCAAGGCGTGATAGTGATAGTGATAGTGATAGTGATAAACATGCAAGGCTCTTTGGAAGTGGAATGAGTAGAGATACTGCTTTGATCTGCTTACACTGCTGATACATACCGATGTGCTTCTTGAACATTCACAGTATGATATTAGCTACCAATGTTTTTTATGTAAACTGAGCAACAAAAAAAAACGTCCTCTCACTGTCAACTGCGTTTATTTTCAGCAAACTTAACATGTGTAAATATTTGTATGAACATAACAAGATTCAGCAACTGAGACATAAACTGAACAAGATCCACAGTCATGTGACTAGCATAAATTGATGAATGTGTCCCTGAACAAAGGGGGTAAAAATCTAAAGTAACAGTCAGTATCTCGTCCACCAGCTACATGAAGTACTGCAGTGCATCTCCTCCTCATGGACTACACCAGATTTCCCAGTTCTTGCTGTGAGATGTTACCCCACTCTTCCACCAAGGCATCTGCAAGTTCCCGGACATTTCTGGGGGGAATGGCTCTAGCCCTCACCCTCCGATCCAACAGGTCCCAGACGTGCTCAATGGGATTGAGATGCGGGCTCTTCGCTGGCCATGGCAGAACACTGACATTCCTGTCTTGCAGGAAATCACACACAGATCGAGCAGTATGACTGGTGGCATTGTCATGCTGGAGGATCATGTCAGGATGAGCCTGCAGGAAGGGTACCACATCAGGGAGGAGGATGTCTTCTCTGTAATGCACAGCGTTGAGATTGCCTGCAATGACAACAAGCTCAGTCCGATGATGCTGTAACACTGCCCCAGACCATGACAGACCCTCCACCTCCAAATCGATCCCGCTCCAGAGTACAGTCCTCGGTGTAACGCTCATTCCTTCGACGATTAACGCGAATCCGACCATCACCCCTGGCGAGACAAAATCGCAACTCGTCAGTGAAGAGCACTTTTTGCCAGTCCTGTCTGGTCCAGCAACGGTGGGTTTGTGCCCATAGGCGACATTGTTGCCAGTGATGTCTGGTGAGGACCTGCATTACAACAGGCCTACAAGCCCTCAGTCCAGCCTCTCTCAGCCTATTGCTGACAGTCTGAGCACTGATGGAGGGATTGTGCATTTCTGGTGTAACTCGGGCACATGTTGTTGCCATCCTGTACCTGTCCCACAGGTGTGATGTTCAGATGTACCGATCCTGTGCAGGTGTTGTTACACATGGTCTGCCACTGCGAGGACGATCAGCTGTCCGTCCTGTCTCCCTGTAGCGCTGTCTTAGGCGTCTCATCTGCAGCCACATCTGCAGTCCTCTTGCAGCATGCCTTAGGCACGTTCACGCAGATGAGCAGGGACCCTGGGCATCTTTCTTTTGGTGTTTTTCAGTCAGTAGAAAGGCCTCTTTAGTGTCCTAAGTTTTCATAACTGTGACCTTAATTGCCTACCGTCTGTAAGCTGTTAGTGTCTTAAGGACCGTTCCACAGGTGCATGTTCGTTAATTGTATATGGTTCATTGAACAAGCATGGGAAACAGTGTTTAAACCCTTTACAATGAAGATCTGTGAAGTTATTTGGATTTTTATGAATTATCTTTGAAAGACAGGGTCCTGAAAAAGGGACGTTTATTTGTGTCACACATGAAATCATGAATGTTATGCATTTGTATACAGACGTCACTTTTAAGGGAGATTTTCATAGATTGCATTCCAAAATGTTAACCAATCTAAATAGTTGGATTTCAGTACAAGCACAAATAAATGGTCATGGTTACTCATTCATTCTCCTTTGACCTTTGAATCAATAATCAACCCGAAATAGCTCCCCAGACCAGCATTTAAAGCAATAATGTGAAACACTACCTTCTGTCTCTGTGTGACAAGATCTCGCTTATATACAGTATCTCCCATGTTTCTGTTATCATCATTCATTGATGAAAGCTAAGATGTACCACTCAATCCCAGTCCTCAAGGCCAGAGTGTTTCACCAAGCCATT
This sequence comes from Brachymystax lenok tsinlingensis, assembly GCA_030435695.1. NCBI lineage: Eukaryota > Metazoa > Chordata > Actinopteri > Salmoniformes > Salmonidae > Brachymystax > Brachymystax lenok. The sequence continues at coordinate 29,988,303 of CM059790.1, forward strand.
ACGCTGTGGTGAGTTCACTCAGTGGTGCAGAGGTAGGCTACATAGTAGTAGCTGGCCTATGACCATGGAATCAGGTTTCTCTCTCCCTGCCTCCTTGCCTGTGTTCAGGGGATCTACCCAGCCAGTCAGCCAGCCAGCGAAATGCAGCACCTCTCCTTTCCTCCGTCAGATGAAAGTGGGGCAAGCCTTTTTTTGTGTTACTGTAGCATAGCACCATGCTGTGAGAGCCTTGACTGCAGCACAGTACTGTTGAATCTGATCAGTATGGTAGCCCAGTGGTGCCTGCCTGCCTGCCTGCCTGCCTCTCCTCTCTCTCACTCCCCACTTCTATCCACATCTCTCTACTGGGACTGAGCTGTGTGATCACTTTCATCACTCCATCATCCATCCCTCTATCCCCACCTCCCTCTGTGAGGGGAAGAGAAGAGATATTCCCCTTCTCACGGAGACTGACTGACATTCCCAATCTGGAGCCTTTAACTTTCAGCAGCACTTTCAGCAGCACAGACTCCTACAGCTCATTGTATGGAGCAGGCTGAGTCACTCTTCTATTAGACACACAGAAGGACATGTTTCACACAGTAGGCTGACAGTGCTACTAAAGTACCTTAGTGTGGAGTACACTACTGCACCATCATGACCACGTTATGTGAAATGTCTTTAGTGTCTCCCAATAAGTGTGGCCAATGTTCTTAATATTATTGTCTGCCATTTAGCAGACACTTTTATCCAAAGCGACTTAGTCATGTGTGCATACATTTTCATATGGGTGGACCCAGCGAGATAGCAGCCCGTGTTTAAGTAATAGTGACAGGATCACCACACACACACACGCACACACGCACACACACACACACACACACAGCTGAGGGAGTGAAATGTTAATATGGTGGGTGGAGGAAATTACGTGTCTGTGTCGTTTGTTTGTTTGTGTGTTTGAGTATGTGTTTCCAGGGCGATCCTGTGTGCACGGTCTCAGTATTTCCGAGTCGTGCTGTGTGGGAGTTGGATGGAGATCTCCAGACAATGCAATCCCTACAGTGGTAGGTTCTGGCCAAGGTTAGGCCACAGCCCTCAGTCCTCCTCCTCCTGTCATTTCTGCTGTAACATCTGTAATGTCTACCTGTGTGTCCCAAATAGCACCCTATTCTGTATATAGTGCACTACTTTTGACCAGAGCCCTATGGGTACTGGTGCAAAGTAGTGCCCTATAAATGGAAATGGGTGCTATTTGAGACTCAGTCGACACCTCCACTCTGGGGTAACGATAAGAAGGCTCATTATTCTCCCAACAACAGTCTACTGCCGGATGCCTATACTATACTCATTAATAATTCATTTTGTGGGAGCTGAAAATACATCAGGACACAGAGCTGACTCTGTTTCACACACACACACAAACACACTCACACAATTCCAAATACAGTCAGGGAATGCCATTTCCTGATTCCACTCACTCACATATCCACACGGTGAGCGAGGTCATCTACTGTAGTTAAGTCCTCTCTACCATTCTTCTGATGGGAAGATCCTCCACAACCCCTTGTTGTGGAGAGTAGTGTGGCAGCAGAGTAGTGTGGCAGCAGAGAGGCATCCCTATCTCCTCAGGGTAGACTAATGTCACTAGTCTCTGTGGCTGGCTGATCTGAGAGTAACCCGGGACGACACACTGTCGCCATGGACGACTCTGGGAAACATTCCCCATAAGACTGAGTCACAATGTTCTAGCGGTGCTCTTCGATTAGACTTGCATTTTATAGAAACATAATGTAGCAAAAAATAGATATGTTTACATACTGTATGTTTTATTGAACCGTTATTTATAGTTTAATCTCATTAACATAATATATATTTAGCAAAAGAAACATGTTCAATTTGTACAAGTTTACAGCTTGAATAAAAAACCTACAGCAAATACAACACCACAGGACTTAGATTAGAGGGTAGATTTTAAGTGGCATTATGGTTCTACATTGCATTACAGTGTTTGTTGTGTTATTTTCAGTTTGGGTCCAAATGAGAGGGAGATTCTCCTACAGTATGTACACTGCCTCCCAGAGCCAGTGCCAGGTACATGCTTATATATAATAAGAAATAATCATACTTTATTCATCCATCAGAAAGAAAGATTAATATAACTAGAAAATGTCAACTTCCTGACTTAAGTGTGTGTGCTTGCTTAAAGTATTTTTATAGTAGTGGAAGTGGAATTCTATAGTACCTAGGGCTTAATGATATATCTATAGCACCAGAACTACAACACTACACCAGTCCCTCTCTCCCAGTTAGAACCATAACACTATACCAGTCCCTCTCTCCCAGTTAGAACCACAACACTATACCAGTCCCTCTCTCCCAGTTAGATCTACAACACTAGACCAGTCCCTCTCTCCCAGTTAGAACCACAACACTATACCAGTCCCTCTCTCCCAGTTAGAACCATAACACTACACCAATCCCTCTCTCCCAGTTAGAACCACAACACTATACCAGTCACTCTCTCCCAGTTAGAACCACAACACTAGATCTCTCCCTCTATCCCAGTTAGAACCACAACACTATACCAGTCACTCTATCCCAGTTAGAACCACAACACTATACCAGTCACTCTCTCCCAGTTAGAACCACAACACCACACCTCACCCTCTCTCCCAGTTAGAACCACAACACTAGACCTGTTCCTCTCTCCCAGTTAGAACCACAACACTAGACCTGTCCCTCTCTCCCAGTTAGAACCACAACACCACACCTCACCCTCTCTCCTAGTTAGAATCACAACACCGCCTCACCTGTCCCTCTCTCCCAGTCAGAACCACAACCCAACCTTACCCGGGCCTCTCTACCAGTCAGAACCACAACCCAACCTCACCCAGCCCTCTCTCCCAGTCAGAGCCTTAACCCAACCTCACCCAGACCTTTCTCCCAGTTAGAACCACAACCCAACCTCACCCGGCCCTCTGTCACAGACAGATCCACAACCCAACCTCACCCTGCCCTATCTAGCAGCAGACATGTTGAGTCTGGAGGGACTGAAGGACGTGGTTGAGATGGTTGTGACCAGAGACTATTGACCAGTTTATTAAGGCTTTTATTCCAGATAACTGTTTTTGTAAGTAGTTTATTATGTGCGTTACTTTTATTTATTTTTTAACTTTTGTTTATTTAGTAAATATTTTCTTAACTCTATTTCTTGAACTGCATTGTTGGTTAAGTGCTTGTAAGTAAGCATTTCACGGTAAGGTCTACACCTGTTACATTTGGCGCATGTAACAAATGTAATTTGATTTGATTTGATTCCATTGCAATTCAGTCATTCGGTAAACTGAAATCCCAACTTCGTGTAATTGACCCCAAACCGGTTTATCACCTTCAACATTCTATATCATTGTACAAGAAGAGTGACTTAATCTGCATCATCCAGAGTACGATAGATGTGAGGATGGAGGATTGTGTAAGTGTTCCTCAACAGGGCCAACATAAAGTCACCATGTTGTCCTATGTTATTCCCTATGTTATGGAGGTCACTAGCTATAATAGATATCCAAATGTCTCTGAGAATCTAACACAAATTGTATTAATGACCCAAAAAAACAAGTCACCACTACCATGGGCACTGTGTAAGTTGTGATGGCCTTGTTAGTTTTTCAGTCTGGTCATTTAGGCCTACCTCTAACTTCACCATCTGTGTGTGGATTTAATCTGGCAGAAAAATACACACAACAAAACAACTAAAACCCCAATGGGACGTTTACATTACAGCATAACTTTTTAATAATCCTTTAGTTTTGGTACAATATGCTATCAGATGAGCTGCTGAGTCAGATGTCAGACAGACAAGCCCAGGTTAATTTTGTCCATTGTTTGAAGCTGGAGTCCGTTGGAGTGCTAATTGTGAGAATTATCTGAACAGATCAATAATTTGCAGCTCAGCAGAGGCTTTTTCCTTGTGGGACTTCCACAGCCTCTCCATTCATTCACTACTCCTGACACTTCAGCATGGTGGTTACAAGCGTTGTTGTTGTTGTTGAGGACTACGCCACCTGAGGTTATGCTTTCCTTTCCTTCCTCCTTACCACAAATTGCCTCAAGCAGAGATCTGTATATAATGACGAGATGCTCATGTCTCCACCCAAACAATTGGAGTCGTTGTCCTAAAGGTGGGAAGGCAGGCGTCAAGCTTAGGTTGCATATTAAGCCCATAGAAACGCATTGGGCTTACTTTGGACCGATTTTGGCGAGAGTGAAGCCTCATCACTTCGCCTCTTCCTCTCTGCCTTAAATCACATTTCCCTTTACCTCAGACCACCCCTACCTAGACCCACTTTCTGCCCACAAAGTAAATGTCTGGTGAGGATCAGATTGGCATTGCGGTAAACACACAGAGAACTGTGGGAATGTAGATCTGAAGGATAGTATTTTTACTATGAAAGTTGTGGTAAGCTGATTGGTTGTGATGTTGTGGGTGAGTGGGCCGGAATATACTGCCTGCCTCCACTCCGCTGTGGGCAAAGCGTTTGATGAGTCACGTGTGTGTGTGTGTGTGTGTGTGTGTGTGTGTCTGTTTTTTGTGTGGAGGCGCTGACATTCTCACCCCTCGGGCCTCTGGAGATAACCAACCATCTCTGGCCACTACCCTGAAAATGGAAGAATCTGAGTTCAGTTTCACTCCATTTCAGCAACGATACTGGATTGCCACTGCCTTAACTAAAAGTTGCTGAACAGTCCTAGGATGCTTCTCAAATGGCACCCTGTTTCCTGTAGTCCGCTACTATAAGCCCTGGTCAAAAGTAGCCCACTATAGGGAATAGTGCCATTTGGGACACACACACACACACACACACACACACACACACACACACACACACACACAGTGGGTCATACAGAGTGTGGCAGCTCTCTCAGTTGGATGTCAGGCTGGATAAGTGGTTATGGACACAGACCTGACCATTCATCTCCTCAGACCTTAAAGAGACAGTAACAGTGCACACTATATCTCATCACACACAGTGGACTGTCACACTGAGCCTCATTGGCTAGTCAGTGGATGGTTACTGTATATCAGTGGATTTGCCATGCTAATAATCATTAAGTTTAATGAGTGCCTGGTCTTGGTCTTGTGATTAAGGCTGCTTTCTACAGAACATGTACAATCCCCAGCTGGCGTCAAATATCTCCTTCGTTCATACCTGTCTCCATAAAAACAAAATAAAAAGGTGTTTAACAAGTAATAAGTGGGCAGCAGAGGAATGTGTAGTGACAGGCTCTCTAACTCCAGCACTCGTTTGTACTGTATGTTCCATGTGGGCTCAGCACTATGTGAAGAGCTGGTCAGAGAGAAACTTTGCCATGTTGCCTTGTGATGTTCAGAGAGCCTGTCTAACTGCTGTGACTGGAGCCATGGTGGGTTACACACACACACACACACACACACACACACACACACACACACACACACACACACACACACACACCAACATCATCAACTCATTTTCCATTTCAGTGCCTGACAGGAAGTTCCAACAGGAAGTCAATCCAAACATGATCAAATGAGCGGGTCATCTTTATTGAATAACAGTCCTTTATGGAAGGCGTGTTCAGGAGGACAGTGTGGATACAGACAGATGTAGCAGTGTAATCAGGTCTGGTAATTGAGTGAGTGGCTGCGTCCCAATTCTCTACCCTTCTCCTGACGTGTGTACTTGTACTCCACATCATGGATTTAAAAGCATTGGATTAATATAGCGTTGGCTGGAAGGAGTTTCCACCATTGTAAGTCCATGACAGGGAGTGTGCAAGGGCACACTTCAGGAATAGGGTAGAAAGTGGGACAAAGCCAGTGTCTTTCCCTCCTGCCCCCCTCAAGGAGGAGACAGCTAGCTGAAGCTGGTTCTCCTCCTGGGCTGGGCTATGTGTGACTCCAGAGCTGCTCTCGAGCTGCCTCCCCTGAGTACACCACTCTGGAGTGCAGCCTAATAACATTACTGTTGGTGCTGCTGTTCTGGAGCACCTGGCTGCTGCCAAAATCTTGCATAATTTGAGGTTCCCCTTCCATCGATAGCCAAGTAGTGGTGTAAGGAACACTAGTAGTCTACACACACTAGATTTGATCAAAGGTGTAAATGTCTTAAACACATTTTGAAGATAATAAACAGTGTTCCGTGGTCCATAATGTCATTATGAAGCTGAATCTTAAATTATGAATCACAAGATGTACAGTATTTCAGGAACTATGTGGTTGTATGTGTTGTGAGAGAAAGACAAATGGCTCTACAATAACAGGTCTCATAAGAGCTGAAATAACTGTTGTTCCACAGAATGGGATTTTGAATGATGAGATAGTTGGTGAAACAATGTGTATGTGTTGAGAAAGAGAAGAAGACAGAAAGAGAAATTACTAAAATAAGAGATCATAAGAGCTGTAATAAATATTGTTCCTAAGACTGTGTGTGCATGTGTGTGTGTGTGTGTGTGTTGTGATGCGCAGATTGATTACAGTTTTTTACAGTCGCTAGGACACATTTCTCAATACTTAAGTCACTTTTTCAAAACTCTTCACACAGTTCTCCTAACCAACTTTCAGCTCGGCACAGCAGTTCATTTCACATTCAAAATGCACTAAAACTACCAAATCACTTCATACATGTCTCAAATCAGCACATTCTTCCACAACACTAGCAAAGGTTGACAGCCAACAAACACACTTTGTCACCCACAAAACAATGACCTAAAAAACACTAACAACATGTAGCATTATACAATGTTTTCTTGTGTAAAACAAGGACACATCTCTGTTTATAATTCACTGCAATATATGTTACTGGAATGAATCAGACATGATGCAGAATGCTTCAATATATTTTATGTCTTTTATTTTTTTTTTTTTTTTTTTTTTGCAGTGAGTAATTCCAAAATACAAGAGGTTGTATACACACCATCAACTGATACAGATACAATAGTAATGCTAATCTACTCGGTCTTCTCCATTTGGCCACAGGTTCTCATCCACATCACATCTTATGTCATCTAGGGCAATACACCTAGGAAAGAATCTTCTGGCATGCCTGATCCATCCCTGGCAATCTTCTGCTGATATGTCCAGGCATCCAGCATTCATTGCATCCAGGAGGGACATTTGATCATGTGGATGGTGGTCATAAACCTTCCACCTCCATGAGGAAAATAATTCCTCTATGGGGTTGAGGAATGGAGAGTAAGGTGGGAGGAAAAGTGACACCATTCTGGGATGGGCTGCAAACCACTCAGTGACTGCACGGGAGTGGTGAAATGCCACATTGTCCCATACAATTATAAATGTTGGCTGATTTCTTCTCTCTGCATCCCTTTCCTCACCTAGCACAACCCTTCCATAGAGATCATGCAGGAACGCAAGAAGACGTTCAGTGTTGTATGCCCCAATTAGTGGTTTGTGTAACAGCAGTCCATCAGTGGATATTGCTGCGCACATTGTGATGTTGGCACCCCTCTGGCCCGGGACATCCACTGTGGCTCTCTTCCCAATCACATTCCTCCCTCGTCGCCGTGTTTTGGCCAAGTTGAAACCCGCCTCATCCACAAAGATGAAAATGTGGGGTGTTTGCCTGCCTTCAATCTCCATGACTCTCTAAAATAAATCCACAAGGCAACATAAGCTGTTACAGTAGTAAACATTACCTAAAAATATGTCTTTGTGTGTGTTTGGTTTTGTTTAAAAACAGTTCTGTATTTTATTGTGATCTTACCTGGACATATTGGTTCCTGAGTTGCTTGACATGTTCAGAGTTCCTCTCAAAAGGCACAGTGTACAACTGTTTCATCCTGACCTGATGTTTTTCAGGACTCTAGAAATAGTTGTTATGCTTACACTGTGAATATTTGCAAAAGTAACGTTGTCTGCCAAGACTCTGTCTCGAATCTCAGTGAGTTTTATGCCATTGTTTCTGATGACCATATCAACAATGGCAGTTTCCTGCACATCAGTGAGCATCCTTCCTCTCCCACCTGTGTGAGGTAACCGTTGAGTCCTAAGCAGAAATGCAAAAGCAATTACACACAAGTCTATTTACTTCTGTATGTGCAACTCAGTCATATGCCCTTGCAGAATACAAGTTACCTGTTGGTTTGCCGGAAAACTCTAACAATAGATGCCACTGTTGAGCGTTGCAAATGTGGCTGCACTCTCTGACCAGCTTCTCTCATTGAGAGACCATGATTTACTACATGATCAATTACAGTAGCTCTGATCTCATCTGAGACTACAGCTCTTGATCTCCCTCTTATTCTTCTTCCACCACGCATACGTATTCCTCGCCCCCTCCCAGCCACTCTTCTTCCTCTTTCAGCCACTTCTCTATTTCTGGCTGGGTCCATGTTTACATCACAATACAAAACTATTCAGCAGTTGTCTCCTTTTGTAATGAAATTGAAAGAGTAACACCTGTGTAGATGTTCATCTACAATGAGAATCAGCTGTGGTTGGTCCAATTGTCCAATTGTTTTTATAGCATTTAATTTTAAGATTTAAAATATATTTCATTAAAATATTACTGTAGAAATGTAGCAAATTGCTGTCTTATTCAGTTTTGTATTATGTTATTGTTTTGAACATAAGTTTAACAGTTTTGAAAACAGTATATAAGCATGTGCAAATTGGCCTGTAGGTACACAGAGTTTTGGCGGTTGTTGTGTCGAAGTGAGAAAAGAGTTAATGTAATTTGAAAGATGTAGTCATTGAATGCATTTTGTGCCAAAGCAATGATAAATGATCCACAGTTTAGCCCACATATACTTCTGTTGTGCTCACTGTGTGAAGAGTTTTGAAAAAGTGACCTAAGTATTGAGAAATGTGTCCTAGCGACTGTAAAAAACTGTAATAGACCGCAGTCCCCGCGGATACCGTGGGATGGACAGGTTTAGGGTCATTAAATATCGTGTGGATGAAGGACGGGTGGTTTGAATAAAGAGAAAACAGTACCTTAAAAAATCCAAAAATGTAGCCATTTTTGTGCAATTTATATTTATAGGCTACATTGAGGTTTTGCTTTCATTATTTTAGGCTATCTGGTATTAGTGCATAAGCATAAACTTCAATGTACTTGTGCCAAATAGCCTACAGGCCAAATGCCAAATAATGCTTTTGGGAACATGCAGAAAAAGTTAACGTCAATCCGAGGAGGCAAAAAATACATTATCAAAGTTTAATTCAATAAGACAAAATCTGCAAAAGGAGAGTTGAAAAAGAGAAGGGAGGGACAGAAAAGTAATGTTTGGGAAATATTTGCTGAAGTGGTAAAAGAGGATGATAGCAATGTTGTGTGTGATGATTCTGAGGCACTATACAAATTCCACAGTCACAAGACGGGACTTCAAATAGGCCTATGGTATGTCAAGGGAACTGTAGCCTACTGTTTAGTTGGGTTAAATGGAAACTGAAATCTGGACACTGACTGTAGGTCCATAACCTCTCACATAGACTTAATATTAATTAACTCCTGCAGAATTAAGTGTTTCTTGCAGTAAAATGATAGTACAAATGATACACCAAATTTGCACTTCGGAACAGAAGCGGATAAATATTATTTATTTATTTCTGCATCTTGAAATGCTGTCAGCATCATCGTATTTTAACTGCATGACATATGCATCCAAGCTGAACTGGAATCAGAAATATGTTGGGTCGTTTTCACAACTTTCTATTTCCTTACAACCGGTCAAACTGATTTCATTTGGACATTTTTCACAGAAAATCTTTCCCGTTTTTTTTGTTGCCGTTATTGCATTTTCTCCACAGTCCCTAAACGTCTTTGCTCCGCGAAAGAAGATGACAGAGAAAACTTTACAGATGTCAACTAGATTGAAGCATTTATTCTATCGATCTATTACATTATTTTGTTGAGCAAGGGTTTATTTAGTCTTCTAGGTCAACATATAATGACAAAAGAGAAGCTGCATGTATCTAATTATAGACAAGTTGACTAACAAATAGCCTACCAAAATGTCCGAAATTATAAGCAGAAACATATCTAAATCAGGGAACCAAAGAAATCCTGCAACTCCTGTGAAAAAAAACGCTCTGCAGTCTTTGACTGTAGCCTATGGCACATTTTCTATATTTTCGGTTTATGGTTGGGTGCGGGCCTCAGATTTAAACTTCATCACATATCAAGTCAAGTCACAAATCTAAAGTAAAATAATATATAAATATTAGGACGAGCAATGTCGGAGTGGCATTGACAAAAAATACAGTAGAATAGAATACAGTATATACATCTGAAATGTGTAAAGCAGTATGTAAACATTAAAGTGACTAGTGTTCTATTATAAAAGTGACCAGTGATTCCATGTCTATGTATATAGGGCAGCAGCCTCAAAGGTGCAGGGTTGAGTAACCGGGTGTTAGCCGCCTAGTGATGGCTATATAGCAATCTGATGGCGTTGAGATAGAAGATGACATTCAGTCTCTCGGTTGCAGCTTTGATGCACCTTTACTGACCTCGCCTTCTGGATGGTAGCAGTCGGGCGGTTGCGGATGGGTTATTAGCAATTGCGGGGGCAGGTGCGGGTGAAACAGCTGACCTGCGCACCACTAGTGTGTCTGTCTGTGTGTATGTGTGTTTTGTAATCCTGCTGTGTGTGTTGTGATGTGAGGGAGAGAAAGAGAAAAGTCTCTAAAATAACAGTTAATAATCTTGTTCTATCCAGACTGTTCAGAATGCTGTGACTCTGCTGTGTGGCAGTGAGCAGTTGCAGGGCAGTCTCCCGGAGGTCAAGTGGGCTAAACAGACGGTGGTGCTGGCTACAGAGCTGCAAGACCAGTGTCTGTCTGTCACACCCACAGCCTTAAATGGGTAGAGAAGAGGACACGCATAACATACGTCAGACACACAACATACGACAGACACACGAAACATACAACAGACACACACACACAGCATACAACAGACACACACACACAACATACGACAGACACACACAACATACGACCGGCACACAACAGACGACCGGCACACACAACATACGGCAGACACACACAACGTACGACAGACACATACAACATACGACAGACACATACAACATACGACAGACACACACACACACACACACACACAACATACGACAGACACTCACACAACGTACGGCAGACACACACACAACGTACGGCACACACAACATACAACAGACACACACACACACAACATACAACAGACACACACACACAACATACGACAGACACACACACACACACACAATGTACGACAGACACACACACAACATACGACACACAAACACAACATATGACAGACACACACAACATACGACACGCACACAGACAACATACAACAGACACACACAGCATATGACCGACACACACAACATAAGACAGACACACACATACACAACATATGACAGACACACACACCACATACGACACACACCACATACGACAGATACGCGAAACATACGACAGACACACACCATATGACAGACACAAACACAACATATGACACACGTACAACACAGGACAGACACACACAACATACGATAGACACATACGCAAACACACAGAGACAGAAAAAGAGAAATGACTCTATCAGTTGTAGACGGTCCAATGAGGCTAATGCTATGCATGAAAACTTCCCAGTAAACATCCTGCTGCATGCTGAGACAGCACTAGATGTTCTAGTTGCAGAATCCCAGTCACAGATATTTGTGTCATTGGTGTCTACATATACAGTTGAAGTCGGAATTTTACATACACCTTATCCAAATACATTTCAACTCAGTTTTTCACAATTCCTGACATTTAATCATAGTAAAAATTCCCTGTCTTAGGTCAGTTAGGATCACCACTTTATTTTAAGAATGTCAGAATAATAGTAGAGAGAATTATTTATTTCAGCTTCTATTTCTTTCATCACATTCCCAGTGGGTTAGACGTTTACATACACTCAATTAGTATTTGTTAGCATTGCCTTTAAATTGTTTAACTTGGGTCAAATGTTTATACTTGCGTACTATTGTTTGTACAGATGAACGTGGTACCTTCAGGCATTTGGAAATTGCTCCCAAGGATGAACCAGACTTGTGGAGGTCTACAATTTTTTTCTGAGGTCTTGGCTGATTTCTTTTGATTTTCCCATGATGTCAAGCAAAGAGGCACTGAGTTTGAAGGTAGGCCTTGAAATACATCCACAGGTACACCTCCAATTGACTCGAATGAGGTCAATTTGCCTATCAGAAACTTCTTAAGCCATGACATCATTTTCTGGAATTTTCCAAGCTGTTTAAAGGCACAGTCAACTTAGTGTATGTAAACTTCTGACCCACTTGAATTGTGATGCAGTGAATTATAAGTGAAATAATCTGTCTGTAAACAATTTTTGGAAAAATGACTTGGACTGGATGTCCTAACCAACTTGCCAAAACTATAGTTTGTTAACAAGAAATTTGTGGAGTGGTTGAAAAACGAGTTTTAATTACTCCAACCTAAGTGTATGTAAACTTCTGACTTCAACTGTATAATTTAAGTGCTCTATTTAATTCAGTGGGTGTCTGTCCTCAGAATATTCCAACTTACTGTGTCTGACTGCCCTGATAGGAATACACATTACAATCCCCTTGCCTAGTCGCCAACCTCTAGAATCATCACAGTCACAGTTCATGTGTACAGCAGTGGTGACGATGAGTTTCCTAAAGGATTATCCTAATCAGCCTTTGAAATTGGTCTGATTTAGTTCATGTATTGGCATGGGAGTCTGAGATGTGATTATCATCTAGCCGAATGCAGTGTTGCCCCTAGGGGTTTTTTCAGCAGTGGTGGAAAGGGGCGGCAAGGTACATATCTGTCGTTCTGAGCTGACAAGGTACATATCTGTCGTTCTGCCCCTGAACAGGCAGTTAACCCACTGTTCCTAGGCCGTCATTGAAAATAAGAATTTGTTCTTAACTGACTTGCCTAGTAAAATAAATGTAAAAAAAAGGGTAGTGGGGGGTGCATTGCTACTAGCGTTGACTGATTGATAATAATTGTTGGTTATAGTTGTTTTTCAAGTTTTGTTATGATCTGTATGGTGTAAAAAGTGTTCTGCTTAAGCAATTTAATAGAAATAAGGCTCCTCGGGGGTTTGTGGTATATCGCCTATATACCACGGCCTATGTGCCTATGAACAGTCCTTAGCCGTGTTATATTGGCCATATACCATACCTCCTCGGGCCTTATTACTTAATTATAAACTGGCTACCAATGTAATTAGAGCAGTAATAATACATGTTTTGTCATACCCGTGGTATACGTTCTGATATACCACAGCTGTCAGCCAATCAGCATTCAGGGCTTGAACCACACAGTTTTAAATTTTATAATGTGTAATAATTGTTGTTTGTAGCTGGGGGTTTCTCTGCCTCTGGCCAGTATTCACAAAGAGTCTCGGAGTATAAGTACTGATATAGGATACGTTTTGCCTTCTAGAGATCATAATGGAAAATAATAATGGAAAGGGAACCTTATCCTAGATCAGTAATCTTTTGAATACAGGTGTAAGGCCATGATCATAAAAAAAAAATATTGTCCTCCTTCATCTTAAACAGCACCGACCCCCACTGCCTGCTATGTTCTCTTCCAAATCTCACACATACATTGGGTAAAAAGGAGTGATTCTTACGCTATATATACAAAGGTATGTGGACACCCCTTCAAATTAGTGGATTTGGCTATTTCAGCCACCCATTGCTGACCGTCATAGGATGCTTCCTTTCCAACAAGTCAGTTTGTAAAATTTCGGCCCTGCCAGAGCTTCCCCCGGTCAGTAAGTGCTGTTATTGTGAAGTGGAAACAGGAGCATCCACACAAGCTCACAGAACGAGACCACCGAGTGCTGAAGCTGGTAGCAATCCTCACTACCGAGTTCCAAACTGCATCTGGAAGCAACATCAGCACAAGAACTGTTCGTTGGGAGCATCATGAAATGGGTTTCGATGGCCGAGCAGCCGCACACATGCCTGAGATCACCATGCACAACGCCAAGCGTCGGCTGGAGTGGTGTAAAGCTTGCCGCCATTGGATTCTGGAAACGCTTTCTCTGGAGTGATGAATCGCGCTTCACCGTCTGGCAGTCCAACGGACAAGTCTGGGTTTGGCGGATGCCAGGAGAACGCTACTTGCTAGAATGCATAGTGCCAACTGTAAAGTTTGGTGGAGGAGGAATTATAGTCTGGGGCGGTTTTTCATGTTTCGGAGTAGGCCCCTTAGTTCCAGCAAAGGGAAATCTTAATGCTACAGCATACAATGACATTCTAGAAGATTCTGTGCTTCCAACTTTGTGGCAACAGTTTGGGGAAGGCCCTTTCCTGTTTCAGCATGACAATGCTCCTGTGCACAAAGAGAGGGCCATACAAAAATGGTTTGTTGAGATTGGTGTGGAAGAACTTGACTGGCCTTCACAGAGCCCTGACCTCAACCCCATCGAAGACCTTTGGGATAAATTAGAACACCAACTGCGAGCCAGGTCTAATCGCCCAACATCAGTGCCCGACCTCACTAATGCTCTTGTGGCTAAATGGAAACAAGTTCCCGCAGCAATGTTACAACATCTAGTGGAGAGTGGAGGCTGTTAAAGCAGCAAAGGGGGGACCAACTCCATATTAATGCCCATGATTTTGGAATGAGATGTTCGACGAGCAGGTGTCCACATACTTTTGGTCATGTAGTGTAGTTCCAGAGCCCTGTTATGCCTATATAATTACTCCCAGGGGAGTGTGACACCGCTGAAGGCTGCAGACTGTAGACAGCCTGGCTTGGTTAGAGCTGTATAGGCTGCAGGCAGGGTTAGGCTGTCTGGGTTAAGTCACACATCCCTACAGGGAATATGGCAGGATGGATTAGAGAGAGAGAGAGAGAGAGAGAGAGAGAGAGAGAGAGAGAGAGAGAGAGAGAGAGAGAGAGAGAGAGAGAGAGAGAGAGAGAGAGAGAGAGAGAGAGAGAGAGAGAGAGAGAGAGAGAGAGAGAGAGAGAGAGAGAGAGAGAGAGAGAGAGAGAGAGAGAGAGAGAGAGAGAGAGAGAGAGAGAATGATGAGGAATGGGAGTGGCCTTCTCTAATCTGTCTCTGTGTTACTTGTGGCCAGTAGTCAGAGGGGATGAGAGCCAGAGAGTGGGAGAGGAAGGGAGAGAGTGAGTTTAATGTTCATTTTGATTGTTTATTTCACTTTTGTATATTATCTACTTCACTTGCGTTGGCAATGTTAACATATGTTTCCCATGCCAATAAAGCACCTTGAATTGAATTAAGTGAGAACGGGAGGGAGGATTTGTGTATGAAGAGAGCTTCTCCCCACCCTCCAGCTCTGTTTTTTTATAAACATTGAGGCGATGTGGAGGAGGCAGGAGTAGCCTCAGCTGATGACATCATCCATTTAGCTCAAGGGAGCTCAAGTGGATTCTGCAAGAGAGAGGGAGAGAGAGGGAGAGTGAGAGAGGGGAAGGAGGGGTGGTTACCATGGTGATTGGTCCTTTTAAGCAGCTGCTGATTTGCTCGAGCTCTCTCACTCTCTTCCCCTCCCTCCCTCCCTCCCTCCTCTCCTCCTCCTCCTCCTCTCTCCATCTCTCCTCTCCTCTCTCAACCAGCCATTTAGGCGAGAGATTGGTGCTCTGCTCGCTAGGCTGTGGACCTTCCTGCTCCAGTCATTCTACTCTGTCTGCCACATGCGGGAATGGGAGACCCTGCCCTCCAAGCACAGAGAGAGGATACTGGCAGGTAAGAGAAGGGAGGACATCTTTATTCTATGGGGCTTTAGCTGTAGTTGGGAGGTGATCTGATCTGTCTCTCACTGCAGAAGACAGCCAGAGCTCTGTTTCTCTAAGCTCAGATGGGATATTATAGAGATGTTCAATGTGTTTGATCTTGCTTGGCATGACAATGACCATATGAGATGGCAAGTGACAGCACAAACAGATCTGGGACCAGGCTACAGTGATAATGACCATAGGAAATGGCAAGAGACAGCACAGACAGATCTGGGACCGGGCTACAGTGATGAAGCACAGGCTCTGTCTCCTCTCTGCATGATTTGAGAGGAAGGAACCAAAGCCCATGAAGCATATGTTACTGCTGCTGCTGCCTCTGGGTAACATCAGACATTAAATGGCTGCTTTCAGCACAGCTGCAGAACAAAACAGAGCACAAACAGACACGACCTGAGGTCCATCTGTTGTTTGGGCGAGGAAGAGGGTCAGTCAGTCGCTCACCCCATTTTCAGCCAATTTGTAGCTAGCAACTAGGCTAAAACTGCACCATGTTCTCTTCTGTATTGTAATAAAGGGGCGGGTGGAGGGTTGAATTTGTGGATTTTACACATAATTATATGCATTCGCTGAGAAACAAATAATGCACTGTTTTGTTTTGACTGTATAGTTTTGTGGTCCATTGAAATGCATTGCATGAATTATTTATTGAACTTGGTTTTAAAATTCAACTGATATTCCATACTGTTGAAATATCTCTCTGTTACTAACATGGCTCACACGTACCCATGCACATACTCACGACAAGGCACATATAATTAATATGCATAGTTGCATACAGTAATGTAGTCACACACGTCACATACACACCCAACACAGACACACACAGTCACACAGTCACACACACACTCAACTACATTCTGGTGCATCGGTTTGGTCTTTATTTTGAGTATCTCTGAGGAAATGGAAGGATGTGCTGTGAAGTCTTTTCTTGCTCAGAAGTCACAGTTGACTGATGTTTCATTGATTAAATGAAAGCCTCTCCACATTGTTTCACCTTCTGTATCTCATTTAAATCAACATCAGGAAGCCTTAGGTGGAATAGCCTCATTGCAGTATCGTCTCTTCAATGGACATGTCAAAGATTTTATATTTCAGGGACATGTTGGTACAGTTCACATGGAAAATACCCATCAAATTGAATGCTCCTTGTGTTGAGAATGCAAGACAGAACCAGGTCAATGTGCCTCGAAAGATGTTTGTGGCGACCTGTTTTTTGGATGAGTACTGTGCTTTGAAGGTTTTTGAATGTGATTGTAATTTAACCAGGTTTTAAATGTGTTGTTTTAATTATGTGTTCATTTAATTATGCCTCTCCCATAGCTGCTCTTGATAAAAGAGACAGTAGAAGACTTGGGAAAAAGCCTGTATTCACCAGCTCACAGGTAATGCATGATAAAAGCTTATTTATTATTTCATTTAGTAGCTATTGTTTTATTACTCACTTGTATTGTTAAAACTTAGTTGTGTGACATGTTCCCATCTATAACACAGATACACCTGTGTAATGATTATGATATGTGGTTATGATGCCTATTTAGTTGCATACACTGATTATACTTTACTCTGGATGAGAGCATCTAAGTGCTCAATGACTCAAATGTAAATGTAACAGTGTGATTATGATCTAGGAGGGTGACTTTTAAAAGCCTGTAATTACTGCACACTGACACAGAGATGTGAATGGTCGAAACACTAGAGTGGGCCTCACGCACACGCACATGCACACACACACACACACACACACACACACACACACACACACACACACACACACACACACACACACATACACACACACACATACACACTGATTCTGCTGATGATGACTGTAGTTTCATCATTGACACAGATAGCAATGACCTTTCAGCCCCTCAGAGTGATAAACACACAGACCTTGTGTCGTATCAGACTGATGAACAGTTACACAAGACAGACAGAACCTAGAATGATGTGATGAGGGTTGCTTTTGTTTTACAAGCCTGGGTGTACAGTACAGCTCAGTCACATGCAGGCATCCTCACCAGTATTATTCAATCCTATTGAACTAACATTTGCTTTTGGGAATTTAGAAGATGCTCTTATTGCGATTAACTTACAATTAGTGCATTGATTCAACTAATGTATGGAAACCAACATATCATGAAAAACCTTTTTAGTCGCTATCTGCAAAATCAGTGCTAATCAGTTTCTCTATCACAGGTTAATTAGAGGTAATGACAGGTTAGGTCGAACTTGCTTCATCCCAGTCTTTAGTTGTTGAATCAAGTCTGTAGGCTACTACTCCATTATCCTAAATGATGTTGTGTGATTTGATCTTTCCATTCAAACCTCTCCCTCTCTCTCTCTCTCTAGCAGCCGAGGGGTGTAAGATGCCCCTGAGGTCCTGCAGCTCCTTGTGAGAGCCCTCCTGTCCACAGGACCATTTGGGTCATCAGGAACACAGGGACAGGAAGTTGCACTGCGGCTGCATCACCAGCCACCATGAAGTCAGACGGGCTGGGGACGCCAGTCCTCCCATCCACCGCAGGGAGAGGGACTGGTGCTACCAAGCCTGGAGACACTGGCCCAATCAGTGCAAAGAACGTCAAGACCAAGCAGCCAGGCGACCACCGGAGCACCACGGCTAAATCCAAGACTACAACCTCCGCATCAGCCAAACCAGTGCTCAACGGTACGGCTGGCCCAGGGGGGGCTAGGAGGGAGGTAGCCACCGCTAACGGACCCAAGGGGTCCCCAAAAGGGGGGAAGGGGGCTAAGGACCAGGACAGGAAGCCTAACCCTAACCCTGGAGCCAGGCCCAAGACCTCTCCCCCAGGCACCACCTCCACAGCTCAGGCCAGGCCAGGGAAGCTGCAGAAGAATACAGCAGCGAAGGGTGACTCTCTTCAGGGGGCAGAAAGTAGCACGGCCCACCCCGCCACTACCACCCCCTCCACATCAGGCAGTGCCTCTCCTGACAACAGTTCCGGAAGCCCAAGCAACTGCCCCACCATGCCAGGTCTGGTCTAACATCCAATATAATTAACTTGCTCTCCAGTGGGCAAAACTGGTTGAAAATACATTCAACTAATTTTGCCAGCTGGGAAACTGTATTTCCCTTGTCTAACATTCAATGTTATTTAGTTGCCTCCCAGCAGAGATTCTTTATGTTGAAAAGACGTAATGATGTTGTAATTACATTGTAATGACGTTGTGATAATAACGCTCTAATGACGTTGTGACAATGATGCTGTAATGACGTTGTGATAATGACGCTGTAATGACGTCATTCTAACCAGTTTTGCCGCTGGGTTAATTCACTCATTGTTATGATGACATTAATTTGATTTTATGGCAAAAAAAATTGCTTGATGCAGAAATGAATGGTATCAGGTTTTGTGAAGAATAAGTAGCAGAGTGATTTACATGAGTTATCCCAGAGGGGCGGCAGGTAACCTAGTGGTTAGAGCGTTGGACTTGTAACTGAAAGGTTGCAAGATCGAATCCCTGAGCTGACAAGGTAAAATCTGTCATTCTGCCCCTGAACAAGGCAGTTAACCCACTGTTCCTAGGCCGTCATTGAAAATAAGAATTTGTTCTTAACTGACTTGCCTAGTTAAATAAAGATAAAATATGGAGACGAGAGAGAATACATTGAAGTAGAAACGCATTGCAGTAGTGCTGTGTATAAAGATTAATCAAAAAGCACTCCTTTCTTTCATACGTATTAATCAGTTCAATGGTAGCACCACAGAAATAAACATCCATATAGGTAGCACAGCCTGTGTGGCAACAGACACCCCAAAAGCCGCAGAGCTGAAGGTCAAAACCACACAGCTCACACACAGGGGTGTGACCAATTGTTTCTCCACTGCCAGTCTGGTCCTAGCTCCTGTAGTGACAGAGTATGCTAGTTTGGAGACTAAAATCAACGTTTATTGGTTGCATACAGATGTTACATCATGTGCAGCGAAAGTCCAAATATTTTTTTAAATCTAGAAAAATCTGAAATCCATCCAAATTACAATCCAAATAACACTATAACAATATGGTAGAGTGGCTAGACGGAAGCCACCCCTCAGTAAAAGGCACATGACAGCCCTCTTGGAGTTTGCCAAAAGGCACCTAAAGACTGTCACACCATGAGAGACAAGATTCTCTGGTCTGATGAAACCAAGATTGAACTATTTGGCCTGAATGCCAAGTGTCACAACTGGAGGAAACCTGGCACCATCCCTACGGTGAAGCATGGTGGTGGCAGCATCACCAGACTTGAACCCGATCTAACATCTCGGGAGAGACCTGAAAATAGTTATGCAGCAATGCTCCCCATCCAACCTGACAGAGCTTGACAGAATCTGCAGAGAAAAATGGGAGAAACTCCCCAAATACAGGTGTGCCAAGCTTGTAGCGTCATACCCAAGAAGACTTGAGGCTGTAATCGCTGCCAAAGGTGCTTCAACAAAGTACTGAGTAAAGGGTCAGAATTGTTATTTTTAATACATTTGCAAATATTTCAAAAATATGTTTTTGCTTTGTCATTATGGGGTATTGTGTGTAGATTTATGAGGGGAAAAATACAATTTAATTAATTTTAGAATAAGGCTGTAACGTAACAAAATTTGGTAAACTTTTCCGAAGGACTCGATAAGGTGCAGATCAGAGTATAGGGCCTCTGCCCTGCCTGTCCCTCCTTTTTATGCAACTGAGAAAGGGAGAGACTCAGAGTGCCATATGCTCTCCCTCCCTCCCTCCCTCTCTCTAACCAGCCCAGTCATCCCATCTATCTACTCTACTCCAGCTCTATGTTATTGGCTCTGATTGTGCAATATTTTGGCTCTGATGTGCAGTACTATTATCAGTTCCTAGCCTCTGTTAGCTCTCCTTATAATGGAATCATCTGTGTACTTTGTTTGAGGATTTCATGACTTCAATTAGCATTTCTCCCCTCAAAACAGTCTGTTTATTGGAGCTCTATTTGTCCCCAGTAAGCTATATAAATTAATTCTGCCTCTTAATCCCTCATTCTAAGCAGTTTTCATTTTCTGAAACGAGACAGTTTCCAACAACAAATATCAGTTTTTGGTTAAACACACTATAACGATCCTATGTGTTTTAGATCTTAAGACAAAAACCCAGACTAAAGTTCTGACCAAATCTCCACTGACCAAACCCCCCCAGAAAACAGACACCACAAAGACCAACAGGTAAGCAGCACTGCACCCGAAATCAGAACATCCAATTTAGGTAGACCATCCCTGAGAAATGGTAGAAACAACTCTGCTGCCCTCCGCTGTTATATAGTGGTAATTGCTAGTCCATACAGAGATGGGTGAAACGATACATTACAGTACTTGTTAATGCCATGGTCTTTTGAGGTTTATGAGCCTTCATCCCGTAGTGTTATCAGACCCTGTGATTTTATATCCATTATTGAATGATTGTTGTTATTGTCCTAAATTAAACATATTTTTTAAGCAATTAAAATGGCTTTCATTTTGTGAGTGTCAGGATAAATGTTCTGTTCTCCGGTGCTGTTCTTTTGATTTGATAGTTTTTTTATCTCCCTGATCAGCCCTACCAATAAGCCCAGCACCAGAGAGGCCAATAAAGCCAAGCTCCCTGCTACAGGAAGAACAACAACTGTAGGAACAGGAGCCAGAGCAGACACAAAGGGGATGAGCACACCAGCAGGCTCAGCAGAGAACCATGGTGAGAGGCAGAACCGTGTGTGTGTGTGGACGTGTGTGCGTCCATGCGTGCATGTGTGTTTTTTCCAATACAAATCCTAACATCATCTCACTGTGGGCCAAAGTATTGAAACATGTTTCTCCTCTCATGCAGTCTCTAGACCTGGGTCATCCCTGAGTGCCAGAAAGCCTGCGTCTCCCAGGAAAGAGGAGGATAAGGATGGCTCCAAAATCTCAGCAGACAAAGCAGCCAGGAAGACCACAAAACCCCCCCCAGCTACAGCAGCCATGGCCAAATCTACTTCTAAACCAGTAAAAGCCATCTCCAGCTCCTCTCCTTCCAAACAGCCTCCACTAGCATTGGCCAAACCTGGACCAAAGCAGAATGCTACCTCTGAATCTCCTACAGAGAAAGCCTCACCCAAGTCAGCGGGGCCAGTTAAAAATGTATCCTCCTCTGTCGTTCCATCCAAAAAGCCTGCAGCTAAAGAGAAAGAGGGATCTAATGGTAGAACCTTTGCAGAGACCCAGCAGGCTAATGACACTGGTTCCGGAGCAGAGAGGGTCTCCTCAAATTCAGATCCCAGAGAGAAGGCCTCTGAGCCAGCAGCAACATCCACAGAGCAGAGTCCAGCTCATAACATCCCACTATCAGGCCCCCAGGGCCACAGTGGAGGAGGGGACTCCCTCTCCTTACCCCTGAACGCCAGCCCTACGCTAAGTCCTCAGAAGTCTGCCAAACAACCAGGTAAACCTAACTGCACAAGAGGAGTCAGGGCTCTGTCCAGTCAGCCACCAGCAATCAACCACATATTTAATGGGAATGACCTCGTAAACAGAGAGCCTGCTAAGCACACAGAGGGGACACACACATGTAAACACATTCCTGGCTCAGCCACAGACCTTCCGCTGCACACCCCAACCCCAGGCAGCCCTCTGGAAGACTCGTGGAGCAGCCTGCACCACCAGGTCAGCCCCGAGTCAGAATCCGGAAGTGCCACCACCTCATCAGACGACATTAAGCCTCGCTCTGAGGACTACGATGCTGGGGGCTCCCAGGACGATGTGGATGACTGCTGCTCCAACGACCGCGGCGAATCCAAGGGGGGCAGCACCATGCGTTGCCATGACTTCCTGGGCCGCAGTAGTAGTGACACGAGTACGCCTGAGGAGCTGAAGATGCTGGATGGTGGGCTGCGGGTCGAGGTGAGGCTGAAGGGGCGCGAGGTAGAGACCACCAGCGAGGAGGAAGGGGTGAAGCAACGGCCGCGCTCCTGGCTGACCAGGGACAGAGACGAGATCCCTGTTGAGGAGGAGGTGGAGGCCAATATTACGGTGAAGCAGGTCCCCGACAGCCAGCTATTCTCCTCTGAGGAGACCGAGGAGTCTGAGGAAGAGGAGGAGGAAGAGGATGAGAGGTCAGAGGTGGAGGTTCTTCCTGTTCACCAGGCCCCTCTGCCTCCTGAAGACCCTTCCTCTCAGTTCCAGGGCATTGTGAACATGGCCTTTGAGGACGGAGCTGACCCTGGCCAAGACAACAAACAGCAGCAGCAACTGGACTACCAATCAGCCTCTAACTTCCGTCGCTCTGTTCTGATCTCTGTTGACGAGTGTGAGGAGCTGGGATCAGAGGAGTGCGGGGTGCAGACTCCGCCCCAGCAACAGCCTGATGACCCCCTCACGCCCTGCGACGTCTTCGGGAGCGACCCTCCTCCGGCCCCTCAGTCAGTCCCCAACTTTGTCTCTCACTCTGGGGGGCACCTGGCATCTGACTTTCCCAAAAGCACACCTCAGCAGCAGCAGGAACAAGGCAACGAGCACGAGTCCAACAACAACAAACCCATTGTTTTCCTCACTGAGATCCAGGATCCTCTGGTAGATGACCATAACCCCACCAAGGTGGAGGGAGTAGAGCCCAGCCCTGGTTGCCCTTCTCTGGACCATGACCCCACTGACCTGCCTCCCCAGGAGCGGGAGAGACCCTGCCACCTAGACCTCCGGCCTGCTGAACAGTACAGAAATGGAGGATCACCGCGCAATAACCCTTCAACCAAGCCTAGCCAAGCATCTGTACCTGTGCATGTAGACAGCAAGAGATCAGACTTACAAACAGACTTAAATGACCCTAAGCAGAAAGGGGGCTCTCCTGTACATGCAGCTATCCCACAATCCCCAGCAGGTAATGTATAATAATCTACATCTAGGAACCCACCTAATTTAAACCCTGTAGCCAAACCCCTCACCCATTCTCCCTCCTCACCCAGCCAAACTCCATTAATCAAGGCATGGTTAGTTAATTAGTTCTCCCTTTGCAAGATACAATCTCCTCTGTCTGATATAACATGAAGCTCAGACTATTCATTTGCATTATGACACGTACACTTATCCCCTTCCTCTCAAAATGAATATAATACAGATGACTTAACTAGTTCAAATTCTAATTTTATAAGGGGGTCATTTTTTTTATATACCCACATACTGTAGCTGAAAGCTTGCTCTAAATTCTAATTTCTGTTTGTGTACCAGTCACTTGATTTGAATTGGTAACACCAATATCCGTAAAAAAATTGAGATTGGTCAATCAAGAAACGTGCAGAAGTAGCTTAGCTATAATCATCTTATAACAACTGAACTACCTTTTTTCAGAGGCATTCTGACCTTGACTACTTAGATTACTTATGATTTTTTGTTGTTGTTGATTTCAATGAGAACTGGTACTAAAATATTAAGTTTGAGTCCAAAATGGCACCCTATTCCCTTTTATAAGGCACTACTTTTGACCAGGGCCGATAGGGTCAAAAGTAGTGCACTGTGTAAGGAATAGGTTTCCATTTGGGATGCGGCCTTAGTGTAAAGTAGTGTGTCATGTGTTGGTTAGAAACCCCCTGCCTTCTGACAAGGTGTGGCGGACTGATGTAGGCCTAGTTGTACGAATGCACTTTGATGTACATAAAAATGCAAATATTCAATGATTTTTCATTGTTTCTTTTAGTGAATGCAATGAAATCCAACAGCTCTTGGCCTTTTTTAAGCGACAGTTGATGCTATTATTTATTAGATTGATGTTTCCATAGTTTGTATTTCATGCAGAAGACGTGTAATCAAATCAAATCAAATTACATAATAATATGCAAAGTGGCCAGTTGGTTCGGAGGGTAAATCCACAAATACTAACCTGTCAATACGACCAGATTGCTTTTGAGAAAGATGTCAATCTTTGTTTTACCTACCTACAGGGACCCTTGCCTACCCAGGATCGGCTTGTTTTTTTTATTTTATTTATTGTCAGACCCTCCTAACCTGTCTCTTCTCATCAGTCTGCTTATTTATAAAGACATCTGCATGATAGTAGTACATGCCATTTGTTGTGTCTTTTTATTTATTCCACCAAATATGTTTATCTTTTTACTTCATTTTTTTTTTACTTGTTTTATTCTGTAATGCTGGTTTGGTTCAATAGACGTTGTGTGGTGCTGCCTGGTAGTTTTCTGTATGTGGTGTGTCTAGAACAATCTTTATATTCCATGTCTCTCTTTTTTCACTCATGTGATACAGCAAACCCTTGCGCTATTACTTAGTTAGGGGTCACGTCTGAAATGGCACCCTATTCCTCATATAGTGCACTACTTTGTGCACTATACAGGGGATATGGTGGCATTTGGGATGCATCCTAGTTAGGGTCTATCCCAGCGCAAAACATATCAATCTTGTTTCTGCTGTCAACAGCAATAAGTGGTCAATTGTATCATCCATTGCCAGCATGGATCTGTTATTTACAGTGATATGGAAGCAGTGTTAATAACAGAAAGAAACTGTACATAAAACCAGATGGGAAACGTTAGATTAACCTATGTACTTCCCTTTGTGCTGCAAAGTAAAGGTTTTTGTGACAGTATTATAATCCTATCTCAACAACACAATAGTTATATTCATTAGTTAAAGATACCTGCATGGTTTATTTCTTCAAACATATCACTGGTGCCTGAGCAAACTGAGTTATGCAGAGTTACCTAACCAGTGCTGGCAATGCAATGCAATGCATGGTTACTGTGTTTTTTACTGGTGGATAAAAGAGACACATCCAGACAACTACATCCATCTGTGCTTGACCTTTAAGGCAGCTGTCCATCCTCTCTGTCACCCACAGTCCAGGTCAGTGACTACTCATGACTTATACATACAATATAATTCTACATTATATCAACAATTTCATATCATAAGCCATTGTTCTGTAACTAAGTACCAACAATGGTGAAATGAGGGCCTCCCGGCCTCTCTCCTAGTTGAATAGAGGACAGGTTAATGACTCATCCTGTCATTTGATTATTAAATGGATGTTAAGAGGACACAGTTGCATTAAGGGTGAAACTTCAGTCATCTAAATGTTGGGATAATAACGGAAAGAAGTGACCTGTAGAATACCTGTGTAATGACAATGGACTTATGGAAAGATGAATCGTTGTGGATCAAACAACAAACCCAACCTGTACACATGACCGACGCCCCTCCAAAGCCCTCTCTACCATCTACAAACTGAACGCGAGACAAGCTTTTGAGCACCTCAGTTCCTCTGACAACAGGAGCAGGAGGAGCACAGAGGGGTAGGAGGAGGAGAACGACAAAGAGGAAGATTACAATGAAGAGAGTGGTAAGTTTGCGAAGCGTGACTGGAGCATGCTGAAGCAACTCCTCTCGGACCAGGAGTCCAGTCTTGGCGTCATAAACCCTGTCCCTGAGGACCTAAACCTAGCCCAGTATCTCATCAAGTAGACCCTGTCCATCTCCCGGGACTGCCTGGACACCCAGCAAATCTTCCTGCTCCACGAGAAGGAGATATTTAAACGCTGGACAGAGCTCATATCACCCCTGGAGGACTCCACAACCAGCATCACTGTGACCAGCTTCTCGCCTGAGGATGCTGCCTCTCCGCAGGGGGAGTGGACCATCGTGGAGCTAGAAACGTATCACTGACAAAGCCTATACAGAATTAATGACTAATGGATCATCTTGGAGTTAGAAACACATCACTTGATTGACAGGTTTAAGGACTTAACATAGTGTCTCTTAACTTCTCTCTGGATTTATCAACTATACAACACTTCTTCTGAGACAGACACTACAACAGTACTATCTATCAGCGGGACCTGTTACACTTTCTCTCTGAACTTCTGCAACGTGTCTTCGGTTTACTGACAACTACAGTACCAAAATTATTCTGTCTTGACGTTTGAGTCCTCTATTTATTGGTTGACTGTCTCGTGCTTTTTATGCTGCTTTTTATGAGCTTTGAGTTTTTTCGGACTCTCAAACTGAGCTTGTTTGTTTGCATTCAGTCCCCTTCACAGTGCTTGACTTGGACTGAAATAGGTTTCAGTACTCATTTTGGGTGCTGGTACTGTTTATGTTTAGGTGCAGGAGCTTCACAATACTTTTGAGCACATTTTCGATAAGAGGAACAGGAGCTCAAGTCGTAGAACATTTTAGGTGCCGGAACTCAGCTCCAGTGAGCTCCTGCCCAAGTCAAGCACTGCCCCTTCATCATCTTCAGTTATATCCTTAATACTTAATGGACTGAGAGTTTAGACACAAATAAGCTGTTGTGCATGCGGACATTTTTGTATGTTTAACTGTTTACGTGTTTGCAACCTTTAGAAAGAAGAAAATAAAAATAAAATGTATTTCTCATGGCTCTCATGATGATGGTTAGACAGTGTAGTTTCACAGAAACTAGAGAACATGTTGGTCTGTTGGCTTTATATTCATTGTGTATATGAAAATTTAAATGTTTGGTTCTAAATACAATGGTTTCCTATTTTTTGGGGTTTAGTGATAGTTAAAATACAATAGTAGATACATTTTTTTAATAAACAGATAATTTGTGAAATTATATAGATTTTTATTGTACACTTTGGGTTAAAATGAGGGATACACTTGGGCATTTGTTGCTGTACGTGAAATGACCTAAATAGCGTCACCTTTTTGGGGTCCCGTGACGTCATTGCTCACACCTCCTTCGCGTGCCACCTCGATCTCGTTAGATTCCAGTCAACTCAGCACCGCTCATTCCGGCAAAACAGACCTGTTTTGTTATCCAACTTCGCACCCTATCTTATTTTGGGTGAATACAGTTCGCTACATACCACCACCTATAATGACTACCAACGGTAATGACAGGACAGCTCAATGGAAAACAACAATTATAGTCAGCACATCACTTCAGGTAACGTTTAACACCACAAATGACTAGCCAAAGAAGTTGCTAGCGAGCTAACTTGGGCATAAATTGACAATTTCTGTTGTATAATTGAGTTCTTCCCGATATTGATATGAAGTCACAATATTGACAATTTGATTATTACAGCTTATTAGATTTCATCAAGACATTACCCATCTAAAACATTACCCTACTAAAACACACAGAATCATGACACATCCAGGATGCTTCTTGCACAGCACCATCGGATCCGATTCTCAGACGCTGTCAAGTCGGGATCCATTGTTTTCCCGCAGTCAGGTAATCATCAATTTGACATTACATTATTTGATTCATGCTTCAAAGGTACAGTAGGTATGCCTATACTAGATATCCGCAGTTGGTGTCTTTAGGCTATCACATTGCCAATGCCAAGAAGACCATGTCACAGTGCCACCTACCACCTGTTGTAAGGGGGTTCCCGCCATACACACACTGTCCCCTGGGCCTGTCATGACATCAGATACCTTTCAGCTAATGTGGTCTAACTTCAAAAACTGCAAAATTTTGCTCCAATTAAAAGTCTGCAGAAGACTTCTGTGGGGTATTAGCTAAATATGTCGTGATAGTCCATTGACTCCCTTATAATCTAGCAAATAAAGCACATAAGCCTATCTGCAAAACCAAAGTTGTGTTATAAATGAATGTATATGTGGGTTGTCCAGGTATTGCATTCCTCATAATAAACCCACAAGAACTACCAGAGAACCTTGAGGAAGCAGGACTGTTTGACAAGATCAAGAAGTTTGTGACGGTACACCGCAATAGTTTCCTTCTCCTGCAAGCCCCTTTTTATGGGAAGAGGGAACTGGACATCATGTCAGTGATACAGCACAGGTATAGTTATTTTATTATACTTTATAGCAGACTATAATTATATTCCTGTCTGGAACGATTCTAACATGTGCAAATGTTATTGCAGGCAATGTGGACGAGTGTAGTTTCACAGTAATGATCACTCCTCCTCTAAACGATTATCCTACTGTACTGACCCAAATACATTCAAATGACTGTAGTAGTTTTGAATGATGCAACAATATTTCTGGTCACATTGATATTTTAGTGCTGTGCTTTCATTGTAACTGAGGAATCCTTTGGTCTATTGTAGATTCCTTGGCAGCAATCTCAGAGTTCTACCTGTACGTAACAACACAGAGATAGTCAAGGGGATGCTGACTATAGCCAAAGTAAGGATGAAAGAAGACACCTCTAAGTCCTCACACATTATATTGACATGGATATTAAGTAATAATAATACTGAAAAACAGAAATTAAGATACTTGGCATTAGTAATCAAATGTTATTTGTCACATGCGCCAAATACAACAGGTGTAGACCTTACCGTGAAATGCTTACTTACAAGTCCTTATTTATTTTATTTTACCTTTATTTAACTAGGCAAGTCAGTTAAGAACAAATTCTTATTTTCAATGACAGCCTAAGAACAGTGGGTTAACTTCCTTGTTCAGTGGTAGAACAACAGATTTTTACCTTGTCAGCTCGGGGATTCAATCTTGCAACCTTTCAGTTACTAGTCCAACACTCTAACCACTAGTCCAACGCTATATCCAACAATGCAGTTCAAGATATTGAAAATATGAGAAAATATTTACAAAATAAACTAAAGTAAAAAATTAAATAAAAAGTAACACAATAAAATAACAATACCAAGGCTATATACAGGGGAAACCGGTACCGAGTCAATGTGCGGGGGTAAAGGTCAGTTGAAGTAATTTGTACATGTGGGTATGGGTAAAGTGACTATGCATAGATAAGATATAGTTGATACAAATATTGTTTATAACGATAAAGGTGATACAAAGTTAGGCTACTTTACTTTGCTAGGTTTATCAGGGACAATGCACATTAATAAACATTTCTGTCAATGTGCCAGGTTTTTGCCAGCTGGCTAAAGTTGAGAGTTCATCAAGTTTTCCCCCTGTGATAATGAAAGTGATCTCATCTTCCAGGCCACCAGTAAGCCCCATGTTGACAGTGTGCGGGATCGGATGTCTCTGGCCAGGGCCCACATTATAGAGAGCAGCTCTGTCTGGGAGATGCTCAGGGACATTAAGCTGGGGTGAGCAGCTGGTGCAGAGTGGGGATGCCAGGTCCCCTCAAACCTACCTGTCCATGATAGGTTAGTGACTCTAATGATTGATTTATGCTAGGTGTGGCATCCGCTGTGTTTACGGTCACAAGCAAAGAAGGGCTTTAACCCAACTGGCATGTGTTTAGTGTGCTTGATATACTCAATGCATCCAATCCTGTATCCAGCAGAATACTATTACTGTATAGATTCAGTAGAAAGTCAATTGAAAATCCAGCATTGCAAATAATTGAAATGAGGCTTAAATAAAGAAAGCATTTTGTGTAGATTGTGTATTTATTATTAGCCTGAAACAATCATTTTTAAAAGCATAAGCCTCTGAGCCATCTCTGTTGTTAGACAGCAGTCCCAGTTTTCACTTTCTCCTCTGATATCTCCTCAATACGGATCACTAGACTCTCCATCAGGTCAAAGGTCACCAGAGCACACTGCAGTACCTGTGAAGTCCAAATAACTCAGTGCCAATTCAAATTATTAAATTCAATGTGACAAGCAAGCAAAAACAGCAGTGGTAACGTGGCTGTAGTTACCTGATACTGCATCTCTGGGGTCATATCTGATACGTTCTTGTTCTTCACAGTCATAGTCTGAACTAATGCACCTCTAGCCTCTCTGGCTTCTGTTAGTGGATGAGAGTCACAATAATACATTGATTTGTATACACAGTATAACACATGTTGTACATTGTTCCCAGAATAATACACAGTATTTACATGTAATACATTTTAATAGATGGAGTACTGTAGTGTAGAGAGATCTGCTTTCTTACCCTGTGCTTGAATCTTCTTGTCCTCTCTCATGTTCTTAACCTGCCCTGTGTAGTAGGCTCTAGAGAGGGCCAGACACACCCTCAGCATCTTCAGGTAGTCCTCTTTGATCTTGAACAGCTCCGGCCATATACTTGACTGAAAACATCAGCGTTAGACCATCACCATGCTGTCTTGTCTTAACCACGTAAACTAACTAGTAGCGAGGTTTAATCTTCTGGGTTATATGAATGTGTCAGAAACACTCACTGTCTGCTGCCAGTCCATGTCCCGCATAAGCAGGTATCGTAACAGATTGAGAGACTCCATTACCCTAAGGTAGAGATGGACAAAGAATACTATACTGAACAAAAATATAAATGCAACATACAACAATTTCAAAGATTTTACTGCATTACAGTTCATATAAGGAAATCAGCGAATTTAAATAAATTAAGGCCCTAATCTATGGTTTTCACATGACTGGGAAAACAGAAATGCATCTGTTGATCACAGATACCTTTTCGTCACCGATCTCGTCACGGTATCTCTGTGTATTCAAATTGCCATCTATAAAGAAATTGAAAATATGCAATTGCAATTGTGTTCGTTGTCCTGTATGCCTGCCCATACCATAACCCTTCCACTGCCATGGGGCGCTCAGTTCACAATGTTGACATCAGTAAACCGCTCGCCCACACAACGCCATACACGTGGTCTGAGGTTGTGAGGCCGTGGTCTGAAGTTGTGAGTTGTTTGAATGTACTGCCAAATTCTCTAAAACGACGTTGGAGGCAGCTTATGGTAGAGAAATTAGCATTAAATTCTCTGGCGACAGCTCCGGTGCACATTCCTGCCAGCAGCATGCCAATTGCACGCTGCCTCAAAACTTGACACATCTCTGGCGTTGTGTTGTGTGACAAAACTGCACATTTTAGAGTGGCCTTTTATTGTCCCCAGCACAGGGTGCACCTGTGTAATAATCATGCTGTTTAATCAGCTTCTTGATATGCCACAACTTTCAGGTGGATGGATTATCCTGGCGAAGGAGAAATGCTCACTAACAGGGATGTAAACAAATTTGTGCACAACATTTTTGATAAATAAGCTTTTTGTGCGCATGGAACATTTCTGAGGTCTTTTATTTCAGCTCATGAAACATGGGACCAACATTAAATAAATAAAATGTATTTAAAATCAATCGGCATTACAAGTTGACAACAGTCAGCTGATGTTGACCTATTTACTAATGTCTATGTTTTAAACTGGATGGAGAGTTGATTAATCAATTATATCTTGTTGGCTAAGAATGCTATCTCCATTGATAGAAAGAAAGGGATTCTAGGAAAGAAACCTGAACTTCATTAGAGAATAGATCTGTGCCGTAGTCCATGTTCCATCTGCCTTGTGCTGGGCACCAGATATGCGTGGCTAGAATATGCAGCTCTCTACTGCAGTATTAATGACCAGATTAGGGAACAGTCACAGCTTGTAGAGGGGCAAGGCAGGCTCACCAGTCCAGGGCTTGTATTTTAGACAACAGAGAGGTAGCAGGATTGCTTAGACAGATCCTATGGGCCAGCTTCCCAGACACAGATTAAGCCTAGTCCTAGAAAAAGTATGCACAATGCTCTCCATTGACAGTGTTTTTTAGTCCAGGACTAGGTTTAATCTGTATCCAGGTAACCGGCCCTAAATTTAGGGAGAGGGCAAACGGTACTAACCTGTCCATACTGTTCAGCAGGTCTGTTTCTGGGCCCAGTGGGAAACACAGAACCAGTCTCAGTAGGAGAAGAACCTGGATTCCCATAAACCATTCATTCTCATGACCTGGCTAGAGATAACAAGGAGAATAACACAATTACCTTTTATAGTGCAATGAAATGGAGCGACTGTCCTGTTTATCAAAATGTCTCCTACTACAGTGCATTCGGAAAGTATTCAGACCCCTTGACTTTTTCCACATTTTATTACATTACAGCCTTATTCTAAATGGATTTGATTCTTTTTTTCCCCCTCATCAATCTACACATAATACCCCATAATGACAAAGCAAAAACAGGTTTTTAGAAGAAATATTACATTTACATAAGTATTCAGACCCTTTACTCAGTACTTTGTTGAAGCACCTTTTGCAGTGATTACAGCCTTGAGTCTTCTTGGGGATGACGCTACAAGCTTGGCACACCTGTATTTGGGGAGTTTCTCCCATTCTTCTCTGCAGATCCTCTCAAACTTTGTCAGGTTTAATGGGGAGCGTCGTTGCACAGATATTTTCAGGTCTCCAGAGATGTTCGATCGGGTTTAAGTCCGGGCTCTGGCTGGGCCACTCAAGGACATTCAGAGACTTGTCCCGAAGCCACTTCTGCGTTGTCTTGTCTGTGTGCTTAGGGTCGTTGTCTTGTTGGAAGGTGAACCTTCGCCCTAGTCTGAGGTCCTAAGCGCTCTGGAGCAGGTTTTCATCAAAGATCTCTCTGTACTTTGCTCTGTTCATCTTTCCCTCGATCCTGACTAGTCTCCTAGTCCCTGCCGCTGAAAAACATCCCCATAGCATGATGCTGCCACCACCATGCTTCACTGTAGGGATGGTGCCAGGTTTCCTCCAGACGTGACACTTGGCATTCAATCTTGGTTTGATCAGACCAGAGAATCTTGTTTCTCATGGTCTGAGCGTCTTTAGGTGCCTTTTGGCAAACTCCAAGCGGGCTGTCATGTGCCTTTTACTGAGGAGTGGCTTCCGTCTGGCCACTCCACCATAAAGGCCTGATTGGTGGAGTGCTGCAGAGATGGTTGTCCTTCTGGAAGGTTCTCCCATCTCCATAGAGGAACTCTGGAGCTCTGTCAGCATGGCCATTGGGTTCTTGGTCACCTCCATGACCAAGGCTCTTCTCTCCCGATTGCTCAGTTTGGCCTTGCGGCCAGCTTTAGGAAAAGTCTTAGTGGTGTTGGAGGCCACTGTGTTCTTGGGGACCTTCAATGCTGCAGACATTTTTTTGGTACCCTTCCCCCTGATCTGTGC
Source organism: Brachymystax lenok tsinlingensis (assembly GCA_030435695.1). Taxonomy (NCBI): domain Eukaryota; kingdom Metazoa; phylum Chordata; class Actinopteri; order Salmoniformes; family Salmonidae; genus Brachymystax; species Brachymystax lenok. The sequence continues at coordinate 30,021,896 of CM059790.1, forward strand.
CTCGACACAATCCTGTCTCGGAGTTCTACGGATACAGTGGGGAAAAAAAGTATTTAGTCAGCCACCAATTGTGCAAGTTCTCTCACTTAAAAAGATGAGAGAGGCCTGTAATTTTCATCATAGGTACACTTCAACTATGACAGACAAAATGAGGAATCCAGAAAATCACATTGTAGGATTTTTTATGAATTTATTTGCAAATTATGGTGGAAAATAAGTATTTGGTCAATAACAAAAGTTTATCTCAATACTTTGTTATATACCCTTTGTTGGCAATGACAGAGGTCAAACGTTTTCTGTAAGTCTTCACAAGGTTTTCACACACTGTTGCTGGTATTTTGGCTCATTCCTCCATGCAGATCTCCTCTAGAGCAGTGATGTTTTGGGGCTGTCGCTGGGCAACACGGACTTTCAACTCCCTCCAAAGATTGTCTATGGGGTTGAGATCTGGAGACTGGCTAGGCCACTCCAGGACCTTGAAATGCTTCTTACGAAGCCACTCTTTCGTTGCCCGGGCGGTGTGTTTGGGATCATTGTCATGCTGAAAGACCCAGCCACGTTTCATCTTCAATGCCCTTGCTGATGGAAGGAGGTTTTCACTCAAAATCTCACGATACATGGCCCCATTCATTCTTTCCTTTACACGGATTAGTCGTCCTGGTCCCTTTGCAGAAAAACAGCCCCAAAGCATGATGTTTCCACCCCATGCTTCACAGTAGGTATGGTGTTCTTTGGATGCAACTCAGCATTCTTTGTCCTCCAAACACGACGAGTTGAGTTTTTACCAAAAAGTTATATTTTGGTTTCATCTGACATTCTCCCAATCCTCATCTGGATCATCCAAATGCTCTCTAGCAAACTTTAGACTTGCCTGAACATGTACTGGCTTAAGCAGGGGGACACGTCTGGCACTGCAGAATTTGAGTCCCTGGCGGCGTAGTGTGTTACTGATGGTAGGCTTTGTTACTTTGGTCCCAGCTCTCTGCAGGTCATTCACTAGGTCCCCGTGTGGTTCTGGGATTTTTGCTCACCGTTCTTGTGATCATTTTGACTCCACGGGTGAGATCTTGCGTGGAGCCCCAGATCAAGGAAGATTATCAGTGGTCTTGTATGTCTTCCATTTCCTAATAATTGCTCCCACAGTTGATTTCTTCAAACCAAGCTGCTTACCTATTGCAGATTCAGTCTTCCCAACCTGGTGCAGGTCTACAATTTTGTTTCTGGTGTCCTTTGACAGCTCTTTGGTCTTGGCCATAGTGGAGTTTGGAGTGTGACTGTTTGAGGTTGTGGACAGGTGTCTTTATACTGATAACAAGTTCAAACAGGTGCCATTAATACAGGTAATGAGTGGAGGACAGAGGAGCCTCTTAAAGAAGAAGTTACAAGTCTGTGAGAGCCAGAAATCTTGCTTGTTTGTATGTGACCAAATACTTATTTTCCACCATAATTTGCAATAAATTCATAAAAATCCTACAATGTGATTTTCTGGATTTTTTTTCCTCATTTTGTCTGTCATAGTTGAAGTGTACCTATGATGAAAATTACAGGCCTCTCTCATCTTTTTAAGTGAGAGAACTTGCACAATTGGTGGCTGACTAAATACTTTTTTTCCCCACTGTAATTCCTTCAACCTCTTGGCTTGATTTTTGCTCTGACATGCACTGTCAAATCAAATCAAATTGTAATTGTTACATGCGCCAAATACAATAGGTGTAGACCTTACAGTGAAATGCTTACTTATAAGCCCTTAACCAACAATGCTTTAAGAAGTTAAGATGTATTTTTAAGTGTTAAGTAAAAAATCGAAAATCGAAAATAAAAGTAACAAATAATTAAACAGCAGCAGTAAAATAACAATAACCGGTTAGTTGAGGTAATATAGGTAATATGTACGTGTAGGTAGAGTTAAAGTGACTATACATAGATTATAACAGAGAGTAGCAGCAGTGTAAAAGAGGGGTCTGGGTAGCCCTTTGATTAGCTGTTCAGGAGTATTATGGCTTGGGGTAGAAGCTGTTAAGAAGCCTTTTGGACCTCGAATTGGCGCTCCGGTACCACTTACCGTGCGGTAGCAGAGAGAACAGTCTATGACTAGGCTGGCTGGAGTCTTTGACAATTTTTAGGGCCTTCCTGACACCGCCTGAAAAAGAGGTCCTCGATGGCAGGAAGCTTGTCCCCAGTTATGTACTGGGCCGTACGCACTACCCTCTGAGGTGCCTTGCAGTTGGAGGCCGAGCAGTTGCCATACCAGGCAGTGATGCAACCAATCAGGATGCTCTCAATGGTGCAGCTGTAAAACCTTTTGAGGATCTGATGACCCATGCCAAATCTTTTCAGTCTCCTGAGGGGGAATAGGCTTTGTCGTGCCCTCTTCACGACTGTTTTAATGTGTTTGGACCATGAGAGTTTGTTGGTGATGTGGACACCAAGGAATTTGAAGCTCTCAACCTGTTCCACTACAGCCGGGCGTGCTCGGTCCTCCTTTTCCTGTAGTCCACAATCATCTCCTTTGTCTTGATCATGTGGGACCTCTTCAGGGAGTGGGACCTCTTCAACTGTGGGACCTTATATAGACAGGTGTGTGCCTTTCCAAATCATGTCCAATCAACTGAATTTACCACAGGTGGACTCCAATCAAGTTGTAAAAACATCTCAAGGATGATCAATGGAGACAGGATGCACCTGAGCTCAATTTTGAGTCTCATAGCAAAGGGTCTGAATACTTATGTAAATAAGGTATTTCTGTTTTAAATTTTTGATAAATTAGCAAAAAAAAATAAAAAGTAGTTTTGGCTTTGTCGTTATTGTGTGTAGATTGATTAACAATAGTTCTAAATTAATCGATTTTAGAATAAGGCTGTAACGTTACAAAATGTGGAAAAAGGGAAGGGGTCTGAATACTTTCCCGAATGCAATGTATATCTTACCTTCAAGGAGAGCTCAATCTGATTTTTGATGTTCTTTATAATGTAACCCTCTACTCCGGCGTGGCGACTGGTTTTTATCATACACCTACGATAAGAAATCAGAATATTCAAGATGTTTGTAATACCATGTGGTCCTGGGGCCCTCCCTGGGTGCAAGTTTTTGTTTTTGCCCTAGCACTACACAGCTGATTCAAATAAACAAAGCTTGATGATGAGTTGGTTATTTAAATCAGCTGTGTAGTACTAGGGCAAAAACCAAACATGCACGGGGGGGTACTACAGATTCATCCATTGCAGACCACATACAGGCTATACAATATTCTCACCTGAAGAATTTGGGCTTAGCCTCAGGTCCCAATTTATCTATGAAGAGCTGTAACACTTTAAACCCTCGTTCTCTCTGGTAATAGGAGAAAGGAGTTATTAGGCTAACAGGTACATGGACCCAAAATTATTTCAATTGGTTTTATTCATGCAGGAGTTTTATTAAATTACCAAACTCTGAATTGGACACACAGTCAGGATCTGCACCAAGTGCTGCATTTCCACACAACAAAAACAAAAACACAAATCACAAATTATTATTTTTACGTCTGTTACATATGCATCTGTTTAGTAGCTGCTTTGGGTATGTAGTCAGACTCACCTGTGGAACACTGTAAAATGACTTTAGGTCCAGCAGTTCAACTGGGAGGCTGTTATCCTCCACTTTCTCCAAGCTTTTTGTATATAATTCCTGAGTGATAGAGAATGGAAAAGAATACTTAGCAATACTTACTACTCAGAGAATTCACTCAATATAGTATTGGGAAGATTTGAAATCAATTTATCCTTACCAGGCCTTTGAGTAGGAACGATTCTTCCTTTCTATTTTAGGAATTAAAACATATTGTTTAGAGGAACACACTATATCTTAAACCAATGTTTTATTATCATGTAAGAACAGTATAGCTCTGAAAACATACCTACTTAGTAGGAGGTCAATATATTCCATATTACACTGCAGGACAAACACAGGGCTGAGAGATCCACAAAATAATATTAATACTATTATATGTTTCTAACATAGTTATCACCCCATATCTTTAATGGTACGGTTATTCAGAACCTTTCTACTGTGTTTCACCTGAAAACTGCTGGAAAGCTCTCAATGGTGATGAGCTGGACAAAGAGCAGGTATGCCAGACAGGCCCGTGACTCCTGGGCTTCAGTACTGTCTGTCAGGAGGCCAGACTCCTCCCTCTTCTTCAGAGCCTTGTAGAACAGGAGGCCTGGGAGAGGCTCCTGGATCGCTGGTAGGGTGGCCTAGGATCAAAAACACAATGTAGTCTTGTTTTAGCTAGGTTCTTATTCAAATTGTCTCTATGAGGTTGATTGCCTTGTTTGGTAGTCTTCCTGACTTGCTGGAAGATGCAGTAGAAAAAGACCCTCAGTGTAGTGTGCAGAGCCATTTCAAAAGGCCGTCCCTCAACCAAGTAGGCCCGGATTACTTACCATTATGTCTGTAGCAAAGTGCCATAGGGGAGACTGTTTATGGATGTCTATAGCCTGGTCAAGCTGTGCCTGAAGGAGTGGCTCCCTCAAGCTCCCCATGCAACTGTAGAGAGAAGAATAATGTCTTACAGATCAACAAGCCGGTGTCAGTATTTTCTACTCTCCTGATTGTGACCCCGGCCAATAACTAAATCTGATTGATACATCTTGGTGCTCCTTTTAGCAACATTAATATCCAACAACGCACACAGACAGGCAGACAGACACCTACAACTTGAGAAGCTCAGTCTTTAGCTTATTGTCTGAAGCAGTGCCATCATCCTCGCTGTTGTCCCTCCTCTTCACTTCCTCCACGAATGGATCCATGAACCTGGCCAGGGCTGAGCAGCAACGACACAGACCGTACGCATCCTCCATTTCTTGCTCCTTGGTGTAAGGCACTGGCAGCCTGGCCACCTGCTTCTGTAGGGCAGCCAGAGCCAGGCCTACCCAGGGAGCCTTCTCCTCACCCAGGCGCAGCAGCACTAGGAGAGACATTCGAAAGTCACCAACATTAATAGCACTAGGAGAGGCAAGGATACATTATTAAAAAGTAATTGAAGGAATGCATTATGTATAGGTTGTTTTACTGCATTCTGATTTGTTTTGATGTAATTTATTAATAAATATTTGGATAGGAATGTATTAAAATGGCTCTCTACTCTCATTCAATCAATTACAAGGAAAATGTGGGTAATCTTATTCAATTGCTTCAACAGAATCTGGATTAACCTAAAGCATCTACAGTAGCATAGAAAAAATAATGAAAGAAGCTGCAACGCCAAAGAAGTTGATTGCCAAGTTATATCAAGGGTTGACTGAGTTTTTACCTGATGGTTCAGAACCTATAAGGTAAAAATGGGAAACAGATCTCAAAGAAGAAATTGATGAGAACTATTGGTCACAAATATGTGAAAATGTTAATATTTGCTCCTACAATCTTAAACATAAATTATTGCAATTGATGATAATCCATAGGATATACTACACTCTTGCTAGAATGCATGTAATATACCCAGAAATGTCATATCACTGTTGGAGATGCAAAAAATTTAAACAAACCCTATTACATATGCTGTGGTCCTGTGAGAAATGGACCTTGTTATTAAAAAAATAATGAAAGGGAACGTTATCAAGATTAAGTTACAGTAAGTGTCCAGTAGAGGGAAGCAAACAACATCTGCAGGAGATAGCCTTCACAATATCACTGCTCAGTATTACCTGTTTGAAGATGCGGGGCCATAAGTAAGACGGTATCAGCGATGAGGTCCGGATGAAGGTCATCCACTTGGCCAAGAAAAATCAGCATGAGTTCCATTGGGCTGCATGTCTGAGAGACCAGATTTATACATTACTGTTAACTCTGATGCCATGCCATGTGAATCTACCTACTGTTAAGCCTCCTGCCATCCAATTCTATCAAGGGTAATTCATAGTGCTTATAGTTTACCTCGGCCAGGTGTGTGATAATGGCCTGACAGGTAGAGGAACTCTTCTTCTTCTTCTTCAGTACCTCGGCCACTAGGGAAGCAAGGAGGCCACAACCCATAGACTCCACTATGCCCTGGGTCAGATAAAATAACCAAAAACTTCTGTGTCATCTTGTGTCTACTTTTTACATTTAGAAAGACAGCTACAACTGATGATGAAGAACACTTGCGCAAGTTTATGGGGGATATACAAAATGTGGGTTGCTTGTGGGCTCTCTTGTATATGACCACCTTGACTACCCCTTCACTTCGATCAATAAAGCTAAGTTGATGTCCTAGCGAGGCTGCTATAAACCTTGTTATGACTCAATAACATCCTAGCGAAGTAGCTAAGGACCCTGTAATGACTCCCATGACGTCCTAGCGAGGTAGCTATGGACCCTTGTATGACTCCATGATGTCCTAGCGAGGTAGCTATAGACCTTGTTATGACTCCATAACATCCTAGCGAGGTAGCTATGGACCCTGTTATAACTCCACGACATCCTAGCGAGGTAGCTATAGACCCTTGTATGACTCCATGATGTCCTAGCGAGGTAGCTATGGACCCTGTTATGACTCCATGACGTCCTAGCGAGGAAGCTATAGACCCTGTTATGACTCCATGACATCCTAGCGAGGTAGCTGTAGACCCTGTTATGACTCCATGACATCCTAGCGAGGTAGCTATGGACCCTGTTATGACTCCATGATGTCCTAGCGAGGTAGCTATAGACCCTTGTATGACTCCATGATGTCCTAGCGAGGTAGCTATAGACCCTGTTATGACTCCATGATGTCCTAGCGAGGTAGCTATAGACCCTTGTATGACTCCATGACGTCCTAGCGAAGTTGCTTTAGACCCTGTTATGACTCCATAACAACCTAGCGAGGTAGCTATGGACCCTGTTATGACTCCATAACATCCTAGCGAGGTAGCTATAGACCCTTGTATGACTCCATGACGTCCTAGCGAGGTAGCTATAGACCCTGTTATGACTCCATGACATCCTAGCGAGGTAGCTGTCGACCCTGCTATGACTCCATAACATCCTAGCGAAGTAGCTATAGACCCTGTTATGACTCCATGATGTGCTAGCGAGGTATCTACAGACCCTTGTATGAATCCATGAAGTCCTAGCGAGGTAGCTATAAACAATGTTATGACTCCATGACATCCTAGCGAGGTAGCTATTGACCTTTGTATGACTCCATGATGTCCTAGTTTGGTAGCTATAAACCCTGTTATTACTCCATGATGTCCTAGTGAGGTAGCTATGGACCCTGTTATGACTCCATAATGTCCTAACGAGGTAGCAATAGACCCTGTTATGACTCCATGATGTCCTAGCCAGGTAGCCATAGAACCTTTTATGACTCCATGACATCTTAGCGAAGTAGCTATAGACCCTGTTATGACTCCATGACGTCCTAGCGAAGTTGCATTAGACCCAGTTATGACTCCATAATATCCTAGCGAGGTAGCTATGGACCCTGTTATGACTCCATGACATCCTAGCGAGGTAGCTATAGACCCTTGTATTACTCCATGATGTCCTAGCAAGGTAGCTATAGACCCTGTTATGACTCCATGACGTCCTAGCGAGATAGCTATAGACCCTGTTATGACTCCATTATGTCCTAGCGAGGTAGCTATAGACCCTGTTTTGACTCCATGACATCCTAGCGAGGTAGCTATGGACCCTGTTATGACTCCATGACGTCCTAGCGAAGTAGCTATAGACCCTGTTATGACTACATAACATCCTAGCGAGGTAGCTATGGAACCTGTTATGACTCCATGGTGTCCTATTGAGGTAGCTATAGACCCTTGTATGACTCCATGATGTGCTAGCGAGGTAGCTATAGACCCTTGTATGACTCCATGACGTCCTAGCAAGGTAGCTATAAACAATGTTATGACTCCATGACATCCTAGCGAGGTAGCTATTGACCTTTGTATGACTCCATGATGTCCATGTGAGGTAGCTATAGACCCTGTTATGACTCCACGATGTCCTAGTTTGATAGCTATAAACCCTGTTATTACTCCATGATGTCCTAGTGAGGTAGCTATGGACCCTGTTATGACTCCATAATGTCCTAACGAGGTAGCAATAGACCCTGTTATGACTCCATGATGTCCTAGCCAGGTAGCCATAGAACCTTTTATGACTCCATGACATCTTAGCGAAGTAGCTATAGACCCTGTTATGACTCCATGACGTCCTAGCGAAGTTGCATTAGACCCAGTTATGACTCCATAATATCCTAGCGAGGTAGCTATGGACCCTGTTATGACTCCATGACGTCCTAGCGAGATAGCTATAGACCCTGTTATGACTCCATTATGTCCTAGCGAGGTAGCTATAGACCCTGTTTTGACTCCATGACATCCTAGCGAGGTAGCTATGGACCCTGTTATGACTCCATGACGTCCTAGCGAAGTAGCTATAGACCCTGTTATGACTACATAACATCCTAGCGAGGTAGCTATGGAACCTGTTATGACTCCATGGTGTCCTATTGAGGTAGCTATAGACCCTTGTATGACTCCATGATGTGCTAGCGAGGTAGCTATAGACCCTTGTATGACTCCATGACGTCCTAGCAAGGTAGCTATAAACAATGTTATGACTCCATGACATCCTAGCGAGGTAGCTATTGACCTTTGTATGACTCCATGATGTCCATGTGAGGTAGCTATAGACCCTGTTATGACTCCATGATGTCCTAGTTTGGTAGCTATAAACCCTGTTATTACTCCATGATGTCCTAGTGAGGTAGCTATGGACCCTGTTATGACTCCATAATGTCCTAACGAGGTAGCAATAGACCCTGTTATGACTCCATGATGTCCTAGCCAGGTAGCCATAGAACCTTTTATGACTCCATGACATCTTAGCGAAGTAGCTATAGACCCTGTTATGACTCCATGACGTCCTAGCGAAGTTGCATTAGACCCAGTTATGACTCCATAATATCCTAGCGAGGTAGCTATGGACCCTGTTATGACTCCATGACATCCTAGCGAGGTAGCTATAGACCCTTGTATTACTCCATGATGTCCTAGCGAGGTAGCTATAGACCCTGTTATGACTCCATGACGTCCTAGCGAGATAGCTATAGACCCTGTTATGACTCCATTATGTCCTAGCCAGGTAGCTATAGACCCTATTTTGACTCCATGACATCCTAGCGAGGTAGCTATGGACCCTGTTATGACTCCATGACGTCCTAGCGAAGTAGCTATAGACCCTGTTATGACTACATAACATCCTAGCGAGGTAGCTATGGAACCTGTTATGACTCCATGGTGTCCTATTGAGGTAGCTATAGACCCTTGTATGACTCCATTATGTGCTAGCGAGGTAGCTATAGACCCTTGTATGACTCCATGATGTCCTAGCAAGGTAGCTATAAACAATGTTATGACTCCATGACATCCTAGCGAGGTAGCTATTGACCTTTGTATGACTCCATGATGTCCATGTGAGGTAGCTATAGACCCTGTTATGACTCCATGATGTCCTAGTTTGGTAGCTATAAACCCTGTTATTACTCCATGATGTCCTAGTGAGGTAGCTATGGACCCTGTTATGACTCCATAATGTCCTAACGAGGTAGCAATAGACCCTGTTATGACTCCATGATGTCCTAGCCAGGTAGCCATAGAACCTTTTATGACTCCATGACATCTTAGCGAAGTAGCTATATACCCTGTTATGACTCCATGACGTCCTAGCGAAGTTGCATTAGACCCAGTTATGACTCCATAATATCCTAGCGAGGTAGCTATAGACCCTTGTATGACTCCATGATGTCCTAGCAAGGTAGCTATAAACAATGTTATGACTCCATGACATCCTAGCGAGGTAGCTATAGACCCTGTTATGACTCCATTATGTCCTAGCGAGGTAGCTATAGACCCCGTATTGACTCCATGACATCCTAGCGAGGTAGCTGTAGACCCTGCTATGACTCCATAACATCCTAGCGAAGTAGCTATAGACCCTGTTATGACTCCATGATGTGCTAGCGAGGTAGCTACAGACCCTTGTATGAATCCATGAAGTCCTAGTGAGGTAGCTATAAACAATGTTATGACTCCATGACATCTTAGCGAGGTAGCTATTGACCTTTGTATGACTCCATGATGTCCATGTGAGGGAGCTATAGACCCTGTTATGACTCCATGATGTCCTAGTTTGGTAGCTATAAACCCTGTTATTACTCCATGATGTCCTAGTGAGGTAGCTATGGACCCTGTTATGACTCCATAATGTCCTAACGAGGTAGCAATAGACCCTGTTATGACTCCATAACATCCTAGTGAGGTAGCTATAGACCCTGTTTGACTCCATGACATCCTAGCGAGGTTGCTATGGACCCTTGTATTACTCCATGATGTCCTAGCGAGATAGCTATAGAACCTGTTATGACTCCATGACATCCTAGTGATTTAGCTATAGACCCTGTTATGACTCCATGATGTCCTAGCGAGGTATCTATAGAACCTGTTATTACTCCATGACGTCCTAGCGAGATAGCTATAGACTCTGTTATGACTCCATGACATCCTAGCGAGGTAGCTATAGACCCTGTTATGACTCCATAACGTCCTAGCGAAGTTGCATTAGACCCTGTTATGACTCCATAACATCCTAGTGAGGTAGCTATGGACCCTGTTATGACTCTATGACATCCTAGTGAGGTAGCTATAGACCCTTGTATTACTCCATGATGTCCTAGCGAGGTAGCTATAGAACCTGTTATGACTCCATGACATCCTAGCGAGGTAGCAATGGACCCTGTTATGACTCCATGATGTCCCAGCCAAGTAGCTATAGACCCTGTTTTGACTCCATAACATCCTAGCGAGGTAGCTATTTACCCAGTTTTGACTCCATGATGTCCTAAGCAGGTAGCTATAGAACCTGTTATGACTCCATGACATCCTAGCGAGGTAGCAATGGACACTGTTATGACTCCATGATGTCCCAGCGAAGTAGCTATAGACCCTGTTTTGACTCCATCACATCCTAGCGAGGTAGCTATAGACCCTGTTATGACTCCATAACATCCTAGCGAGGTAGCTATAGACCCTGTTTTGACTCCATGACATCCTAGCGAGGTAGCTATAGACCCTGTTATGACTCCATGACGTGCTAGCAAGGTAGCTATTGACCCTGTTATGACTCCATTATGTCCTAGTTATGTAGCTATGGACCCTGTTTTGACTCCATGATGTCCTAGCGAGGTAGCTTTAGACCCTGTTATGACTCCATAACATCCTAGCGAGGTAGCTATTTACCCAGTTATGACTCCATGATGTCCTAAGCAGGTAGCTATAGACCCTGTTATGACTCCATTATGTCCCTAGCGAGGTAGCTATAGACCCGTATTGACTCCATGACATCCTAGCGAGGTAGCTGTAGACCCTGCTATGACTCCATAACATCCTAGCGAAGTAGCTATAGACCCTGTTATGACTCCATGATGTGCTAGCGAGGTAGCTACAGACCCTTGTATGAATCCATGAAGTCCTAGTGAGGTAGCTATAAACAATGTTATGACTCCATGACATCTTAGCGAGGTAGCTATTGACCTTTGTATGACTCCATGATGTCCATGTGAGGGAGCTATAGACCCTGTTATGACTCCATGATGTCCTAGTTTGGTAGCTATAAACCCTGTTATTACTCCATGATGTCCTAGTGAGGTAGCTATGGACCCTGTTATGACTCCATAATGTCCTAACGAGGTAGCAATAGACCCTGTTATGACTCCATAACATCCTAGTGAGGTAGCTATAGACCCTGTTTGACTCCATGACATCCTAGCGAGGTTGCTATGGACCCTTGTATTACTCCATGATGTCCTAGCGAGATAGCTATAGAACCTGTTATGACTCCATGACATCCTAGTGATTTAGCTATAGACCCTGTTATGACTCCATGATGTCCTAGCGAGGTATCTATAGAACCTGTTATTACTCCATGACGTCCTAGCGAGATAGCTATAGACTCTGTTATGACTCCATGACATCCTAGCGAGGTAGCTATAGACCCTGTTATGACTCCATAACGTCCTAGCTAAGTTGCATTAGACCCTGTTATGACTCCATAACATCCTAGTGAGGTAGCTATGGACCCTGTTATGACTCTATGACATCCTAGTGAGGTAGCTATAGACCCTTGTATTACTCCATGATGTCCTAGCGAGGTAGCTATAGAACCTGTTATGACTCCATGACATCCTAGCGAGGTAGCAATGGACCCTGTTATGACTCCATGATGTCCCAGCGAAGTAGCTATAGACCCTGTTTTGACTCCATAACATCCTAGCGAGGTAGCTATTTACCCAGTTTTGACTCCATGATGTCCTAAGCAGGTAGCTATAGAACCTGTTATGACTCCATGACATCCTAGCGAGGTAGCAATGGACACTGTTATGACTCCATGATGTCCCAGCGAAGTAGCTATAGACCCTGTTTTGACTCCATCACATCCTAGCGAGGTAGCTATAGACCCTGTTATGACTCCATAACATCCTAGCGAGGTAGCTATAGACCCTGTTTTGACTCCATGACATCCTAGCGAGGTAGCTATAGACCCTGTTATGACTCCATGACGTGCTAGCAAGGTAGCTATTGACCCTGTTATGACTCCATTATGTCCTAGTTATGTAGCTATGGACCCTGTTTTGACTCCATGATGTCCTAGCGAGGTAGCTTTAGACCCTGTTATGACTCCATAACATCCTAGCGAGGTAGCTATTTACCCAGTTATGACTCCATGATGTCCTAAGCAGGTAGCTATAGACCCTGTTATGACTCCATTATGTCCTAGCGAGGTAGCTATAGACCCCGTATTGACTCCATGACATCCTAGCGAGGTAGCTGTAGACCCTGCTATGACTCCATAACATCCTAGCGAAGTAGCTATAGACCCTGTTATGACTCCATGATGTGCTAGCGAGGTAGCTACAGACCCTTGTATGAATCCATGAAGTCCTAGTGAGGTAGCTATAAACAATGTTATGACTCCATGACATCTTAGCGAGGTAGCTATTGACCTTTGTATGACTCCATGATGTCCATGTGAGGGAGCTATAGACCCTGTTATGACTCCATGATGTCCTAGTTTGGTAGCTATAAACCCTGTTATTACTCCATGATGTCCTAGTGAGGTAGCTATGGACCCTGTTATGACTCCATAATGTCCTAACGAGGTAGCAATAGACCCTGTTATGACTCCATAACATCCTAGTGAGGTAGCTATAGACCCTGTTTGACTCCATGACATCCTAGCGAGGTTGCTATGGACCCTTGTATTACTCCATGATGTCCTAGCGAGATAGCTATAGAACCTGTTATGACTCCATGACATCCTAGTGATTTAGCTATAGACCCTGTTATGACTCCATGATGTCCTAGCGAGGTATCTATAGAACCTGTTATTACTCCATGACGTCCTAGCGAGATAGCTATAGACTCTGTTATGACTCCATGACATCCTAGCGAGGTAGCTATAGACCCTGTTATGACTCCATAACGTCCTAGCGAAGTTGCATTAGACCCTGTTATGACTCCATAACATCCTAGTGAGGTAGCTATGGACCCTGTTATGACTCTATGACATCCTAGTGAGGTAGCTATAGACCCTTGTATTACTCCATGATGTCCTAGCGAGGTAGCTATAGAACCTGTTATGACTCCATGACATCCTAGCGAGGTAGCAATGGACCCTGTTATGACTCCATGATGTCCCAGCGAAGTAGCTATAGACCCTGTTTTGACTCCATAACATCCTAGCGAGGTAGCTATTTACCCAGTTTTGACTCCATGATGTCCTAAGCAGGTAGCTATAGAACCTGTTATGACTCCATGACATCCTAGCGAGGTAGCAATGGACACTGTTATGACTCCATGATGTCCCAGCCGAAGTAGCTATAGACCCTGTTTTGACTCCATCACATCCTAGCGAGGTAGCTATAGACCCTGTTATGACTCCATAACATCCTAGCGAGGTAGCTATAGACCCTGTTTTGACTCCATGACATCCTAGCGAGGTAGCTATAGACCCTGTTATGACTCCATGACGTGCTAGCAAGGTAGCTATTGACCCTGTTATGACTCCATTATGTCCTAGTTATGTAGCTATGGACCCTGTTTTGACTCCATGATGTCCTAGCGAGGTAGCTTTAGACCCTGTTATGACTCCATAACATCCTAGCGAGGTAGCTATTTACCCAGTTATGACTCCATGATGTCCTAAGCAGGTAGCTATAGACCCTGTTATGACTCCATGATGTCCTAACGAGGTACCTATAGACCCTGGTTGGACTCTATGAAGTCCTAGCGAGGTAGCCATAGACCCTTGTACGACTCCATGATGTCCTAGCGAGGTAGCTATTGTCCCTGTTATGACTCCATGATTTCCAAGCGAGGTAAATATAGACCCCGTTATGAATCCATGATGTCCTAGCGAGATAGCTATAGACCCTGTTTTGACTCCATAACATCCTAGCGAGGTAGCTATAGACCCTGTTTTGACTCCATGACATCCTAGCGAGGTAGCTATAGACCCTGTTATGACTCCATGACGTGCTAGCGAGGTAGCTATTGACCCTGTTATGACTCCATGATGTCCTAGTGAGGTAGCTATGGACCCTGTTTTGACTCCATGACATCCTAGCGAGGTAGCTATAGACCCTGTTATGACTCCATGACGTGCTAGCGAGGTAGCTATTGACCCTGTTATGACTCCATGATGTCCTAGCGAGGTAGCTTTAGACCCTGTTATGACTCCATAACATCCTAGCGAGGTAGCTATTTACCCAGTTTTGACTCCATGATGTCCTAACGAGGTACCTATAGACCCTGGTTGGACTCTATGAAGTCCTAGCGAGGTAGCCATAGACCCTTGTACGACTCCATGATGTCCTAGCGAGGTAGCTATGGTCCCTGTTATGACTCCATGATGTACCAGTGAGGTAGCTGTAGACCCTGTTATGACTCCATTTTGTCCTAGCGAGGTAAATATAGACCCTGTTATGAATCCATGATGTCCTAGCGAGGTAGCTATAGACCTTTGTATGACTCCATGATGTCTAGCTAGGTAACTAAAGACCCTGTTTTGACTCCATGACATCCTAGCGAGGTAGCTATAGACCCTGTTATGACTCCATGACGTGATAGCGAGGTAGCTATTGACCCTGTTATGACTCCATGATGTCCTATTGAGGTAGCTATGGACCCTGTTTTATCTCCATGACATTCTAGCGATGTAGCTATAGACCCTATTATGACTCCATGACGTGCTAGCGAGGTAGCTATTGACCCTGTTATGACTCCATGATGTCCTAGCGAGGTAGCTATAGACCCTGTATGACTCCATGACGCCCTAGCGAAGTTGCATTAGACCCTGTTATGACTCCATAACATCCTAGTGAGGTAGCTATGGACCCTGTTATGACTCCATGACATCCTAGTGAGGTAGCTATGGACCCTTGTATTACTCCATGATGTCCTAGCGAGGTAGCTATAGAACCTGTTATGACTCCATGACATCCTAGCGATTTAGCTATAGACCCTGTTATAACTCCATGATGTCCTAGCGAGGTATCTATAGAACCTGTTATTACTCCATGACGTCCTAGCGAGATAGCTATAGACCATGTTATGACTCCATGACATCCTAGCGAGGTAGCTATAGACCCTGTTATGACTCCATGACATCCTAGCGAAGTTGCATTAGACCCTGTTATGACTCCATAACATCCTAGTGAGGTAGCTATGGACCCTGTTATGACTCTATGACATCCTAGTGAGGTAGCTATAGACCCTTGTATTACTCCATGATGTCCTAGCGAGGTAGCTATGGACCCTGTTATGACTCCATGATGTCCTAGCAAGGTAGCTATTGACCCTGTTTTGACTCCATGACATCCTAGCGAGGTAGCTATAGATCCTGTTATGACTCCATGACGTGCTAGCGAGGTAGCTATTGACCCTGTTATGACTCCATGATGTCCTAGCGAGGTAGTTTTAGACCCTGTTAGGACTCCATAACATCCTAGCGAGGTAGCTATTTACCCAGTTATGACTCCATGATGTCCTAAGCAGGTAGCTATAGACCCTGTTATGACTCCATGATGTCCTAACGAGGTAGCTATAGACCCTGGTTGGACTCTCTATGAAGTCCTAGCGAGGTAGCCATAGACCCTTGTACGACTCCATGATGTCCTAGCGAGGTAGCTATGGTCCCTGTTATGACTCCATGATGTACCAGTGAGGTAGCTGTAGACCCTGTTATGACTCCATTTTGTCCTAGCGAGGTAAATATAGACCCTGTTATGAATCCATGATGTCCTAGCGAGGTAGCTGTAGACCTTTGTATGACTCCATGATGTCTAGCTAGGTAACTATAGACCCTGTTATGACTCCATAATGTCCTAACGAGGTAACAATAGACCCTGTTATGACTCCATGATGTCCTAGCCAGGTAGCCATAGAACCTTTTATGACTCCATGACATCTTAGCGAAGTAGCTATAGACCCTGTTATGACTCCATGACGTCCTAGCGAAGTTGCATTAGACCCAGTTATGACTCCATAATATCCTAGCGAGGTAGCTATGGACCCTGTTATGACTCCATGATGTACCAGTGAGGTAGCTGTAGACCCTGTTATGACTCCATGACGTTCTAGCGAAGTTGCATTAGACCCTGTTATGACTCCATAACATCCTAGTGAGGTAGCTATGGACCCTGTTATGACTCCATGACATCCTAGTGAGGTAGCTATGGACCCTTGTATTACTCCATGATGTCCTAGCGAGGTAGCTATAGAACCTGTTATGACTCCATGACGTCCTAGCGAGATAGCTATAGACCATGTTATGACTCCATGACATCCTAGCGAGGCAGCTATAGACCCTGTTATGACTCCATGACGTCCTAGCGAAGTTGCATTAGACCCAGTTATGACTCCATAATATCCTAGCGAGGTAGCTATGGACCCTGTTATGACTCCATGACATCCTAGCGAGGTAGCTATAGACCCTTGTATTACTCCATGATGTCCTAGCGAGGTAGCTATAGACCCTGTTATGACTCCATGATGTCCTAGCGAGATAGCTATAGACCCTGTTATGACTCCATTATGTCCTAGCGAGGTAGCTATAGACCCTGTTTTGACTCCATGACATCCTAGCGAGGTAGCTATGGACCCTGTTATGACTCCATGACGTCCTAGCGAAGTAGCTATAGACCCTGTTATGACTACATAACATCCTAGCGAGGTAGCTATGGAACCTGTTATGACTCCATGGTGTCCTATTGAGGTAGCTATAGACCCTTGTATGACTCCATTATGTGCTAGCGAGGTAGCTATAGACCCTTGTATGACTCCATGATGTCCTAGCAAGGTAGCTATAAACAATGTTATGACTCCATGACATCCTAGCGAGGTAGCTATTGACCTTTGTATGACTCCATGATGTCCTAGTTTGGTAGCTATAAACCCTGTTATTACTCCATGATGTCCTAGTGAGGTAGCTATGGACCCTGTTATGACTCCATAATGTCCTAACGAGGTAGCAATAGACCCTGTTATGACTCCATGATGTCCTAGCCAGGTAGCTATAGAACCTTTTATGACTCCATGACATCTTTGCGAAGTAGCTATATACCCTGTTATGACTCCATGACGTCCTAGCGAAGTTGCATTAGACCCAGTTATGACTCCATAATATCCTAGCGAGGTAGCTATAGACCCTTGTATGACTCCATGATGTCCTAGCAAGGTAGCTATAAACAATGTTATGACTCCATGACATCCTAGCGAGGTAGCTATAGACCCTGTTATGACTCCATTATGTCCTAGCGAGGTAGCTATAGACCCCGTATTGACTCCATGACATCCTAGCGAGGTAGCTGTAGACCCTGCTATGACTCCATAACATCCTAGCGAAGTAGCTATAGACCCTGTTATGACTCCATGATGTGCTAGCGAGGTAGCTACAGACCCTTGTATGAATCCATGAAGTCCTAGCGAGGTAGCTATAAACAATGTTATGACTCCATGACATCTTAGCGAGGTAGCTATTGACCTTTGTATGACTCCATGATGTCCATGTGAGGGAGCTATAGACCCTGTTATGACTCCATGATGTCCTAGTTTGGTAGCTATAAACCCTGTTATTACTCCATGATGTCCTAGTGAGGTAGCTATGGACCCTGTTATGACTCCATAATGTCCTAACGAGGTAGCAATAGACCCTGTTATGACTCCATAACATCCTAGTGAGGTAGCTATAGACCCTGTTTGACTCCATGACATCCTAGCGAGGTAGCTATGGACCCTTGTATTACTCCATGATGTCCTAGCGAGGTAGCTATAGAACCTGTTATGACTCCATGACATCCTAGTGATTTAGCTATAGACCTTGTTATAACTCCATGATGTCCTAGCGAGGTATCTATAGAACCTGTTATTACTCCATGACGTCCTAGCGAGATAGCTATAGACCCTGTTATGACTCCATGACATCCTAGCGAGGTAGCTATAGACCCTGTTATGACTCCATAACGTCCTAGCGAAGTTGCATTAGACCCTGTTATGACTCCATAACATCCTAGTGAGGTAGCTATGGACCCTGTTATGACTCTATGACATCCTAGTGAGGTAGCTATAGACCCTTGTATTACTCCATGATGTCCTAGCGAGGTAGCTATAGAACCTGTTATGACTCCATGACATCCTAGCGAGGTAGCAATGGACCCTGTTATGACTCCATGATGTCCCAGCGAAGTAGCTATAGACCCTGTTTTGACTCCATAACATCCTAGCGAGGTAGCTATAGACCCTGTTATGACTCCATAACATCCTTTCGAGGTAGCTATTTACCCAGTTTTGACTCCATGATGTCCTAAGCAGGTAGCTATAGAACCTGTTATGACTCCATGACATCCTAGCGAGGTAGCAATGGACACTGTTATGACTCCATGATGTCCCAGCGAAGTAGCTATAGACCCTGTTTTGACTCCATAACATCCTAGCGAGGTAGCTATAGACCCTGTTATGACTCCATAACATCCTAGCGAGGTAGCTATAGACCCTGTTTTGACTCCATGACATCCTAGCGAGGTAGCTATAGACCCTGTTATGACTCCATGACGTGCTAGCAAGGTAGCTATTGACCCTGTTATGACTCCATGATGTCCTAGTGAGGTAGCTATGGACCCTGTTTTGACTCCATGACATCCTAGCGAGGTAGCTATAGACCCTGTTATGACTCCATGACGTGCTAGCGAGGTAGCTATTGACCCTGTTATGACTCCATGATGTCCTAGCGAGGTAGCTTTAGACCCTGTTATGACTCCATAACATCCTAGCGAGGTAGCTATTTACCCAGTTATGACTCCATGATGTCCTAGCGAGGTAGCTATAGACCCTGTTTTGACTCCATGACATCCTAGCGAGGTAGCTATAGACCCTGTTATGACTCCATGATGTCCTAACGAGGTACCTATAGACCCTGGTTGGACTCTATGAAGTCCTAGCGAGGTAGCCATAGACCCTTGTACGACTCCATGATGTCCTAGCGAGGTAGCTATGGTCCCTGTTATGACTCCATGATTTCCAAGCGAGGTAAATATAGACCCCGTTATGAATCCATGATGTCCTAGCGAGATAGCTATAGACCCTGTTTTGACTCCATAACATCCTAGCGAGGTAGCTATAGACCCTGTTTTGACTCCATGACATCCTAGCGAGGTAGCTATAGACCCTGTTATGACTCCATGACGTGCTAGCGAGGTAGCTATTGACCCTGTTATGACTCCATGATGTCCTAGTGAGGTAGCTATGGACCCTGTTTTGACTCCATGACATCCTAGCGAGGTAGCTATAGACCCCGTATTGACTCCATGACATCCTAGCGAGGTAGCTATTGACCCTGTTATGACTCCATGATGTCCTAGCGAGGTAGCTTTAGACTCTGTTATGACTCCATAACATCCTAGCGAGGTAGCTATTTACCCAGTTTTGACTCCATGATGTCCTAACGAGGTACCTATAGACCCTGGTTGGACTCTATGAAGTCCTAGCGAGGTAGCCATAGACCCTTGTACGACTCCATGATGTTCTAGCGAGGTAGCTATGGTCCCTGTTATGACTCCATGATGTACCAGTGAGGTAGCTGTAG
This sequence comes from Brachymystax lenok tsinlingensis, assembly GCA_030435695.1. Classification (NCBI taxonomy): domain Eukaryota; kingdom Metazoa; phylum Chordata; class Actinopteri; order Salmoniformes; family Salmonidae; genus Brachymystax; species Brachymystax lenok. The sequence goes on from CM059790.1 coordinate 30,042,038, forward strand.
CCCCTTTTATGACTCCATTTTGTCCTAGCGAGGTAAATATAGACCCTGTTATGAATCCATGATGTCCTAGCGAGGTAGCTATAGACCTTTGTATGACTCCATGATGTCTAGCTAGGTAACTAAAGACCCTGTTTTGACTCCATGACATCCTAGCGAGGTAGCTATAGACCCTGTTATGACTCCATGACGTGCTAGCGAGGTAGCTATTGACCCTGTTATGACTCCATGATTTCCTAGCGAGGTAGCTTTAGACCCTGTTATGACTCCATAACATCCTAGCGAGGTAGCTATTTACCCAGTTATGACTCCATGATGTCCTAAGCAGGTAGCTAAAGACCCTGTTATGACTCCATGATGTCCTAACGAGGTACCTATAGACCCTGGTTGGACTCTATGAAGTCCTAGCGAGGTAGCCATAGACCCTTGTACGACTCCATGATGTCCTAGCGAGGTAGCTATGGTCCCTGTTATGACTCCATGATTTCCAAGCGAGGTAAATATAGACCCCGTTATGAATCCATGATGTCCTAGCGAGATAGCTATAGACCCTGTTTTGACTCCATAACATCCTAGCGAGGTAGCTATAGACCCTGTTTTGACTCCATGACATCCTAGCGAGGTAGCTATAGACCCTGTTATGACTCCATGACGTGCTAGCGAGGTAGCTATTGACCCTGTTATGACTCCATGATGTCCTAGTGAGGTAGCTATGGACCCTCTTTTGATTCCATGACATCCTAGCGAGGTAGCTATAGACCCTGTTATGACTCCATGACGTGCTAGCGAGGTAGCTATTGACCCTGTTATGACTCCATGATGTCCTAGCGAGGTAGCTTTAGACCCTGTTATGACTCCATAACATCCTAGCGAGGTAGCTATTTACCCAGTTTTGACTCCATGATGTCCTAACGAGGTACCTATAGACCCTGGTTGGACTCTATGAAGTCCTAGCGAGGTAGCCATAGACCCTTGTACGACTCCATGATGTCCTAGCGAGGTAGCTATGGTCCCTGTTATGACTCCATGATGTACCAGTGAGGTAGCTGTAGACCCTGTTATGACTCCATTTTGTCCTAGCGAGGTAAATATAGACCCTGTTATGAATCCATGATGTCCTAGCGAGGTAGCTGTAGACCTTTGTATGACTCCATGATGTCTAGCTAGGTAACTATAGACCTTGTTATGACTCCATAATGTCCTAACGAGGTAACAATAGACCCTGTTATGACTCCATGATGTCCTAGCCAGGTAGCCATAGAACCTTTTATGACTCCATGACATCTTAGCGAAGTAGCTATAGACCCTGTTATGACTCCATGACGTCCCAGCGGTTGCATTAGACCCAGTTATGACTCCATAATATCCTAGCGAGGTAGCTATGGACCCTGTTATGACTCCATGATGTACCAGTGAGGTAGCTGTAGACCCTGTTATGACTCCATGACGTTCTAGCGAAGTTGCATTAGACCCTGTTATGACTCCATAACATCCTAGTGAGGTAGCTATGGACCCTGTTATGACTCCATGACATCCTAGTGAGGTAGCTATGGACCCTTGTATTACTCCATTATGTCCTAGCGAGGTAGCTATAGAACCTGTTATTACTCCATGACGTCCTAGCGAGATAGCTATAGACCATGTTATGACTCCATGACATCCTAGCGAAGTTGCATTAGACCCTGTTATGACTCCATAACATCCTAGTGAGGTAGCTATGGACCCTGTTATGACTATATGACATCCTAGTGAGGTAGCTATAGACCCTTGTATTACTCCATGATGTCCTAGCGAGGTAGCTATAGAACCTGTTATGACTCCATGACATCCTAGCGAGGTAGCAATGGACCCTGTTATGACTCCATGATGTCCCAGCGAAGTAGCTATAGACCCTGTTTTGACTCCATAACATCCTAGCGATGTAGCTATAGACCCTGTTATGACTCCATAACATCCTAGCGAGGTAGCTATGGACCCTGTTATGACTCCATGATGTCCTAGCGAGGTAGCTATAAACCCTGTTTTGACTCCATGACATCCTAGCGAGGTAGCTATAGACCCTGTTATGACTCCATGACGTGCTAGCGAGGTAGCTATTGACCCTGTTATGACTCCATTGTGTCCTAGCGAGGTAGCTTTAGACCCTGTTATGACTCCATAACATCCTAGCGAGGTAGCTATTTACCCTGTTATGACTCCATGATGTCCTAACCAGGTAGCTATAGACCCTGTTATGACTCCATGATGTCCTAACGAGGTACCTATAGACCCTGGTTTGACTCTATGAAGTACTAGCAAGGTAGCCATAGACCCTTGTACGACTCCATGATGTCCTAGCGAGGTAGCTATGGTCCCTGTTATGACTCCATGATGTACCAGTGAGGTAGCTGTAGACCCTGTTATGACTCCATGATGTACCAGTGAGGTAGCTGTAGACCCTGTTATGACTCCATTTTGTCCTAGCGAGGTAAATATAGACCCTGTTATTAATCCATGATGTCCTAGCGAGGTAGCTATATACCCTTTTATGACTCCATGATGTCCTAGTTTGGTAGCTATAGACCCTGTTATGAATCCATGATGTCCTAGCGAGGTAGATATAGACCCTTGTATGACTCCATGATGTCCTAGCGAAGTAGCTATAGACCCTGTTATGACTCCATGACATCCTAGCGAGATAGCTATAGACCCTTGTAGGACTCCATTATGTCCTAGCGAGGTAGCTATAGACCCTGTTATGACTCCATGACATCTTAGCGAAGTAGCTATAGACCCTGTTATGACTCCATGACGTCCTACCGAAGTAGCTATAGACCCTGTTATGACTCCATAGCATCCTAGTGAGGTAGCTATAGACCCTGTTATGAATCCATGATGTCCTAGCGAGGTAGCTATAGACCCTTGTATGACTCCATGATGTCCTAGCGAAGTAGCTATAGACCCTGTTATGACTCCATGATGTCCTAGCGAGGTAGCTATAGACCCTTGTATGACTCCATTACGTCCTAGCAACGTAGCTATAGACCCTGTTATGACTCCATGATATCCTAGCGAGGTAGCTATAGACCCTGTTATGACTCCATGATGTCCTAGTGAGGTAGCCATAGACCCTGTTATGACTCCATGATGTCCTAGCGAGGTAGCTATAGACCCTGTTATGACTCCATGATGTCCTAGTGAGATAGCCATAGACCCTGTTATGACTCCATGATGTCCTAGCGAGGTAGCTATAGACCCTGTTATGACTCCATGATGTCCTAGCGAGGTAGCCATAGACCCTTGTATGACTCCATGATGTCCTAGCGAGGTAGCTATGGTCCCTGTTATGACTCCATGATGTCCCAGCGAGGTAAATAAAGACCCCGTTATGAATCCATGATGTCCCAGCGAGGTAAATATAGACCCCGTTATGAATCCATGGTGTCCTAGCGAGGTATCTAAGGACCCTGTTGTGACTCCATCATGATCTAGCGAGGTAGCTATAGACCCGGTTTTTGACTACGTGACATCCTAGCGTGGTAGCTATAAGACCCTTGTATGACTCCATGATGTCCTAGCGATTTAGCTATGGACCCTGTTATAACTCCATGATGTCCTAGCGAGGTATCTATAGACCCTGTTATGACTCCATGATGTCCTAGCGAGATAGCTATAGACCCTGTTATGACTCCATGATGTCCTAGCGAGGTAAATATAGACCCTGTTATGACTCCATAACATCCTAGCGAGGTAGCTATTTACCCAGTTTTGACTCCATGATGTCCTAAGCAGGTAGCTATAGAACCTGTTATGACTCCATGACATCCTAGCGAGGTAGCAATGGACCCTGTTATGACTCCATGATGTCCCAGCGAAGTAGCTATAGACCCTGTTTTGACTCCATAACATCCTAGCGAGGTAGCTATAGACCCTGTTATGACTCCATGACATCCTAGCGAGGTAGCTATAGACCCTGTTATGACTCCATGATGTCCTAGCGAGGTAGCTATAGACCCTGTTATGACTCCATGATGTCCTAGTGAGGTAGCCATAGACCATGTTATGACTCCTAGATGTCCTAGCGATGTAGCTATAGACCCTTGTATGACTGCATGATGTCCTAGCGAGGTAGCTATAGACCCTGTTATGACTCCATGATATCCTAGCAAGGTAGCTATAGACCCTGTTATGACTCCATGACATCCTAGTGAGGTAGCTATAGACACTGCTATGACTCCATAACATCCTAGCGAGGTAGCTATAGACCCGGTTATGACTCCATGATGTCCTAGTGAGGTAGCTATAGTCCCTGTTATGACTCCATGATGTCCCAGCGAGGTAAATATAGACCCCATTACGAATCCATTATGTCCTAGCGATGTAGCTATAGACCCTGTTTTGACTCCATGTCCTAGCGAGGTAGCTATAGACCCGGTTTTTGAATCCATGACATCGTAGCGAGGTAGCTATAGACCCTTGTATGACTGCATGATGTCCTAGCGAGGTAGCTATAGACCCTGTTATGACTCCATGATATCCTAGCGAGGTAGCTATAGTCCCTGTTATGACTCCATGATGTCCTAGTGAGGTAGCCATAGACCCTGTTATGACTCCATGATGTCCTAGTGAGGTAGCCATAGACCCTGTTATGACTCCATGATGTCCTAGCGAGGTAGCTAAAGACCCTGTTATGACTCCATGATGTCCTAGCGAGGTAGCTATAGACCCTGTTATGACTCCATGATGTCCTAGCGAGGTAAATATAGACCCTGTTATGAATCCATGACGTCCTAGCGAAGTTGCATTAGACCCTGTTATGACTCCATAACATCCTAGTGAGGTAGCTATAGACCCTGTTTTGACTCCATAACATCCTTGCGATGTAGCTATAGACCCTGTTATGACTCCATAACATCCTAGCGAGGTAGCTATGGACCCTGTTATGACTCCATGATGTCCTAGCGAGGTAGCTATAAACCCTGTTTTGACTCCATGACATCCTAGCGAAGTAGCTATAGACCCTGTTATGACTCCATAACAACATAGCGAGGTAGCTATAGATCCTGTTATTACTCCATGATGTGCTAGCGAGGTAGCTATAGACCCTGTTATGACTCCATGATGTCCTAGTGAGGTAGCCATAGACCCTGTTATGACTCCATGATGTCCTAGCGAGGTAGCTATAGACCCTGTTATGACTCCATGATGTCCTAGTGAGGTAGCCATAGACCCTGTTATGACTCCATGATGTCCTAGCGATGTAGCTATAGACCCTTGTATGACTGCATGATGTCCTAGCGAGGTAGCTATAGACCCTGTTATGACTCCATGATATCCTAGCAAGGTAGCTATAGACCCTGTTATGACTCCATGACATCCTAGTGAGGTAGCTATAGACACTGCTATGACTCCATGATGTCCCAGCGAGGTAAATATAGACCCCGTTACGAATCCATTATGTCCTAGCGATGTAGCTATAGACCCTGTTTTGACTCCATGTCCTAGCGAGGTAGCTATAGACCCGGTTTTTGAATCCATGACATCGTAGCGAGGTAGCTATAGACCCTTGTATGACTGCATGATGTCCTAGCGAGGTAGCTATAGACCCTGTTATGACTCCATGATATCCTAGCGAGGTAGCTATAGTCCCTGTTATGACTCCATGATGTCCTAGTGAGGTAGCCATAGACCCTGTTATGACTCCATGATGTCCTAGTGAGGTAGCCATAGACCCTGTTATGACTCCATGATGTCCTAGCGAGGTAGCTATAGACCCTGTTATGATTCCATGATGTCCTAGTGAGGTAGCCATAGACCCTGTTATGACTCCATGATGTCCTAGCGAGGTAGCTATAGACCCTGTTATGACTCCATGATGTCCTAGCGAGGTAGCCATAGACCCTTGTATGACTCCATGATGTCCTAGCGAGGTAGCTATGGTCCCTGTTATGACTCCATGATGTCCCAGCGAGGTAAATAAAGACCCCGTTATGAATCCATGATGTCCCAGCGAGGTAAATATAGACCCCGTTATGAATCCATGATGTCCTAGTGAGGTATCTAAGGACCCTGTTGTGACTCCATCATGATCTAGCGAGGTAGCTATAGACCCGGTTTTTGACTACATGACATCCTAGCGAGGTAGCTATAAGACCCTTGTATGACTCCTTGATGTCCTAGCGATTTAGCTATGGACCATGTTATAACTCCATGATGTCCTAGCGAGGTATCTATAGACCCTGTTATGACTCCATGATGTCCTAACGAGATAGCTATAGACCCTGTTATGACTCCATGATGTCCTAGCGAGGTAAATATAGACCCTGTTATGAATCCATGACGTCCTAGCGAAGTTGCATTAGACCCTGTTATGACTCCATAACATCCTAGTGAGGTAGCTATGGACCCTGTTTTGACTCTATGACATCCTAGTGAGGTAGCTATAGACCCTTGTATTACTCCATGATGTCCTAGCGAGGTACCTATAGACCCTGGTTTGAATCTATGAAGTCCTAGCGAGGTAAATATAGACCCTTGTTGGACTCCATTATGTCCTAGCGAGGTAGCTATAGACCCTGTTATGACTCCATGACATCTTAGCGAAGTAGCTATAGAACCTGTTATGACTCCATAACATCCTAGCGAGGTAGCTATGGACCCTGTTATGACTCCATGATGTCCTAGCGAGGTAGCTATAAACCCTGTTTTGACTCCATGACATCCTAGCGAGATAGCTATAGACCCTGTTATGACTCCATGACGTGCTAGCGAGGTAGCTATTGACCCTGTTATGACTCCATTGTGTCCTAGCGAGGTAGCTTTAGACCCTGTTATGACTCCATAACATCCTAGCGAGGTAGCTATTTACCCTGTTATGACTCCATGATGTCCTAACCAGGTAGCTATGGACCCTGTTATGACTCCATGATGTCCTAACGAGGTACCTATAGACCCTGGTTTGAATCTATGAAGTCCTAGCGAGGTAGCCATAGACCCTTGTACGACTCCATGATGTCCTAGCGAGGTAGCTATGGTCCCTGTTATGACTCCATGATGTACCAGTGAGGTAGCTGTAGACCCTGTTATGATTCCATTTTGTCCTAGCGAGGTAAATATAGACCCTTGTAGGACTCCATTATGTCCTAGCGAGGTAGCTATAGACCCTGTTATGACTCCATGACATCTTAGCGAAGTAGCTATAGACCCTATTATGACTCCATGACGTCCTACCGAAGTAGCTATAGACCCTGTTATGACTCCATAGCATCCTAGTGAGGTAGCTATAGACCCTGTTATGAATCCATGATGTCCTAGCGAGGTAGCTATAGACCCTTGTATGACTCCATGATGTCCTAGCGAGGTAGCTATAGACCCTGTTATGACTCCATGATGTCCTAGCGAGGTAGCTATAGACCCTTGTATGACTCCATTACGTCCTAGCAACGTAGCTATAAACAATGTTATGACTCCATGACATCCTAGCGAGGTAGCTATAGACCCTTGTATGACTCCATGATGTCCATGTGAGGTAGCTATGGACCCTGTTATGACTCCATGATGTCCTAGACAGGTAGCTATGGACCCTGTTATGACTCCATGATGTCCTAACAAGGTAGCTATAGACCCTGTTATGAATCCATGATGTCCTAGCGAAGTTGCTTTAGACCCTGTTATGACTCCATAACATCCTAGCGAGGTAGCTATTGACCCTGTTAAGACTCCATGACATCCTAGCGAGGTAGCTAAAGACCCTTGTATGACTCCATGATGTCCTAGCGAGGTAGCTATAGTCCTTGTTATGACTCCATGACGTCCTAGTGTGATAGCTATTGACCCTGTTATGGCTCCATGATGTCCTAGCGAGATAGCTATAGACCCTGTTATCACTCCATTATGTCCTAGCGAGGTAGCTATAAACCCTGTTATGACTCCATGACATCCTAGCGAGGTAGCTATGGACCCTGTTATGACTCCATGACGTCCTAGCGAAGTAGCTATAGACCCTGTTATGACTCCATAACAACCTAGCGAGGTAGCTATAGACCCTGTTATGACTCCTAGACTTCCTAGCAAGGTAGCTATAAACAATGGTATGACTCCATGACATCCTAGCGAGGTAGCTATAGAACCTTGTATGACTCCATGATGTCCATGTGAGGTAGCTTTAGACCCAGTTATGACTTCATGATGTCCTAGCGAGGTAGCTATGGACCCTGTTATGACTCCATGACATCCTAGCGAGGTAGCTATTGACCCTTGTATGACTCCATGATGTCCTAGCGAGGTAGCTATAATCCTTGTTATGACTCCATGACATCCTAGCAAGGTAGCTATAGACACTGCTATGACTCCATAACATCCTAGCGAGGTTGCTACGGTCCTTGTTATGACTCCATGATGTCCCGCGAGGTAAATTTAGACCCCGTTACGAATCCATTATGTCCTAGCGATGTAGCTATGGACCCTGTTTTGACTCCATGTCCTAGCGAGGTAGCTATAGACCCTGTTTTTGAATCCATGGCATCGTAGCGAGGTAGCCATAGACCCTTGTATGACTGCATGATGTCCTAGCGAGGTAGCTATAGACCCTGTTATGACTCCATGACATCCCTGCGAGGTAGCTATAGACCTTGTTATGACTCCATGATGTCCTAGTGAGGTAGCCATAGACCCTGTTATGACTCCATGATGTCCTAGCGAGGTAGCTGTAGACCCTGTTATGACTCCATTTTGTCCTAGCGAGGTAAATATAGACCCTTGTAGGACTCCATTATGTCCTAGCGAGGTAGCTATAGACCCTGTTATGACTCCATGACATCTTAGCGAAGTAGCTATAGACCCTGTTATGACTCCATGACGTCCTACCGAAGTAGCTATAGACCCTGTTATGACTCCATAGCATCCTAGTGAGGTAGCTATAGACCCTGTTATGAATCCATGATGTCCTAGCGAGGTAGCTATAGACCCTTGTATGACTCCATGATGTCCTAGCGAGGTAGCTATAGACCCTGTTATGACTCCATGATGTCCTAGCGAGGTAGCTATAGACCCTTGTATGACTCCATTACGTCCCCAGCAACGTAGCTATAAACAATGTTATGACTCCATGACATCCTAGCGAGGTAGCTATAGACCCTTGTATGACTCCATGATGTCCATGTGAGGTAGCTATGGACCCTGTTATGACTCCATGATGTCCTAGACAGGTAGCTATGGACCCTGTTATGACTCCATGATGTCCTAACAAGGTAGCTATAGACCCTGTTATGAATCCATGATGTCCTAGCGGTTGCTTTAGACCCTGTTATGACTCCATAACATCCTAGCGAGGTAGCTATTGACCCTGTTAAGACTCCATGACATCCTAGCGAGGTAGCTAAAGACCCTTGTATGACTCCATGATGTCCTAGCGAGGTAGCTATAGTCCTTGTTATCACTCCATTATGTCCTAGTGAGGTAGCTATAAACCCTGTTATGACTCCATGACATCCTAGCGAGGTAGCTATAGACCCTGTTATGACTCCATGACATCTTAGCGAAGTAGCTATGGACCCTGTTATGACTCCATGACGTCCTAGCGAAGTAGCTATAGACCCTGTTATGACTCCATAACAACCTAGCAAGGTAGCTATAAACAATGGTATGACTCCATGACATCCTAGCGAGGTAGCTATAGAACCTTGTATGACTCCATGATGTCCATGTGAGGTAGCTTTAGACCCAGTTATGACTTCATGATGTCCTAGCGAGGTAGCTATGGACCCTGTTATGACTCCATGACATCCTAGCGAGGTAGCTATTGACCCTTGTATGACTCCATGATGTCCTAGCGAGGTAGCTATAATCCTTGTTATGACTCCATGACATCCTAGCGAGATAGCTATAGACCCTGTTATGACTCCATTATGTCCTAGCGAGGTAGCTATAGACCCTGTATTGACTCCATGACATCCTAGCAAGGTAGCTATAGACACTGCTATGACTCCATAACATCCTAGCGAGGTTGCTACGGTCCTTGTTATGACTCCATGATGTCCCGCGAGGTAAATTTAGACCCCGTTACGAATCCATTATGTCCTAGCGATGTAGCTATGGACCCTGTTTTGACTCCATGTCCTAGCGAGGTAGCTATAGACCCTGTTTTTTGAATCCATGGCATCGTAGCGAGGTAGCCATAGACCCTTGTATGACTGCATGATGTCCTAGCGAGGTATCTATAGACCCTGTTATGACTCCATGACATCCCTGCGAGGTAGCTATAGACCCTGTTATGACTCCATGATGTCCTAGCGAGGTAGCCATAGACCCTTGTATGACTCCATGATGTCCTAGCGAGGTAGCTATGGTCCCTGTTATGACTCCATGATGTCCCAGCGAGGTAAATAAAGACCCCGTTATGAATCCATGATGTCCCAGCGAGGTAAATATAGACCCCGTTATGAATCCATGATGTCCTAGCGAGGTATCTAAGGACCCTTTTGTGACTCCATCATGATCTAGCGAGGTAGCTATAGACCCGGTTTTTGACTCCATGACATCCTAGCGAGGTAGCTATAGACCCTTGTATGACTCCATGATGTCCTAGCGATTTAGCTATGGACCCTGTTATAACTCCATGATGTCCTAGCGAGGTAGCTAAAGACCCTGTTATGACTCCATGATGTCCTAGCGAGGTAAATATAGACCCTGTTATGAATCCATGATGTCCTAGCGTGGTAGCTATAGACCCTTGTATGACTCCATGATTTCTAGCTAGGTAGATATGGACCATGTTATGACTCCATGATGTCCTAGTGAGGTAGCTATAGACCCTGTTATTTCTCCATGACATCATAGCGAGGTAGCTATAGACCATTGTTTGACTCCATGACGTCCTAGCGATTTAGCTATGGACCCTGTTATTACTCCATGATGTCCTAGCGAGGTAGCTATAAACCCTGTTATGACTCCATGATGTCCTAGCCAGGTAGCTATAGACCCTTTTATGACTCCATGATGTCCTAGCGAGGTAGCCATAGACCCTTGTATGACTCCAAAATGTCCTAGTGAGGTAGCTATAGACCCTGTTATGACTCCATGATGTCCCAGCGAGGTAAATATAGACCCCGTTATGAATCCATGATGTTCTAGTGAGGTAGCTATGGACCCTGTTATGACTCCATGTTGTCCTAGCGAGGTAGCTATAGACCTTGTTTTTGACTCCATGATGTCCTTGCGAGGTAGCTATAGACCCTGTTATGACTCCATGATGTACTAGTGAGGTAGCCATAGACCCTTGTATGACTCCATGATGTCCTAGTGAGGTAGCCATAGACCCTTGTATGACTCCATAATGTCCTAGCGAGGTAGCTATAGACCCTTGTATGACTCCATGATGTCCTAGCGAGGTAGCTATAGACCCTGTTATGACTCCATAATGTCCTAGCGAGGTAGCTATAGACCCTTGTATGACTCCATTATGTCCTAGTGAGGTAGCTATGGTCCCTGTTATGACTCCATGATTTCCAAGCGAGGTAAATATAGACCCCGTTATGAATCCATGATGTCCTAGCGAGGTAGCTATAGACCCTGTTATGACTCCATGACGTCCTACCGAAGTAGCTATAGACCCTGTTATGACTCCATAGCATCCTAGTGAGGTAGCTATAGACCCTGTTATGACTCCATGACATCCTAGCGAGGTAGCTATAGACCCTTGTATGACTCCATGATGTCCTAGCGAGGTAGCTATAGACCCTGTTATGACTCCATGATGTCCTAGCGAGGTAGCTATAGACCCTTGTATGACTCCATTACGTCCTAGCAACGTAGCTATAAACAATGTTATGACTCCATGACATCCTAGCGAGGTAGCTATAGACCCTTGTATGACTCCATGATGTCCATGTGAGGTAGCTATGGACCCTGTTATGACTCCATGATGTCCTAGACAGGTAGCTATGGACCCTGTTATGACTCCATGATGTCCTAACAAGGTAGCTATAGACCCTGTTATGAATCCATGATGTCCTAGCGAAGTTGCTTTAGACCCTGTTATGACTCCATAACATCCTAGCGAGGTAGCTATTGACCCTGTTAAGACTCCATGACATCCTAGCGAGGTAGCTAAAGACCCTTGTATGACTCCATGATGTCCTAGCGAGGTAGCTATAGTCCTTGTTATGACTCCATGACGTCCTAGTGTGATAGCTATTGACCCTGTTATGGCTCCATGATGTCCTAGCGAGATAGCTATAGACCCTGTTATCACTCCATTATGTCCTAGCGAGGTAGCTATAAACCCTGTTATGACTCCATGACATCCTAGCGAGGTAGCTATAGACCCTGTTATGACTCCATGACATCTTAGCGAAGTAGCTATGGACCCTGTTATGACTCCATGACGTCCCCAGCGAAGTAGCTATAGACCCTGTTATGACTCCATAACAACCCTAGCGAGGTAGCTATAGACCCTGTTATGACTCCTAGACTTCCTAGCAAGGTAGCTATAAACAATGGTATGACTCCATGACATCCTAGCGAGGTAGCTATAGAACCTTGTATGACTCCATGATGTCCATGTGAGGTAGCTTTAGACCCAGTTATGACTTCATGATGTCCTAGCGAGGTAGCTATGGACCCTGTTATGACTCCATGACATCCTAGCGAGGTAGCTATTGACCCTTGTATGACTCCATGATGTCCTAGCGAGGTAGCTATAATCCTTGTTATGACTCCATGACATCCTAGCAAGGTAGCTATAGACACTGCTATGACTCCATAACATCCTAGCGAGGTTGCTACGGTCCTTGTTATGACTCCATGATGTCCCGCGAGGTAAATTTAGACCCCGTTACGAATCCATTATGTCCCAGCGATGTAGCTATGGACCCTGTTTTGACTCCATGTCCCTAGCGAGGTAGCTATAGACCCTGTTTTTGAATCCATGGCATCGTGGCGAGGTAGCCATAGACCCTTGTATGACTGCATGATGTCCTAGCGAGGTAGCTATAGACCCTGTTATGACTCCATGACATCCCTGCGAGGTAGCTATAGACCTTGTTATGACTCCATGATGTCCCAGTGAGGTAGCCATAGACCCCTGTTATGACTCCATGATGTCCTAGCGAGGTAGCTGTAGACCCTGTTATGACTCCATTTTGTCCTAGCGAGGTAAATATAGACCCTTGTAGGACTCCATTATGTCCTAGCGAGGTAGCTATAGACCCTGTTATGACTCCATGACATCTTAGCGAAGTAGCTATAGACCCTGTTATGACTCCATGACGTCTCTACCAAGTAGCTATAGACCCTGTTATGACTCCATAGCATCCTAGTGAGGTAGCTATAGACCCTGTTATGAATCCATGATGTCCTAGCGAGGTAGCTATAGACCCTTGTATGACTCCATGATGTCCTAGCGAGGTAGCTATAGACCCTGTTATGACTCCATGATGTCCTAGCGAGGTAGCTATAGACCCTTGTATGACTCCATTACGTCCTAGCAACGTGGCTATAAACAATGTTATGACTCCATGACATCCTAGCGAGGTAGCTACAGACCCTTGTATGACTCCATGATGTCCATGTGAGGTAGCTATGGACCCTGTTATGACTCCATGATGTCCTAGACAGGTAGCTATGGACCCTGTTATGACTCCATGATGTCTAACAAGGTAGCTATAGACCCTGTTATGAATCCATGATGTCCTAGCGAAGTTGCTTTAGACCCTGTTATGACTCCATAACATCCTAGCGAGGTAGCTATTGACCCTGTTAAGACTCCATGACATCCTAGCGAGGTAGCTAAAGACCCTTGTATGACTCCATGATGTCCTAGCGAGGTAGCTATAGTCCTTGTTATCACTCCATTATGTCCTAGTGAGGTAGCTATAAACCCTGTTATGACTCCATGACATCCTAGCGAGGTAGCTATAGACCCTGTTATGACTCCATGACATCTTAGCGAAGTAGCTATGGACCCTGTTATGACTCCATGACGCCCCAGCGAAGTAGCTATAGACCCTGTTATGACTCCATAACAACCTAGCAAGGTAGCTATAAACAATGGTATGACTCCATGACATCCTAGCGAGGTAGCTATAGAACCTTGTATGACTCCATGATGTCCATGTGAGGTAGCTTTAGACCCAGTTATGACTTCATGATGTCCTAGCGAGGTAGCTATGGACCCTGTTATGACTCCATGACATCCTAGCGAGGTAGCTATTGACCCTTGTATGACTCCATGATGTCCTAGCGAGGTAGCTATAATCCTTGTTATGACTCCATGACATCCTAGCGAGATAGCTATAGACCCTGTTATGACTCCATTATGTCCTAGCGAGGTAGCTATAGACCCTGTATTGACTCCATGACATCCTAGCAAGGTAGCTATAGACACTGCTATGACTCCATAACATCCTAGCGAGGTTGCTACGGTCCTTGTTATGACTCCATGATGTCCCATGAGGTAAATTTAGACCCGCTTTTTAATCCATTATGTCCTAGCGATGTAGCTATGGACCCTGTTTTGACTCCATGTCCTAGCGAGGTAGCTATAGACCCTGTTTTTGAATCCATGGCATCGTAGCGAGGTAGCCATAGACCCTTGTATGACTGCATGATGTCCTAGCGAGGTATCTATAGACCCTGTTATGACTCCATGACATCCCTGCAGGTAGCTATAGACCCTGTTATGACTCCATGATGTCCTAGCGAGGTAGCCATAGACCCTTGTATGACTCCATGATGTCCTAGCGAGGTAGCTATGGTCCCTGTTATGACTCCATGATGTCCCAGCGAGGTAAATAAAGACCCCGTTATGAATCCATGATGTCCCAGCGAGGTAAATATAGACCCCGTTATGAATCCATGATGTCCTAGCGAGGTATCTAAGGACCCTTTTGTGACTCCATCATGATCTAGCGAGGTAGCTATAGACCCGGTTTTTGACTCCATGACATCCTAGCGAGGTAGCTATAGACCCTTGTATGACTCCATGATGTCCTAGCGATTTAGCTATGGACCCTGTTATAACTCCATGATGTCCTAGCGAGGTAGCTAAAGACCCTGTTATGACTCCATGATGTCCTAGCGAGGTAAATATAGACCCTGTTATGAATCCATGATGTCCTAGCGTGGTAGCTATAGACCCTTGTATGACTCCATGATTTCTAGCTAGGTAGATATGGACCATGTTATGACTCCATGATGTCCTAGTGAGGTAGCTATAGACCCTGTTATTTCTCCATGACATCATAGCGAGGTAGCTATAGACCATTGTTTGACTCCATGACGTCCTAGCGATTTAGCTATGGACCCTGTTATTACTCCATGATGTCCTAGCGAGGTAGCTATAAACCCTGTTATGACTCCATGATGTCCCAGCCAGGTAGCTATAGACCCTTTTATGACTCCATGATGTCCTAGCGAGGTAGCCATAGACCCTTGTATGACTCCAAAATGTCCTAGTGAGGTAGCTATAGACCCTGTTATGACTCCATGATGTCCCAGCGAGGTAAATATAGACCCCGTTATGAATCCATGATGTTCTAGTGAGGTAGCTATGGACCCTGTTATGACTCCATGTTGTCCTAGCGAGGTAGCTATAGACCTTGTTTTGACTCCATGATGTCCTTTGCGAGGTAGCTATAGACCCTGTTATGACTCCATGATGTACTAGTGAGGTAGCCATAGACCCTTGTATGACTCCATGATGTCCTAGTGAGGTAGCCATAGACCCTTGTATGACTCCATAATGTCCTAGCGAGGTAGCTATAGACCCTTGTATGACTCCATGATGTCCTAGCGAGGTAGCTATAGACCCTGTTATGACTCCATAATGTCCTAGCGAGGTAGCTATAGACCCTTGTATGACTCCATTATGTCCTAGTGAGGTAGCTATGGTCCCTGTTATGACTCCATGATTTCCAAGCGAGGTAAATATAGACCCCGTTATGAATCCATGATGTCCTAGCGAGGTAGCTATAGACCCTGTTTTTGACTCCATGACATCCTAGCGAGGTAGCGAAAGGAATCTTTTATGACTCCATGACATCCTGGCGAGTTAGCTATAGACCATGTAATGACTCCATGACATCCTAGCGAGGTAGCTATAGACCCTTGTATGACTCCTTGATGTCCTAGCGAGGTAGCTGTATACCCTTGTATGACCCCATGATGTCCTAGCGAGGTAGCTATGGACCCTGTTGTGACTTCATCAAAATTAACTACATTTCCATTCCTTGTTCTCTTTTTAAAGTGAATATCCCTTCACTACAGTTAGATAATACTTTACTTTAAATTGAGTTCTTTATCACAGATTTCTCATTTGTGAGTCAATTCAATATCTTCAACCCAGAAACCTCCTGAGGCTCCTTTAGCTCCTTAAAGACTTTGAAAAACCACCCAGACACATGCTCCTGTAAGTGTTTGGTTTAGAGCAAAAGAAGGCGTGGGGAGGAGGGACAACCAAGGGCACTTAGAGAAGAGCCTTTCCAAACAGGGTCACCCTCACTGGAGCGAGAAATCTTACTGGATATCGGCTGGTTCAGTCCTCACACCTTCAGGTCAACAGCCCAACAACAACTTGGGATGCACACTATAGCCCTATGGGCCCTGGTCAAAAGTAGTGCATGTAGGAATAGGTGCCATTTGGGATGCACACTATATGTCTATAGTGACAATGTAGCAAAGTGGCCTGTACTGTTAGCTGTAGTAGTAGACTTGCTAATGTTGTCACAGAGGAGACTGGAGTGTGCATGTGTCTGTCATCACTATTATCGGCCTCTGTCTGGGACTGGAATCTACTACACTACACTGTCAATGTGTAAAAATGTGTCAAACACAAGGTATATTGTTCAAACAATTTTCACAAATGGAGCAGTGTAAAAGCACCCAATGTCCTCCCGGTTCACTCCGTAACAGTAAGGTGTGATTCTTCTTAGGATAACTTTGAATTGGATTACTCATTTGGCGGAGCATGAGAGGGGTTTTCATTGGAGGGCTTGTGAATGTGATGGTGATCGATGCATTTACCTGGTTCTTCTCATCCTGAATGAAGTCTAGCAGTTGTGTCGTGTCACCCTGATTAATATACGCCAATCCAGCATTCTGGAACAGTTCATGGTCCTCTGGCCTTAAACCATCTTCCACCACAGCTTTTTGCTGTAGAGATACAAGATGCCATCTGACACCACTCACAGAGACAGCTAGTTCAAAGTAATAATTCTGACACTATTATGCATCTGATTAGTCGTATTATTGTAAAAAATGTCATATCAATCATATTATTATAAGCATAGCTAGTTCTTATCATTCTTATATGAGCCACTGTTAGCATGTTAGCTTACCCATCTCTGGATGACATCCTGCAGCTGATCAGCCATCCTCAGCGTTTGTCTTGAATAACAATCGTGGATGGGTCCAAAAAAAATAAGAGTGTGAATATTCAGAATATAGAAGAAATAATGATAATGTCAAAATTTCTGCCAAAAATAGGACACCAGATAGTTACTGTTGCGGTTTGAAATTACTTGTGGTAGAGACTGGACTGTCCAGAGACCTCAGTCAGTAAACCTCTTATCAAGCCCTATGTGCCTGAGCTATAATAGGATTAAAGCAGTGCTACATGGTCACGGCAGACAACAGAACTCTCTGGAAGGCTCTAGCTGAGTCGAGGGAGACTCAATCAATCTTAAACCACTAGAACTAACTGCATGCTGGGGGCCTGGGCTTATTTTCTTTTCTTTTAATGAACCACAAATGTAGGCTCCTGTAGGGAAGTAAAGTTCCTATCTTGTACATCAAATGCATAACAGACTCTGTTACTCTAAGAACCAGTACTGAGCACTGGCCTAAGCTGTATAAATTTGCTGCCCCAGACAGACAGACAGACAGACAGACAGGAACAATCACACACACGGCTGTAGCTAGTTGAGATAAATAGATAGGGTTAGGCAGGAGCATGTTTGAACGGTAGGATTTAGCCAGCGGCTGCTGGATAGGATAGGTTTGCTCTCTGTATTGGGCAAATCCCTGAACAAAAGCCACAAAGCAGTGTGCTGTGTTGACTCTGATTTAGTTGTCTTTAATTGGAGACTGATGATTGTTGTGATGGTTACTTGTAGCCTACTGTATGTCAAAGCTGCTTACAACAATATACAGTTGCAAGAAAAATAATGTGAACCCTTTGGAATTACCTAGATTTCTGCATAAATGTGTCATGAAATTTGATCTGATCTTCATCTAAGTTAAGACCAACTACCATCTAAGACCAACACACTTAAACTACTTAAACTAAAAACACACAAACTATTATACGTTTTAATGTCTTTATTGAACACACCTTGTAAACATTCACAGTGCATGGTGGGAAAATGTGAACCTTTGGATTTAATAACTGATAGACCCTCCTTTGGCAGCAATAACCTCAACCAAGCGTTTTCTGTAGTTGCGGATCAGACCTGCACAACAATTTTGGACCATTCCTCTTTACAAAACTGTTTCAGTTCAGCAATATTCTTGGGATGTCAGGTGTGAACCACTCTCTTGAGGTCATGCCACAGCATCTCAATCGGGTTGAGGTCAGGACTCTGACTGAGCCACTCCAGAAGGTGTATTTTCTTCATTTGATTCGTTGGTTCGTTGTCCTGTTCCATCACCCAACTTCTATTGAGCTTCAATTGGCGGACAGATTGCCTTACATTCTCCTGCAAAACGTCTTGATAAACTTGGGAATTCATTTTTCCATCGATGATAGCAACCTGTCCAGGTCCTGAGGCAGCAAAGCAGCCCCAAACCATGATACTCCCTCCACCATACTTTACAGTTGGGATGAGGTTTTGTTATTGGTCTGCTGTACCTTTTTTTCTCCACACATAGTGTTGTGTGTTCCTTCCAAACAACTGAACTTTAGTTTCATCTGTCCACAGAATATTTTGCCAGTAGCGCTGTGGAACATCCAGGTGCTCTTTTGCAAACGTCATTTTTTTTTGGACAGCAGTGGCTTCTTCTATTGTGTCCTCCCATGAACACCATTCTTGTTTAGTGTTTTACGTATCGTAGACTCGTCAACAGAGATGTTAGCATGTTCCAGAGATTTCTGTAAGTCTTAAACTGACACTGTAGGATTCTTCTTAACCTCTTTGAGCATTCTGCACTGTGCTCTTGCAGTCCTCTTTGCAGGGTGGCCACTCCTAGGGAGAGTAGCAACAGTGCTGAACTTTCTCCATTTATAGACAATTTGTCTTACTGTGGACTGATGAACATCGTGGCTTTTAGAGATACTTTTGTAACCCTTTCCAGTTTTATGCAAGTCAACAATTCTCAATCTTAGGTCTTCTGACATCTCTTTTGTTCGAGGCATGATTCACATCAGGTAATGCTTCTTGTGAATAGCAAACTCACATTTTGTGAGTGTTTTTATAGGGCAGGGCAGCTCTAACCAACATCTCAATCTCGTCTCATTGATTGTTCTCCAGATTATCTTTTTGAGAAGTCATTAGCCTAGGGGCTCACATACTTTTTCCAACCTACACTGTGAATGTTTAAATTATGTATTCAATATCGACAAGAAAAATACAATAATTTGTGTGTTATTTGTTTAAGCAAACTGTGTTTGTCTATTGTTGTGACTTAGATGAAGATCAGGTAAAATTTTACGACCAATTTATGCAGAAATCCAGGTAATTCCAAAGGGTTCACATACTTTTTCTTGCAACTGTATGAAAAATCTTTGTAGGTCTAAGAAATATCTGGAAAGGAGACAGGAAAGAGGGAACTTGAAAATAATCAGTTGTAGAGGATAACTTTATAAAAGAAAGTAGCACTTATTTTTCAAGCACTGTACTCACTCGATATCAAAGACAACCACAATGATAGATTGGGTAATTCTTTTTCACTATACATTGAGATGATACAGACTGAGACAGCCAAATACTTATAAATGCAACATGCAACAATTTCAAAGATTTTACTGAGTTACAGGAAATCAGTCAATTGAAATAAATTTATTAGGCCCTAATCTATGGCTTTCACATGACTGGGAATACAGATATTCATCTGTTGATCACAGATACCTTTAAAAACAAAAGTAGGGGTGCCGATCAGAAAACCAGTCAGTATCTGGTGTGACCACCATTTGCCTCATGCAGCGCAACACATCTCCTTCACATAGAGTTGATCAGATGGTTAATTGTTGCTTCTGAAATATTGTCCCACTCCTCTTCAATGGCTGTGCGAAGTTGCTGGATATTGGTGGGAACTGGCACAGCCTGTCGTACACGTCGATCCAGAGCATCACAAACATGCTCAGTTAACCCACTGTTCCTAGGCCGTCATTGAAAATAAGAATTTGTTCTTAACTGACTTGCCTAGTAAAATAAAGATATAATTTTTTTTTTAATGGTCAATGGGTGACATGTCTGGTTAGTATGCAGGCCATGGAAGAACTGGGAGATTTCAGCTTCCAGGAATTGTGTTCAGATCCTTGGGACATGGGGCCGTGCATTATCATGCTGAAACTTGAGGTGATGGCGGCAGATGAATGGCACGACAATGGACCTAGGGTATCTCTGTGTATTCCAATTGCCATCGATAAAATGCAATTGTGTTCGTTGTCTGCCCATACCATAACCCCACCACCACCATGGGGCACTCTGTTCACAATGTTGACATCATCAAACCGCTCGCCCACATGATGCCATACAAGCTGTCTGCTATCTGCTCAGTACAGTTGAAACCGGGATTCATCCGTGAAGAGCACACTTCTCCAGCATGCCAGTGGCCATCGAAGGTGAGCATTTTCCCAATGAATTTGTTTACGACGCCGAACTGCAGTCAGGTCAAGACCCTGGTGAGGACGACCAGCACGCAGATGAGCTTCAGTGAGACGGTTTCTGACGGCTTAGATTAGAGAAATTAACATTCAAATCCTACCATTCAATTCTCTGGCAACAGCTTTGGAAGACATTACTGCAGTCTGCATGCCAATTGAACGCTCACTCAAAACTTGAGACATCTGTGGCATTGTGTTGTGTGATAAAACTTCACATACACATTAAAACCAGCACAAGGTGCACTTGTGTAATGATCATGCTGTTTAATCAGCTTATTGATATGCCACACCTGTCAAGTGGATGGATTATCTTGGTAAAGAAATGCTCACTAACAGGGATGTAAACAAATGTGTGCACCAAGTTTGACAGAAATAAGCTTTTTGTGCGTATGGAAAATTTCTGGGATCTTTTATTCCAGCTCATGAAACATGGAAGCAAAACTTTGAAATGCAATGCAATGCCCAGTATCACTTGGTGTCTTCACACTCCTGGACACAATAAAGATCGACACTGATGAACTGTTCTCTTTTCCAAAGGGGAAATCATCTCAACTTCACATCAATATTTTATTGTACCTAAGTAAAAAGCCAGACTCTTTTCAGCTCAATAGAAACCTATGACTAAACTCCACCTGTAGAGGGCACTGTTTTCAAAATGTGAGCTGTGGAGGTACAAGTGGAGTTTAGCGTAGAGCCATAAGGGAGGTATGTACAGTACCAATCAAATGTTTGGACACCCCTACTCATTCAAGGGTTTTTATTTATTTTTACAATTTTTTACATTGTAGAATAATAATGAAGACATCAAAACTATGAAATAACACATGGAATCATGTAGTAAATATATTTTATATTTGAGATTGATCAAAGTAGCCATCCTTTGCCTTGATGACAGCTTTGCACACTCTTGGCATTCTCTCAACCAGCTTCATGAGGAATGCTTTTCCAACAGTCTTGAAGAAGTTCCCACATATGCTGAGCACTCCACGGTCCAACTCATCCCAAACCATCGCGTTTGGGTTGAGGTCGGGTGATTGTGGAGGCCAGGTAATCTGATGCAGCACTCTATTACTCTCCTTCTTGGTCTAATAGCCCTTACACAGCCTGGAGGTCTGTTTGGGGTCATTGTCCTGTTGAAAAACAAATGATGTCCCACTAGGCACAAACCACATGGGATGGCGTAACGCTGCAGAATGCTGTGGTAGCCATGTTGGTTAAGTGTGCCTTGAATTCTAAATAAATCACTGACAGTGTCACCAGCAAAGCACTCCCCATCCTCCTCCATGCTTCACGGTGGGAACCACACATGCGAAGATCATCCGTTCACCTACTCTGCGTCTCACAAAGACACAGTGGCTGGAATCAAAAATCTCAAATTTGGACTCATCAGATCAAAGGACAGATTTCCACCGGTCTAATGTCCATTGTTCGTGTTTCTTGGCCCAAATCTCTTCTTCTTATTCGTGTCCTTTTGTAGTGGTTTCTTTGCAGCATTTCGACCATGATTGCCTGATTCATGCAGTCTCTTCTGAACAGTGGATGTTGAGATGTGTCTGTTACTTGAACTCTGTGAAACCTTTATTTGGGCTGCAATTTCTGAGGTGCAGTTAACTCTAATGAACGTGTCCTCTGCAGCAGAGGTAACTCTGGGTCTTCCTTTCCTGTGGCGGTCCTCATGAGAGCCAGTTTCATCATAGCGCTTGATTGTTTTTATGACTGCACTTGTAGAAACTTTCAAAGTTCTTGAGATTTTCCGGATTGACTGACGTTCATGTCTTAAAGTAATGATGGACTGTTGTTTCTCTTTGCTTATTTGAGCTGTTCTTGCCGTAATATCGACTTGATATTTTATCTTCTGTGTACCATCCCTACCTTGTCACAACACAACTGATTGGCTCAAACACATTAAGAAGGAAAGAAATTCCACAAATTAACTTTTAACAAGACACACCTGTTAATTGAAACGCATTTCAGGTGACTACCTCATGAAGCTGGTTGAGAGAATGCCAAGAGTGCAAAGCTGTGATCGAGGCAAAGGGTGGCTACTTTTAAGAATCTGAAATATATTTAGATTTTTTAACACTTTTTTAGTTACTACATGATTCCATATGTGTTATTTCATAGTTTTTATGTCTTCACTATTATTCTACAATGTAGAAAATAGTAAAAATAAAGAAAACTCTTGAATGAGTAGGTGTGTCCAAACTTTTGACTGGTGCTGTATGTGTAAAATAAATTCAGCTTGTGATTTCAGATTATAAATCAGTTTGTACAGTGATTTGAAGAGCTTGATGAGATATGTTAAAACACATGGACAATGAGAGTCCTCTAGCTATTGTGTTCGTCACCAATGATTGTTCATCTCAAGCAATCTTATAAAGGTGACACATGGAATAAACTGAGACAGACATAAGTAAGATGAGCTGCTGAAAAGTTAAATTGTATTTGTAGTTCTGGTAAAATGTTGGTTATCCACTTATGTAATGAACTGTCAATATTATTCACATTATCATTATATAAACCAACTGTGTTATTGGAAACTTTATTGTTGTGGCTGTCAAATCATGTCATATGTCCTAGTGAAATGTGACAAACAGGTTATCTGTCTTGAATAGTGCCCTGAAACAGTCAAAGGATGGACTAGGTTTGGTTGCCATGGCTGTTGTCATGATTGCATTGTGTAGTCCACTGTGTAGGCCTACAGTTAGAATTCTTCCCAGATGATTATGGACCAGTAGAGGAAAGTGATCCAGGCAGGGTCTCCCTGTGTCTCTGGCAGTGCAGTGACTCTACCATTCCCCCTCTGGCATGGCCTGAAACATTAATGATCACCAGGAGAATGTGATCTGCCTGGCCACCGCAACTCACAGCTCTCTTCCCAACCACCGCCCCACCCAGCTACAGCCTTTTCTTCTCACAACATCGCTGCTTGGAAAGGAGGCCAGTGGATAGGAAGCCTGTGGGCCAGGATGAGCTGTACTGAAAATGCAGCACTTTTGTGTTGATGATAGACTTTTATTTAGCAAACTATGAATGACATCTGATATATTTACAAAATAGCAGGAAAGTCAATAAGCATAGTAATTTCAGTGCTTTGAAAAATACAATTTTATACTGTATTATTAAGTTATATATTATAGATATAGGCACACATGCTCAAAATGCAGATTATGATATTACTCACCAACACCTAAATGAAAGATATTTCAGAGTATGTAACTCTGCCACACACACTCTCTCTCTCTCTCTCTCTCTCTTTGTCTGTCTGTCTGTCTGTCTATCACATAGAGGAGATAGGAGGGGTCTAGAAAACGTCTGTGACAGGTCTAATAGATGTTTTAACACTTGAGCGAGCACTTCAACGGATAAAGAGAGTTTTTTTTCCAAAAAGGCTAAAAGCCTCCATCACTTCCAACAAGACAGTGGAACCCCGAACATAGAGTGTCAGCATCTCAAAACACTGGAATTGGGGGGGGTGACAAAATTGCTTTGACAGCCGGATCACATGTAACTCCAATGCTTCCACCTTGGGGACATGCCGGGGAGACGGGGCTGGTGAGCACTGTGCACGCCTAAGTTATCGTGCACACCATAGCAGAGAGAGAGGCCCGTCTTGACTGTAGCCCCTGTTTGTGAATCGAGACACACAGTAGATTATTGATCACAGCCAGACAGTGTGTCATTCTCAGAGACACAGCCGACAGACAGCCGTGTGTCTATCCCTGTCTATTAAAGTCCCCTCTCTGTCTGTATTGATTGGGGAACAACTCAAAACTGGTCATTGTCATCAATATGCCGATTTACAAACAGGTGAGCAGAGCAGAGGCTGGTAGAGGAAGCGCAGTACAGTGACAGTGACAGTCAGTTTGGATCTGTTGTTGTGTGTTACCCCCAGCGGCCCCAGACAACAAGCCAACAGGCAGATGCTAGTGTCCAGGAAACAGTGAGGCCTGCTTCATCATCTGGGCCTCCCTGTGTCTTGGGTGCTGTCTACTCTCTACTCTGCGGGAAAAATAAGCATTAAGGCCTGTTGAAAGATGTGAAAAAAAGGGGCCAGACAACATGCACGGTAGCCTTCACCAAAGTACACAGAAATGCGCACAAACACACTGACACACTTAGAGCTGTGCTCTGCTCCCTCACAGCAGCACAGCCCCTCCCTTTAATTGTTTGGTATGGGCCGTATGGGGGTCAAAGCTTTTACAAAATGGGCCCTGGGAGGGTCAGGATGTTCCCTTCAGAGACCTGGAGCTCCATTAATTCAGTCCACTTGGGAATCTCTCTTTATCCCTGTCATAACTAGCCCTGCCCTTCAAAACCCTATTCCTAAAACCTACCTAGACAGTGAAACTCACAATTCTTCCTACAGTGAGCTCCAAAAGTTTTGGGACAGTGACACGTTTGTTGTTTTGGCTCTGCACTTTGGATTTGAAATGATACATATTGGATGAACCGTTTAGAAATTACATCACTTTTTGTACATATTTTGTGCCCAATAGAAATTAATGGTAGATAATGTATTGTGTCATTTTGGAGTCACTTTTATTGTAAATAAGAATAGAATATGCTTCTGAACACTTCTACATTCATGTGGATGCTACCATGAGTACGGATAATCCTGAATGAATTGTGAATAATGATGAGTGAGAATGTTACAGAGGCAATAATATCATACCCGTCGAAAAAGGCTATTGTAATGGTGAGAGGTTAGCATGTCTTGGGAGTATGATACACTACATGACCAAAAGTATGTGGACATCTTCTTGTCGAACATCTTATTTCAAAATCATGAGCATTAATATGGAGTTGGTCCCCTCTTTGCTGTTATAACAGCCTCCACTTTTCTTCGAAGGCTTTCCACTAGATGTTGTAACATTGTAACATTGCTGCAGAGACTTGTTTTCATTCAGCCACAAGAGCATTAGTCAGGTCGGGCAAGGATGTTGGGCAATTAGGCCTGGCTTGCAGTCAGCGTTCCAATTCATCCCAAAGGTGTTCGATGGGGTTGAGGTCAGGGCTCTGTGCAGGCCAGTCAGGTTCTTCCACACTGCTCTCAACAAACCATTTCTGTATGGACCTCTCTTTGTACACGGGGGCATTGTCATGCTGAAACAGGAAAGGGCCTTCCCTCCAAACTGTTGCCACAAAGTTGGAAGCACTGAATCGTCTAGAATGTCATTGTATGCTGTAGCGTTAAGATTTCCCTTTGCTGGAACTAAGGGGCCTAGCCCGAACCATGAAAAACAGCCCCAGACCATTATTCCTTCTCCACCAAACTTTACAGTTAGCACTATGCATTGGGGCAGGTAGCGTTCTCCTGGCATCCGCTGAACCCAGATTAGTCCGTTGGACTGCCAGATGGTGAAGCGTGATTCATCACTAGAGAAAACGTGTTTCCACTGCTCCAGACCCCAATGGCGGTGAGCTTTACACCACTCCAGCCGACGATTGGCAGTGCGCATGGTGATCTTAGGCTTGTGTGTGGTTGCTCGGCCATGGAAACCCATTTCATGAAGCTTCCAACGAACAGTTCTTGTGTTGACGTTGCTTCCAGTGGCAGTTTGGAACTCGGTAGTGAGTGTTGCAGCCAATTTTTACGCGCTACGCGCTTCAGCACTCGGCGGTCCTGTTCTGTGAGCTTGTGTCGTCTACCACTTTGCGGCTAAGCCGTTGTTGCTCCTAGACATTTCGACTTCACAATAACAGCACTTTCAGTTGACTGGGGCAGCTCTAGCAGGGCAGAAATTTGACGAACTGACTTGGACCGCTGGGAGAGACAGGGAGTTCCTCCAGCGCCTCCACCAGCACAACCAGGGTCTCCCATACTCGCCCCCCCTTCACCCGGTCCCAGTGGGATTCGGCTCGCCCTTCCCCGGGAGTACGACCGGACGGCTGCACGCTGCCAGGGTTTCCTCCTACAGTTGGAGCTCTACCTGGCAACCGTCCACCCGGCTCCGTCGGGCTGTGAGAAGGTGTCCGCCCTCGTCTCGTACCTCTCAGGGAAAGCCCTGGAGAGGGCCAACGCCATGTGGGTAGAAGGAAATATGGTGCTGGACCACTTCAAGGATTTCACCCGCCGTTTCCGGGGAACGTCTTTTCCACCTGAGGCAGGGGACCAGGAGCGCACAGGAGTTCGCACTGGACTTCCGGACCCTGGCCGCCGGCGCGGGATGGAACGACAGGGCCCTGATCGACCACTACCATTGCAGTTTATGCGAGGACGTCCGTCAGGAGTTGGCCTGCAGGGACACCACCCTCACCTCGACCAGCTGGTGGACCTGTCCATTCGGTTGGATAACCTGCTGGCTACCCGCGGACGTCCAGATCGGGGTCTGTCGGTTCCATCCCCTAGCACCACCGCTCCGACGCCCATGGAGCTGGGAGGTGCTGCGCTTAGGTAGACCGGAGGAGGTTCCGTTCCATGCATCATCTGTGGCCGCAGAGGGCACACTGCCGGTCGGTGCTGGGGAGGTTCCTCTGGGAGTCGAGGCAGCAGGCAGGGCACTCTCGCGTCACCCCAGGTGAGTGGGCACCATGCTCACCCAGAGCCTTCTATTGCACACATGTTTTTGTACATTAATTTTCCTGAGTTTTCCCCGCATTCCCAGCATAAGGCGCTCGTAGATTCAGGCGCAGCTGGGAATTTCATTGACAGATCATTTGCTCATAGTTTAGGGATCCCCATTGTTCCAGTGGATATGCCCTTCCCAGTTCACACCCTAGATAGTCGACCAATAGGGTCAGGGTTGATTATGGAGGTCACCGCGCCCCTGGGCATGGTGACGCAGGAGGATCACAAGGAGAGAATCAGTCTCTTCCTTATTGATTCTCCTGCATTTCCCGTGGTGCTGGGCCTACCCTGGTTAGCCTGTCATGACCCCACTATTTCGTGGCAACGGAGGGCTCTCACGGGGTGGTCACAAAAGTGCTCGGGGAGGTGTTTAGGGGTTTCCGTGGGTGCTACTACGGTGGAAAGTCCAGACCAGGTCTCCACTGTGCGCATCCCCCCTGAATATCAAATCAAATCATCAAATCAAATTTATTTATAAAGCCCCCCTTACATCAGCTGATGTCACAGAGTGCTGTACAGAAACCCAGCCTAAAACCCCAAACAGCAACCAATGCAGGTGTAAAAGCACGGTGGCTAGGAAAAACTCCCTAGAAAGGCCAAAACCTAGGAAGAAACCTAGAGAGGAACCAGGCTGTGAGGGGTGGCCAGTCCTCTTCTGGCTGTGCCGGGTGCAGATTATAACAGAACATGGACAAGATTTTAAAATGTTCATAAAACAGGCAGAACAGTTGAAACTGGAGAAGCAGCACGGCCAGGTGGACTCGGGACATCAAGGAGTCATCAGGCCAGGTAGGCCTTGAGGAATGGTCCTAATGCTCAGGTCCTCCGAGAGAGAGAGAGAGAGAGAGAGAGAAGAAGAAAAAAGAAAGAAAGAGAGAGATAATTAGAGAGAGCATACTTAAATTCACACAGGACACCAGATAAGAGAAGAAATACTCCAGATATAACAGACGGACCCTAGCCCCCCGACACATAAACTACTGCAGCATAAATACTGGGGCTGAGACAGGAGGGGTCGGAGACACTGTGGCCCCGTCCGACGATACCCGGACAGGGCCAAACAGGCAGGATATAACCCCACCCACTCTGTCGAAGCACAGCCCCACACCACTAGAGGGATATCTTCAACCACCAACTTACCATCCTGAGACAAGGCCGAGTATAGCCCACAAGATCTCCGCCACGGCACCAGTAAGCCAGTGACTCAGCCCCTGTAATAGGGTTAGAGGCAGAGAATCCCAGTGGAGGGAACCGGCCAGGCAAAGACAGCAAGGGTGGTTCGTTGCTCCAGTGCCTTTCCGTTCACCTTCACACTCCTGGGCCAGACTACACTCAGTCATAGGACCTACTGAAGAGATGAGTCTTCAATAGACTTAAAGTTTGAGACCGAGTTCATGCGTCTCTCACATGGATAGGCAGACTATTCCATAAAAATTGAGCTCTATAGGAAAAAGCCCTGCCTCCAGCTGTTTGCTTAGAAATTCTAGGGACAGTAAGGAGGCTCATGCGTCTTGTGACCGTGAGCGTGACGTGTAGGTATGTACGGCAGGACCAAATCGGAAAGATAGGTAGGAGCAAGCCCATGTAATGCTTTGTAGGTTAGCAGTAAAACCTTGAAATCAGCCCTTGCCTTAACAGGAAGCCAGTGTAGAGAGGCTAGTACTGGAGTAATATGATCCAATTTTGGGGTTCTAGTCAAGATTCTAGCAGGCGTGTTTAGCACTAACTGAAGTTTATTTAGTGCTTTATCCGGGTAGCCGGAAAGTAAAGCATTGCAGTAGTCTAACCTAGAAGTTACAAACGCATGGATTAACTTTTCTGCATCATTTTTGGACAGAAAGTTTCTGATTTTTACAATGTTACGTAAATGGAAAGCTGTCCTTGAAACAGTCTTGATATGTTCGTCAAAAGAGAGATCAGGGTCCAGAGTAACGCCGAGGTCCTTCACAGTTTTATTTGAGACGACTGTACAACCATCAAGATTAATTGTCAGATTCAACAGAAGATCTCTTTGTTTCTTGGGACCTAGAACTAGCATCTCTGTTTTGTCAGAGTTTAAAAGTAGAAAGTTTTCCGCCATCCACTTCCTTATGTCTGAAACACAGGCTTCCAGGGAGGGCAATTCTGGGGCTTCACCATGTTTCATCGAAATGTACAGCTGTGTGTCATCCGCATAACAGTGAAAGTTAACATTATGTTTCCGAATGACATCACCAAGTGGTAAAATATATAGTGAAAACAATAGTGGTCCCAAAACAGAGCCTTGAGGAACACCGAAATTTACAGTTGATTTGTCAGAGGACAAACCATCCACAGAGACAAACTGATATCTTTCCGACAGATAAGATCTAAACCAGGCCAGAACTTGTCCATGTAGACCAATTTGGGTTTCCAATCTCTCCAAAAGAATGTGGTGATCGATGGTATCAAAAGCAGCACTAAGGTCTAGGAGCACGAGGACAGTTGCAGAGGCTTGGTCTGACGCCATTAAAAGGTCATTTACCACCTTCACAAGTGCAGTCTCAGTGCTACGATGGGGTCTAAAACCACACATTTGGTACACATCCGGTGGATAGAGAGCTGTTTATTATGTTCAACATAGGAGGGCCAAGCACAGGAAGCAGCTCTTTCAGTAGTTTAGTTGGAATAGGGTCCAGTATGCAGCTTGAAGGTTTAGAGGCCATGATTATTTTCATCAATGTGTCAAGAGATATGGTACTAAAAAACTTGAGTGTCTCTCTTGATTTTATGTCCTGGCAAAGTTGTGTGGACTCAGGACAACTGAGCTTTGGAGGAATACGCAGATTTAAAGAGGAGTCCGTAATTTGCTTTCTAATGATCATTATCTTTTCCTCAAAGAAGTTCATGAATGAATCACTGCTAATGTGAAAGCCATCCTTTCTTGGGGAATGCTGCTTTTTAGTTAGCTTTGCGACAGTATCAAAAATACATTTTGGATTATTCTTATTTTCCTCAATTAACTTGGAAAAATAGGATGATCGAGCAGCAGTGAGGGCTCTTCGATACTGCACGGTACTGTCTTTCCAAGCTACTCGGAAGACTTCCAGTTTGGTGTGGCGCCATTTCCGCTCCAATTTTCTGGAAGCTTGCTTCAGAGCTCGGGTATTTTCTGTATACCAGGGAGCTAGTTTTTTATGGCAAATGTTTTTTGTTTTTAGGGGTGCGACTGCATCTAGGGTATTGCGCAAGGTTACATTGAGTTCCTCAGTTAGGTGGTTAACTGATTGTTGTACTCTGACGTCCTTGGGTAGGTGGAAGGATTCTGGAAGGGCATCTAGGAATCTTTGGGATGTCTGAGAATTTATAGCACGACTTTTGATGATCCTTGGTTGGGGTTTGAGCAGATTATCTGTTGCGATTTCAAACGTAATAAAATGGTGGTCCGATAGTCCAGGATTATGAGGAAAAACATTAAGATCCACAACATTTATTCCACGGGACAAAACTACGTCCAGAGTATGACTGTGGCAGTGAGTAGGTCCGGAGACATGTTGGACAAAACCGACAGAGTCGATGATGGCTCCAAAAGCCTTTTGGAGTGGGTTTGTGGACTTTTCCATGTGAATATTAAAGTCACCAAAAATTAGAATATTGTCTGCCATGACTACAAGGTCCGATAGGAATTCAGGGAACTCAGTGAGGAACGTTGTATATGGCCCAGGAGGCCTGTAAACAGTAGCTATAAAAAGTGATTGAGTAGGCTGCATAGATTTCATGACTAGAAGCTCAAAAGACAAAAACGTTTTTTTTTTGTTTTTTTTTAAATAGAAATTTGCTATCGTAAATGTTAGCAACACCTCCGCCTTTGCGGGATGCGCGGGGGATATGGTCACTAGTGTAACCAGGAGGTGAGGCCTCATTTAACACAATAAATTCATCAGGCTTAAGCCATGTTTCAGTCAGGCCAATCACATCAAGATTATGATCAGTGATTAGTTCATTGACTAGAACTGCCTTGGAAGTGAGGGATCTAACATTAAGTAGCCCCATTTTGAGATGTGAGGTATCACAATCTCTTTCAATAATGGCAGCAATGGAGGAGGTCTTTATTCTAGTGAGATTGCTAAAGCGAACACCGCCATGTTTAGTTTTGCCCAACCTAGGTCGAGGCACAGACACAGTCTCAATAGAGATAGCTGAGCTGACTACACTGACTGTGCTAGTGGCAGACTCCACTAAGATGGCAGGCTGGCTAACAGCCTGCTGCCTGGCCTGCACCCTATCTCATTGTGAAGCTAGAGGAGTTAGAGCCCTGTCTATGTTCCTCAGAGATAAGATGAGAGCACCCCTCCAGCTAGGATGGAGTCCGTCACTCCTCAACAGGCCAGGCTTGGTCCTGTTTGTGGGTGAGTCCCAGAAAGAGGGCCAATTATCTACAAATTCTATATTTTGTGTGGGGCAGAAAACAGTTTTCAACCAGCGATTGAGTTGTGAGACTCTGCTGTAGAGCTCATCACTCCCCCTAACTGGGAGGGGGCCAGAGACAATTACTCGATGCCGACACATCTTTCTAGCTGATTTACACACTCAAGCTATGTTGCGCTTGGTGACCTCTGACTGTTTCATCCTAACATCGTTGGTGCCGACGTGGATAACAATATCTCTATACTCTCTACACTCGCCAGATTTAGCCTTAGCCAGCACCATCTTCAGATTAGCCTTAACGTCGGTAGCAGTGTATGATCGCTGGATGATTCGTTTCAAGTCTAATACTGCGAATAATGGAGTCGCCAATGACTAGAGTTTTCAATTTGTCAGAGCTAATGGTGGGAGGCCTCGGCGTCTCAGACCCCGTAACGGGAGGAGTAGAGACCAGAGAAGGCTCGTCCTCTGACTCCGACCCGCTGCTTAATGGGGAAAACCGGTTGAAAGTTTCTGTCGGCTGAATGAGCGACACCGTTGAGCATTGCTACAGCATTTCCTTCCAGAAGCCGTGAGAAAATTGTCCGGCCGCGGGACTGTGCGAGGATTTCTACGACTATCTGTACTTACTAGTGGCACAGGCGCTGTTTCATCCTTTCCTACACTTACATTTCCCTTGCCTAACGATTGCGTCTGAAGCTGGGCTTGCAGCACAGCTATCCTCGCCATAAGACGACCATTCTCCTGTATATTATGAGTACAGCGACTGCAATTAGAAGGCATCATGTTAATGTTACTACTTAGCTTCGGTTGGTGGAGGTCCTGACAAAACACGTCCAGATAAAGCATCCGGAGTGAAAAAGTTGAATGAAAAATAAAAAATATAAACGGTAATTACAAAGTAAAAACCGTAAAGCTGGCAGGTAGCAAAGTTAGGTTAGCAACAAAACGCACAGCAGCACGTAAACAAGTCTACTAGTTGTGACCGGAAAATCAACGTTTATTTGTCACATGCGCCGAATACAACAGGTGTAGACCTTACAGTGAAATGCTTACTTACAGGCTCTAACCAATAGTGCAAAAAAGGTATTAGGTGAACAGCACAATTGGTTAGGCACCCGTAAAACGGCTGCCATTTCTTCCGGCGTCATTTTGTTCATTTTGTATGCCGATTTGGCTTACAGAAGGCGACTCAATTACCACCCCATCGACGGGGGGATTGTGCAATAAACCTCCTGGTAGACGCTGCACTTCCCAGGAGTCACGTGTATCCCCTGTCGCAGCAGGAGACGGCAGCTATGGAAACATATGTCTCCGAATCCCTGGGGCAGGGGTACATTCGGTCCTCCACTTCACCTGCCTTCTCGAGTTTCTTTTTTGTGAAGAAGAAGGATGGAGGTCTGTGCCCGTGTATTGACTATCGAGGTCTCAACCAGATCACTGTGAGGTACAGTTATCCGCTACCTCTCAGAGCCAGTGCGATTGAGTCAATGCACGGGGCGCGCTTCTTCACCAAATTGGATCTCAGGAGCGCTTACAACCTGGTGCGTATCCGGGATTGAGACAAGTGGAAGACAGCGTTCAGTACCACCTCAGGGCACTATGAGTACCTCGTCATGCCATACGGGTTGATGAATGCTCCATCAGTCTTCCAGGCCTTTGTAGATGAGATTTTCAGGGACCTGCACTGGCAGGGTGTAGTGGTGTATATTGATGACATTCTGATATACTCCACTACATGCGCCGAGCATGTGTCCCTGGGGAGCAGGGTGCTTGGTCGACTGTTGGAGCATGACCTGTACGTCAAGGCTGAGAAATGTCTGTTCTTTCAACAGTCCATCTCCTTCCTAGGGTACCGCATTTCCACTTCAGGGGTGGAGATGAAGAGTGACCGCATTTCAGCCGTGCGTAATTGGCCGACTCCCACCACGGTAAAGGAAGTGCAGCGGTTTGTAGGGTTTGCCAACTACTACCGGAGGTTTATCCGGGGTTTTGATCAGGTAGCGGCTCCCATTACCTCACTGCTGAAGGGGGGACCGGTGCGGTTGCAGTGGTCAGCTGAGGCGGACAGGGCTTTTGGTCACCTAAGGGCTCTGTTTACCTCGGCTCCCGTGCTGGCTCATCCGGATCCTTCTTTGGCGTTCATAGTGGAGGTGGACGCGTCCGAGGCTGGGATAGGAGCCGTGCTCTCTCAGTGCTCAGGTACGCCACCAAAACTCTGCGCCTGTGCCTTCTTCTCGAAGAAGCTCAGCCCGGCGGAGCGAAACTATGATGTGGGGGACAGGGAGCTGTTGGCTGTCGTCAAGGCTTTGAAGGCATGGAGACATTGGCTTGAGGGGGCTAAACACCCTTTTCTCATCTGGACTGACCACCACAATCTGGAGTACATCCAGGTGGCGAGGAGACTGAACCCTCGTCAGGCAAGGTGGGCCATGTTCTTCACCCGTTTTGTTTTCACCCTGCCCTACAGACCAGTTCCCCAGAACGCTAAGGCACATGCACTGTCCCGGATGTATGACACAGAGGAGCGGTCCAAGGATCACATCACCATACTCCCGGCTTCCTGCCTGATGGCACCGGTAGTGTGGGAGCTGGACGCGGACATCGAGCGGGCGCTATGTGCAGAGCCCACTCCCCTCCAGTGTCCAGATGGGCGTTTGTACGTTCCGTCTGCTGGCCGCGACCGGTTGATCCATTGGGCCCACACGTCACCCTCCTCTGGTCATCCGGGCATCGGTCGGACGGTGCACTGTCTTAGTGGAAAGTACTGGTGGCCCACTTTGGCTAAGGACGTGAGTGTTTATGTTTCCTCCTGCTCGGTGTGCGCCCAGTGCAAGGCTCCTAGGCACCTGCCCAGAGGGAAGTTACAACCCTTACCCGTTCCACAACGGCGGTGGATTTCCTAACCGATCTTCCTCCCTCACAGGGTAACACCACGATCCTGGTCGTTGTGGATCGGTTTTCTAAGTCGTCTCCTCTCTTTGCCCGGTCTCCCTACGGCCCTACAGACTGTGGAGGCCTTGTTTACACACGTCTTCCGGCACTACGGGGTGCCTGAGGACATAGTGTCTGATCGAGGTCCCCAGTTCACATCGAGGGTCTGGAGGGTGTTCATGGAACATCTGGGGGTCTCGGTCAGCCTTACCTTGGGTTTTCACCCTGAGAGTAACGGGCAAGTGGAGAGAGTGAACCAGGATGTGGGTAGATTTCTGAGGTCTTATTGCCAGGACCAGCCGGGGGAGTGGGCGGCGTTCGTGCCCTGGGCAGAAATGGCCCAGAACTCGCTCCGCCACTCCTCCACTCCTCCACTAACCTCTCCCCCTTCCAGGGCGTACTGGGGTACCAGCCGGTTCTGGCGCCTTGGCATCAGAGCCAGATCAAGGCTCCTGCGGTGGACGACTGG
The DNA here is from genome assembly GCA_030435695.1 of Brachymystax lenok tsinlingensis. NCBI lineage: Eukaryota > Metazoa > Chordata > Actinopteri > Salmoniformes > Salmonidae > Brachymystax > Brachymystax lenok. The sequence goes on from CM059790.1 coordinate 30,077,189, forward strand.
TTTAGGCGCGTGGAGGAGACATGGGACGCCGCTCATGTTTACCTTCAGCGGGCCGAGGCCACCGCAGTGAGGCCCAGGTGTTCGCAGTGAGGCTCCAGTTAGGCCCCAGTGAGGCCCCGGTGGGCCCGCGGTTTGTGGGGCCATTTAAAGTCCTGAGGAGACTGAACGAGGTGAGTTATAGGTTACAGCCCCCCCCGATTACCATATTAACCCCTCGTTCCATGTGTCTCTCCTCAGGCCGGTGGTGGCTGGTCCGCTCCAGGAGTCTGAGGTGCGGGAGGTTCCTCTGCCCCCTCTGGACATCGAGGGGGCCCCGGCGTATTCAGTACGCTCCATACTGTCGGTTACGCCGGGTTGTATGTTTCCACCCGTGCCTTTTTGTATAACCGCATTTGTGCGGTTTATTGTTACTGTTTGCTGCCTTGCTTGTTTTGAGCATTTGTTTTTTGAACGCGATTGCATTTCATTATTTTTCCTAGTGAAGTGCTTAGTCCACTCATCTCTGCTCTCCTGCGCCTGACTTCCTCACACCAGCTACACCCAAAGCAAGACACAATACCCCATAATGACAAAGCAAAAACTATTTTTTTTAATTTTTTGCAAATGTATTTAAAATAAAAAACAGAAATTTATTTTTTACATAAGTATTCAGACCTTTTGCTATGAGACTCAAAATTGAGCTCAGGTGCATCCTGTTTGCATTTATCATCCTTGAGATGTTTTTACAACTGGATTTTTAAAATTTATTTCACCTTTATTTCACCAGGTAGGCAAGTTGAGAACAAGTTCTCATTTACAACTGCGACCTGGCCAAGGTAAAGCAAAGCAGTTCGACACATACAACAACACAGAGTTACACATGGAGTAAAACAAACATACAGTCAATAATACTGTAGAAAAAAAACAAATCTATATACAAAGAGTGCAAATGAGGAAGGATAAGGAAGGTAAGGCAATAAATAGGCCATGGTGGCAAAGTAATTACAATATAGCATTTAAACACTGGCATGGTAGATGTGCAGTAGATGAATGTGCAATGTAGAAAGACTGGGGTGCAAAGGAACAAGATAAATAAATAAATACGGTAGGGGATGAGGTAGTTGGTTGGGCTATTTACAGATGGGCTATATACAGGTGCAGGGGTCTGTGAGCTGCTCTGACAGCGGGTGCTTAAAGCTGGTGAGGGAGATAAGTGTCTCCAGTTTCAGTGATTTTTGTAGTTCGTTCCAGTCATTGGCAGCAGAGAACTGGAAGGAAAGTCGGCCAAATTAGGAATTGGCTTTGGGGGTGACCAGTGAGATATACCTGCTGGAGCGCGAGCTACAGGTTGGTGCTGCTATGGTGACCAGCGAGCTGAGATAAGGCGGGACTTTACCTAGCAGGGACTTGTAGATGACCTGGAGCCAGTGGGTATGGCGACGAGTGTAAAGCGAGGGCCAGCCAACGAGAGCGTACAGGTCGCAGTGGTGGGTGGTATATGGGGCTTTGGTAACAAAATGGATGGCGCTGTGATAGACTGCATCCAATTTGTTGAGTAGAGTATTGGAGGATATTTTGTAAATGACATCACCGAAGTCGAGGATCGGTAGGATGGTCAGTTTTACGAGGGTATGTTTGGCAGCATGAGTGAAGGATGCTTTGTTGCGAAATAGGAAGCCAATTCTAGATTTAATTTTAGATTGGAGATGTTTGATGTGAGTCTGTAAGGAGAGTTTACAGTCTAACCAGACACCTAGATATTTGTAGTTGTCCACATAATCTAAGAGAGAACCGTCCAGAGTAGTGATGCTGGACGAGCGGACAGGTGCGGGCAGCGATCGGTTGAAGAGCATGCATTTAGTTTTACTTGCGTTTAAGAGCAGTTTGAGGCCACGGAAGGAGAGTTGTATGGCATTGAAGCTCGTCTGGAGGGTAGTTAACACAGTGTCTAAAGAGGGGCCAGAAGTATACAGAATGGTGTCATCTGCGTAGAGGTGGATCAGAGACTCACCTGCAGCAAGAGCGACATCATTGATGTATACAGAGAAGAGAGTCGGCCCGAGAATTGAACCCTGTGGCACCCCCATAGAGACTGCCAGAGGCCCGGACAACAGGCCCTCTGATTTGACACACTGAACTCTATCGGAGAAGTAGTTGGTGAGCCATGCGAGGCAATCATTTGAGAAACCAAGGTTGTCGAGTCTGCCGATAAGGATGTGGTGATTGACAGAGTCGAAAGCCTTGGCCAGATCAATGAATACGGCTGCACAGTAATGTCTCTTATCGATGGCGGTTATGATGTCGTTTAGGACCTTTAGCGTGGCTGAGGTGCACCCATGACCAGCTCTGAAACCAGATTGCATAGCGGAGAAGGTACGGTGGGATTCGAAATGGTTGGTAATCTGTTTGTTAACTTGGCTTTCAAAGACCTTAGAAAGGCAGGGTAGGATAGATATAGGTCTATAGCTGTTTGGGTCAAGAGTGTCTCCCCCTTTGAAGAGGGGGATGACCGCAGCTGCTTTCCAGTCTTTGGGAATCTCAGACGACACGAAATAGAGGTTGGACAGGCTAGTAATAGGGGTTGCAACAATTTCGGCAGATAATTTTAGAAAGAAAGGGTCCAGATTGTCTAGCCCTGCTGATTTGTAGGGGTCCAGATTTTGCAGCTCTTTCAGAACATCAGCTATCTGGATTTGGGAGAAGGAGAAATGGGGGAGGCTTTGGCGAGTTACTGAGGGGGGTGCAGGGCTGTTGACCGGGGTAGGGGTAGCCAGGTGGAAAGCATGGCCAGCCGTAGAAAAATGCTTATTGAAATTCTCAATTATTGTGGGTTTATCGGTGGTGACAGCGTTTCCTATCCTCAGTGCAGTGGGCAGTTGGCAGGAGGTGCTCTTATTCTCCATAGACTTTACAGTGTCCCAGAACTTTTTTGAGTTTGTGTTACAGGATGCAAATTTCTGTTTGAAAAAGCTAGCCTTGGCTTTCCTAACTGCCAGTGTATATTGGTTCCTGACTTCCCTGAAAAGTTGCATATCACAGGGGCTGTTTGATGCTACTGCAGAATGCCACAGGATGTTTTTGTGCTGGTCAAGGGCAGTCAGGTCTGGAGAGAACCAAGGGCTATATCTGTTCCTGGTTCAAAATTTCTTGAATGGGGCATGCTTATTTAAGATGGTGAGGAAGGCACTTTTACCAGGTATCCTCTACTGACGGGATGAGGTCGATATCCTTCCAGGATACCCGGGCCAGGTTGATGAGAAAGGCCTGCTCGCTGAAGTGTTTTAGGGAACGTTTAACAGTAATGAGGGGAGATCGTTTGACCGCAAACCCATTACGGATGCAGGCAATGAGGCAGTGATCGCTGAGATCTTGGTTGAAAACAGCAGAGGTGTATTTAGAGGGCAAGTTGGTTAGGATGATATCTATGAGGGTGCCTGTGTTTACTGATTGGGGGTTGTACCTGGTGGGTTCATTGATAATTTGTGTGAGATTGAGGGCATCTAGCTTAGATTGTAGGTAGGCCGGGGTGTTAAGCATGTCCCAGCTTAGGTCACCTAGCAGCACGAACTCTGAAGATAGATGGGGGGCAATCAGTTCACATATGGTATCCAGAGCACAACTGGGGGCAGAGGGTGGTCTATAGCAAGCGGCAACAGTGAGAGACTTGTTTCTAGAAAGGTGGATTTTTTAAGTTTAAATTGTTTGGGAACAGACCTGGATAGTAAGACAGAACTCTGCAGGCTATCTCTGCAGTAGATTGCAACACCGCCCCCTTTGGCCGTTCTATCTTGTCTGAAAATGTTGTAGTTAGGGATGGAAATTTCAGCGTTATTGGTGGTCTTCCTGAGCCAGGATTCAGATGGCTAGGACATCCGGGTTGGCAGAGTGTGCTAGGGCAGTGAATAAAACAAACTTAGGGAGAAGGCTTCTAATGTTAACATGCATGAAACCCACGCTTTTACGGTTGCAGAAGTCAACAAATGAGAGCGCCTGGGGAATAGGAGTGGAGCTAGGCACTGCAGGGCCTGGATTAACCTCTATATCACCAGAGGAACAGAGGAGGAGTAGGATAAGGGTACGGCTAAAGGCTATAATGACTGGTCGTCTAGGACATTCTGAACAGAGAGTAAAAATAACAGGTTTCAGGGGGCGATAAAATAGATTAAAGGCATAATGTACAGACAAAGGTATGGTAGGACATAAATACAGTGAAGGTAAACCTAGGCATTGAGTGGTGATGAAAGAGATATTGTCTCTAGAAACATTTAAACCAGGTGATGTCATCGCATGTGTGGGTGGTGGAACTGAAGGGTTGGATAAGGTATATTGAGCAGGGCTAGAGGCTCTACAGTGAAATAAGACAATAAACACTAACCAGAACAGCAATGGACAAGGCATATAGGCATTGAGGAGAGGCATGCTTAGCCGAGTGATCATAAGGGTTCAGTTAGTAGTGAGCCTTTTTGCAAAGGCTAGCAGGCCAGCTAACAAAGACGGAGGAAGTCTGTTTATAGCCTCCTCGTACGTTTCCATCGGTAGACCAGTCGTGATGGGTTATTGGGGTTCCGTGTGGTGAAGGGGACCAGGCCAATTGGCAAAAATAGGTAATAGTGGCCCAAGAAATTGCCCGATGGACCTGATTAGCTAGCAGCCGATATGCTCTAGACAGCTAACGATTAGCAGGCCGCAGTTAGCTGATGGGCATTCAGGTGACGTCGCGACGGAGGGCCGGTTGAATAACCCCCTCGGGCAGATAACGTCGGTGGTCCAATCGTGAAGGCCCGGTGAGGCTAAGCACCGGCAGTAAAAACAGGTCTGGGTAGGTGTTGTAGCCCAGGAGTGAATGATGGGACTCTTCAGCCAGCTGGGAGATGGGCCAAGCGCAGGCTAGCTTCAGGCTAATTGGTGCACACTCAGATAGCAGCTAGCTAGCTGCAAGATCCAGGTGAAAATGTCCAGAGCTTGCGGTAGGAATCCGGGGATATGGAGAGAAAATAGGTCCGAATGCTCTGGTTTGAGTCGCGTTATCTGACGGCGAGCTTTTCCGAGCTAAAGGTTAGCTGCTGCTGTCCGTTAGCAATGGTTAGCTAAAATACAATTCCGGATTCGAGGTGGATAATACTTGAAAAAAAAACAGATCCGTACCACATTGGGTGAGGCGGGTTGCAGGAGAGTGTTTTGAAGTTAAGTTTTAAAAAAAATATATAAAATGATATGCGAAGAAAATATATAAAAAGATATATACACTGGACACGACAGGACGACAGGACAAAAGACGTCTGACTGCTACGCCATCTTGGATTTCAGATTGGAGTCCACCTGTGGTAAATTCAATTGATTGGACATGATTTGGAAAGGCACACACCTGTGGACAATGCATGTCAGAGCAAAAACCAAGCCTTGAGGTCGAAGGAATTGTCCGTTGTCCTTGGAGTTTTTGCCAAAAGGCACCTGAAGACTCTCAGACCATGTGAAACAAGATTATCTGGTCTGATGAAACCAAGATTGAACTCTTTGGCCTGAATTCCAAGCGTCACGTCTGGAGGAAACCTGGCACCATCCCTACGGTGAAGCATGGTGGTGGCAGCATCATGCTGTGGGGATGTTTTTCAGCGGCAGGGACTGGGGAGACCAGAGATCCTTGATGAAAACCTGCTCCAGAGCACTCAGGACCTCAGACTGGGGTGAAGGTTCACCTTCCAACAGGACAACAACCCTACGCACACTGCCAAGGCAAAGCAGGAGTGGCTTCGGGACAAGTCTCCGAATGTCCTTGAGTGGCCCAGCCAGAACCCGGACTTGAACCCAATCTAACATCTTTGAATAGACCTGAAAATAGATGTGCAGCGATGCTCCCCATCCAACCTGACAGAGCTTGAGAGGATCTGCAGAGAGGAATGGGAGAAACTCCCCAAATACAGTTGTGCCAAGCTTGTAGCGTCATACCCAAGAAGACTCAATGCTGTAAACGCTGCCAAAGGTGCTTCAACAAAGTACTGAGTAAAGAGTCTGAATACCTATTTAAATGTGATATTTTATTTTTTTATTTTTAATACATTTGCAAAAATGTATAATAACCAGCTTTTGCTTTGTCATTATGGGGTATTGTGTGTAGATTGATTAGGGGAAAAAACGATTTAATAAATTTTAGAATAAGGCTGTAACATAAAACGTTGAAAAAGTCAAGGGGTCTGAATACTTTCTAAAGACACTGTATATTAGCACAATTTGGGAAGTACAAGAAAGCACTTCCTCCTACACAATTCTAAACAGGTATAAACCTACTGACGCAGGGTGATTCTTGAGAAAATGTGATCTATGGGTTCATACTTGACTATGGGGAACATGACTCCTTTTACTTGTGCAATAGGAAGAGCCTGTGGTATTCAGCAAATTTCCGATTTACTCTGTTGGCAATTTCTACACATTATTTAGGTAATCAGTGCTAAAAAGGAACTACGAATTGAAGAGGAAACTGTGAGGTTCCTGCTAATTGACTCTGTGGTCAATTACTTCACCTCTCCTTTAGGTGACAGTACTCTGAGATTAAATAGGAAACACCATCCAGTCAAAGAAGCAAATCAAGGCCAGCATATCAGAAGAATATCTGTTTGAAATCAGACGCATCATTCAGGGGGGTCGGTTTGGGGCAGGCAGGAGCAGTAACAGAGGCAGTCTGTTAGGGGCCCCTGGGAGCCTGCTCCTTCACACTGAGTTGGGCTGGGGTGGCTGGCTGGTAAATGGTCCACTCACTCTGTGTGTACGTTCTCTAAGAGGTCACTAAGGAGAAAGTAAGAAAATGGGGGAAGGGGGACTTTCTCAATGGAGATGTAAGTATACTGTATATACAAATAAAATGCTGATATAAATACCTTGTAACTTCAACAATGTATTACTCATCTATATCACTGTAATTCATTAATCAATCGCACATCTAATAAAGAAATAGTTATTTCAAATTTTAACATTTTTATTTTGAGTGTAACCCTGCAGAGCCATGCTGAATCTATTAGCTGCATGGCCAGGTTACACAACTGTTTATTGTTGTTGTTCTGCCTATTAAATATACATGGCTATTCGATAGCAGTGACCTGAGATATGCCTCCTGTCCTGCAACACTGCTGTTGCGCCCCACATGCCTTCAGCTTTCAGCTGCCTTCAGTTCAGCTGCCACTTCTGGCCGTGATTGGACTCCTATAGGTTGATGATTGGCCCAGCGGCGTCAGGGTTTGGCCCGGGATAGGCCGTCATTGTAAAGAATTTGTTCTTAACTGACCTCGTTAAATATATATATATTTTTTATGTCAAAGCTGCCTTGGCCTAGTCACAATGACAAGATTTGGGAAGGGCTGGGGTAACACTTCTTTGCTATGACTGCACAACATTGATTAAATTCACTGGTGTCCATTGCATTGTTTGTTGTTCCTGTGTGTGTGTGTGTGTGTGTGTGTGTGTGTGTGTGTGTGTTTGCGTGTTTGCGTGCGTGCGTGTGTGTGTGCGCTTGTGTCTCCATTCACGTGGGTGACTTATAGCCAACATGACAGTTTTTCAGGGGGGCTGTCTCCTCTCTCCTGCTTTGCACGAGCCAAGGCAGAAAGGAAAGGCCTTTGGGGCTGTGGAAGTACTTACCGGCTGTGCGACTCCCCTCCGCTCCGCTCTGGTCCCCATGCGGCCTGGTCCCTGGCATTACGCTGCTTTAATCCTGCCTCAGTCAGACACATGACCACACAGCCCCCTGAACGGCCATTAGAGCAGGCTTCAGCTGCCCCAGCATCTGTCTCCCCGCCCCACATGCACCGCCACCGCTCAAGTCATTCATTAAATCAGAACACAACGGTCACACCATTGTAAGTGAATTCTCCTCGATTATAATCACATCCGTGTACATCCCCCCTCAAGCTGACACATCGACGGCACTGAAAGAAATCCATTGGACTCTATGTAAACTGGAAACCACTTATCCTGAGGCTGCATTTATTGTGGCTGGGGATTTTAACAAGGCTAATCTGAAAACAAGGCTCCCTAAACTTCCGTGATGCATACAAGGCCATTCTCCGCCCTCCTTTTGGCAAGTCTGACCATGACTCCATTTTGTTGCTTCCAGCCTACAGACAGAAACTAAAACTGGAAACGCCCGTTCTCAGGTCTGTTCAACGCTGGTCCGACCAATCTGATTCCACACTGCAAGATTGCTTCGAGCACGTGGACTGGGATATGTTCTAGACAGCATCAGACAACAACATTGATGTATATGCTGATTCGTTGAGCGAGTTTATTAGCAAGTGCATCAGTGATGTTGTACCCATAGCAACTATTAAAACCTTCCCCAACCAGAAATTGTGGATTGATGGCAGCATTTGCGCAAAACTGAAAGCGCGCGAACCACTGCTTTTAACCTGGGTGAGGCGACCGGAAACGTGACTGAATACAAACAGTGTAGCTATTCCCTCCTCAAGGCAATCAAACAAGGTAAGCATCAGTATAGAGACAAAGTAGAGTCACAATTCAACGGCTCAGACACAAGAGGAATGTGGCAGGGTCTACAGTCAATCACGGACTACAAAAAGAAAACCAGCCCCGTTGCGGACCGCGATGTCCTGCTCCCAGACAAACCAAACAACTTCTTTGCTCGCTTTGAGGACAATACAGTGCCACCGACACGGCCCGCTACCAAAACCTGCGGGCTCACCTTCCCCGCAGCCAACGTGAGTAAAACATTTAAATGTGTTAACCCTCGCAAGGCTGCCGGGCCCAGATGGCATCCCTGGCCGTGTCCTCAGAGCATGCGCAGACCAGCTGGCTGGTGTGTTTACTGACATATCTAATCAATCCTTATCCCAGTCTGCTGTTCCCACATGCTTCAAGAGGGCCACCATTGTTCCTGTTCCCAAGAAAGCAAAGGTAACTGAGCTAAATGACTATCGCCCCGTAGCACTCACTTCCGTCATCATGAAGTGCTTTGAGAGACTAGTCAAGGATCATATCACCTCCATCCTACCAGACACCCTAGACCCACTCCAATTTGCTTACCATCCCAATAGGTCCACAGACGACGCAATCGCAATCACACTGCACACTGCCCTAACCCATCTGTACAAAAGGAATACCTATGTAAGGTGCAGTGTGATGCTGTTCATCGAATACAGCTCAGCATTTAACACCAAACTCATCATTAAGCTCGAGACCATAGGTCTCGACCCAGCCCTGTGCAACTGGGTCCTGGACTTCCTGACGGGCCGGCCCCAGGTGGTGAGGGTAGGAAACAACATCTCCACCCCGCTGATCCTCAACACTGGGGCTCCACAAAGGTGCGTTCTCAGCCCTCTCCTGTACTCCCTGTTCACCCATGACTGCGTGGCCAAGCATGCCTCCAACTCAATCATCAAGTTTTCTGACGACACTATAGTGGTAGGCTTGATTACCAACAACGACGAGACGGCCTACAGGGAGGAGGTGAGGGCCCTCGGAGTGTGGTGTCAGGAACATAACCTCTCACTCAACGTCAACAAAACTAAGGAGATGATCGTGGACTTCAGGAAACAGCAGAGGGAGCACCCCCCCTATCCACATCGACGGGACAGTAGTGGAGAAGGTGGAAAATTTGAAGTTCCTCGGCGTAAATGGTCCACCCACACAGACAGCCTGGTGAAGAAGGTGCAACAGTGCCTCTTCAACCTCAGGAGGCTGAAGAAATTCGGCTTGTCATCAAAAACACTCACAAACTTCTACAGATGCACAATCGAGAGCATCCTGTCGGTGTAATGCCCAGGCCCGAGATTACAGGCTGGAGCGTTTTGGTTTTGTTTTGGTGTAGGGTTTGTTTGATCTAGGTGTCATAGATCTATGTTGGGTAATGGTTCCCAATTAGAGGCAGCTGTGTGTCGTTGTCTCTAATTGGGAACCATATTTAGGTTGGTAGGTTTCACTCTGGGTTCGTGGGTTATTGTAAGTTCATAGCTGTGTTTGTCTAGTCAGTTATGTTCTTCGTTACGTTCTTCGTTTATTGTTTTGTTCCGTCTCGTTCCGTGTTTTCATTAAAACATGTATTCTGGCTACATCGCTGCGTCTTGGTCTGTCCCTTCGGAAGATAAACGTGACAGAATAACCCACCACAAAAAGACCAAGCAGCGAGAGACCCGGGAGCTTAGGTCTTGGGAAAAGGAGCTATTTTATGGAAGTGCTTGGGACCAGCCTGGAGAGTATCGTCGGCCCAGAGAGGAACTGGAAGCAGCGGCGGCGGAGCGGCGCAGGTGTGAGGACCTGATGGGAGCATGGGATCCTGTGAGAGGCAGGTTTCTCAACCTCGCCGGGCTAGGAAGCCCGTAAGGCAGCCCCAAGAAACTTTTTGGGGGCACACGAGGAGGTTGGCCGGTTCAGGAGGGACTCTGAGCCAACTCCTCGTGCCTTGTGGAGAGAGCGTTGGGAGAGCTGCACCGAAGGGACACCGTGCTATGCAGTGTTGCGCACGGTTTCCCTATAGGGATTCAGAGGCCGGTGCGAGAGATTCCCGCTCCACTCATCAGTCGGGCGAAACTAAGTGTTCAGCCAGTAAGAGTGGTGCCATCTCTGCGCCGCTAAGTCTCCAGTGCGCCTCCTGGGACCCGGATATCCTGCTCCAGTTCTGCGTGCGGTGTCTCCGGTACGTGTCCACAGCCCAGTGCGAGAGATCCCAGCGCCACTCATTGGTCGGGCCGAGGTCTGTGTGCTACCTGGTAGAGTGGTGCCATCTCTGCGCGCCAGGGCTCCAGTGCGTCTTTTGGGACCTAGATATCCTGTGGTCCTACGGGCAGAGTCTCCGGTACGAATCCACAGCCCAGTCCGAGAGATTCCAGCTCCACTCACCCGTGAGGCCAGGGTTAGTGAGCTAGCTGGAGGTATGGTGTCGGCTCTCCGTATCAGGTCCCCGGTCCGGGTGAAGGTTTCTACACGTCCAGTCCCTGTTCCACGCTCCGAGATCCCTGTTCCACGCTCCAAGATCCCTGTTCCGTGTTCCAAGATCCCAGTCCGTGTAGTGGTTTCTACACGTCCAGTCCCTGTTCCACGCTCCGAGACCCCTGTTCCACGCTCCGAGACCCCTGTTCCACGCTCCGAGATCCCTGTTCCACGCTCCAGGATCCCTGTTCCACGCTCCGAGATCCCTGTTCCACGCTCCAGGATCCCTGTTCCACGCTCCAGGATCCCTGTTCCACGCTCCAAGATCCCTGTTCCACGCTCCAAGATCCCTGTTCCATGTTCCGAGATCCCAGTCCGTGTTGAGGTTCCAACACGTCCTGTTCCAGTTCCGTGTTCCAAGATCCCAGTCTGTGTAGTGGTTTCTCCACGTCCAGTCCCTGTTCCACGTGCCAGGTTCCCAGTGTGCTCAGAGAGTCCAGCACGTCCTGTTCCGGCTCCGCGCACCCAGCTCCCCGTGCGCTCAGAGAGTCCAGCACGCCCTGTTCGGCTCCGCGCACCCAGCTCCCCGCGGCGCTCAGAGAGTCCAGCACGCCCTGTTCCGGCTCCGCGCACCCAGCTCCCTGCGGCGCTTAGAGAGCCCAGTTCGCCTGTTCCCGCCTCGCACCAGAGTGCGCGCCCCGAGCCCAGTTCGGCCTGTTCCCGCTCCTCGCACCAGAGTGCGCGTCCCGAGCCCAGTTCGGCCTGTTCCCGCTCCCCGCACCAGAGTTCCAGTGAGCATCACGAGTCCAGTACGACCAGTTCCTGCTCCACGCACCAGAGTTCCAGTGAGCATCACGAGTCCAGTACGGCCAGTTCCTGCTCCCCGCACCAGAGTTCCAGGGAGCATCACGAGTCCAGTACGGCCAGTTCCTGCTCCACGCACCAGAGTTCCAGGGAGCATCACGAGTCCGGTACGACCAGTCCCTGCTCCACGCACCAGAGTTCCAGTGAGCATCACGAGTCCGCACGCCAGTTCCTGCTCCACGCACCAGAGTTCCAGTGAGCATCACGAGTCCGCACGACCAGTTCCTGCTCCACGCACCAGAGTTCCAGTGAGCATCACGAGTCCGGTACGACCAGTTCCTGCTCCACGCACCAGAGTTCCAGTGAGCATCACGAGTCCGGTACGACCAGTTCCTGCTCCACGCACCAGAGTTACCGTGAGCATCATGAGTCCAGTACGCCCAGCTTCTGCTCCACGCACCAGAGTTCCAGGAGATGGTCCAGGGCCTCCGGTTCAGGACTTCAGACCAGCGTCTTGGTCTGTCCCTTCGGAAGATAAACGTGACAGTCGGGCTGTATCACCGCCTGGTACGGCAACTGCTCCTCCCACAACCGTAAGGCTCTCCAGAGGGTAGTGAGGACTGCACAATGCATCACCGGGAGTAAACTACCTGCCCTCCAGGACACCTACACCACCCGATGTCACAGGAAGGCCAAAAAGATCATCAAGGACAACAACCACCCAAGCCACTGCCTGTTCACCCCGCTATCATCCAGAAGGCGAGGTCAGTACAGGTGCATCAAAGCTGGGACTGAGAGACTGAAAAACAGCCATCAGACTGTTAAACAGCTGCCAACATACTGACTTAAATCTCTAGACACTTTAAATAATATAAATTGGATGTAACAAATGTATCACTAACCACTTTAAACAATTTTGTATATAATGTTTACATATCCGACATTACTCATATCAAATGTATACACTGTACTCTATAACATCTACTGCATATTGCCTATGCCGTTCGTCCATCGACTCAAATCTCTAGCCACTTTAATAATTACAAATTGGATGAAATAAATGTATCACTAGCCACTTTAAACGATGCCATTTATATCATGTTTACATATCCTACATTACTCATCTCATATGTATATACTGTACTCCATACCATCTACTGCATCTTGCCTATGTCGGTCAGCCATCCCTCATCCATATATTTATATGTACATACTCGTATTAATTCCTTTACTCTTGTGTGTATAAGGTAGTTGTTGTGAATTTGTTAGATTACTTGTTAGATACTACTGCATGGTCGGAACTAGAAGCACAAGCATTTCGCTACACTCGCATTAACATCTGCTAACCATGTGTATGTGACAAATAAAATGTGATTTGATTTGATTTGAAGTGGTGTGTGAGTGCCAGTTTGACCTATACTATGAATGATGAGCAAGCTACTGCCCTGACTCTAACAGAAGGCGTTTCAAGGTCTTTTCCCAGACTGACACTTTGATGTGTTCTGGATTTCCTTGTCGTGTGCTATTTATCCCCTAAAGAGAAATAATTTGTTATTAACCCTTTTAACCAAAGTTAATCCTTTTAGCACCACAGTCAGGACATTGAGATAGAAATTGTGCAAAGGTAAAAAGATTTGTACAAATAAAAAGCTTTTTCGCAATACACTTTTACTTGCCCATGTTATGAAGGTTGTATCTATGCTTTGTGAAATATGATGACACAGAATATAATATGAGAATGAACGTCTGTCAGTGTCTGCAGCAGTGAGACCTAAAGAATCTGACTAAGATATACAGTAGACTACAGTACTAGTGCACTGCAAGCTGAGCAGAAGGACCAACCCCCTCTTTTCTTCAGGCTGAGTGACAGCTCACATCCAAATAGTGTAGTGATATGTAATGGTAAATCAAGCAGATAAACATGTCTTTAAATGAGCAGACGACCAGTCAGAGCTGTGTCACAAATAACACCCTATTCCCTTTATGGTGCACTACTTTTGACCAGGACTCATAGGGTTCTGGTCAAAAGTAGTGCACTATAAAGGAAATATAATGTTATTTGGGATGCAGACAGAGTCCGACCCCCACCTTTTATAAGTCAGCCTAGTGGGGGAGGGTTGGGTCTTTCCTTAAGGAGCCGTGCTGTTCAGGGCCCCTCTCGGCCCTGTCTCAGCCCTCCCAGCAGGACTAATGGAAAGCTTTCAAGGCATGATGCTCCACAAAAACGTCCACTCTCATTTGGCCTCTGCTTGCCTGGCTCTGATGTGATGTCACTGGCTGCTTGCGGACGGGCATTGGCCACTGGCTCAGCCCATTCTTCTGGCTTGACAGACCCCAGGCTTTCCCTCCTGCGCGTACACACGTGCATGCACACACACACACACATGCATGCACGAATGCATGCACACAAACAAACACACACACACACACAGGGGACTTGCCATGTTAAACAGGCCTGAAAAGAACAAGAGCTTCAGAACTAAAGTCTAGATCACATCATGTGCACATTGGACATCCCAGACTCAGATCAGGCTGACTGGAAAGTCCCCCATTCCTCTTAAGAAGGCAGGGAGGCGTCACATCAAGGGAGACCCATAGAGAGACACTGGTCCATAGCCATCTTTACTTTATAGACAATCTTGAGCATCTCTTACCGTTCAGAATATGTTTTTATCACAAATCACGCAATAGATTTAGATGTAAATCTTTCCACAATACATAACATTAAAACACTGCTGTAGACTTAAATACACTGCTGTATAATGTTAATTGACTGGTGAATTGCGTGGAGATAAAAAAAAAAAAATTGAGTTTCAGAGTGCATAAAGCCCACTCCAGTCTAAGCCAGTAAAGATGGAGTTTGACCCAAGCCCTGTCAGAGCAGAGAAGCATTTTTTCCCTGTAGATGCCAGCTTTCCCACACACCCTACCCTGTCTCTTGTTATAATTTTTCTCTCATTCTCCTCCCTTTATCTTTCCAGAATCATTAATAATTTGTGCCTTAGACTTGCTACTTGATGACAGCTGTGCAGTTGGCTTCAGTCTATTTTTCAGATCAGGTGAATAATGAATAACCTCTTGCAACAAAAGAAGTCAGAGTTGTTCTTCTATACAAGCCCTCCCTCCCCCCATCCTACCTCCCTGTCCTCCCCTATCCTACCTCCCGTCCTCCCCCATCCTACCTCCCCATCCTCCCCCAAGGCCTAACTTCAAACTCAGTGCCTCTTTGCTTGACATCATGGGAAAATCAAAAGAAATCAGCCAAGACCTCAGAATTTTTTTTTGAGACCTCCACAAGTCTGGTTCATCCTTGGGAGCAATTTCCAAACGCCTGAAGGTACCACGTTCATCTGTACAAACAATAGTACGCAAGTATAAACACCATGGGACCACGCAGCCGTCATACCGCTCAGGAAGAAGACGCTTTCTGTCTCCTAGACATGATAGCACTTTGGTGTGATAAGTGCAAATCAATCCCAGAACAACAGCAAAGGACCTTGTGAAGATGCTGGAGGAAACAGGTACAAAAATATTTATTTCCACAGTAAAACGAGTCCTATATCGACATAACCTGAAAGGCCGCTCATCAAGGAAGAAGCCACTGCTCTCTCTACTATTATTCTGACATTTCACAATCTTAAAATAAAGTGGTGATCCTAACTGACCTAAAACAGGGAATTTTTACTAGGATAAAAAAAAACGGAGTTTAATATATTTGGCTAAGGTGTATGTAAACTTCCGACTTCAACTGTAAATTGTCCGGTGGGGATTTTATGAATTGTTCAGCAGTCTTATGGCTTGGGGGTAGAAGCTGTTAAGGAGCCTTTTGGTCCTAGACTTGGCGCTCCGGTACCGCTTGCCATGTGGTAGCAGAGAAAACAGTCTATAACTTGGGTGACTGGAGTCTCTGACAATTTTATGGGCTTTCCTCTGACACCACCTATTATATAGGTCCTGGATGGCAGGGAGCTTGGCCCCAGTGATGTACTGGGCCGTTTGCACTACCCTCTGTAGCGTCAGATGCCGAGCAGTTGCCATACCAGGCGGTGATGCAACACCAAGGAACTTTCGACCCGCTCCACTACAGCCCAGTCGATGTTAATGGGGGCCTGTTCGGCCCGCCTTTTCCTGAAGCCCACAATCAGCTCCTTTGTCTTGCTCACATTGAGGGAGAGATTGTTGTCCTGGCACCACTCTGCCAGTTCTCTGACCTCCTCCCTATAGGCTGTCTCATCGTTGTGGGTAATCAGGCCTACCACTGTTGTGTCATCAGCAAACTTAATGATGGTGTTGGAGTCGTGTTTGGCCACGCAGTCGTGGGTGAATAGGTAATACAGGAGGGGACTAAGTACACACCCCTGAGGGGCCCAAGTGTTAAGGATCAGCGTGGCATACGTGTTGTTACCTACTTTTACCACCTGGGGTCGGCCCGTCAGGAAGTCCAGGATCCAGTTGCAGAGGGAGGTGTTTAGTCCCAGAGTCCTTAGCTTAGTGATGAGCTTCGTGGGTGCTATGGTGTTGAACGCTGAGCTGTAGTCAATGAACAGAATTCTCACATAGGTGTTCCTTTTGTCCAGGTGAGAAAGGGCAGTGTGGAGTGCGATTGAGATTGCGTCATCTGTGGATCTGTTGGGGTGGTATGCGAATTGGAGTGGGTCTAGGGTGTCCAGGAGGATGCTGTTGATGTGTGCTATGACCAGCCTTTCAAAGCACTTCATGGCTACCAACGTGAGTGCCACGGGGCGGTAATCATTTAGGCAGGTTACCTTTGCTTCCTTGGGCACAGGGACTATGGTGGTCTGCTTGAAACATGTAGGTATTACAGACTCAGTCAGGGAGAGGTTGAAATTGTCAGTGAAGACACTTGACAGTTGGTCCGTGCATGCTTTGAGTTCCCATCCGGGTAATCCATCTGGCCCAGGGGCTTTGTGAATGTTGACCTGTTTAAAGGTTTTGTTCACATCGGCTACCAAGAGCATTATCACACAGTCATCCAGAACAGATGGTGCTCTTGTACATGCTTCAGTGTTGCTTGCCTCGAAGCGAGCATAAAAGGCATTTAGCTCATCTGGTAGGCTCGTGTCACTGGGCAGCTCACGTCTGGGTTTCCCTTTGTAGTCCGTAATGGTTTTCAAGCCCTGCCACATCCGACGAGCGTTGGAGCCGGTGTAGTAGGATTCAATCTTAATCCTGTATTGACGCTTTGCCTGTTTGGTGGTTCATCTGAGGGCATAGCGGGATTTCTTATAAGTGTCCTGATTAGTCTCCCGCTCCTTGAAAGCGGCAGCTCTAGCCTTTAGCTCGATGCGGATGTTGCCTGTAATTCATGGCTTCTGGTTGGGATATGTACGTACAGTCACTGTGGGGATGACGTCATCGATGCACTTATTGATGAAGCCGATGACTGAGGTGGTGTATTCTAGAAAAACAGTCCTGTAGTGTAGCATCCGCGTCATCTGACCACTTCCGTATTGAACGAGTCACTGGTACTTCCTGCTTTCGTTTTTGCTTGTAAGGAGGAATCAGGAGGATAGAATTATGGTCAGATTTGCCAAATGTAGGGCGGGGGGAGAGCTTTGTATGCATCTCTGTGTGTGGAGTAAAGGGGGTCTAGGATTTTTTCCTCCCCCCTGGTTGCATATGTGACATGCTGGTAAAAATGGTATTGTGTGGTTGTCAACAATGTGTTTGCCCACACACAATATGACTATCTGTCTGTATTGTTCAGCTCTCTGTTGATATAGTACTGTCCCAGGTACCACTCTTCTGTCCATCATCGCCGTCTAGTGATTTATGCTTGCAATGATGTTCTTTCCAGTGTGGCTTCTG
Source organism: Brachymystax lenok tsinlingensis (assembly GCA_030435695.1). Taxonomy (NCBI): domain Eukaryota; kingdom Metazoa; phylum Chordata; class Actinopteri; order Salmoniformes; family Salmonidae; genus Brachymystax; species Brachymystax lenok. Next base: position 30,094,673 of record CM059790.1, read on the forward strand.
TGTCTGAGGCAGAGTACAGTTTGATAGGATTGTTGTCTATCATTCTGGCCTTCAGTCTGAGTAAGTCTTACCTCTGTTCACTGGGAGTAACATAGTGTGTGACCTTGATCATTTTTTATGAATCCTGCTTTTAAACAACTCCCTCAGCTTGTTTCAGTGTATGAGAACAAACGCAACATCCTGATTATACACATTAACAATGAAATAGCCAGAGGATTAACACAATGGTTTTCTCAGAGCTGTTATACTTTTTCTCTCCCTTTGTCTTCCCCCCCTTCTACATAACACATTTACTATTTGATTATTTGAGCTCTTTTCCATTCAGCAGAGACTGTTGATTACAGATGTGGCCAGAGGGTTGGGTGTGATCATCTCTTTACTGTAAATAGGCTCTGATGACTGTTGGTGATTTATATACTAAACAAAAATATAAACTCAACATGCAACAATTTCAAAGATTTTACTGGGTTACAGTTCATATAAGGAAATCAGTCAATTGAAATAAATTCATTAGACCCTAATCTATGGACTTCACATGACTGGGCAGGGGTGCAGCCATGGGTGGGGCTGGGAGAGCATAAGCCCACCCACTTGTCAGCAAGGCCCATCCACGGGGAGAATAGGCCCAGACTTACTGACAAATTCTCTAAAACGACGTTGAGACGTCTGTAGCATTGTATTGTGTGACAAAACTGCACATTTTAAAGTGGCCTTTTATTGTCTGCCCCCAAAAAATGGGGGAAATTATGTTTTTACTATATGTTTTTTGTGTGCATACAATATAGCTCAACCTTTATCAAGTTGTCAATAATTTCGTGTTTTAACACAAAACTGAGCTGTTTCATCCCTCCAACTCAGCATGCTACTGCTGTGCTCTGTGCTCTTGACGTATAGTTGTAAGAGATGCAAAGATTCTCATCAAAAACCAAAGCATGACTTAAAATGTGTCTTTTTTATATTTCATGTGTTATCAAGAGTGATTAAATTAGTTCATCTCAGCTGTCTATTGAAAGTGTGTGTGTGAGAGAGAGAGAGAGAGAGAGAGAGAGAGAGAGAGAGAGAGAGAGAGAGAGACTCCTCTTTTTTAGACCCAGTCAGTCAGTCAACCAATCAGTCAGTCAGTCAGCCTAAAAGATGGTGAAGGACTGCCCTCCCTTCTCATAGTAATAGATCCTTTACTTCACTCTGTTATTATCAATGCTTTCTGTTGATGCAAACATATCTCACAGCATTTTGAACTCTACCAGCGCTATGAGGAGAGAAACAGCAATTTATTTCTGTCTCCCAAAGAAATGTGACGTTGTATTTAGGATATTGTGTGATTTGCATATTCATCACAGTATTGAGTGCTTAGCAAATTTAATCAAGTTCTTGGCCGTTTTGACTTTCACTCAAAGTCAACCTATGAAACTTTCCTCTTGACCTGGCTGATACTAAGGCCCTTTGACTTGGGTAAACTGAGTCACTAACTAATGCCTAAGGAATCCCTTTGGCGTTAGGGGGTATAGGGCATGGGCTAGGTTATACTGTACAGCTGCATGACAGTGGGATGGGAGCATTCAATAGCCTGGTAGCTTCAGGCTGCCTCTGAGTGTTAAAGGCACGTATTAATAGAGCGCTAGTTAGCTGCTTACTACTGTTCATTCTGCCAGAGGTCCCCAGAGCCAGACACAGCTCAGACCAGATATAGTGTCTCAATCAGAGCAGTCAGAGTGAGACATCAGAAGGTCACCCTGGTGGAGAGGGATCCTGTCACTTGGCAGATGATGATAGAATCATCTGTGTAGAATAGGATCAGTGTTGACAGTGTACTTTGTATTTCTTTGCTTTGTTTTACTATGACTTTCATATGTAATAAGTGCACACTTTAATGATTTTTCCCTCAATGCAGGTCCACAATTGGTCACTTCTCTATTGGCCATTTATAAAACATAGACAAATCTGAATTATTATTATTGATATAGGAACTAGGGAATACTTATTACACGCAGTAGCTGTCGTGATTAGTGCTGGTCTTTTTCCATGGATTTAAAAGAGGAGTCATGAACAAATACTCACAGGTTGATCATCATTCTTTCGCAAGTAAATTCTACCTGGAAGAACGGCTGGCCAAAAGCAATGGTTATGCTTCCCTTCAGTGGCAATTTTAGCATGGAAATCTTGGTGGGGCAAAGAAATTAAAGTGGAATGCATGCCAGCAAAGCCACTACTCAACACAACACTAAACAACACATTAATTGCACTATAACGGTGACAAACGATGCCCACAAACTGTTAGGGCCTACATAAAGCTGTCCCAACAGCAGTCCCAACATCTTACCACTGCTACACCTGGCTATCAGCGGAGCCTTGTTTGGCAGCAAAACTGTTCATTCCGCCTTATTTACTGCCTTTTAAAAAAACTGAGCTGATATGGCTAACTTGCTTAAACAAATGTGGTTTCTAATGACAATTGAGATGTACAAACTATGGCATAAGGGGACAACAAGCGGATAAGAGGCAATCCGTAATTTCGATTAAGACACTAATGAGCAAGCTAGGATGGGTGTAAAGTTAGTCAATATAACTATTTGTTTAGCACTTTTGAAATGTACAGCGACATAATTCAGAACATGGGACGGACTTACAGTGTTCTCCCTGTACACCAAGTCAGAACCGTAGGATAAATAAAGGGGGAATATAAGTTGATAATGAAAGCTCTTACAATATTTGATGATTACATTTCTCTAAAATAGGTTATAGGCTACAGTAGAACAGTCAGAACAGTAGACGAAATTAAGAGGGGTAAATAGACCAAATTATTAGGGTGAGGCACATGGGCTACTAACATCTTACTACACAACATACACTTAGTATTACTTTCTTAGCTACAGTATACATATCTCCCTGGCATATTACATAATTTATGAAGCAGTGTACAATACATTTTTGGACTCACATTGTTCATGCTGTGCTCACTTGAACAGGAAGGAGGTGTGGCGGTCCTCTGAGTTAATTGTTGTTTTGAGCGCGGCATAAAACCTGCTTCATTGACAGCATGGCCAATGTTGAATGTTTATCATTTTAAACTCTGAAAATAGCTGCTTAATCCCAGATTTGGGACCACACAGCCACGGTCACTGATTCCTTTCCAACCACTCGTTGAATTTGCGATTTCCTACTTGTTGTGTAATGTTTACGTCCAATGGCCGATGAGCACCGATACGTTTTATCTATAATTGCTCTTCATATGACAAGGATTAAAAAGGATTTGCCAGTAGATTGCCGACTTGATTCATGATGATGACTGCTAGCTAAGATCGTGAAAGTATAATATTGACATCAGTCCAATCAAAGCTACAGTGATTTGACATCATTTTATCTGTGGCCAATGACCTTGAGCCTTCTTGGAGGGGCACTTCTATGGCAGCAGCCAAAGGGCAAAAATGTTCAAGGTCTCCTCTTACACTTGGCAGTGATGTAAAGTCCCCATGAGTGACAGAACACTGAATCAATCACGGCGCAATGAAAGCACTGAGCTAGGCTGAAACACCTGCATTTTGGAGTTGCCTTACTCAAGAAAACAAAAAAGAGACCATGTTTGTATGCGGCTTTATTAACTCAATTATATATATTATTTTTACATTGTTTGCAAACTGATATGTGACACATACTAATGCCAAAATAACTTATTATTTATTTATTTTGCTAAAAATGTGGGGCTAAAAAAGGGTGGGGCTCTGCCCTGAATGACGGGTCGCCACTGCTTCCCTTTGGCCTTTCTCCCTCGTTTGTACTCCTCAGTCTATTCTTCAGGGGGTTTAAAATATTCAGTATTTTCGCAGGCCTGAACGTTGTAAGACTTGAGTGAAGTGAGGCGTGTAAAATCCTTGTGAGTCAGTGATTTTAATCAATGTAGAGGAATAGGCACTTCCTGATTAAGTTCTGTATCGAGATGAAATGATGACATTGATGTAGGCTATAGGCCTTCCCAATATGGCATTTTGTCTAATTGACTAATATAAACTACAGTTCAAAAGTGTAGGGTCACTTGTCCTTGTTTTTTAACATTTTTTTGTCCATTAAAATAACATCAAATTTGATCGGAAATACAGTGTAGACATTGTTAATGTTGTAAATGACAATTGTAGCTGGAAATAGCAGATTTTTTATGGAATATCTACCTAGGCGTACACAGGCCCATTTTCAGCAACCATCACTCCTGTGTTCCAATGGCACGTTGTGTTAGCTAATCCAAGTTTATAATTTTAAAAGGCTAATTGATCATTAGAAAACCCTTTTGCAATTATGTTAGCACAGCTGAAAACTGTTGTCCTGATTTAAAGAAGCTTTAAAACTGGCCTTCTTAAGACTAGTTGAGTATCTGGAGCATCAGCATTTGTGGGTTCGATTGCAGGTTTAAAATGGTCAGAAACAAAGAACTTTCTTCTGGAACTCGTCAATCTATTCTTGTTCTGAGAAATGAAGGCTATTCCATGCGGGAAATTGCCAAGAAACTGAAGATCTCGTACAACGCTGTGTACTACTCCCTTCACAGAACAGCGCAAACTTGCTCTGACCAGAATAGAAAGAGGAGAGTGGGAGGCCCAGGTGCACGACTGAGCAAGAGGACAAGTACATTGGAGTGTGTAGTTTGAGAAACAGACGGCTCACAAGTCCTCAACTGGCAGCTTCATTAAATAGTACCCGCAAAACACCAGTCTCAATGTGAAGAGGCGACTCCGGGATGCTGGCCTTCTAGGCAGAGTTCCTCTTTTTTTTTATTGGCCAATCTGAGATATGGCTTTTTCTTTGCAACTCTGCCTAGAAGGCCAGCATCCCGGAGTCGCCTCTTCACTGTTGACGTTGAGACTGGTGTTTTGCGGGTACTATTTAATGAAGCTGCCAGTTGAGGACTTGTGAGCTGTCTGTTTCTCAAACTACACACTCCAATGTACTTGTGTTCTTGCTCAGTTGTGTACCGGGGGCCTCCCACTCCTCTTTCTGATTATTATTAACTTTCTATTTTATATAACTGGGTAACTTGTATAGTTGTTTAGTTTTTTGTTGCTGTTCATTCTCTCATTTTATAGCTGTCCTATTTCTATGTTAGCAAATTGCTAATTACAAATGTTTGAATTAATGAATGAGTATTGTTCTCAATGGAAGGGATAACAGTAGCCCACACATACACCTGTGTCCCCCCTTCCTGCTCTTGCGCTTACAAGCTGTGTTTCAGACAGAGGTGGTGTAGATGCCCTCCAGCCATGCTATGTGACGCTTTGTGATGGGTCTTTAGTTCCACGTGCATAAATCAAACCTGTCCGGTCCTGTTTCCAACTTGAGCTTTATACAGAGTGGCCAAAGTTACATACCGTTTGAGGTCTAAACAAATAACTCCTTATTGCCTTGGTAAAAACAAACCAAATGTTTATAGGAGCTTTATTCAGATGAAACGCAGCAGCATCCTGTAGCCTAGGTCTTGGTGAAATTGAGTTTCTGTTCCACATGTATTTTTACATATAACATTTTATTTCTTTCACCATGACAAAAATCTAAATTTACTCGTGGATGTCATTTTAAATTCGATTTAAGTTAGCCGAATATTTGAAGCATCTAATTCTTCATTCTAAACGAAATTATTTGATAGATAGATGATTAAGCAATCAACTCTATGGCTTTAGAAAACTGCCCTTCTGGGTGGTTCCGATAAAAACGAGTAGAAAACACAACCTGATTTGATTAATGAATAATGGAGGAGCATTATCCTTCCAGTTGGAAGGCACTTGAAGACCTTCCTTGTGATACTCGATTTATTTTGTGGTCACCTCTCAGATTTCCAGTAAAATAGCCAACGGCAGTAAAATAGCCAACTTTATAGACAGACCTGTTACATGGAGTGGAGAATACACCAAGCCGCTGTAGGTGCTTTTTCGCGTATGTTTTAAGAGACTTCAAATCAATTTGTGCTCAACCAAGTTTTTCGGTTAATATTATACCCCTCAATGAATACAGGAGAGACATGTTTTCTATGAAAAATCACTGAAGGTTAACCACGAGGACAATCACTATCCACACAGTGGAAATATAGTATAAGGGCTCTATTCAACCGCATCGCGGAGGTTCAGCTTTACAGCATGATTTAAATTAACTTTACATTTAGTGAAATTAACTTTACATTTCTATCGCTGAATCTGTAACGCTTCAGCTTTACAGATTGAATATAGCCCTAATAATACAAATACTAATAAAGGATTAAACTATTAAATTCAACGAAAATGAATTGCCTCAAATTAACAGTATCACAGGTCCCCCTCCAAGACGCATTTCAAGGGGGTTTAATTGAATAATGTTAGTGGCACCAATAGTCTAGACTAGCCTACTACAACGAATCCACATAATCTGATTTAGAATAAAAAATAAATTATGAAAATTTGCGTTGGTAGTCCTTCAAATAATCCAGGTAGGCCTATGCAGGATTTTGCGGCTTGAAACAAAATGCATAGAAACGAAAGAAAAATGAACAAAAAACTCTCGAAATCTGTTGGATTACAGTTTTAATATTTTATTTAAACGATAATCTGATTAATAAATAAAGTTTGACATTATAGTAAATTACATCTGGATATACCTTATAGTTGATATTCTTAATATAAAATACAAATGTGCTATTTGAATTCTAAGAAGAAAAAAATGAAAATAACATCTGTTTCTTAAAATAAATACACAACCCTTGTTTATTAAATCACATAGCCTTATTGTAGTGACTGTTGTGCCAGCATCCATGGCGTCCAACTAAAAACAAAGTGTCTGTCATTCTTTAGACAAGGTCTATTTTCCCAATTGTCCGTTGGAAATTGGTCGTCTGTTGTTTTTATTAACGCGCTTTCTTGGTGGTTATTACCTATCTGGTTATTTTGTACAAATATTTTGGGTTCAGATAGTGTCCCTCCCTAGTTCAAACCGGTTTTGTCTTAACCTACACTGCACAAAAGCCTCTTCAACTCTCCACCAGTAAATCACAGTCTGAAATGTTTGAGGAATGGATAGCTATAGTAGCTTATTTCTGGTTTCCCAAAACAAGTGTTTTGTTTTATAGTGTTTGGTGTCCATTATTTTATTTTATTTTAGTTTGAGGGTTTTAGTCCATGTTGTGTCTCTTTGTGTCTTCTTAAGTCGACTTTTCTCTGGAATCCCTTGCTGCAGAGGTCGCATCCGAATGGTTTGAAGCCCGTGTGTTTCCGGCTGTGCGTTATGAGGTTGGAGCTCTGGCTGAACGCTTTCCCACACACTTGGCATTTGTGCGGCTTCTCACCTGCAGAACAAAAATGTATGCATTAACCATCGTGTTACCTTCAATAGCCAAACCATATAGGCAAGCAAGCTGTTTTATTTTATTGGGTGGCCGTGTATGCAATTAACATATTTAGTTTTGTAGCGAGGTCTACTAATACACTGCCAATTCTGACGTCTACTTGCCTGTGTGGATGAATGTATGTTTCTTCATGTCTGATTTCTGATGGAACCTCTTCCCGCAATACTGGCATGGGTAAGGCCGTGTATCAGAGTGGATGAGGAGATGCGTGGAGAGAGTCGACGACCTTTTGAAGCTTTTACCGCAAATTTTGCAATCAAAGCTTCTTTCCTGTGGAAGTATATAGGCAAATAGAAGTCTAAATATGATATTGATTAGCTTGTCAAAACAGTAAAGTAGCCTATTGTTGCCTTTGAATAATCAATGACAAAAACTAGAATGGTCTAGATTCTAGAATAGTCACCTGAGAGTGCACAGTTTTATGTTGCTCGAGGCTGACAGCATGTCCGAAGGTTTTGCCACAGGTATCACAAGCGTAGGGCCTCGTGCCACTGTGTGATCTGCGAACGTGAACCTCCAATCCATGGGGAGTCGAAAACGCCTGCAGAGGGAAGTTGTTTAAAATTCGTGAGGGGAATGATGATGGTGGCAGGTAAATAAAGGGAGGGACAGTTGTGTCCATAAACATACATCTTCAAGCAAATCATTGCTAACATAAAATGCTTAAATCTTTACATTTGCATACATCATCTTACCTTACTGCATTTGATGCACCTGTAGGTACCATTCAGAATTAACCGTGAGCAGGGTAAGTCAGACTCAGCCTTGATTTCTGGGCTTTTCCCGTGCAGGTTCCCTTCAGAGTACAACACAACCCCGGGGGCGGCGGCTCTATCGAACAGACCGGCAGCGGACCGGTAGTCACTGTCATTTTCTGCTACCGGACATCTGTTAAAGAGGGTTGGTTCAATGGCCCGGTCGCTGTAGTACCCTATCGCCGGGTTTCTCTTCAGGTCCATGGGGTGGTGGTGCTGGTGATGGAGACTCTGCTGGACCAGGTGACGGATGTTGGAACCAGAGTAACTGTTCCACGCATAGGGCCGGAAGGGAACAACGGGAAAGGGTTGTGTCTCGTCCACCGAGGGAGACAGGGATTTCTCTGAATCTACTATTGAGTTGCAAAAATGAATATAATTCATTAGTGTAGGCCTATTGTGATTTAATAGCATAAGATGGATATAGGCCTACAAGCAATCAGGATGTCCCATCATCAAATTGTTAAATTGTATTCGCAGTGCATAATTAATCATTGCCTCTGCTACAATCTCCCACTTTGGGATAGCTACATTTTAATGCACCACAGATTAGATCTCTACCTGGTGACGCTGAAGGCGATGGAGGCCGCCAGAAGTCTTCATAAACTGAAGCTGGACTGCACACACTGGCCCCACAGCTGAGTGTGGACTTGGAGGAGAAGTCAGCCGTGTCCACCAGGTGAGAGTCCGGGGAGAACCCGCAGATGGCATCGCCTCCTGTCAAGGCATCCAAGTCCTCTGGAATCTTACTATTCTCTGTTTAATTACAACGAGGACAACGTGAGTAGCCTATTACAATAGACTTAGCCTACAACAACGACAAAAATACAACTTTGATAATGATATCCTAATACTGTAATAATTATTGTAAGAAGAAGACACAATATATATAACTTTAGTAATAGCCTATATGTGTCAGTACAGTTAAATGCTATGAAGAATAACTATACGAGCAAATTCATTCCACTGAGGTCAGTGTAGTTATCGACATAATGTAAACATTTAAGATTTGGATACAGGATAAGCCCTTATGGGCTATGTATTCCTTTGAATTAACAGCTAGTTTTCATTATAAACTTTAAGCTTGTATTTCTAATATATTGCAGCTTCTTTTGAATAAAGCCGTGCCTCACAATATAACAATCTGTAAAACTAGACAAATAAAAGTGGATATTTTTATAACAATATAATTAGGCTACAGAAAAACGAATGAGTTTGTTCCATTTCGATTGAAATAATTTGCATTTATAAATGTTGCACCTCACGCAACATCCAGACATTAACATGGAAATAACATCCACATACCGGCACATATATGAGCTAAGATAGTATCCAGTCTACTGTAGTCATCTTCTAAGAAGCGAGGCTTGTGGTAGCTGTGCGCCTTCTTACTCTTCACCAAGAAGGACCGAGGCATTTTCACTCTCCTTGTTCGGTCTTTGCTAATATCCAAAATCACTGGCCATCTAGATCCAATAGCAATCTGCACCTCTGTTCCTGGGATGCGGTGTTGCTGTCTTATCCCTGAAAAGATTTGAAGACTATTGGTTGACAAAGTGTGGTCAACTATAAGAGATTTCTGGCTGAGGATGGAGCACGCGCAAACGCCCTCTCCCGTCTGCCAGGTGTTGTGGGCGGCGACAGGTGCCTAGTCTAGAGGAAACTCGTCCCAGTTCATTGCCGCCCCTGGAGCCTATGATTGGTCCGTTTCCAGAACAAACAGCTCTCCAGACAGCTCCCTCTCAAGGATCAACCTGTATCTCTCCACGGGGAATTAAAACCCATGGCAATCAGGATAAGTGATACACTGCTTTATGTGTTACTTAATCCCTCCCTATACCTAGCTGCAGGACAGGACAGACAGGGGAGAGAGGAAACGCGGAGACCAACAGCACCCGGGTGCCAGTCAGTCAGGGTTGCTATGGGCCGGAGTGTGCTACGTGTGTCTCTAATCAACATGACTCATGAGACGTGTTATCTACATGCTTGATAATGGTACAGTATCCACATATTTCCGTCATCGATTGAGCACGAATGAAAATGCGAGTTAGAGAATAGTAGGCGAAGTATGGACGTGGTTGTGCCCAAATAGTCACATGTTGAATAGCCCCACACTGGCTTATATAGCATTTCTCAAAATGAACAAATGCTGTAAAAAGACTAATGCATGATAATGCTGCATCGATCTGGAATTGTTTCGCGTCCTTCACAAATGTATTTTTATCCATCAATTTTGTCGGTGTCTCTTCATATATACATAAGGCTATATTTGATAACGATAGACAGTCGCTGTCCACACGCCTGCCTTAGGGGGCCACGGGAGTTTCGTATTTCCTGCTGTATTATAATATGCTCAGTGAGTAAACAGTGCTACCTCTGTTCCCTGTGCGCACAGTAAGGCCACCGATTACCTCTTCTGGACCAATTACGCACAGAACAACAGGCCATGCAACGAGCGCATTCAGCTCGCCTAGCACGCCAGACTGCCAGTGGGGCGGAGAATATCAGTATCAGTCACATTTAATACTTTTCAACCAGCTGATGGCGCGTGCCAGACATTAAGAATCTGTGATAGACATAATTTCTATGTCCTTACATTATAGGTCTACTGCATTCTCTTGCTACAATATTCATATTCGACAGGTGAAATGGTTAACTCAAAAACACCTATAAGCCTATTCTTTGAAATTATTTAGAGTATACCACAATGTAATTAAATGAGTTACTTATGGAAGTTAAAACTTGGCTAATCAAACTAAATAATAGCAATGTTGGTACGAATTCATATTTAAATATAAATGTAGGACTATTCGTTTATGAACTTTGCAGTGAGGCAATACATTGGTGACAGGAAGAGATTTAAAATATTTTATAATAAATCATTTTGTTTTAGACTCATGACGTTGCATCCTTTTTTTGTTATTTTCTGTCATCTTATTTCTCTTCTTTTTAAATGCAGAAGTATTCTATCGGGTGCAGAAAGGCAGGCCAAAAACCACAAGTGACTTGCAGGAAATCAAAGCGCCATATGCCCTCTAACGATTAGAAACATCGCCGCTGCATCCGGACCTCGCATTGGGTTGGAGGAGATATGACACGCTACCACAACACAATCTCCAAAGAAAACGCGATGGCTACGGATAAAACACAAGACATACTGACGCGAGGTTTCTGGTGCAATGATATGACTGATGTGACTTTATTTCATATAGAAGCCTAGAAAATATATTCAACTAATCTAACCACTGGAACGCAATTTGAAATGCTTTAATAGCATAATCCAAGCAAATAATTTAGGTAGAAGTTCATTTCTAGCCTATTTGAATGGAAAAACATTGAATGCAATTAATTATAGGCCTATCATTTAACAAAATAGCACTCAAAGAATCAAATAATATAGGTTTTTAAATTTGATAGGCTATACAATAAATCAGATAATAATGCCTTTGGCACCATCAATGCATAGCCTTTAGTTAGCCTATTGCTAATTTATTTCATAATAATACATACATTATGAGGCCGTTTATCATAATTCAGCAGGCCTATACTTTCCAACTAAATAACCAGCCATCTGATTGATTTGTTCTCCCTTTATGCATAGCTTATTAAACAACAGGTCCTTTGTGTCTTTTTCCAGATGGCTATTAGCTATTTTATGTGCATTCGTTTTTTTCTATAGGCATTTTTGTCTTAAAGTACAATCAACAATCATTGCTTAAATATTGATAATTTATAGGCTAACTTAGTTTTTTTTTAAAATAAGAATGGTTTTCCAAACAAGGTTTTGCTTATTGAAATGTATCACAGTATTGAAGGATTGAATCAATGGCATTGGTTGCATGAAATGAACATAATAGCCTCAGCCTCTGTTGAAAGCGTGTCTAACTTCGTTATCCTCTCCTCTCATTAGAAAATACGCGCTGGATCCAAACTCACAGTTAAACAGATATGAAAAAGCAACCTGAGCCTACGCATATAACTCGTGGTTGTATATGCCTTTATATAAACCTACAGCCGTCTAGCTCATAAAGGTTTCTGACACACAACATATTTCTAAAGGTCGCCTCTCCACTGAGTCAGAAATGTACAGCCATGTTTAGGGTATTCTAATAAATTAAATCACTTTTTTGTCCACGAAAATGAAATATTTTGAGCTTCTATACTGCGTTGCGCAATCCATCCACGTGTTTAGATAAAACGTCTCACACATGTTCTTATCAATAAAGAGCTGTACATGTTTTATGTTGTAGCCTATCAATTTAATATTATGCCCGTGTGCGTCCCCTTAACGCGGTATACTAAAGCCATGCAATTGACTTAGAAAAATGAAGAGGTTGACAGTCGTGGAGCAGGTTCAAGACAGCCTACCGGAGTTCAAGCGTAATGAAAGCTCCTCAGACTTGTCACAACAACCCGGGTCCAGTGCCGCTGAATGATCTTATGCGTTGTTGTCCCATTGAAAGGCGCATTGCAAGACTTGCAGCTCTGAAAGCTGGCCTCTTAAAAGCAGCAGAAAGATTGACTTCCTGAACGTTATTTCAGACATTTGATTCATGCAGATGTGGAGGAAGAAAGAAGGGGGGGTGTTAGAGCATCACTGACTGACTGAGCGCTAACTCAAACTAAGCTCAACATTGAACCTTGTCAAATTGGCATAGGCTACCAATGAAATAGTGTAACAAGGACCAAAGTGCCGTATAATTATTTAATCTGTTATCCAATGGGCGTTGTACATTTTAACTGCAAAATATTTTACCCACCCAAATCAAATCAAGTAAGGGAGAGTGGGGTAAGTTGAGACATTTTTTACATTCAGCATCCCTCCATCAAAGCAAACATAGTATTCTTTCTAACAAAGATATCTACATATATTTCAGGATGTTGTATATCCCTAGAAATCATCAGAAGTCATGCAAATATTGCAGTTTTGAAAACATAACTTGTCCAAAGAAAGTGGTCTCCTGGCACAACTTACAGTAAATTAAGCTGCCTACACATTTCTGTATTTAATGAAATATTACCACAACCTTTCTAAAACCATATCTATCTTTATTTCCCAAACACAATTCAACACGATCACAATCACTTTGTCTTCTAATAATTTTAAGCATCTTTTAACACAGGCTTAACACACTTAACACTTAAATACTTAACGTAGGCCAGGCCCTGGTGTTACCTCACATCCCAGCGATAATGTCCAATGATCAAATTTGGAATGAATCTGACTTTTAGTCCATGAGAAGATGATTATTTTAAGCATTAGCTTAACCTAGTCAAAAAAAGTGGATTGTTAATAGTTTCCTTATTTTTTTAAAGGTATTAATGCCAAACGTAATATGGTTCATCATGGTGTAATGTCTTTGATGATCCTAAAAAGTTTCAAGTTGATAGGCCATTGTGAAGTGGATATTGTTTTTTATTTCAATGGACACGTAAAATTGTATTTCCTGATTTATCAACAACTCAGCCATCTCTTAACCCATCCCTTAGCTTTTCTCAAACTAAGTTAAGCGATGTACCATGGGCCTACATGGTGTTATTTGGACTTATGGTTAATGAGAATACGTTTTTCAGAAGGTTTTTCAAAATGTCCAAGATTGAGGAAAATTTGTTCAGCATGAGGAAAGACACACCCATACAAAGTTTTCTAGGTTAAACGGGGCCACAGATGAGGGTTTAAGTGAGGCTTCTTATAATAAGACCACCTATAGGCCAATTGGTGCCATTGTTTTTGACCAAATTACTCATGGCCTCTCGTTTCTGTGTGCCAAATTTGAAGAAGAAAAAGTTGATCTATGCTTGAGTTATTTAACCATGTCAAGGAAAATAAATGATCTAAGAATAACAATAGGCTTCACAGCTTTGCTATGAACACCTAACAATGATATATAGGGAGGGTAATAGCCCATCAATTCATGCAACCCAAAACTATTTTGAGGTTATTTAAAAAAAATTGGAAACCATTGACATGGTACTGCATTAAAATATGTGAGAATGGAATTGTATATGCTCCACCATGGTTACTATTACAGCACATCAGTAAACACTATATATAACATCAACAGAACTGAAAACACTGAAATGTTTATCAAATAGTTAAGTTTATTTATAACACATTCATATCACATACATGTTTTCAGTGTGGTAATTATTATTCCATAGTGTTATTATTCCATGTAGACTTCTCTCTTTACTGTATTATATTATATTCTCTGAAAGTGCCAAAACTGCGTCATGATGCCTCTCCAAATATTCCATCTATTGTTGTCCTCAACCAACCAAGGAATATCACATCAGTATCACAAAACCTTTTCTGAACAATGAGTCAGTGCATTCTGGATAGAAATACTTTGCCAAGACTGAGTATGAGACTTGGCTGGTAGGTTTTGGTTCTAATGTCATAAAGGGCCACTGCGGTAAAAACGGAAAAAACCTTGCAATTATAAGGTGCCCATTGGTGTGGGCCTCGTTTCCCAGTTGCGATGTAACTTAAGCATTACGATGATCGTACCGAATGCATCGTTATTTACGAGCCAACTTTGTGTTTCCCAAACAAGCACGCAAAGAGAATGTGTGCTAAATGGCGTCTTAAGACCATGTGTCGATGCTGATAGGATAGAAAGAAAAACAGCTTTCTCCATTAAAATCTTATTTTAACATTATAATTATCCCACAATACTGATGACAGATCAGCTCATAGAGAGAGATCACCACCTATGGCTATTGAAGGCGACACAGTTTAGTATGCTTATAATAATGCACGAAATCACAGATTGGGCACATCATTACACCCGTTGTCATACAGAGGCAAACATTACAAACTGTATCCTAGTCGCAAACTAGAACTTAATTGATTGAACATGAAATTGATTTCGATATGATTAAAATAGTCTATATAGGCCCCGTAGTCCATGTAATAATCTCGGTTTTCATTTGTTTGCAACAATTGCAAATAGTTGGGCAACTTTGTATTTGTAGTCAACCAACTTCATACTGAAGTTATCGGCAGTTACAGTCAGACCAATAGAATCATGATGTTTAGGCCATCTAACGATGTTTTTTATTAAGAGCCACGTTAATAACGAAGGCTCAGGGAAACACCTTGGCTACTAAATATACATAGTAAGAAGGTTGTAAGGATGATCTTAATGCTACGAAGACTGTGGGAAACGAGGCGCAGGTCATGTCAACCTAGAGAAGTCTGTCTGTTTTAGTGTTCTGCTAATCCTAATAATGGATCAACGTCATCCCTTATGAAACTGAGTGGTGCCTATTTCTCTGGCAGGCAGAGCCTACTGTTTAAAATGCCATCCTTGTCCCAGATCTGTCATGCCAAGGCATCACAATGACCATACGAGTTATAGTCTATACAGCACAAACTGATCTGAGACCAGGCTTATACAATCCCTCTTACAGTTTGGTAACACTTGACATTACACTGCTTCATTCACAGAGGAAACAAACAGCCGATTGCTTAGGTTGCATCCAAAATGGCAAGCTATTCCCTACATAGTGCATTACTTTTGACCAAAAGCAGTGCACTTCACATAGGGAATAGTTTGCCATTGGACAGACATTTAGAATTATCTTAGTTTTTTTTCAGATAAAAGTGTTGTTTCCCAAATGCAGTAGATTATGTTTCATTGGCTTGGACAGTCAATCATTTCGTGCAAAAGTACAACTTAGCAATACTTCTGTTTAACATTGTTTATGTTCATACAAGATTCTTGATCACAGTTCTCATACTTTTCATTGTCCCTTAATTATTATTTATTTAAAGATCAATATGCCCACTTTAGAAATAGCAGTACTTCAAAATCAGCAATCTAAATCTGGGCTGGTTTACTTAATAAACAAGTTACATGCTTCCAATAACCAACATGCTGAAACGTATTCTAATCTATGAAATTATGAAATGATCCAACATCAGTCCTTCCTCCAAAAGTAAGATCAACCCAACAGAGAAAAGAAGTAGGATACAGTACATTAAGACTGTGGCTACGTTCCCATACTCTACCCCTTTCCCAAAGAGTGCACTCTCCCTCATGGATATAAAAGAAATGCACTGGTGTAGGGAATATGGTGGAAACTCCCTTCAGCCATGCTTGCACCAATCCAATGCTTTTAAATGCATGAGGGGAAGTGAACGAGTGCTCACTTCTGGAGAAGGGTTGAGAATTGGAACGCAGCCCACGTCTGAAAGAAATGTCTGCTAATCAGTGATCTGTGAGTCTTGAAAAAACTAGAGTGATATGTCCCTTTCAGCCGAATCCCACAATAAACATTAGATATGCAATAATTAATTAGATACATATTTTCAGGTCAAAATGGACATGAAAAACAAACAATTACATATATACGGAGTATACAGGATTCAAATTGACCTTTGGATAGGCCTATACCAGGCCTGATGATAGACAGATTGTATGTGTCAAGGCCAAAAAGCCAACATTATATCAACCTAAACCTAGGTCGTATCCATTAGCGCACATTGTTGAAAAAGGCAAGTTTTGAAACAAAAAGTTCTTTTTTTTTCCTTTTTAGAAGTGGTGCACCGTTCCTGGAGGTACTGCAGGCTCCATTTCCGACTCCTTGGTCTAAAAATCTATTTAGTATGTGGGGGAAATATCAGCTGTTATTAAACTGTTAAGAACAGGTACTACACTAGTCCCTCCCTGTTTTGGTCCATTTTTTTTTCTTTGGTGTCTAGTGAATACGACCCTAATGCTTGTTGACACTTTGTTTGATACTGGGGCTCATTAACCATATTCAATAGGAGACATTCATCACTCTTTAGTACATTATTCTCTCCTGATATAATACAGACAACCACACAAAAGGGCTCTATACATTTTGGATTGTTCACTTAAAAAAGCAATAAAAAAATAAAAACGGATTGAAAGAAGTGTCATAGCCATCATAAAGCATAAAACATTTTATTGCACAGTCTCTGTGTGTTGTGTCTGTTGTACCATGGTTGGTTGTGGGGCTGAGGGACTGCCTGTAGTTTGGTTGCCTGGGTGGGGTCACCCTGGACGGGGTAACCCCAGTCCACACCCCTGGTGGTCAGCCTAGCTCTGTGGAGCTCAGGAGGCTACTTGAACCTCCATGTTGTCCTTCCTGGGGTCCAGACCAGAGCAACACACTGATATGATCCTCTTCAGGTAGGTTTTGGCAAAACAAGAGTAAAGTAGACTGACGCAACACACAATGAAAACAACCAACTCCACCACAGGTGTGATTCTGCTACGACTTCATTTGTTGACAAAGACCACACATCCCATTCCAAGCTTCCAAAGATTCCATTGAAAGGAGCTCCCTACATTGGAGTCCCACAGACAGTCAGACGCCATTATCCTGATGCTACCATGGACAGCCCCTCTGTCCCACTGTACCAGATCAGAACTGCCCTGATCAGCCTCCAGGCGTCTAGCGATGGTGCCCATCACCCAGTCACACGGTGGTGTGTTTGTGGGTGCCATTGGGAGGCACAGAGAGAACCAGACCCTGCCCATCATCATCCCCCTCACTGTCAGTGTCCCCAAGACCCAGGGAGGGGTGCAGCCTGATGCGGCTGATGCTGCTGTGCTGATGGTCCAGGTGCGAGGGGGTCTTGCCTACGCCTGTGTCTTCGTCCGAGGAGTGGTACGACTCGTCATCTGGTATGTAGTGATTGACAATGTGGATCCCATCAAAAGCGGGCTGATTGGACATGCTGTTCCCCCTCTGGCCTTTTAGGCAGCGGATCTGTGGAAAAAGACGAGAAGCATGTAGAGTAATGTATAACGGGGACATGTAAATAAACACGAGTGGGAATTGGAAAATCAAAGATCCATACATTGCCAAGGGAGAAGCACCTGAGAACATCAGGGTTGTTCATCTTTCTAGAAATCACATGCAAACTACAACAAAGACAATGACGTCAACACCAATGAAAACATCAGTTCTGAAATTGACACACTTGGGAGATTAATTTCTAAACACATGCAGCGGGCACGTTCACACTCATTTGGGTAGACATGTTCCAGAAGCGGCTGTTGGGATGAAATATAGGAGGACGGGCTCATTGTAATGGGTGGAATTGAATAAATGGAACCGAGTCAAACATGTTGTTTCCATATGTTTGATACCTTTTCATTTATTCCATTCCAGCAATTACAATGAGCCCGTCCTCCTATAGCTCCTCCCACCAGCCTCCTCTGACCATGCTCCCCCTTCCCACAACACATCAGATATTAGGTATAGGCTGTAAAAACCAGTGAAAGATGGGTAAAGGAGGTCAGGTCAAAAGCTTGGTCTGGACCACACCTGCCCTGCCTAGAACTCACCTGGGTTAGCCTGCCTCGCAAAGACAGACATGTAGGGAGAGAGACACACTTAGAGAAATGGCTAAATGTAGTTATTGTACCGGTACTTGTCACTTCTCAAATACCAGTGCTTTATCTGTTTAATGTAAAAAGGACAAATGTACAACGGAGATCAGTGATTTGAAACTGTGTTAACTTGACTAATGCAAGTGTGCAAAGACACTTCCGGGCTAAAAACCAAGAGCCGTTCATGACTTATTTTTGATCCTGAGAGAGATTAGTCCACTTTAGTTTAGCTCAACTCTCTGTGGCTGACTGGAAACCTTACTCTCTTATGAGAATGTGTAATTGAAAAGAACTGAGGGATCACTTTTTCTTCTTGGTCCAAGTCCATCTACTCTGATCTATTGGTCTCACTACTGCTCCTCTACCATCCCCAAGAAATGCATAAATTAGGCCTAATAATTATGCATTGACAGAAATGGAATCAACTAGCATATTCACCTCTTATTTTACCTCTCCTGATACTTTGCCTTTTGATTCTTATAATCAAATGTATTATTTTGTAGTCTAGTCAGTATTTCCAGCTAACTGCTGTATCTCCAGGATTTGACCTCTCAGGTCGTGGGCGTCAGGAAGAGGAGTTTGTACACCCAGATCCAGGCTATGAGGCCATTTAGAACCTCACACCAGCAACGCTTCAATGAGCATGTTTCACAGTTTCACTCCTGCCCATTTGTTTCCAACACCGCTGACCAAATGGCACCCTATTCCCTTAACTGTGCACTACGTTTGACAAGACCCTGGTCAAATTTAGTGCACTATTAACCTCTTCACGTGTGAGTTCCAAATATCTCTAACCGTCACCCCTGCGTGAGTTTTTTCATGCACGTGATGCCAGAATGCTCTCACTGTTCCAAAATGTGATTGTTACGCAACAGGACAGTTACCCGCGCTGCCCTCAAACCAAGGCACGCTGACTGCTATTATCTATAGGCTATGTTTCAACTTGTCAATATAAAAATATTTTCTAACAAGTTCTATTTTCTAACCGTTTGAATTGAGGTGTGTTCCGCCTCCTCGTTAATTCACATAAGAAGTAGCCCATTTATGATTGAAGCTTTTTTGAGCGGACAAACATCTCTTCAATGAGAGCCCAAGCACTTCCCTAGTGTTTCCCCAGATCAAGTATGAAGACATTGCGCATCTCTACTCAGAACAGGCCTTGCACAAACGTTTTCCACCAGCACATTTTCTGGCTGGCACCCTCATTGCCTTCATGGTTGTTTTCCTTACAAATTGGACATGTGTGCGTTCCTATCAAAGTAAGTGGCTTATTTTCTGTATATCGTGTTGTTGTTTATAATGTGGCACACCATATGTATGTATGGATCATAAAGTATTTGTCTTTTTATTCATGTTTTCAAGTCCTGGTGACAAATCATGCATTGCAATTCTTGCATAGATAGTAATGGACACGTGTGTAAAATACTTTTTTGAATGTTGTACTGATTGTGATGAGCTAATGCTAAGCTATTTGCCGGCTATGTGTGGCGCCAAGTTTGTTGACATCATATAATGCATTCTGGTTGTCACGTAAGTGTCTGTCAGAAAGAAAAAAAATAGGTAAAATCATGACGTCAAATGATCTTCAGGTCGGAAATTCGGAGCTCTAGAAAGAGGCCCGAGTTCCTGAGTTGGAATTCCGAGTTGTATGACCATTCAAACAGATTTTTCCCAGTCGGAGCTTGTCCCGAGTTTTATTTTTATTTAGCCTATGAACTTCTGTGTTTGCCCCCCCATTTATTGAGAAATCCACCATCATAGTAATATTTCCTGCATCATATCCCCCCATGATACCTTCTCCCATTTCTACCCCCCACTGACTTGAAAATCCCCCACAAATGAACCCCCCAACCCCTAAAATGGTTTCATCCCCGTTTCGCCTTCGCGCTACAGTTAGGCTTGGCAGCAGGCTTGTATTTGGTGTGATGATCTGTGAAGTGAAAACATTTTATTTGCTCTGTCAAAAACAGTAAACAACTTGTCAAGTCATATGCTCCGGTTCTTGTATACACTAACAAGTACATCAACTATTTGTAATATGCTGAAAAGTGGCTAAACTAAGTTCATATTTTTCAGGCAATGAGCGCAGCCATCTTTGACTTTGTTTATTTGCGTCTTATAGTGAATGGCATTCTGGGATTAGGGAATTTGCCAAGTCAAACATAAACAAACATGGCTGCCATCAAAGAATTTAGCTGCTGTTAGCTTAGCTGACACGCATTTCTTTTCTACACAACATTAGATTAGTTTCTTGTGCTCACCAGAGATGTGGTACATTGTAACCTAGTCTAGCTGTTAGGTGCTAACTTATCTTATGTATTTTGACAGCGCTACCTGTTATTTATGGAATGAGTGTTCCGTGTGATGCTTGGATGATGAAGTTCGCATTTACCTTTTACAATAAAAGGTCAAATTGAGGAATAAAGTTAAATAACTTTATTTTCCATCAGCACAAAAAAATATTTAGATGCTGTTCAGACAATGCTGTTTGTTGCGTCACATTCTGTTTCTACTGTTCCAATCACATATGTGAGATCGTATGCTGCAGGGATCACTCAACAATGATCACAAATACATGATCATACGCGTCAAATTAAGGGAATAGGGTGCCATTTGGGATGCATATCTGAGTCCAGCCCAGAAGAGATGAGGCGGAGGAATTCTGTTCTGACCGACTGGCTCTGCCTGCCTGACTGTCTGGCTGCCTGACTGACTGGCTGCCTGACTGACTGGCTGCCTGACTGTCTGGATAGGAGACCCAGAGCGACACACTGCATGACTTAATGCAGCTCAGTTTAAACACAAGACACCAGCCTTTTGTTGTCCTCTTTTTTTTTTTAGGAGGGGGTACAAATCTGACTACATCCTCCCTTGTAAAGGTTGATTTGCTGGAGAAAAAAAAAAATTCTGGGGGGTTTTCTACCACTCGAGAGTGGTTTATAAATATATATCAACTGGGTGGTATGACAAAACATGTATTTTTACTGCTCCAATTATGTTGGTAACCAATTTATAATAGCAATAAGGCACCTCTGAGGTTTGTGGTATTGTGGCGTTGCGTCGTACATAAGAACAGTCCTTAGCCGTGGGATATTGGCCATACACCACACCCCATCGGGCCTTATTTATTAATAATTGGCTTCTCTCTCTCCTCCTTTGCCTCTTGGAGTCATGTGCCATATGTCATATTACAATACATTGCACACACATGCACCACACACAGAATAAAAGGGTGCATCAGGGTCTGCCCATATAATCCTTCTAGGGATCCCTTCATTCAGGTCTGATCAGGTCTTTGTATTATTTGAAGGAGACTAATCTGATCAAAGATGGCCCACTCTGCTGAAGTGATAGTGTCAAAGTCAAACTGTCAAATCTGTACGATCTGTTGCTGATCCTGTAGATTTCTGTGATGAAATTCATAACCTTTAAATCCTTGATCTAGCAATTCAGATAAGAATAGCTAGCTGTGGTGTACCCAGAGGAGCAAAAGCAGATTATGAGACTCTTCTATTCAATCTGGGCCCTCTCTCAGTATGTTGAGTAGTTGGTTTTAGGGTTATCTTTTAGAAGATGAGAGTGAGATGAGAGGGGTGTGTGCTGGTAAATCAACACTCTCAGCGCAGGAAGCTTTTGGGCGTAGTTTACACTTCTAACCTACAGTTGGCTTCAAAATATATAAATCTGAGCAAAACACATGAAAAATACAATTAACAAAATTGTCTCTGAAAACAACAGATACAAATGTGTTTGTTATTCTCCCGGTTAAGTATTCCCCTGTTCTAACTACTCACCTCATGTTTGAGTTCAGCTATCTGGTCCTTCAGGTCTCTGATGTACTGACTGGAGTCTGTGTTGTTCAGCTGGCCCTGGACCTTCCCTTCTTCTTTCTGTAGAAACAAACAGAAAATCACACGTCTTAAAACATAACTTATCAATGTTCAGCTACTCATTACACTGGAGAGGAGATAAGAAGTTTGTGTCACTGCGGATGCTTTAATTGCTATAAGGGAAACTTGACAAGACCAGGTTGGGTTGCACTGTTGTAACATTCAGTAGATAAACTAAAAATGTAGGAGGGAGAGAGGGAGACAACTACTACCACCAGACAAGAGACACTATAGCTACACATCACTGGAAAACTTGCAACACAGAAGCATCATAAAATATACAGTATATAGAGAGTGGCTGTTGACTAAGCCATAGATGAAGTGGGGAACCAAGCTAAGCTAACACAAGGTAGCTATAGTTGTTATCCTCTCTGGGCCCTAGGGATGAGGCTAGTAGCTACAGTATGTTTAACTGTCAAACATGACACGTGTGCTGTTTACCTTCCTCAGAGCAGACAGCTGCAGCCATAGGAGACAAACACACATACCCCATTCACCTCTAAATCAATCCTGTCTAAAGCCTGGGAGGATTTATAAGCAGAGAGAGAGTAAGGGGCACCGGCACAGGCTGAAGGGTTCAGGCTAACCACAACCAGCAACGCAGGAACAGGAGAGGGTAAAAAGTGGAAGAAGTTAAAAGCAGGGGTGGGGTGGGGTGGGTGAGGTAGTGAGAGGTGAGTTAACCATCTCGGTCTGACCCAACACCTCAAAATATATACAACGCTCTCAGTTCCTGTGGTCAGGTAAAGGTTGAGAGGTTGAGGGTGTAGGCTTAAGCCCCTGACAAGCTGACAATGTGAGATCTACAAAACAGCTATTCTTCCTGGAATCTGTGTTTTTCTTGAGGTTCCCTCCCTCCTGACAGAGCTAGTGATAAGGGAGAGGCAGTTAGCAAGACTTCCTCGTACTCAGCTGTCTGGATCCCCAGGTGCCAGGGGGTTAGGGGCTGTGGCCAGACACGTCAAACGTCTTTAAGTCATGTTGTGCATCCTAAATGGAACCCTATTCCCTATATACTGTACTACTGATTAGAGCCTTTGGGGAGCCATTTTCTTTATACCTTTATTTTACTAGGCGAGTCAGTTAAGAACAAATTCTTATTTTTACTGACGGCCTAGGAACAGTGGGTTAACTGCCTGTTCAGGGGCAGAACGTTCAAGGGCAGAACCATTGAGCCCTGGTCAAAATTAGTGCTCTATATAGGGAATAGGGTGCCATTTAGAGGAAATCGCTCAGTTCTGCCTCCAGGACAAGACTCATCCCAAAAAACGCCAACCTGCCGTCCCAGAGGCTGTTGTTGTACGGCTTTTGGCTAGTAACATGGTGGCTTGTTTCCCTCTGACAGATGGGCATTTCAGCATGGTTTAGATGGCCAGATCTTGTGTTCAGTTTCATGCTTTTTCTCTCTCTACAATAAATCTTGGTTTATATGGCTATGGCAGAGAAGCGTTGAATTGATCCTGTGCAATCTTGTGACATATCATGTCCGACCCAAAAAACAATATTTACACTAATTATATTAGTGTTAAAAACAAACACCTATAGAGACCACAAGACAGGAAACATGACTTTTTGACAAAGGAGATGACACTTCATTTCTTTGTAAAAGCAAACCACCATGTAAAACTGCAGACACAGTTCTCAAGAGAGGAGTCCAAAAACACTGAGGAACCTCTAATAACCACTGAATTTGCAACAGCACATTCTAAAGCCCCCTGCTAAATATACATCTAAATCTGGGGAGCATATCATGCATGCAGAAGGACAAAATCATAGATAGGCCTACAACATGGCACCTCTGGTTCTAGTTGTCAGTTTGTCTTCGCCTCACAGTAGGAAGTGGTTTCTTGTCTTGACAAGAAGATAGCCGAGCTGTGGTATTATCATGGGTCACACATACATTCAGCTACATTCATACTGCAAAAACAATGGATGTAAAAACCCTTATGTCCATTTGACTATACATTCAGTTTGTAAGTTCTTTGCGACCCTAAAATTGTGAAATTCTTTAACTCGACATATAAATAAATATAGACATCACTTGCGTGTTGTAAATACTTTCCAATAGCGGGCGGTAGTGCAGGTGGGCCATACTGATGTCTTAGAGGAAGATCAGGTAGGCAGGCCATCACAGGGTTTTTTCAAGGTAAGAGTACTACAATGGTAAGGGAAACACTGCAAGGTGCAGTGGGCAGTAGTGGGCGACACTCATTGGATGAGTTTACTAAAGCTACACATAATACATTCCTATTTGGAGATCAAAACAAAAAAAGGGAATTTCTGAAGTTGTCTATTTTTGTGTGCGAACCACCCTCCATTGTTTATTGGTTTAATGCACCAAACAAAGACTAAGTTTAAGGTTGAGCGAGATAGTACCCACTTTCTTCCCTATTTGGAAAAAAAAGTAACTTGTACTGTGGTGCGGCTCACAAAGAGCAAACCTCTCATGTTATAGCATGCCATCAGACACCTTTCATGGGTCTTTGGGGTGTTAAATGCAGTGGACAGCAATTTATCAGTCATTGGTTTCTTGCACTCTTACCCCTGGGTCTACAACCAGAGCGACTGAGAACTAAGGTAACACAGGCCATCTACCCACAACCTTAAGAACTGCAACCAGGTACCCAAACCACAGACCAAGAGTTCGTCACTGGCACCACACAAAGTGGTTATATATATAGGGAAAATACCTGTTCTGTCTGGCAGAGACTATTAGTTTCCTATGCACAGCATATTCATAGGCTAGATTAAAAAGTAACTCAGTTTAGTGAAGATTGAGATCATCATTAGAGGCAAATAATGGTTTCATAGCATGCAGTGAGAGTGTAAGGGGGGCGGTACTCGGTAGTGGTGAACGCTGGTGTTGATGCACCTAGTAACAAAACCTGACTACACTGTGTGTGTATGGAAGGAATGTTGGTTTGAAAAAGCCTATTGACACAGATTAAAAAAGTGTTCTTGAAAATATCATATTTAAGATGCTAAACAATGCATATAAGGCTGTCTGTTTCGGATGAACTCTGTGGTATAGGCTAACTGTGGGTATAAAGGGTATATTAGAGGGTGTATATGTGTGGGCCAATGGTGTGAAGAAAGCAGACAGTCTGACACTTAGTTAACTCATGATGGGAACGTTTCTGAAACACCAACACGTTGACTCGACGGGTTGAGACATCAAAGCTTCTCCATTAACATTTCTTCAGACTCAGAGTTGATGGAAAGAACTGAAGCAATCTGTCTCCCCTGATTATTCTCATGACAGAAATTGAGTTAGTGTTATATTGTGCCTAGTTTCACACACATTCGACCCCAACACCACACTAGATAAGGCGCCGCAGCATGATACAAAGAGACGCACACCGAGGTTTCAATAATCTGCCAAATCATTAGCACAGGAAATGCATAGGTTATTTTCTACTGGCAGACAATCTGTTTAGCTGCTGCTAATACATTAAACACTAATCTATCTTTTCTTCTGACGGTACAAAACACTACCTTTCCATGATGTTCAGTTATTTCAGAGAAAGGTTGATCTCAATCTCCAAATAGATAGTTCTGGGTCTTGGGTTTTCGTCACAGGTTATTTGGACGTAACAGCATTGGGAGAAGGCGGTGCTTAAACTGCTTGGCTTCGACAGATGATAAACACAGTTGAAAATATCTGACCAAATAACAAGCTTTTAGTTCTGGTTTAACCGAGAGTACCAAATTAAGCATGAGCATGGTTGGTATGATATGCTAGACTATAAGATGTCACACTGTCCTTCCTGGAGATGATCATGGTTTCTTGGTGCACCTTTCACCTCTGCAGTAAACTGTCACTTTAAAAATACCCCACCTTCTTCCTCACATCAATGAAGAACACAAATAGAAACAGGCTCTAAACTGTAAACCATCTTGGGGCGTCTGTCAAGAGTTGATGCACTCAGAGTTAGCCTGTGTGCTCAGATGTTGGAGTGGGTATGGAGTGTTGAACTGTGGGTTATGGTGAGGAGAAGTCTATGGAGTCATGGACTATAAAGTACTGTCAATTTAGATTAAAAGTACTTTTTAGTCCATGTCTAGGCTAAATGTTCTGCACCAAGCTAGTGTGACAGTGAGGGAGGGAGGCCGGGATTAAGTACTTTACCTGTATCTCCAGTTCAGAGATCTGTTGCTGCAGCTCGGCCATGGCAGCAATGTTGTCAGCCTCTCTCAGCCTCACCGCCATCACCTCCTCCTTGTTCTGAAACAAACAAATGAACAAACACTGTCAGGCCAGTGTCACTCGACTGAAGTAATGTTTCTAGAGTGTTACCAAAGACATGTTGACAGCCATTACACACTGTAAGCCCCAGGGCCACAACAAAGTTAACAACAAAGTCTTAACACAAACATTGAACCTTCTGAAACAGTTGTTTAGTATGATTCCTGCAGTAATCCCAGAGAGACAAGGGGTGTTGCTGAGCTGCAGAGAGGTTTCACACACACCCTTAACATCAGCCACACAAAGATGTTATCTGAAGATGTCAAGCAAAACTGCTTCCCTCTTCAGAACCTGGACTCTGAAGATCTGATTTTAACAAGAAGAAACGGATCAGATAAAATATGATTTTTGACAACTCATCAAACCAGTGATAGAGAAATATTTCCAGTTTGACTGATTGTGGGGCCGATACACTCATACCCATTTCACACTATCATGCCGACCCAAACCAAACTGTTGCGGCTCAGATATTTTCTTTTCACACTGTCCTTTCCGGTTCCCGCTACTATGGTGGATGCATAACCAGGCCAGCACAGTACAGCTCGGTTCGGCTCAGCTCAGCTCGGATCAGTAGTGTGTGTAGGGTATCAGTGGAGAAGCCCCACCTCACCTGGTTGGCGCTAGTCATCTCAACCACACAGACATTTTCTTACCTTGCACTCAATCTCCGCCTGTTTGCGTTTGATCTCCTGCAGCTGAACGTGTAAGCCCTTATTCTGGGCCGTCAGCATAGTCACACGCTCCTGAAAGCCCCGCCCCTCCTGCTCCGCCCGACGCAGTTGGTTGCTATGGATCTGGTTCTGCCAGCAGGGAAGGATATGGTAGGTAAATATTGGGAGGAGGCAGTTTACTCATTACACATTCCTATGAACTTCTTAGAGCTAGGGGGCAGTATTTAGAAGTTCGGATGAAAAACGTGCCCAAAGTAAACTGCCTGTTACTCAGGCCCAGAAGCTAGGACAGTTTCTAAAACTGTTAAAATAATGTCTGAGTATAACAGAACTGATATGACAGGCAAAAACACGAGCAAAATCCATCTGGGATGTCTGAATCAGTCATGTCACACTGTTTTCAATAGGCCAGCTATTCAAAGCCTCATAGTTTAACCCCCAGATTGCAGTTCCTATGGCTTCCACTAGATGTCAACAGTCTTCAGAAAAACGTTTGAAGCTTCAATCATGAAAATCAAGGGAGTAAGACCACTTGTTCCCGAGTTCACTGTTTTGGATTTTGCACGTAACAGGGAATGCGCGCTCAGTTCTTTTTCTCTTCTATTCAGCAGGTTATATTCCGTCTGAAATATTATAGTTTATAATTCATTTTAGGGTATCTGAGTATTGATTACAAATGCTGTTTGACTTTTTTCGACAAACTTTACAGGTACTTTTGGGATATCGTTTGTCTGCATGGATGAAAGCCTTTGGGTAGGTGGATTACTGAACAAAACGCGCCAACCAAACGGAGCTATATGGATATAAAGATGGACTTTATCGAACAAAAGGACCTTTTATTGTGTAACCTGGACGCTTGGGTATGCCAGAGGAAGATCAAAGGTAAGCGATTTATTTTATGCTAGTTTTGAGGTTGTGACACCTCTGCTGGTTATGTTATTATGCTAATTGAGTTTTTGAGTGGGGCGCTGCCCTCAGACAATCAAATGTTCTGCTTTCGCCGTAAAGCCTTTTTGAAATCTGACAATGCTGTTAGGTTAACAAGAGTCTAAGCTTTTGAAGGGTGTCCAGCATTTGTATTTTCATGAATGTTTGAAATGAGTATTTTTGTCATTTGAATTTGGCACTCTGCATTTCACCGGATGTTGTCAAAATCGATCCCGTTCACGGGATTGGATCTGTAACAGGTTAACAACCCCACTGTAATATCACAAAAGGCAACCCATTTAAAGCAAGTCTATAGCTTGAATCTGCTAAATGGCATTGTTCACCTACTACATTAGAAAGTAGTAACTGAAAATGTTTGCCCTCTTCAACTCTGAATACAACATCCTGGATGGAGCTACTGACAGTTAAGAATATGTACCTCTGCTGCCCCCTGGACAATGCAATTGAAAATGCAATTTGTTTACTCTCACACATGCATGTGACATTGGTACTAGGGCTGCATGACATGTTAAACACCGTAATAATGTTTGATGACGTTAATCGCGTATCCATTTCACCGAATGGAACCTTTTAAGCGCATATATTTCCGTACGGACCCTTTCAAGCGCAGAACACAACATGGAACACAGTTACAGTCAATGCTAGTGCCTTTACATTGCTGAAGACCTTGTGCCTCTTGCCAAAATCTTGTCTAAGTTATGCCCAATATTAGCGGAGCTATGTTTTTTCTTTCTGACGCGGATTTGTGAGCATGTCGTGGGCCATTTTAAACTACTTTGATAACAAACATTGTTTAGCTAGCTAGTCATGTTACCTAACTAGCTAGCTATCAACCTGATAACTTGACCACTGACTAGGCTATGCACAAATTTGGATGGTACAGGAAGAACTGAAAAGGAATAGGCTTCTCAGAGATGCTTCAAAAGGTGGGGTGTGTATGATTGTGTGTGTGTGTGTGACAGAGGATGTGTGTGAGAGCGGGAGTAAGTGGGCAAGTTCGTTTTGTATTGCCTGGTGCCCCGGGTGGATGGTGATTTCACTTAAGGACCAATGGAATGGCCTAAAATGTGCAAACTCCACCCACCTGGAGCACCAGGCCATACAAAACTAACTCGCCCGGCGAGAGGGCGAGTGTGTAGGCCTACGTGTGTAAAGTTATCTGAACAGTACAGATGGTTACAGTGTTTTCATAACATTGTTGGACATTTTAAAAGGTCTTTGTTCTTTGTACCCATAGAGACAGTTATTTTTTACTATAGTCACACTCATTTAGAATGCCTAAAGATGTATTAGTACTTGAGCAAATTCAAAAATGTACTCATTTATTTTAATCATTTGACAGCCATAATTGGTACACTACTAATATTTCTCCAAAGGCTGAGCTGTGTGTGTCTGTCTGACTGACCTGTGTCTCCAGCTCCATCATCCTCTGACGTGTCTCTCTGAGCTCTGCCTGTGCCTCAGCCTCCCGTAGCCTGACACTCATCAGCTCATCCTGCAGCTCAGACACAGCATTCTTCCTAGGGTTGTCCTTCCAGCGGCCCGCCGTACGCGCCAGGTGACGCTGTAGGAGCAGGGGGAAGCACACAGTCAACCAAAGAAGTTCAGACTCGACACACCTAAAATAGCAGAGTTCTCAACTCATACAAACATGGAGATTGAGCAAGACGACAAAAATACATGTAACATTTACATTGGGTATATTCATGTTAATCCTCCCGGAGTCTCTTAGTGCTGTGTCTTGGGCAGGAGTACTCATGGTACAGCTGAGCTAGTCAAGTCAAACACATATCAAATTTTATTTTAAGTTTCAATACACTATAGACCTACAGAAGGAAAGTGTTATTGCTCGTCCATATATTTATATATTCTTAACTCCATTCCTTTACTTAGATTTGGGTGTATTGGGTATATGTTGTGAAGTTGTTAGATATTACTTGTTAAATATTGATGCACTGTCGGAACTAGAAGCACAAGCATTTCGCTACACCCCAGTAACATCTGCTACACACATGTATGTGACCAATAAAATATTATTTGTTAATGTGTTTGAATCTTCCATGTGTGTGTATGGTGAGGAAAATAGATGTTCATCCTCACCTGCCAGTGCTCCTCCAGGTCTCTGACCTGTTGTCTGAGCTCCTTCAGCCCCAACACAGCCTCAGCCTCTCTCAGCTTCACTGCTATCAGCTCTTCCTGCAACCGCACCACGTTGGTGTCATCTGGCAGAGATGTGTTCCTCTGGGGGACAGACACAAACAGACAACCAAAACAATGACCGAGAAGACTCAACTTCAGGATGCTTATGTCACGGGACAGTAAAATACCAGGGATGCGTTCAGCAGGGCACAACATTGTGAAATGTATATATATTACGTAGGAAAAAAAACTTGTCTCTACATGTAGAAAAGGAATCACGTCCACTCTAGTCATGACATTTCTATCTGCAATATCCCACAACGTTTGCCTATTCCATGCGGAATGCTTGACAGAGGTGTGGGACTAGGAGGCACCGTGACAATGAGTGAATTGATGATAGACAGTTTGAGCCAGGTAACACACCTTCTCTATGTCCAGGATCTTGTCTTGCATCTCCTTGAGGGCACACTGGGACTCAGCCTCCTTTAGCCTGGCCTGAACCAGCTCTCTCTCCAACTGCAGAATGGACTCCTCTGTGTAGCGCGGGATGCCCTTCTACATAGGGAGGAAGCGAGGAAGAGAAAGAAAGAGGAAGAGAGAGGACGAAAAAGAGGAAGAGGAGAGAGTAAGGAAGAGATCTAGAGTCAGAGCTTTATATGACTCCGGGAAACAGGCCCAGTGTCCTTAAGGTTGGTCTCTGATTAGGAATATTATGTTGGATCTTGAAATAACTGGTAATTCAAATGACCTACTTCAAATCACACTACAATACAGACATTGTCTCGAAACAATACAAATGTAATGTATAACAATATACATGTTATACATTTTCACTCAGGTATATAGGTGCATTACATAAATAAAAAAAAACATACTGTAGTATGGTAAAACAAAACAAACTATTTGCTAGCTATCTCGAAGTAGCTAGCTACCTAGTTCAACTGCTCACCGCTAACTCCTCTAAAATAAACCAAGCAGTATGGCACGTCACAGTATGGCACGTCACAGTATGGCACTTCACTTCAATTGCACCCATCATTGATTTCCACAGAGGACAACAAATGAGCCTCCCTCTTCCAAGTCATTATAAATGGTTAATGGATATAGCAGCACATTATGTAAAACACTGCTTCATTCACCGCAGACATTATCATCAACATGTTTCACCTCATCAATATTAAAGGAGTCTGTTTGGCCAATGGATATACAGCACCAAGAGAGGGTCCTGCTGGCCGGGGTACCATCCATTCCACACCCATACATCAGATACTTATAAATTCATGAATCCTTTCCTGGGAGTATGTTAATGGATGAAAAAGATGGCTGAACTGTGTCAAACAGCATGTCCCGATTTGAAGTCATGCATGCAAACAGGATCATTATGTATAGTGAGAGAGAGCGAGTGCGTTCTGCAGTGGAGAGGTAGGGAGAATCCATATATATTAGTGCTAAGCAATGTACACATTTCAATTGGCCAGGCCTGGTGATCATCCCTCCCATTGAGGGCACTATAATAAGTGCCATTTACGAAGGCGCTTTAATCCAAAGCAGTTTAGAGTACAGTGTTCACATACAAAAGCAATATCTCCTGCATTTCCATCACCACCAGAAGTGGCACAGGTGCACGTGCCCCATCAGATCTGCCCTGTTTAAAATAAAATACAAATATGTCTGTCGTTTCTCTGTAATACTACTAACCACCTATCAATTTTATGAAGTTGTCTTTAGCTAGCCCAGATAGGTTCCCAATCTCCCAACCTCGTAACTAGCTACCAAGAAGACATTTCAGACAATCAATCAAGTTATATTAGCTAGCTTGTCTAACTTAGCTGGCATGCCTGACGGCAAGGTTGCTCGACTTTAGAAAAGCAAGCAATTAGTAAATGTACTGAATAAGACTCACATTCCTTTCAATCTTTTGCCCAGATTTGGGCAGAGAAGCATTTTTTGTTAAAATGTATATATATATATTTTTTTTAAATAAAAAATAATAACACACACCAGTCAGGAGGATACAGACAGCTAAAGAGGCATGTATTTTATGCGTTTTTTTTTTTTTTTTACAATGAATTAAGCTTATCCTCACATTGTGCCCCCTCAGATTCTGGGGGTGCATGACACCCCTGATCACCACTGTACCAACAGCCATACAGGACCTTCAACTTGAGCACTGTGCTTCTCCTTACCAATAGGGGTCTCTGCTGGAGATCCCTGATGGTGCTCTGTGCTAGCTCCAGCTGAGCTGTGGCCTCTTCACTCTGCTGCCTGACCGTGGCCAGCTCCCGCATGACCAGGTAGGTCTCCTCTGCCTCCTGGGCACGCGTCACTTGTCCCTTTAGGACATAACCAACCGAGGGGTAGGATGAGTAGGGTGCACCACGGGGGTGGGATGGACGGAAGGGTGGGCAAATCAAAGATTATATAAAAGTGGGATTTGGAGTTTTGAAACACATGCTGTTTTCTTTTCTCTGCAAATGTTTTGATTGAGTCTTATTGGTTGACTGATTGATAGATCTAAGCATTTTGTTTTGGCATGGTTTGAGATACTTGGGCATGCTGTTATGGGTGATGAGTTATTTTTTTTTCTGATTTCAATGTCCTCATTTTACAAATACTGTAATCGGGAAGACATTTATTGTGCTATCATTTAAAGGTACAATTATAAGCATGCAAAGCTACATTGAGATAGAGAGAAATCCAAGTGGTTAAAATTGCAACGTGAGGGGTGGGGGGGTAAAGGAGGAGAAAATAAAGTTTATACCTGGATCAATCTATCTGCCAATGAAGCACTTTCCTACAAAACAGAAATATCCACAAGAGAAATAAAGCAGAGAGAGAGCAAATAACACAGTTATAACCTAGATAAATTGACAAAACACTTGATTTTGTATTTATAAAGGGAAATTCAATGTTCATTGTCCTTCCTCCGTCATTTTGGCAAATGATTAAGTCTATACGTTATTTATGAACAATTCGCGAGAAATCTTAAATTCCACTTCAGTTGAATTTTCACTGAGCCATGCATTGATGTCAATGGGAGAGGTTAGGATTCACCCCATAGTGTCTTAGTAATTTAGCCAGTTTCGGAGGTAGAAAAGGAACATGGTCTTCAGGTGTGGTGGTGATAAGTCGTCGTGATAAGGTTGTGGGGGGTAAAGTGTAAAGTGGTGACAAAGTGAGGATTAGGTGGTGGTGGTGAGACAGACATGGTGATGAGTTTCAGACAGGCAAAGCAGAAGACTGAGGCTGAACAGGGCTAAGAGGAAAAGCAGCATTAGAAGTTGGCTTTAAAAGAGCACAATAACAGTTTTTTAGATGCCATCCTTTTTAAGTTCGTGCCACACGGTTAAGTTTTAGAAGCTGTTGTGTCATTCCAGTTAATATTTTGGGTAAGAAGTCACAGCCGTCGACTGTTGTTTGATGCGATACTGTGATGAGTGAGTGGTTATGTCCCAAACAGAGCCTGGTCATTTGGGACAGATACTCAGGCCTCTGCATGGCCTGGCAATGCCTATATCTTAATGCGCTGACAAACACAGAGGAGGATCCCAACAACATGCACAACAAAGGTAGCCGTGTACTCTGGCATGCAGTGCTCCTCTGCATCATCTTGGAGTGTACAGCCATCACTCTCACAGAGGCTGTCAAGCGTTTTACAGCTTTAGTTAGTTAGTGTCCGGTGGAATTACAAAGAGCCCCAGAATGTCGTCTTGTGGAGCTCCACAGCCAGCTACAGTTTTAGAGTCTGACTTAACTGGTCCTGAGTGTGGATCTCAAGACGGAGACATGCATATCAATGGAAGACTCGCATTCCAAAGCCAACTAGGATCCATTTATCCAATAAGATACACACCGACAAAACTCATTCTCCCCGTCAGAGAGTAAAAATTCTAGTGTTGTCTTGTAAATTGGACAGCCCAGTTAGTAACAACAAGACTCCGCCATGTGTCTTTAGTGACCAACAAGAGACGCATGAACAAGCACTTTATGGGTTAATGTAGGGGGGTTATGGTCTTGTTGTGTGAATAGCCACGATAAGCGTTCACTGGTATAATATGGCTTCTTCTTATGACTGGTGTCATGACAGAGGATGGCAAGGAGAGCCACGGTTCAACCTCTTCTCTTCCTCCTTTTCACTCACTTTCTCCAGTGTGTCTATCCTCTGTTTCAGCAGTCGGTTCTCTGTGCGCAACCTCTGCAAAACAAAGACACGCAACACACACGATAATTATTCCAAACATCATACACAACTGGGTTTAAGTACAGTGCACTCGGCTTAGGGGAGAGTGCGGTTATAGTGATCAACCGCTTGTAGTGATCAAATGGAGCTGTACTGATGTGATGACTATAAGAGGGCACTGTACTACTGCCAAACTAAAAACGTAGCCTACTGCTCCACCACTCACCTTAATCTCCACCTGCTCCTCCATCTCCTTAGTTTTGATTGTAGTGTATTCCTTTTCTAACCTGAAAACAGGAGTCATACAGCATCAATACAGAGCACCGACAACACTTGTACTTGCAGCAAGCATCCATCTCCAGTAACTACTGTTGCCATGACAGCTCAAGGGCCATAACAATCAATTACATCTGCAGTTGTTAAAAGAGGTGCTTTTACAGTAACCGGCCTAGACCCCAGAGAGCAAGCAGAAATGTACTACTAACTTCTTCATCTTCTTGGCGTTGTACTTGACATTATAAGCAGCCAGGATGACCTTGTCTGGTCCACTTTCCAGCTGGTGGGGAATGACCCTCTGAAAGTACTACAGCAGAGCAGGGAAGACAATGGGCGAGGAGCAGACATACATTCTCACATAAAGCAACTTAAGAGTGTGTTTGTCTTTCAATCTGTATGCCATAGCCGGGTCCCAGATCAGTTAATGCGGTCTAGCCAACTCTTACGGTCATTGACACAACAGAACAAACAGATCTGGGACCAGATTATGTATCTTATGCCTGCTGGCAATAACTGCCCCTCATGGATGGAAAAAAGTGTATTGAATTGATAATTGTGTGCATTAACTCAGACAGGGTTGTTATTCCAATGTTTATGGCTGCTCAGTTTTACCTGTAACATTCCCTCCATATCAAGCTGTATGAGTTCTGCCTGGTTCATCTGTAGGATGGCCAGCCCTACACGGAAGACTATCTCGAGACCCTGAAACAAACATTACATTATCAAAGCTTTATCGTTGCATTACATTATCTAGTACCCCACGTAACACTATTTCCAGACCCTACGACAAAAGAAGCACTGCGTTACCGAGGTGAAATCAAATTTTAGTCCATAAGATTTAAAGTTATGTGTTTTGGCCAAGGCCACCAGAGGGTGCCAAATGCTTGCATTTACTCACAGCCCATTGTGTTTGCTGTAAAACAAACTATATTCTGGACTCACTCGGTAGACAAGAAGTAGATTGTCAAACATGAGTAAATCAGAAAGAATTCTTTAAGCTACAATCTGGGATTTGTTAATCAGCAAAATGGCAGCCCTGCCACTTGTTTTGGTATACAGTTGAGGGATGGGGATGCACCTTTAACTGGACTCACCTCTAACATGAAGATATCAAAGATCCTGGTGGCAACAGGGAGAGGGAATGAGGTGAGGAAGATAGTGAGGAACCAGGAAGAGGCATACATAGAGGTGTGGAAACTCTGGGCCTGGAAGTGGATATGGAGGTCTGGGAGAAGTTCCTGAAGGAGAGGGGGCATTGGGAGAAATAGAGAGACAGATAATAGATTCAAATATATAATCATAAATAGATATGACCCATCATGACACTGACTGATTTATGATAAGTGCCTGCTAAATTATTAAATATAAAGTTGTTATTCATGATATTGTCTCAGTAAATCAACGTTATAAGGATAGTCTAACTGTGCATCAATAATGATCAGTAAAGGTTTGTCATTCAATCGTGTTCCGAACCCATGCCAGGTCTTACCTGGATCATACACTCAAACTGATACATGCAGAGACCCAGCTCAGCCATACTGGGCTTGAATAGTTCTCTCAGTCTGTAGTCTTGCATCAGCTTCACAAACACACAGAACGCCTCCTCTTCTGGCATCTAATGACAGGGCCACGCACACGCACACACACACACACACACACACACAAACAACACTTAGAGATCATCAAGCAGACTCATTTAACCTTCAACAAAATACTTCCTCACACCATCTAGGCTGGAGGACAGACACAGTTTAAGCCCAGTCCTGGACTAAACTATACCATCAATGGAGTTATTTTTGTCCGTGCCTAGGCTTAAACTGTATCTGGGAAACCAGCCCTTAGAGCCTTCACAATTTTATGAAACCAACAACAAAACGTGTCTTCCTCATATACATAAAATACACATTTCACACATCACAATATGAAATATCTACCATAGTACAAGATTATCACATGAAAAACACACAACTCTCAGTACACAGTTCTCCTAGAAAATATTCTCTGATTTATATAACGAGTCTGTCAATGTGTGTAGTGGCAAGTTGCATGTGACCAATGACACAGCATGTTTCTATGCGAGTGAGGCTGTCGGGTAGACTGCGCGTGTGTGTGTGGGTATGTGTGTGCGTGGTAGACGTTAACATTACCTGCATGAGAAGCAGTCCGACGATAAAAGCACTTCCCTGACAGTAGCCGACCTCCCGGTCCACCAGAGAGTAGGCCTGCAACAACAGGAAGTGACTTCGGATCATGGTCAAGAGAGGAGAGCCAAGCACTTTTGGGCTGCAACTCAATTCCCTACACAGTGCACTACTTTTGACCAAAAGTTGTGCAATATATAGGGAATAGAGTGCCATTTGGGACTCAGCTGGACAGTTTGTCATGTAGACCCAGGCTAAGGTTTTCCAGGGTCAAGGTGTAACTGTGGACTCAACACTTTCTGCGCTGTATTCATGCCCTGTATTCATGCCCTGTATTCAGCACCAAGCAGGGCTACTGACTCCATTTAAATTCTGCACCCTGAACAACTCCATTGTATTGAAAACTATTTTGTTTTCATTTTGTATCTACACTACATGACCAAAAGTATGTGGACACATGCTCATCGAACATCTCATTTCAAAATCATGGGCATTAATATGGAGTCCCCGCTTTGCTGCTATGACAGCCTCCACTCTTCTGGGAAGGCTTTCCACAAGATGTTGGAACATTGCTGCGTGGACTTTCATTCAGCCACAAGAGCATTAGTGAGGTCAGGCACTGATGTTGGGCGATTAGGTAATTTTACTTCCTCATGATACCATCTATTTTGTGAAGTGCACCAGTCCCTCTTGCAGCAAAGCACCCCCACAACATGATGCTGCCACCACCCCTGTGCTTCACAGTTGGGATGGTGTTCTTCGGCTTGCAAACCTCCCCCTTTTTCTTCCAAACATAACAATGTTCATTGTGACATTTCTCCAAAAAGTACTATCTTTGTCCCCATGTGCAGTTGCAAATCGTAGTCTGGCTTTTTTTATGGCGGTTTTGGAGCAGTGGCTTCTTCCTTGCTGAGCGGCCTTTCAGGTTATGTCGACATATCCACAGTAAAACGAGTCCTATAGATACTTTTGTACCCGTTTCCTCCAGCATCTTCACAAGGTCCTTTGCTGTTGTTCTGGGATTGATTTGCACTTTTCGCACCAAAATACATTAATCTCTAGGACACTGAGCGTGTCTCCTTCCTGAGCGGTATGATGGCTGCGTGGTCCCATGGTGTTTATACTTGCGTACTATTGTTTGTACAGATGAACGTGGTACCTTCAGGCGTTTGGAAATTGCTGATTTCTTTTGATTTTCCCATGATGTCAAGCAAAGACGCACTGAGTTTGAAGGTAGGCCTTGAAATACATCCACATGTACACCTCCAATTGACTCAAATGATGTCAATTAGCCTAATCAGAAGCTTCTAAAGCCATGGCATCATTTTCTGGAATTTTCCAAGCTGTTTAAAGGCACAGTCAACTTAGTGTATGTAAACTTCTGACCCACTGGGATTGTGATACAGTAAGTTATAAGTGAAATAATCTGTCTGTAAACAATTGTTGGAAAAATTACTTGTGTCATGCACAAAGTAGATGTCCTAACAGACTTGCCAAAACTATAGTTTGTTAACAAGACATTTTTGGAGTGGTTGAAAAATTAGTTAATGACTCCAACCTAAGTGTATGTAAACTTCCGACTTCAATTGTATGTATATATAGCGTGTTTTCTTTCTTATTTAACTGCATCATTGGGAAAGTGCTTGTATGTAAGCATTTCACTGTCTACACCTGTTGGTCTACACTTGTTATTCGTCACATGCTCTGAACACAACAACGTTCTCCCCCAATTTCGTGATATCCAATTACAGTCTTGTCTCATCGCTGCAACTCCCCAACGGTTTCAGGAGAGGTGAAGGTCGAGTCATGCATCCTCTGACCCGCCAAACCACGCTTCTTAACACCTGCCAACTTAACCCGGAAGCCAGCCGCACCAATGTGTCGGAGGTAACACCGTTCAACTGACGACCAAAGTCAGCCTGCAGGCACCCGACCCGCCACAAGGAGTCGCTAGAGTGCGATGAGCCAAGTAAAACCCCCCCCGGTCAAACCCTCCCCTAACCCGGACGTCGCTGGGCCAATGGTGAACCGCCATATGGGACTAAGATTCACGGCAGATTGTGACACTGCCTGGGAACGAACCCGGGTCTGTAGTGACAACTCTAGCACTGCGATGCAGTGCCTTAGACAACTGCACCACTCGGGAGGCTGAAACAGCTTTTCTTGAACAATTCTGCCTCTGGCTCTAATGCAATATTGTTCTTCATCTTCTATTGACAGGACATTAGACTGAGTGCCAGTCTGTTTGCCCTATCCTGCCAAGAGCACAAACAGATCTGTGACCAGGCTAATAGGACAGATAGTAGATGGGACCAGGATAGATGGGAAAGATGGGACGAGGATTCATTCCAGTTAAGTGTATACCCACCCACAGGTAACTGCCCAAATAAAGAAAACATCAACATAAAGTGTTTTATTAGGGTGTTGGGCCAGTATCTGCTGTTCTGCCCTTGAGCAAGGCAGTTAACCCCCACAACAACTGATCCCCTGGGCATTGATGACGTGGATGTCATTTAAGGCAGCCCCCCGCACCTCTCTGATTCAGAGGGTTAACTTCTTAGGGCTAGGGGGCAGTATTTAGAAGTTCAGATGAAAAACGTGCCCAAAGTAAACTGCCCGTTACTCAGGCCCAGAAGCTAGGATATGCATATAATTTGTAGATTTGGATAGAAAACGCTCTGAAGTTTCTAAGGCTGTTAAAATAATGTCTGTGAGTATAATAGAACTGATACGGCAGGCAAAAACCAGAGCAAAATCCAGCCGGGATGTCTGAATCAGTCATGTCACACTGTTTTCAATTGGCATGCTATTCAATGCTGGGTATTTTAGCTCCCAGATTACATCTAGTGGAAGCCATAGGAAGTGCAAACAGTCTTTAGAAAAAGGTTGGAACGTTCAATCATGAAAATCAAGGGAGTAAGACCACTAGTTCCTGGGTTCACGTCAAGTGTACTGTTTTGGATTCTGCACGTAACAGGGAATGCGCGCTCAGTTCTTTTTCTCTTCTATTCAGCAGGTTATATTCCGTCTGAAATATTATAGTGTATATTCATTTTAGGGTATCTGAGTATTGATTACAAATGCTGTTTGACTTTTTTTCTGCGAACTTTATGGGTACTTTTGGGATATCGTTTGTCTGCATGGATGAAAGCCTTTGGGCAGGTGGATTACTGAACAAAACGCGCCAACCAAACGGAGCTATATGGATATAAAGAGGAACTTTATCTAACAAAAGGACCTTTTATTGTGTAACCTGGACACTTGGATATGCCATCAGAGGAAGATCATCAAAGGTAAGCGATTTATTTTATGCTATTTTTGAGTTGTGACATCTCTGCTGGTTATGTTATTATGCTAATTGAGTTGTTGAGTGGGGGTGCTGTCCTCAGACAATCAAATGTTCTGCTTTCGCCGTAAAGCCTTTTTGAAATCTGACAATGCTGTTAGAGACCCCATTCTTCCACAAGAAATTCTATAATTTGGTGTGTTGTTGATGGTTGTGGAAAACACTGTCTCAAACGCCCATAAGTGTTCAACTGGGTTGAGATCTGGTGACTGAGATGGCCATGGCATATGGTTTAGATAATTTTCATGCACATCCAACCATTCAGTGATTACTTGTGCCCTGTGGGTGGGGGCATTGTCATCCTATAGGGACACAGCCATGGTAACCAAAATAATGGCGTGCCCAGCATTTTTTTATATGACCTTAAGCGTGGGATGTTAATTGCTTAATTAACTCAGGAATCATACCTGTGTGGAAGCACCTGCTTTCAATATACTTTGTACCCCTCATTGACTCAAGTGTTTTCATTATTTTGACAGTTACCTGTATGTGCTGAAAGCGCCAGCGCTAACAGCTAAACCAACTCCAGAGGACACTGTAAAGCAATCTGTTGCAGGTATAGGTTTCAGACAAAGCACTAGGGTTGCAAAATTCCAGTTACTTTTCCAAAATTATTTGGCCTTTCAAAAATACCGCTTGAAGAGTTCCAGATTTTTTCCGGAATTCTGCAAACATATGAAGCATTCACCTTCATAACATTGAAGAGTACTTCCTGTCCCAAGCTGTCCTCCTTAAAGAAGTCATGCTCAGGATACGTCCGGGCGATGTCCCGGCGAATCAGCTTCTCACATGGTGATGTCATCTTCAGCAGCTCAGAGTACTGGTCTTTGATAGGCATGTTCTGGGCGTCGCATAGCAACTGCCATACTATCGCTCGGAAGTGATGGGGGATCCCTTTTCTGACCAGATCCTGTTTGGAGAAAAGAAAAATACTGGTCAATGCCATCCCGAATGCTTGGGACGTTTTACCCTAAACCTTAACCCTTACCTAACCTTAACCATTTTACATTTCAACTTTAATGGGGTAGGGACATCAAGGTACCAGGATAGCACGGATAAAAAAATATAATCAGTATTTACTTTGGTTTGAAAATGCTAATATTACCAATTTGTCGGTGGACAAACCAAAGTGTGGTTTGCGGTTTACCCAACCTTGTCTATAGATTGCTTTCAAGGTATATAAATAGTTTCGCTGAACTCGTCTATAACTAATCATTAACGTAACAACAGCCTCTGATTGAAAATATGTAGGCCTTGTTTTCTGAGTGTGTTTATATACCAAGGAACATACTGGTATCCACATAGAATAAAAC
The DNA here is from genome assembly GCA_030435695.1 of Brachymystax lenok tsinlingensis. Classification (NCBI taxonomy): domain Eukaryota; kingdom Metazoa; phylum Chordata; class Actinopteri; order Salmoniformes; family Salmonidae; genus Brachymystax; species Brachymystax lenok. Next base: position 30,136,305 of record CM059790.1, read on the forward strand.
ATTTTATGTGGTGTTCAGAGCAAACACAATCATGTGTCTCTGTGTGCTGCTACACTCCAGTGTGTTTTCTCCACAGCACGTACCCCAGTCAGTCACAGTCATTATAATACAATTTTCCACCACTAAATATAATCGAGCCAGCAAGGCATTGTGCAGAGTGAAATGTTGCTCTTGTAAATTACTGCTGATGTGACATGATTAAGACGTTTCCTCTGCAGAGAGGGAACACCGACCAGTGGTGCTGGATGGAGTGTGTGAGTATGTGTGCGTGCAAGCTTTAGTGTGTGTGGGGAGGGGGGTCTCCCTCTCACTCCCCTTGTAATGGAAACAATACACACTTTCAGTGTGTGTACACACACACACACACACACACACACACACACAATCCCTCCACTGGATAATACTCAAAAACACATGCAAGAGGACACGCATGAATAAAGCATACAGCTGCAATTACGACTGTAAAACGACCTGCTCCCATTACTCTGCCTGTCACTACATTACTCAGTCTATGGTTGGTGTTCACTCAGTGTTAAGTCCCAAATGGCACCCTATTCCCCATCTAGGGCTCTGATCAAAAGTAATGCAGTATGTAGGGCATAGAGTACCAGTTGGGAAGCATCCAAGGACAGGCTCATTGTTAAGAGGCTTATCTTTTTTTCTGGAGCACCCAAGTGGAAAATAGGGAATATGATGCATTCAATTCGTCGCTAGTACATTAAATTGAGAATGTCAATTTTGCTGATACAACATAAAAGTAGTATAAGTAGTAGTCTCTTCCTGCCTTGCAAGTTGAAACACACTCGACTAGGTCAACAGGAGAGAGCAATGTCAAATGATCAATCTATTTGTTGAAGAGCTCAACATGATGATTAATAACATGACTAGGATGCAGTCTTGCAACAGTCAGGTTACATGGAGGTGATGTAGCTTGTTGTGAAAATTGTGAAATACCAGAGTCATGTATAGGGCTGTGGCGGTCATCAGCCATCAGCCAGTGAACGTCGAGCAAATAACTGCTGGTCTCACGGTAATTGACCGTTAATTAAAAAACACATTTAGAATCTCCTGGCTTCCACACACAGCCTACAAACCACTGATGCAGACCTTTGAAACGTCTACATTTGAAAAAGTCTAATAAATACATGTAATATAGCCTACACCTTCACAGGTCTAATGAAACGGGATATGAAGAAAATGTAGTCTATTTCAGAAGACTTGTCCTTATGTCAGGTCCTGATCTAGCTATGCCATATGGCTGTGGGCTATACTAGTTCATTTAGCAGACAAGATTTGCTTAGAATTCCATGTCATTATATTATAGTGAAGAATTCAATTGAACAAAGCTGAATATTTTTCTCCAAACGTTTTGAGGGAGTGTGCACATGTGGCTGTTCTGTGTTGAGCGGCTAACAAAGAAATAGTTACTCCTATATGCTTAATTTAGAGTTATTAATGTAACTTTAGTTGCTCTATTTGTTTTGCATGATGTGACTAATGATTATTTGAAAAAAGTAACATGAAAAGGCATGAGCTCTGCTTTGTTTTTTTGCACAGGCTGTACACACTTCATTTGTCTCCTATCCACAATTTGACAAGCACTTGATAATGCCTAAAATTTCACGCCGGCATCCTCTTTGTGTGGCCGGTTATGCCAGTTATGCTCTACACCCCTTGTAAATCAGATTAAAGTGCTTCATTTTAAGAAGTTATTTGGCCACTTTAGTTGTGATACAAACCGTATCAAAACATATAGGCATATGGGCTAGGCTACATGAGGTGTGCGACTATGATTCGAAAAAGTTGCAAAATAAATAAATAAGGCATTGTTCCTTGTTACTGGGCATCATTCACAAGTGATATGCTAATATTGTCACCCATCAGACTATTCTTGATTTAATCTTGTCTTTACATATAGTAAATAATATATGTGTGAATTTTTGTTGGGGAATGGACCATTATTATCAAAGTATCTTGAAACAGGGGCAGGGGAAAATTACATGTCATCCATGCACTTAAATAGCGAATGGAGGACATTTACCCGTGGTTAATTTTCATGCCAGCCAGGTAGGCTATACTCTTGTTGTAAAGATAAGCAATGTGCTTAATATTAGGAAAGCTGAGAAATAAATATAAACTCAGCAAAAAAAGAAACGTCCCCTTTTCAGGACCTTGTCTTTCAAAGATAAATAGTAAAAATCCAAATAACTTCACAGATCTTCATTGTAAAGGGTTTAACCTCTACGGGCTAGGGGGCAGTGTTCGGAAGTACGGAGAGTCTGACGTGCCCAAAGTAAACTGCCTGTTACTCAGGCCCAGAAGCTAGGATATGCATAATTGGTAGTATTGGATATAAAACACTCTGAAGTTTCTGAAACTGTAAAATAATGTCTGTGAGTATAACAGAACTGATATGGCAGACGTAAAAACCAGAGGAAAATCCATCCTGCAATCTCAACGCTGTGCGTTACAGGGAAAACATCCTCCTTCCTCATGTTTTACCCTTCCTGCAGGCTCATCCTCAAGTTTGGTAGGCTACTAATGACCATCAGCAGCGTCAGAGCTTGGAGAAGCCTAATTACTGTGACTAAACCGTCAAGTGGAATTAACGGTCTTCATGACTCGTGACCGCCGGTGTGGTGGTAATACGGTCACCGTAACAGCCCTAGTCACGCAGCCGAGGTCCAGTCGAAGGTTCTTCACCACTAACATACAATGCAAAACTAATGCATAACAGCACCTCAGATTTACAATTCGCTTTTTTGTCTGTGACCAGGCTTACGATTCGAACACACCGACAGCGTCATTGCGCAAAATAGTATGCAGCATCATCTGGATATGTATGCAATAAAAGTTCAACATTCAACTTCTGCTACCATTTCTGTTAAGCCGTCTACGCACAGTTTGACGCATACGTTCGATAAATCCAACGTATACAAAACGCAATGACGCTGTTGGTGTGTTGGAAGCGATACTCTTGGTTCTGGAAACCCGCCCTGATTGACTGATTCAAAAGTCCTGTACGTGGGTAATCAGACTTCCCCCTGTGTGACTAGAGACACACCATCAGTTGGCAGTGAGCACTAAGAAGGCTACATTTAGAACAGGATTCACATGGTAAATTCAAGACAACTGTAGTAAGGGTCAGTGAGAGACATAGCTGGCCTTGGGGAAATACCCCTGAACTACGCCTATATAGTATCAATACCAGGAAACAAAGAGACTGCTGTACTGTACAGAATGTATTCACTAACTTCATTGATTACAAATATTTGTGCAACTTATAGCTAGCTAGTAAGCGAACATAGTAACCTTGTATCTTCTCGCTATTCTCTGAAGTATTCAGGCAAGGATGAGAGGAATCGAGCACAGATTGAGATTCACCAATAGCCTCTCGCCTATAGGTTTAGGGCCTAGGGGAAGGGGTTAGGTTTAGGGTCAAGGGACTAGGGCCAAGGGGAATGGGTAATGGTTAGGGCCAAGGGGAAGGGAGTAAATTGAGACTTGCTCTTCCAGAGAGTTGCCTCTGACTTACAAAAGTCCATAATAGTCTCTCACTTTTTAAGCTTGTCCCCAGGCTATTGTGTACAGGAAGTGTCTGGTGCACGAGACTACTCACCTTGAGCTGCTTCTCGTTCTTCTTGCGGAAGTCCTCCCACTCGTTAACGATGCGTCCCCAGAGGATCCAGGAGTCCTCCTCCAGGTGAGACAGGTTGGAGGAGGCCGAGGAGCTGGACACCAGGCTGGATACGCTGTTCCTCCTGGAGCCATTCACAGAGCGGAGGGACTTACTGTCCGTCTCCAGCAGCCTAGAGACACAAACACAACATGCATGAGCTTCTCTTTCCACATATGACCAGCATATAACCATTCTACACAGGCCTAAAAGATCTCCAATGAGAGACATGATGTTGGGAGTTCGGACTGAATGAGAGTGATAATTTAATGTAGCTTTAACTGCTAATGTACCAAATCAAGAATAAACACACGTAACCGGTCAACCTGAAATGTTTCATTAGTGTCACTGGGCCTTCCGAGTGGCGCAGTGGTCTAAGGCACTGCATTGCTGTGCCACTAGAGATTTGGGGTTAGAGTCCAGGCTCTGTCGCAGCCGGCCGCGACCAGGAGACCCATGGGGCGGCACAATTGGCCCAGCGTTGTCCAGGTTAGGGGAGGGTTTGGCCGGCAGGGATGTCCTGGTCCCATCACGCACTTGCGACTCCTGTGGCGGGCCGGGAGCAGTGCACGCTGACACGGTCGCCAGGTGTACGGTGTTACCTCCGACACATTGGTGCGGCTGGCTTCCGGGTTAAGTGGGCATTGTGTCAAGAAGCAGTGCGGCTTGGTTGGGTTTCGGAGGACGCACGACTCTCGAACTTCGCCTCTCCCGAGTCCGTACGGGAGTTGCAGCGATGAGACAAGACTAACTACCAATTGGATAGGGAGAAAAAGGGGTAAAAAAAATCAAATAAAAAAGAAATATATTTCATAAATAAATAGTCACTTTTTACAGTAGAAAGGATCAGAAACACATTGATATGGGCAGTGAAAGCAGTGTGGGTTTACTTTACACTGTGGGTAAATGCTTGAGGCAAGTAGCCCAATAACTGATGCTGAACATTTATCCAAATCGTGCTGGCACTGCAGTGCTAAAAATGGAAAAGCTCATTCAATACGGAAGAATTTGCAGTGAGATGTATTACAGCTTTATGACAGAGCCATAGCCAAGGAGAGCCCACTGCAACTGCAGCCCCAGTGACGATGGGAGAAAAGCCAGCTGCCAGCTCTCAGCCCTGGATGTAGGGTCAATGGGGTTACAGACAGTACTAGGGACAATGTGCTGCCAGCTCTCAGCCCTGGATGTAGGGTCAATGGGGTTACAGACAGTACTAGGGACAATGTGCATCTCTCAAAAAAGGTTGACAGGACAACACATCCTTTCACAGCACTTCTGTCAAAACAAATGCAATGAACATGGATAGTAAAGCCTTGAACAAGCATCATGATCACTATATCAGGGTCACTACTATATCAGTCAGACTGATATTTCATGGAACATTTCACTTGCACTAATGTCCCAAGTGTCGCAAGTGACAGAAAGCAAAGTGGACTTAGACAGTTGATTAACTATTACTGCAATGAGATCCTAAATTTGTACTAAACCCAAAACATGACCCTTAAAAAAAAAAGCCATGACATGTCAACAGTAAAGTGGGTCAATACAAAGTAGCCTAAATAACTACCTGGCATCTGGTCTCATCTATTTGATTGAAAACATGCCAGAAAGTGGGTTAGTGAGAAAAAGCTGCAGGAGTATGTAAGTTCACAGCAGACTGACCTTGTATCACTGTATCAATGAATGTGCCAATTAGTTTGTCACTGAACGTTCGTAAGACTGAAGTTAACAGACTCTGTATCATGTTCATTAGGGAACGCAACAGAACACATTTTAAAACAAATTGTAACAGAAAACGCAAATCAGCATTTCTCATCAGACAAGTCCAGGCAGTCCCTCCCTGTTTCAGTCAGTTTTCTTTATGTTTAGTGCCATATGAACAGGACCCAGGACTGTGAGAGGGAACCATGCCTCCCAACCTATGCAGTGCTGACAAGCACATATGTGTCCCAAATGGCAATCTAATTCCCTATGTAGTCCTTGTCAAAAGTAGTGCACTTCAATGGGAATAGGGTGCCATTTGAGAAGAGGCTATGGCCTATGCTGGGGACACAGAGGCTCAGAAACCTGATCTCGGAAAAAGACAAGGGCCTGGGCCTCTCGGCTCCAGGGTGACGTCACTGGGTGTGCTCCCAGACTGGGTAGGGTTACAGCCATATTTGGGTCAGGAGGAAGGGGGCCAGGGTAGGCCTGTGTTACAGGGACAGCTAGGACAGCACCAGCAAGGGTTTTACATTTAGGATGTACATTCAACATGTTGGGAAAGGTAGTAAATATTGCAGATGAATAATACTGTGTCGTGGGAATCATTTAAAACAGTGATAGCTGCTTGCTTAATTAAAACATAGCTTTGCTTTCAATGGCAACTGATCTAGAAAGCAGTAGGCTAGATACCAGACTATGTATCATGAGAGGCCTAAAAAAGTGACAAGGCTGTTGCTAAATGTAGAGCCCAATGTCATCACAGCTATAATGGGATGTGAGGGAATACACTACTAAGATATAGGCTAAAGGTTTAAGCCATCCTAACAGGACGAGAGGTTGCAGTAGCAGCCTATGGCTTCTAGCAAACATGCAAGATAACACTGAGTGTGTTCTTAAAAGGCCGTGTGGAAGCAGGAAGGGTAGGGAATGTTGAGGTCATTGATAAGGTTAGTCACTGGCGTCAGTGGCCTGTAACGATTCACTTTCCTCTAACCTAAAAAGTCTATAAGTTGTAGGCCTAAAGCAACAAATGTTGCCTAGAACATGGAACGAACAATCCATTTCAACCATGGATGAAAGACTAACCGTTCACATATTCTCCTCTCCCTCTCTCCTTGGTTGATTTCATCATACTATATCATTTTCAGAAATATTCCAAAATGTTGATACACTGTTTATTCTGTTCACACACTGACAGACAGAAAACCTGAATTCCCCATGTAGTCTAGGAACTGCTCCTCCGCTAATAATTCACCAGTCGACAAAACATTCCATGCTGTGTTTTCTCACAGATGGCTCAAAACAAATACATCAAACCATTGTAATTTACTGAAAAGATCCAGTACAGCACAGAGATTCGTAGGAGGAACAACAGAGGATACAAAGGAACTATTTAAACGAGTTGCTCGTTTGCCAAAATAATCCATGTCAGTTAGACTTTGTACTTGGTTATGGCCCCTCGGTAACAAGAAGAGAGCCATGGCTTCTAGAAAGAGAAGTTAGGATCCTTGTGCTGCTTACCAGGATAAACTCATGGTGCTGTATTCATGTCTTTGGTGTGTAGTTAGAAGATCCTGAGAAGCTACCAGCCTTTGCCTAGTGAACTGGCTGAACTGAGTCTGGGACTAGTCTCTCTCAAACTCAAACCTCTTATCTACTTTGCACAGTACAAAGGCCTTGCCCTTCTCTCACTGTGTGTGTGTGTGTGTGTGTGTGTGGCATTACATTAGTACGTGATGCTGCATTGATCTCAAAGTACACAAGTCTTCCCTCGGTGCTCATAGATGTATAATAACCTACTTTTTTGATGCACCTGTGGATCAGTGTCTTCCTGCTCAGTCAGAAAGTGAGGATAACTAGGCCTTTACATAAAACTAAGATAGAAAAACAGCTGCCCCTTTAAAGCGGGAGGTTACTGTGGTAACAGGGCCACTCGAGTCCTGTCACGTGTGTCTGTGTGCATGTGTGAGATTTGGGATCTGATTAGGGAGTATCTTCACTATCAGTTGAAGCAGCAGACTCAAACGAACGTTGAAAAGCAACCGAGCTTGTGAACAAAACAAATGTAAATAGCCAAGAAACATGAGAACAAAGTCTCACTTTGCAGACTTGAGTAAATTAGACCAACTTTTATGCCTGTACGCAGCGCCTCCAAAAATGTATCTATCTATCAGCACGTAATTCATTGCACACAGCTCCCCTGCCAGGCAGTATTGCTGCACGAGGTGGGAAATACAGTTGGATTCGTATATCTTTGTGCGATTAGCAGCTATGAAACAAAACAGCAGAAATACTTTGAAAACAGCTACTGCAGCCTTTTTCTAACCCTAACATGTACTCATACTTGACTTTTGACTATTTGTATTTGCAAATGTAATAGAGCCCCACAGTGGAGGTATCATAATACCCATCAAACAGGGAAATGGTTACAATCGTTTTCCCACCATTGATTTTTCCCATAGGGAATTTTTAAAACACTTAAAATAAGGGCTGTGTTTTGTATAGGCTTACCCTGGCGTGACGTTTTGATAACCATGTAAATCTCTCTTGGACAAGGTGACTTATCAATATACACTGCTCAAAAAAATAAAGGGAACACTTAAACAACACAATGTAACTCCAAGTCAATCACACTTCTGTGAAATCAAACTGTCCACTTAGGAAGCAACACTGATTGACAATAAATTTCACGTGCTGTTGTGCAAATGGAATAGACAACAGGTGGAAATTATAGGCAATTAGCAAGACACCCCCAATAAAGGAGTAGTTCTGAAGGTGGTGACCACAGACCACTTCTCAGTTCCTATGCTTCCTGGCTGATGTTTTGGTCACTTTTGAATGCTGGCGGTGCTTTCACTCTAGTGGTAGCATGAGACGGAGTCTACAACCCACACAAGTGGCTCAGGTAGTGCAGCTCATCCAGGATGGCACATCAATGCGAGCTGTGGTAAGAAGGTTTGCTGTGTCTGTCAGCGTAGTGTCCAGAGCATGGAGGCGCTACCAGGAGACAGGCCAGTACATCAGGAGACGTGGAGGAGGCCGTGGAGGGCAACAACCCAGCAGCAGGACCACTACCTCCGCCTTTGTGCAAGGAGGAGCACTGCCAGAGCCCTGCAAAATGAACTCCAGCAGGCCACAAATGTGCATGTGTCTGCTCAAAGCGGTCAGAAACAGACTCCATGAGGGTGGTATGAGGGCCCGGCGTCCACAGGTGGGGGTTGTGCTTACAGCCCAACACCGTGCAGGGCGTTTGGCATTTGCCAGAGAACACCAAGATTGGCAAATTCGCCACTGGCGCCCTGTGCTCTTCACAGATGAAAGCAGGTTCACACTGAGCACGTGACAGGCGTGACAGAGTCTGGAGACGCCGTGGAGAACGTTCTGCTGCCTGCAACATCCTCCAGCATGACCGGTTTGGCGGTGGGTCAGTCATGGTGTGGGGTGGCATTTCTTTGGGGGCCGCACAGCCCTCCATGTGCTCGCCAGAGGTAGCCTGACTGCCATTAGGTACCGAGATGAGATCCTCAGACCCCTTGTGAGACCATATGCTGGTGCGGTTGGCCCTGGGTTCCTCCTAATGCAAGACAATGCTAGACCTCATGTGGCTGGAGTGTGTCAGCAGTTCCTGCAAGAGGAAGGCATTGATGCTAAGGACTGGCCCGCCCGTTCCCCAGACCTGAATCCAATTGAGCACATCTGGGACATCATGTCTCGCTCCATCCACCAATGCCACGTTGCACCACAGACTGTCCAAGAGTTGGCGGATGCTTTAGTCCAGGTCTGGGAGGAGATACCTCAGGAGACCATCCGCCACCTCATCAGGAGCATGCCCAGGCGTTGTAGGGAGGTCATTCAGGCACGTGGAGGCCACACACACTACTGAGCCTCATTTTGACTTGTTTTAAGGACATTACATCAAAGTTGGATCAGCCTGTAGTGTGGTTTTCCACTTTAATTTTGAGTGTGACTCCAAATCCAGACCTCCATGGGTTGATAAATTTGATTTCCATTGATAATTTGTGTGATTTTGTTGTCAGCACATTCAACTATGTAAAGAAAAAAGTATTTAATAAGATTATTTCATTCATTCAGATCTATGATGTGTTATTTTAGTGTTCCCTTTATTTTTTTGAGCAGTGTATATTTCGGCTTTATTTACTCTCATAATCAAAAATGCTAACTAGCATCAAAGTAGACACCATGCAATACTACAAATCCCTGCAAGCTCCTTCATGTCATCTCTATCTGACACCTTTGCTAACAGGTATTGTGCCAATATAAAACTTGCACACAATAGTTCATAGAATTGTCAATTTAAAGAAATGTTGCCAATTTATTCATCACAAAATTTAGATAACATCAGATAGTTAATCCAGAGATTTATACCTTTGCCTCGATTCAGCAATCTTGTCCAGAACATCATGGCATTTGTAGTTCTTTATGAAAGCCACATTAGCAGCTAATTATAAATATTAGGGGGGACTGATGGAAGAGGGAGGGGCAGCATGGACATGTGCCTAATGAAAGAGGCCAGCTGTAGCACTGCTTGAACTAAACACCACACCTTCTGTCCACTCTCTGTTGAGTAAGGTGCTTAGAGGTCTGTCCAGGACAATGAAAAGTTGAAAGAAAATTAAAAGTTGACAATTCTACTCCTATCATTACTTTGAACAGGAGGAGACATCGCCACGCTGTTGTTTTCAATCATGTTGTAGTGACTTCTGAATAATAAATTCAAAAGGCAGTCTAAATCAAGACTAAAGAGCTAGATCTAAGTTTATGTACGGTTTTAAGCTAATCTGTCTTGTGGTATAGTCCATGGAGAGTGAGACTGCTAGCGAACTAAGAGGTTAAGAATCACTACTAGTGACTGCTCCTCTACTCAGATGATGTCTTAACTTCTTAGGGAGCGGCAGGTGAGGTGACGGTTTTGGAGAGTCTGGCGTGCCCAAAGCAAAATGCCTGCCACTCAGGCTCAGAAAATAGGATATGCACATAATTAGTACTATTGGATAGGAAACACTGAGGTTTCTAAAAGTGTTAACATAATGTCTGTGAGTATAACAGAACTCATTTAGCAGGCGAAAACCTGAGAAAAGTCCATCCGGGAAATCAGTTTCTGGTGACCTTTTGCTCTGTTTGACACACTCCCCATTGAATCCAATTGTAACCAGGACTGAGACTGCAGTACCTATGGCTTCCACTAGATGTCAACAGTCTATATACAAAGACTCCGAGAGATTGGAGTAAACAGAACGAATAGGTACAGGAAATGGCCAAGGTAGCTCAGATGTCAACAAGTTTTCTCAGGCGCGAGTCTGGCTGCGCGCCCCACTTTATTTTACTTATATAACGTTTAGGTGACCATCCGAGTTAAATATTATCGCTAATATTCATAAAAGGATAGCTAAGGATGCTTTTTAACTGGTATTTGATTTGTTTAGGAAAAGTTTATAGGTATATTTGAACGCGTTCTCTTCACATTTCAATGGGCAATTCGACGTTGGATTTTCTGAGCATAATGCGCCAACCAAACTGAGATTTATGGATATAATAAATTACTTTTTCTAACTAAAGAACCATTGGATGTCTTCGTTGGACACTTGGGAAGCCCTCAGCAGAGGTTCTTCAAAAGGTAAGGGATTTGTTTTCGCTGTGAAATGTTTTGTGTGAACTCATCATCTCAGGCCCACGAGCATCGCTCTCACACTTCAGACGGATCAGTACACCCACATCTCACAGGGCTCTGACTGTAGTCTTCTTCATTTGAGATTGCCGTACTGAGTCGTCATCCCAAATGGCAACCTATTCCCTTTATAGTGCACTACTTTTGACTAGGGCCCGTCTCAGCGAGTCACCTGCTGCACTTCTCAGGCCTTGTCGTTTCCATGTCAACACTCAGACTGCTCATAAAAGCAGGGTGAGAGCCACAGGACGGAGAGAGGGAGAGAAAGGGGTAGAGTGAAGGGGACAGCAGTGGCTGTGGGGTTGTGTTGAGTCCAAATGCACTTATCTTGTTTCAGCTAATGAACACTTCAGGGACAGACAGTGTGGCTGTAGGCCTACTTTTACTTAGATCATTGTGAAAATGCTTTTGTAGCCACTGTTATTGCTAGACAATTAAGATTGATATAACCACTGCCTTTGTCACTGGTCTAATCAGTGCAAATGTTGTACATGAAAAGAGGAAAGGGAACAAAAATGTATTCATATGTTGACAGAACTTGATTGATTCATTAATTGATTTATTAATTCATAGTTGGCACTCACCTGTTCTGCTCCTCCAGCTTGGCGAGCAGCTCCAGTTCATCTGGGCTGAGCTTAGCGGGCGATGCCGACATGGGAGACAGGGAGAGGGATGTTGAGGAGGCGGCTGTGGTGGTCTGCAGGGACGAGGGCACCGTTGCCACCTGGCTAGACGAGGTGGCGACCTGGCTAGCCATCTGACTGACCGTGTGTGACACAGAGTTCTTTACCCATGTGAGAGTAGAACTCAGCTTGCCTGCAACCTTGTCAGTCGCCACCTGTGGAGAAGGAGAACGAGAGAGGTGGAGAGAAGCATGTGAGCTGTATGAGGGATTTACAAGTACACTTCCTTCCTTCTGTCTGTTATGTATTTTGGGCTTTCTTTCCTGCAACGTTTTAGTTTATGGACACTGTCAATAGTCCTTTTTGTTCTCTGGCTGTCCAACCATCTCTAGACAGTTTAGAATACTGATTTGTGACTGTTACTGTGTAGTAAGGCTTTTCTTAGTCGTTAGATGAAGCATGAATCCACACCAACTGTCTCTTGTTTTGTTTTTTTCTTCGTCACACTAATGCATCAAGAACTTACAATACACTCAGACTATTAATGCAAAAGCCGCAGCTTGAAGGAAGAAAAAGACAAACTGTCTCAGTAGGTCATTGGTACAGTGCCTTCAGAAAGTATTAATATTCCACATTGTGTTGCAGCCTGAATTCAAAATGTATTAAATAGATTTTTCCCCAGCCATCTGCGCACAATAGTAAATAAATGATAAATTAAAAAATATTTTTTTTCACTAAGATCATTTATTGAAAATGAAATACAAAAATATCAAATTTACATAAGAATTCAGACCCCTGAGTTAATACACGTTAGAATCACCTTTGGCAGCGATTAAGTTGAGTCTTTCTGGTTAAGTCTCGAAGAGCTGTGAACACCTGGATTGTAGAATATTTGCACATTATTCTTTAAAAAATTTCCAAGCTCTGTCAAGTTGATTGTTGATCATTGCTAGACAGCCATTTTCAAGTCTTGCCATAGATTTTCAAGACGATTTAAGTAAACACTGCATCTAGACCACTCAGGAACATTCAAAGTCGTCTTGGTAAGCTATTCCAGTGTATATTTGGCCTTCTGTTTTAAGTTATTGTCCTAATAATGAGGTGAATTTGCCTCCCAGTGTGTTGGATAGCAGACTGAACCAGGTTTTCCTCTAGGATTTTTTGTTTTTAGCTCTATTCCATTTCTTTTGATCAAATAAATAACTCCCCAGTCCTTGCCGATGATAAGCATACCCATAACATGATGCAGCCACAACCATGCTTGAAAAAATGAAGAGTGATACTCAGTGATGTGTTGGATTTGCCCAAAACATCACACTTTGTATTCAGGACATAAAGGTTAATTTCTTTGCCACATTTCTGGCACTTTTACTTTAGTACCTTATTGCAACCAGGATGCATGTTTGGGAATATTTTTTTATTCTGTACAGGCTTCCTTCTCACTCTGTCATTTAGGTTAGTATTGTGGATTAACTACAATGTTGTTGATCCATCCTCAGTTCTCCTATCACAGCCATTAAACTCTAACTGTTTTAAAGTTACCATTGGCCTCATGGTGAAATCCCTGAGTGGTTTCCTTCCTCTCTGGCAACTGAGTTAGGAAGGACGCCTGTATCTTTGTAGTGACTGGGTGTATTGATACACCATCCAAAGTGTAATTAATAACTTTACCATGCTCAAAGAAATATTCATGGTCTGCTTTTTTAAAAATTATTTTTTAATATTTTTTATTTTTTTTACACCCATCTACCAATAGGTGCCCTTCTTTACGAGGTATTGAAAAACTTCACTGGTCTTTGTGTTGAATCTGTGTTTGAAATCCAATGCTCGATTGAAGGACCTTACCGATAATTGTATGTGTGGGGTACAGAGATGAGGTAGTCATAAAAAAAAATGTAATGTTAAACAAAAATCCATGCAACTTATATTATTATGTGACTTGTTAATTAAGCAAATGTTTACACCTGAGCTTATTTAGTCTTGCCATAACAAAGGGTTTGAATACTTATTGACTTAACGCAATATTTTATTACATTTGTAAAAATGTCTAAAAACATAATTCCACTTTGACATTATGGGGTATTGTGTTTAGGCCAGGCTGTAACAACAACAACACGTGGAAAAGTCAAGGGGTGTCAATACTGTCTTAAGGCACTGTACATATTGAATGTATTCAGTTACATCACACCACTCAATCCAATGAAACTGACACCACTAGTGAGAATGTCGTGAGACCCAATGGCCTTTACTATAGTCTACCATCATGATACAGTAGGCTGTCTTTCCATATGATGAATAGGCCTACAGGAACATTGTCTGCTTAACCAATGTCCAGCTGAATTAAAAGGTGACAAACGCACCTCTAAAATGGATGAATCTACATGCTAAACTAAACCAAGAGGGACACGAAACAACACTAAAAAAGCTGTTTATAAGTCACCAGACACATTTCACAACAGACAGTGGTCCCATACTGTAGACCTATGGCCAACAACACTACAGTATGGGACCAGGCTAGATATAGGCTAGTTATAGGCTACTACACTATTCAAATCCTCCCAGATACTCCTACCTGTAAAGAGTGCCGCTATTCCAAATGTAGTCTTGACAATCCATGCAGAAATCCAATCAGTATAAACAAAATGAAAACAAGTTAGAAAAAACTCCCAGCAGAAAAGACTGCCAGGATCATCAACACTCCAGTTCTTCTCCTAACCTAAAAGAATTTGACACCAAGGCTTAACTCAGTCTTTTGAACAATCGTCTCAAAAGCAGTTTGTGGTGTGTCTTCCGGTACTTTGCAGAGTCATATGCTGATCACAGTGTCAGGGCAGACAGGGTCAAAGTTCTGATTCCTCCTCCTGAGATATTTAACACAGCACAGTGCTGCCTGGCACTGTAACAGGAGTTGGTTAAATCTTTCCTTTCAACTGTAGTCCGCAAGACAAGAGCCTCTGGAGTTCACCTGATGGTGGGTGGCTCAGAACAACGTCAGTCACCAACTCATGTCACATCACACAAACTTAGAGTGCACTACTAGAGATGTAACTTTGACCTCAAGAGGAAGTCTGAGGAACCTCAGTCATCAAGCAGGTTTTTGTTGTTCTGTCAAAAATGGTGAGTCACTTGATTTCTAGATCATTGCAAATATTCCCTGACAGTCAATTTCCTTATAAATCACCACAATAATAATCCATGTCCAAACGAGCGAGAAACACTATCAGTGCTGAGGAGAAATACAATCTTATCACTCTCTCACCATGACATTTACACAGTACAGTTTCCACTAGCTATAGGCCTAATCATAATGTCTGTTGCAAAAAAAATCTCAATTTAGTGTTGAGAACAACTAACTAGTCTGCATGTTGTTTTGGCTGACAAACTCAAGCCCATGGCTCTACCTGGTCCTTAGACACAAAACATTTAGAAAGCAGCAGCTGTTACCATTCTGCTGGAATGAAAATACAGACAGATGTTTCTCTAGAAAGAAGACGCCTACGTCCCCACCTGCACTGTCTGCAACATATTTCTATCTAGTGCTGTGGTGGGACGAATGTTAGAGTGTGATGCAAATTTGAATGTTGAGTGACTGAAATAGAGGATCATTGTATTAGACCTAGGTATATTCAGTCTTGGACAGCAACACTGATTGACATAACGTTATTACATCTCTGGGAGCCGAGTCACAACTTCACACTTTAACCATATCCTGTCATTTAGATCTGCAGTACTAATGAGACCTGACTGACATCTTTAGACAGAAATCCTCAAAAGGAAACCCCTTCTTGAAAGGCTAACCTCAAGTCACTTACTCAACTTACACACAAGCCCACTGGAGCAGATGATATTGCTACCAAAGTCTGAGAGGCGTGTTCTGAAAAGTAACAACAACTTAGCTCTTCTTCCCAGACCTTCTACATCATATATATATATATATAAGGCAATTAGCTGCGTTGTGAGAATGCCAAGGCAGAGCTGAATACGAGCCGACATCCACCAACACCTCATGCATTTTGAGTTACTGTAGCTTAATGAGGAAGAATATAGAGCTGGAGAGCCGTCCCATAATGAGCCTCAGAGGGTGTTTGATTTCTTTCCTTCTCATCTGCTGGGCCACTGGGCCAGTTCATTAATTAAAACAAGAGCATGGTCGTTAACCTCTTTGCGCTAGGTGGGACACTAATATCGTAATATTAAACATAAATGAAAATACAGGTGTCTTACATCGTTTAGAAGATTAACTTCTTGTTAATCCAGCCAATTTGTTAGATATCAAGGCTTTACGGCGAAAGCATACCATGCAATTATCTGAGGACAGCGCCCAGCACACAAAAGTATTACTAGCATTTTCCAACCAAGCAGAGGCGTCATGAAAGTCAGAAATAAAGATAAAATAAATAACTTACCTTTGAAGATCTTCCTCTGGTGGCAATGCCAAGGGTCCCTGCTACACAATGAATGTTGGATTTGACCAAACAAAACAATTTTTATAGCCTAACACAAAACATTTGTAAACCGCTTGTGTCATCAATTCCGTCTCATTCAACTTTCGACTAAACATTCAATGTAATTACACACTCTAAACATACGTTTATCCAGTCATGGTTGGTTTCATTGCAATCCTCTGGATGTTAGTAACATAACCACACTTGGTTCTTTTCACGGGACATATTGACCGAAACAAACCGATTTGAAGACAACAATCAATGACCTCATTGCGCACCAATGATAGGACCGGTGTTTCATTGATTGAATGTATTTTGGCCCAATGACCCCTGATCATCTTGAAATCTAGCTTGGAAGATAGCCAATGAGCTTAGGTAAACGGCAATATGTAATGGTTATATGTTTGAAGACCAGCCTTTGTCGTAAACTTGGGCGTAAAAGGGGTTCATTTGCCATTGCAAATCTTACTTAAAGAAGCGTTACGCATAGCAGTACATGGTCAAGAGCATTTCCAGCAATTTTATATATTTAAATTACAGCGAATAAATCAGGAAAAGCGAAAACAAAGTCTAGGTATACAGATTTAACCCAAATTATAGAGGAATGTGAGACAGAGTTGCTTCGGGAAGATTAGTCAGTCAGCGATCATAGTTTTGACTCACAGGCAGAAGACATGTTTTTGCACAGAGAGGATGTCATTTTGGACAAGTAAGTTCTTCTCATGCTAATGCCATTGTTTGAAATTAATAATATCAAATATTATTCATTTGAGATTTTCTGGAGATTTTGTTATTTGATTTGCAATATATAAAAATATCATCAGTAATGAAATGTGTAAAGTACACATTGTGGATGTGTGTGGTGTATATTTTTTAATTTATAAACATGGAATTAAGTAGAATGGAACAGCACTTCACCTAAGTGTTCCCTCTACTCTATATAATACATATCTGTTTATTTTACGTGTTGATACAGGGCTCATACGTGAAAGTATTCTTCCTGAATTTTTTTCTTTCACAGTGACTCTGAATGGGAGCCCCCAATGTCAAGTTGTCCATCCCCCACTGAAGCTGGTTCATCCAGCCGGACCCCTGCTGACTCCGGCTCCACACCTACTCGGCCATCTAGAGGTGTGAAGGCACTGACAAAGAAGCGGAGGTGGGGAAGAGATAAACCTGCAGACAAAGAGGCAGAGGGTCGTTGGCACACCAACATTCAGACCAAAAAGGCCACTAGGACCTCAACTGGACATGACCTCCCTTCTGCTCCTTCAACCAGTGATGTTCACCTGCCCAAATTAAATTCATCTCTGCAGGCATGAATGTGCCTAAGGGCAAAAAGGGCACAGTAGGGAGGCGTCATTGTGCGCTTTGTCACAGGAAATGCCCCATCACCTGCACCACTTGTTCAGTAACCCTCTGCTTTACAGCAGAAAGAGACTGCTATGGGCCATGGCATTAGCAGCACAATTTTGTGTAAAGGACTGAGGGTCTTTACAATATTGTAAATTGAAAGTGTAATTTTTTTTAATTTTTTTTTAAAAATTATATATATATTTTTGGGGGTGTGTTAGAATAGCATTTTTGTATTTTGTATATAGTTATTTGCTTCAAAATGTATCACTGTACCAATTCGGCCACTTGGGTACATTTGGGCAACTAGTGTGGGACACCTGGGTGACTTCATGCTAAATGTCATGTAGCTCACTCATTCCTGAAGTTATCAATCTGAAACTTTCCAGAACTACTGTTGCCCTCTTATGTTCTTCATCGATATTATCCACAGCATCCTATCTGAATGTTTGTCTTTTCTTTTTCATTTGAAAGATGATGCAACAATAACAAAAAAAATGTATGTTTTTTTTCTTGTATTATCTTCTACCAGATCTATTGTGTTATATTCTCCTACATTCAATTCACATTTCCACAAACTTCAGAGTGTTTCCTTTCAAATGATACCAATTATATGCATATCCTAGCTTCTGGGCCTGAGTAACAGGCAGTTTACTTTGGGCACGCCAGACTCTCCGAACATCCGAACACTGCCCCCTAGCCCGTAAAAGGTTAAGTGCTCAAGAGTCCTGACGTGTGCAAGCATCAGGTTTAGGCCTATCTGCACCCATATAATGTGACTCTCACTACATCACTAAACTGGATTAGGGTCACTGAAATACTATGCATCACTTAAATAACAAACGGGTGTTTGAACTGTCTATGGAATGTTGGAAGGTCATTTGCCAATGGCCTATATGATCCAAGGTCAAGTTAGTCATGGGATGTTGGGTCCAGAGATGCATGATGGT
Organism: Brachymystax lenok tsinlingensis; assembly: GCA_030435695.1. Taxonomy (NCBI): domain Eukaryota; kingdom Metazoa; phylum Chordata; class Actinopteri; order Salmoniformes; family Salmonidae; genus Brachymystax; species Brachymystax lenok. The sequence goes on from CM059790.1 coordinate 30,154,742, forward strand.
TGAAACTCTGAGACTAGAGTAGCCTATAAATGAATGCAACGTAAAGTCCTAGCCTATATAAAAGTGGCAGTAGTATTTCCCAGGTCAAAAAACAAAATAGACAGCCATTTTTCTTGTGTATTCTAGTTCCTGTTAGTGTCTGCAAAACTTTGCATGGTGCCTGAGGTTAGTGTCAGGGGAGATTCTCTCTCCAGTCTAAAAAGGGAAGCACAGAGTGTTAAATGTTACAAGCCCATCTGTTGGGGCGGTATGCGAATTGGAGTGGGTCCAGGGTGTCTGGGATAATGGTGTTGATGTGAGCCATGACCAGCCTTTCAAAGCATTTCATGGCTACAGATGTGACTGCTAGGGGGTGATGGTCATTTAGTCAGGTTACCTTGGCGTTCTTGGGCACAGGGACTACGGTGGTCTGCTTGAAACATGCAGGTATTACAAACTGAGTCAGGGTGGGGTTAAAAATGTCAGTAAAGACACTTGCCAGTTGGTCTGCGCATGCACTGGGTATACGTCCTGGTAATCCGTCTGGCCATGCGGCCTCATGAATGTTAACCCGTTTAAAGGTCTTATTCACATCTGCTACGGAGACCGTGATCACACAGTTGTCGGGAACAGCTGGTGCTCTCATGCATGGTTAAATGCTGCTTGCCTCGAAGCAAGCATAGAAGGAATTTAGCTCGTCTGGTAGGCTTGTGTCACTTGGCAGCTTGCAGCTGGTTTTACCTTCATAACCCGTGATAGTTTGTGAGCCCTGCCACATCCCGATAAGCGCCAGAGCAGGTGTAGTAGGATTCGATCTTGGCCCTGTATTGACGCTTTGCCTGTTTGATAGTTCGGAGGGCGTAGCGGATTTTCGGAGGGCGTAGCGCTCCTTGAAAGCAGCAGCTCTAGCCTATAGCTCAGTGCAGATGTTGCCCGTCTACCTGGCTTCTGGTTGTGATATGTACGCACGGTCACTGTGGGAACAATGTCGCTGATGCACTTATTAATGAAGCGGGTGACTGATATGGCAAACTCCTCAATGCCATCGGATGAATCCCGGAATATGTACAGTATCTGATTTCCATATTACCCAAAGATACAGTGCATTCGGAAAGTATTCAGACCCCTCCCTTTTTAAACATTTTGTTACGTTACAGCTTTATTCAAAAATGGATTAAATGAAAACAAATCCTCAGCAATCTACACTACACCCCATAATGACATAGCAAAAACAGGTTTAGAAATGTTTGAAAATGTATAAAAAGTAAAAACAGAAATAACTTATTTACATAAGTATTCAGACCCTTCGCTGAGACTTGAAATTGAGCTCAGGTTCATCCTGTTTCCATTGATCATCCTTGAGATGTTTCTACAACTTGATTGGAGTCCACTTGAGGTAAATTTAATTGATTGGAAATTATTTGGTAAGGCACCTATATATAGACACCTGTCTTTATAAGGTCCCACAATTGACAGCGCATGTGAGAGCAAAAACCAAGCCATGAGGTCGAAGGAATTGTCCGTAGAGCTCAGAGACAGGATTGTGTCGAGGCACATATCTGTGGAAGGGTACCCAAAGAATTCTGCAGCATTGGGGGATGTTTTTCAGAGGCAGGGACTGGGAGACTAGTCGGGATCGAGGGAATGATGAACGGAGCAAAGTACCGCGAGATCCTTGATGAAAACCAGCTCCAGAGCGCTCAGGACCTCATACTGGGGGCGAAGGTTCACCTTCCAACAAGACAAACACCCTAAGCACACAGCCAAGCCAACGCAGGAGTGGCTTCGGGACAAGTCTCAGAATGTCCTTGAGTGGCCCAGCCAGAGCCCAAACATCTCTGGAGAGACCTAAAAATAGCTTTGCAGCAACGCTCCCCAACCAACCTGGCAGAGCTTGAGAGGATCTTCATTCACCAAATACAGGTATGCCAAGCTTGTAGCGCCATACCCAAGAAGACTCGAGGCTGTAAACGCTGTCAAAGGTGCTTCAAAAAATACTGAGTAAAGTGTATGAATACCTATGTCCATGTGAGTTTATTTGTTATTTGTTTTTGCTTTGTCATTATGGGGTATTGTGTGTAGATTTGGAGGGGACTTTAATACATTTTTAAATAAGGCTGTAACGTAACAAAATGTGGAAAAGTGAAGGGGTCTGAAAACTTTCCCAATGCACGGTATGGGCATTTCACTGTTGGGTTTTAATCACATGCAGGCTAAGTAACTGGCACAGCAGAGTGCACTCAGTCACACAATTAATTAATGGCTTGCTTAGCTCACATTACAAAAAAGATGGTCTCAATGATGCACCTACTTAGTTTCACTTCTTAAAAACAGTAAAAAAAAAAAAAAAATTAAGGACCCAAATTAACTATTTATAGCCTGCAGATGTTAAACACACACACACACACACACACACACACACACACACACATATGTTAAACAACAAGAAAAAAAAAGAAGTCCTTTTTTCAGGACCCTGTCTTTCAAAGAATTCGAAAAAAATCTAAACAACTTCACAGATCTTCATTGTAAAGGGTTTAAACACTGTTTCCCATGCTTGTTCAATGAACCATAAAGAATCAATGAACATGCACCTGCGGAACGGTGGTTAAGACACTAACAGCTTACAGGCGGTAGGCAATTATGGTCACAGTTATGAAAACCTAGGACACTAAAGAGGCCTTTCTACTGACTCTGAAAAACACCAAAAGAAAGATGCCCAGGGTCCCTGCTCATCTGTGTGAATGTGCCTTAGGCATGCTGCCAGGAGGACTGCAGATGTGGCCAAGGCAATACATTGCAATGTCCGTACTGTGAGACACCTAAGAGAGCGCTACAGGGAGACAGGACGGACAGCTGATCGTCCTCGCAGTGGCAGACCACGTGTAACAACACCTGCACAGGATTGGTACATCCGAACACCACACCCGCGGGGCAGGTACTGGACTGAGGGCTTGTAGGCCTGTTGTAAGGCAGATTCTCACCAGAAATCACCGGCAAAAATGTTGCCTATGGGCACAAACCCACTGTCGCTGGACCAGACAGGACTGGCAAAAAGTGCTCTTAACTGAGGAGTCGCGGTTTTGTCTCACCAGTGGTGATGGTCGGATTCGTGTTTATTGTCGAAGGGATGAGCGTTACACCGAGGGCTGTACTCTGGAGGTGGATCGATTTGGAGGTGGAGGGTCCGTCATGGTCTGGGGCAGTGTGTCACAGCATCATCGGACTGAGCTTGTTGTCATTGCAGGCAATCTCAACACTGTGCGTTACAGGGAAGACATCCTCCTCCCTCATGTGGTACCCTCTCTGCAGGCTCATCCTGACATGACCCTCCAGCATGACAATGCCACCAGTCATACTACTCGTTCTGTGCGTGATTTCCTGCAAGACAGGAATGTCAGTGTTCTGCCATGGCCTAGCGAAGAGCCCGGATCTCAATCCAATTGAGCACGTCTGGGACCTGTTGGATCGGAGGGTGAGGGCTAGGGCCATTCCCCCAAGAAATATCCGGGAACTTGCAGGTGCCTTGGTGGAAGAGTGGGGTAACATCTCACAGCAAGAACTGGCATATCTGGTGCAGTCCATGACGAGGTGACGCACTGCAGTACTTAGTTTCTGGTGTGGCCACCAGCTGCATTGACTTACTTTTGATTTTGACCCCCCCTTTGTTCAGGGACACATTATTCCATTTCTGTTAGTCACATGTCTGTGGAACTAGTTCAGTTGATGTCTCAGTTGTTGAATCTTGTCATGTTCATACAAATATTTACACGTTAAGTTTGCTGAAAATAAACGCAGTTGACAGTGAGGACGTTTCTTTTTTTGCTGAGATATAGATAGATCTATCTGTATCTGAGTTTAGACCTAACATTTGTGGTGTCTGATTTAGTTTGTTTCCTTTCATAAGTGTTACCCAGGCATCCATTGGTGTCTCAGTAAAAAGCCAGGCTCTACTATACCCCCCCCCCGCATCCCGAATGGCACCCTATTCCCTATACAGTGCACTACCTTTGACCAGAGCCCTATGCACAATGTAGGGAATAGGGTGCCATTTGGGAGGTAGCCTCCTACTGGGAGCCAAGAGTAGGATGCAAGGGCGTGAGATAGGCTCCTTCAGCACATCCCCAATGTGTCATGCCAGGCAGAACTAACTGGCAGGAGAAAAGATGACTATCAGGGATTAAAACTGAAAGGGAAGGAAGAAGAGAGAGACAGCCTGTTCGAGGGTTTAATGCTTCAGATCCACATGTTGTTGTTGTAGGGTACAGAGTGGCTGGATGTGGCTTGGACAGACAACTCACTCTAGCGGACATCCCCTATGTGCTGTAGGCCCTTAACTGAAAATAATACCAGGATTAATTAAATACTTGATGAAAGGGTTGCTAGTGCACAGGTGGTAGGCTTCCCCTACTGACATTCCTCTCAGCAGCTTGGCCTATGCACAGTCTTGAGACTCCCATACATAAATCCTGGGAGGGTGCAGTCAGTGATCATTTCCTCCATTGTTAAGCCAAGGAACAGAGGGGTGAATGAATGGGGCCCGACTCAGAAGCAGCATCCCAAATGGCACCCTATTCAGGTTAGTAGTGCTATGTTGGTCTATTCAGCAGTGTGGCACTGGGCACGTTGCTCTTGGCTGCTGTAGGCTTAGCCCGCTAGCACAGATAAGGACATGCCTCTGTCTCTTGAGTTTCAGTTCCCTGATCTCAACGGCAATGTTGGTTTGATGAGGAGCCATTTATTCAGACTTCAGAATAATGCCTTGCTGTGTCTTTCATTAGCCATGCTGAATACTTCTCTGGCTGGGTTGCAAATGGCACCCTATTCCCTATATAGGGATAAGCCTTGAAAAGCAGTAATTCCCTTATGTTTTCTACAACGTAAACATATCCAGCTATCAATTAAGCCTATTTTCCTAACTAATTACATGCAGGGCTCTACTGCGCGACCATTTTACTCCCATATGCTTCTAAATATTTTGCTGTGCGACCTGGAATTTTTATTTAGGAGCACCAGTGCACCTAGAAAACAAAAATCACCCATATGATAATTGTGCAATGATTACTTCACTGTACTGCAGCCCCTGAGTGCCACGGGTAATACATGGAGTGCAGATTCGTGACCGTCATCACGCCATTACTACAAAGAAAACGCCTTGTTTCCACAAATAGTTTTCATTGTGCTCCTAAATGTCTTTGTGTGCTCCTACTTAGGCACACAAGCGATCCTTGAAGAAGAAAAAAAAAATCATCATTGTAGAGCCCTGACATGCTGTGAATTATGGTAACATTTTTCAGTAAATCAACATTTTACTTTAATCCATTGCTGTCACTTCTGGATGAGAAAATAAGAGGACAGAATATGATTTGTATTGCACCTGCACAAACATACTCTCTCCACTCCACACGATAAGAATTCAAATCGCAGTGTGGCACAGTAGGGAGATTAGAAAACAGAATTTGAAATGTGGGCCACCTTCAGAGAACATACAGTGGCAAGAAAAAGTATGTGAACCCTTTGCAATTACCTCAATTTCTGCATAAATTTGTCATACAATTTGATCTGATCATCTAAGCCACAACAGTCTGTTTAAACTAATAACACACAATCATACCTTTTCATGTCATTACTGAACACACCGTGTAAACATTCACAGTGCAGGGTGGGAAAAGTATGTGAACCCTTGGATTTAATAACTGGTTGACCCTCCTTTTTGCAGCAATAACCTCAAACATTTTCTGTAGTTGCGGATTAGACATGCACAACAGACGGGAGGAATTTTGTACAATTCCTCTATACAAAACTATATCAGTTGAGCAATATTCTTGGGATGTCTGGTATGAACCGCTCGAGGTCAAGCCACAGCATCTCAATTGGGTTGAGATCAGGACTCTGACGGGGCCACTCCAAAAGGCGTATTTTCTTCTGTTGAAGCCATTCGGTTGTTGATTTACTTCTGCATTTTTTGTCGTTGTCCTGTTGCATCATCCAACTTCTGTTGAGCTTCAATTGGCGGACAGATAGCCTTACAGTCTCCTGCAAAACGTCTTGATAAACTTTTCTGTCGATGACAGCAAGCTGTCCAGGCCCTAAACCATGATGCTCCCACCACCATACTTTACAGTGGGGATGAGGTTGATGTTGGTGTGCCTTTTTTCTCCACACAGTGTTGTGTTCCTTCCAAACAACTGAACTTTAATTTAATCTGTCCACAGAATATTTTGCCAGTAGTGCTGTGGAACATCCAGCTGCTCTTTTGCAATCCTCAGACGTGCAGTAATCCCTTTTTGGACAGCAGTGGCTTCTTCCATGGTGTCCTCCCATGAACACCATTCTTGTTTAGCTTTTTACATTTCGTAGACTCGTCAACAGAGATGTTAGCATGTTCCAGAGATTTCTGTAAGTCTTTAGCTGACACTGTAAGATTCTTCTTAACCTCTTAGAGCATTCTGCACTGTACTCTTGCAATCATCTTTGCAGGGCGGCCACTCCTAGGGAGAGTAGCAACAGTGCTGAACTTTCTCAATATATAGACAATTTGTCTAACTGTGGACTGATGAACATCAAGGCTTTTAGAGACAGTTTTGTAACCCTTTCCAAGCTTTATGCAACTCAACAATTCTTACTCTTAGGTCTTCTGAGATCTCTTTTGTTTGAGGCATGATTCACATCAGGCAATGCTTCTTGTGAATAGCAAGCTCGCATTTTGTGAGTGTTTTTTATAGGGCAGGGCAGCTCTAACCAACATCTTCAATCTCGTCTCATTGATTGGACTCCAGGTTAGCTGACTCCTGACATACTACTTCCAACATATACTGTGAAAGTTAAAATTATGTATTCAATATAAGACAAGAAAAATACAATAATTTGTGTGCAATTAGTTTAAGCACACTGTATTTATCTACGGTTGTGACTTAGACGAAGATGAGATCAAATTTGATGACCAATTTATGCAGAAATCCAGTTCATTCACATACTTTTTCTTGCCACTTTACATTCCATTTGCTGTCGTCTGAGAGGGTTCTATGGGAAAGGGGGGGCTTCCAGAAAAAGCACACACACTCCCATGCGTGAGAATAAAGGCCTTTCAGTTCAAACACAGAGGGCATCTCAGATTGGTGCAGTGTAAATTCAGCATTTTCAGATAGTCTCCAAAGTTCTTTCCTCAATGTACAATGCAATAACTGTTACACGGTAAGCTGGTATTCAATTGAAAACCATAGGCTAGACAATTTACATGTGGCCTACAAGAGTATTCCCATGTTGATGTCTAAAGGCTGACAACTGATTTTATGACAACACATATCCACACACTATGATGTTGAGAAAATGAACACTACAAAGGAACTGAATTAGCTGTGAATGTGATTTGTGAAGCCTCTTATTTTTTCATTTGCTCTGCTAAATCACACCTTTAGATTCATGTGGATTGTGCCATCCCTGTAGTTTACTCCATATGGTTTATGGTTAGACAAGAATGAAGAGGGGAGCTCTATGTCATAGAACCAAAGACCAAAGTGTCATGGTGGTGAGTACAGACAAGCCAGTCCTCCACAAGCTCAGTCTCAGTGGTGTGATTCAAATCTCAAGTCACCCTCCCTCATAGGGATAAATATTTTCCAGAAAATCTAACAAGTTTCAATACCGGGAATAATTAATATTTCTCCCGAGAGTCTCAGGAAAAACCGCAAAAATTGAAGTGCCAATTAAAACCAAGATATGGTCACTACGCCAGGGTTCTTAAATAAGAGGGGTGCTGCGCCACCTTCTTGGCTTAGCATCTATGTAAAGATTTCACAGCAAGTGAAACTGATATTTAATAATGATAGAGTAACTTTGATCAACCACTGACATTGTTGTGAATTGCGAAACAGGCAGTTCATAAATTCATAGCGTTATGTTCCTCAATTAATTCAGCATATCTCGACACAGAGTGCGCTCAGGATGCACCCAGAGTAGGCTATGGTGTTGTCGAAATCATACCAACTTTGTAACGGCAGTCAAACAAAAGTAAAATGACCAAAGTTGCTAAGCTTGCTAGATAACCTCCAACGAATGACAAAATATCTCCTATTTGGCAAAATGGAGCTGATGATAAATCAGATAACAGATCAGCCCATGAATAACAGGGACATGGAGAGAGGAAATTGTTTTAATATCATCCTGTTTGTTGATAACACATTCTCTACTGAAGCTCTCATACCGGCAGCAATACAGGACGGACAGACAGAGAAGTGGAAAGAAATGTTTTAGCAGTATTTTGACATGCTTAAGGCGAGACGTTCTATGATCATGCAACCTATGGATTACAGAATAAAGTAAGGAATTCTCATGTGAGACATGGGTCAGGATTTGGGGTTTCAAAAGGGATTGAGACGATAGGAAAATAGCCAAGGCTCTATAAGGCTAGTCAACAGATGTATAATACATATGATTTGGGCTACATTATTGCATGCTACAGTGAGGGAAAAAAGTATTTGATCCCCTGCTGATTTTGTACGTTTGCCCACTGACAAAGAAATTATCAGTCTATAATTTTATTGGTAGGTTTATTTGAACAGTGTAACAGAACAACAACAAAAGAATCCAGAAAAACACGTGAAAAATGATATAAAATTGATTTGCATTTTGATGAGGGAAATTAGTATTTGACCCCTCTGCAAAACATGACTTAGTACTTGGTGGCAAAACCCTTGTTGGCAATCACAGAGGTCAGACGTTTCTTGTAGTTGGCCACCAGGTTTGCACACCTCTCAGGAGGGATTTTGTCCTACCCCTCTTTGCAGATCTTCTCCAAGTCATTAAGGTTGAGGCTGACGTTTGACAACTCGAACCTTCAGCTGCCTCCACAGATTTTCTATGGGATTAAGGTCTGGAGACTGGCTAGGCCACTCCAGGACCTTAATGTGCTTCTTCTTGAGCCACTCCTTCGTTGCCTTGGCCGTGTGTTTTGGGTCATTGTCATGCTGGAATACCCATCCACGACCCATTTTCAATGCCCTGGCTGAGGGAAGGAGGTTCTCACCCAAGAGTTGACAGTACATCGTCCCTTTGATGCGGTGAAGTTGTCCTGTCCCCTTAGCAGAAGAACACCCCCAAAGCATAATGTTTCCACCTCCATGTTTGACGGTGTGGATGCTGTTCTTGGGGTCATAGGCAGCATTCCTCCTCCTCCAAACACGGCGAGTTGATGCCAAAGAGCTCCATTTTGGTCTCATCTGACCACAACACTTTCACCCAGTTGTCCTCTGAATCATTCAGATGTCCATTGGCAAACTTCAGACGGGCATGTATATGTGCTTTCTTGAGCAGGGGGACCTTGCGGGCGCTGCAGGATTTCAGTCCTTCACGGCGTAGTGTGTTACCAATTGTTTTCTTGGTGACTATGGTCCCAGCTGCCTTGAGATCATTGACAAGATCCTCCCGCGTAGTTCTGGGCTGATTCCTCACCGTTCTCATGATCATTGCAACTCCACAAGGTGAGATCTCGCATGGAGCCCCAGGCCGAGGGAGATTGACAGTTCTTTTGTGTTTCTTTCTGTTGTCACCTTCTCACCAAGCTGCTTGGCGATGGTCTTGTAGCCCATTCCAGCCTTGTGTAGGTCTACAATCTTGTCCCTGACATCCTTGGAGAGCTCTTTGGTCTTGGCCATGGTGGAGAGTTTGGAATCTGATTGATTGATTGCTTCTGTGGACAGGTGTCTTTTATACAGGTAACAAACTGAGATTAGGAGCACTCCCTTTAAGAGTGTGCTGCTAATCTCAGCTCGTTACCTGTATAAAAGACACCTGGGAGCCATAAATCTTTCTGATTGAGAGGTGGTCAAATACTTATTTCCCTCATTAAAATGCAAATCATTATATAAAAATGTTCACATGCGTTTTTCTGGATTTTTTTGTTATTCTGTCTCTCACTGTTCAAATAAACCTACCATTAAAATTTTGGACTGATTCTTTCTTTGTCAGTGGGCAACCGTACAAAATCAGCAGCGGATCAAATACTTTTTTCCCCCTCACTGTAAATGTTCTGATCGGCTAATTTATGAGCAAACTAGAATAAAGACAATCATTAGCACTCACCTCAATTTGGCTAACCGGAGTGCCAAGTCTAGGACCAAAAGGCTCATTAACAGCTTCTACACCCAAGCCATAAGACTGCTGAACAATTAATTAAATGGCCACCGGACTATTACATTGACCCCACTCCATTTGTTTTGTACACTGCTGCTACTCGCTGTCTATTATCTATGCAGTCACTTCACCCCTACCTACATGTACAAATTACCTCAACTAACCTGTACCCCCACACACTGACTCGGTACCCCCTGTATATAGCCTCATTATTGTTATATTATTGTGTATTTTTTATTACGTTTTTTAACTTTAGTTTATTTTGCAAATATTTTCTTAACTCTTCTTGAACTGCACTGTTGGTTAATGGCTTGTAAGTAAGCATTTCACAGTAAGGTCTACACCTGTTGTATCCATGGAGAATAAGAGTACCTCCTCCCAGCTGCCCACTGCACTGAGGATAGGAAACACTGTCACGGCCGATACATCCACGATAATCGAGAATTTCAATAAGCATTTCTCTACGGCTGGCCATGCTTTCCACCTGGCTACCCCAACCCAGGCCAACAGCTCTGCACCCCCGGCATCAGACAGATGATGTTCTGAAAGAGCTGCAAAATCTGGATCCCTACAAATCAGCTGGGCTAGACAATCTAGACCCTCCCTTTTTAAAATGATCAGACACTATTGTTGCAACCCCTATTACTAGTCTGTTCAACCTCTCTTGTATCGTCTGAGATTCCCAAAGATTGTAACACTGCCGCAGTCATCCCCCTCTTCAAAAGGGGGAGACACTATAGACCCAAACTGTTACAGACCTATATCCATCCTGCCCTGCCTTTCTAAAGTCTTCGAAAGCAAAGTGAACCAACAGATCACCGACCATTTCGAATCCCACCGTACCTTCTCACCTATGCGATCTGGTTTTCGAGCTGGTCATGGGTGCACCTCAGCCACGCTCAAGGTCCTAAACGATATCATAACCGCCATCGATAAAAGACAGTACTGTGCAGCAGTCTTCATCGACCTGGCCAAGATTATTTGATCCAGCTCTACGCAGACGACACCATTCTGTATACATCTGGCCCTTCTCTGGACACTGAGCTTCAATGCCAACACCTCCTTTGGCCACCTTTCCTTACAGTTCTCTGCTGCCAATGACTGGAACGAATTCCAAAAATCACTGAAGTTGGAGACGTATATGTCCCTCACTAACTGTCAGCTGTCAGAGCAGCTTACCGATCGCTGCAGCTGTACACAGCCCATCTGTAAATAGCCCATCCAACCAACTACCTACCTCATCCCCATATTTGTTTTTCTGCTCTTTTGCACACCAGTATTTCTACCTGCACATATAATCACTCCAGTGTAAATTGCTAAATTGTAATTACTTCGCCACTATTGGCCTATTTATTGCCTTACCTCATTTGCACACACTGTATACAGATTTTTCTATTGTGTTATTGACTGTACGATTGTTTATCCCATGTGTAACTCTGTTGTTTTTGTCACACTGCTTTGCTTTATCCTGGCCAGGTCGCAGTTGTAAATGAGAACTTGTTCTCAACTGGCCTATCTGGTTAAATAAAGGTTAAATAAAAAAATTGACAAATGTGACAAAGTTTTATTTGATATCCCCAGCCTAAATATTACAAAATATCCAAACGGAGATTCAGTGAAAACAAAAATCTGAAATTGATTGATCTAGATAAGTCCCACACTCGTCTCAAAGCAGTGTGATGGCGCAGTCCCAATCAAAACGTTGCTGAAATTATAATCTAGGTGACCACATACGACTATTGCTTTAAATTAGTATAACGGTTGGATATGACTTTGGAAGTTTCAGTATAAACAAGAATTTGACACGCCTTCAATTGCATTAGCCTACTTTATTCAAATATTTTCATCCTTCAGTTAATTTTTTCTAGGCCCAATGACTGTTTCCTCACTCCACTGCAGGCCACCTCCGCTGCGCTGTTCTCAACACCAGTTTAAATCAATATTGCCTACTGTTTTCTATAAATCTTTTTTTTTCCTTTTTCTTCTTCTTCTTCCAGGTTCAGGCTCATTTAATTTCTGTGATCTCGGACCAGGCCTGGGCTCGGGCTTCAGGTTACCGGGCTTGGGTTGGACTGGGATTGAATTTTCAGTTCTGATTAGAACTCTAAACTGCATTTGGGTCTTGTGTGCAGTCCGGCATTGTCAATTATGCATGTGCTTGTGTGAAGCAAATACCCTAGTCTAAAGGCTTCCATGCGACAACCTGTTTGGATGCGCTATTTTATTTTTTGCCATTCTGCTGCTGCACATGTTGTGTATTTTGTGGAATTACATTAGTGCTACATTGGTGGAAAATGTTGTAAACTAATTTCCTGGGTCTATTTTTTCAGGAAATGTCTAGTGTTGTCCCTCTCCCGGGATCCCGGTGTTAATCGCTTCTCCCCACTCCTCCTCCTAGCCAACAAACAAGCCAAGAAAACAAAGTGGTTACATGGCAGGAATGTCTGGCCTGGACTGTGAGCCAGCAGAACACACCAGCATGTGATTGTATTACAAAGCGCTTAACCTTAATATCTAAAAACAGGTGTGCCTGTGAGGAGTAGTTTCCTAGTGTTATCAACTGGGCTAGGTCTAAGCTACGAAGTGGTATAATAGGGAGACATTTTTTGTCTTTAGTCGATCAGCGATATGAACAAGGAGGAAGAAACGTGTGTGTCAGCTAGCTACAGCATTACTAGCTAACACCCAGCATAGCAACAGATGACTGCATGCCTGGATCAGCAGTTAAGTGGATCATGATGAAAGGGGATCTTCAGCACCCACTACGTCCCAAATTGCACCCTATTCTCTAAATAGTCCACTACTTTTGACCATGGGGTTCTGGTCAAAGTAGTGCAACATTTAACAAATATGGTGCCATTTGAGACATACCCAGAGAGCTAGGGTTGAGGAAGGTGCCTGCATAGTGAGAGTGCAGCTATGTTTACTTCCAAGGCTCAGATGGAAACAGTGAGAGTTATAGAAACATTTCATAAAGGATTTCATCTAGCACCTATGATGAAAATTCCTTGGTGTGCTTACATTCCATGAAAAGTAAACAAGCTAAGAAAAGGAGAATGGAAAATCAATGTCGTTGGCTGGCCCTACCGACACTGACTTATTTCTCACTGTACACAAATAATTGGATGGCTGTACAGTAGCGGTAACAGTTACAGTTCTCTCTCTCAGCCAATTACTTAAATTACAGGAGTCTGTCATCCAAGAAACCCTAATTTGAAGAATTTAAAGACCTCACATGGAAATTGACTGTGGTGGACTAGAAACAGATTATCTTCAACGAGATCTGCCGTCTCGAAAGTGTAAAACGATTAGCAAATAAAACATTTCAGTTCCACTATTGTGTGACTAACGTTAACGTTACTATGACAGTAAAACGTAACTTACGCACAGCAACTGAAATGTGTTTAACGGGGGTTGTTTCTACAGTCAGGATAAATGAGGCGTGAGTTTTTGTTAGCTGTCCACATTATAACTAACTTTCTGTTCAAGTTCATTGGATGGCTACAAGATTCAGTAAACAGTTTTGCATGAAGTTTAACTAGCAATGAATTATGAATTCATAGCTAACCGTTGAGCATATATTCGATGTGATAAAAGCTTAACGTTATTATTAAAGTTGCTAACGTTAGTTAGTTTGCTAGCTTAGCTTGTTGTAATACCCAAACAACTAACTATTTAGCGACATACAAATCCGAAATGAAATACAGTGCCCTCTATATCAACATACCAAACACATGATTAGCTCCAGGCTATTTCCAAACACTTTAACGTTAGCTAGCTAGCTAACAGTAATGTTGTTAGTTAGCCAAAGCAACAGCTCCTTGCTCACAACAAATAAAGTCTGAACCGCGCTTACCGTGCCTAGTCGCGTTTTCAATCCTGGGAGATAAACATTAACTTTCCATTGACCAAAGTACAACTGCACAGACTTGCGCAATCGAATGTAAACAAGTTCAACAGCCTGGTTTAGGATTTATTTTTAGGCCGAGTCTGCTAGTTAGCTAGCTGATTCCACCAGGCAACAACTCCACGTCCAACCAACCCATCGAGCCGAATACGTGTACACAAATCGACAGCTAGCTCGTGCCAACAAAAGGGCAGCGCCAATGTTTACATCCGCCGTACAGAGCATGCGTCACGTCAGTCGACCTCAAAAACCCAATTACCGAAAAATAGTATACTACTACTGCCATCTACTGTTTATTTTATTACCGTTCACTTAGCTACAGTAGTTTAAATAACAAACCTTCAAGTTCCTTGATCAACTCTTTGACCTCTTTATAAACTCCATCAGCTATAGGTAGGTTTTTGTATCACATTCATGTCTACTATTTCATGTCAGCACACAACAGAATACAATATCAGAGATTAAAAACTGGGTGGTTCAAGCCCTGAATGCTGATTGGCTGACAGCTGTGGTATGTGAGACCATATACCTCGGGTATGACAAATTATGTTGGTAACCAGTTTATAATAGCAATCAGGCACCTCGGGGGTTTGTGATATATGGCCAATATACCACGGCTAAGGGCTGTGTCCAGGCACAACCCTTAGCAGTGGTATATTGGCCATATACTACACCCCATCATGCCTGATTGCTTAAATATAGACCCATTTGCTAATTCTGTATCATACTTTTCATGTCATAAAAAATAATCTAAAAATATCATATAATACAATATAAATCAAATCAAATTGTATTTGTCACATGGCCCGAATACAACAGGTGTAGACCTTACAGTGAAATGCTTACTTACAAGCCCTTACCCAACAATGCAGTTTTAAGAAAATACCAAAAAAATATATTTAAAAGTAAGAGACAAATAATAAATCATTAAAGAGCAGCAGTAAATAGCAATAGCGGGGCTATATACAGGGAGTACCGGTACAGAGTCAATGTCAATGTGCTGGGGCACTGGTGTCGAGGTAATTGAGGTAATATGTACATGTAGGTCGAATTATTAAAGTGACTATGCATAGATACAGGTCCTGAATGGCAGGAAGCTTGGCCCCGGTGATTTACTGGGCCGTGCGCCGTACCCTCTGTAGTGCCTTGTGGTCGGAGGCCGAGCAGTTGCCATACCAGGCAGTGATGCAACCCGCCAGGATGCTCTCGATGGTGCAACTGTAAAACCTTTTGAGGATCTGAGGACCCATGCCAAATCTTTTCAGTCTCCTGAGGGGGAATAGATTTTGTCATGCCCTCTTCACGACTGTGTTGGTGTGCTTGGACCATGTTCGTTTGTTGGTGATGTGGACACCAAGGAACTTGAAGCTCTAAACCTGCTCCACTACAGCCCCGTCGATGAGGTTGGGGAACTGCTCAGTCCTCCTTTTCCTGTAGTCCACAATCATCTCCTTTGTCTTGATCACGTTGAGGGAGAGGTTGTTGTCCATGCATCACACGGTCAGATCTCTGACCTCCTCCCTATAGGCTGTCTCATCGTTGTCGGTGATCAGGCCTACCACTGTTGTCATCAGCAAACTTAATGATGGTGTTGGAGTCGTGCCTGGCCGTGCAGTCATGAGGGAACAAGGAGTACAGGAGGGGGGCTGAGGACACACCCCTGAGGGGCCCCCGTGTTGAGGATCAACTGGGACATGCTTAACACCCCGGCCATCCTACAATCTAAACTTGATGCCCTCAATCTCACACAAATTATCAATGAACCCACCAGGTACAACCCCCAATCAGTAAACACAGGCACCCTCATAGATATCATCCTAACCAACTTGCCCTCTAAATACACCTCTGCTGTTTTCAACCAAGATCTCAGCGATCACTGCCTCATTGCCTGCATCTGTGATGGGTCTGCGGTCAAACGACCACCCCTCATCACTGTCAAACGCTCCCTAAAACACTTCAGCGAGCAGGCCTTTCTAATCGACCTGGCCCCGGGTTTCCTGGAAGGATATTGACAGATCATCCCGTCAGTAGAGGATGCCTGGTCCTTCTAAAAGAGTGCCTTCCTCACCACCATTTAAAACCAGGAACAGATATAGCCCTTGGTTCTCTCCAGACCTGACTGCCCTTGACCAGCACAAAAACATCCTGTGGCGTTCTGCATTACCATCGAATTGCCCACGCGATATGCAACTTTTCAGGGAAGTCAGGAACCAATATACACAGGCAGTTAGGAAAGCTAAGGCTAGCTTTTTCAAGCAGAAATTTGCATCCTCTAGCACCAACTCAAAAATGTTCTGGGACACTGTAAAGTCCATAGAGAATAAGAGCACCTCCTCCCAGCTGCCCACTGCACTGAGGCTAGGAAATACTGTCACCACCAACAAATCCACTATAATTGAGAACTTCAATAAGCATTTTTCTACGGCTGGCCATGCTCTCCACCTGGCTACCCCTACCCCAGTCAACAGCCCTGCACTCCCCACAGCATCTCGCCCAAGCTCCCATTTCTCATTCACCCAAATCCAGATAGCTGATGTTCTGAAAGAGCTGCAAAATCTGGACCCTTACAAATCAGCCGGGCTAGACAATCTGGACCCTCTCTTTCTAAAATTATCTGCCGAAATTGTTGCAACACCTATTACTAGCCTGTTCAACCTCTCTTTCGTATTGTCTGAGATTCCCAAAGATTGGAAAGCTACCGCGGTCATCCCCCTCTTCAAAGGGGGTGACACTATAGACCCAAACTGTTACAGACCTATATCCATCCTGCCCTGCCTTTCTAAAGTCTTCGAAAGCCAAGTTAACAAACAGATTACCGACCATTTCGAATCCCACCGTACCTTCTCCGCTACGCAATCTGGTTTCAGAGCTGGTCATGGGTGCACCTCAGCCACGCTCAAGGTCCTAAACGATATCATAACCGCTATCGATAAGAGACAGAACTGTGCAACCGGACCTTGTCCGGACCTCTGGCAGTCTCTATGGGGGTGCCACAGGTTTAAATTCTCGGGCCGACTCTCTTCTCTGTATACATCAATGATGTCGCTCTTGCTGCCGGTGACTCTCTGATCCACCTCTACGCAGGCAACACCATTCTGTATACTTCTGGCCCTTCTCTGGACACTGTGTTAACTAACCTCCAGACGAGCTTCAATGCCATACAACTCTCCTTCCGTGGCCTCCAACTGCTCTTAAACGCAAGTAAAACTAAATGCATGCTTTTCAACCGATCACTGCCCGCACCTGCCCGCCCGTCCAGCATCACTACTCTGGACGATTCTGACTTAGAATATGTGGACAACTTCAAATACCTAGGTGTCTGGCTAGACAGTAAACTCTCCTTCCAGACTCGCATTATATATCTCCAATCCAAAATTAAATCTAGAATCGGCTTCCTATTTTGCAACAAAGCATCCTTCACTCATGCTGCCAAACATACCCTCCTAAAACTGACCATCCTACCGATCCTCGACTTGGGCGATGTCGTTTATAAAATAGCCTCCAACACTCTACTTAACAAATTGGATGCAGTCTATCACAGTGCCATCCGTTTTGTCACCAAATCCCCATATACTACCCACCACTGCGACCTGTACGCCCTCTTTGGCTGGCCCTCGCTTCATACTCGTCGCCAATCCCACTGGCTCCAGGTCATCTACAAGTCTTTGCTAGATAAAGCCCCGCCTTATCTCAGCTCACTGGTCACCATAGCAGCACCCACCCGTAGCACGCGCTCCAGCCGGTATATCTCACTGGTCACCCCCAAAGCCAATTTCTCCTTTGGCCGCCTTTCCTTCCATTTCTCTGCTGCCAATGACTGGAACTGTATATAGACTTATTTTTATTTGTTTATTTTTATTTTTCTACTGTATTATTGGCTGTATGTCTGTGTATTCCATGTGTAACTCTTTGTTGTTGTATGTATCAAACTGCTGTGCTTTATCTTGGCCAAGTCGCAGTTGTAAAGGTAAATAAAGGTAAAATAAATAAAAAAGTGGCGGAGATGTGTTGCTACCTACCCTTACCACCTGGGGGGTTTCTGGGATAATGGTGTTGATGTGAGCCATGACCAGCCTTTCAAAGCATTTCATGGCTACAGACGTGAGTGCTACGGGTCGGTAATCCTTTAGGCAGGTTATCTTAGTGTTCTTGGGCACAGGGACTATGGTGGTCTGCTTGAAACATGTTGGTATTACAGACTCAGACAGGGAGAGGTTGAAAAGGTCAGTGAAAGAGCCTCCCTAGTGCCGCAGTGGTCTAAGGCTGTGCCACTAGAGATTCTGGGTTCAAGTCCAGGCTCTGTCACAGCCGGCCGCGACCAGTAGACCAATGGGGCAGTGCACAATTGGCGCCACCCCATGAATGTCCTTGTCCCGTCGCGCACTAGCGAATCCTGTGGTGGGACCGGGCGCAGTGCACAGTTACCAGGTGTACGGTGTTTCTTCCGACACGTTGGTGCAGCTGGCTTCCGGGTTAAGTGGGCATTGTGTCAGGAAGCAGTGCGGCTTGGTTGGGTTGGGTTTCAGAGGACGCACGGCTCTCGACCTTCGCCTCTCCCGAGTCAATACGGGAGTTGCAGCGATGAGACAAGACTGTAACTACCAATTGGATACCACAAAATAGGGGAGAAAAAGGGCAAAAAATAATAATAAAAAAATTATAAAATGTCAGTGAAGACACTTGCCAGTTGGTCAGCGCATGCTCGGAGTTCGGAGTACACGTCCTGGTAATCCGTCTGGCCCTGCAACCTTGTGAATGTTGACCTGTTTGAAGGTCTTACTCACATCGGCTGCGGAGAGCGTGACCACACAGTCGTCCGTAACAGCTGATGCTCTCATGCATGTTTCAGTGTTACTTGCCTCGAAGCGAGCACAGAAGTTATTTAGCACGTCTGGTAGGCTCGTGTCACTGGGCAGCTCTCGGCTGTGCTTCTCTTTGTAGTCTGTAATAGTTTGCAAGCCCTGCCACATCCGACAATCATCGGAGCCAGTGTAGTACAATTCGATCTTAGTCCTGTATTGATGCTTTGCCTGTTTGATGGTTCGTCTGGGGGCATTGCAGGATTTCTTATAAACTTCAGGGTTAGAGTCCCGCTCCTTGAAAGCGTCAGCTTTTAGCTCAGTGCGAATGTTGCCTGTAATCCATGGCTTCTGGATGGGGTATGTACGTACAATCACTGTGGGGATTACTTCCTCGATGCACTTATTGATAAAGCCAGTGACTGATGTGGTGTACTCCGCAATGCCATCGGAAGAATCCCGGAACATATTCCAGTCTGTGATAGCAAAGCAGTCCTGTAGTTTAGCATCTGCTTCATCTGACCACTTTTTTATAGACCGAGTCACTGGTGCTTCCTGCTTAAATTTTTGCTTGTAAAAAGGAATCAGGAAGAAGGAGGGCGAGGGAGAGCTTTGTACGCATCTCTGTGTGTGGAGTAAAGGTGGTCTAGATTGTTTTTCTTCTGGTTGCACATTTAACATGCTGACAGAAATTAGGTAAAACTGATTTAAGTTTCCCTGCATTAAAGTCCCCGGCCACTAGGAGTGCCGCCTCTGGATGAGCGTTTTCCTGTTTGCTTATGCCGGTATACAGCTCATTGAGAGTGGTTTTAGTACCTGAATCAGTCTGAGGTGGTACAGTGAGGGAAAAAAGTATTTGATCCCCTGCTGATTTTGTACGTTTGCCCACTGACAAAGAAATGATCAGTCTATAATTTTAATGGTAGGTTTATTGGAACAGTGAGAGACAGAATAACAACAAAAAAATCCAGAAAAACGCATGTGAAAAATGTTATAAATTGATTTGCATTTTAATGAGGGAAATAAGTATTTGACCCCTCTGCAAAACATGACTTGGTACTTGGTGGCAAAACCCTTGTTGGCAATCACAGAGGTCAGACGTTTCTTGTAGTTGGCCACCAGGTTTGCACACACCTCAGGAGGGATTTTGTCCCACTCCTCCAAGTCATTAAGGTTTCGAGGCTGACGTTTGGCAACTCGAACCTTCAGCTCCCTCCACAGATTTTCTATGGGATTAAGGTCTGGAGACTGGCTAGGCCACTCTAGGACCTTAATGTGCTTCTTCTTGAGCCACTCCTTTGTTGCCTTGGCCGTGTGTTTTGGGTCATTGTCATGCTGGAATACCCATCCACGACCCATTTTCAATGCCCTGGCTGAGGGAAGGAGGTTCTCACCCAAGATTTGACGGTACATGGCCCCGTCCATCGTCCCTTTGATGCGGTGAAGTTGTCCTGTCCCCTTAGCAGAAAAACACCCCCAAAGCATAATGTTTCCACCTCCATATTTGACATTGGGGATGATGTTCTTGGGGTCATAGGCAGCATTCCTCCTCCTCCAAACACGTCGAGTTGATGCCAAAGAGCTCCATTTTGGTCTCATCTGACCACAACACTTTCACCCAGTTGCCCTCTGAATCATTCAGATGTTCATTGGCAAACTTCAGACGGGCATGTATATGTGCTTTCTTGAGCAGGGGGACCTTGCGGGCGCTGCAGGGTTTCAGTCCTTCACGGCATAGTGTGTTACCAATTGTTTTCTTGGTGACTATGGTCCCAGCTGCTTTGAAATCATTGACAAGATCCTCCCGTGTAGTTCTGGACTGATTCCTCACCGTTCTCATGATCATTGCAACTCCACGAGGTGAGATCTTGCATGGAGCCCCAGGACAAGGGAGATTGACAGTTCTTTCTGTTTCTTCCATTTGCTGTTGTCACTGTTGTCACCTTCTCACCAAGCTGCTTGGCGATGGTCTTGTAGCCCATTCCAGCCTTGTGTAGGTCTACAATCTTGTCCCTGACACCCTTGGAGAGCTCTTTGGTCTTGGCCATGGTGGAGAGTTTGGAATCGGATTGATTGCTTCTGTGGACAGGTGTCTTTTATACAGGTAACAAACTGAGATTAGGAGCACTCCCTTTAAGAGTGTGCTCCTAATCTCAGCTCGTTACCTGTATAAAAGACACCTGGGAGCCAGAAATCTTTCTGATTGAGAGGGGGTCAAATACTTATTTCCCTCATTAAAATGCTAATCAATTTATAACATTTTTCACACACGTTTTTCTGGATTTTTTTGTTGTTATTCTGTCTCTCACTGTTCAAATAAACCTGATCATTTCTTTGTCAGTGGGCAAACGTACAAAATCAGCAGGGGATCAAATACTTTTTTCCCTCACTGTATGTAGACAGCTATGAAAAATACAGATGAAAACTGTCTAGGTAGATAGTGTGGTCTACAGCTAATCATGAGATACTCTACCTCAGACAAGCAAAACCTCGAGACTTCCTTAGATATCGTGCACCAGCTGTTGTTCACATATATGCATAGGCCTTTGCCCCGTGTCTTACCAGAGGCTGCTGTTCTATCCTGCTGATGGAGTGTATAACCCGCCAGCTGTATGTTCTTAAATGTCATCCAACATATAAACCAGCGTTCATATAATAACACCTTGTGATGTTTATTTTTGCTCTGTAAAAGAGTATGTTCCTATTAGCTGTAGTCTACTAAAGTCAAGAGTAACTGCAAAGTACTGGAAGCCAATCACTACAGTGCAAACTCACCTGTGGCTCATTGTTGCCTCTGACAGTAGTATCAATTCCACAGGAAGTTTAGGAATGTTGCTGTCCAGATTGGATTACAGCAAACATGCCACACTCAGAGGGGGTGACAGAGTAATCTTGGGTTAACCCAGAAATAAAATCGATGCAGAATCTGCCCACGGGAGACTAGTGACAGAGAGTCTATTCAATGTCAGACAGAACATTTTGAAATAAAGGTTCACTATCAGCTGTCCAGACTAAAAGAAGCACTTTTGCCTTTTGTAAGACAGGTGAGAATGAGGTTAATGGCAGAGCCGACTATCGGGATCCACATAAGAACAAAAGGTCATCAAACAAACTTTTCTGGTTTTACATGGAATTCCAGTGCTTACCTACATATCATATTTCTTATATCAGCCACACCCTCGTCTGTCCTAAAAAAAAAAAAACACTCTTGCTTACACCATACTGTCTATTATGGACTGAAAATCAGACATAATTACAGAGAAACCCTCCCTTTGATGTCCCATGTGTATTCTGTACAACATCCTTTGGGTGTCTGTTGTTTTAATTATTAACATGTTCCTATAGCAATGTTTCTTTTTATTCAGTAGATGTACATACTATGCATGCACACACAGCATGGTACAGTCACAGTGTGATGTCATTTGTGTTGTAGGACACTTTGCAAATGCCTTCAATAAAAGTACTTTGAGGGTTTATTACAAACCCACAAAGGAAAATCACTGTGATGCACATTTTTATCGTGCACTGTTGTTGTGCCTTTTATCACCTGGAATTGTCATTGTCCACCCTATACAGTAGAGGGCAGTGCAGCATTTGTCTTACTCTACAGCTACATCCTGCGACACGCTATTTACGCAACATGCGCAATGCATACTTCCTTTTTCTAATGCAGCGGAGTCAAATCCCCTGTCTTTGACTCCAGGCTCCTGGTTAAGGAGACAGAAAAGACTGAAAATGGTTAGTAAAACGCCAAAATATGTTCCTACATACATATATAAGACATCAAATATGTGTTGTGTGCAATCACATGTTTTAGATGTTTTTGAAAAGCCATAGATGAAGATGGATTCCGTCCTGCTACTGCTCACGGGGGTCTATCAAACGTGGCCTAATGGCCGCCTGAATCAGTTCATGCTTCCTGTAACTCTGTAGAGATCTTCCTAGCAAATTGTTACTTTGTCTGTGATGTGAATCGCTAATAAACATGTTTGCAGTGTTGACAAAGCCAGAGTGGGATCGAAATTAAACTAGCCAGAGGCTAGTACTTTTCACACCGGCTGGCTATTAGGAATGTGGTCAACTAGTTCGACAATTGGTGAAATTGTGTTTTCATATATCGCATGGCACAGATTTTGGACCGTGATAGGAAAATGTGGTCAGTGCCCCAAATCCATCCCTCTGCCTAACACCGCAAAGTAGTGCTAACTAACTGCTAGTCAGCGATGATTGGTCCAATACTTGGTGTAACAATGTCTTGATCGTTTGGCCACAAAATAAACTTTCAGTGCAGCATGTGTAACCTTAGGTCTACTTTTTGTGTGTTGACAAGTAGCTAGGTAGTTGTACCGACATGCTAATTACGTTACTGTCTTCTCTTATAGGGTTTTGTGAAAGTGGTGAAAAATAAGTCCTACTTCAAGAGGTACCAGGTCAAATTCAGGAGGAGGCGAGGTAAGGGATTTCTAAATTGTCAAAGTTATTTGTTTTCGCACATGTGATTGGAGTTGCAAGTCTGCAAATGCCATGATTATCCTGATATTTCCATTCACACTAAAGACCCTATTCATTCCATTGATAAACCTCCACCTCACTGACTTGGGTATCCTTGTTCTGCATAGAGGGAAAGACTGACTACTTTGCCCGAAAGCGCCTGGTCATCCAAGATAAGAACAAGTACAACACACCCAAATACAGGATGATTGTCCGCTTCTCCAACCGGGATATCGTCTGCCAGGTAAAATGGGGGGAAATGCTGGCATTACCAGAATGGACAACTTATTTAGCAGAAACCTTTATCCTAAGCAGCATACGATTGACAATAACACATTCATCAGTAACACACAATTGACAGTTACACATGTGGCCCATGTTAGTCAAACCCACAACTCTGTTGCCACCTGAGCACCATGCTCTAGTCCAGTTTAACCCACTGAGCAAAATTTGGAACTGCATTCTCAGCTCAATTCAACTAGATTGACCCCATCATTCTCTCATGTCCCATGACGCTTTAATTTGAGGTAATCTGAGATGTCCCATGACGCTTTGATTTTAAGTAATCGGTGATGTCCCATACTATGAGGGGTTGGTTACCAGAAATCGGTGCAGCATGCGATTATGCCTTAAATGTTGTAGACAATATTGTCATTATTTCTTGTTACTTATGTGATTTCCTCCAGATTGCCTATGCCAAGATCGAGGGGGACATGATCGTGTGTGCTGCCTACTCCCACGAGCTGCCCAAGTACGGGATTGCTGTGGGTCTGACTAACTATGCAGCAGCCTACTGCACTGGTCTTCTGCTGGCCCGCAGGGTAAGATCAGCTCTCATACACCCCTGCTCTGACTTGATGGCTCCCTCCATAGTTTTGTTTAATTTGCAGCACTGGGTCTATTAGTTAATGGGTATTCTATGTTTCTGCCCTGTTAATGAAAACTGTCTTTTCTCAACATTTCTAGTGCCATTTCCTTTCCTCAAACCTTGTTTAATCTTTTACACCTTGAACTAATTTCTAAGCTATTGCCAGAACTCTGGATTGCGTTCTGGATTGTTTGTTATAGAGATGCCATGATTCCCTGTTCTACATGAGAAGTATGTCTGTTCTGGATCTGAATGGCGAAACAATCCTATTGAACATCACCATGCTTTTCTTTTTGCTCATTGTGAGGAATTGGCAGTTAGTCAGGCAAAAGGCTACCTGTCAGTTTGACTTGATCCACTTGTTTAGCAATTGACTAATATAATATGCCATTTAGCAGACGCTTTTATCCAAAGCAACTTAGCCATGCGTGCATGCATCTTCTACATTTGGGTGACCCCGGGAATCGAACCCACAATCTTGGCATTGCAAGCACGATGCTCTACCAAACGAGTCACACAGGACCTCTGCTTTAGCCACCTACAGTGTTTCTTTCTTGCTGACCGAGAACACCCTACCAATGTAGTCAGCTTGGCTTAATACTACAACAGATTTCTCTAATCCTGTTTTTGTCTTCCCCTCCAGCTGCTGAACAAGTTCGGCCTGGACAAGGTATACGAGGGACAGGTGGAGGTCACTGGAGATGAGTTCAACGTGGAGAGCCTCGACGGTCAGCCAGGTGCGTTCACCTGCTACCTGGATGCAGGGCTCGCCAGAACCAGCACTGGCAACAAGGTTTTCGGAGCCCTGAAGGGGGCTGTGGATGGAGGCCTGTCCATCCCCCACAGGTAATTACGCTTTCCGTGGCTTAAGAACACATTTATGTAGCCAGGGGCCGTATGTATAGTGTCTTGGCGTAGGAGTGCTGATTTAGGATCCGCTCCCCCCGTCCACAATCTTATTCATTGTGATCGAAAAGGCAAAACTGATCCTAGATCAGCATTCCTACTCTTGAGGCACATGATGCATACATCCCCAGGTCAAGATGTTTGTTCACATCACACAGATCTGGGACCAGGCTAGTACTTCTGAAGTTGCCAGGATCTATGTGTTGCTTGATGATGATACACTTGAGGCTGAGCAAATTGTAGTTGGTCCTTCTTTTGCCCAGGTTGATGTAACATGTCCTGTTTCAAGACGGGGCTGAGAGCAATATGAATCAGTAGTTTACCTGCCAAATGTTACATCCTTGGTGTTCTGCGATCAATCACTTCATATGGTCTTAGTGCACTGCCTATAATCCTCAGTCAATAAGACTGGGTCAGTAGTCCCTTTCCGTCTGATTGTCTTGTCCCCTTTCCCCCTAGCACTAAGCGCTTCCCTGGATATGATGCTGAGAGCAAAGAGTTCAATGCAGAGGTCCACCGCAAGCACATCATGGGCGTCAATGTGTCCGAGTACATGAGCTATCTGATGGAGGAGGATGAGGACGCATACAAGAAGCAGTTCTCCCGCTTCATCAAGAATGGCGTTGCCCCCGACACGGCAAGTTCAAACTTCACCCTGAACCCATTGTGATTTATCGTGAGGTGCCTGCCAATACATGTCTATTAGTTGAATTAGAACCTAGCTGGATGGTTGTTTATATGCACTATTAGCCACTTGGGATTGTATCACACACCCAGTTCTACCTGGTTTTCACTGAACCAAACCTGAGCTAGTATGGGTAGCTACTACTGCTCTGTTCAATTCTTAGGCCACATGCTTGTAAGCATACTGGGGATCATATCAGCTTATGATGCAAATCAATTCTGAAGGGAGAGTTGTGTTGAATCCCAAACCAGTCCCTTCCCCTTGGCCCTCCATTTGCGTGTTCATGGAGGCCTATTTAAATGTGTAACATGAATTGCATCATTCAAGTCACGTGTGTGTGAAGTTAACGGTTTCATTTAATTCCCTCGTCACTTAGGAAGTCTCCCTTGGAGTTGTCAGCAACACGTGACATCAGTGCCCTCAAAATTATTTGGTAGGGGCGAGGGCCTGGTTGGAGATTCTGCGTTAACTTAAACTGTCCATTGCTTCCATCTATCCAGTGTTCTCTGATCTACAGGAGGGGATAGGGTTTGATTTGGAAGTTTTCCAGAAGTCCATGTAGTAACTGTGTGCTGCTTGATGATGATACACTTGAGGCTGAGCAAATTGTAGTTGGTCCTTCATTTGCCCAGGTTGATGTAATCAACGTTTCAAGACGGGGCTGAGAGCAGCACAGTTAATACATTTCTGTGTCATACAATTACTAGTCCTGAAATACAACTGAAATGTGACATCCAACTCATTCCTATCAATTGGATGTGTAAAAAAGTGTGTAGAGTAGAAACTATACTGAATCAAGTCTGCATCCAGCAGGAGCCTGTACCGTTGCGTTAACATGTATTTGGAATTAATGGACTTTTATTTACCCAATACATGGTACTAATGTTTGTCACACTTGTCTCGCAGATTGAAGAGATGTACAAAAAGGCCCATGCTGGAATTCGTAACAACCCAGTCCATGAAAAGAAGCCCAAGAAAGAAGTCAAGAAGAAGAGGCAAGTTGATGAGCAGTTTTGGCTATTTTCTACTGGAATGCAGTACTTACTACTGCATTGTTGGTTTTAATGCTGTTATGACTAAAACCTGATGGTGAACTTGACTAGATGATCATGGTCTGAGTTGGGGTCAATTCCATTTCAATCTACCTCTTTGTATTTTAACATAACACATTTCAGTTTACTTATTGAATTGTCCCCTGCCCGTGGCATGGTAGTCATGTTCCCTGACATTGTTAAAATGCATTGTAATGTAATAATTCTGATGTTTGTCTCCCCCAGGTGGAACCGTGCCAAGCTCTCTCTGGCCCAGAGGAAAGACCGCGTTGCTCAGAAGAAGGCCAGCTTCCTCAGGGCTCAGGAACAGGAGGCTGCCGACAGCTAAACTCTGGTCCTAATGATGTAGGGACAATTCTTTGTTCTAATAAATCTACAGAAAAAGAATACAGCCTCTGTTATTGGTTTACCCCTCTATTATAGAAGCTGTTTCAAGTGTTACCCATACTGTTTAAGTGTTTGAAATTGTGTAGAATTGGACATGGAACTGATTTACTTACTCACCTCTGAAGTGTTGGCTAGTCTCTTGATTCAAAACTATCCACCAGGGGTATTCAAATATGGACCTCCAAGCCAGTTCCATGGCTGATTTTCATTCGTTCTCTTTAAATCGGGAACTTATTTAGACCTGGGATACAAGGTGGGTGCAATTTTAATCTGGTAGAACAAAAAACAGCAGTACGCTGACCTCCAAGCTCGATTTGAATACACCCGCTATAGACGGTGTTAAAAGCCGATTTTTAAATAGATGTTGAGGGAAAAGTTGACAATGGAATACAATTGGCATTGTTTTCTAGAAATGTACAATTTGAGTATGTAAACATTTACACATGATTGTCGTTATTTTTCAGTATATAGAGGGACATTCAACAATTTCACTGAATTATACAATCTGTCAATTTGAAATGAATTCATTAGTCACTAATCTGGCTTTCACATGACTGGGCAGGGGTGCAGTCAGGAGGGCATAGGTTGAAGAAAATAGGTCCACCGACTGGGGAGCCAGGCCCAGCCAATCAGTTATTCCCCACCGCTGATGAAACTGAGTATTTCTATCTGGGTGGCTGGTCTCAAATGATCCCACAGGTGAATAAGCCGGATGTGGCGTGGTCGTGAAGCCGGTTGGATGTACTACCAAATTAAGACTGAGGCAGTTTATGGTAGAGAAAAACATTAAATCCTCTGGCAACAGCTCTGTTGAACATTCCTGCAGTCAGCATGCCAATTGCACACTTCCTCTAAACTTGAGACATCTGTGGCCTTTTATTGTCCCCAGCACAAGGTGCACGCTGTTTAATCAGCTTCTTGATATGCCACACCTGTCAGGTGGATAGATTAACGCTCACTAACGGATGTAAACATTTGTACACAAAATGAGAAGATTTGTGCATTTGGAACATTTCTGGGATCTTTTATGTCAGCTCATGAAAAATGGCACCAACACTTTACATGTTGCGTTTTCTATTTTTATTCAGTATAGTTCCCTAAAAAGCTTAGAGGAGAGGGCGTTAGGGGGTGGCAGTAGTGGGGCCACCCCTAACAATTTGTTGTCCTGATTCTCCACCCTTTCCCAAAGTGTGGATTTACAATGGTGGAAACGCAGTTCCAACCAATACTTTCAAATCCAGGGTCCGGATGTACCTGTTTTCACCTCATTAGGAGTCCTTGGTGTGCGATATCTTTTTCCACAACAAGGTCTTCAGGTTGTTCAGTATAAGCGAGTGTTCCATCTCCATCTGTTCTGCCGAGCCCTTCAATGCTATACAGGCATACAGCTGTTTCTCCAGCTCCTCCTGAATGTCAGACGGCGCCCCGTTTAGGAGGTAATCCTTCAGTGCGCCGCACGCCTTCGCCAGGTTGGGCTGCGTCACCTCTGGCGTACACCGGTGCTTGGTGAGGTCACAGGAAGTGCGACAGTCGACACCGTACAGACAGTCCTCTTCCATGTCACACCGCCGCTCCCTCATGGCTTTCTGGAAGGTGGCCTCAGGGACAATGTGGCGAGTGTCCATCACCTTCAGGTCGTGGCGGTCGTTGTAACCGAAGCCGTCCGCGCTCACGTCACACATGAGGAAGGAGCCGTAGGTCCCGTGGAAGACATCCTCAACGAGCTCCATGAGGCCGATGGAGATCTTGGCCTTGCGGGGCCAGGAGGGCGTGAACCACTGGTCCATGCTGCGTCGTACCCCCACGGGGATCCACAGCTCCACCACCCAGGGCAGGCTGATGCCGTACAGGGGAGCATAGGGAACCTTCTCCATCACATACAAGTTCAGAGAAAAAGGGAACAAGAGAGATGGGGGGTATTGAAAGAGGCAGAGAGAGAGCTGTGATGACTTTCATCACATAAATAAGCTCATGATTTGAATCAATGTGTCATGTTTACTGGATAATTTGTGTTGTCTGAAGAAAATAATCAGTTTTTTTCTTCATAAATGGGCATTCCTATTAGATTACCTTCTCCATCACAAACAGGTCCCCACAGAAGCCCAGGAGCCTAGGGGTGTGCTCTCTGTCCTGCAGGACTATCGCTAGCAGAAACTCATTGAGCTGGAGAAGAGCCCACATGGAGCGGGACTCCGGCAAGGAGATGAGGCCGTCTTTGTTGTAGTCGGCCACAGAGAAAACCAGGCTCACCAGGTCTGGAAGGTTGGCCTGTTCACCCACCTTGGTCTGGAGAGGAATAAGTGGTAAGAGACACCTTCGTAAGGGAACTGCATTAATGAACACGCTAGCCATTAAAGTCTTTGCCTAGTGTCAAAGATCCCATTTTCTGGTTTCGCCTCTTGTGATTATCATTTTAAAGAAGTATGTCATCTTCAAATAATATTTTTGCAGGAATCTCCTTGCGAATGATTTTGCCGAAGATTGTATCTCCGCCGGGCTGGGCAACATTGTCAACATCAAGACTAACTCAGTGCGTGTGACAGTTACAAGCATTACAAAAGACGGAACCCTGGACTCTGTCACACTAACAAAGATACCAATAAGTTACATGAATGTGAATACTGTGACAAAATATCAATTTGCATTTATGAAATATTGATGCCCTGATTATATGCATAATGTATGGATTATGAATGTGTGATGATGGCCTTCAAATATGTGTTGCAGACATGAACCTATTAATAAAAGCTGGTAGTCTAATGAATCACACTGGGATGAGATGACAGTATTCTGACCTTGAGGTGGCTGAGGACCATCTCTTTGAACTTCTCCACGGAAGTTCCCTTGGTGGGCTTGTTGAAGGGCGATGCCTCCTTTCTGTGCTCCATCTCAGCTCCCAGGTTATAATGAGGAATCTCTTCCATTTGGCACTTAATCACCCCCTCGAGGTCCCCCCAGCCACCTGAGTACACCTGAGAGACACACATAGACCCACAACATGCTCGTGTTAGCTCTCAGACACAGAAACACTGTAGCTCTAAACACTATGGGTGAATCTCAAAAGTCCTTCCTTGATTCTTCATGTCCTCTCTCCACACCACCTGCCCAATGTCAGAAGGAAGTAAAGAGATGCAGGTGGATTGGAGAAGATCCTTGGATCTTCTCCAATGCTCTCCTTCCCTCTTACATTTTGGAAAATAAAGACTTTTGAGATTTACCGTAGAACTAGGATCAGACTCAGATCTGACCTGGTTGTTCGGCTTGGCAGAGAGACACTTCCCCAGGTACAGCGTGTCTTTTTCACATAGGCTGCTGCAGGCCGAGCCGTCGATCACTCCTTTCCTGTACTTGTCACACTTGGATAAATAGACATGGTGTTGGTTTGTATACTGTAACTAACTAATAGACAGACATGGTGTTGGTTTGTATACTGTAACTAACTAATAGACAGACATGGTGTTGGTTTGTATAGTAACTCACAGGATGGTTTCAATACAATATGGAAGCTGACACTGGAATACTGTATTTGAAAGAATAGTATTTGTTTTAACCAGTAGGTGGCTCCATCAATTTACCCATTTCATTTAAGGAAATAGAGAACTCACTATGGAATTCTTGCACTCATGTCCACGACACAGCTCTGAGTAGGATGAGTACTCCACATACACCACCCAGCTACCCACAAACACTGCCAGCCACGAGAAGAACAGATACTTCATGTGCAGGTAGGAGAATCGGGCCTGAAACAGAGAGAGAAAGAGAGTGAAGGAGAGAGAGAGATAGAGGGGGAGAGAGAGCTGTGATGACTTTTATTACATAAGATCATGATCAGAATACGTAAATGGCCTATTTGAAAAGTTCAGGTGGAACAGCCTCCTTTATGATAATTGAACAGAACTTGACCCAGATATAGTGAGACTGAAGACGTGTAAACAGCATTTAGTTAATGTGAGTTTGTTTATCCACAGGAGTAAATACATTTTCTGCAATACATGATATGATTGGTATGCTATATATTGCCCCACATTTATGTTGCAATAACGATAAATCATATTACCAAGGAAGCACGAATGTGAAGTTGAGACGTACTGAGCACTACAGGGATTTCCAGTCATTTCCATTTCCATAAGCAGGCTGGTCTAGTACCAGTGTAGTTATCCAAGTAATTAATTAATGAATAGCTCCTTCACTGGGGTGCATAATGAAATATGAAAGTTTAACCGAGATTCAGTATTATAACAATCATGGAGAAGAGATGAGGTGAGAGATTAACAGATATAACGCGCTGACATAATTTGCGCCAAAACAGGGTCAGGCTGTGAGACGTGAAGATTCATAGAAAGAACAAGATTCAAAACGACACTTCCTCAAAAACGAATGTCAATTTAGATTTGAGTGGGTTTCAAGAGAATGCATTTGTAGAAAGAAATATCGCATTTTGCTATGCCAGAAGATCCTACCTTTCTCCATGTTCGTCAGGAACTAACAGCAAACAGAGCCATTTTAAATCTAGATGCCACTCGATGAAATTTGTCCGGACAGCCGTAAATCCCAGACCCCTCGTGGCTTGACATTCTCTAATCAGACATATTAAAACCTGCTTACTGTGTTATTCCTCTCCAGAAGGGCTGGGTGATCTTGTAAAATGTATAACATGTGAAAGGAGTAATAACTCTTGTTATTGTGAGGGAGAGCATGAGAGAGAGAAACAGAGTGTGCTTGGGGACAGGGAGTCAATACAGCCATAGGGCTCTGGTAAAATGAAGTGCACTATATAGGGAATAGGGTGTCATTTGGGACATAGCCAGTGACAGACCAAGGAGGGAGGCTTTCTGTCTTGTTCCCAGTGTCTGTTGCGCCTGCATCTATGCTTGTTGTAGTCTAGCAACCATCTGTGAGAACAGACCATGTGACTCGTTCTTCCTAGACCGACTTGGCCACTGTAACAGAGAGAACAATAAAATCAGTGAACTGAGGTGAGGAGGGTCATATAATGAGAAGGGGAGAGCGAGAGACATCATCTATATATTCTGTACGAGCCAGCATTGACTCAATCATGTCATTTCATGTGATCTCATACAGTGGCTTGCGAAAATATTCACCTCCCTTGGCATTTTTCGTATTTTGTTGCCTTACAACCTGGAATTAAAATAGATTTTTTTGGGGGGGGTTGTATCATTTGATTTACACAACATGCTTACCACTTTGAAGATGCAAAATAATTTTTATTGTGAAACAAACAAAAAATAAGACAAACTGAAAACTTGAGCGTGCATAACTATTCACCCCCCCAAAAGTCAATACTTTGTAGAGCCACCTTTTGCAGCAATTTCAGCTGCAAGTCTCTTGGGGTATATCTCTATAAGCTTGGCACATCTAGCCACTGGTATTTTTGCCCATTCTTCAAGGCAAAACTTCTCCAGCTCCTTCAAGTTGGATGGGTTCCGCTGGTGTACAGCAATCTAAGTCATACCACAGATTCTCGATTTGGATTGAGGTCTGGGCTTTGACTAGGCCATTCCAAGACATTTAAATGTTTCCCCTTTATCCACTCGAGTGTTGCTTTAGCAGTATGCTTAGGGTCATTGTCCTGCTGGAAGGTGAACCTCTGTCCCAGTCTCAAATCTCTGGAAGACTGAAACCGGTTTCCCCTCAAGAATTTCCCTGTATTCAGCCCCATCCATCATTCCTTCAATTCTGACCTGTTTCACAGTCCCTGCCAATGAAAAACATCCCCACAGCATGATGCTGCCACCACCATGCTTCACTGTGGGGATGGTGTTCTCAGGGTAATGAGAGGTGTTAGGTTTGGGCCAAACATAGTGTTTTCCTTGATGGCCAAAAAGCTCAATTTCAGTACCTTCTTCCATATGTTTAATAGTCTCCCACATGCCTTTTGGTGAACGCCAAATGTGTTTGCTTATTTTTTTCTAAAGCAATGGCTTTTTTTCTGGACACTTCTGTAAAGACCAGCTTTGTGGAGTGTACGGCTTAAAGTGGTCCTATGGACAGATACTCCAATCTCCGCTGTAGATCTTTGCAGCTCCTTCAGGGTTATTTTTGTCCTCTTTGTTGCCTCTCTGGTTAATGCCCTCCTTGCCTGGTCTGTGAGTTTTGGTGGGCGGCCCTCTCTTGGCAGGTTTGTTGTGGTGCCATATTCTTTCAATTTTTTTTAGAATGGATTTAATGGTGCTCTGTGGGATGTTAAAAGTTTCTGATATTTTTTTATAACCCAACGCTGATCTGTACTTCTCCACAACTTTGTCCCTGACCTGTTTGGAGAGCTCCGTGGTCTTCATAGTGCCGCTTGCTTGGTGGTGTCCCTTGCTTAGTGGTGTTGCAGAACCTGGGGCCTTTCAGAACAGGTGTATATATACTGAAATCATGTGAATCTTAGATTGCACACAGGTGGACTTTATTTAACTAATAATGTGACTTCTGAAGATAATTGGTTGCACCAGATCTTATTTAGGGGCTTCATATATATGCACACACCACTTTTTATTTTTTTTAAACAAGTTACTTTTTTTCATTTCATTTCACCAATTTGGACTATTTTGTGTATGCCGATTACATGAAATCCAAATAAAAATCTATTTAAATTACAGGTTGTAATGCAACAAAATAGGAAAAAAGTACTTTTGCAAGGCACTGTATCTCATCTATGTGGAACAATCACCTACATCTTTTTCGCATCCACAGTGTTCTACCCCGCATAACTATATCTACAACATATTACAGTCCCTCATTAAAATATAATTCTGCTCACTGCTATAACAGCACATTCATGTACACTATAGATGAGCCTGTTAGTAATGAGCTAGTTTATTCTAATTAGAGAGCAATTGATGGAGAAACAGGCCTTAAATTGGGATATACATGGGTAGTTGCCTATAGTGGGCCTTGTGGAGTACAGTAATACTTCATCATTACAATGACTATTGATTATGAGCTCTGTAATCAACAACCCAATGGCTCTCTGTGGTAACACATGGTTAGTTACAGGCAGACAGCTACTGTACAATCTTTTTCCTTTTTGACACACTCCAAATTGTTATTGCCTTTTGATAAAATGTTCTTCCTGATTCATAATTGACTATTTATAATTCTAAATGGACTATTTTAATGTTCTCAGTAAATCAATAAGGGCATTACTTCAACATATAGAGCCTGCTGAGCGGAGGAATAACAGCCATTCAGAAACCCTTTCTGTTCCATCTATTAATAATGAATATGTCCAATGTTTGGCAGTGATGGACTCCCCCAGCCTCTCTCCCTCTTTCAGTTCCAATTTGCTTTATCGACATGACTCTCAGTCCCTCTCTGTATCTCTTCTTCTGTGCAATTCTCAACTTAATACAGCACTGAGTGTCAATCTCAATTTCTCCCTCTATTCCATGTTGTGATGCTGTCTCTTACTCAATTCCCACATTTCATTACCGTCCAATGACTATGGACAGAGTGATTAGCCTACATGATTGTGAGTAAAGATGAACTCTTGCATCGTCTTTGCCCAGCACTTATAATGTGATGTACATTGGACAATATCACTTTCTAAAGATGAACCCTTTATGCAAATGAGGAAAAGAGAGTCCCTGTTTTCTGAATTGGATTTGAGTTTCTCTCTATAAGAACTCTGTATTAGTGATGATGCATAAGACTGGGACTTGACAGATATGCATTCACTCTCCCTTTATCTTCCACCCACCCTCTTTCAATGACAGTAAAGATGACTCTTCTTAAATCAATTTAGCCCTTCAGTCTGCATCCATCTCGCTCTCTAATCTAATCCTTCTCGCTCTCTATTCAATGGACCTCTTACTGTAATGTCAGTCCATTACTCTACTCTTTTGTCTAGTGGAACACTTTGTCATCTCAGTGTTGAGAGCTGTGGAGTCTATATTGCTCCTGACTAGTCACAAGTCACTGCTCTATTGTGACTGAAGGCCAGAGCAACCGCTTTTTAGCGTATACTGGCTTGAGTTTCCTCTCCCCACAGCCCAACCTCATTCTGTGGTCCTAAACCTGGACGGTGGATGGAGCAGCTAGAGGTCAAAGAACTGTAATCTCAGTTAACTCTTTTCCTCTGTGCTTAGATTTTTCCATACTAGTGTGAAGAGTTGGTGCTTTCAAAATCAAAGTGTTTTCCCAGCCGTAGTGCCTTGATATTAAACCTAAAATATTCAGCATTCCACAGGACCGACAACTGCTCAGAATATCATTTACAACAGCATGGTGTCTAGTGTAGTCCCTCTCTACATGCAGGCTGATCTCGGCCTCACAGAGAACCAGATACACTTGACTTGGGAGGTGTGCCACAAAATACTATTAGCGCCAGGCTAATAACATAATCTGTAGCTTTCCTTGTGGCATTCCCTGGTCAAGTAATCTGAAGACCTCATACACTTGACTTTTCACTGAGTGAACAAAATATTATGAACACAGACTGACCAGGTGAATCCAGGTGAAAGCTATGGTCTCTTATTGATGTCACTTGTTAAATCCACTTCAATCAGTGTAGATGAAGGGGAGGAGACAGGTTAAAGAATGATTTTTAAGCATTGAGACATGGATTCAGAGGGTGAATGGGCAAGATAAAGGATGTAAGTGCCTTTGAACAGGGTATGGTAGTAGCTGCCAGGCGCATCGGTTTGTGTCAAGAACTCCAACGCTGCTGGGTTTTTCACGCTCAACAGTTTCCTGTGTGTATCAAGAATGGTCTACAACCCAAAGGACATCCAGCCAACTTGACACAACTATGGGAAGCATTGGAATCAAAATGGGCCAGTATCCACGCCCAACGAATTGAGGATGTTCTGAGGGCAAAAATGGGGGGTGCAACTCAATATTAGGAAGGTGTTCTTAATGTTTGGTATACTGAGTGTACTGTATGTTAAGTGTGAGCATAATCTGTAGGTGTCCTAGTACCTTCCCAGTGTTTTTTACAAACCTAAATTTAAAGAACTAATCTCGGTTAACTCAGAACTAAAGTTTTGCGTAATTGATCAGAGGCTCGATATGTGGGAAGACAGAAAGAGTATCAGAACTGGAACAAAGAGCTCCACCCTCTCTCTTTGCAAATTACGGGCAAGTCTGTCTATGGCCAAATAATCCCCCCCCTTTCAAAATTCGAACACCTGTGAAATCAAGATTTGTCCAAAGCACCGAACTAATGCTGCTCGTTATCTGATGCATGCCGCTGTACAAATCATGACAGATCTACGGTAACATTTATGTTTACGTATTCTGTCCATGAGAGACTAAGAGAACTGCTACAAAGCAGCACGACCACACAAACAATGCACTGTTCCATGTTGATTCTTGCGTAGGTAGGTGCTGTAAATTGCATCCAACTGCAAAGTCATTATAGAAAACACCCTGAAGGAAAATAAATGTGGTTGTTCTTTAAAAATCAATGTTGAGGGCTTTCATTTTAACTCTGTGATTATGCATTTCTCACTCCTATACGAGAGCCCATAGGCTGCTGGTGGGGAAAGAGCAAGTGTGCGTCCCAAATGGCTCCCTATATAATGCAAATAATGCTCTGGTCAAAAGAAGTGCACTATAAAGGGGATGGAGCCCTAAAACACAGCTAATGAGGCAACATTGATCCTGGCTGTTGTGACTGCTTGTTATTAATAACCAGCTGTAATCAGAGCTGTGGTGATGTAATGGGGTGTGTAATGGACGGGAAGGGTGACAAGAGTCATTATAGTGCACTACTCTTGCCCTAAGATGCCGGGTCAAAAGTGGTGCACTATAAAGGGACACAGCCTCAGCCATTGCTTAGCCACTAAATAATCATGCATCACATCAGGCCTTGGGTTTTATTTCCTTAGATAGAACTGCAGAAAGTGTAATTGATTATCCCCTACATATTATGTCTGAAACATGCTGGAGATACCAACAGGTCAATTTACACAGAGACCACTGGTGTGCTGGGACTATAGTCTAACTAACCCTAACCACAGTCCAGCCTTTTTAAATCGACACTGAGCAGAGGTCCAGATATTGAGTCCATGCAACTTAAGGATGCACAACAAATACATGGACAAAGCACTTGTTATTTGTGACCTGAAACTGCTCTTTGGCATCCAAATACACAGGGAGAGAAGATAGAAATGTTCTCTGCTCTTGATCCACTTCTATGCTGACACTTGTTTTGCAGCCCTGCTCACCACTCATCCATTATTCATGATCATAAAGCTAGTCCTCTCTAATGGGCACTCTCTCCAGCTGTGAAGAGAGAGAGAAATGGAAAGAGAGATATATGGAGAGATGGGAGAGTGAGAAAGAGAAAGAGATTGGGGAGAGAGAAAGAGGGATAGAGAGAGATGAGGGAGAGACATATCAACTAAAATGTGTCTTCCTCATTTAACCCAACCCCTTCTGAATCAGAGAGGTGCAGGGGGCTGCCTTAATTGACATCCACGTCATCGGCGCCCAGGGAACAGTGGGTTAACTGCCTTGCGAGGGATGGAGATGAGATGAAGGGGAGAGGGAGAGAGGAGATGAAGGGGAGAGAGAGAGAGGAGATGAAGGGGAGAGGGAGATGAGGGAGAGAGGAGATGAAGGGGAGAGGGAGAGAGGAGATGAAGGGGAGAGGGAGAGAGGAGATGAAGCAGGGATGGATGGAGAATTAACAGATTGTGTCACACAGACAAAAGCAAACCATTTTCGTCCCTAATATTCTATATGGGGAACACTAATAGGCTTATGCACAGTGCACACACATGGGAATCGTCAAGCGTGGACGATGTTTCCTGGGGGAAATGGTGAGAGCTTCTTTTTTGTGCCACCTGTGTAAACTCTCTGCTTGCATCTCCCTCTCATAGGAGTTATGCACCAGTAACTCATCTGTACCAGCATCCATCTCTCTTACTCTCAAGACTCCAACTCTCTAAAGGAAGGAGGTGTCATTACTATTTGCTGTGTGCACTGTGCAGGCTCAGAGAGATGTCACACTCGGTGCATCCCAAATGGCACCCGATTCTCTACAAAAACGCTATATAGGGAATATGGTGCCTTTTGGGAATCACACACTGTCTCTATTTGTGTGCATAGTGCAGGCTCTGGGAGATGTAACACT
Source organism: Brachymystax lenok tsinlingensis (assembly GCA_030435695.1). Taxonomy (NCBI): domain Eukaryota; kingdom Metazoa; phylum Chordata; class Actinopteri; order Salmoniformes; family Salmonidae; genus Brachymystax; species Brachymystax lenok. The sequence continues at coordinate 30,193,036 of CM059790.1, forward strand.
GTCTCTGTCTGTCTGTGCTATGTGCAGGAGCTACGTGCTGCCTGGGTGAAACGGACTCATCCCAGTCCCAAGTCGGACAGCATACAACGGGCAATAAGAAAGACGCCACCCCCCCTCCTGGTCGAGGACACACCCTCCTGGTCAAGGACACACCCCAATCCCCACACTGACAATAATACTACATGTTAACAGCAGCTTTTGGGCCAGTTGTTCTCTTTTCACTTACATACTGTGTAGATACATATGCCATGTTCATGGCCTGTTGTAAGTTAGTCTCCTCACATACAAGCATGCAAAAATACACAGCCTTGCTCTCTCTTCCTCTCTCACTCACGTATGCACACACACATAAACAAGCACACACACACGGCGCAAACAATCACGCACGTATACACACGCACAGAATAGCAGAAGTTGCCACAACAACAACTTAACACATTGCTTTTTAGCTCTCCTCTTGTGTCACAGGACAAAGTGACATGTCAATAGCATTTCATTCTGACTTCCTGCTCCAGATCAGTTAATCAGTTCAGGCTATCGAGCATGTCCAAAATACAAAGGAAGTTTACACCTAAGGAGAGTGGGGTGGGGAGAAAATACTAACCAGCTAAATGCTGCATCTTATGTAATATTGATTAAATTAGGCTCCCACCAAGTCCTCTGGGACAAGCTTAGACCTCCGACAGTGGTTTGTGAACACATGCTGATAGAGTCAAGCACTGCAGAGCATGGAGAGGAGGCGATATGTGAGAGAATGGAGAGATGAGAGCACGCAGGTGTTACCCCGAGGAGAGAGAGCTGTGGAAAGATGAGTTGACAAACAGCTCCTCCCTAAACCTCCCCACATCTCTGAGTTTAACTGACTAAAGTGTAGGTAACCAAAGCTTCCAGAAACATACAATTTATAACTTTGAATAATTTGCTCTGTTCTGTGCATGTGTGTTCTAGTTAGCACTGTCAAACTGTTCCAACATCAAATAAGATGATCAGCATCATCATCATATCCCGCTTTTGCACATACTGACACAGTTCCTCATATTCAGGCTCAGGCCACAGGGGTATATCAGACCTGGTTCTCTCTCTTACTTCACAGGGACAAAACTGGTGGGTGGGCAATGGACATTGGTCATTTTAATTCCATACAAAAATACAGCAGTGCCTTATCACACGTTCACACTGTGTTAAATAGGTGACAAATCACAATAGACAAGTCTCTAGGCTAGCCATATTAAAATGTGCAGCCAGGGCCACGTGTTTGCTGATGTCAACTATGGCTTCACACAGGCTCATAGGGCTCTGGTCAAAAGTAGTGCACTATATAGGGAATGGGGTGCCATTTGGGATGAGTCATTCCCAGGGTCTAACTCTGGTGGTAAAGGACTCAAGGAGTATTGATGTCAGATCTGGATGACTGGGTACAGTAAACTGGACCCAGCATGGCAGGATTACCCTGTCTCCTGACAGACAGACAGGCTCCATGGAGCAGTTTTATCTCGGCTGGACCACTGAGCTCTGCACACCTTGACAACCATGGCCTTCCAACCATGGCCTATGTGGAGATGAAATGTAGGATGACTGCGATAACTTCAGCCACATGCAGTACAATGTCTGATACTATTACGAGGAGTAAGTCGGAAAGCAGACCCAACCGTAGACAATACGCCATTTGATGCTAAGGATTTGTTGAATGTTTTGTGGAACGATTTGTAATCTCTCATGGCTGTTTACGCAAGATTTTTGGCCTGGTTTGACGAGATAAAATTATTTGTGACATTCTGGGAAATTCTGTAGGCTACGGGGGAGTACAATTTTAAACAGTGCTCTGAGTGATTGTGATTGAGGTTTTAAATACAGTTGAAGTCAGAAGGTTACATACACCTTAGCCAAATACATTTACACTCTGTTTTTCACAATTCCTGACATTTATTCCTAGTAGAAATCCCCTGTCTTCGGTCAGTTACGATCACCACTTTATTTTAAGAACGTGAAAATGTCAGAATAATAGTAGAGATAATTATTTATTTCAGCTTTTATTTCTTTCATCACATTCCCAGTGGGTCAGAAGTTTACATACACTCAATTAGTATTTGGTAGCATTGCCTTTAAATTGTTTAACTTGGGTCAAACGTTTTGGGTAGCCTTCCACAAGCTTCCCACAAGAAGTTGGGTGAATTTTGGCCCATTCCTCCTGACAGAGCTGGTGTAACGGAGTCAGGTTTGTAGGCCTCCTTGCTCGCACACGCTTTTTCAGTTCTGCCCACATATTTTCTATAGGATTGAGGTCAGGACTTTGTGATGGCCACTCCAATACCTTGACTTTGTTGTCCTTAAGCCATTTGCCACAACTTTGGAAGTATGCTTGGGGTCATTGTCCATTTGGAAGACCCATTTGCGACCAAGCTTTAACTTCCTGACTGATGTCTTGAGATGTTGCTTCAATATATCCACTTAATTTTCCATCCTCATGATGCCATCTATTTTGTGAAGTGCACCAGTCCCTCCTGCAGCAAAGCACCCCCACAACATGATGCTGCCACCCCCGTGCTTCATGGTTGGGATGGTGTTCTTCGGTTTGCAAGCATCCCCCTTTTTCCTCCAAACATTACGATGGTCATTATGGCCAAACAGTTATATTTTTGTTTCAGCAGACCAGAAGACATTTCTCCAAAAAGTACAATCTTTGTCCCCATGTGCAGTTGCAAACCGTAGTCTGGCTTTTTTATGGCGGTTTTGGAGCAGTGGCTTCTTCCTTGCTAAGCGGCCTTTCAGGTTATGTCAATATAGGACTCGTTTTACTGTGGATATAGATACTTTTGTACCTGTTTCCTCCAGCATCTTCACAAGGTCATTTGCTGTTGTTCTGGGATTGATTTGCACTTTTCGCACCAAGGTATGTTCATCTCTAGGAGACAGAACGCGTCTCCTTCCTGAGCGGTATGACGGCTGCGTGGTCCCATGGTGTTTATACTTGTGTACTATTGTTGTACAGATGAACGTGGTACCTTCAGGCGTTTGGAAATTGCTCCCAAGGATGAACCAGACTTGTGGAGGTCCACCATTTTTTTCTGAGGTCTTGGCTGATTTCTTTTGATTTTCCCATGATGTCAAGCAAAGAGGCACTGAGTTTGAAGGTAGGCCTTGAAATACATCCACAGGTACACCTCCAATTGACTCGACTTTTGTGTCAATTAGCCTATCAGAAGCTTCTAAAGCCATGATCATTTTCTGGAATTTTCCAAGCTGTTTAAAGGCACAGTCAACTTAGTGTATGTAAACTTCTGACCCACTGGGATTGTGATACAGTAAGTTATAAGTGAAATAATCTGTCTGTAAACAATTGTTGGAAAAATTACTTGTGTCATGCACAAAGTAGATGTCCTAACAGACTTGCCAAAACTATAGTTTGTTAACAAGACATTTTTGGAGTGGTTGAAAAATTTGTTTTAATGACTTCAACCTAAGTGTATGTAAACTTCCAACTTCAACTGTATGTTTGTATGAAATCGGCTTGTCTTATTGGAGCGACCAACTGGCGAGTGACAGTGTTCCATCATGCTATGACCTCATTAGGAAGAAACAGAGTGGCCTAGAAAACCCTCTGTGGGACTAAGATGGCAGACACACACACACTCCCCCTTGTCACTTTTCACTTACATGGCTACTCACACAGCGGTGTGAAGGAAAAGCACACACACACACACACACACACACACACACACACACACACACACACACACACACACAGGGGTGTGAAGCAAACGGGAGCAAAACAAAACGCAGCTCAGAGTGTGTCTCCTAGCTGAACAAAACAGACAGATGAGATGATGAGACCAGGGTTTTTGATTCCGGCTATAAATTAAATTAAATATTTAACAGACATATTGATCACTGGGGGGAAAAAATAGCTACAAACATGAACCATATCTAACTAAATTAAAAAGGTTGGGCTCTATAATTTGCAGTAAAACACCACCCGCATTGTAAAGGTTGGATCTCCTACATGGTCTCGAGAACACTGTATATCTCAGCTTTCCAGGTTGATTCGGAAAGTATTCAGACCCCTTGACTTTTTCCACGGTTTAGTTTTTTCCCCCTCAATCTACACACAATACATAATACTGACAAAGCAAAAAGAGGTTTATACATTTTTGCTAATGTATAAAAAAAAGACATTTACATAAGTATTCAGACTCTTTACTCAGTACTTTGTTGAAGCATCTTTGGCAGCGATTACAGCCTTGAGTATTCTTGGGTATGCCACTACAAGCTTGGTAAACCTGTATTTGGGGAATTTATCCCATTCTTCTCTGCAAATCCTCTCAAGCTCTGTCAGGTTGGATGGGAAGCGTCGTTGCACAGCTATTTTCAGCTCTCTCCAGAGATGTTCGATCGGGTTGAAGTCCGGGCTCTGGCTGGGCCACTCAAGGACTTGTCCCAAAGCCACTCCTCCTTTGTCTTGGCTGTGTGCTTAGGCTTCTTGTCCTGTTGGAAGGTGAACCTTCGCCCCAGTCTGAGGTCCTGAGCGCTCTGGAGCTGGTTTTCGACAAGGATCTCTCTGTGCTCCGTTCATCTTTCCCTCGATCCTGCCTAGTCTCCCAGTCCCTGCCGCTGAAAAACATCCACACAGCATGCTGCTGCCACCACCATGCTTCACCGTAGGGATGGTGCCAGGTTTCCTACAGACGTGATGCTTGGCATTTAGGCCAAAGAGTTCAATCTTGGTTTCATCAGACCAGATAATCTTGTTAATCATGGTCTGAGAGTCTTTAGGTGCTTTTTGGCAAACTCCAAGTGGGCTGTCATGTGCCTTTTACTGAGTAGTGGCTTCCATCTAGCCACTCTACCATAAAGGCCTGATTGGTGGAGTACTGCAGAGATGGTTGTCCTTCTGGAAGGTTCTCCCATCTCCACAGAGGAACTCTGGAGCTCTGTCAGAGTGACCATCGGGTTCCTCCCTGACCAAGTCCCTTCTCCCCCGATTGCTCAGTTTGGCTGAGCAGCCAGCTCTAGGAAGAGTCTTGATGGTTCCCAACTTCTTTCATTTAAGAATGATGGAGTCCACTGTGTTCTTGGGGACCTTAAATGCTGCAGACAGTTTTTGGTACCCTTCCCCAGATCTGTGCCTCGACACAATCCTGTCTCGGAATTCTACAGCTAATTCCTTCGACCTCATGGCTTGGGTTTTGCTCTGACATGCACTGTCAACTGTGGGACCTTATATAGACGGGTGTGTACCTTACCAAATCATGTCCAATCAATTGAATTTACCACAGGTGGACTCCAAAAGTTCTACAGCTACACCGATCAAGAGCATCCTGACCGGTTGCATCGCCGCCTGGTATGGCAACTGCTCGGCATCTGACCGTAAGGCTCTACGGCCCAGTACATCACTGGGGCCAACCTTCCTGCCAGAGGGATCTCTCAAATCCAAGATGGTAGCCAATCAGTCTGTCCGTTTGTATGTGTGATCCTTGAGATCAGAGTTGAGTTATGTTTTAATGATCCTGTTTACAGAAGCAAATACTTTATATGTGAAGGTAAATGCTGTATATAACAACTATTATTTTTAAATCTCAGTCTCTATTTTACGAAATGTAGTTGTTTAAAGATTTCGGATTGAGAAGGCCTTTATTTTTTTTCTCTACACCTTTTTGGAGTTGGAGCTCGCCGTGTCAGGAGCGTCAGTCTGCGCGCAAGGCCTGCTACGCGAGCGCAGGTGCGCACTGAAGGCTAGGAGCGGAGAAGCGGTTATCGGATTGGAAAACCTGATGCACTGTGGGCGATGGGAACATCTACTGGTCGTAGTACACCTGTGCTGAAATACCTCTAAAAACCGGCATGTTACTGTGGCTGGTCTTTACTCAATGCCATCCTGGATTAAATAGGCTGAATGATCAATGGTTGAGGGCATTATCTTCACCTTATGCCCTACAATTTGCAAACACTCCGATGAGACCATCATGTCAATACCACCAGGAACTTGGCGTCTCTCTGCAATTGTATTTGTACCACTCTCAAACGCAACTGGACCTACACTTGATGGCATACTTCCAAAATCTCAAACTATTGAATTACTTTTTTTTTCCTGTTTCGAAAGACTCAGTTCATTGTATTGACAATGGTGCTGGCTCCACCAAGTCCTCACACATTGGGCAACTGAGATATATTGTTATGCTTTTATTGTTGATCTCTGGTCATGTGCGACCAAACCCTGGGCCGGGAGATACCATGCAATCTCTACCGACTCCCTAGGATTTTAAAAAGAGAGCAGGTTTTGGCCTCTTGCATGTTAATGTCAGAAGTCTATTACCAAAAATAGACATGATTAGAATATGGGCCAAAACAACAAATGCAGACGTAATGGTTTTATCAGAAACTTGGCTAAAGAAATCTGTGTCAAATAACTCAATTGATGAGTACATGGGTGTGACTCTGAATCTTGCTCAATTAATTAATTAATTAATGCGCCTACAAGACCGAATCCCAGAGCACCTAACAAATCAATGCTATTGGACATTCTAACGAATACCCCTCACAAATATACATCGCCTGAGATATTCTGTAATGATGTCAGTGATCACTGTGAAATTGCTTGTGTTAGAAATACAAAAATGACCAAAGCCAAACCACATTATATTTTTAAAATACATTTTAGACAGTTTGATGAGCAAGCGTTCTTACATGATCTGTACCATAATATTGACAAAGTCTGATTCCTGATGTTGACACTGCCTGCAATGGCAAACTACATAATTAATGCACTTGATAAAAATCAACATTGTGCTGCTCTGTTTGTGGATTTATCAAAGGCCTTTGATTCAGTTGACCATGAATTGTTGCTAGCTAGACTCAGAAACATTGGTCTCAGTGAAGGGGCAGTAAATTGGTTAAGGAACCATCTTTCTGACAGAACACTGTGTTTATACTGACAATCAAGTCTAGCCTTCTTGAGATTAATAGAGGTGTGCCCCAGGGTTCCATTTTAGCTCCTGTGTTGTTCGAAATTTGTATTAATGATTTGGGAAATGGGATGCAACCAGCAAAGTTACATCTATATGCAGATGATACAGTCATATATTAATGTGCTCCTTCTCTGGTTCAGGCTGTTGAAGAGCTACAGACTGCTTTTCAGTCACTGCAGGCCTCCCTTTATGGTCTCAAACTGGTCTTTAATGTACAAAAAACGAAATTCATGATCTTTACCAGAGCTAGAACTCTGCCAGAGAATATTAGCATTGTCACATTTGGTGGCTTATCCATTGAAAAAACTCAGTATTTGGTTGGATGACAAGTTGTCCTTTAAGGTTCATGTGGATAATCTTGTGACAAAGATTAAATTGAAATTGGGTTTTTATTTTCATAATAAGGCTTGCTTCCCGCTTATGGCTCGAAAGAAGCTTGTTCATGCCACTTTTCTCTCTGTAATTGATTATGGTGACTTGTTGTATATGCATGCAACCTCCTCTGTCTTACAGAGACTGGACTCTGTTTATCATGCATCCTTGCGCTTTATTACAAATGCCAAGTCACTCACCCACCATTGCACCAAATGGTAGGTTGGATCTCACTTTATATGCGCAGAAAGATACATTTGTATGTGTTCATCTACAAAGCCCTTTTGGGTAAACTTCCTCTTTACCTCTGTAGTCTGGTCTCCTTCACCACCAGCAGTTACCATTCCCGGTCTGTTAGGTGGTTGCTACTTAAAGTTCCCAGGATATTCACAGTATTAGGCAAGACTGCCTTCTCTTCTCGTGCACCAGACGCATGGAATAATCTACAATCCATGCTTCATCTAGATAAGTTAGTGCCACTGAATGAATTTTTTAATATTGATGGGAGACTGTTACAGAGGAGTGTAATTGCTTTTTTTAGGCTGGGGATCATGTTGTTGTATTGTTGTATATTTTAATTATGTAATGTATTGATTGTTGCTGCCTTCTTGGCCAGGTCTCCCTTGAAAAAGAGACGCTGGGTCTCACTGGGCTTTTCCTGGTTAAATAAAAAGGTTAAATAAAAAAAATACAGGACCTATATACTAGACGATGTCAGAGGAAAGCCCCAAAAATTGTCAAAGACTCCAGTTACCCTAGTCAGACTGTTTTCTCTGCTACCTCACGGTACCAGAGCACCAAGTCTAGGACCAAAAGGCTCCTTAACAGCTTCTACCCCCAAGCCATAAGATTGCTGAACAATTAATCAAATGGCCACACAGACTATTTCCGTTGTCCCCCCCTCCCATTGACACGGTACCGGTATCACCTGTATATAGCCTCGCTATTGTATTGTGTTACTTTAGTTTCTTTGGTCAATATTTTATTAACTCTTTCTTGAACGGCACTGTTGGTTAAGGGCTTGTAAGTAAGCATTTCACGGTAAGGTCTACACCTGTTGTATTTGGTGCATGTGACAAAGTTTGATTTGATCAAGCTGTAGAAACATCTCAAGCATGATCAATGGAAACAGGATGCACCTGAGCTCAATTTCAAGTCCCATAGCAAAGGGTCTGAATGCTTATGTAAATAAGGTATTTCTGTTTTCATTTTTTGCAAAAAAAATTGCTTTGCATAATGGGGTATTGTGTGTAGATTGAGGATTTTTGAAAAATGTAATCCATTTTAGAATAAGGCTGTAACGTAACAAAATGTGGAAAAAAGGGAAGGGGTCTAGATACTTTCCAAATACACTGTATACTGAGTGTACAAAACATTATGAACACCTGCTCTTTCCATGACATCGACTGACCAGGTGAAAGTTATGATCCCTTACAGATGTCTCTTAATGAAGGTGAGGAGATGGGTTAAAGAAGGATTTTTAAGCCTTGAGGCAATTGAAACAGACTGTGTATTAAATTCAGAGGGTGAATGGGAGAGACAAAAGATTTAAGTGCCTTTGAACGGGGTATGGTTGTAGGTGCCAGGCGAACTGGTTTGTGTCAAGAACTGCAATGCTTCTGGGGTTTTCACGTTCAACAGTTTCCCATGTGTATCGAGAATGGTCCACCACCCAAAGGACATTCAGCCAACTTGACACAAGTGTGGGAAGCATTTGATACATGGGCCAGCATCCCTGTGGAATGCTTTCGACACCTTGTAAAGTCCATGCCCAACAAATTGGGTGGGGTACAGAAATCCCAAATATCATAATAATTTTTCATGATTCTTAACTTGCTTGTACAGTTTTAAGACCATCTACAATCCCTTTTCCAGGATTGTAAACATTTCCACCTTAATGACCAGTTATTACAGGCCTTTTATACAACAGGTTACATTGTGTGTGTTTCAAATGGCCAGAGCCCATACAGTAAGACAGAGTATGATTTAATGAAAAGGTTTTGAATGGGAAGTCAATAGGATAGATAGCATAAGGAGCTCATACACGGACAATGCAAATAAGATGGCTGATTTAAATGCAACATAAGAATGCAAAGAAAAACATTTATCTAGCAGACCTTGGGATTGAATGCAGTGCTCTCATCCATGGAGAAAAAACCTTGTGTCCTGTCTTGTGTGAAAGCTGGATGATCCCTGTTGCTACAGAAACGGTGAGTACCTACTGAATTGGGCCAATGACTACAGCTCTTGGGCATCGACAGAGCAAGTACCGTATTGGAAATTAAATAGGATCAATCCAAAACTCAAAAATAAACATTTGTATCAGAAACAACAGCCTCAATAATGGCAATGATAACCATATAAAGGCCAAAATTATGGTTTACCGAAAATTAAAATATTGCAAATGAATGTGTATGAAATCGTGTCCAAAAGAGCCTTATAATGTTCAAAGTAGCCTGCCACACAGGAACATGAATAATCCCAACTGTCCAATAGTGAATAGGTGATTGTCCGATCATGAGAAAGTAAAGGAAAGATTTCCCACTGGGTTTACCTGTATGTAGATAGGCTTCCTCAGCCAGACCCATGAAAACAGACCTCTTGCCATGGCAAATAGAGCACATCTCACAACACTAACCTGCCAGAGGAAGAAATCACCATGAGAAGCGAAACATAGAAATCTGATATCGTTTTCTGCATAATTATTCTGCCTTCTCGTGAAGCAATAATTAACCACAGTGTGTACAAATAATAACAAATCCATTTCACCAAATCATTTCTCATCCTCCGTCAAATAATCTTTTCCTTGGAAGTGCGCTTTCGGTCCTGCAAAATAGCAGCCACTTGAACGCTGCAGTACTCTGCTCACTAGACAGAGTGGGAGGGGATTCTATAGGAAAAGCAGTCCTTGATAAAGGCGTATAGATTATAATACTGTCACAAATGTTAAAGGCCTAGTGCAGTCAAAAACGTGTTTTATAATATTTCCACACAATGAGGTTGGAATAATACTTACAATTTTGAAAATGATGATAATGCCCCTTCAGTGTAAGAGCTGTTTGAAAAAACGGCATGAAATTTCAGCCTGCTTTGGTGGGACGGAGTTTTGGCCTGCCTGGAGACATCCCCAAGCCGTAAAGTAGTTAATAGACCAATAAGAAAGAGAGTTCCAAACCTCTCTGCCAATAACAACTGTTTTTCAGTTTTCCTCTCTTTGCAAAATTCTTGCTTGAGAAATTGCTCTTTGCTAAGAAACGATTGTTGTTTGTTTTTGACCATTTTAATTGAAAACAATCACAGTTAGGTACTTAATTGTTAACCAGAAATGATTTGAATTTGAGGTAACGTCTGCTTTGGACCTTTAAAGAAAAGCTGATCGGGAGACTGCTACTAATGTACTGTATCTATCTAAACAGCACACAGACAAAATTGTCAAATAGTTTCTATACTGTCTTTGGTCTTACTAAAACGGTTACAAAGAAACACGCGCGTTCTGTTATTTTACATCAGTTAATCATGAAGCAGAACTCCTATCATGTTGTAAAACAACACCACTTCCTCCAGCATGTAGAGAGAAGTGTGGAGTGAGTGGCAGGCGAGCTTGATTGCATTCACCCCTCGCGCCGATGTTATTTAGACTTTATGTCGAACCGCACCATGTCCACTGATTGACAAAACAGGTAAGAGCAGCACATAACGAAGTAACTAAGCAACTGCCTCCGAACAAGCCATCTACTTACTTGTGGCTAACTAACATTCGCTAGCTAGCTAACAAACTTGCTAGCTAACGTTAGCTAAAATGTTAACCAACTGTAATATGTCGTTGACGTTGGTGTTATTGTTGCCTTACCTCTGAAGTTTGGTGCACATCATTGATTTTATTGCATCCAGATTGCCACTGTTCACACACTCTCACCAGGATGGCTGAAGAACGCAGGGTCTGTAGCAGTGCCCCACAAGCTGAGTCAAAGGTGAGACAAGCTAATCGTAAGTAGAAGCTTGCAAGAGATTATACATTTTTTATGTATGTGATTCATTTATCAAATAAACTGTTGTTCAATGGAGGAATGCATTAAAAGTCATAATGTTGTTTTTTTTCAGCCTCCCTCAACATCCTCTTCAATGAGGGAACTGGAATCTAGAAACGTGCATCTCAGAAGGAAGTTAAGCTCAGTGGAGGAAGAAAACGCTTCTGTGATGCAAGAAAACAGACAACTGATAATTGAATTGGAAGCAGTGAATCTCGAACTTGCCAGCTCCAAAACCAAAGTATTCCAGCTTATGCAATTTCGTACAACCTCTGCCATTATTAATGATTATAATGCTATTCATGCAGGCCTTTACAGAGTGCCCAAATAATATGTTACTAATGTTGGGTTTGGTTCCACAGATGATCAGCTTGAACTAAGATACATTTGTTCACCTACAATGTTGACAGGTCCGGGTTCTGGGTTCCACCGTAGGGTCTAAGACTTCTAGTGTGTGTCATATGAAGGAGGAGATTGAGGGTATGGAGGCTGAGGTTGAGGCCCAAGGGAATGCACTCAGGTTGGTAGGAGAATACACATACACACACAGAGACACCTTTGTGAATGCAGTTGTGCTAGATGTGTTGCCATGTTCATTTTAGAGATACAGAAAAGAGGCTGGAGGAGACTGAGGAGACATTGGTCATTAAGAGCAGACTAGTGGACCAGCTACAAGAGGAGCTGATGGCTGCTAGGGCTGAGTTAGAAAACAGGACTAATCAGGGGATAAGGTAAGCAGTGGTTCTATTTTCTTTAACAATCCCCACGTACTATAAACATGGAGTGTTCAAAACATTAAGAACACCTTCCTAATATTGAGTTGCACCCCCCCTTTTTCCTTCAGAACAGCCTCAGTTAGTCAGGGCATGGTCTCTACAAGGTGTCGAAAGCGTTCCACAGGGATGCTGGTCCATGTTGACTCCAATGCTTCCCACAGTTGTCAAGTTGGCTGGATGTCCTTTGGGTGGTGTACCATTCTTGATACACACAGGAAACTGTTGAGCATAAAAACCCCAGCACTGTTGCAGTTCTTGATACACACTGGTGCGCCTGGCACCTACTACCATACCCCGTTCAAAGGCACTTAAATCTTTTGTCTTTCCCATTCACCCTCTAAATGGCACACATACACAATCCATGTCTCAAGGCTTAAAAATCCTTGTTTAACCTGTCTCCTCCCCTTCATCTACACTGATTTGAAGTGAATTTAACAAGTGACATAAATAAGCGCTCATAGCTTTCACCTGGCTGGCCAGTCTGTCATGGAAAGGACAGGTGTTCTTAATGTTTTGTACACTCAGTGTATGTAATACACATCACCTGATGTCAGTGCTCGTTTGGTAACTAAGGTTATACTGTATTTTCCATTCATCCCAAAGAGTTGAGCAACAGAGAAAGGAAGCACTTGTCACTGCAGAGAGGCAGACATTGGCTCTCCGGAGTTACAAGGGAAATATGTCTGAGAAACTGAAGAAGGTATGGAATAATGACGAGTCAAGCTATGTAAATGACAAAAAATTCAATTTATTTTAAGCCTGTTTGTTTAGAATAAATGTTTGTCAGTACATGGCAAAATGCTCTGCTTATGTTTAGACTTTGCAGTCTTTGATTGTATAGCAACGTGATGCTGTGTTGTGGTCCATAGATGTTGGACAACGAGGCCAGACTTAAGGAGGCTCTTATCCAGTGTGATAAAGAGAGAGAGGTGTGGGAGAGGAGGTGTCTTCAGCTAGAGCAGGACAAGACTGACATGAACCAGCTGATCGGGTTGGTACCCAAGTGTCTGCTTGTCATATCTTAATTATTAGTTTCTGAATCAATCATCTGTGATACGGAGTGTAAAAAGTACGGACTGTGTAAAAAGGACAATTTGGCTTTAAACCATGATATGTGGATATGGTTGAGATTGGTTGTAGTTAGTGGAATACCAATACCACTGTGATGGACAAACCTATAGTAATAGTAGTTGGGATCTCTCTGACCAGCCAGTTGAAGGAAGAGTCGGTCAGAGCCAAGGCGATGAGTGTAGAGAGCGCCACCTTGCGTTCTCGTCTGGAAGAGGCCTCTGTCCGGGCTGTGGAGCTGAAGAGAAGACTGAGTGACAGGGAGATAGTTGAGAAGGACATAGAGGTGTTGAGGAAGGAGTGTGGGGACCTACGCCACCTTACTACCAGCCAGGAGCAGAGACTGGAGCATTGTCAGAGAGAAGCACAGCAGAGCCAGGCTGAACAGGCCAGCCTAGAGGCCATCCTCAGCCTGTTGCATCTTAGAGAGGTGAGCCTAGCGCCATACTCCCTACTACACTCTCAAACTATACCCTCTGTGTATTGTCTCTTCATGCTATATTCTGTATGCTGTATGTGCCCCATACAACCATAGTGCACCCTGCTTATTGCTAACTCCGCGAACCCTCACATCTGTTCCAGACAATGATGGTGGACAAAATGTACTATACTGTTATGTAAAAGTGACCTAACTATTTGTTATAGAGTGGAGGGGGATTACTCTGTGCTAAGCCTTGTCTGCCAGCTCCATTCTGCGATGTCCCCAAACTCAAGCCAGGTGATTTCCCTAGCTTGCTCTTAAATACTATACATTGTATTGTAGTCTGTATACACTGAGTTTACAAACACTATCATGCTCTTTCCATGACACAGGTGAATCCAGGTGAAAGCTATGATCCCTTATTGATGTCACTTGTTAAATCCACTTCATTCAGTGTAGATGAAGGGAAGGAGATAGGTTAAAGAAGGATTTCTAAGCCTTGAGACATGAATTGCGTATGTTTTCCATTTAGAGGGTGAATGGGCAAGTGCCTTTTGAATGGGTTATGGTAGTAGGTGCCAGGCACACCGGTTTGTGTCAAGAACTGCAACGCTGATGTTTTTTTTATACTCAACAGTTTCCCGTTTGTATCAGGAATGGTCCACCACCCAAAGGACATCCAGCCAACTTGACACAACTGTGGGAAGCATTGGAGTCAACATGGGTCAGCTTTCTACATTGTGTAGAGTCCATGCCCTGATGAATTGAGGTTGTTCTGAGGGCAGAAGGGGGTGCAACTCAATATTAGGAAGGTCTTCCTAATGTTTTGTACACTCAGTGTATAGCACATATCTAATCTCCCATCTCTAGGCCATGTATACAGTAGAGTAGGTAAACTCTAACTGTAGTAACCTGGTATATTTAGGTTTACCAATAGATGGCCGTATTGACTTAAGACGGGGGTTTGCTTTCCGCTATCCGTAGCCATTTCCTATGTCTGCCTATATAACCGTGATTGAAGAAAGCTTCAGGTAGCTTAAGCCAGGTGCATTAGAGAATGTAATTCTAAATTGTAATTAAATACTAAACCGTACTCACGTGTCAGGAGTCATCAATCTAAGAAGCCTCTAAGGATACTACACTAACAATATCTCTCTTCCTTCCATGCCGTAACATTGTGGATACACATGAAAAATGGAAAGTATGTTTGTATCCTCCCCCAAAAACGTATGTTTGTTTTTTTGTGTTTGCGGTGTGTCAGGGGAGCAATACCAGCAGCTGCTGCCTGTGTTGCGGGCTGTGGAGCAGGAGAGAGGCAGGCAGGCAGCTCTAGCCCTGGGCCTGGAGGAGAGACTAAGGCAGGCCCAGGAGGAGATGACTACCCTACAGAACAACATGAACCAGAGAGACCTCCAGCTACAGAAACTGCACACAGAGCTGCAGGAGAGGACAGTACAAATTAACCAGCTGGAGAGAGAGGTAAGGATGGACACATGAATAGTGTACTGTACCACCATTTTCATTATGAGTGGTCTCAAATCAAGGAAGAAGGCTGTATCTCAAAGGAATCTGAGTTACATAGTGTCAAATACCAGTGTCATAAATTTTGAGATCTGTGCCCAGATGCGTACATACAGTTGAAGTCGGAAGTTTACATACACCTTAGCCAAATGCATTTAAACTCAGTTTTTCACAATTCCTGACATTTAATCTTAGTAAGAATAGGTCAGTTAGGATCACCACTTTATTTTAGAATGTGAAATGTCAGAATAATAGTAGAGAGAATTATTTATTTCAGCTTTTTATTTCTTTCATCACATTCCCAGTGGGTCAGAAGTTTACATAGACTCAATTAGTATTTAAATTGTTTAACTTGGGTCAAATGTTTCGGGGAGCCTTCCACAAGCTTCCCACAAGAAGTTGGGTGAATTTTGGCCCATTCCTCCTGACAGAGCTGGTGTAACTGAGTCAGGTTTATAGCCCTCCTTGCTCGCACATGCTTTTTCAGTTCTGCCCACAAATTCTCTATGGGATTGAAGTCAGAGCTTTGATGGCCACTCCAATACCTTGACTTTGTTGTCATTAAGCCATTTTGCCACAGCTTTGGAAGTATGTTTGAAGTCATTGTCCATTTGGAAGACTCATTTGCGACCAAGCTTTAACTTCCTGACTGATGTCTTGAGGTGTTGCTTCAATATATCCATGTAAATTTCCTTCCTCATGATGCCATCTATTTTGTGAAGTGCACCAGTCCCTCCTGCAGCAAAGCACCCCCACAACATGATGCTGCCACCCCCGTGCTTCACGGTTGGGATGGTGCTCTTCGGCTTGCAAGCCTTCCCCTTTTTCCTCCAAACATTACGATGGTCATTATGGCCAAGCAGTTATATTTTTGTTTCATCAGACCAGAGGACATTTCTCCAAAAAGTACAATCTTTGTCCCCATGTACAGTTGCAAACCGTAGTCTGGCTTTTTTATGGCGGTTTTGGAGCAGTGGCTTCTTCCTTGCCGAGCGGCCTTTCAGGTTATGTCGATATAGGACTCGTTTTATTGTGGATATAGATACTTTTGTACCTGTTTCCTCCAGCATCTTCACAAGTTCCTTTGCTGTTGTTCTGGGATTGATTTGTAAAGACAGAACGAGTCTCCTTCCTGAGCGGTATGACGGCTGAGTGGTCCCATGGTGTTTATACTTGCATACTATTGTTTGTACAGATGAACATGGTACCTTCAGGCATTTGGAAATAGCTCCCAAGGATGAACCAGACTTGTGGAGGTCTACAATTTTCTTTCTGAAGTCTTGGCTGATTTATTTTGATTTTCCCATGATGTCAAGCAAAGAGGCACTGAGTTTGAAGGTAGGCATTGAAATACGTCCACAGGTACACCTCCAATGAACTCAAATGATGTCAATTAGCCTATCAGAAGCTTATAAAGCCATGACATCATTTTCTGGAATTTTCCAAGCTGTTTAAATGCACAGTCAATTTAGTGTATGTAAACTTCTGACCCACTGCAATTGTGATACAGTGAAATAATCTGTCTGTAAACAATTGTTAGAAAAATTACTTGTGTCATGCACAAAGTAGATGTCCTAACTGACTTACCAAAACTATAGTTTGTTAACAAGAAATGTGTGGCGTGGTTGAAAAACGAGTTTTAATGACTCCAACCTAAGTGTATGTAAACTTCCGACTTCAACTGTACATACATACAGTACCAGTCAAAGTTTGGACACACTTACTCATTCAAGGGTTTTTCTTTATTTTCTACATTGTAGAATAATAGTGAAGACATCAAATCTATGAAATAACACATATGGAATCATGTAGTAACCCAAAAAGTGTTAAACAAATCCAAATATATTTGAGATTCTTCAAAGTAGCCACCCTTTGCCTTGATGACAGCTTTGCACACGCTTGGCATTCTCTCAACCAGCTTCATGAGGAAGTCTCCTGGAATGCATTTCAATTAACAGGTGTGCCTTGTTAAAAGTTAATTTGTTGATTCTCTTTCCTTAATGCATTTGAGCCAATCAGTTGTGTTGTGACAAGGTAGGGGTGGTATACAGAAGATGGCCCTATCTGGGAAAATACCAAGTCCACATTATGGCAAGAACAGCTCAAACAAGCAAAGAGAAATGACAGTCCATCATTACTTTGTACTTGAATGTCAGTCAATGCGGAGCATTTCAAGAACTTAGAAAGTTTCTTCAAGTGCAGTCGCAAAAACCATCAAGCGCTATGATGAAACTGGCTCTCATGAGGACCGCCACAAGTAAGGAAGGCCCAGAGTTACCTCTTCTGCAGAGGATAAGTACATTAGAGTTAACTGCACCTCAGATTGCAGCCCAAATAAATGCTTCACAGAGTTGAAGTAACAGTCACATCTCAACATCAACTGTTCAGAGGAGACTCTGTGAATCAGGCCTTCATGATTGAATTGCTGCAAAGAAACCACTAATAAAACAAATAAGAAGAGACTTGCTTGGGCCAAGGAACACGAGCAATGGACATTAGACTGGTGGAAATCAGTCCTTTGGTCTGATGAGTCCAAATTTGCGTTTTTTGGTTCCAACCGCTTTGTCTTTGTGAGACGCTGAGTAGGGGAATGGATGATCTCCACGTGTGGTTCCCACCGTGACGCATGGAGGAGGCGGTGTGATGGTGTGGGGGTGCTTTGCTGGTGACACTGTCAGTGACTTATTTAGAATTCAAAGCACATTTAACCAGCATGGCTGCCACAACATTATGCAGCGATATTCCATACCATCTGGTTTGCTCTTAGTGGGACTATAATTTGTTTTTCAACAGGACAATGACCCAACACACCTCCAGGCTGTGTAAGGGCTATTTTACAAAGAAGGAGAGTGATGGAGTGCTACATCAGATTACCTGTCCTCCACAATCACCCAACCTCAACCTACTTTGTAAAATCTCAAATATATTTTTATTTGTTTAACACTTTTTGGGTTACTACGTGATTCTATATGTGTTATTTCATGGTTTGATGTTTTCACTATTATTCTACAATGTAGAAAATAGTATAAATAAAGAAACTGTTGGATGAGTAGGTGTGTTCTAACTTTTGACTGTGACTGTATATGTATTCTACTCTTTAAAAAATATATATATATTACTAACAACAGGGGCGGCAGGGTAGCCTAGTGGTTAGAGCGTTGGACTAGTTGCAAGTTCGAATGCCCGAGCTGACAAGGTACAAATCTGTCATTCTGCCCCTGAACAAAGCAGTTAACCCACTGTTCCTAGGCCGCCATTGAAAATAATAATTTGTTCTTATCTGATTTTTTTTTTTTAATTACAGGATAAAAGCTTTAAAGCTGCAACAACAAAACAACTCTGCCACATGACAAAATGTGTAGAATTGCAGGAAATTAGTTTGAAAACTGCCACATTTTCTATCTGATGCCAATTGGCGGGCCTTTAAAATGTTCCTACCCAAGGCCCGAAACGTGGTTTGTCTGTCTATGCACTGCTGAAGTCATAGTAAAACTCCTTGATTGCTATTTTTATCTCACTAGAGTTGGGATCTGATTATGAGGGGGTCCCAACAAGTTTGAGAACCCCTGGTGTACTGTATGTGTGACTGATGTCTGTCCCCTGGTGGTGAATGTGTTGTATTGCAAACAGACGTGGCATTTTCCCAAAGTACAGATTCCAGCTTTCACTTATAACTGTATAACAGCTTTTCACGTATATTTCACATATAACAGGCGGCTCTCGTCCTGGGCCTGCCGGAGAGACTAAGGCAGGCCCAGGAGGAGATGACTACCCTACAGAACAACATGAACCAGAGAGACCTCCAGCTACAGAAACTACACACAGAGCTGCAGGAGAGGACAGTACAAATTAACCAGCTGGAGAGAGAGGTAAGGATGGACACATGAATAGTGTACTGTACCACCATTTTCATTATGAGTGGTCTCAAATCAAGGAAGAAGGCTGTATCTCAAAGGAATCTGAGTAACATAATGTCACATAACAGGACAAGTGAGGGTCTCACTCACAGAATCAGAGCAATCAGGCCTTAAACCAGTGCCTGAAACAAAAGATAACACTTGTTGTATACAGTATGTGACCGATGTCTGTCCCTAATGGTGAATGTGTTGTATTGCAGTTAAGGAGGAAGAACGTCTGCCTGGC
Source organism: Brachymystax lenok tsinlingensis (assembly GCA_030435695.1). Classification (NCBI taxonomy): domain Eukaryota; kingdom Metazoa; phylum Chordata; class Actinopteri; order Salmoniformes; family Salmonidae; genus Brachymystax; species Brachymystax lenok. Next base: position 30,212,327 of record CM059790.1, read on the forward strand.
AACTACAGAGCAACAGTTAGAGAAGAAAGATGCAGGACTTTCACAGGCTGTAGAGAAGACCACTGAGTTAGAGCAGAACCTGCTGGTAATGATGAAGTGCTCAACACGCACACTGAAAAGAAATTGGGTTGTCACTAATCTATCAAATGCTGAAGTAGGCTACACTAAACAGACATTGTGTTGTCACTACTCACACACACACATGCTTTCACGTACACATGTTGGGTCTGTCTAAATCCACAAGGATGCCTGCCTGCCTTTTTGATTCAGACAGACCCAGTTCTCTCTACTAACTCACATACACATCCTTTCACACACACAGGCTATGTTATATTTAAGTGGGCTAGTTAGTTAATTGATGAAGTCTGGTTTGAAACGTAGGAGAAGAGCAGCAGTATCCAGCACTTTAAAACCACTCTGGACTTGAAGAAGAGGGATTTCCAGCAGGAGTTAGAGGAGACTCAGAGAGTTGGCTCAGAGCAACGTAAGGAGCTACAGGATCAAATCAAAATGGTGAGAGGATACATGCATTGTATTCCTTTTCACACTTGACTGTTCATAAAAGTCACCCAAGGTTACAATAAGCAATTCCATGAACTTTACATACTTTCAGTCTTAGAATAGTTATACATAAAAGCTAGAATCCGTATACTTGGTGAAACTGCCACGTCCATTTTTGATATTACAACAACAAAGAAGTTACTGCAAACAACGAACACTGTTTACCTTCGCCCATCGTACTTGTGATAGAACTACGGAGTTTGTACTGTGAAAATATTTTGCCACGATGCTGGATGCTCCTCTACTCCATTTCATTGACAAAACAATAACAAATGCGCTGGGGGTGAAGAGTGGCACAGTTTCACCTTATGCTGAGTTTCAGCTTTAACATACAGTACAGTAGATGTTTGGGCACCTGAAAAGATACTTGTGTATATACCCTAGTCCTGTCATGCCGTACTTGTGTTTCCTGCCTGTTTCATGTGATTTTATGTCTGCCTGTCCTGTACAGTTGCACTCTCAGAAAGCAGAACTGGAGAAAGACTTCTCTTCAGCCCAGCATAATAGACAGGAGGCCCAGCACAGAGCAGACAGACTTCAGACCTCCCTCAACCAGCTCACGCATGTATGTCTGCCCCATACACAACACACCTCACATGACCTTTACCTAGAGTGCATTCGGGAAAGTATTCATACCGCTTGACATTTTCCACATTTTGTTACGTTACAGCCTTATTCTAAAAATCTATCTATACACAATACCACGTAATGACAAGGCGAAAGCGGGTTTTTTACATACATATTCAGACCCTTTGCTATAAGACTTGAAATTGAGCACCGGTGGAACCACCAAGACTTCCCTTGAGCTGATTGCCCGGCCAAACTGAGCAATCGGGGGAGAAGGGCCTTGGTCAGGGAGGTGACCGAGAACTCAGTGGTCACTCTGACAGAGCTCCAGATTTCCTCTGTGGGGATGGAAGAACCTTCCAGAACGACAACCATCTCTGCAGCACTCCACCAGTCAGGCCTTTATGGTAGAGTGGCCAGACAGAAGCCACACTTCAGTAAAAGACACTTGACAGCCCGCTAGGAATTTGCCAAAAGGCACCTAAAGGACTCAGACCATGAGAAACAAGATTCTCTGGTCTGATGAAACCAAGATTGAACTCTTAAATACCAAGTGTCACGTCTGGAGGAAACCTGGCACCATCCCTACGGTGAAGCATGGTGGTGGCAGCAGCATGCTGTGTGGATGTTTTTCAGCGGCAGGGACTGGGAGACTAGGCAGGATCGAGGGAAAGATTAACTGAGCAAAGTACAGAAAGATCCTTGATGAAAACCTGCTCCAGAGCGCTCAGGACCTCAGACTGGGCGACGGTTCACCTTCCAACAGGACAACGACCCTAAGCACACAGCCAAGACAATGGAGGAGTGGCTTCAGGACAAGTCTCAGAATGTCCTTGAGTGGCCCAGCCAGAGCCCAGACGTGAACCCGATCGAACATCTCTGGAGAGACCTGAAAAAAGCTGTGCAGTGACGCTCCCCATCCAACCTGACAGAGCTTGAGGATTTGCAGAGAAGAATGGGTGGAACTCCCCAAATACAGGTGTGCCAAGCTTGTAGCGTCATACCTAAGTAGACTCAAGGCTGTAATCGCTGCCAAATGTGCTTCAACAAAGTACTGAATAAAGGGTCTGAATACTTATGTAAATGTGATATTAAAAAAAAAAAAAAAAAAAAATACCTAAAAACCTGTTTTTGCTTTGTCATTATGGGATAGATTGAGGGGGAAAAACGATTTTGTCAATTTTAGAATAAGGCTGTAATGTAACAATGTCAAAAGTCAAGGGGTCTGAATACTTTCCGAATGCACTGCAGATCTTCAAAGTTTTATAGGTCACACCCAGGTCATTGAGTTTGACACAGAACGACACAGCTGGGCATCTCCGTATTAATCTGACTTGTGCTATAAACATGTCACTTCCTAGCATACAGAGACGAGAGCCAATCAAGACCAGGAGGCCTTGAGAGCTCTCAGAGTGCAGGCAACAGAGTATACTACCAAGGTCAGTCCTCATGAAAACACATGCTATGACAATTTAGTTATCAACTAAATCAGACTTTTTTTCCTGCATCGGTCCTGTTGCAGGTGAGGTTTTTGGAGACAGCCCTGACAACATGCCAGGATGAGTTGAGCAACTGTATGCAACAGATAAAGGGAGTGAAGGGACGCCATGAGAGAGAGCTGGAGACGAGCGCCAAAGAAGTAGAACATGAAGACCTTCACCTTGCTTTAATTTCCTGTGAAACACTTTCAACATTCCAGACACATTGTGTGATATCTGTGGGTGGGATGTTGTAGTCTGGTCCCAGATCTGTTTTTGCTCTCTTGCCAACTCCTTGTCACTTCTTCTCACGCCGAACATGACAATGTGTGGCATGACAATTCCATAAGGAGTGGGCAAAAGAGCAGACAGACTGGCACTCAGGAATTTGGGAACAATGTGAAGGATATGAGTCTCCAAAAAATCTAGGATATGAGACAAATTAAATACAATTCTAACTTGTGAAGTGTATGGATGAAGACTAGTGAAGTTCAAACAGGCAGTTCCAGTGTTCTCTGTCCCCAGTTGGAGGCTCTGCAGGCGGAGATGAGGGGTAGCTCTCTGGTGTGTCAGAGCTCCAGTGAGCAGAACTTGCAGCTGCAGCACACCGTCCAGAGACAGCAGACCATGCTGCAGGAGAGCAGCTCCCGTGTGGCGGAGCTTGAGGACAGACAGGCTCTGTTACTGGAGCAGGTAGACAGACAGACACTTTACTGTCCTCAGAGAGGGACATTATTTCCACAGCCTGTAAGTTACAGACAACATAATGAGCAAACCAGCATCAGAGATTGAACATAAAACACAACACAGCAGTACATGCAACAGTACAGTTTTAATTGAACTCAGTGGATGAACAAATCCACTACTAGAGGGCGTGAGCTGCAGTTGTTATATCTAATTTACGAGTTTGAGATGCAATACAAATGTCCTTATTTTGAAGCATTATTCATTGCTTTGTCTGGTACAGTTCTTTGTACGAAGCCAGCTTTTGTTGGCCAGCCTGAACTTCCTCTAAGGGCCCAGCAGGGTTAATAAAATAGAGCTCATATCTGTTTAGAACTGATTGCATGCTTGCTGCTCATATTGTTCATGAGGGTTTTGAAAAGCCTAATTGTTTAGACAGATTCCAGTGTTCAAACTGATTACTTTAGGCTTGCAGGGGGTGACTAGTGCAGGCCGATTTTGTTTCTTGAGCGGATGGTCGGGGGGCCGGAACATAATAATTTGTAGACTGCAAATTGACCTCAAAAAGCCCAAACAGATGTAATATTTGACTAAAACATAATAATTTATTTGTATATGATCACGTCTCTCTATTATGCGTGGGAAGACTTGGGAACAGATTTCCTGGTGTTTTTACAGTATTTTATGTCCAACAATGACTTGAGGGGCCAAATAAAACCACCGCCAGCTGGGGAACCCTGGTATAGTGGGTAAAAAGTAACTATTTGTTCAAATTTACAGTACGTTTAGCAGACCATTTTATTATCACGGTTTGGAGGTGAGTTGAGGGTAAATTCACACACTGTGTGTTGTGTGCGTGCGTTCTTCCAGGTGGGCCGCTTGGAGAAGGAACTGGAGAAAGAGAAGGCGTTAGCCTTCAAAGAGCTGAAGAGGAGAGAGCAGAGAGCCCAGGAGGCCATAGAGGGACTGCAGGAGGCTAGTCGGCAGGCAGCGAGACATGAGAGCGAAGCCCTGCAACTCTCCAGCTCTGTCACGTGAGACTAGTTTTTACTCCCTCTACTAGTGTCAGCTCTAATCTATGCTTCTCGACTCTACTCTAATCTATGTTACTGTACTCTACCAGGGTTCGAAACTGACAAACTCTTGCATTTGTGAAGCTTTGACTTGGCAGTGTGACACCAATTTTTAATTAGGCACTAGGGTGCCTGTTTATTTTTTTGCTAGTCACATTCGTTTTTCACCTCACTCAAGATTTAACCATGATTTGGTCAAACCGTAAAGTACATTATCCTCATGATTCCTGCCCTGCGGCTGTGCCTGTTTTGCTGGGGCCTGCGGCTGTGTTGAGCGAGCCACTCTCTCCTTTCCCGGGAACAAAATGCTCCTCGAGGAAAAAAAAGCTTTTCCGATTTTTTTAAATCCGATTGCTGGTGAGAACACAGCCGTTCTGTTGTCACAGTTGAAGAGGGGAGGTTCTCAGCTTTCTGTAGGTATCCTTTTTATTTCTGAACTCTCAATTTTGACCTCAATAGCAACTATTCTTCAACCAAGTTATTTGATATGGCTTTGATACAGAGTGTGCGAAATGTTGCGCATTGGCCATTGCAATTGCAGAGGCATAATTGAGCTGTAGGCTACAACTGCAACGTTTTTTGGACTTGACATTTACTGTTAGATTAATACATGGCTACCAGCATTGGGTAGTATGTTTAGTGTTACCGATCAAGCTAATGTGTTTTGAGATTTTGTTTACTGAGGTGGTGAATTAGCCCCAAATAATTGAGCCTAGAATATTAGTGCACATATAAAGATGTAAGCAAGTTTGTCTCTATTGGACAAAATACAATTCAGCACATTCTGGAGATCTATTTTAACAGTAAAATATAACAACAATAGCTTATTTGTCAAACCAAAATTCATGACATTCACTGGATTAGGTTGCAGAATATCTTGAATCATGCATTCTTTCATGGACATGTTAGATTAAACAAGTTTATTTATTTATGTATGTATTTATTACCATCTCAGTGGTCTACACCTCTTAAAAGCACTGTGAATGACCTTTTATAAAATGATTACAAATGTTTTCAATTGTGTGAACTGTGAAAAATATTTGATGCAACCAAATCATGGGCTGGTGCCACCAACTGAAAAAGTTAGTCAGTGCCACCATGTTGGTCTGCTCTACTCTATACTACACTTTAATCAGTGCAAGCGACTTTAGGGTGACCGTTTACAGACGTAGCGTGCCTAGTAGCCTTGTGCTCCTGTTGTTGAGAGCCAGGGGTTGTCTGTGTCCTGTCCTGCAGGCAGTTGTCAGAGGACATGAATAAGGTTCGGGGAGAGCTGAGTGAGCGAGAGCAGCAGATGCTGCATATACGGAGAGACAGCGACACCAAGGCCTTACAGCTCTCTAAGATGGAGAAGATGCTAGCCGAGACCAGAGAAAAGCTGGACAAGAAGACTGAGTCTGGTACGGAAAGTAAAGGGCGGGACTTCCGAGACGATATGGGTCCTGTATCAATATCCTTACTTTAATTCACTGAGCTTCTTCTCTGAAATGCATGAGAACTGCATTGTTTTGTTTATTTATATATTTTTTCATTTAACTAGGCAAGTCAGTTAAGAACAAATTCCATCATTGTTAACTGCCTCTTTCAGGGGCAGAACGACAGATTTTTACCTTGTCAGCTCAGGGATTTGACCTTGCAACCTTTCGGTTACAAGTCCAACGCTCTAACCACTAGGCTACCTGCCGCCCCGTTATGTGGATAAACTATCATGCAAGGTTTCAAATGTACTCTCTTAGAAAAGGTGGTACCTAGAATCGTAAAGGGTTCTTCAATTGTGTCCATAGGTTGGGAGCACCCTCTGAAAGGAACTATTTTTGGTTACAAGTAGAACCTTTTCACTAATACAAGGTTCTACGTCAGGGGTGGGCAAACTTTGGATCCGGCCCATGAGCCCATTCAACCCCCCCCCCCAAAATGATTTTGGGTTAAACACTCCAGGCCACTCTTGAATGTCTAAAACTAAATAGAAAGTATGTAGAAATTAGAATGGACCTACATGCCCTTTTTCTGGCCCACCAATTACTTTTGATGAACATTTTGAGAAAAGAAATCTGTGTGGCCCTCTGCTGAATTTTTAAATCCCATTGTGGTCCTTGAGCCAAAATAATTGCCCATCCCTGTTCTATGTGGAACCCTTACAGGATCCCTTACACCACTAACAAGTTCTAAGTACGTAGAACCTTTTTCACCATCAAAGGGTTCTACCTGGAACCAAAAAGGGTTGCCCTATGGGGACAAAAGAAGAACCCTTTTTTCCTATGTGTAACCAGTCAGGATGCTCTCGATCGTGCAGCTGTAGAACCTTTTGAGGATCTGAGGACCCATGCCAAATCTTTTCAGTCTCCTGAGGGGGAATAGGTTTTGTCGTGCCCGCTTCACGACTACCATGGTGTGCTTGGACCATGTTAGTTTGTTGGTGATGTGGACACCAAGGAACTTGAAGCTCTCAACCTGCTCCACTGCAGCCCCGTCGATGAGAATGGGGGTATTTCTCGGTCCTCTTTTTCCTGTAGTCCACAATCATCTCCTTTGTCTTAATCACGTTGAGGGAGAGGTTGATGTCCATGCACCACATGGCCAGGTCTCTGACCTCCTCCCTATAGGCTGTCTCGTTGTTGTCGGTGATCAGGCCTACCACTGTTGTGTCATCGGCAAATGTAATGATGGTGTTGGAGTCGTGCCTGGCCGTGCAGTCATGAGTGAACAGGAAGTACAGGAGGGGGCTGAGCATGCACCCCTGAGGGGACCCCGTGTTGAGGATCAGCGTGGCGGATGTGTTGCTACCTACCCTTACCACCTGGGGGCGGCCCATCAGGAACTCCAGGAAGTCCAGTTGAAGTCGGAAGTTTACATACACCTTAGCCAAATACGTTTCAACTCAGTTTTTCACAATTCCTAGATCAGTTAGGATCACCACTTTATTTTCAGAATAATAGTAGAGAGAATTATTTCAGCTTTTTATTTCTTTCATCACATTCCCAGTGGGTCAGAAGTTTACATACTCAATTAGTATTTGGTAGCATTGCCTTTAAATTGTTTAACTTGGATCAAGCCTTCCACAAGCTTCCCACAATAAGTTGGGTGAATTTTGGCCCATTCCTCCTGACAGCTGGTGTAACTGAGTCAGGTTTGTAGGCCTCCTTGCTCGCACACGCTTTTTCAGTTCTGCCCACACATTTTCTATTGGATTGAGGTCAGGGCTTTGTGATGGCCACTCCAATACCTTGACTTTGTTGTCCTTGCCACAACGTTGGAAGTATGCTTGGGGTCATTGTCCATTTGGAAGACCCATTTGCGACCAAGCTTTAACTTCCTGACTGATGTCTTGAGATGTTGCTTCAATATATCCACATAATTTTCCTTCCTCGTGATGCCATCTATTTTGTGAAGTGCACCAGTCCCTCCAGCAGCAAAGCACCCCCACAACATGATGCTGCCACCCCTTTGCTTCACGGTTGGGATGGTGTTCTTGGGCTTGCAAGCCTCCCCCTTTTTCCTTCAAACGTCATTATGGCCAAACAGTTCTATTTTTGTTTCATCAGACCAGAGGACATTTCTCCAAAAAGTAACATCTTTGACCCCATGTGCAGTTGTAAACCGTAGTCTGGCTTTTTTATGGCGGTTTTGGAGCAGTGGCTTCTTCCTTGCTGAGCGGCCTTTCAGGTTATTTAGATATAGGACTCGTTTTACTGTGGATATAGATACTTTTGTACCTGTTTCCTCCAGCATCTTCACAAGGTCCTTTGCTGTTGTTCTGGGATTGATTTGCACTTTTTGCACCAAAGCACGTTCATCTCTAGGAGACAGAATGCCATGGTCCCATGGTGTTTATACCTGCGTGGTCCCATGGTGTTTATACTTGCGTACTATTGTTTGTACAGATGAACGTGGTACCTTCAGGCGTTTGAAAATAGCTCCCAAGGATGAGCCAGACTTGTGGAGGTCTACAATTTTTTTCTGAGGTCTTGGCTGATTTCTTTTGATTTTCCCATGATGTCAAGCAAAGAGGCAATGAGTTTGAAGGTAGGCCTTGAAATACATCCACAGGTACACCTCCAATGAACTCAAATGATGTCAATTAGCCTATCAGAAGCTTCTAAAGCCATGACATCATTTTCTGGAATTTTCCAAACAGAATTGTGATACAGTGAGATATAAGATTTTGCTTACAAGCAAAAATTAAAGCAGGAAGCACCAGTGACTCGGTCAATGCCTCCGATGGCATTGAGGAGTACACCACATCAGTCACTGGCTTTATCAATAAGTGCATTGGAGGAATCCCGGAACATATTCCAGTCTGTGCTAATAAAACAGTCCTGTAGCTTAGCATCTGCTTCATCTGACCACTTCTTTATTGTTCTAGTCACTGGTGCTTCCTGCTTACATTTTTGCTTGTAAGCAGGAATCAGGAGGATAGAATTTGATTTGATTCATACAAGTATCTACTTTTGATAGCAATTAACTTTACAGCGTAAGTAACTGTCTGTGTTCTGATGCTATCCCTGTGTATTTTAGCAGCTTTTAGATCTTCTTTTTCTGTGGGTCTGTGTCTTTAGGGGCCATTTTCCAGGTCACAGATTCCAGATAAGCAGAGTCCTTGACTAAAATGCGCGTTCAGAATCTCGTCGAAGACTAGGCTTTATCTGGGTCCAGGAAACTGGCTCAAAGTGTTCTCTCCCTCTGAGTGACTGTTTCTAACCTTGATGTTCTCTGGGCCTTGTCCGGTTCAGTCCAGGATCTGGAGGAGAAGGTGCGTTTCACCAGGAAGGACAGGAGGAACTCCCTGCACCGCACCCAGCTGCTGGAGAGCCAGATGAAGACGGTGAAGGGAGAGCTGGTGGACACACTGGACCACCTGCAGGAGCTACGAGACCGGCTGAGATGCTCACAGGCCAACGCAGAGCAGCGCAAAGTTGACATGGAGAAACTGCAAGCAGGGATGAGGTGAGAGAGTCCCAAACTCAAACAGTCCTGTCCGTTGGCCTCATCTTGTGTTCCTACAGCCGAGTTGGGCAGAAGCCCCTTGATCCCTCTCCCAAGTCATTTATTACCCGAGGCTCCATTTGGTACCTTGTACTTTGGCCTCCCACTTCACTCCTTTTCAACAATGGGGCCATAACACCTCAAGCTTGAAGCTTGACGACAAAGCTGAATTCAAATACTTTTTTATTTGTAAAAATGTATATTGCCTCTGAAAGTAATGTTAAGTTTGTACTGCTCCCAAATGATTTTAAATACTTATCTACTTTGCTTTTTGCGGGCGCCGAAGACGTGGATGTCGATTATGGCACCTCTCTGATTCATAGGGGTTGGGTTAAATGCGGAAGACACATTTCAGTTGAATACATTCAATTGGACAACTGACTAGGTATCTCCCTTTCCCTTTTACTCAGTTTTTTGTGACTTGATTTTCGTTGGGGGTTGATAAACACTGTGAACTTTATTCCCAGCACTTCTTACCCTGTCTGTGTTGTGTGGAAACTTATTATTACCAAAGGTCTGCGCTACAAGCCAATTGGAAAGAAGCAAAAATATGATGACCATGCTTCTCTTTTCTTAACTTGTGTAAAATTAGATAAACACTCTGTTGCTTCTGTGGTGTTCTATTGTCAAGGGTTGTCCAAGGTTATGTGCTTAAAGTAATTTTCCAGGGGACGAAGATTGAACACCCCCACCCCTGGTTGTCATACATCACTTGGAGGCAATTGTCACTGGTTGTGGGGAATCTGTTGCTGCTGTTTTTCAAACACACTTTCTGTGACGCAGCAGCAGCCCATGCAGAGTGTGTAACAAAGTTTAACTGGTGCTACTTCTCTTTTTATAAGGTAGGCTATCGACATTACTTCCCTGCCTGCCCTCCAGTTCATACATTATGAAAAGAAAACATTAATATCATGCCAGTTTTATTGGGGGATTTTCCATGTGTATCCCTAGGATCATGTATTGTTTCATGAAGCTATCTTTCAGATGCTTTGATTCAATTGAAAATATTTGAGTGCCAAGATGTGGCTGTGACCCCACTCTCCGAGGGTGTCTCAGGGGGAGTTGGGATATGCAAAAAACACATTTCCAATTCACACATGCGTATTAATACACACTTGTACATGAAATGGGAGAAATATAATCATCCTTATTATTAGTGGGGCTTGCGAAGCAAGAGTCCCCACTTTAAAGGTGCAATATGTTCGCCTAATTTCAGTTTATGCGACAAAGCATTCAGTCATTGTGTAGAGAATCATTGTACCATCTAAACAGCTTGGAAATATATTTTTCATAACAAAAAATATTGTATTTTCAGCAGTTTGAAGCTATTGTACAAAACTGAAAGTAAACTCAAAAGCAAACTTAAAAATGGTAAGCATAGAAATAGCGCACGTAGAACAGATGTACTGCTTCTTAGACTTGCTTTCAATGAGAATCAAAGTCAAAAAGTCAGTCACCATTATTAGTCAGTTGTACAACTGAATGCCTTCAACTGAAATGTGTCTTCCTCATTTAACCCAACCCCTCTGAATCAGAGAGGTGCGGGGGGCTGCCTTAATCGACATCCACGTCTTCGGCGCCCGGGGAACAGTGGGTTAACTTCCTTGTTGACAGATCTATAACGCATGTGCGTTTGGTCAGGTCGCCCTAAAAGTTACATATTGCAGCTTTAAATCTTTGACGTTCTTCTGACTTGTATTATTTAGAAAGCTACTCCTACGCCGTTTTTAAAGCTAGAAACGCCATTCAAACTTTAAAACATGCATATCGGTCTGGAATAGTGTTCTTGATATATTTTATACTTTTTAAACTATTATGCTACTTCTCTGCTAATCAAATCTGATGTCGGTACAAAAACATTACCAATCTAACGATACAGCTGTTTAGTAACCGCATTAACTATTTATTTATTACGTTTTCATAACATTAAATGCCTAATGAAATAATGACATAAAAGCTTGTTAATGGAAATTCCAAAGCCCAAAATAGTGAACATTCAATTGCCAAAACATTTTAAATATTCCATTTGTCTCTGTCAGATCCACATTGGATAGATATCAATAGGAAATTACTGTGAAATATAAAAATATTTTAGTTGTGTAGATTACTTCGTTTTTTTATTTCATTACTTTATCATTTTTCATAGTCATTTAATCTCTGCTCAGGCAGTAGCAGCCAGACAACATTATCTCTGTAGCCTACTCCCCATACTGTTCTGTCTAGTCATCCTATTTAGATAGGCTAGCTGCAGAGCTGTCTAGTTCTTCAAAGAAGATAAAGTATACTTTCACGAACTGTCTATCCCTCTCTCGTCGGTGTCTTGTGTACATTCCTCTCTCATGCGGTCTATGCAGTCTGTGTGTATCCAACCTACGTAGCAGGTGTAAAAGTGTACACATCTCTAGGTGGGGTTTATGACTTTGGCTGTGGTAACTAGTCACAACCCTGCCTGACCTGGAAAAAAAACTGGCGCAGTGGATTATGGATTAATGGAATTCAAGTAATTGAACGGACGTCAGTCAATTAGTTGTTTAATAATCTGGAGAAAAAAATCTAAATGTTGGTTCATCGCTCGGCATTACATTTTGGTCTACTTCTCTGCTGTTCAAATCTTGACTCAGAACATAATTATCTCCAATCAAAAGTTAGATGTTTGTCGGAGTTTAGAGTAACTAGCTAACATCAGCTAACAGCTCTCTCATTTCATAATTGAGCAGCCCAAACGGAGCTGTTGCTATGGATACTAACAGACACAGAGCCCGGTTCTCAATCCCATTGAGCACGTCTGGGACCTGTTGGATCGGAAGGTGAGGCCTAGGGCCATTACCCCATAAATGTCCGGGAACTTGCAGGTGCCTTGGTGGAAGGGTGCGGTAACATCTCACAGCAAGAACTGGCAAATCTTGTGCAGTCCATGACGAGCTGATGCACTGCAGTACTTAATGCAGCTGGTGGCCACACCAGATACTGACTGTTACTTTTGATTTTGACTCCCCCTCTGTTCAGGGACACATTATTCAATTTATGTATGTCACATGTCTGTGGAACTTGTTCAGTTTATGTCTCAGTTGTTGAATCTTATGTTCATACAAATATTTACACATGTTAAGTTTGCTGAAAATAAACACAGTTGACAGTGAGAGGACGTTTCTTATTTTGCTGAGTTTATGTACATTCCTCCCAAACTGCAGTGCACCATCGTTGCTGCTTGGATGGTTCCAGTGTCTCGAACAGCCGCAGCGGTCATTTGTCTGACTGCGTCCAAAATGGCACCCTATTCTCGATATAGAGCTGTTTGACTAAAGCCCATAGGGCTCTGGTCGAAATTAGTTCACTATTTTTAGGGGAATAGATTGCCTTTTGGGATGCTGCCTCTTTCTGTTTTCCTGGTTTTCTTCCTCTGGTTAGTGTCAGCTGAGTGTCTATGAAGCAGCGCTCATGTTCTAACTCTTAACCCCGTGGCAAAGATCTGATCAGAGTAAATTTAGCATTGTGTTTTTCTCCCACACAGACAGCAGCGTCATATGCTAGAAGGCTATCGGCTATGTTTATCTCTTAACCTTGATCAATGCAGTAATCACTGATGTTATTTTACAGTTAGGGTTATTACAAATGTTTAACTTCAGTGAAATTTGAAAAATACCCTAAGTCTTTCTGGATTTAGATTTTCTGGATTTTCCGGCTCTGCTTGTTGATACACTTTTGGGCCCTTGTGTGTGTCGCGCGCGATAATGTACTTTTTACTCTGTACATTTTCCTTGACACCCAAAGGTACTTGTTATATTTTGAATGCTTAGCAGGACAGGAAAATGGTCCAATTCACGCACTTATCAAGAGAACACCCCTGGTCATCCTTACTGCCTCTGATCTGGTGGATTCACTAAACACAAATGCTTTGTTTGTAAATTATGTGTTGGAGAGTGTCCCTGGCTATCCGTACATTTTAAAAACAAGAAAATTGTCCTGTCTGGAATGCTTAATATTAGAATTGATTTTTACTTTTGATACCAAATACTTTTACTTGAGTAATTTTCTATTGAGGTATCTTTTACTTTTACTCAAGTATGACAATTGGGTACTTTTTCCACCACTGTATGTGTGTTTGTTTCCCCAGGGAGATACACAGTCAGTTGGAGGAGACATGTAGAGAGTTGGAACAAAAGAAACAGGAGATTATAGACAAAGACACAGAAATTAAGGAAAGGCAGGAGGAACTTCAACTAAAATCCCTCCAGGTGCACCAAAGCAACGCGCACACACACACACACTATATGTACACAAGACTACATAGCACAGACCACAATTTTTTCAAATTTGTGGTTAACTTATTATTATTATTTTTTTTATCTATCACAATGGTTGCACACGTCAACACCATGATTTTGCCAATTTCTTTAATCCTTGTATGTGATTGTCTGTGTGTCAAGCTCAGTAAATTAGAGGCTGCTGTAGAGAGTCATACACAGAAGATGCAGCAGAAGCTCATCCTCCAACAGGGGACGCTGGAGATTTCCCAGAGAGAGGCCAAGGAGAGAACCAACCAGGTTCACTACATCACATCTCACTTGAGTTAATCCATCTGAGTAGAACAGATTTTCTGTCAATCTGCATCGCATGCAACATGGTTCTGATAGTTGAAATATATGTATTTTCTGCTATGCTAAACTGTTATTGCAAATGTGTTGTGAACTATTATAATTGAGCCATATGTGTTCCACAAACTCATTTGTGATGACCTGATATACAGTGCCTTCAGAAAGTATTCACACCACTTGACACTTTTTTTTGTCTAACAAAATTGGGATTAAAATGGATTTAATTATTTTTGTCAATGATCTACACAAAATACTCTGTCAAAATGGAAAATGTTTAACATTTGAATTTTTTTTAAATAAAATAAAACACGAATATGTCTTGAGGTATTGAACTTCCTGAGTCAATACATTTGGCAGCAAATACAGCTGTGAGTCTTTCTAGGCAAGTCTCTAAGCATTTTCCACACCTGGATTATGCAACATTTGCCCATTTTTTTATTATTTTCTAAATTCTTCAAGCTCTGTCATATTGATTGTTGCTCATTGCTAGACAACCATTTTCAGGTCTTGCCATAGATTTTCAAGCAGAAAAGTCAAAACTGTAACTTGGCCACTCAGGAACATTCACTGTCTTCTTGATTAGCAACTCCAGTCCAGATTTGGCCTTGTTGTTTTAGGTTATTGTCCTGCTGAAAGGTGAACTCATCTCCCAGTGTCTGGTGGAAAGCCCAGCACCTACGTTTTAAGGATGTGCTTATGACCACAACCTTTTTTGGGGAAAGTAGACCGAACCAAGTTTTCCTCTAGGATTTTTCCTGCGCTTTGCTCCATTCCATAAATGTTTTATCCAGAAAAACTCCTAAATTCTTAACGATTACAAGCATACCTATATGTTTATTCTGTACAGGCTTCCTTTTCACTGTCCATTAGGTTAGTATTGTGGAGTAACTACAATGTTGTTGATCCATTTTCAGTTTTCTCCTATCACAGCCATTAAACTCACTGTTTTAAAGTCTCCATAGCCTTGTGAAATCCCTGAGTGGTTTCCTTTCACTCTGGTATCTTATTTAGGAAGGACGCCTGCATCTTTTTAGTGATTGGGTGTATTGATACACCTTCCAAAGTGTAAATTCTTTTTTTTTTTACCCTTCTATGAATGGGTGCTCTTTTTTGCGAGGCATTGGATAACCTCCCTGGTCTTTGTGGTTGCATCTGTGTTTGAAATTTGCTGCTCGAATGAGGGACTTTATAATTTTCTGTATTTGTGGGGTACAAAGATGAGGTAGTCATTCAAAAATATTGTT
The DNA here is from genome assembly GCA_030435695.1 of Brachymystax lenok tsinlingensis. NCBI lineage: Eukaryota > Metazoa > Chordata > Actinopteri > Salmoniformes > Salmonidae > Brachymystax > Brachymystax lenok. The sequence continues at coordinate 30,227,512 of CM059790.1, forward strand.
AAACACTTATTACACACAGTCCATGCAACTTATTAAGCACGTTTTTACTCCTGAACTTATTTAGGTTTGCCATAACAAAGGGGTTGAATACTTATTGACTCGACATTTCAGCTTTTCATTCTTAATTAATTAGTACACATTTCGAAAAACCGCATAATGTCAAAGTGGAATTATAGTTTGTCGCTGGTTTACTCACAATCTCAATTTAATCCATTTTAAATTCAGGCTGTAGCACAACAAAATGTGGAAAAAGTAAAAGGGTGTGAATACTTTCTGAAGGCACTGTACAGGTGCAAATTGTTTAGTCTAGTGGTTCAAGTGAGTGTGTGTGTGTGTGTGTGTGTGTGTGTGTGTGTGTCAGGTGGAGTTTCTGAGTGAGAGGCTGGAGTTGATACAGAAACAACTGCAGGGAAAGGAGGACCTGGAGAAGGTAGAATGAGTGCGTCTCCATGCTGGAGGACAGTATATGCATGGCTAATAATAGTACTTGATTAGGGTTAGGTATATCAAGGTTTCCCTAACTCTGTCCTGCCCCCCCTAGGTGCACATTTTGGTTTTTGCCCAACCACATTTGGGTTTTTGCCCAACCAACAGCTGATTCAAATAATCAAAGCTTGATCAATAAATGAAATGTATTTATGAAGCCCTTTTTACATCAGCTGATATCAAAAAGTGCTATACAGAAATCCAGCCTACAACCCCAAACAGCAAGCAATGCAGATGTAGTAGCACAGTGGCTAGGGAAAACTCCTTAGAAAGGCAGGAACCTAGGAAGAAACATAGAGGAACCAGGCTCTGAGAGGTGGCCAGTCCTCTTCTGGCTGTGCCGGGTGGAGATTATAACAGAACATGGCCAAGATGTTCAAATGTTCATAGATGACCAGCAGGGTCAAATAATAATAATCACAGTGGTTGTAGAGGGTGCAACAGGTCAGCACCTCAGGAGTAAATGTCAGTTGGCTTTTCATAGCCGAGCATTCAGTTAGAGACAGCAGGTGCAGTAGAGCGAGTTGAAAACAGCAGGTCCGGGACAAGGTAGCACATCCGGTGAACAGGACAGAGTTCCATAGCCGCAGGCAGAACAGTTGAAAAGAGACCATGTTTGTATGCAGCTTTATTTTATTTTTTTTACATTGTTTGCAAACTAATATGTGACACATATTAATGCCAAAATAACATGCAAAATTCACACAACAAATGTGTATATATATATTCACACACACCGTACCAGTCAAAAGTTTGGACACCTACTCATTCAAGGGTTTAATTCTACAATGTAGAATAATAGTGAAGACATCAAAGCTATGAAATAACACAAATGGAATCATGTAGTAACCAAAAAAGTGTTCTTCAAAGTAGCCACCCTTTGCCTTGCTGACAGATTTGCACACTCTTGGCATTCTTTCAACCTAGCTTTAATGTCTTCACTATTATTCTACAATCTGGAAAAGAGTAAAAATAAAGAAAAACCATTGAATTAGGTGTGTCCAAACGGTGTGTGTGTGTACAGTGTGTGTGTGTGTGTGTGTGTGTGTGTGTGTGTGTGATATAAGTAAAGCAGAGCCCCACCTGCCCTCAATGACAGGTTGCCACTGCTTCAGTGTTTGACAGGTTTGTGATTCTGAAAGGACTGCAACCGATATAACAGTGCACTCATGTAGGCAAATCAAATTTTATTTGTCACGTACACATGGTTAGCAGATGCTAATGTGCGTGTAACGAACTGCTTGTGCTTCTTGTTCCGACAGTGGAGTAATATCTAACAAGTAATCTAACATTTCCCCAACAACTACCTAATACACACATCTAAAGGGGTGAATGAGAATATGTACATGTAAGTATATGGATGAGCGATGGCCGAGTGGCATAGGCAAGGTGCAGTAGATGGTATAAAATACAGTATATACATGTGATATGAGTAATCTAAGATATGTAAACACTATTGAAGTGCCATTATTTAGAGTGGCATTGTATAAAGTGACTAGTGATCCATTTATTAAAGTGGCCAGTGATTGGGTCTCAATGTAGGCAGCACCTCTCTGAGTTAGTAATTGTTGTTTAGTAGTCTGATGGCCTTGAGATAGAAGCTGTTTTTCAGTCTCTCGGTCCCAGCTTTGATGCACCTGTATTGAAGTCACCTTCTGGATGGTAGCGGGTGAACAGGCAGTGGTTGATTTCCTTGATGATCTTTTTGGCCTTCCTGTGACATCTCGTGTCATGGGGGGCAGGTAGTTTTCCCCCGGTGATGCGTTGTGCAAACCGCACCACCCTCTGGAAAGCCTTGCGGTTGAGGGTGGTGCAGTTGCCGTACCAGGCTGTGATACAGCCTGACTGGATGCTCTCGATTGTGCATCTGTAAAGGTTTGTCAGGGTTTTGGGTGACGACAACACATTTCTTCAGCCTCCTGAGGTTGAAGAGGCGCTGTTGCGCCTTCTTCACTACACTGTCTGTGTGGGTGGACCATTTCAGTTTGTCTGTGATGTGTACGCTGAGGAACTTTAAAACTTTCCACCTTCTCCACTGCTGTCCCTTCGATGTGAATCGGGGGTGCTTCCTCTGCATTTTCCTGAAGTCCAAGATCATCTCCTTTTGTTTTGTTGACGTTGAGTGAGAGGTTGTTTTCCTGACACCACACTCAGAGTGCCCTCACCTCCTCCCTGTAGGCTGTCTTGTCGTTGTTGGTAATTAAGCCCACTACTGTGGTGTCGTCTGCAAACTTGTTGAATGCTGAGCTGTAAAACACAAAGGGCCAGTGGTGTAGTGGAGTGTAAACGCAGGTAAAAACTGTAAACCCACTTTTTTTCAGTGGGTATTGCATATACTCACTTCTTAATCCCTACTGATGCGTATCAAAGTAGTGTAGAGGTTATATACGACATATAAATTATGTAGTAGAATAGAGAAATAATGCACAAAGTTGCCTACACATTCACAAAGCATGTGATATTCCTAGTTTCAGCGGAATATCATCTGCAAGCAGCATTAGTGTGCAGTTATCAACTGGTTTTGGCACGGAACAGCTCACAGAAGAATGACAACGGTAGCCGGTAGGGTAGGAAAGACGTTTCAACTTATGATATCTACCAGTAAATGCTAACTAAGGCAACAATAGGTATGCAAACCAGGTATTGAAAAAGTTTAGTCTGAAGTGTTGGTGAGCAGGCTATTTGTGATGCTCAATTGTCATCATGCCCTGTCAGGCCCACCCAATCAGATTGTTGTGGATTTAGACAATACATTTTAGTATTTTTTCTATAACATTTTGAGAGTGAAAATCAGAAAAAACACAGGAAAACCTGATTTTTCACACAAGGTGCCTTTCCTTCACTGGGCGGGCCGATTGGGAACTTGTGGGCAAAATTCGAGTATACCCACTTCTCCAGGCATCACTGCATAGGGCCGATGGAAAGACAGCAGTCACACACAGCATCATGTTAAAGGATAACCAGTCCATAAACTCTGACATAACCCAGTAAAGTAACAATGATAAGAATACAAAAACACAACCATTAAGCATTTCCCAATCAAAACTAGTACTTCCCATTGTGTTCGAAACATGAAATGTTTTTTTGCAAAGTAACTGGTGACCTGAAGTTTAAAGTGGAACTGACAGCGTTTTAACTACTTTGCAGATATGAAGCAAACAGACAATTAAAATATCAGTCAAAAATGTACAATTTCCAGTTCATGCTACAAAACCAACATTTTAAAAGTAGGTTCTATTTGACTCAACGTTCCATGACGTACACTAAGGCAGTTGAATGCATGATTAATATATTTCACCAATACATGTCTTGGTAGTCTCAAAAATGTTGATATCAGGTTGTAAATCGCAGCTGGCCTGGTACATTGTTTGGTACATTGTTTGCTGCTTCCATTCAGGATGCACCGTTTCAGTTTCAATGACTCAATATTCTGGAACAAATTGACGAATGTACAGTTGAAGTCTGAAGTTTACATACACTTAGGCTGGAGTCATTAAAACTCGTTTTTCAACCACTCCACAAATTTCTTGTTAACAAACTATAGTTTTGGCAAGTTGGTTAGGACATCTACTTTGTGCATGACACAAATTTTTCCAACAATTATTTACAGACAGATTATTCCAGTTATAATTCACTGTATCACAATCCCAGTGGGTCAGAAGTTTACATACACTAAGTTGACTGTGCATTTAAACAGCTTGGCGAATTCCAGAAAATGATGTCATGGCTTTAGAAGCTTCTGATAGGCTAATTGACATAATTTGAGTCAATTGGAGGTGTACCTGTGGATGTATTTCAAGGCCTAACTTCAAACTCAGTGCCTTTTTGCTTGACATCATGGGAAAATCAAAAGAAATCAGCCAAGACCTGAGAAAAAAAATTGTAGACCTCTACAAGTCTGGTTCATCCTTGGGAGAAATTTCCAAACGCCTGAAGGGACCACGTTCATCTGTACAGACAATAGTACGCAAGTATAAACACCATGGGTCTTCCAAATGGACAATGACCCCAAGCATACTTCCAAAATGGCTTAAGGACAACAAAGTCAAGGTATTGGAGTGGCCATCACAAAGCCCTGACCTCAATCCCATATAAAATTTGTGGTGTGAACTGAAAAAGCGTGTGCAAGCAAGGAGGCCTACAAACCTGACTCCGTTACACCAGCTCTGTCAGGAGGAATGGGCCAAAATTTACCCAACTTATTGTGGGAAGCTTGTGGAAGGCTACCCAAAACGTTTGACCCAAGTTAAACAATTTAAAGGCAATACACTCAATTAGTATTTGGTAGCATGTAAACTTCTGACCCACTGGGAATGTGATGAAAGAAATAAATGCTGAAATAAATAATTCTCTCTACTATTATTCTGACATTTCACATTCTAAAATAAAGTGGTGATCCTAACTGACTGAAGACAGGGAATTTTTACTAGGATTAAATGTCATGAATTGTGAAAACGGAGTTTAAATGTATTTGGCTAAGGTGTATGTAAACTTCTGACTTCAACTGTATCTAATGCTAGGGATGTCAATACAATCAAACTTATAGGGGCAATGATCACAAGTCAGTCATAACGTGGCTAATAGGCTAGCGTATCTATTTATGTAGCAAGCTAAAAACACAGAGCCTAACCGAGCTAGCTAGCTAGCTGCTAAGAGGATGTCATGCCAACCCCTCATTGTTTTCCGGTCGCTATACACAGCTACAGATGCAGATGTCATTTGGTTAGCTAGCAAGAACTTGAACGACTGTTATCCAGTGAACATATCTCTTGCGTTTGCAAATTCCACACTGGCTATCTACTCCGATTTCAGAGCACTCTCGTCTGAGTGTGCCAGTGGGCAGAACAACCGATTAATTGGCAAACGGGCAACACCCGCTGAATATGACCTGTGTCAGTAAACGTTGGCAAAAAAAGTTAGTTAGTCAAGAATGCTCTAGATAACATGTAACAGCCTAACTAGCTCTGCTACGGAGAGTAAAATGGTCAGAGTAATGTGTTCTCTTATTTGTGTCTGGAAGTAGCTAGCTAGCAGCAAGCTAGCCAACTTTAGCCAGTTAGCTTGGGTGCTTGGTTGGGACAAGCATGCATTGGCAGGCAAGCTGCAGAAGGATGAGGAGGCTACAATACCTCATCGTTTATCAGTGCAATTTTGGCAGCCAAAAATTTGAGAGGGTTTATCAAATGTTCCTTAGTTAGATTTTAGCTTATCTTGCTCTGGCTAGCATTAGTTGTTGATCTTGTTGATGTGCATAACTGAGGGAGAGAAAGCTGACCTTTTCATGGTTGTTTGATCAATAGGACAGTAAAGTTCCCAAATGCAAGAGGACTCCCGTGGTGTGCTTTTGATTTATTTAGCCCATTTTTCTCCCCAATTTTGTGGTATCCAATTGGTAGATAGTCTTGTCTCATCGCTGCAACTCCCGTACGGGCTTGGGAGAGGCAAAGGTCGAAAGCCATGCGTCCTCCGAAACACAACCCAACCAAGCCGCACTGCTTCTTGACACAATGCCCACTTAACCCGGAAGCCAGCTGCACCAATGTGTCGGAGGAAACACCGTACACCTGCCATGCACTGCGCCCAGCCCGCCACAGGAGTCGCTAGTGCGTGATGGGACAAGGACATCCCTGCCGGCCAAACCCTCCCCCTAACCTGGACGACACTGGGCCAGTTGTGCGCCGCCCCATGGGTCTCCCAGTCGCGGCCGGGTGCAACAGAGCCTGGACTCTAACCCAGAATCTCTAGTGGCACAGCTAGCACTGAGATGCAGTGCCTTAGACCACTGCACCACTCGTGAGGTCATACTTCTGTGGTGTTTACATATTTACAGAAATCCATTCAGGTGTATTTTGTGGCTTTTGGCAATTGCATTCTAATGATCTAAAGTCAAGCTGTTGCAACTGCCTGAAAACACACAGTCCAGTTCAAAGGGAATGATGGCAGGCCTTTGTGGCAAATGGCTTGTTGTATAAAGGCGTACTGTAGCTCTGATTGGCTATAGTGCACCGGTCTGCGTAGACTCCAGTCCTGGACAAAACAGATGCTTTTATTCTGTTTTATTTACTGCAGTGTCTATTAATTGTCCAAACGCACGGCCCCTTTCCCACTCTATATTTCTATAGAATTTCCACAAATGCCTTAGTATACGTAATTCCTAAACGTTCTAAGAATTTATGAAAATGTGACAATTACCATATCTAATTGGTCGCTTGTCCCCCCCCCCCAAAAAATGTAAGTGCTATATTCTTCCCAGGGGTGTATATGAACAGATTTTAATAAGATTTCATGTTGCTAAAATGCTGTCAGTTTGACATTAAATGCAACAATATTTCACACAGAAGTTTTTTTTCAAAGAGATGGCTAACAGCAACCGCGCTGCAATAAAAAAACACAGTTCCACTCACCAGATGATGATGATCATTTGAAACTTAACTTGTTGAATGTTATTCTTGAAAAGAGAGACGCTAACAAATTAGCAACAACATCCTCTTTGATAACACCTGCTGCAGCCGCTGCAAACTAGCCGATAACAAAAGCTAGCTAGCTAGACCGTGGGAAAACTACTGCTCGCTCTTGCGCAGTGACCTGTTGGCCTTCAAGAAGGCAGAAGTTTCCATACATTTTGTAATAACGGTCCCAGCTATTATGTCAAAATGTGATTAGTTGATTCCACTGTCACTCCAAAATGTTGCCCTAATACAGTTGAATGGCAGATGCCTTTTATCTAGCTCCTAATGGCTTAGCCAATGGCTGACTTAGCTAGCTAGATTTATCTCCCCAAAGACCAGCAAAGACAAATCCTGATTGGATATTTTTTTTTCTTCAGTGTTAATACTTTCCAACAAAAACTGAAGAGATTAAATCAGAACATTATTGAAAATAATTATATAATTATAATATTATTATTATAATAGTTATTTTATTAATCCTTAACCCTTCTCTGAAGGTGTAGAAGGCCCATTGTTCCCCACTGTGTTTGGGTTAGTAATAATTTATAGAGTGTCTCTATTTTCCCTCAGCATGCATTTTTTTCTCTGTTCTGAATGTCTAAAGAATGTTCTGAAATATGAACACATAAATACTGGACATTTTGAACTCGTATTATTGTGGTGATTTGACAAAATAACAATCATGGTCTTGAATTGGACTCGCATTTTTCTGGTCTCGGTCTTGACTCGGTCTCATCCCCCTCCCAGTCTTGACTCGGACTCAATTTGCTCCGGTCTTGTTCTTTAATCATTCTCGCTTTAGGTGGTCTCGAACACTGCCCTGTAGTCTCATGGGTGTTCTAACCAGATTCCCCAGGGGGAGGAATTCGTTTCAGCACTCGGACACTGACATTTATCCCACCATCCAATCCCATCTTTCCCATGTAACATCTTTGTCAACACGTCCACAGTGGGACAGGAGGAGACTGTTGTCCTTGTGGTTCTCAGAGAGAGGGGAGCGTGAGAATGAGTTGCTCAGTTTAACGTAATTATAGGCTTATTATCGAACACTGTAAATTATAACAACATCTCACACACAACCTGACCACAATAACACACACACTACTTTCATACACCACACACTATAATAGTTTCACCACTAATTCACTGGGCTGCTACATTGGGCCCAGTTATCATCTCATACATCTTCCTTGTATTTTACATGATGAAGTTACCTCAGCTGACCTTTTATCTATTTTATATCAACTGTGGCATGGAATGTTCCTTTGTTAGAGGCATAAGAAGTACTAATGCTGATATGTGGTATGTGTTGGGAAAGGAACACAAGTATAGTATATGGCAATGCTATGGCAGTTTTGCAGTTGAGTAGCCCAAAAAAGTTAACGAAACAATGGAGTACGGTATCTACAGTATAAATCATGTCTATCTTGTCATTACACTACTGTTATCACTCAACACAAACATGTTTACCAAGGGTTTCAGTTTTGACAGCTTTGTAGCCTCAGCAGTTCGACATCAGTGTCTATTTCTGAATACTGACATAGCATCTACTCTTCTTTTGTCAATATGGGTCTCTCATTTGACTGTCTTTCTGTAAGTCTTCTGTGTACTGTAGCTACAGTATTTCTCCAAGTGTGTGTGTGTGTTTGGCCATCAGGAAGCCTTAGTCCAGGGCCAGCAGCTGTTTCTGTGCAGGGAGAAACTCCAGAGGACATCTCACAACCAGGAGATGCGTAGTCGCTGTGAGAGCCTGGCAATACAGCTAGAAGAAAGTGTTCAGTTATGCCGTGAAAAGGTTTGACCCACCCTCTTATTGTCTCCCACATGTCCGTGGCGTGATATAATTCGATCAGTGCTTGTGTGCTGTGGTACTTACAGTAAATGCTATGTGATATAATTCCGCCTTTGAGCATACAAGAGTATCAGTGTTTGTACTAGGTGCTGTAAAACATCTACTAGATGCTGTGGATACTGGAGTGCGGCACATAACAGTACTAATGCCCGGTCCTCTGGGTGATATTGGGGATAGGAGAACCATGCCAGGCATATGGAGGAGGAGCAGGGGAGGATGGAGGAGCAGGCTGCCCAGACTGAGGCCAGACTCCAGGCCACAGTGGCCTCCCTCAGACTAGAGCTAGACACACTGAGATGGCTGCAACAGAATGAGGTAGCTAGAGCCTTCTACATTAGGTCATAATAACTGTCTGTTTAGTTACATTCACATCAAATTTCGTAGGATTGACCCAGGTTCAGTAGAGGGGTTCAAACTTTGACCCTTTTATGCTGAGTTTCTCCTAGGAATTATCTGCTAAATTCTCAGGTCTATCCTCCCGTGCGAAGGGAGTATTTGGGGGTTATTATACATCTCAGTTTACTAAATCGATCCTCTGTTTTTGTTGGATCTTCTGATTCAAAAAAGCATTAGATAAGAGGGACAGTCTTTTAAGTTTCTTGAGTACTGACAATCAGTCCCTTGTGTTAAATCAATTGGGGTCTCTTCTCCAGCTGTCAGCTCTACAGGAGAGCCAGGCGGAGGTGCTGAAGGCGTCAGAGTGTGTCTCCTCCACCCTACGCTGCTCCCAGGATCAGTTGACCTCTGAACTACAGCATTGCAGACTGCAGCTGGAGGAGGCCCAGCACAACACCACCGCCCTGCTGGCAGAACTCAACACCAGAGAACAGCTGCTGCAGAGCACCAGCGAGGCCCTGCTCATCAAGGTAGAGCTGTGAAGGAATATCCTCTTGTATGACTCCAAATAAACATCAGCTAATGTTAATTATCTTGGAGTTGCCATACCCATTGATTGTGGTCAAGTCATTATTATAATTATCTTTGTTTTTGGTGGGGGGGATCAGGAATCCGAAATGACACGTCTAAGGACCAAGATCTCCAGCTTTGAGAGAAGCAAGGAGCTCCATAAAATAGCTGTTTGCTCTTGTCTGACCTCTATCAGCTCACAAACCTCAGCCCCCTCCCTACTCCCACCACAAAGTAAGAGAGAAGACCGATAAAGAATACCTTTGTTGACAAATATACATTTTATTTTGATTATGAGATAAAGTACTTTCAGACAAATTAAATGCTTTTGTTTTAATTGTATTGTAGACGAGTTTAGTTGCATGCACAAATGCTTGGTAGTGTAATGTGCTGATTCAGAATGCCTCTTTGATTGCGCATATGACTACTTGTATGACTGCTTCTGTAACAGTATAGCTTCCGTCCCTCTCCTCGCCCCTACCTGGGCTCGAACCAGCGACCCTCTGCACACATCAACAACTGCCTCCCACGAAGCATTGTTACCCATCGCTCCACAAAAGCCGTGTCCCTTGCAGAGCAAGGGGAACAACTACTTCAAGGTCTCAGAGCGAGTGACGTCACCGATTGAAACATTGTTAGCGCGCAACCCGCTAGCTAACTAGCCATTTCACACCGGTTACACTTCTGCTGCTACTGTTTACTATTACAGTAACATTCAGCAGGTCTAATCACCAATTATAATTATTGACAACATATGCTAAACCTCTGTGAAACGTGGCAGTGTTACGCCCTTATTTGTCTGTTCCAAGTGATCTGTGCCATTATTATTGCTGCACGGAGAAGAGCTCTCTGCAGGAAATTAAACAGAGCAGCATCTGCAGGCGATTTGATCCTAATGCTACCTCCAAATCGCTTCCCTTGCGCATCCTAGGAGTGGCTATGTACGGTTCCTCATGATCCTAAGAAGTATGGAGCAAAGCAATTTGGCTGTGTCACAAATGGCACCCTATCCCCTACATAGTGCACTACTTTTGACCAGAGCCCTATGGGACCTGGTAAAAAAAAGTAGTGCACTATATAGGGAATAGGGTTCCATTTGAGAAGCATTCGTTGTCTCTACCAGATTTACATTAAAAGTGAGTCCATGCAACTTATTATGTGACTTGTTAAGCAAATGTTTACTGGTTAACTTATTTAGGGTTGCCATTACAAAGGGTTTAAATACTTCTTATTGACACAAGACATTTCAGCTTTTGATTTTTTATTAATTTGTTAACATTTCCAAAAATCTAAATCCACTTTGACATTGTGGGTTATTGTGTGTAGATCAGTGACACACATGTTCAATTTAATCCATTTTAAATTCAGGATTTAGCACAACACAATTTTGGAGAAAGTAAAGGGGTGTGAATACTTATTGAAGGCAGTGTATGTCCTCAATCTCTCTCTTCAATTTGATTGTCTTTTAGGACAAGAGCAGATTTAAGATATTCACAGATTGTGTCTGGATATGTTTGTCGGTGTGTTTTCATATATGTGTGTGTGTGTTTGTGACAGCATGCCTGCAAGTGTGTGTGCGCGTGCCTGCGAGTGTGTGCGCTCTTCTCTGTGTGTGTGTGTATACAACAGACAATAGCAGCAGAATGTGCTGAGGCAGCAGTCTGTGGTAGGAGGAGTGATGGTGATGGACCCGGCCCTAACCTGAGGCGACTGCTAGCCCTCAGTCATCCCAGGGCAGATGCCTTCCCCCTCTGTCACACTGCCACGTGGGGAACAAAGTGGCCAAATACCCCAGCTGCTGACAGCTCAGCACCACACAATAGCAGCCAGAGGCACAGGCTGTGGCCCAAATGGTACCCTATTCCCAATACATTGCACTACTTTTGACCAGAGTCATATAGGTAAAAAGTAGTATATAGAGAATAGGGTGCCAGTTAGGATGCTACCCAGGCCCATGCTCACGGCCAAGCTGCTGAACTCAACTGCCACATTCTTTAGGCATCACACTTGATTTAATCTCTTGCGTGCGCCTGAACCAAAATGCATACATTTTGGTTCCTGAGCTGGACACTGTCTTTTTTATCTCTCTGTTAGACAGTATTCTTCCTCTTCCTTCTAAGGCTCCCTGACAAAAACTGAATTTTTCACACACTGTAATGGAAAAGTGTAATTTATAAGGTATTTTGGGGTATTGTCAACAGTAAAATGCTGTAAAACATTTTACTGCAGCATACTTTAAATTATGGTGCATTATGGGAAAATGTGGGTGGGGAAATAATTGCTGTATTTCTAATGGTACTGTAATTGTACCCCACAGAATACAGTACCATACCTTATTTTTGTAGTACCAAAAACCTTTTGACCACTAGTGGGTGCATGGTATTGTTGTTTCTGACTTATTACCTATAAGAGCCTATATTTGCTGCGATATGAAATACAGTAACTTACTTGCCAATGAGCTGCCTGTAAGTTACTGTCAAGTTCACTGCAATTCACAGTGCAAAGACAGCTCAATAAATGACTTTTTCGAAGAAGAAGAATCCAACAGGCTTATTCTTAATGCACTGCTTAGGGCTTTTATTCTCCAAAATTGTTCTATACTTAATGCACTGCTTAGGGTTTTCATTCTCCAAAATTGTTCTATAATCTTTTTACCCTCAGATTTGATCCTTTTTCATAAGAATATCTTGCATATTCAATGGTAAGCTGCGTGCAGAGGGCATTTAGAGGGATCTGTGTGGATTTCAGGGGGAATATTAAATGAAAAGCTTGTTGGGTTTCAGTTCTGGTGTCCTGCCACCTCTCTCTGCCAGCTGCCAGGCTATTTCTGCAGGTGGAATTGCAATGCTGTAATGTGATTGATTGTTTTCACATAAATGTTCATAGATGTACAGTCGCGGCCAAAAGTTTTGAGAATGACACAAATATTAATTTTCACAAAGTCTGCTGCCTCAGTTTGTATGATGGCAATTTGCATATACTCCAGAATGTCATGAAGAGTGTTCAGATAAATTGCAATTAATTGCAAAGTCCCGCTTTGCCATGTAAATGAACTGAATCCCCAAAAAACATTTCCCCTGCATTTCAGCCCTGCCACAAAAAGACCAGCTGATATCATGTCAGTGATTCTCTTGTTAACACAGGTGTTGACGAGGACAAGGCTGGAGATCACTCTGTCATGCTGATTGAGTTTGAATAACAGACTGGAAGCTTCAAAAGGAGGGTGGTGCTTGGAATCATTGTTCTTCCTTGGTCAACCATGGTTACCTGCAAGGAAACGCGTGTCGTCATCATTGCTTTGCACAAAAAGGGCTTGACAGGCAAGGATATTGCTGCCAGTAAGATTGCACCTAATTCAACCATTTATCGATCATCAAGAACTTCAAGGAGAGCGGTTCAATTGTTTTGAAGAAGGCTTCAGGGCGCCCAAGAAAGTCCAGCAAGTGCCAGGACCGTCTCCTAAAGTTGATTCAGCTGCGGGCAGAGCTTGCTCAGGAATGGCTGCAGGCAGGTGTGAGTGCATCTGCATGCACAGTGAGGCGAATACTTTTGGAGGATGGCCTGGTGTCAAGAAGGGCAGCAAAGAAGCCACTTCTCTCCAGGAAAAACATCAGGAACAGACTGATATTCTGCAAAAGGTACAGGGATTGGACTGCTGAGGACTGGGGTAAAGTCATTTTCTCTGATGAATCCCCTTTCCGATTGTTTGGGGCATCCGGAAAAAAGATTGTCCGGAGAAGACAAGGTGAGCGCTACCATCAGTCCTGTGTCATGCCAACAGTAAAGCATCTTGAGACCATTCATGTGTGGGGTTGCTTCTCAGCGAAGGGAGTGGGCTCACTGACAATTTTGCCTAAGAACACAGCCATGAATAAAGAATGGTACTAACACATCCTCCGAGAGCAACTTCTCCCAACCATCCAGGAACCGTTTGGTGATGAACAATGCCTTTTCCAGCATGATGGAGCACCTTGCCATAAGGCAAAAGTGATAACTAAGTGGCTCGGGGAACAAAACATCAATATTTTGGGTCCATGGCCAGGAAACTCCCCAGACCTTAATCCCATTGAGAACTTGTGGTCAATCCTCAAGAAGCGGGTGGACAAACAAAAACCCACAAATTCTGACAAACTCCGAGCATTGATTATGCAAGAATGGGCTGCCATCAGTCAGGATGTGGCCCAGAAGTTAATTGACAGCATGCCAGGGCGGATTGTAGAGGTCTTGAAAAAGAAGGGTCAACACTGCAAATATTGACTCTTTGCATCAACTTCATGTAATTGTCAATAAAAGCCTTTGACACTTATGAAATGCTTGCAATTATACTTCAGTATTCCATAGTAACATCTGACAAAAATATATAAAGACACTGAAGCAGCAAACTTTGGAAATTAATATTTGTGTCATTCTCAAAACATTTGGCCACGACTACACTGAGTATACAAAACATTAAGAACACCGTCTCTTTCCATGACATAGACTGACCAGGTGAAATCTATTATCCCTTATTGATGTCACTTATTAAATCCATTTCAGTCAGTGTAGATGAAGACAGGATAAGGAAGGATTTTTAAGCCTTGAGACAATTGAGACATGGATTGTGTACAGTGCATTCGGAAAGTATTCAGACCTCTTGACCTTTTCCACATTTTGTTACGTTACAGCCTTATTTATAAAATGTATTTAAAAAAAATTCCCCTCATCAATCTACACACAATACCCCATAATGACAAAGCAAAAATAGGTTTTTAGAAATTTTTGCAAATGTATTAATAATAAAAAACTGATCACATTTACATAAGTATTCAGACCCTTTACTCAGTACTTTGTTGAAGCACCTTTGGCAGTGATTACAGCCTCAGGTTTTCTTGGATATGACGCTACAAGCTTGGCAGACATATTTAGGGAGTTTCTCCCATTCTTTGCAGATCCTCTCAAGCTCTGTCAGGTTGTATGGGGAGCGTCGCTGCACAGCTATTTTCAGGTCTCTCCAGAGATGTTCGATCAGTTTCAAGTCCGGGCTCTGGCTGGGCCACTCAAGGACATTGAGACTAGTCCCGAAGCCACTCCTGCGTTTCCTTGGCTGTGTGCTTAGAGTCGTTGTCCTGTTGGAAGGTGAACCTTCGCCCCAGTCTGAGGTCCTGAGCGATCTGGAGCAGGTTTTCATCAAGGATCTCTCTGTACTTTGCTCCGTTCATCTTTCCCTCGGTCCTGACTAGTCTCCCAGTCCCTGCTGCTGGAAAAACATCTCCACAGCATGATGCTGCCACCACCATGCTTCACCATAGGGATGGTGCCAGGTTTCCTCCGGACTTGATGCTTGGCATTCGGGCCAAAGAGTTCAATCTTGGCCTCATCAGACCAGAGGTGCCTTCCTTTTTGGTAACTCCAAGTGGACTGTCATGTGCCTTCCGTTTGGCCACTCTACCGTAAAGGCCTGATTGATGGTGCTGCAGAGATGGTTGTCTTTCTGGAATGTTCTCCCATGTTCTCTCCATCTCCACAGAGGAGCTCTGTCAGAGTGACCATCAGGGTTGTTGGTCACCTCCCTGACCAAGGCCCTTCTTCCTCGATTGCTCAGTTTGGCTGGGTGGCCAGCTCTAGGAAGAGTCTTGGTGGTTCCAACTTCTTCCATTTAAGAATGATGGAGGCCACTGTGTTCTTGGGGAGCTTCAATTCAACGTACATTTTTTGGTACCCTTCCCCAGATCTGTGCCTCGACACAATCCTATCTCGGAGCTCTTTGGACAATTCCTTCAACCTCATGGCTTGGTTTTTGCTCTGACATGCACTGTCAACTGTGGGACCTTATATAGACAGGTGTGTGCCTTTCCAAATCATGTCCAATCAATTTAATTTACCACAGGTGGACTCTAATCAAGTTGTATAAAACATCTCAAGGACAATCAATGGAAACCGGATGCACCTGAGCTCAATTTCGAGTCTCATAGCAAAGGGTCTGAATACTTATGTAAATAAGGTATTTCAGTTTAGAATTTATTATAAAATCTACAAACCTGTTTTTGTTTTGTCATTATGTGGTATTGTGTGTAGATTGTTGGGGAAAATGTTTTATTTCATTCATTTTAGAATAAGACTAACATAACAAAATGTGTAAAGGGGAAGGGGTCTGAATACTTTGGGAATGCACTTTGTGTGCCATTCAGAAGTTGAAAGGGCAAGACAAAATATTTAAGTGCCTTTGAACGGGGTATGGTAGTAGATGCCATGCGCACCAGTTTGTGTCAAGAACTGCAACGCTGCTGGGTTTTTCACACTCAACAGTTTCCTGTGTGTATCAAGAATGCTCCACACCCAAAGGACATCGTGCCAACTTGACAAAACTGTGGGAATGCCTTGGAGTAAACATGGGCCAGCATCCCTGTGGAACACTTTCGACACTTTGTGGAGTCCATGGCCCAATGAACTGAGGCTGTTCTAAGGGCAAAAGTTGGGGGTGCGTGCTACTCAGTATTAGGAAGGTGTTCCTAATGTTTGATACTCCTGAGTATGTCAGCCATAGATGCACATGAACACATCCAGGAGAAGACACCTGTACTATCCTGATTGATGACTGTGAGAGTGGGGGGGGGAAAGAAACGGGAGAAAGAATGCATTATGCCGGGGAAGAAGTACTCTGTTTCAGCAATTTATAGTTGTATGGTGTGGACTGGAGTTGCTGGACGCACAAGAGACTGGGAATGGTGTCTTACATGTATGTATTTTACATATTTTCTTAGGGTTTCTCAAACTCGGTCCTCGGGACCCCAAGGCATGCACGTTTAGGTTTTTGCCCTAGCATTACACAGCTGATTTAAAAAATAATCTTATCACGCTTTGATAATTTGAAATAGGTTGTGTAGTGTTAAGGCAAAAACCAAAACGTGCACCCCTTGGTTTTGGGAGTTTTGGGAAACTGTTTTAGGGGTTGTTTAATTGTAAAAGAAAGGAATGATTTTCACATTCTGGTAACAACCTCAGACATTGAGAAACTTAAACCAAGCATCACATTTCTCTCATCTGAGTGGTACACATGAATGTGCCTCAACATGCAGTTTCATTCACAATAGGTTTAAAGTCTTTGAGTAGTTTAATCCGGCGCATTCCCTATTGTTATTATACCCTCAATACTATTCTGTGGTGTCTGCAGCTGGAGCACATATTTTAAGCTGAGTGAGAGACAGCACAATGGGACAAGGTGTCCTGCCAAAATAATATTGAGACTGCCGCCTGCAGCACCCTCTGTAGCACTTTTGTCCAGGGCGGTGCAGTTACCTTACCAAGCTGTGATGCAGCCAGTCAAGATAATGTACATTTATTTTAACTACTCATGTCATGCATGATGTCGGGGGAAACAAAGTATTCTGATTCCTCAAATAATAGTTGTTGGGTGCAGGGTTGGGGTCAATTCCATTTCAATTCCAGTCAATTCAGGAAGTGCACTGACATTCCAATTATCTTCAATGTGGAAAATTTGGAATTGGAACTTGGTTCACTTTGTGAATTGACTGGAATTGACCCCAACCCTGGTTGGGTTAATACTGAAGTCTTTGGGCCCACGAGTCTGGGAATGCTGTCTTACCTGTATGTATTTTATGTGTTAGGTTAGAGGTTGTTTGATTGTGTTTGGCCTGAGAAGCTGCCGGTTGATTGTTAAAGAAAGGAATGAGTTCCACATTCTGGTAACAACCTCAATATGTTCCTTTGAGGACACTGAGCAACTTAAACCAAGCGTCACATTTCTCTCATCTGAGTGATACATATGAATGTGCCTCAACATGCAGTTTCATTGACCAAGTCTTCACTATTGTATTTATCCCCTAAATGCTAGCCCTATTCCTTGGCGTCTGCAGCTGGATCACATTTTTTTTCAGCTGAGTAAGAGACCGCACAATGGAACAAAGTATCCTGCCAAAATAATATTGAAACTGCGTCTGTACCAGGATGTATTTAGATGAGCTGAACACAGCATGATATCAGACGGTCTTTGCTATACTGGATCCGTGGGACCTCCCTACCCCCATTGAAGTTGAAATTTAAAAGGGTTAAGATTATGGTTAGGTAAGGGTTATGGTTAGGGTAGGGGTTAAGGTTAGGGTTTAGGGAATGAGTGTCCCAAGGATAACAGATAGCACTAACACATATCAGACAGTGGCAAAGAAGAAAAGGGCACCAATCTTGTAGCAGCAGAGATTAAGTTATTCTCTACTGTCGTGGCCAAAAGTTTTGAGAATGACACATATTCATTTTCACAAAGTCTGCTGCCTCAGTTTGTATGATGGCAATTTGCATATACTCCAGAATGTCATGAAGAGTGATCAGAGGAATTGCAATTAATTGCAAAGTCCCTCTTTGCCATGCAAATGAACTGAATCCCCAAAAAACATAGTTATTCTCTGAAGAACAATTTTGTTCAACATCTTTGTTATTTATGTAGGCCTAGTTGTTGTCATGTTTGAAATGCCACTTTGCATTTAGCAAAAACATTCCATACTCCTACACAACCAGAATAAAAATATAACTCAAAACATGATTTATTACACACGAATACAAGTTTATTACATGGCAATGTTATAGTCATGATGTGTGCTGCATTGGTGTGTGCTGCATTTTTGCACTCCTTGCCTGCCAATCAGTGACGGATTTAGGCATAGGCGCCATGGGGCGCCCGCACAAAAAAATAATAAAACAAATATATATTCTGAATGGTGACATTTGCGCGATCGGTTTTCTATTGCTCATTTGCATGTCACGTCAATGATATCATGTCACCGTGTGGGACTGGGTCAATTAACCTTGTTGGAGTGGGTGCCCTGATTCTAGTTTGTGAGCTAGGCAGGCTACTGCCTGGGAAGGTCTCCCACTCAGAAGTACGAGATGGGGAGGGGGGGCGGGGGTAGGTTGACCTCAGGTCTCCCCACTGGATGCCCGAGGTAGGGCGAGCAGGGGAATCTATCAAATAGTGAACCTCTAACTTTGTACAGTACTAATGCAATTTAGTTTGTGTGTTTCTTGTTTGAAGTGCAATAATCAGGATCTCTTCTGTGTGTTATTCTGTTTGTGTATTTGTGTGATATAGGATTTGTGCAATTTAGTTTTATTTGTGTTTTTTTTTGTTAGCAATAGGGTAATAGTGTAATAATTCTAATCTCTTTTTTATTTCTATTTATATACTACAATTTGTTTATTTGTCTTTGCTACTTCTTTTTGATATTTATGAGTCTTATTTTTGTATATATGTATAGTTTTAAATGTTATGATTATTTGTGTTGTTACAAATGTCTGAATAAAACTTACAGTGCAGAATGGTGCTTTTTGGTGTTGTTGTTGTTGGGGGGGGCGCTAAAGTGGGGGTTCGCCCAGGAAGCCATACAAGCTAGGAACCGCTACTGCTGCCAATGACTGGTACCTTTCTCAATGTAGGCCTATAGTGGTATGTTTACGACGTGTTGTTACTTGCAGGTGGGTTGGGGCGCGTCCGGAGACGCCTCTTCTTTTCCGAGCGCTGACCTCGAGGTATATAATATCCTCTCTCACATTCAATCTTTTCAGAATCTGGAATACTACACAACATCCAAATCTGACTTTGCCGCTGAGTTCATCTTCGAGTTTTCTACTAACTGGTAATTTTTTTTATAATACAACATTTTATAACTATACATCAGCTGTTCTCATACAATAAGGATACACATAGATCTGTAAAATAAGTACATAAATCTGAAAGAAAAGAAAGCCTATGTTAATGGAAAATAGGAAACATACAAATGTATGTAGCTTCTTTAGAGACAAGAACTAAACTATAAAGCTGTTTATCAGAATCTTTGGTATTGAAGTAGAATGTTGCTGCCGGTAGATCTATTCTTTATCATATCGCAGTTGCCCTGTAAACTCATATCAGGTAGCCTAGGTTAGATGTCTTTCGCTATTTTAAATTGATGTCAATAATATGTTAATTCATACAAAATGTGTAGAGTGGCCAAGCATAGTGAAAAATAACTTTGTTCGAAAATGTAAGTAAAATTTCATTCATCATTTCGGGAGTTTACTGCCACTGTGTCTTTAAATTGTAGTGGGTGTCGGCTGGCTAGAATCACATGAATCCATGAGTAAAAAACTACTCAAAAACAGTCCTTGTACTGTGAGTCATGTCATATCTTGCAGAGGAATTAACAGAGATTAAAATACTTGTAGCCTACAGTTCTCCATTTGATTGCTTAATTGAGTTGCTGTGTCAACATGTTGACTAGAGAACATGGAAAGTTACAAACACTGGCATATGAGGTAGTAAAATTATAGACAAGGATTTGAACATTGAAAAAATTAGTCCATCTCTGTCATGTATCTCTGCATGTTGATGCTTTTTTGCACAATGAGATTGTGAATTTAATATTCTAATGAATGATAATTCATATGAATTTAATGAATTAAATATATAATCTATTCTTATCATGTTTGTCTCAATCTTACATTACATTTTTTGTAAAAGTAGGAACTTTAAACTGTTTTTGAGGGTCATGAATCCAATAGTTTTTGTCATCTGTGCTCTGACATGGTTTTGTGTTGTGAGTCATCCTAGACCAGAATTAACCCAGAACTCATCCAGTAACACCACATAGGAAACAAGCTGCTAGGGGAATACTAGAGGATAATTGTTTAGAGGACCAAATGGGTCACAAATGGGCATATGTTTACAGATTCCTTCCTTGGGAGAAATGTCTCTTATTATCCAATCCAATCTAACAAGAAGCTTCAATCAAAACATGGCTGCAGGAAAAATATATTGATATTATGTCATTCCTGCTTGTATGGTGAAATGGACTTAAGTACTGTACATTTTCAGTTGCTGGATTGTTGAGAAAAGGATCGGTCTTCCAAACCATCAGTTTGGAGAGAAAGGGAGAGAGATACTGTTCCAAGTTCTCCCATGAGTCAATCAGGGTCACTTGATTCACTCTCTTTGCACCACCACCCTAGATCAACACAGATTTAGGACTCTGGTCAAAAGTAGTGCACTATATAGGGATTAGGGTGCCATTTGGAACAAAACTTAGTTAGAGACACAATTGTCAATAAAGGAGTAATTATAGTAAAGTAACAGGTTTTATGTTAAGTCCAATATGAGTTTATAATCTCAAGCACACATAACATTTTTGTTTTAATGATGTGGACTGGAAGACATCCATAGTATGTAACAATATTTTTTTATTGGAATTTCACAATATACACCCATATTAAGAGATACAATAACAAGGACAAAGCAAAACAGCACTCCCTTACACATACCTGTATGCATATATATATTTGCACACATACATATATATGTACATATACATACACACACACACAACCACCATTTTCCTCTCCCCGCCTTTCTCACCCCATCCCCATCACTCGTCCCTCAATACATGCATTTTAAGCAAACATACAAACAGAAATAAAATTTTTAATATTTAAACTTAAGAAAAAGCTCAGTTTAAACCAGAAGTTAGGTTCCACACCTGGAACATACAGAGTAACTGAAATAAATAGATCACCACCATTTTAAGAGAATCCTTGCAGCATAATAGCTGATATCTCAGGTTCTAGATAGTTTAGATACGGTTCCCACACTTTGTAGAACTGATCTGTTTTAGAGTGCAATGTACATGTCAGATATTCCAGTGGCACCCATTCAAATAGTATCTTATGCCAATCTTTAATAGAAGGGACCTTATCATTGTTAATCCACTGCAAGAGGATGTTTTCCTCGCTCTTAAGGTAAGGATGTTGTAAAGCCTCCTCCTACCCACCGAGGTAACATATGCCTACTAGGGAGACCTAACAGCAAAGAAACTGGATCTAATTCTAGATCCACCCCTAGAGATCTTTTCACTCTTGCAGAACACCAGACCAGTATCTTTGTATTTTGGAACATGACCATAAGCAATGTGTTAGGGTGCCTGTGTCCGTTTTACATTTAAGACACTGAGGAGAGGAGGAAGTTGGACTGAAAGCATGTCTAAGTGTTTGGGGATATATGCAACCTGTGTATTATTCTTAACTGGATTGCTCTAGTACGATTACATATAGATATTGTTTTTGCATATCTCCAAATGTCTTCCCACATCTCTTCGTCAATAGCAACAGACAGTTCTTTCTCCCACACTTGTTTCACCTCTCTGTGTGTCGACACCAGCAAAGGACCTTAAAGCATCATAAAACAGACTTACAGACATTTTCCTTTGTGGGGAAAAAGAATTCTTTCAATGACAGACACCTCAGGGTTGCCAATTGGGTGGTGCTCTTCAAATATAGTGTCTTACTTGTAGAAAGCGGAAAAAGTCCTGCTTTGGGAGTTGATATTTTTCAACCATCTGCTCAAAATGACAATAAAATCTTATCAGTAAATAAATTATTTAGTCTCGTGATGCCCTTATTAAGCCAAAGATTAAAGCCAGCGTCCAGCAATCCCGGACCAAAGTCTGGGTTGTTAAGGATTGGGGTAAGAGCAGAGGTAAGTTTGGACCTTCCCAAAACGTTGAACTGACCTCCATACTTTGAGTGTATTAAGTGTAATGGGATTACTGCATTTATCTTTTACAGACTTGAAACTTCTGAAAAATAAGAGATCCTGTAAGGGGTATTCTGAAAAAAGAAGTCTCAATGTCTAACCAAATAGAGTCATCATCATTTGTGATCCAGTCAGAAATATAACACAGGTGGGCACACCACTGATAAAGTCTAATATTGGGCAGATCCAAGCGCCCATAGAGCTTGGCAACTGTAATATTGCCATCTTTAGTCTTGGCTTGCGTTTACTCCATATAAAGGAACTTAGCCATCCATTTACGTCCTTTATTACCTTATTGGAGAGTAAGACTGGGATCATTTGGATTGGGTAAAGTAGTCTAGGTAAGATGTTCATTTTCAAGAGGGATATTCTACCCAACCATGAAATGGGAAGAGAGTTCCAGCGCTCCAGATCGTGTCTTACTGTATCAAACAAGGGGACAAAATTGGCTTTATACATTTGCTGGAATTTAGGAGTTACAAATATACCCAGGTATGTAAAACCTGAGGGAGACCATTTAAAGGAAAGGGGGAGAAGTATTAGGTACCGAGTGAAGGTTACCAAGTGGCATAGCCTCTGATTTAGTTAAGTTAATTTTGTAGCCTGAGAATTAGCTGAATAATTCAATAATATTAACAAGAGATGTACTTGAAGTCTCTGGGCTAGAGAGGAATATCAGGACATCGTCAGCATACAAGCTTATTTTATGGTGAACGTCACCAATGAGCAGCCCTTGTATAGCAGGCGTTACTCTGATGGCCTCGACCAGTGGTTCCATAAGCGAGTGCAAATAGGAGAGGGGACAAAGGACAGCCCTGCCTGGTACCTCTGTGTATAGAGAAGGCTATTTGACCTTATCCCATTAGTAAGGACAGCAGCCTGAGGATCATCATATAAAATTTTCACCATTTTATAAAGTTGTCCCTAGACCAAATTTAGTCAGAGCAAAGAATAAGTAAGACCACTCCACACGATCAAATGCTTTCTCAGCATCTAAGGAGAGCACAAGACCATCCATAGCACTTCTTTGGTAGGCTTGAATTACATTAAGGAGCCTGACATTGTTACATGATTTCCGGCCCTTTGATGAAGCCAGTTTGGTCTCCTTTCACAATTAGTGGTAGTGAGTCTTCTAATCTTGTGGCTAGAATTTTAGATAGCAATTTTCTGTCCACATTCAGAAGGGAAATGGGTCTATACGAGGAACAAGACTCTGGGCATTTTTCTCTTTTTGAGAATAAGTGATATGTTGGCATCCCTCAGTGTTTGAGGGAGCTGGCCATTTAAAAATGAATGGTTAAACATATCACTAATGGCTCAGAGGATCAGGCCATGGAACTCCTTATAGAACTCACTGCCAAACCCGTCTGGTCCCGGGCCTTACCATTTTGCATATTCTTAATTGCGAACCTTATTCTTCTTCGATTAATAGGGGCATTAAGGAGAGATCTCTGCTCTTCGTCGATAGTGGAAGCTTGATCTTAGAAAGAAGTCCTCCATTAATTTGGGTGCATCATTTGTCAGTTCTGAGGTATAAAGATTCGTATAAAATTTCTTAAATGAGTCACTTATCAATTTATTTTCATATAAATTATTGCCATCAGAATCTGTAATCATAGCAATTGACTGTGAGTCAGCTCTCTTTTTAGCTAGGTATGCCAAGTACTTTCCTGGTTTATCTCCATGTTCATATAGCTTTTGCCTAACGAATCTCATTTTCTTTTCAGCGTCCTGAGTTAGGAGAGAGTCCAGCGTTGATCTAAGGACTAATATTTCCTTTAATAGGGCAGGAGTGGGAGTTTTAATGTAGTCTTTCTCTTTAGTTCCTAATTCACCCTCCAACGTTTTTGCTTTTCACGCTTTTCCGCCTCTTAGTGGCTGTGTATGACATAATCAGGCTGCGTCGCTTTACAGGTTTCCCAAAGGAGCGAGGGGTTGTCTGTTGATTGAGAGTTAATAGAGAAAATGCTTTAAACTCTGCAATAAAATATGATGTAAAGGTATGGTCTTGAAGAATGGTTGTATTCAACCTCCAATGTCTTGACAGATTGGATGCTCCGTTGATTTTATGTCCAGTATCACCTCCATGGTCCGATACGACTATGCTTCCTATCTTAGCGGATAAGACAGACTGCAAAGACGTCCTGGGCATAAAAAGTAATCTATTCTAGTCTGACATCCATGAGGCGCAGAGAAAAAGTGAACTCTCTGCTGGAGGGATGAAGGGTTCTCCAAACATCAGAATACCCCAGATCATCACAAATAGCTTTAAGTGACTTAGCTTGAGAAGAGAGTGAAGCTATACCGCTGGGAAACTTGTCCATAAAGGGGTTTAACAAACAGTTAAAATCTCCTCCAACCACTGCAGTGTCTGAGTTTAATTCTGAAAAGTCCAGAAATACCTTAGTGAGGAAATCTGGGGGGTGGGCAGGGAAGTAAATATTCATTATGGAAATGTTCTGCCCTTGCAAGGTACCATTAATTATAACAAAACGACCAAGTTTATCTTTCACACAATTCAACACCTTAAATGGTAGGTTCTTTTTCACAATAATTACCCTCTGCTTCTGGATGTAAATGATGAGAAAAACACCTGACCAAACCCCCTTGTTGCAATTTCAAATGTTCACTTATCATCCAAATGAGTTTCTTGCAGCAGAGCAATATCAATATTCTCTTTTTCAAAAAGATAATACCTTCTTCCTTTTAATGGGTTGTGGCTCCCTCTAATGTTCCATGTACACACACGTAGTCTGTTACCTGCCATTTGCACTTTGACCAACCAATATCCAGACTGAATCCTACTGTAAAAATGGGGTGGTACCTTTTCTCATGTGTTAAACTTTCCTCAATTTCACCGAGCATAAACAAACGATATAAACCCTGAACCTGAACTATAATAAACCCAAAATTAAACATGTAACAGCCCAAAAGGGGTTTTCCCACTAGCTAACATGCAGGGATTTCAACTCTCCAGTGTAGACTCTTAAGTCCACATAGCCACTCCATAGCCTCATCTTCTATATATATGGAAATGAAAATCAATAGAAGGAGATTGAGGCTCTTCCACCTAAAACCAAGCCTGGGCACCAATATAGATTCTCACATATCTCTGGCTGAACTATAGCGGCAGTTATTTTAGCAAGAAAAATAATAAAATATATGAATATTAAAGATATCAATATTACCGAACAGGACCACATGAGAACTCACACCACTGTTTCATCTTTTTTTTTTAAGTTATCAAATTCTGCGGAGGTGCTTGTAGTTATTTACCCGAGAGAGTCCATAAACGCAGCAGCCTCTTTTAGGTGTGTAGAGTTTTTAGGCGATCCGTTGACCATAACCTTCAATGTGGCTGGGTACAGCAGTGCATAGTCCATCTTCATTCTCTTGAGTCGAGCCTTCACCTCGTCAAACGCCTTACGTCTCCGTACAACCACTGTGGAGTAATCATTGAAGAATGAGACCCTTGGACCTTGACGTTGATTACCGTCAGAGCCGATTTTCCTAGCCACATCCATGACGCGTTGCTTGTCGCTGAAGTTGTGGAACTTTATGACCACTGGCCGTGGGCGTTGGTTGGGACCGGGCATCGGTGCCTGAGCGCGATGGCTCTGTCCAGCTTCACACGACCAGCCTTAGTGTCCATTTGTAGGTAGTCCGGGATCCATTCCTCAAAAATATTTTACTGAATGTGTCCCTTCCGAGTTTTCCGGGAGTCCCACCACACGGATATTATTGCATCTGCGTCCTCGATTATCCAAGTCATCAATGTGCTCCGCCATTTCGCGCACCTGTTTCTCAAGTGCCTTTATTTTAGTGTCCATTGATGTAGTTGAAGTTTCCACAGTAGCAATTCTTTCTTCCGCCTCATCCACACGTTTGACAACTCTCTGTAGTTCAGCTGAATGGCCTGCTATTGCTTCCAAGACCGTTCCTATCTTAACATCGATCACTTTAGTAATGTTATCTGTCATCCTTTGTATCAGCAGGTCCATTGTGCCTGGATCCGCAGTGGCGCCAGCTTCGCTAACGCTAGCTCCTCCTGCACATCTACAGGGATTTTGGTTTTGGTCGACTTCTTAGTAGTTTTGCTGGGCATGTTGTCGGAAGTTTTGAGAAATAAGCCGTCAAGACTCATTGTAGGATAACTTATTTAGCACATTTTACCACTTTTTCAAGCTAGAGGATTAATGTAAAAAGATAAATTTACGAATGCCACGGGAGCTCGCTGAAACACAGTGTTCTCTCTAAGGCGCCATTTTCTTCCCCCCAAGACATCCATAGTAAAGAAAGACTGTCCAAGAAAATAATGATTGGTCTCTCAAATATTAGTTTTGCAAACAGACACCCTGGTATCGGCTGCTATTTTAGTGGGCCATTCCACAGAACACACACCTGTTTTACAGTTTACATACACCTTAGCCAAATATATTTAAACTCAGTTTTTCACAATTCCTGACATTTAATCCTAGTAAAAACTCCCTGTCTTGTTAGGATCACCACTTTATTTTAAGAATGTGAAATGTCAGAATAATAGTAGAGAGAGGGATTTATTTCAGCTTTTATTTCTTTCATCACATTCCCAGTGGGTCAGAAGTTTACATACACTCAATTAGTATTTGGTAGCATTGCCTTTAAATTGTTTAACTTGGGTCAAACGTTTTGGGTAGCCTTCCACAAGCTTCCCACAATAAGTTGGGTGAATTTTGGCCCATTCCTCCTGACAGAGCTGGTGTAACTGAGTCAGGTTTGTAGGCCTCCTTGCTCGCACATGCTTTTTCAGTTCTGCCCACACATTTTCAATAGGATTGAGGTCAGGGCTTTGTGATGGCCACTCCAATACCTTGACTTTGTTGTCCTTAAGCCATTTGCCATAACTTTGGAAAAATGCTTGGGGTCATTGTCCATTTGGAAGACCCATTTGTGACCAAGCTTTAACTTCCTGACTGATGTCTTGAGATGTTGCTTCAATATATCCACATAATTTTTCTCCCTCATGATGCCATCTATTTTGTGAAGTGCACCAGTCCCTCCAGCAGCAAAGCACCCCCACAACATTATGCTGCCGCCCCCGTGCTTCACGGTTGGGATGGTGTTCTTCGGCTTGCAAGCCTCCCCCTTTTTCCTCCAAACATAACGATGGTCATTATGGCCAAACAATTCTATTTTTGTTTCATCAGGCCAGAGGACATTTCTCCAAAAAGTACGATCTTTGTCCCCATGTGCAGTCTGGCTTTTTCATGGCGGTTTTGGAGAAGTGGTTTCTTCCTTGCTGAGCGGCCTTTCAGGTTATGTCGATATAGGACTCGTTTTACTGTGGATATAGATACTTTTGTACCTGTTTCCTCCAGGATCTTCACAAGGTCCTTTGCTGTTGTTCTGGGATTGATTTGCACTTTACGCACCAAGGTATGTTCATCTCTAGGAGACAGAACGTATCTCCTTCCTGAACGATATGACGGCTGCGTGGTCCCATGGTGTTTATACTTGCATACTATTGTTGTATAGTTGAATGTGGTACATTCAGGCCTTTGGAAATTGCTCCCAAGGATGAACCAGACTTGTGGAGGTCCACCATTTTATTCTGAGGTCTTGGCTGATTTACTTTGATTTTCCCATGATGTCAAGCAAAGAGGCACTGAGTTTGAAGGTAGGCCTTGAAATATATCCACAGGTACACCTCCAATTGACTAAAATTGTCAATTAGCCTATCAGAAGCTTCTAGAGCCATGACATCATTTTCTGGAATTTTCTAAGCTGTTTAAAGGCACAGTCAACTTAGTGTATGTAAACTTCTGACCCACTGGAATTGTGATACAGTGAGATATAAATGAAATAATCTGTCTGTAAACAATTGTTGGAAATATTACTCTGTTACCTGAGGAAAACATTCCCTGAGAATGAGAAGCTTTTCCCTGTGTTGTGTATTAAAACCTCTTAAGGATCGGACCCTTTTTTTCAAATCTTTGCCTTAAATGACACCCAAATCTAACTGCCTGTAGCTCAGGACCTGAAGCAAGGACATGCATATTCTTGATACCATTTGAAAGGAAACACTTTGAAGTTTGTGGAAATGTATAATTAACGTAGGCGAATATAACACATAGATCTGGTAAAAGATAATACAAAGAAAAAAACATTAGTTTTATTTATTTATTTGTTCCATCTTTGAAATGCAAGAGAAAGGCTTTTTCTTTATTTTTGCTATTTTCTACATTGTAGAATAATGGTGAAGACATCGAAACTATTAAATAACACACATGGAATCATGTAGTAACCAAAAAAGTGTTATACAAATCAAAATATATTTGAGATTCTTCAAATAGCCACCCTTTGCCTTGATAATAGCTTTGCACACTCTTGGCATTCTCTCAACCAGCTTCATGAGGAAGTCTCCTGGAATGCATTTCTTCTAACAGGTGTGCCTTCTTAAAGTTAATTTGTGGAAACTCTTTCCTTAATGCGTTTGAGACAATCAGTTGTGTTGTGACAAGGTAGGGGGGATATACAGAAGATCTCCCTATTTGGTAAAAGACCAAGTCCATATTATGGCAAGAACAGCTCAAATAAGCAAATAGAAATGACAGTCCATCATTACTTTGTACATGAAGGTCAGTCAATACGGAACATTTCAAGAACTTTGAACGTTTCTTCAAGTGCAGTCGCAAAAACCATCAAGCGCTATGATGAAACTAGCTCTCATGAGGACCGCCACAGGAATGGAAGACCCAGAATTACCTCTGCTGCAGAGGATAAGTTCATTAGAGTAACCAGCCTCAGAAATTGCAGCCCAAATAAATGCTTCACAGAGTTCAAGTAACAGACACATCTCAACATCAACTGTTCAGTGGATACTGTGTGAATCAGGAGGTCATGGTTGAATTGCTGCAAGGGAACCACTACTAAAGGACACCAACAAGAAGAAGAGACTTGCTTGGGCCAAGAAACACAAGCAATGGACATTAGACCAGTGGGAATGTATCCTTTGGTCTAGAGTCCAAATTGGAGATTTTTGGTTCCAACCGCCGTGTCTTTGTGAGACGCGGTGTGAGTGAACGGATGATCTCCACGTGTGTTTTCCACTGTAAAGCATGGAGGAGGAGGTGTTATGGTGTGGGGGTGCTTTGCTGGTGACACTGTGTGATTTATTTGGAATTCAAGGCACTCTTAACCAGCATGGCTACCACAGCATTCTGCAGCGATACACCATCCCATCTGGTTAGGGCTTAGCGGGACTATCAGTTATTTTTCAACAGGACAATGACCTAACACACCTCCAGGCTGTGTAAGGGCTATTTGACCAAGAAAGAGAGTGATGGAGTGCTGCATCAGATGACCTGACATCCACAATCCCCCGACCTCAACCAAATTGAGATGGTTTGGGATGAGTCGAACCGCAGAGTGAAGGAAAAGCAGCCAACAAGTGCTCAGCATATGTGGGAACTCCTTCAGGACTGTTGGAAAAGCATTCCAGGTGAAGATGGTTGAGAGAATGCCAAGAGTTTGCAAAACTGTCATCAAGGCAATGGGTGGCTATTTGAAGAATCTCAAATAGAAAATATATTTTGATTTGTTTAATACTTTTTTGGTTACTACACATTCCATATGTGTTATTTCATTGTTTTGATGGCTTCACTATTATTCTACAATGTAGAAAATAGTAAAAAAATAAAGAAAACCCCTTGAATTACTAAGTGTTCTAAAACTTTGGAATGGTAGTTTATGACTTAGGAATCTAGGTGCAATTTTTGGCCACTAGATGGCAGCAGTGTATGTGCAAAGTTTTAGACTGATCCAATGAACCATTGCATTTCTGTTCAAAATGTTGTATCAACACTGCCCAAATGTGCCTAATTGGTTTATTAATACATTTTCAAGTTCTCAAACAATAGCATGTCATTCTTTCACTGTAATAACTACTGTAAATTGGACAGTGCAGTTAGATTAACAGCAATTTAAGCTTTCTGCCCATATCAGATATGTCTATGTCCTGTGAAATTTTCTTGTTGTGTAAAACGTCATGCTAATCACATTAGCGCATGTTAGCTCAACCGTCCCGTGGGGGGGACACCTATCCCGTAGAGGTTATTAAGGATCCTATAAGGATTCAATGGAACTATATGACTTAAAGTCAAACATGAGTTAACTGATTTTACCTTTGACATACAGCTATTATCCACATACACATATGACAGCACACCACAGTAGTAGTGTATTATGAAACCTACATTGGTACATCTACTTCTATTATTGTAACGTAGACGCAGAGAGTCAGGAAGCAAGTGCAGAGTTTAATAACAAAGAACATGAAGATATAAAAAACAAGAGAAGCGTACTGGACATGAAAACAAAACCAATACTGCCTGAATACTGAGGGCTAAATAAAGGGAGAGTAATAAAAGGGATGATGAAGTCAAGGTATGCATAACAATGGGGCCAGGTGTGTGTAATGATGGTTGCCAGGACCGATGGTTAGTAGACAGGCGACATCGAGCGCTGGAGCGGGAGAAGGCGTGATAATTATTAGCACCATAGATTAACCTTTCACACTACATACGCTCTATAGACGGACTCTGAAATTGCTCGTTCTGATATTTTGTGCAATAAAAAAAAATGGTGTATTATTATATTGCTAAATATTACTGCACTGTTGGAGCTAGAAACGTAAGCATTTTACTGTACCTGCAATAACATTTGCAAATCTGTGTGCGCGACCAATACATTTTCTTTATTTAAAGGCCTCCATAACAGGTGATTAAAGAACCATAAGTTTCCATCATATCTTTGACATCACTGAGGGTTTTTTGTGTTTGTCAGTGGTAATGACAGTCATCTTGTATAGCACTCACCAAACAGAGAATTAGATCAAGGCGGAAATACTTAGATGGCTTGTAGAGTAGTCGATCGAAATAGGGGTTGGTTACTATTACATAACATTGTTGAAGACATTGTTGTTTCTCCTCCTCTCCAGAACCATGGTGTTCCATAAGGAATTTCAGACTGCAGGGAAGGAGCCTGGTCTTCAGGTGTGGCGCGTGGAGAAGATGGATCTGAAACCGGTTCTTAAACAGCTCCATGGGAACTTCTTCACCGGAGACTGCTACGTTCTTCTCTACACCACCGCCGCCCCCTCATACTACATCCACATGTGGCTGGGTGAGAGAGAGAGCTGGTTACCCGACTGATATAGCCTATCACCATGGTCACTCAGGCTGAGCCTTAAACCATTATCCTATACGTGCAGGAAATTCCCACGTAGTGATAAGGGTTATCAAAAGATACATGCCTGTTCACTTGTCATATTTATTTGATAATTAACAGAAAGGTTCCTCCCTTGTATTGTTGTGTATGCTCCGGGGGAGAAGTTTCCCCTATGTACAGATCTAGGATCAGCAATTCTAACCTTAACCATTAGTAGGATAAATGCTAAACTGACCCAAGTATTGCATCTAGGGGAAACTTCACCCTACACCATTCTGCATGTTCCTATAGACTTTCCCATTGGTGTTCTTCCTCAACCCCCCTCCCCCCCGTCTCTATTGGCTGATACCACAGGAAGTGAGAGTTCTCAGGATGAGAAAGGTGCGGCGGCCATCTTTACCACCCAGCTGGATGATTTCCTGGGCGGAGGCCCGGTCCAGTTCAGAGAGGTGCAGAGCAACGAGTCTCTCACCTTCCTGGGTTACTTCAAGTCTGGCATCAAGTACAAGGTTAGATATTACAGAATAATATCTCGGGGGAGACAGTTGGGCATATCAGCTTAGATCAGATCGCCATAGAAAAACCTCAAGAGTGTTTCTTGGTTAAATAAAGATACACACACATATATTGTAATATTGTTGTATGGTGGTATTATACATTTTGTATTGTAGATATGTGGTCGTGTAATAATGTTCAATTATGTACTGTTTTATGTGTGATGTAAGTGCCTTAATGTGTTTGGACCCCAGAAAGAGTAGCTGCTGCCTATACTTCTCTGTCTATGTCAATAACATTGAACCCCAATGCATTTAAAGAGAAGGCTCATTATCAGAAAGAATGTGCTTTGGTTTCTCATTATTAGGTTAAGTATTGGTAAGTAGAGTGGAGTCCCATTTGAACTTGTTGACTACTCGTATTCATTCCGTTACACTTGTGTGTATAAGGTAGTTGTTGTGAAATTGTTAGATACTACTGCATGGTTGGAACTAGAAGCACAAGCATTTCGCTACACTCGCATTAACATCTGTTAACCATGTGTATGTGACAAATAAAATTTGATTTGATAATGAGACTCAATTTCACAGCTATTGATTGCCAGCGTCCGGTTAAAGGATGGTAAAAGGTGTATTAATCAGTACTCTAGTGAGAACAACCCCAAAAGCAACACACCCATCAAAGTATTGAAATACTAATGAGTCATGACACATGTTGCACATATTTGAAGCTGTACATGCACAAAAGAGGGATTTGATAAAAAAGTAACTGTGCTATTTTTAGTAATGTGTGTCTTTTAGGTTTTAGCATCTGCAGTAGATAAAGTTTTCCATAGAGGGTTGCCATGGAGAGTTTCAAATGGTGGACAGGCTAAGGGAGGACACATATGGGTCTAATTCCAGAAAGCCAAATAGCTGCATGTCTGGCAAGATTTTACATTGGCTTCTGGATTGGCAAGTAGAGGAAGCTATGGAAGTAAATGTTTACTTACTACTCTGAACAAAGTTGCTCACAATGACGTTGGAGTTTAACATGCAGTATGTAACATAAATGTATATAAACTTCTCATAAGCAATGTATTATTGTTAGCTTTGTTAACCTGGTACAGTATTTCCATTCTCTGTCCTTCAGCAAGGTGGGGTGGCCTCTGGCTTCCAGCACGTGGTGACCAACGACATGAACGTTAAGCGTCTGCTGCACATCAAGGGCCGCAGGGCCATCAGGGCCACAGAGGTAGACATGTCCTGGTCCAGCTTCAACAGAGGAGACTGTTTCATCATCGACCTAGGAAAGGTGAGGACGGGATAGCCTATCGGTGACTAAGCTAAATTATGATATGTCTCCTCAATCAGACCCACATGTGTTGAACCTGGCCAATGCTACATAGGGGGATTGTCACATAGGCAGAAACACACTGATCCCACATGCACAGTGTTTGCATATGTGTAATGGGGGTGATTTTACAGCCCTCTCCAAATAAGGAGAGGGCTGTAAAATACCCCAGTTGTTATTTTGTGGATCATGCATGAGCATGCATAAGTAGGGGAGAGTGGGGTAAGTTGAGACATTTTGTACATTCAGCATCACGCCGTCAAGGGAAATATAGTATTCTGTCTAACAAAGATATCTACATATATTTTAGGATGGTCTGTATCACTGGGAATAATCAGAATTCATGTAAACATTACCGTCTTGAAAACATTGCTTGTCCAAAAAAAGTTGTCTTCTGACACAACTTACCCGGGGTATGGGGTAGGTTGAGCCACGGGACAGGGTAAGTTAAACCGCCTACACATTTCTGTGCTGAATTCAATATTAGCACTACCTTTTTAAAACCATGTATAGCTTTTTTCTCCAAACGCAATTCAATACAATCGCTTTTTTGTCTTTTAATAATTTTAAGCATATTTTAACACAGGCTTAACAATTATTTTAACATAGGCCAGGTCCTGTTGTTACCTCATATCCCAACAATAATGCCTTGCATTACCCCAGGAAAGAAAACACTTCAATTTGCTTAACTTGTCATTGGCTCAACCATTGGCTCAACTTACCCAAAGGCAAACATTTTGACTAAATTAGCCCACACAGCTACAAGGATGCACTTCCATGCTAGGTTTATTTAAGCTTATAGAGACCCCAACTGATGTATAGAACAATCTTAAAAGTATCTACTTTGGTTTAGATATAAGCATCATGAAACCTCTAACACAAAAAAAAACGTTTTTTGGACCCCACTTTTTCTATGTGGTTTCTTCCTTCACAGACTCCATGAAATGATGACCTGTTCCTAAATATTTTATCAAAGGATACATTTTGTGTATGGAATCCTATAAATAAAGGTGGCTTAACGTACCCATTTGGCTCAACTTACCACACTCGTCCTATGCATAAATAGTAGTTCCTGGGGCCACCCATAAGTAAAAAATGTTCACGCAAGTTGCTTTGGATAAAAGTGTCTGCTAAATGGCATATATTATTATATATTGTAGTTCTATCCAGAGGCAAGAGTCTCTTCCATTAGTCTGAGTCATGGCCATTCAGACATCTTTTGTTTCTATTCTCAGGACATCTTCCAGTGGTGTGGCAGCGAGTGCAACAGCTTTGAGCGTCTGAAGGCATCCCAGGTGGCCATCGATGTCCGTGACAATGAGAGGAATGGCCGTGCCACGCTGCTGATGGTTGAGGAGGGAGGAGAGCCGCAGGCTGTCATCGACGTGAGTCACTCTCTCACACACACACACACACACAGATGATCGCGGAGGGAGGATAGCCACCTTCACCACCACTTCCAGACCCTGTTACATTGGAAGGGTCAGAGAATATGAGAGGGATGGTTACTAGCATCTGGCATTGTTATGCGCTCTGGGCACGCTAAGACATTGCAGTACGACCTTATCTCATTCAATGCGTTTAAAGGGGAAGGAGTTGTTCCTAGTCTTGCATTGTGGTCACAAACTATATACAAAGTATTTTATGCAATGCTGGAACCTTTTTAGAGGAGTGCACTCGGACTTCTTAGGCAGAGCTGATTAACTTGTCTATGACTTATTTCCCCTTATTCACGACAGGAAGCATTGTTGTGATTGTGTTTATTTTTAGGCTCTAGGGCCCAAACCCAACATCCCTGCAGGAAGCCCTGATGACGAGTCTGTCGATAGATCCAACCAGAAGAAGGGAGCTCTCTACATGGTAAAGATTTGCAGCCTTGTGATGCTCCCAATCTGACGTGTGTGTGTTATGGCATGGCGCTGGGCACTGTTGTCTCTGTAAAATATTTATGAATAAAGATGTATTGTAGATCTCTGATGCGGCAGGCTCCATGAAGGCATCAGTGGTGGCCCAGACCAGCCCCTTCAAACAAGAAATGCTTTCCCCCAGTGAGTGTTACATTCTGGACAATGGAGTGGACAGCAAGATCTTCATCTGGAAAGGACCTAGTGCCAACACAGCTGAACGCAATGCTGCCATGAAGGCCGCAGAGCAGTTCATCAAGGAGAAGAAGTACCCCAGACATACCCAGGTAACGTTACATCAAACTTCTCCCCCGTCACTACTGCTGCCTTGAATATTCTGAACTTGTACCCATGTTTGGGAAGTTAGTCTCAAGTGGTAACACCGCCAACTCCGGAAGAACATATGTTAATCCCCCTGGTCCGGCATTTTCCATACATATGGAGAATGGCATTCCATGACAGCCACCACTCCATATCTCATCAACATCCTCTCAGATCTGTGGATTGATAAAGTCCTCTGAAGTCTACTCTATTTTATTCTACAGGTCCAGGTGTTGCCAGGCGGAGGAGAGACCACCCTGTTCAAACAGTTCTTCTGTAACTGGAAGGATAAGGACCAGACCACGGGCCCAGGCCAGGCCTACAGCTTGGGGCGTATCGCCAGGGTGGTGCAGGTCCCCTTTGACTCCTCTGGCCTGCACACCAACAAGACCATGGCAGCCCAGCACGGCATGGTGGATGACGGATCCGGGAAGGTTCAGGTACGGCTGGAAGATAGTAGGGATGACATACAATGATCTAACTCAGGACTATTTAAAACAAGTGGCACTGGCCGGGAAAGGGGATACCTAGTCAGTTGTACAACTAAATGCATTCAATTGAAATGTATCTTTTGCAAAGGTACTGGAGGAGAGGTTTGGGAAATACTGATCTAACTACTGCTCCTGGTGTTTTTCATGTAGAATATGACACGCTGGGAGAAGTACAGTGAGTGTAGAAAACATTATGAACACATTAGGTTTCATTTCTTGTGTCATGCCACCTCTCTCTGCCAGCTGCCAGGCTATTTCTGCTGGTGGGATGTGGAGCACTCTTGTAACTTGTCCCCCCCACTTCTAAAACCAAAGTTGCGCCCCTGTCAAGAATTGTACACCACCCAAAGGACATCCTTGACACAACTGTGGGAAGCATTGGAGTCCGCATGGGCCAGCATCCCTGTGGAACGCTTTCGATACCTTGTAGAGTCCATGCCCATTGAATTGAGGCAGTTCTGAGGGCAAAAGCGGGGGTGCAACTCAATATTAGGAATGTTCTTCATATTTTGTACACTGAGTGTATGTCGTAATGTAAAGGCGATGGATCTCCTCCTCAGGTG
This sequence comes from Brachymystax lenok tsinlingensis, assembly GCA_030435695.1. Lineage (NCBI taxonomy): Eukaryota > Metazoa > Chordata > Actinopteri > Salmoniformes > Salmonidae > Brachymystax > Brachymystax lenok. Next base: position 30,264,068 of record CM059790.1, read on the forward strand.
TGGCGTGTGGAGGATGGTGACCAGGTGCCAGTGGACCCCTCCAGCTATGGCCAGTTCTATGGAGGTGACTGCTACCTGGTACTGTACAGCTACCGCCTGGGAGGCAGGGAGCAGCACATAATCTACACCTGGTGAGTATTGTTCACCATATCGCCACAAGAGGGAGACATAATCAGGCTCAAGCTATAGGCCTAGCTCTGCAGGAGGCAGGGGCACATCCGTTCTCTGCGTTTGTCCCTATTCATATCCCTGTAAGATTGATTGATTGATGATTGCAGGCAGGGGCTGAAGTGTACTCAGGATGAGCTGGCTGCCTCCGCCTTCCTGACTGTCAGGCTGGATGACTCCATGCGAGGGTCTCCTGTCCAGGTAAAATACTAATTCAGACACTATTCATAACAGATATATCTTATTTAATCACATCACGTGTCATAAAAATGGGTTCTCTGTATATCATCGTCTTGACTTAAATGGTTGGACTTGTGAAGGCTCCAGAGGCACTGCTCTGTGGCTGACCCTGTGCAGGTTCCAGCCTCTTGTGTGTGTGTCGATCCTATTCTGTGGTTTGACGGATGTGCTGAAGTGTCTCCTCTCCTACTTTCTCATCCAGGTGCGTGTGACTCAGGGCCAGGAGCCGGCCCACCTGATGAGTCTGTTCAAGGGGAATCCCATGGTGATCCACCTGGGGGGGACGTCCCGTAAGGGGGGCCAGAGCAGGGTGGGCTCCACACGCCTCTTCCACATCCGCCAGAGCTCCACCAGGGCCACACGGGCTGTAGAGGTCAGTCAGTCATACAACATATACAAATCAAATCAAAATGTATTGGTTGCATACACACACACACACAGAAGGCCTATGTAGGTTTAGATGATCACACAACATACACAACCTACAGTACTAACCACTAATATTTTTTATGATCCTGATTACATTAAATTCGGGCAGAAGTTACATAAGGAATATGAGAAAGGAAAAATGTATATTCTGCCAGTTAATACAGTAACTGAGGAGGATTATAGGATATGAGAACCTCACCACTTCTCTTTCTCTCGCTATTACTCCCTCGCTCACCATTCTCTCCTATCCAGGTGGAGCCCTCTGCTGCATTCCTGAACACCAATGATGTGTTTGTGCTGAAGTCCCCTAATACTGTGTTCCTGTGGAGGGGAGTGGGGGCCACTGAGGAGGAGCTGGCTGCAGCCCAATACGTCACCTCTTTCCTGGGAGGAGCAAGTGCCACTGAGGTGTCAGAGGGAAAGGAGCCAGGTGGGTGTTTTAGTCTTACACCTAATCACAGGCATAACATAACATATTTTAGGGATGATAGGATTCATTTACATTAGGTTTTTCACTTTTAAATACGTTTATTGTAGCACATTTATTAGCAAATAATACATGTGAACAGTCATTACAAAATGACTCACTTTAATTTATTCTTGTGTTTTTCTATAGCTACTTTTTGTTATTGAGTTCATTTTTCCGATTTTCCTTAATATGCATTGAATGAAACTTGTTTTCCATACTGGTATGATGAGTGTTTCTGATGTACCATATTGTATTGTTCTGCATCCTTCCCCAGCTGGGTTCTGGTCTGCTCTGGGAGGGAAGAAGGAGTACCAGACCTCTAGGAGTCTGCAGAAGATGGTTAAGCCACCACGCCTGTTTGGCTGCTCTAACAAGACTGGCAGGCTCATAGTGAGTAGAGGGGGCTTTCCCTTAGTGTAGGGATGGAATATTTGCTTGTGAAAGATACTCTGTATTCTTCTCTCTCTCTCTCTCTCTCTCTCTCTCTCTCTCTCTCTCTCTCTCTCTCTCTCTCTCTCTCTCTCTCTCTCTCTCTCTCAGGCTGAGGAGGTGCCTGGAGATTTCAACCAGTCAGACTTGGCAACTGATGATGTCATGCTTCTGGACACTTGGGATCAGGTAAGGTCTTGGCCTGATGTTGAAGACCATTATACAGTATAATCCACATGATCCCAGTGGCTCTGATACAACTGAAGTCCTGCCATGATAGTTTTTAAAGGAAGTGGTCCAATCCTCCAATCCCTCTCCACATCCTGCTTTTATTGTTTCCCCTATCGCATGATCCCCTGAGGGTGCAGGGTTGAACCCATAGAAATAGAATGACATACTTCCTGGCATGGGTACACCCAATATGGCCGCCGCTTCACCCATCAAGGAGCATTGATTTGAACGGGAATGTCCGTTCTAGTCATTCTATTTGTTATATTACTTTCACAGATCTTCCTCTGGATCGGCAACGAGGCCAATGAGGTGGAGAGGACCGGATCAGCAAAAATTGGTACGATTGATTAATAATCTATTGGCCATTGTTGATGCAGACACACTATCACTACCTCAGTGCAGTCACTAACAAAAAGTGTCAATCTATAGCAGGGTTTCCCAAACTCTGTCCTGGGCCCTCCCCGTTTAATTTTTTCCCCTAGCACTACACAGCAGATTCAAAGAATCAAAGCTTGATGATGAGTTGATTATTTGAATCAGCTGTGTAGCGCTCCAAGACCGAGTTTGTGAAACTGATCTATGGAACTTTAGAGCTTTCTTCTTGTCTTTCAGCCAAAGATTATGTGGATTCGGACCCTTCTGGTCGCCGGGGCATTGCCATCACTACGATCAAGCAGGGAATGGAACCGCCAACCTTCACCGGCTGGTTCCAGGCCTGGGACCCCAAGTTGTGGGAAACTGACCCTCTGGAGCGTATCCGAGCCCGCTTTTAAACTTTACTGTGCTCAACCACTTCCCCCTGCTCCCTCCCCTCCCCTCGCATGGCTTCTTCTCCTGCATTATCCTCTATTCCTGAAAACACAAGGCCAAGTCATCTGCAAGACATATGCAAGCAGTTGGACCCATAAGCCCAATAAAACTGGTCTGGTCCATTATATTGGATTAGCCTGGTCTCAGATCTGTTTGTGTTCTTGCATACTCCATTGCTGGGATTGTCAAGCCAAATGTTTGACATGAAAGTGAGTGACAAGAAGTTGGAATGATAGCACAAACAGACTGGCACTCAGGCTATGGTTGGATAACTATCTCAGAAAATGTTATGTCTTTATTTTGTTATTATCATGTATAACTGTATGGCTTCGCAATGAAACAAGTTCCACTGCTCAAACACAGGAATGATAGTTAAATACATTTTAAAAATTCACTTTTACTATCATATGTGCAAAAAATAACAAGTATAACAGCCTATTTCATGCTTGTATACTGTTGTAATTTTACTCTGAATCCGATAAAAATGTACTTCTGAAGAGAAACAACCAACAACCAGGTTTTATGGGATTTTATGATTATTTGTAATATAACATCCTGCTTTTTGAAAGGAGGTTGTGTTTTTTTATTGTGCCTTGCATTATGTACACTGAACAAAAATATAAACGCAACATGTAAAGTGTCCCATGTTTCATGAACTGAAATTAAAGATCCCAGAAATGTTCCATACTCACAAAATGCTTATTTCTCTCAAATGTTGTGCACAAATTTGTTTATATCCCTGTTAGTGAGCATTTCTCCTTTGCCACGATAATCCATCCATCTGACAGGTGTGGCATATCAAGAAGCTGATTAAACAGCATGATCATTACACAGGTGCACCTTGTGCTGGGGACAATAAAAGGCCACTCTAAAATGTGCAGTTTTGTCACACAACACAATGCCACTGACGTCTCAGGTTTTTGAGGGAGTGTGCAATTGGCATGCTGACTGCAGGAATGTCCACCAGAGCTGTTAACAGAGAATGTAATGTTTATTTCTCTACCATAAGCCGCAACCAATGTTATTTTAGAGAATTTAGCAGTACAGAGCCAGAAGTGGACTGGAGTCTGGTTACTCTCTAGTTTTCTTCCCAGCTTCCTTCCCAGCTTCCTGTCTTTCTAGGGTGTTTTATTTCTAGCAACTGTGCTTTTACATCTGCATTGCTTGCTGTTTGGGGTTTTAGGTTAAGTTTCTTGTGACGAATGCTGATGTAAAAAGGGCTTTATACAATATATTTGATTGATTCTGTGTGTGTATAGGTGTAGGCCATATGTAAGGGCTGGGTGGTAGACAATTTACCCATGACACAGGGTTTATTTACCCTAGTCTGACTGACACCAAACACACACCAAAGTCTTCCTCTACTCTCCCTCGCTGTGTACCATGTGAGTCTCGTCAGCCATGCTAAGTTTGCCCAAACATCCTACTTATTTTACCACTATCCATGCTAACCCACAGCCACCCCACTAATCAATATCATATAAAAGTCTTCAAACATTAGTTAAGCCCTCAGATGGGGCCAGGCGTACTTCTCTCAGTGTGCGTGTGTGTGTGTCTCAGACTATGTTTGGAATATTTATTTCTCGCACAGAATCGAATAGGTCAACTTTTGTACAATGGCGGATAGCAGATTGACATAGGCTAGTACTCTTGCTGTTTTTTCCTTAAGCCAACTCATCTTGTTAGCTGACGAAAAGTAAAAGTTGACAGTTCTTCCAATATCTTCAATATGTGCCTCGGACACGTGCAGTTGCGTCCCGGATGTGTCTGCCTTCACTTGTAGCCTGTGAGAAAGACTTGATCACGTGACCGGCATTGGATAATGAGAATTGAGCTATCTGAGAGAGCCATGTGAGTAAGAGGTGCTTTGGAGCTGGCAGCTGGGAAAAATGAATTATGATGACTATATTCAGCCCAAGGGCGCAACGGCCACTAGCCGCAAAATGCATACATTTATTTAGGGGCCATTACGGCCACACAAAGGGGATGCCGCTGTGAAATTCAAGGCATTATCAAGTGCTTGTCAAATTGTGAATGAGAGACTGATGAAGTGTGTGCAACCTGAGCAAAAAACAAAGCAGAGCTCATGCATTTCATGAAACTTTTTTCAAATCATCATTAGCGTCTCATCATGCAGCCTTAGAATGTATTAAACATTAAAACATGCAACCCAATGTTTGTATCACAACTAAAGTTGTATAATAATGCCATGGAATTCTAAGCAAATCTTATCCCTCTGGGTTTTTATGGTGGTTTTGGTCAGGACGTGAATAGGGGGATTTTTGGTTCCATGTTTTGTATTTCTATGTTTTGGTTTTGTATGGTTCCCAATTAGAGGCAGCTGATTGTCGTTGACTCTAATTGGGGATCATACTTAAGTTGTTCCTTTTCCACCTGTGTTTTGTGGGTTTATGTTTCTTGTTAGTGTATGTACGCTACACATATGTTACGATCAGTCATTTTATTTCTTGTTTTTTTTAAAGTTTCACTTTGAATTAAAAGTATGTGGAACTCTATGCACGCTGCGCCTTGGTATATTTCTTTCGACGATCGTGACACAGAGTATGCTATTCTGTTCTTCTGAAATAGACAACAGTTTCTACATGTCATGTTTCTTTGGACCTGTCTAAAATATATAATGGATTTATTGTGATGGTGTAGCTACATCACATGGAGATATTAGACTTTTTTAAAAGGTAGATTTTCCAAAGGTCTGCATCAGTGGTGAACGACACTTGCTGTCTCTGCCTGACCAGCTCCCCTCTCTCCACCGGGATTATCTGCCTCTGACCTTATAAAAAGGGGCTGAGTCACTGGTTTGCTCTCTCTTTCTCTTTCTATTTCAGTTAAATTACATTCAAAGGGCTTTCTTGGCATATGTTCACCCAATAGATATTTGAGTTTATCAAAATTTGATTTGTTTTGGAATCATTTCTCTCTGTCTATCTCTACCACACATGCTGTCTCGACCTCAATTCTGGGTTATGACAAGCTAACTAACATTTCCTCCTGAGGTGCTGACCTGTTGCACCCTCTATAACCACTGTGAATATTATATTACCCTGCTGGTCATCTATGAATGTTTGAACATCTTAAAGAAAGATCTGGCCTTAATGGCCATGTAGTCTTGTAATCCCCACCTGGCACAGCCAGAAAAGGACTGGTCAGCTCTCAGAGCCTGGTTCTTCTCTTGGTTTCTGCCTTTCTATGGTGTTCTTTTCCTAGCCACCGTGCTTTTACATCTGCATTGCTTGCTGTTTGGGGTTTTAGGCTGGGTTTCTTGTGACAAATGCTGATGTAAAAAGGGCTTTATACAATATATTTGATTGATTGATTGTGTGTGTAAGTGTAGGCCATTATGTAAGGGCTGGGTGGTAGACAATTTACCCATGATACAGCGTTTATTTACCCTAGTCTGACTGACACCAAACACACATCAAAGTCTTCCTCTACTCTCCCTCGCTGTGTACCACATGAGTCTCGTCAGCCAGGCTGAGTTTGCCCACACACCCTACTTGTTTTACCACTATCCCTGCTAACCCACAGCCACCCCACTAATCAATCTTATATTAAAGTCTTAACATTAGTTAGCCCTCAGATTGGGCCAGGCGTACTTCTCTCAGTGTGTGAGTGTGTGTGTGTGTGTGTGCTATCGCATCCCACAACTGTCTTAGACTATGTTTGGAATATTTGTTTCTGACACAGAATAGAATAGGTCAGCTTTTGTACTATGGGGGATAACAGATTTACATAGGCTAGTGCTTTTGCTGTTTTTTCCTTAGGACTACTCATCTTGTTGGCTGACGAAAAGTAGAGGTTGATAGTTCTTCCAATGTCTTTAATATCTCCCTCGGACGTGTGCAGTTGCGTCCAGGATGTGTCTGCCTTCACTTGTAGCCTGTGAGAAAGACTTGATCATGTGACTGGCATTGGATAATGATAATTGAGCTATCAGAGAGAACCATGTGAGTAAGAGGTGCTTTGGAGCAGGCAGCCAGGAAAAAATAATTATAATGACTATTTCAGCCCAAGGGCACAACGGCCACTAGATGCAAAAGGCATTCATTTTTTTAGGGGCTATTACGGCCACACAAAGGGAACGCCGCTGTGAAATTCGAGGCATTATCAAGTGCTTGTCAAAAAACAAAGCAGAGCTTATGCCTTTCATTAAACTTTTTCAAATCATCATTAGAGTCTCATCATGCAGCCTTAGAATGTATTAAAACATTAAAACATGTAACCCAATGTTTGTATCACAACTAAAGTTGTAAAATAATGCCATGGAATTCTAAGCAAATCTTGTCTGCTAAATGAACTATTGTAGCCCACAGCCATATGGCATAAGGACAACTCAGAGTATGCTATTCTGTTCTTCTGAAATAGATAACAGTTTCTACATGTCATGTTTCTTTGGACCTGTCTAAAATATATAATGGATTTATTGTGATGGTGTAGCTACATCACATGGAGATATTAGACTTTTTAAAAGGTAGATTTTCCAAAGGTCTGCATCAGTGGTGAACAACAAGGCACTGGAGTGGCGAACCACACTTGCTGTCTCTGCCTGGCCAGTTCCCCTCTCTCCACCGGGATTATCTGCCTCTGACCTTATTAAAGGGGCTGAGTCACTGGTTTGCTCTCTCTCTCTCTCTCTCTCTCTCTCTCTCTCTCTCTCTCTCTCTCTCTCTCTCTCGCTCTCTCTATATATGTATAATTCAATAAATTACATTCAAAGGGCTTTCTTGGCATGGGAAACATATGTTCACCTAATAGATATTTGAGTTTATCAAAATTTGATTTGTATGGGAATTATTTCTCTCTGTCTGTCTATCTCTCTGAATTCTGGGTTCTGAAAAGCTAACTGACATTTCCTCCTGAGGTGCTGACCTGTTGCACCCTCTATAACCACTGTGAATATTATATTACCCTGCTGGTCATCTATGAATGTTTGAACATCTTAAATAAAGATCTGGCCATAATGGCCATGTAGTCTTGTAATCCCCACCTGGCACAGCCAGAAGAGGACTGGTCAGCTCTCAGAGCCTGGTTCTTCTCTTGGTTTCTGCCTTTCTATGGTGTTCTTTTCCTAGCCACCGTGCTTTTACATCTGCATTGCTTGCTGTTTGGGGTTTTAGGCTGGGTTTCTTGTGACAAATGCTGATTTAAAAAGGGCTTTAAACAATACATTTGACTGATTGTGTGTGTGTATAGGTGTAGGCTATGTATATTACATGCTGAAGGATGCTAATCATGCCCCTGTATAAGGCTGTTTCTGCTGAGTCTGACTACGGTGGATTACTGAGCCGAAAGCAAATCACCTTTACTCCCTCTCTTTCATCTCCTCATGCTCGCTCTTATTCCGTCCTTCTCTCTCATTCGCGTCCTTCTCTCCCCCTCGCTTTCAATCCTCACTCACTTTCGCTCTCCCTTCGCTTTCATTCCCTCCTCGCATTCATTCCCTCCTGCTGTCTCTCATTACCTGATACTGGAGTTGTGAGACCAATTTATTTTAGTACCGTTCAATTAACTTTGTTAGCCTTATCCAGGAATTTATCTCAATTTAGGTTCTTAAAGACTAAGGAGTTTCTGTGAGACTAACAGCAGCGATGAACCAGAAGATTGTCCTCATCACAGGTTGCTCATCAGGCATCGGCCTGGCCCTGGCTGTACGCATTGCCAATGATGAAAAGAAGAGGTTCATTGGTAAGTTAATGGGTACTCTTTGGGTTGAACAGAATTTGGATATTTAATGTTATGGTAACCAAAATGTGATGTTTATTCCTCTGTCAATGGAAGAAATCTCAGCTATCTGTTAAAATGATTATGGAAAGCACTGAAATTGTGAGGACGGTTCCTTTACCTTCAAAATCCACAAAAGTATGGTCGGAAACTCCTAATCTCCAGACTATACAGCTACACAGTATTCATAGACATACTTGTCTGCTTCCAAGAAACTAAGATACACCTGCGTTGTGTTCTCCAGTGTATGCCACGATGAGGAACCTGGGTAAGTCAGAGGCACTTGTGGAGGCGGCAGGCAGGACTCTGGGCAGGACCCTGGTGATTAAACAACTGGATGTGTGCAATGAAGACTCTATCAAGGCCTGTGTGGCCAGCCTGCCGGACGGCAAGCTAGACATACTCAGTAAGTACGGATGCACGCATACACCCTTATCTGGTGTTACATGTAGGCTAATAATCCCACATGTTTATATGTATGGACACTGTCTTCCCTGATCGTGTTTGCATTACAAACCCAGTAAAGAATTAGACTGTAATTCTATTGTAAGGCTAGTTGGTTGTACAGTCAAATTAAAATGAAGGACTGCACTGATTCTTGCCCTCACACCCCAATTCCAGTGGCCTGTTCAGTAGGATGTAATGTTACAGAACATTCTGGCAGAAATGTATCATAGAAAACATGTTTCAGCTCTGCTGATTCTATTTCTATTTGCAAACGCAATGATCAGAACGTTTTCACATAACTGAATAAACCTACATTTTCCCCTCTCAGTCAGCAATGCTGGGATGGGTCTGATGGGCCCCATAGAGTGTCAGTCTATAGAGGAGATGAAGGCTGTCATGGATACCAACTTCTTTGGTCTAGTGAGACTCCTCAAAGAGATCCTGCCAGACATGAAGAAGAGGAAGAGCGGCCATATTGTTGTGATCAGCAGTGTCATGGGCATACAGGGTAAGAGATGTTGTTTCTTTTCACACAATGGCTTTTCATAAGGTTTTCTTACAGACCAGCAAGAGTGCTAGTGTATTTGTGAGTAGGCTACACATTTGTATGTGCTTAATAGCACAGACATGTATTTTAAAGGTAAACGTATTACCAGTTGTAATGTGGCATGAACACAACCAGGCATGATGTTATCATCTGATTGTCAAATCACTTCAAAACGTAGGCTACCTTTGCACATTGGTCCACTCCAAAATAATTCCAGCATCCAAACAGTGCACCAGCCATTGGATGAATGGAAAGAGTTAAAAATCTGTTAAAAAACACCAAAACGTGCAATGACATTCAGAGATTTTCAGTAGATCTACACTCTTTTAGCCTCCATTAATGATGTGTCTTGTTGACAAATTACATTATTTTGTAAATACAGCCATGTCTGTCCCGATCTCATCGACGCGGGAAACTGCGAAGGCCCAGTTAAAAACAATGTTGCAATTTTGCTAGCAGGCTGAACCCAGTCGATACAATGTTGCAAATTTGCTAGCGTAAATTCAAGACAGAGAGAGAGGAAAACAGCCAGAGAAAACAGATTAATACGATTGAAATAACATGAACCAGCTGTCACTGGATTAAACCATGACAGAGATAGGGTTGTTCGTTTAATTTGGAATGCGCTTTTATTTTAATATTTACCACTGTATTAGTACAAAATTGCATATTAAACACATAGGAGAATATTTCAAAGAGATCCCCCCCCCAAAGTTGGACGTTTGTTTCATTTAGGGGAGCTCATGTCTCATTCGTGGGGCTGAGCCCCCACCCCGGCCCCCATAATTCCCACACGGCTACTGGTTCAAAATTAACCGTTGAGAACCCTAAGCTTAGAAATGGAAAGACTCTCCATCACGATCTGAACTTCATAAATGTAAACTTTACAATTGACACATCCGGTCAGCATAAATTATTTGGTGGCATTCTCCTTTTTCACAGGTATATTATTCAACGATATCTACGCGGCATCCAAGTTTGCTGTGGAGGGGTTCTGTGAAAGCATGGCCATCCAAGCCCTAAGGTTTAATCTGAAGTAAGTAGTTCTTCCCTACCACTAGTTCTGGTCCAGGGCTTATGTGTGGTTTGCTAAGGAATGCTCAGCATGAGCAAGTACTTACACCTTGGACCAGAGCTTCCCTACCACATACTCCATCTGGTGTGTGTGGAGGGTACATTCACACTGCTCTGTTTGTGAGAGTTAAATTAGTCTCATGAGGCAGAGATTAGAGAAGGGAGGGAGAGGATGCATTGCAGAGCTGTCTTCCCCTCAGGGGCAAATAGTGCATGCTAACCAACACCTGTAGCCCACTGTCTGTGTCACCAACATCTGCACTTATACACTGCAATATCCTACCAGTGTTTCATGCCACAAGTGACAAAAAAAACACATGCTACAGTTGAGTAAAATGGCAATAACAACCACACCTAACAAATATTATAGAGATGATTTATAAGAAGCAACAGTGTACAGACACAATCTTAGGATTTATTATAGATTTTCCTGTGGTATTAGATACAGAAAATATAAAAGGGTTTTGGTGACAGAATAGAATTGAGTTTACTAGGCCAACTGAACATTCACTTAAAGTAGTAATGGTGTGTGTGTGTGTGTGTGTTGCTTTTGTTGCTGTGGCAGTATAAGTTTGATTGAGCCAGGCCCTGTGGTGACGGAGTTTGAGCGTAAGGTCTATGAGGAGAGCATGAAGACAGACCTCTCCAAAGCTGACAAAGTGACAGCAGATATGTTTACCAACATCTATTTGAAGAACTTCAAGCAGATATATGAAAGCCTTGGACAGACACCTGAGGACATAGCAGAGGTATATTAGCCTATTGGGCTCAAATTGACACATTATAAAGGCTTATACATATAACATCTTATAAAGCATTATACCTAGAGACTAAGTAAAGTGTAATTCTCAATCACATGGTTTGTTTGTTTGGTGCATGTGTTCAAACTGCTGTGCTTAAATGTCTCCCCCTAGCTTGACTCACTTGACTTGTCCACGGGTCTCAACAGTGCATCTCCAGAAAACCATGTTCTGAGCAGTTGTTTTGTATTTATTTCAGGTTATTCTGAATTCATCTCATTTTCAATGGCCCTTCCTTCTCCGTGTCTTCCTCCCTTAGCACACACACAAGATCATCACCATGGACAACCCTCCGTTCCGGCATCAGACCAACACCTTGTACACCCCCATGACCACCCTGAAGTATGCTGATCCAAACGGAGACCTTCCCATCGACACCTTCTACAAGATGGTGTTTGAGCACGACAAGGTCTTCAATGCCAGCCTCAACTTCATCAAGCTGCTACGCTGGAGGACCCGCAAGAGCTTCGCTATAGAGAAGGACAACAGCAATTCTTAGCATGTGTCCAAAAGGCAATTTTCTAATTAATTCACTTTTTTATTATAAATTATAAACCAACATAAAATTCCAAGGTTTTATCTTCTGAGTGATGGTGTTGAAAATGTACGGATTCAAAAGTTTATGGAAAATTACCTTTCAATTTGGGCAAAATGTTTCACTGGGGAATCTCAATGGACTTTTGTATTGACAGAGCCTACAATAAAATGATCCATCACCACTGATAAGATGTGTGGAGATCCAATTACGTAACAATATTATCTACTGGGCCAGTAATCCATGATTCACAGGTTATAGAATATTACACTGCATTCAAAGCCCCAGTTGTATTAAAGGATAATCCAATATTAACCATTACCTACGCATTGTTAGATCACCTTTTGTTTGTCCTGAACAAGCACAAGACAGGAATAGGGTGACGTGATTTAAAAAAAAATACATGGTAAAGGTCAATTGTAATATCTGTTTTAGTCTTATTGGGAAAGGGAAAATAATATTGCACACCTAAGTATTATAACCATATGTAGGCCTGGTATACATTTTTATTACAGTATTATTTTCCTTCAACACAGTAGGTGGCGACATTTTTATTTTGTCGATTTCACAGGGCACCGTGGAAAAATAATATACCGGATATGGATTTTGTTTGCATGGATCGTTTCCGCAGAAATTTCAGTGCAGAACTGCCGGTGAACCGAACATAACAGAATAAATGAATTAAAGTATTTCGTTCGGCCTATAAAGGAACAGTAGTTCTCGTTCCAGTGTATATAGGATTTTGGTTTAAACAGTGTTTTGGGGATCAACACTGCGTTACGAAATGATCCCAACGACACGCTTGCTAGCCATGTCCTCAAAAGCCGCTGCAGGTAACTAACTAGCTAATGTTAGCTAGGCTAACGCGTTGCGATAGATGGACCATAGCTTGCTAACTCGCTAGCTGGTTTTGTCCTCACCATCGTGTTTTACTTGGACCTGTTCGTTACATTCCACGTCTCTACAGTAACATTAGGGTATAACGTTACTGTGTCAATAGGCTTTTGTGTAGCTAGTTTGCATAGCTAGTTTAACTTTTAAACCCAACTAACGTTAGCGTCTAGCCCACGACATTTTCAACACGTAACGTTAGCTAGCTAGCCAGCCATCTGCGGAACCCTACCATCAAATCAAGCTTTCCCCCAGTTTCGCTTTTTATTAACTTGAGAAACTAGTTCTCTGGAATACGATGGCTTCGTCGTCGGGAAACGATGACGACCTCACCATTCCCAGGGCAGCCATCAACAAAATGATCAAAGAAACTCTGCCCAACGTACGGGTTGCCAACGATGCAAGAGAGCTCGTTGTGAACTGCTGCACAGAGTTCATACATCTAATCTCATCAGAGGCGAATGAAATATGTAACAAGTCTGAAAAGAAGACCATATCACCTGAACATGTCATTAATGGTTAGTATTTCAATGTTTTATTCTGTATCAACAGGTTTGAAAATATATTCAGTTGTAATGTGTAGGTGTCTTCCCCCTTCCTGCCTGCCATGTGTTTTGAAGTTAATGCAGGTATGCACTTGCCTGGCCCCTTATCTGTAAACCATGTTAGCTATAGTAAACCAATCTGGAACCAGGTTAGCTAGTTATGCACTAGGAAGTCCAACAATAATCAAGTGATGAGACTGTTGAATGTCGATTAAATATCTGTTTCCTTTTCCTCAACATTGTTTCCATTCTTTTCCCCCTAACCATATCCTCTTCTCCACAGCACTTGAAAGCCTGGGTTTTGCGTCGTACATCACAGAGGTGAAGGATGTCCTGCAGGAGTGTAAAACAGTAGCACTTAAAAGGAGGAAGGCCAACTCTCGCCTGGAAAACCTGGGCATCCCAGAGGAAGAGCTCCTCAGACAACAGCAGGAACTATTTGCTAAGGTAAGGATCAAGAGTCATAACCTGGTTAACCAGACTGATCGTTGCCAGGTTACAAGAGAGAGAACCTACCTGTGTTAAGGATCAAGACGGATAACCTGTTTGATTCAGGCCATTTCTTGCCACGTCTCTGCACTTTGATAGATCACCTTCAACAGGAATGAGTAACTGCAGTGTACAAATGGATATTTCTGCTGTGTGACAAAAGCTCAAATAATGTATATTTGTTTTGGTAACATTTAGTACATATTCTAGGTCGAGTGGCTCCCCTGCTTTGCCGTTTACATCTCTATCTCTGACCATGTCTAATTTATTGGTGGACTAACTGTATTTACTGTGTTCCAGGCACGGCAGCAGCAGGCCGAGCTGGCCCAGCAGGAGTGGCTCCAGATGCAGCAAGCTGCCCAGCAGGCCCAGTTGGCTGCAGCATCCGCCAGCGCTGGACAGCAGGCTGGCTCCTCCCAGGATGAGGATGATGAGGATGACATGTGATTATGAAGATGATCCCTGGGTCTGGGCTGCAACATGCAAAACATTTGGAACAGATAATAAAAACGAGAATTTCTTATTGGATAACTACAGATAGTAGGCTACCACCTTTTCTGTCTGTTTTCATCCGTTTCGTGCCTACTGAACACGACCCAGGCCATATCCCTTGTCTTTGGACAGTGTCGGCAAGCAGCCCTCTCTTTCTCTCTCCAAACACTCTTATTGGCAGTGATCTGAGCTGTGTTTGGACATAATGCACATAACCCCACCAGTCCATTATCAGGCCTTCACATCATGGACAGTTTCAAGGTACATCGATATGGGAAAGTTTATTTTATATGTATGTGTGTGTGTGTGTGTGTGTATATATATGTGTGTGTGTGTGTATGTATGTGTGTGTGTGTGTGTGTGTGTTTTTGTCACATACTAGGTAGACATTTTTTTTTGACAGCAGTACCTGAAAACACGTATTTGGATAAAGATACATTTTCCATTTTCAAGCTTTCCTCCACTTAAATTAACAACTTTTTTGCCAATTACAAATCAAATGTTACATCTGTTATGGAATTGTCATTTTCTGTGTGATTTGTAGGTTAGAGATCATTGGATGCAAGGTGGCAAAGGAAATGCTACAAAATGTGTATTGGGAGGGGAGTATCATGGTTTTGTTTGAGAAAAGAACGTGAGGACAGTTCAGGTACTGCTCCTTTAGGTTAAGCGTATTATCTTTCCTACAAGGGGGGGGTCAGGAAAACAGCTCCTCACTCGTCTTGCCAAAAGTGGCCGTTGCTTATTCCTCCTACGTTGCTTATTCCTCCTATGTCCTTTTTTGGGAAGTAATTTTTTACAGGACTTGTTCCTTACACCCCTCTTTGTATGTTTGTTTAACAGGATGGGAATGTCCCAAATAGCACCACATCCCATATAAACTGGCTCTGAGCAATTAGTGCACCAACATATTTCTGAAACACTTGTGAATACGGGGTAGTGAATATGTTTTTATTTGTAAAATAGGATTCAAATGCCTTTTGTTTCATTTTAGCTCAGTCAAACAGTGTCTTTGGACAGTATTCAGACCCCTTGACATTGTCCACATTTTGTTACGTTAGTCTTATTCTAAAAATGATTAAATTGTTTTTTTTAGATGTTTTTGCTGATCAAAACAAAACAAAAAACAGAAATTATTCAGACCCTTTACTCAGTACTTTTTTGAAGCACCTTTGGTATTTTCAGGTATTTCCAGAGATGTTCGATCGGGTTCAAGTCCGGGCTCTGGCTGGGCCACTCAAGGACATTCAGAGACTTGTCCCGATGCGTTGTCTTGGCTGTGTGCTTAGGGTTGTTATCCTGTTGGAAGGTGAACCTTCGCCCCACGCTGAGGTCCTGAGTGCTCTGGAGCAGGTTTTCATCTAGGTTCTCTCTGTACTTTGTCTCCCAGTCCCTGCCACTGAAAAACGTCCCCACAGCATGATGCTGCCACCACCATGCTTCACCATAGGGATGGTGCCAGGTTTCCTCCAGACATGACGGTTGGCATTCAGGTCAAAGAGTTCAATCTTGGTTTCATCAGACCAGAGAATCTTGTTTCTCATGGGCTGAGAGTCTTCAGGTGCCTTTTGGCAAACTCCAAACGGGTTGTCATGTGCCTTTTACTGAGGAGTGGCTTCCGTCTCGCCACTCTACGTAAAGGCTTGATTGGTGGAGTGCTCCAGAGATGGTTGTACTTCTGGAAGATTCTTCCATCTCCACAGAAGAACTCTGGAGCTCTGTCAGTGACCATCAGGTTCTTGGTCACCTCCCTGACCAAGGCCCTTCTCCCCCGATTGCTCAGTTTGGCCGGTTGGCCAGCTCTAGGAAGAGTCTTGGTGGTTGCAAACATCTTCCATTTAGGAATGATGGAGGCCACTGTGTTCTTGGGGACCTTAAATGCTGCAGACATTTTTTGTTACTGTTCCCCAGATCTGTGCCTCGACACAATCCTGTCTCAGAGCTCTACGGACAATTCCTTCGACCTCATGGCTTGGTTTTTGCTCTGACATGCACTGTCAACTGTGGGACCTTATGTAGACTGGTGTGTGCCTTTCCAAATCATGTCCAATAAATTGAATTTACCACAGGTGGACTCCAAACAAGTTGTAGAAACATCTCAAGGATGATCAATGGAAACAGGATGCACCTGAGCTCAATTTTGAGTCTCATAGCAAAGGGTCTGAATACTTAAGGTATTTCTGTGTTTTAAAATGTCTGAAAACCTGTTTTCGCTTTGTCGTTATGTGGTATTGTGTGTAGGTTGCTGAGGAAAAAACATTTTATTTAATCAATTTTAAAATAAAGCTGTAACGTAAAAAGTCAAGGGGTCTGGATACTTTCCGAAGGCACTGTACCTGGTGCAAGTAGGTTGATTATAATTTTTTATTTTTTGATGTTCACCTACAGTATTGCTAACTGATTAGCTACTCCAGAATCTTTTTTGACTGACTCATAGAGCCAAAGATATAGGTTGTGTCCTAAATGGCACCCTATTCCCTATATTGTGCAATACCTTTGACCAGAAAACAATTGGCCCTCGACAAAAGTAGAGCACTACATAGGGAATAGGGTGCAATTTGGGTCGCAACCACAAGAGAGCTTAACAACCACAGGAGAGCTTAACAACCCTAAGTATATGAGCCCAAAGTGTATGTTCCATGTGTAGTATAAAGACACTTGGGTGCAATGTGCACTCAGGTTACTGTTCCCAATGACTGATGGTAACTTTCACCTTGAAAAAATGCTTTGATTTCTTCTTGGCTTTTTAAAAGTGCATCCCAAATGGCACCCTATTTCTTTTATGCTGCACTACTTTGGCTCTTGTCAAAAGTAGTGCACTATTTCACGAATAGGGTGCCATTTGGGGTGCATATTTGTTTTTCTGTGGTTTAGTATGATAAACTTGCATTATGAATGTGTGGTGAATTCTATAAATATTGGTAACCTCTCTTTGTGGTACCATTCACATGCCTTTTATAATGTTGTATTCTTTAAGCAATAAAGTTAACATCTTTTATAGTGACCTATTGTTCCTCATGTTTTCTGGAGTCCTTTCCTAATTTTTAGGTGTTTTTGTACTGTGTATGTTAGCCTCAGTTTTATACATCATCATCATGGACAAAAGATGAATATTTTTGTTTTTAATTTTACTATGACCAACAAGTCATATATGCAATTATGTTTTTATGGTAAATTATTCTAAATAGGACAACTAATGTAAAGTAATTACAATGACTGACAGTGACATGGGCTGCATACTCACCATGCATGTCACCCGTTGAGCATGTTTGGGATGCTCTGGAACGATGTATACGACAGCATGTTCCAGTTTTCACCAATATCCAGCAACTTCATACAGCCATTGAAGAGGAGTAGGATAACATTCCACAGGCCACAATCAACAGCCTTATCAACTCTATGCGAAGGAGATGTGTCATGCTGCATGAGGCAAAATGGTGGTCACACCAGAAACTGACTAGTTTTCAGATCCATGCCCCTACTGTTTTTAAGGTATCTGTGACCAACAGATACATATCTTTATTCCTAGTCATGTGAAATCCATAGATTAGGTCCTAATGAATTTATTTAAATTGACTGATTTCCTTATATGAACTTTAAAAGGCTCTGCATGGTCAATCTAATGTCTGCAGTGGCCGTACAGCATTTACTGCGATGCTGCAGAAGCGAGAGCAAACATACTTGCATCTTCGAATCTCATCACGGACAGAGGCTGACCCAAAACAACGCCGCCAGAGAAGAGGTAGACGGATTGGTCTTCTGGTCAGACTTCGGGGGCGCGCACAATGCCCACCGCTTCTGAGTATATTACTCGCTAATGTCCAGTCTCTAGATAACAAGGTAGACGAAAATAGGGCAAGGGTTGCTTTCCAGAGAGACATTAGGGATTGTAACATACTCTGTTTCATTGAAACATGGCATCTCTTGGGATATGCTATCGGAGTTGATACAGCCACCTGGATTCTTTGTACATCGCGCCGACAGGAATAAACATCTCTCCGGGAAGAAGAAGGGTGGGGGTGTATGTTTCATGATTAACGACTCATGGTGTAATTGTAACAACACACCTGACCTAGAATTCCTCACAATCAGATGCCGACCGTATTATCTCCCAATAGAATTCTCCTCGGTTATTGTCACAGCCATGTACAGTTGAAGTCTGAAGTTTACATACACCTTAGCCAAATACATTTAACTCAGTTTTTCACAATTCCTGACATTTAATCGTAATAAAAATTCCCTGTCTTAGGTCAGTTAGGATCATCACTTTATTGTTTATTTTTTTTTCAATTTAAAGTTTTAAGTTTTCTTGTTTTTCAATCAACCAACAGAACACATTACACATTCACAAAAAAAATAAAAAAATAACTGACAACAATAATAAAAGTAATACCAATAATATAGTAAACTAATAATAAAATAAAAAAATAAAAATATATATATACACACATACATACACACATACATACATATGTATATATATATACATACATACATACATACGCATAATAAATAAATACACAACCTTGCAGCAGGACTATCAAGATTCTTATTAGCTATTTCCAGCCTTAACTGAGACGACAAACAAATGGTTAGTTTTTACAGTACCTTATACAACATGGGTCTGCTCATTTCCCTAATCAGCCCATTCACTCTGTCCAATTTGAAATATAGTTCAGTAGTGGGGTCCAGAGTCTATCAAACTTTGGCTGTCTCTTGTGGAGGTCATAAGTGAGCTTTTCAAGAGGAAGAAAGTCAACAATCTGGTCAATCCACATTTTAAATGTAGGAGAAGAATTAGAAGCCCACAATAGAAGAATACGTTTCTTAGCAAAGTATGTGATAGTCATAAACAAATGTTCTCTGTCCGGATCAAGGACAAAGTCCTGCTAGGCATTAAGAAGATAGATACACGGGGTCATATCAAACTGTACATCTAGTATTTCCTGTGCAGCAGTATGTATAGATTGCCAAAATCTGGTAATCTCTCTACAACTCCAAAATACATGCATATAGGTTCCCCTTTCAGAGGTGCATCTTTTACAGTTAGGATAAATGTCTGTTTTCATTCTATGTAGTCTCATTGGGGTGTAATAAAATTTGTAAAAAAAATTGTAATTAGATTCTTTCATTTTTACATTAGTAGAGGAGCGGTATACCCTGTCGCAAACCTCTGCCCATAGCTCATCACTGATAGTCAGACAAAGGTCCTTTTCCCAGATTATTTTCATTGGAGTAAAGGAGGAGCCCCCTTTCTCAGAAAGGAGTCTATAGATATAGGAGATTTTGACTTTAATAGATTGTGCTGTAGCAAGAAGGGTCTCAACTTCATTCAGCTGAGCTCTAAACCTCCTCTTGGAAGTAAATGAGGAAATTACATGTCTAATTTGAAGATATTTAAAAAGATTGGATCTTGGCACATTGAATTCACTGCAGAGCTCTTGAAACGATTTCAGTGTAGTGGTTTTCTGATGAAATAAGTCTGAAAAGGTCCTGATTCCTAGAGTATGCCAGAGATTAAAGTTGGCATCGCTCAGGGCTTTTGGTAAGTCTGGGTTGCATACTATAGGCGAGTGAGAACATATTTGGGAGGAGATGCCCAGGTATTTCTTACAGTCCCTCCACGCTAGTAGGGTGCTGTATGTCACAAAGGTTTTGGCTATGTTGCCCACTTCACTAAAGTTATTAATGAATATAATTGAGCTTAGGGGCAATGAACCACAGGATTGTGCTTCTATCTGAATCCACATTGAGTCTTGTCTGTTTGTGATCCATGTTAGTATGTTATGGATTTGGGCAGACCAGTAGTACAATTGAAGGGAGGGAAGGGCAAGACCACCCCTCAATTCAGGTTTCAATAGAGTGGAGAACTTGATCCTAGGTTTTTTATTGCCCCATATCAATTTGGTGATGCTTTGGTTGGTTGTTTTGAAAAAGGAAACTGGGAGATAGCATGGGAGCATCTGGAATAAATAGTTAAATCTAGGGAGCATCACTTTATTTTAAGAATGTGAAATGTCAAAATAATAGTAGAGAGAATGATTTATTTCAGCTTTTATTTCTTTCATCAAATTCCCATTGCCCACACATTTTCTATAGGATTGAGGTCAGGGCTTTGTGATGGCCACTCCAATAAATTGACTTTGTTGTCCTTAAGCCATTTTGACTCAACTTTGGAAGTATGCTTGAGGTCATTGTCCATTTGGAAGACCCATTTGCGACCAAGCTTTAACTTCCTGACTGATGTCTTGAGATGTTGCTTCAATATATCCACATAATTTTCATTCCTCATGATGCCATCTATTTTGTGAAGTGCACCAGTCCCTCTTGCAGCAAAGCACTACCACAACATGATGCTGCCAGCCCTGTGCTTCACGGTTGGGCTGGTGTTCTTCGGCTTGCAAGCCTCACACTTTTTTCTCCAAACATAACGATGGTCATTATGGCCAAACAGTTCCATTTTTGTTTCATCAGACCAGAGGACATTTCTCCAAAAAGTATGATCTTTGTCCCCATGTGCAGTTGCAAACCCTAGTCTGGCTTTTTTATGGGCGGTTTTAGAGCAGTGGCTTCTTCCTTGCCTTTCAGGTTATGTTGAAATAGGACACGTTTTACTGTGGATATAGATACTTACTTTTGCACCTGTTTCCTCCAGCGTCTTCACAAGGTCCTTTGCTGTTGTTCGGGGATTGATTTGCACTTTTCGCACCAAAGTACGTTCATCACTAGGAGACAGAACGCGTCTCCTTCCTGAGCGGTATGACGGCTGCGTGGTTCCATGGTGTTTATACTTATGCATCATTGTTTGTACAGATGAACGTGGTACCTTCAGGTGTTTGGAAATTGCTCCCAAAGGATGAACCAGACTTGTGGAGGTCTACAATTTTTTTTCTGAGGTCTTGGCTGATTTCTTTTGATTTTCCGATGATGTCAAGCAAAGAGGCACTGAGTTTGAAGGTAGGCCTTGAAATACATCCAGAGGTACACCTCCAATTGACTCAAATGGTGTCAATTAGCCTATCAGAAGCTTCTAGAGCCCTGTTTAAAGGCACAGTCAACTTAGTTTATGTAAGTTTCTGACCCACTGGAATTGTGATACAGTGAGTTATAAGTGAAATAATCTGTCTGTAAACAATTGTTGGAAAAATTACTTGTGTCATGCACAAAGTAGATGTCTTAACCGACTTGCCAAAACTATAGTTTGTTAACAAGAAATTTGTGGAGTGGTTGAAAAACGAGTTTTAATGGCTCCAACCTAACCCTTTAATGGCTCCAACCTAACCCTCCTCCAACCCAACCCTCCAACCTGTGTATGTAAACTTCCGACTTCAACTGTATATCCCCCCTCAAGCCGATACCACAACGGCCCTTAAGGAACTTCACTGCTAAGTGGAAACCATATATCCTGAGGCTGCATTTATTGTAGCTGGGGATTTTAACAAAGCAAATTTGAGAACAAGGCTACCTAAATTCTATCAGCATATTGACTGTAGTACTCGTGCTGGCAAAACTCTGGATCACTGCTACTCTAACTTCCGCGATGCATAATGTGACCGTTCCTGGTGCAAAAACAATGTCTTATCCTGGAGCTAGAGTAAATTACATTACTAATGTAATTAGTAATCTACTACGGCAGGACATGGAAATTGATTCTATCGTAGTCCATGTGGGTTTTAATGACATTATGCAGGGCAGTTCTGAACAGTTGAAACTGGATTTTAAAGAGTTGATTGACTCTCTGCTAAACACTAACAAAAGACCTATCATATCTGTCCCTCTGCCATCTCTGAATCATGGCATTGAACACTTTAGCAGGATTCTTTCTCTTCACAACTGCATATGTGATTATTGCAGCTCAATGGGTGTAACTTTTGTTGACAATTTCGATACCTTTTGGAACAAAACACTTTTATAAGGAGGTCCGATATCCTGGATCCTTTCACAGCACTATAAGGCTGTGTTGAGACAATGACTTATCAGTGACTCAAGCCCAACTCAGCTAATCCCCACCATTGTGACGCAGAGTTGTCATAATGCTTTAGCAATTGTACATTACACCAGGGGCGTCAGTAGACACAATATAAGTAACCTGCCCTGAATTCCTCTACTGATCCTACAGCTATCTCTGAAACTCACTTAGATAATACCTTTGACGATACAGTTGTAGCAATACAAGGTTATAACATTTATAGAAAAGATAGAAATGCCAATGGTGGAGGTGAAGCTGTTTATATTCAGAAAAGATAGAAATGCCAATGGTGGAGGTGTTGCTGTTTATATTCAGAAAAGATAGAAATGCCAATGGTGGAGGTGTTGCTGTTTATATTCAGAACCACAATCCTGTAAAAATTAAAGAGTATCTCATGTTAAATACTGTTGAAGTAATATGGCTACAGGTTCATCTGCCTCACCTAAAACCCATTCTGATGGGTATCTGCTATTGACCACCAAGTGCTAACAGTCAGTATCTGGATAACATGTGTGAAATGCTTGATAATGTATGTGATATCAACCGAGAGTTATATTTTCTGGGTGATTTAAATATTGACTGGCTTTCATCAAACTGCCCACTGTAACCAGTGCCTGCAACCTGGTTCAGGTTATCAGTCAACCTACCAGGGTAGTTACAAACAGCACAGGAATGAAATCATCAACATGTATTGATCACATCTTTACTAATGCTGCAGAAATTTGCTTGAAAGCAGTATCCAGATCCATCGGATGTAGTGATCACAATAAAGTAGCCATATCTAGGAAAACCAAAGTTCCAAAGGCTGGGCCTAATATAGTGTATAAGAGGTCATACAATAAGTTTTGTAGTGATTCTTATATTATTGATGTAAAGAATATCTGTTGGTCCGTGGTGTGTAATGAGGAGTAAACAGACACTGCACTTGACACATTTTTTTAATTGATTATTCCAGTTGCTAATAAGCATGCACCCATTAAGACAATGACTATAAAAACTGTTCAAGCCTCGTGGATTGATGAGGAATTGAAAAATTGTATGGTTGAGAGGGATGTCTGGCTGCACAACTGATTGGCAAACTTATTGCAAATTGAGAAATCATGTGACTAAACTGAATAAAAAGAAGAAGAAACTACACTATGAAACCAAGATAAATGAAATAAAAATGATAGTACAAAGATTTGGAGCACCTTAAATAAAATTCTGGGAAAAAAGGCAAACTCAGCTCCATCATTCATTGAAACAGATGGCTAATTCATCACAAAACCAACAGTTATTGCCAACTACTTGAATGATTTTTGGTTCCCTCCAAGCCGGAGGGCACACACTTTCTAGTAAGCTTAAATTGAAGTTGGCAAAGCTAGCAAACTTAGGCATAACATGCCAGCAACAAATGCTGACACTACACTTTCAAGTATATCTGACCAAATTATGAAAGACAAGCGTTGTCATTTTAAATTCTGTAAAGTTAGTGTGGAAGAGGTGAAAAAATGATTGTTGTCTATCAACAATGACAAGCCACCGTGGTCTGACAACTTGGATGGAAAATTACTGAGGATAATAGCGGACAATATTGCCACTCCTATTTGCCACATCTTCAATTTAAGCTTACTAGAAAGTGTGTGCCCTCCGGCTTGGAGGGATGCAAAAGTCATTCCGCTACCTAAGAATAGGAAAGCCCCCTTTACTTGCTCAAATAGCCGACCAATCAGTCTGTTACCAACCCTTAGTACATTTTTTGAAAAAATGGTGTTTGACCAGATACAATGCTATTTTACAGTAAACAAATTGACAACAGAATTTCAGCATGCTTATAGGGAGGGACACTCAACAAGCACAGCACTTACACAAATGACTGATGATTGGATGAGATAAATTAATGATCAAATTATTGTGGGGGCTGTCTTGTTAGACTTTAGTGCAGCTTTTGAAATTATTGATCATAGTCTACTGCTGGAAAAACGTATGTGTTATGGCTTTACACCCCCTGCTATAATGTGGATAAAGAGTTACTTGTCTAACAGAACACAGAGGGTGTTCTTTAATGGAAGCCTATCAAATATAATCCAGTTAGAATCAGGAATTCCCCAGGGTAGCTGTTTAGGCCCCTTGTTTTTTTCAATTTTTACTAACAACATGACACTGACTTTGAGTAAAGCCAGAGTTTCTATGTATGTGGATGACCCAACACTATACACATCAGCTACTACAGCAACTGAAATGACTTCAACACTCAACAAAGAGATGCAGTTAGTTTCAGAGTGGGTGGCAAGGAATAAGATAGCCCTAAATATTTCTAAAACTAAAAGCATTGTATTTGGAACAAAACACTCTAAACCCTAAACCTCAACTAAATCTTGTAATAAATTATGTGGAAATTGAGCAAGTTGAGGTGACTAAACTGCTTGGAGTTACCCTGGATTGTAAACTGTCATGGTCAAAACATATTGATACAACAGTAGCTAAGATGGGGAGAAGTATGTCTATGATAAGGCGCAGCTCGGACACCCTTGCATACTCCACAAGACATGCCACAAGAGGTCTCTTCACAGTCCCCAAGTCCAGAACAGACTATGGAAGGCGCACAGTACTAAATAGAGACATGACTACATGGAACTCTATTCCACATCAAGTAACTCATGGAACAGCGGGGACTGTGAAGCAACACAAACATAGGCGCATACACACACACAATAGCATACGGACTATACACACACATACACATGGATTTTGTACTGTATATATGTGGTAGTGGTGGAGTAGGGGCCTGAGGGAACACATTCAGAATGTATTGTAATGTTTTAAAAATTGTGTAAACTGCCTTAATTTGTCTGGACCCCAGGAAGAGTAGCTGCGGAATGGGGATCCATAATAAATACAAATAAAAGGCCCTCCCCCGCCCTCTTTTTGGCAAATCGGACTCCATTTTGCTCCTCCCTTCCTGTCGGCAGAAACTCAAACAGGATGTACCCATGTTAAAAACTATTCAATGCTGGTCTGACCAATCTGAATCCACGCTTCAAGATTGTTTTGATCACGCGGACTGGGATATGTTCCAGGTAGCATCAGAGAATAATATCGACGTATATGCTGATTCGTTGAGTGAGTTTATAAGGAAGTGCATAGGATATGTTGTACCCACTGTGACTATTAAAACCTACAATAACCAGAAACCGTGGATAGACGTTGGGATTCGCGCAAAACTGAAAGTGCGAACCACTGCATTTAACCATGGCAAGGCGACTGGGATTATGGCTGAATACAAACAGTGTAGTTATTCCCTCCGCAAGGCAATCAAACAAGCAACATTTCAGTATAGAGACAAAGTGGAGTCGCAATTCAACGGCTTAAACACGAGACGTATGTGGCAGGTTCTACAAACAAACACGGACTACAAAAAGAAAACCAGCCACGTCACGGACACCGACGTCTTGCTTCCAGACAAACTAAACACTTTCATTGCCGGCTTTGAGGATAATACAGTGCCACTGACGCGGCCCGCTACCAAGGACTGTGGGCTCTCCTTCTCCGTGGCCGACGTGAGTAAGACATTTAAACGTGTTAAACCTCACAGGGCTAACAGCCCAGACGGCATCCCTAGCCGCGTACTCAGAGCATTCGCAGACCAGTTGGCTGGTGTGTTGGCTGGTGTGTTTACGGACATATTCATTCTCTCCCTATCCCAGTCTGCTGTCCCCACATGCTTCAAGATGGCCACCATTGTTCCTGTACTCAAGATGGCAAAGGTAACTGAACTAAATGACTATCGCCCCGTAGTACTCACTTCTGTCATCATGAAGTGCTTTGAAAGGCTAGTCAAGGATCAGATCACCTCCACCTTACCTGTCACTCTAGACCCACTTCAATTTGCTTACCGCCCCAATAGGTCCACAGACGACGCAATCGCCATAACACTGCACACTGCCCTATCCCATCTGGACAAGAGGAATAACTACGTAAGAATGCTGTGCATTGACAGTTGTTCAGCATTCAACACCATTGTACCCTCCAAGCTCATGTGGTAGCAGACAACATGACTGACATTGCATTTCCAATAATAGCAGGCAGAAGTTAGACTGTCCGCTCAAGTGCTAAGATACAATGGCTATATAAGGAATGGAACATATAGGATGAAGTCTCAGGCACCAGTATAGTTACCAAGATAACTTAGACAGCTGTCAGATGTAGGCGTTAACAAGCAAGAACTGAAATAACTATAGGGCCAACGGGAGTAGTTCATGAACATACAAGGAGTGATTCTATATGTTGAGCAGGGACAGAAGCCAATACATTACACCAAGCACATCTCTCATTACTGAACAGAATGCATGACTCCTAGAAACAGAATGTCACGTAGTATATTTGCCACTTGTGAGCAAAACATATGTCAAGGATTGCATTAGCTAATGCACAGAGCTGCATTAGCTGAGGCCCATAAGCACATTTGTACCTGTTAAGAGACAGGCATAGGATCATATTACTAGGCCTATGCTTACACCTGGACATACTAAAGTAAGGTGAACTGAATACAGGATGGCAGCAGAATGGCTAAAACAGGAAACACATGCATGCAATAAATGTATTATTTTTTGTATTACATTAAGGGTCCTGCCACCATTATAATCTAACCTGAAATAGATGTGGGCGTTACTGGGCGTGAACAAGCAAGAACTCGGATTGAAAGATAATGGTGGCAGAAGGAAAAGGGGGGTACTGTATTTACATATGGGGTGTATCCATATGCCGTGAAGGTACTAAAGCCGAGCCCTGTGTTCAGAAAATCAGTTGTTCCATGGATCAGCTTGGCTTTCTTGCTATTCTGTATTAAAGCCTATTTGAATTCACAAGTTCTTGTAAGAGTGTTACATTTTTGAGACGATTCTCCATGACACTCATCATTAAGTTAAAGGCCCTGGGTCTCAACCCCGCCCTGTGCAATTGGGTCCTGGACTTCCTGACGGGCCGCCCCCCAGGTGGTGAAGGTAGGAAACAACATCTCCACTTCGCTGATCCTCAACACTGGGGCCCCACAAGGATGTGTGCTCAGCCCCCTCCTGTACTCCCTGTTCACCCATGACTGTGTGGTCATGCACGCCTCCAACTCAATCATCAAGTTTGCAGACAACACAACAGTAGTAGGTTTGATTACCAATGACGACGAGACAGCCTACAGGGAGGAGGTGAGGGCACTCGGAGTGTTGTGTCGGCAAAAGAACCTCTCACTCAACATCAACAAAACAAAGGAAATGATCATGGACTTCAGGAAACAGCAGAGGGAGCACCCCCATATCCACATCGACGGGACAGCAGTGGAGAAGGTGGAAAGTTTTAAGTTCCTCGGCGTACACGTCACAGACAAACTGAAATGGTTCACCCACACAGACAGTGTGGTGAAGACGCCACAAAAGTGCTTCTTCAACCTCAGGAGGCTGAAGAAATTTGGCTTGTCACTTAAAACCTTCAGAAACTTTTACAGATACACAATTGAGAGCATCCTGTCGGGCTGCATCACCGCCTGGTACGGCTACTGCACTGCCCACAACCGCAAGGCCCTCCAGAGGGTAGTGCGGTATGCACAACGCATCACCAGGGGCAAACTACCTGCGCTCCAGGACACCTAAAGCACCCGATGTCACAGGAAGGCCAAAAAGATCATCAAGGACAACAACCACCCAAGCCACTGCATGTTCACCCTGCTACCATCCAGAAGGCAAGGTCAGTACAGGTGCATCAAAGCTGGGACCGAGAGACTGAAAAACAGCTTCTATCTCAAGGCCATCAGACTGTTAAACAGCCATTACTAACACAAAGAGCCTGCTGCCTACATACAGACTTGAAATCATTGGCTACTTTAATAAATGGATCACTAGTCACTTTAATAATGGCACTTTAATAATGTTTACATATCTTGCATTACTCTTCTCATTTGTATATACTGTATTTTATACCATCTATTGCATCTTGACCATGCCGCTCTGTCATTGCTCATCCATATATTTATATGTATATATTCTTATTCCATTCCTTTACTTAGATTTGTGTATATTAGGTAGTTGTTGTGGAATTGTTAGATTACATGTTAGATATTGCTGCACTGTCAGAACTAGAAGCACAAGCATTTCGCTACACTCGCAATAACATCTGCTAACCATGTGTATGTGACCAATAAAATTTTATTTTATTTGATACAGATAACCATTCACTTCTGATGTAGACCCTAGACTATAGCACTCAATATTTCAATAGGATACCTGATAATTAACAATATTCCAAGTTTAGGAGTCAGAACCCAGAGCCTAAGATCACCATACTCAATGCCAAGTGTCAGCTGAAGTGGTGTAAAGCTCGGCGCCATTGACTCTGGAGCAGTGGAAATGTGTTCTCTGGTGTGATGAGTCACGCTTCATCTCCTGGCAGTCCGATGGACAAATCTGGGTTTGGTGGACGCTATCTGCCCGAATGCATAATGTCAACCGTAAAGTTGGGTGGAGGAGGAATAATGGTCTGGGGCTGTTTTTTCTTTGTTTGGTCTAGGACCCTTAACGCTACAGCATACAATTACATTCTAAATGATTCTGTACTTCCAACTTTGTGGCAACAGTTTGGGGAAGGTCCTTTCCTGTTTCAGCATGAGAATGACCTCGTGCACAAAGCGAGGTCCATACATAAATGGTTTGTCGAGATTGTTGTGGAAGAACTTGACTGGTCTGCACAGATCCCTGACCTCAACCCCATCGAACACCTTTGGGATGAATTGGAACACCGACTACGAGCCAGGCCTAATCGCCGAACATCAGTGCCTGACCTCACTAATGCTCTTGTGGCAATGTTTCAATGTCTAATGGAAGGTCTTCCCAGAAGAGTGGAGGTTGTTATTGCAGCAAAGGGGGGACCAGCTCCATATTAATGCCCATGATTTTGGAAATGGATGTTCGATGAGCAGGTTTCCACATACTTTTGGTCATGTAGTGTAGAACGGCTACACCGCTATCAGACTTGCTTTCAATACATTTGATCGGGTCGCGCACGAAGCTTCATACTCTCAGATTACAGGACATTTTTACCAGTTCTTTGGATAATAAACATTACAGCGAATTTATTTAGACATCGAAAGTCCATAGGTTATGTCAGTGATATGGATAACTTTACGCATCTTTCCCTCTTTTACGCACGAGGCAGCTTGAGGTGTCCGAACAGTTTCTTTACTACAGGATCATTCTCCACTACCAGTTAGTTGTTTTCAGTTCATTAACATGCACAGGAAGAATATTGCAATACTGTACTTTCCACTGATTCAATTGAACTGCAAAGTTGTCATGCACATAACCAGCCTGTAAGGTGGTTCAAACTCTTCCCCTGTTCCCCATCAGTTGCTAGCCTTTAAGTCCACATACATATCTATAAATATTAACAAATTTCTGTTAAATTGCAAATGTTCATATTTGAATAATGTATTTGATATCCCTCTCTATCAGCTCCCAGTCCCACCATGGCTATCCACTATCTGGCTAACCAAATGTGTGAACATTCACCATCCCCACATTCACCACAAACATATGGGGCCCGAATGGTTGATGCATTTGGGGCCCAACCAGTATCATAAGATCTGCGACTTTGACAAGTCTTTGGGGAAGACTATTGATGTCAACAACATAGTGTTTGCTCTCCATGTTCCCATGCCGAACAAACAGATGAGCCCCTGGTTCCAGTTCCTGCTGATGGTTCTACAGTTTACATTGCCTTCAGAATAGTCGACCAGATGGTTAAGTGAAATTCAATTTTACTGTAGCTTTCACCTGGATACACCTGGTTAGTCTATGTCATGGAAAGAGCAGGTGTTCCTAATGTTTTGTGCACTCATTGTATATCTGGCTGTGTACAGTGAGTATACAAAACATTAAGGACACCTGCTCTTTCCATGACAGACTGGCCAAGTGAATCCAGGTGAAAGCTATGATCTCTTATTGATGTCACTTGTTAAATCCACTTCAATCAGTGTAGATGAAGGGGAGGAGACCGGTTAAAGGATTTTTAAGCCTTGAGACAATTGAGACATGGATTGTGTATGTGTGCCATTCAGAGGGTAAATGGGCAAGACAAAATGCCAGGCGAACCGGTTTTTGTCAAGAACTGTTACCCTGCTAGGTTTTTCACGCTCAACAGCTAACTTGATACAACTGTGGGAAGCATTGGAGTCAACATGGGCCAGCATCCCTGTGGAACGCTTTTGACACCTTGTAGAGTCCATGGCCCAATGAATTGAGGCTATTCTGAGGGCAAAAGTGGGTGGGGGTGCAACTCAATATTAGGAAGGTGTTTCTAATGTTTGATATATATCAGTATAATAAATATACTATGTATATATCTCAGTATATATCTCAATGGTTAGCATTTTGTATGAGACAGTAAGTGGTGAGTACATCTTTCAGATGATTACATGAGAATAGTTTTACTCTCAGGTGCACACTCTTCTTCAAGATGAGACTGCAAGGAATCACTGCCTACTGGAAGCAGATTGGGCTAAGTGTCTTTGGCTCTTCTCTCCTCCTTATATTTGACCTGAGTGAGAGGTAGTATTCATCAATTCGTTTTTTATTTTGTCATTAGTTGATCTGTTTCATTTTGACAAAGATAGTATTTGACTTTTAAAAGTTCATGGGATGAATCCATTCCACAACATCTGGTCATCAGACTTGGGGACAGAGATAGTGTAATGAAGCACCCTGAGAGTGAGGATCCATTTGCAGTTTTATTACAATCTTGGTCGTACGAACAGGGTCAATCGCCAGCAAACACAACAGCAGGGATAAGGCAAATCGTAATCCAGGTACAGGCATGAGGTCAGGGCAGGCAGCAAGCTTACAAAAATCAGTCCAGTAAAGAATATAGTCCAGGGCAGGCAGCAAGAATCAAAACGGGAAAACAGTCCAGAGTATAACCCACGATATGACAGACACGGGAGAAAACGCTCAGAATTGATCACCAGGGAAAACAAGACTTGCAAGGAGAGAAAGGGAGAGAGAGCCTAAATAGTCTATTAATGGGAGACAGGTGCAACGGTGATTGGAACCAGGTATGTGGGAGTTGTAGTCCAGGGCTTAATATTCAGGAGAGGGTTCCCTCTGGTGGTGAGCAGGAGGAACCGCGGGAGTCTCGTTTGTTACAGAGCCCCCCCCCTGTGAGCGGCTCCTGACGCGAAGAGGCGAACGACGCCGGGGTCTTCCTCGAGGTCGGGGGCCGGTTTCTCCGGTGCGTCCTATGGAACTCAGTCATGAGTGCGGGTCGAGTATGTCCTCTGCATTAACCCAGGATCGCTCCTCCGGTCCGCACTCTCCCAATCTACCAGATATTGGAGGAGCCTGCCCGGCGTCTGGAATCGAGTAGATCTCGGCCGATATACCTCCTCGCCGTCCACCAAGATGGGTGGGGGGCCCTGCTCACTGGTCTGCTCCTCCTCCTCCGCTCTCGGACCACCAGCGGGTTTGAGAAGAGATACATGGAAAGTAGGAGAGATACGGTAATTAGCGGGTAATGCCAAACGGAAGGAAACTGGTGTGATTTGTTTGACTATTTGGAAAGGACCCACATACCTGGGACTGAGTTTCTTGCAGGGGAGTTTGAGGCGTAGGTCTCGAGTGGATAGCCAAACCCATTGACCTGGAGTATATTCGGGTTGGGGCGGTGGCGATTGGCCTGCACCCTCTGTCTCCTGACTGCATGTAGTAAGTGGGTATGGGCCTGACTCCAGATGTCCTCGCTTCTCTGGAGCCAGTCATTGACAGAGGGTACCTCGGTGGGTTCCCCTGACCAGGGAAACAGGGAGGTTGGAAGCCCATTACACACTGGAATGGGGTTAAACCGGTGGAGGGTTTCTGGAGTGAGTTCTGTGCATACTCCGCCCACATGAGGAATCGACTCCAGTCTGCTTGGTTCTGATGACAGTAGGATCTGAGAAACCGGGTGATTTCTTGATTGAGGCGTTCTGTTTGACCGTTAGATTGTGGGTGATACCCAGAAGTGAGGCTAATGTTGATGTTGAGTTGTTGGAAGAATGCTGACCATACTCTGGATGTGAATTGGGGCCCTCGGTCCGACCACGATGTCCTCTGGCAGACCATAGAAGCGGAACACCAGGTTGCACATGAGTTCGGCAGTTTCCAATGCTGTAGGCAGTTTGGGGAGTGGAATCAACCGGCAAGCCTTGGAGAAGCGATCTATGACAGTGAGTATTGTGGTATTCCCATTGGACTTGGGAGATCGGTAATGAAGTCTATGGCGAGATGGGACCATGGTCGGTGGGGAACTGGTAGTGGTTGCAGTAGGCCCGATGGTAGTTGTCTGAGATGTTTATTTGTGTTACAGATGGTGCAGTCGTTAATGAACTTTATTGCGTCTGCCCGCAAGGTTGGCCACCAGAAGCTGTTCTGAAGCAGGTGAACCGTGGCCGCGATTCCCGGATGACCGGAGCTGAGTGCGGAGTGAACTTGCTTTAGCACTTTCTGACAGAGGTCCTGAGGTACAAACGTTTTGTTAGGAGGGCATTCGGGCGGAGGGGTCCTTTGTGAGTTGGCTTGGGTGAGCTCTGTCATGATGTCCCACTGAATCGGGGCCACGATTAACGATTCAGGAAGCAGGGTTTCCTTGGGTTCAGTGGGCGCTACACCGTCGTGTTGGCGTGATAATGCGTCTGCCTTGGTGTTCTTGGAACCGGGACGATAGGTAACAGTGAAGTCAAATCGTGTGAAGAAGAGTGCCCACCTCGCTTGTCTGGGGTTCAGTCTCTTGGCAGACCTCAAGTATTCCAGGTTCTTGTGGTCCGTTAGAATCACGAAGGGATGTTTAGCTCCCTCCAGCCAATGACGCCACTCCTCCATAGCTGCTTTCATGGCCAACAGTTCCCGGTTTCCGGCGTCGTAGTTCTGCTCGGCTGGACTAAGTTTGCGGGAATAATAGGCGCACGGATAGAGCTTGAGTGGGGATCCGTGCGCTGTGAAAGAATAGCTCCAATGCCCGTATTAGATGCGTCTACCTCAACTGTAAACGGGAGTTCAGGATTAGGGTGGTGGAGGATGGGAGCCGATGTGAAACGTGCCTTGAGTTCTGCGAAAGCCTCCTGTGCTGTAGTTGACCAGGTGAGGTGTGATGAGTTTCTTTTAGTCATAGAGGTTAAGGAGCGGCTACCGAGCTGAAATTCCTGATGAAGCGTCGGTAAAAGTTAGCAAATCCCAAGAAGCGCTGTAACTCCTTTAAGGTTACTGGCAGGGGCCAGTCTAGAACGGCCTTGACCTTCTTCTCGCCCATGGCGACTCCTCCTGGCTGATGATGTAGCCCAAAAAGGATGTGGAAGTCTGGTGAAATTCGCACTTCTCTGCTTTGGCGTATAGCTGGTGATCTATGAGTCGTTGCAATACTGTTCTCACATGTTGCACATGTTCTTCATAGGTGTGGGAATAGATGAGAATGTCATCAATGTACACAATTACCCAGCGATTCAGCATGTCCCGAAAGACGTCATTGATAAATGATTGAAACACGGAGGGACTATTAGACAGCCCGAAAGGCATAACCAGATACTCATAGTGCCCAGTGCTGGTAGAAAAGGCTGTCATCCATTCATCACCGTCCCGGATGCGAATGAGGTTGTAGGCGCTGCGGAGGTCCAGTTTGGAGAAGTACTTGGCTTGGCGGAGTTGTTCTAGGGCAGCTGGAACCAGCGGTAACGGATATCGAAACTTGACAGTGATGTCGTTGAGACCCGGTAGTCAATACAGGGGCGTAAACCACCGTCTTTCTTTTGACAAAGAAGAAGCCCGCGGCTGCAGGTGATGTCGATGCTCTAATGAACCCCTTCGATAGTTCTTCCTCGATGTAGTTCTTCATGGCTTCTGATTCGGGTTGAGATAGGGAAAGATTCGGCCCTTGGGTGGCTTTGTACCTGGTAGCAGCTCGATGGCACAGTCGCTTGATCGGTGAGGGGTAGTTCCATCGCCTTGGTCTTGCTGGAAAGCTTCGATGAGGTCAGAGTATTCAATGGGTAGAGTGGAGAAAGAGCTGGCTCGTCCTTTACCGTAACGGCCTGAATGGAGAGTGAAGAGCTGCCAGTTAAGCAGTTGGAGTGGCATGACGGGTCCCATTTGATGATACGACCCTCCTCCATGAGATGAGCGGGTTATGTTGCCGTAGCCAGGAAGCCCAAGGATTACCGGGTTATGGGGTGATGTGATGACGTGAAGCGAATTACCTCCGTGTGGCGGGTCCCGGTCTGGAGTCGGAGGTCCACGGTGGTGTGCAGGACCCTCCCATCGCCGAGAGGTCGTCCATCTAGCGCCTCCACTGCCAATTGAGAGTCACAGGTGATTAATGGAATTTGTTGTTGTTGGGCAAACTCATGAGACATAAAGTTGCCGGCTGCTCCGGAGTCTAATAGTGCTGATGTGGTTATATGATTGTCCTCTAGAGATAATACAATCGGCACTTTGATACAAGAACTGGAGTGGTGTGCTTGGACACACGGACTCACCGAAGAGGGATTACGAGGAGGTGGTCTTGTGGGGCAGAACGCCCTTAGATGGCCAGGTTGACCACAATAGAGGCAGAGATGTTGGCGTATGCGGCGTTCACGTTCCTCCGAGTCAGGTGAGTATATCCGAGCTGCATGGGTTCGGTTGGAGGCAGAGTCACGGGACATTGTGTGCTGGTGGGTCCCGTTCTGAGTGGGCGCCGTGATCGAATCAGATTGTCAAGCTGTATGGTGAGTTCAAGAATTGATTCAGCGATCTCCTCATCTCGGCAGGCCAGTTCAGACTGTAATTCCAAGCTGAGTCCCTTGCGAAGAGCAGTTTAAGCGTGCTCTCAACCCAGTCGGTTTGAGCTGCCAGAGTGCGAAATGTCAAGGCATATTCTGCTGCAGTATTTCCGCCCTGGTTCAACGCGAGTAGTCGGTCACCAGCTCTCATGCCTCCCTCCGGTGTTCAAATACCTCCCGGAAGCGTTGTAGAAAGGCACCGAACGAGGGAAAAGCCGTGCCATCCTCTCTCCAAACCGCTGTTACCCACTCTAACGCTCTGCCAGTGAGGAGAGAACATACCAGGGAAATCTTGCTAGTGTCAGTGACATACATCGCTGGTTGTTGATCAATGAATAATGAACATTGCAGTAGAAATCCCTTACTCTTAGTGGGGTTACCGTCGAATTTATCAGGGAGAGCCAGACGTGGGTTAACTGTGGGTGCCGGTGGTGGAGAGGTGCCCATACTTGCGTTCGGCTGAGGAGGGGCTGAGTTCGGGCGACATCTGTAACCTCTGTAGCGTCCGGACGAGTTCCTCCGTTACCGTAGTTAGATGGGTTAGCTGCTGTTGATGAACGGCGAGCTGGTTTGCTTGAGTGGAGATCTCCGTGGACATTTGGACCAGAGCTGCTGGATCGCGAAGTGGCGAAGTCTTCTGTAATGAAGCACCCTGAGAGTGAGGATCCATTTGCAGTTTTATTACAATCTTGGTCGCGAACAGGGTCAATCGCCAGCAAACACAACAGCAGGGATAAGGCAAATCGTAATCCAGGTACAGGCATGAGGTCAGGGCAGGCAGCAAGCTTACAAAAATCAGTCCAGTAAAGAATATAGTCCAGGGCAGGCAGCAAGAATCAAAACGGGAAAACAGTCCAGAGTATAACCACGATATGACAGACACGGGAGAAAACGCTCAGAATTGATCACCAGGGAAAACAAGACTTCGCAAGGAGAGAAAGGGAGAGAGAGCCTAAATAGTCTATTAATGGGAGACAGGTGCAACGGTGATTGGAACCAGGTATGTGGGAGTTGTAGTCCAGGGCTTAATATTCAGGAGAGGGTTCCCTCTGGTGGTGAGCAGGAGGAACCGAGGGAGTCTCGTTTGTTACAGATAGCAGTATTCTTCAGACAATAACTGCATCTATATGTCTATGATACAAACCCACTATTACATTATAATTAGAACTATAATGTTGGGTGCATTATCCTTGTATTATAAAACATTGCATTGTATTCTCCTTAACCTAAACCACAGATGGCCTTCATCATTGTCACGATCGTCTTTTACATAAATGGACCAAGGCGCAGCGTGCATTGAGTTCCACATATTTATTGAATGTGAAACATACAAAAACAAAAAAGAAATATCTGATCGGACAATAACGTAGCGCTCACAGGCACTAGCACAAAACAATATCCCACAAATGCAGGTGGGAACAGAACACACTAAGTATGATCCCCAATTAGAGGTAATGAATAACAGCTGCCTCTAATTGGGAACCATACACAACACCAACATAGAAATAAAACAACTAGAAAAAAACCCTAGTCACATCCTGACCTAAAACACCATAGAGAACCCTGAGGGCTCTCTATGGCCTATACGTGACAGTACCCCCCCACCAAAGGTGCGGATTCCGGCCGCAAAACCTGAACTTAGATGGGGAGGGTTCGGGTGGGCAACTAACGTCGGTGGCGGCTCCGGTGCGGGAAGTAGCACCCGCTCAGACCGCGGATCCGGCCATGGAGCCGGGCTGAACGCCGTGCCCGGACTGGGCCCCCGGCGCAGAGGAAGGCTCCGGCCTAGGAGTAGGACTGGACGCCGTGCCTGGACTGGGCACCGGCGCAGAGGAAGGCTCCGGCCCTGGAGCCTTCCTAGGTAATGAATAACAGCTGCCTCTAATTGGGAACCATACACCACCCCAACATAGAAATAAAACAACTAGAAAAAAAAACCTAGTCACGTCCGGACGTGACAATCATTGTGGCTAGTATTTCCTTGTGCCTGTACTTCCTCTTCCTGTGTGTCATGGTGTACCAGGTATTCTAAAACATCAGTGGGAAAATAGGCCAACTGCCAATATGTTGTTGAGAGGACAGCATTTAACAATACATAATACATAATAATAAAATAAAGAAAATATTGACCTTCCTACGGACTCGGGAGAAGTGAAAGTCAAGATCCATGCGTCCTCCGAAACACGACCCTGCCAAGCCGGACTGCTCGCTTAACCCGGAAGCCAGCCGCACCAATGTGTCAGAGGAAACAACAAAGTCAGCTTGCAGGCGCCCGGCCCGCCACAAGGAGTCACTAGAGCGTGATGGGACAAAGAAATTCCGTCCGACCAAACCCTTCCCTAACCTGAACGACGCTGAGCCAATTGTGCGCCGCCTCATGGGTCTCCCGGTCATGGCCAGCTGTAACACAGCCTTGGATCGAACCCGGGTCTGTAGTGACGCCTCAAGCACTGCTATGCAGTGCCTCAGCCCACTGCGAAACTTGGGAGGCCCTCATAGTATATTTATTATAGACTATTTGTCATGCCCATGTATTTCAGTTTTGTATTGACTGTTACAGTACGTGTGTGTCAATAAACTTGGACTTAATCAGTATTTTAATAGATGGCCTACATTTCATTCAAACATAGCATATCTTAAAATGTATTTAACCTTTATTTTGACAGGGAGTCAAGGTCTCTTTCACAGATGAGCCCTGTATACACATCAATACACATTAACACATATCAATATACTCTACATGTATCAATTTACAGTGCATTCAGAAAGTATTCAGACCCCTTGACTTTTTCCACATTTTGTTACGTTACAGTCTTATTCTAAAATATATTAAATAAATGTTTCCCTCATCAATCCACACACAATACATCATAATGATGAAGTGAAAACAGGTTTTTAGAAATGTATAAAAAAAATAATAATTGAAATACCTGATTTACATAAGTATTCAGACCCTTTGCTATGAGACTCGAAATTGAGCTCAGTTGCATCCTGTTTCTATTGATCATCCTTGAGATGTTTCTACAACTTGATTGGAGTCCACATGTGGCAAATTCAATTGATTGGATATGATTTAGAAAGGCACACGCCTGTCAATATAAGGTACCACAGTTGACAGTGCATGTCAGAGCAAAAACCAAGCCATGAGGTTGAAGGAATTGTCCACAGAGCTCTGAGACAGGATTGTGTCGTGACACAGATCTGGGGAAGGGTACCAAACACTTCTGTAGCATTGAAGGTCCCCAAGAACACAGTGGCCTCCATCATTCTTAAATGGAAGAAGTTTGTAACCACCAAGACTTCCTAGAGCTTGCCACCCGGCCAAACTGAGAAATTGGGGGAGAAAAGCCTTGGTCATGGAGGTGACCAAGAACCTGATGGTCACTCTGACAGAGCTCGAGAGTTCCTCTGTGGAGGTAGGAGAACCTTCCAGAAGGACAACCATCTCTGCAGCACTCCCCCAATCAGGCCTTTATGGTAGAATTGCCAGACGGAAGCCACTCCTCAGTAAAAGGCACATGACAACCCCCTTCGGAGTTTGCCAAAAGGCACCTAAGGCATTCAGACCATGGGAAACAAGATTCTCTGGTCTGATGAAACCAAGATTTAACTCTTTGGCCTGAATGCCAAGCGTCATGTCTGGAGGAAACCTGGCACCATCCCTACGGTGCAGCATGGTGGTGGCAGCATCATGCTGTGGGAATGTTTTTCAGAGGCAGGGACTGGGAGACTAATCAGGATCGAGGGAAAGATGAACGGAGCAAAGTACAGAGAGATCCTTGATGAAAACCTGCTCCAGAGCGCTCAAGACCTCAGGACCCTAAGCACACAGCCAAAACAACGCAGGAGTGGCTTCGTGACAAGTCTCTGAATGTCATTGAGTGGCCCAGCCAGAGCCCGGACATGAACCCGATCAAACATCTCTGGAAAGACCTGAAAATAGCCTGACAGAGCTTGAGAGGATCTGCAGAGAAGAATGGGAGAAACTCCCCAAATACAGGTGTGCCAAGCTTGTAGCGTCATACACAAGAAGACTCAAGGCTTTAATCACTGCCAAATGTGCTTTCACAAAGTACTGAGTAAAGGGTCTGAATACTTATGTAAATGTGATATATATCTTTTTTTAATTCTAAAAACCTGTTTTTGCTTTGTCATAATGCGGTATTGTGTGTAGATTGATGGGAGAGAAAAAAACAATTTAATACATTTTAGAATTAGGCTGTAATATAACAAAATGTGGAAAAAGTCAATGGGTCTGAATACCTTCCGAATACACTGCACACACACATCAATACACATCAATATTCACATCGATAGGCCTAATACAGTAGCTATGAGATTAACTGTACAGTAGCTATGATATTGAGGAACAGTCAGGGAGGCAGGCTCACAGGCAGAGGGCGCCCTGTATATAAAGAAGGAGACGTGGAGATAAATTGCACAATTCCAGTCCTCCCTCCAACCAGCGTTTCCACCATTCCATGTATTCAGACAGACCAGAGAGAAAAAAGGTCGTTCCTCCCTTCTGTCTGTCACTCAGCCGCGCAGCTCAACGGAATCTCGGGTGGCTAAAATACGACGGAGTCGGTCATAACAGTAGGTTTATGTTAATATATTTTTTTGTATTACTTTATACACAAGAAAAAGCACCACGACGCGATTTCAGCGGACTTCAAGATACTTTATCGATTCCAATAGGCAATGAAAACAGATTTTTCGAAAATTGTGCAACCCTAGAACTCTCTTCGATTTTGCGCTTGGAACAGAGGCCAGCCATAAAGCAGGTGAGTGCAGAGCTATCGGGGTTAGATTAATGAGAACAGAATATACATCATTCTAATTCTATAGGCGTTAAGAGCACATGTAACTAAACCTCTACAGATTATAGTTGGTATGGATGTGTAGGATTAGGATACCTGCCTTTTTGTTACACGTCGGGTTTCTCTCACTCCTGCCTGCAGGATGTCGTTGTCTTGCCATATGGTCAGTCTGTTATCCCATATGGGTTTAAGCAAATGTTTAGCATCACTGTTTTACTCCAGCACCAACATAGTATATGTTCTTGTAATATATACATGTTTTTGTAATTGCATAGTAATTTTGCTGTTGGGTAGAACAACTTGATGTTATCCTTTATGCTGTCTTCTACAGAGGAACTCAGACCCACACTTGTCTTGGGTTGAATGAAACACCAATAATAATCTTTAATAATAAATCAATGTATGGCCAAACTCTACCTTATGTTTGTGTGTGGTGCCTTGCGGGTTAGCACACACTGCAGATATCAGCCTTGTCTGAATGAAATGTGATGAGTCTTTGAACTAGTGACCCTTGATGTGTAGTTGCATAGAGGGTAAGGACAGTGCAAGGATCAATTGACAAATCTGCTCTGTGTTCAATGTCTTAAGATCTTTTTTTCATCTCTGCTAAATGGTAAATCTAGATCTTTTTTCCATCTCTGCTAAATGGTAAATCTTGATCTTTTTTCCATCTCTGCTAAATGGTAAATCTTGATCTTTTTTCCATCTCTGCTAAATGGTCAATCTAGATCTTTTTTTCATCTCTGCTAAATGGTAAATCTAGATCTTCATCTTCTCAGGAAGTGATCATAACCTCTTAGAAAAAAAGGTGCTATATCTAGAACCTTAAAGGGTTCTTTGGCTGTCTCCATAGGATGACCCTTTGAAGAACCCTTTTTGGTTCCAGGTAGAACCCTTTTTGGTTCCAGGTAGAACTCTTTTGGGTTCCATGTAGAACCCTTTCCATAGAGGGTACAAAAAATGGTTCTACCTGTAACTAAAAAGGGTTATCGTATGGGGACAGCCGAAGAGCTGTTTTGGAACCCTTTTTTCTAAGAGTGTATGAATGCTGTCTTACAAGTCTGGTCTGGTTGAGCCTGTAAGGTACTGTGGCCAGTTCAGACACCTGCACTTTCATGTCCAAGACTTTATAAGATGACCTGTAATGGAATTAACAAGAGTAGCACATCGTCTTTAACTGTTGCCAAGTGTTGCCAAAGTTGACTTGAAAGCAGTAACTTTGGTTCAGAATGATGTCTGTCTGAAAGGCCTAATGAAGATTCACCATTATTAGTGTGTCAGTGTTCTTTGCCCACTAGACTTACAGTACATGTACCAGAAATTAATATCTTCTTTCACCTTAAAAAGGTCTGAGCCTGTTCATGCCATGCAAGCTTTTTGAATGTAGAAATGTAATGTAATTATATTAGAAACCACTGCTGTAGATCATTTAAGGTGAATCAAAAGGTCAGGCGAGAAGCCACCTGAGGCTTTGTGTCCCAAATGGCACCCTATTATGTAATGCACAAATTTTGAGCCCTAATGCACTAGCCTATATAGGGAGTAGGGATCTATTTGGGATGCCGTTTTTGAATCAGTTTGAAGTTCCTGTGATTCTGACAGGTTCTAGTTCCCCCTGCCTTAATCTGGTTTGATGATCCAGTTAACATGGCATGGATTAACAGAGATTAAACTACACATAAGGGATAACAAGGGGATGATTGTGCTAATTGTTATTTTCCTTAATTCTCTGCCCCCACGCCCCTCTCCCACTCTTCTACTCGTCAACGCCAGTTTAATATGAGGAGAAACATCCTTTGTTTGGTTTTGTCTGTCAACCAACCCTTGTTAGAGCCTATCAGAGTCATGAACTTTGTGTGTGTGCAGTGGTGGAAAAATTACCCAATTGTCATACTTGTAAAGATATCTAAATAGAAAATGACTCAAGTAAAAATGAAAGTCGCCCAGTAAAATACTACTTGAGTAAAAGCCTAAAAGTATTTGGTTTTAAATATACTTAAGTATCAAAAGCATATGTAATCGCTAAAATATACTGAAGTTTCAAAAGTGAAAGTATAAATCATTTAAAATTCCTTTAACTTCTTAGGGAGCAGTGGGACGCTAGCCGGTGAAATGCAAGGCGCCAAATTCAAAATCCAAAAGTTGAATTATTAAACATTCATCAATATACAACTGTTGCATAGTCATCAAAAGCTCTGCTTCTTGGCAATATCACAGCGTTGTCGGATTTCAAAAAGGCTTTACGGCGAAAGCACTACATTTGATTGTTTGAGGGTAGCACCTCCAATATTTTCTATTAGCATAAATTCATAAACCATCACGGTTCACACAAAACACATTTCACAGCAAAAAAAAATCCCTTACCTTTTTGAAGAACTTCTGCTGAGGGCTTCCCAAGTGTCCAACGAAGACAATCCATGGTTCTTTTGTTAGAAAAAGTCCTTTATTATATCCATAAATCTCTGTTTGGTTGGTGCGTTATGTTCCGAAAATCCAACGTCGAATCGCCCATTGAAACGTGAAGAGAACGCGTTCAGATTTCCTAAACAAATCAAATACTAGTTCAAATGCATCCTTAGCTATCCTTTTATGAATATGAGCGATAATATTTCACTCGGATGGTCACCTAAACATTATATAAGTAAAATAAAGTAGGGCGCGCAGCCAGACTCGCGCGCACGAGAAAACTTGTTGACATCTGAGCTACCTTGGCCATTTCCTGTACCTATTCTTCCTGCTTACTCCAATCTCTCTGAGGCTTTATATATAGACTGTTGACATCTAGTGGAAGCCATAGGTACTGAAATCTCGGAGCTGCTTGCCATAGAACTCAATAGGGAGACTGTCAAACAGAGCCAATGTGACAAAAAACAGTACATCTGGATCGATTTTTCTCGGGTTTTCGCCTGCTATTTCTGTTCTGTTACACTCACAGACATTATGTTAACACTTTTAGAAACTTCAGAGTGTTTCCTATCCAATAGTACTAATTATGTGCATATCCTATTTTCTGGGCCTGAGTGGGAGACATTTTACTTTGGGCACGCCAGACTCTCCAAAACCGTCACCTCGGGAACCGCTCCCTAAGAAGTTAAGCAAACCAGACGGCACAATTTTCTTGTTTAAAAAATGTATGGATAGCCAGGGGCACTTTCCAACACTCAGACATAGTAAAAAAAATGAAGCCTTCATGTTTAGTGCATCCGCCAGATCAGAGGCAGTAGAGATGACCAGGGGGGTTCTCTTGGTAAGTGCGTGAATTGGACCGTTTTCCTGCAAAGCATTCAAAATGAGTACTTTTGGGTGTCAGGAAAAATGTATGGAGAAAAACATACATTCTTTTCTTTAGGAATGTAGTGAAGTAAAAGTTGTCAAAAATAAAAATAGTAAAGTACAGATACGCCCCAAAACAACTTAAGTAGTACTTTAATGTATTTTTACTTAAGTACTTTACACCACTGTGTATGTGTGTATCAAAGTGATGAAGTTATTCTGATGCTGTGACTGAAGGCAGCACTCTGTTCAACACCAAAAGGCTGATCATGCAGAATGTTAGAATGATACATTTTTGAGTGGTTTCTACTTAACCAGCCTCATCATAGACAGACTCCTCACAGCTTATTGTATTTTAAAGCATGATCTGCAGTGATGCCTTTGCACTAGGCTACTCCAGCTCCTATGCCAAACTGCATCCCATACGGCAAAACTGTCTGAAATGTTCGTCAACTGGTTGTAATGATGTTATTTCAAACACTGTTGCCCTCTGGAATTGGGCTATGTTGTAAAGACTGTATATATCTGCATGCAAGTTGAGGAAAGCCTATAGGTTTGTCTTTATTCCTCTATGGGTGGCCCCAGTTGAGCATTTTAATCGCAGCCAGTCCCAGCAGTGCATCCAGATTTCAGTGGTCTTTTTGTTGTGTCTCAACAACCCAGTCAGGCTCCACTGTGCCATTAGTTTGTTTGCGTACTCTACTGTTCCTTTGGATGTGATGTTTTCACTCTGTCTCTGAAAGAGTTTTGAGTTCCTCAAGCAGTCAGATAAGAGATGATGCTGTGCCCTGCTGTTGTGTGGGCCTACAGTGGTTAGAAATGTCAGTGTATGGAACAACCAGCCAGACATACTGAACACTGACTATAACAATAACACTAAATTCTAAAGCTTATTTGAACTAATTTCCACTGAATATGTAGGTCTACCTGTTGATGGGTTTTAGGGATTATTGTCGATCCAACTTGAGGAAAGGTTTAGTGATTTATGAGACGCTACAGTCAGTAAAATGGGATTAAACCTGCTAAATCACAGAGGAATGACAAACAGCCTGTCATAGCAGGAAGCAACCAAAACAGGGTGAAAAGGGACAATCTCACCTTTTCCCCCTGGGGCTCCGAAAGCGTAGCTCTTTTATCCAGAATGGGGCAGAATGATGACATCATAGGTAGCGTTGCCTGGACAACTGAGCAGCGTAGATGGAATTAAAAGCCTTCATGCCACTCCTCATCTGTGTCATTGGGTTAGCAGGGCGTCTCCCATTCATTCACACCAACAGACAAGCGTACACACACAACACACACAAGTACAACATGCACGACACGTACATACGTGTGTGTATGTCGTGCGTGTTGTTTGTGTGCGTGTTATGTGTGTGACTGTGTGTGTGTGTGTGTGTGTGTGTGTGGAACGAACAGCTGACTGAAGACAGGACAGCCGGGTGTTTGTGCGGTTGAGCCCGTTTCTGCTATAACATTGACTCTTAACAACGTGATGAAACTTTGTTGCCCCTTGCTGGAACAAGTAAAGTGTTGTGGCAAAGGATGAAAATGGGCTTGGAAGCTCTAACCCTGGAAATTTGACTGATAAAATCATGCGTACACTCGCAATGTCTGCCTGGTATTGTGATGCAATATTGGCCATGGTAATGTAGCATGTTCATTCAAATGATGTTAACTGATGTGGCTCATGCAATGGAACCTAATTCTTGTAACGTCAGTTGAGGTGAAACAACAAATCACAGCACATATTGATGGGTACACTTCCTGC
Source organism: Brachymystax lenok tsinlingensis (assembly GCA_030435695.1). NCBI lineage: Eukaryota > Metazoa > Chordata > Actinopteri > Salmoniformes > Salmonidae > Brachymystax > Brachymystax lenok. The sequence continues at coordinate 30,309,038 of CM059790.1, forward strand.
TTTTACTTCCTGCTTCGCTCCTATGGGTACACTCGCAATGGCCGCCAGTCCACCCATTATGCCATAATGTTTTTGCTATTTGAACGGTGATTACGGAGACCCCAGTCATTTGGCTGACCAATTACCGTTATCCAAACTTCCATTACAGCCCTACTGTAACGTCGACTCAGGGAGCAGGTGCAGATAGTGAGTTTAATATTAACAAACAGAACGATACAAAACAAGAGAATCGTCTGACAAGAAAATACTATTTGCCCTCGGACCGGCCCGAGGGTGAGGAGCGGGCCAGTCCGGACAGCGAAGGTGGAATTCTCGGATGATGTTGAGATCTAGAATGTCGTCCCCCAGGACCCAGCACCCTCCCAGTACACCAGGTACTGGAGCCGACCCCCACGACGTCGGGAGTCCAGGAGTGATCTGACGGCATAGGCATGGCTCCCCTCGATGTCCAAGGGAGGCGAAACAGGAAAAGAGGATGAGATCTCACCTCGTTGAACCTCCTGAGACCTTGAACGGCACCACAAACTTGGGGACTCAGCTTCTTACAGAGCAGGCAGAGCAGGAGGTTCCTGGTGGAGAGCCAGACGCGATCACCAGGATGGAACACAGGAGCCTCACTGTGGTGGAGTCTCACGTGGGCACCATTTCATACCTCTTCTGCGCGCCTTAACCACTTGTTCACCGCAGGAGCTTCGGTCTGGCTCGGAGTCCATGGAGATAGGGCAATAACTGTGGCAACCTTTGACCTCTCCGTGGTGGGGGCTCCCATCTGTTGAGTGAAATAGAGGGAGCACTGGAGTAGGAAGCCACAGCATTTCGAGGGAGACCCGTCATATTTGTCCGGGAGGGTCAAACGGCATCGCTGACCTGGACGAACTGTTGGATAGGCTGGGGTGCTGGGGTGCTTGGTCGACTTGTGGTAGAGAATCCTCTGCTTGTTGGAGGTGATGCCCCTCTGGAAATGTCGAGACATTGAAGAACACGGAGGACCTCATCCATAGCCATCCCCAGTTTTGCCAGCTGGTCGTGGTGTTGGAAAAGTAGGTGTCCCTGTTCGCTGACCATCTGGGAGATGCCCTGACTAACTGCTGCTTCCGTTTGGCGAGGCAGTATTCTGTAACGTCGACACAGGGAGTCACTGAGCAGGTGCAGTTAGTGAGTTTAATATTAACAAACAGGGAACAATGCATAACAAGAGAATCGTCTGACAAGAAAACATAACCAATACGTTTTGATAATAAAAGAGTGCTATATAAAGGGTAAGTAATCGGGGTGTAATGAAGTTCAGGTGTGACTGATGATGAGACGCAGGTGTGCGTAAAGATGGGTTGCCAGGACCGGTGGTTCGTAGAACGGTGATGTCGAGTGCGGGGGAGTGGGAGTAGATGTGACACCTACGTTGGGCTCCCTAGTGGAACACAGGGGAAAATTGCTTTCTGTTCCCGGTGAATTAATGGTATTTAAAGAGACTAGTCCACTTGGAGTGGTGTGTGTGTGACTGTGTGTGTGGGGTGGGGTGATGGAAGGAAGTTATTTTTGGAAGCCGACATCAGTGTGACGTCGGGGGCCAATCTGGTGCTGTTGTTGGAGTGCCATTCTGAGTCAATGAATGAGCTTTATTATATTTCCAAGCCCTGCCGCTCTGTATGCCCAAACCTGTCCAACCCAATAGTGGCAGGTCAGACCGCATCATAATAACAGTACATGATTCTGTTCACAGCTTCACCCTTTAAAGGCACACCCACTAGCATTTCTTGATCTTGTGATTACTGTACGGAATGAATTATACACACAATCGTGTCTAAAAACAAACAAATGCCAATCAGGGCATCTGTTCTTCTTCATCTCTGACTTTGCACTTCTAAATATACACACACTCGCAAAGGAGTGTGTGTTGTGTGCAGTGCTTTCTGTAAGTACATGGAGTAGCCAGCCAAATATAAAAAGTTGCCAGCCAGAGAGTTCCTGTCTGGGGAGGCATGCCCCCCACAATATTTGTTTTGCAGAACAAGCTCTATTTTGGTGGCCTCTGGTACATTCTAATGCCGCCTTGATTCCAGCTGAAATACACAGCTACATTATTGAATACTTTAATGACTTTACCTCCCAGATTGGTAAAATGAGTTGTGGTATAGAAAGACATGACTTTACAGTTAAAATGACTGAAAATGTATGAATTCAGTGTGTTGTTAGTTGTTTGGGATATTGTTTAGGCCAATATGACCAGGACTAAGTAAGATAGCCTTTTTTACCAATAACCCGTCTTCTCTTGAGATTAAAGTCATGTTTAGGATTTATGAATAGCAGATTAACTTCATTCAGTCAGTTTGACACCTTTTCTAAACTAGTCAACACTTCCTGTTCGGTCATCAATCAAAGTACAGTAAATAGCCTATGCTCCCGACTCCGTAGCTGGCTATAGTAGGCCTATGAAACAGGCGAAAGAAAATAATTTAATGTGCCACAAAACAATAATTAAGTAGATTTCAACTCATTGTTACCACATACATTACATGGGACGTGTAAATTCACTGTCATGACTTCCGCCGAAGTCGGTTCCTCTCCTTGTTCGGGCGGCGTTCTGCAGTCGACGTCACCGGTCTTCTAGCCATCGCCGATCCACTTTTCATTTTCCATTTGTTTTGTCTTTGTTTTCCACACACCTGGTTTTCATTCCCCAGTTACTTGTTCATGTATTTAACCCTCTGGTTCCATGGTGTTTGTGTGCGTGATTGTTCATTGTTATTTGTCGTTTTTTTCCCGGCTGGTATTTTCGCCCATGGTATTTTATTACCGTTATTTTGGGCACGGTTGTATACTGTTTACTTTGTGCTTTCTGAGTAAACTACGTTGTTCACTCATCTCTGCTCTCCTGCACCAGCTACACACATTGGACTGACAGAATCACGCACCAACTTTATGGAGTCAGCAGGAGCAGATACCCCTGTAATAGGGGTCGAGGAGCGCGTCCAGCAGCACGCGGCTATGCTACAACATCTCGGCACCGCCATGGACCGCGTTCTTCAGAGCTTGGATCGCTGGGAGAGAAGAGGAGTTCCTCCAGCGCCTCCACCAGCACAACCAAGTTCACCACTACTCACCCCTCCTTCACCTGGTCCCAGTGGGATTCGTCTTGCCCTTCCTAGGGAGTATGATGGGATGGCTGCAGGTTGTCAGGGGTTCATGCTACAGCTGGAGCTCTACCTGGCAACCGTCCACCCGGCTCCTTCGGACCGTGAGAAGGTGTCCGCCCTCGTCTCCTGCCTCTCAGGGAAAGCCCTGGAGTGGGCCAACGCCGTGTGGGGAGAAGGAGAAGCGGTGCTGGACCACTTAGAGGAGTTCACCCGCTGCTTCCGGGCAGTTTTCGACCACCCGCCTGAGGGTAGAGCGGCGGGTGTACGTCTCGTCCACCTGTGGCAGGGGACGAGGAGCGCACAGGAGTTCGCTTTGGACTTCCGGACCCTGGCCACCGGCCCGAGATGGAATGACAGGGCGCTGATCGATCACTACCGTTGCAGTTTGCGCGAGGACGTCCGTCGGGAGTTGGCCTGCAGGGACACCACTCTCACCTTCGACCAGCTGGTGGACCTGTCCATTCGGTTGGATAACCTGCTGGCTACCCGCGGACGTCCAGATCGGGGTCTGTCGGTTCCATCCCCCAGCACCACCGCTCCGACGCCCATGGAGCTGAGAGTTGCTGAACGGATGAGGTGCTGTTCCATGCACCATCTGTGGCTGCAGAGGGCACACTGCCGGTCGGTGCTGGAGAGGTTCCTCTGGGAGTCGAGGCAGCAGGCAGGGCACTCTCACTATTTCGTGGCAACAGAAGGCTCTCACTGGGGTGGTCACAAAAGTGCTCGGGGAGGTGTTTAGGGGTTTCTTTTGGTGCTACTACGGTGGAAAGTCCAGACCAGGTCTCCCCCCGAATATGCCGATTTGGCTCTCGCCTTCTGTAAGAAGAAGACGACTCAATTACCACCCCATCGACGGGGGGATTGTGCAATAAACCTCCTGGTAGACGCAGAACTTCCCAGGAGTCACGTGTATCCCCTGTCGCAGGAGGAAACGGTGGCTATGGAAACATATGTCTCCGAATCCCTGGGGCAGGGGTACATTCGGCCCTCCACTTCACCTGCCTCCTCGAGTTTCTTTTTTGTGAAGAAGAAGGATGGAGGTCTGTGCCCGTGTATTGACTATCGAGGTCTCAACCAGATCACTGTGAGGTACAGTTACCCACAACCTCTCATAGCCAGTGCGATTGAGTCAATGCACGGGGCGCGCTTCTTCACCAAATTGGATCTCAGGAGCGCTTACAACCTGGTGCATATCCGGGAGGGAGACGAGTGGAAGACAGCGTTCAGTACCACCTCAGGGCACTATGAGTACCTCGTCATGCCGTACGGGTTGATGAATGCTCCATCAGTCTTCCAGGCCTTTGTAGACTAAATAACGGTAATAAAATCCCTTGTTCGAAAATACCAGCCGGGAAAAAAACAACAAATAACAATGAACAATCACGCACACAAACATGGGGGAACCAGAGGGTTAAAACATGAACAAGTAATTGGGGAATGAAAACCAGGTGTGTGGAAAACAAAGACAGGGCGGCGGTCGCTGTCACCGGTCTTCTAGCCATCGCCGATCCACTTTTCATTTTCCGTTTGTTTTGTCTTTGTTTTCCACACACCTGGTTTTCATTCCCCAGTTACTTGTTCATGTATTTAACCCTCTGGTTCCATGGTGTTTGTGTGCGTGATTGTTCATTGTTATTTGTCGTTTTTTTCCCGGCTGGTATTTTCGCCCATGGTATTTTATTACCGTTATTTTGGGCACGGTTGTATACTGTTTACTTTGTGCTTTCTGAGTAAACTACGTTGTTCACTCATCTCTGCTCTACTGCGCCTGACTTTATGCACCAGCTACACACACCGGCCTGACATTCACTCACAGGAGATGATGAAGAAGCATCATGCTCTCCCTCCTCCGTGAAAATTAATGTGATTGCAGCCAACCAAAGTGCACAAAAATAACACAGGTACCGAGAGGTGGGACAGACAGCAGGCTGACAAACCAGATCTGTCCCTGTCATCGTTCGCTTTTCCTATCATTAGATCACTAGAAGATGGATATCGTTCATTCTAGTGGTAGAAAGCTATACAGACTTTTCTGACTAACGAATTGATACTTTAAAATTGAATAGAAGCCTAGTTAATTAATGAAGTGGAAAAAGTACAAGGCTAACAATGAGTCTGTTATCGGCTATTTGGCCGACGGCCGGTGCTTTTGGAAAACACTGTGTGTGTGTGTGTGTTCGTGTACTGTGTGTTCATCTGTGGTCTGCAGACTGCAGTGGTGGAGCTGCTGAAGCAGAACAGTCCAGTTCTGCAGCCTCTGCACTTCCTTGTTGGAGGTCCTTGTGTCACTCCCCTGTAGAGGCAGACATACATCCTGGTCCCTTCTAAGTGAAGGTCAATCCTGGTCCTTCAAGACTATCTAGGGTGTGTTTGGAATTCATGGGTGTGTTGTGAATGCAGACTAATGGCTGAACTGTAGTACTGTACTGCAGCTGTCAGTGCTCAACATTAGCTAGGTCACCTCCAGACAATACGATGTCAGACAGAGAGCCTTATCGTGAACCACAGACAGTGTGGAAGCTGCTGTCACACAGTTGTGGTGGGGTATTTATAGACTCCTGCTGTGTCTGTGCTTTTGTGTGTTATTGCGCTAGCTCTCCCGCCTCTTCTCTAACGTCATCCAGGACCCAGCCTCCTGCCGACCAATGTATTGGGAAGACACACAGCCACAGGTATATTATATACATTCAGTCTGTTTCCTACATGCACCTCTAATAAAGAACACCATCATTTACTCTTTAACTAACTCCTCCTACTACTAATCCTTGCACTATTCACTTCGTCCCATGAGTCATTAGTGCTTACCTGTAGGGGCCTTGACTGACTGACTTGTAGTGAGTGCATACATTTCGCATGGGAATTGAACGACCCTGGTGTTGCTAGCACCATGCTCTTACCAACTGAGCTACACAGGACCACATGAAGAGGTTGCCCCAAGCACCACAATCCTTTTTAGTCTAGGACTAGGCTTAAATGGTGTCTGGGAAACCAGCTCTTAGATATCTCGAGCTAACCGTGGAGGGGCCACACCCATGCACTAGTTCTCACCTGAGAACTCAGAGCAGAGCAGGCCTTGGTGACATTGGAGCTGGTCGGTGGGAAAGATGAAGCTTTGGATAAACAGTATTATGCAAGCCACTTACTCTTAATAACACATCTCTAGGCCACATGCTACTCACTCTCAGGCTGTATATAAATGGTACCCTATTCCCTACACAGTGCACTATGTAGAGCCTTCTGTGTCCTGGTTAAAAGTTATGCACTATAGGGAATAGGGGGGCATTTGGGATGCAGACAGTCACTACAAGAGTAGACAGCCAGCTTGTTGCATGTTTATTACAAGTCTGTTACGTGTCAGAGCAGAGAATCCAGTGGCCACTGGCCAGTGCCATGGTGATGCTGCTGTTTACGTTGATATGTGGTGGTGGGCACAATAGCTGAGCTAAGGGTGCGTCCTAAATGGCACCTTATTTCATGTATATTACACTACTTTTATTGCACTATAAAGGGAAAGGGTGCCATTTTGGATGCACACTAAAGACTGGAGAAGCCATAGCAAAGGGAAGTAACAGGTTGCTTAGCAACTGCCAGACACAGGGGGTAATAAAACATCTTACAATCTTACAATAAAAGACATACATCGATTGAGTCTAAGAACTACAGTATATAATAATGAACAATAATTTAGGTAGAACAGTTCATGTTCTACATCAATTACCTCGTACCCTTGCACATCAACTTGGTACTGGTACCCCTTGTATAAAGTTATCATTACTCATTGTGTATTTATTATTACTTTATTACATGTTTTACTTTTCTATTATTTCTCTATTTTCTTTCTCTCTGCATTATTGGGAAGGGCCCGTAGGCATTTCACTGTTAGTCTACACCTGTTGTTCTTAGGTTACCATGGTTGGATTGTATTGGGTTGGGCTAATGCATGCTGTTACTGGTCATTTCTATTTAAAAGGACCCATAAGCACAAAAATGTTACATTTTTATAGGAGCATATAACATTTGGTGTCAAATGAAAGCTAAGAGTCTATATTTTTGGGAAATGAAGGCATACATACATACATTTTCCACCATTTTCCATTCTAAAAATGTGGAATAAGCTACGGCTTTGATTTCTGGTCACACAGATGGAAAAGGGGTCTTAAAAAACATCTACTAGAAAAAGTCTTAAAATGTATTAGAAATACATCATACATAAAAACCCAATCATTTTGAAGTAAAGACAACTAATATCAACATTTATATTTGGTTTTGCAGAAATTCTTTGCCTTCTGTAAGTTAAAAAAACATTGCCTAGTGTCTTGTCATTCTGTTACCAAAAACCCACGTGTTTAAGATATTTTCTAATTTCTCTCCCTCGTGAGGGATGATTATGAAAGTTCACAGATGTAACAAGTAAAGATCTACCAATGAGTTATAGTGTTTTTACTGATAACAATTGTGTTTTTGAATTATTAAGTGATTAAACGCATCACTCTGTTACAATATCGGCAACAGAGTGACCAACAAATCAGCAACAGAATGACTGAAATTGAATTGGCCACAATGGGAAATCATAGTAGTCACAAACCTCAGTTGCAATAGAGCACAGTAGAACACAGTTCAGCACAGTACAACACAGTTCAGTACAGTAGATGTCTATGATTGGTACAGATATGCTTACCCTGGCGAGACGTTTTGATGACCGTGTAAATCTCTCTAGGACAAGGCGACTTTTAGCAATATATTCACCTGTATTTACCCCAAAAAATTAAACGCTAATTAGCTGCTAATGTGGCTATCATAAAGAGCTACAAATGCCATGATGATCTGGATGAGATTGCTGAATCGAGGCAAAGGTATGAATCTCTGGATAAACTATCTAATGTTAACTAAATTTAGTGATGAATAAATTGGTAAAATGGCTTTTTAGATAGATAATTCTGTGAACTGTCTTGTGCAAGTTTTAAATTGACACAATACCTGTTAGCAAAGGTGTCAGCTAGAGATGACATGAAGGAGCTTGCAGGGATTTGTAGTCTTGCATGATGTCTACTTTGATTAGCATTTTTGAATCAGAGTAAATAGAGTTGAATATATTGATAAAAGTCACCTTGTCCAAGAGAGATTTGCATGGTTATCAAAACGTCATGCTAAACACTGAATGACCGCAGGCTTACTGCACCCACACTAAGAAAAAAAAGCTTCTATCTAGAACCTAAAAGGGTTCTTGAAAAACCCATTTTGGTTCCATGTATAACTTTTTTGGGTTCCATATAAAACCCTTTCCACAGAGGGTTCTACATGGAACCCAAAAGAGTTCTACCTGGAACCAAAAACCGTTCCCCTATTGGGACAGCCGAATAACTCTTTTGGAACCGTTTTTTCTAAGAGTGCACTAAACCTATGGGAGATCAATGAGGACCAAAAATTGTCCTATGCACACAATAATACCCAATAACTGTTCTGATTGTTTTATGGGTTTAGCTTATAGATCTTATATGGTCCAGTTGGCCCACCAGACTCTCCCCAGCTCCTCTTGTCATCATTGACAGTTCAAAAAGTGAGTGACATTGTTTCATTTGCTCAGTATGGAGAGTGCCGTATATGTCCTCCACTGTAACAAGATCCTCCTGGCTATAGATAAGAGGAAAGTGTTGTGTTGATTCAGAGAGCATACACACACACAGCACTACAGAGAAATCTGGGATCATCTCTGAAACAGACGTTGGTCTGACTGGTTTCACTGGAATGTGTTGAAGAATAATAGACTCTGAATGACTGGCAATGGTGGCAAGTTGAAGCTGAGGCTGACTCCGCCCAGAATTGTGTGGTCACCAGTCATTGTTTACTGTACTTCAAACAGGATGAGACAGCCTATGCTACTCTCTTGGCTCTGATGATGACGTGGTTCATCATCACAAGTTACACAGGATATGAATGTAATCTATTTCTTTCTTTCCTCATCTGTGAAGGACCAGAAGAACATAAAGAAAACTGTCCCAGGCAACTCCTCACAGCAAGGTCCGTCTACTCTCCCTTCCCAGGAAGACACACCTTTCCTCCTCTTCCATCAGGTCAAAACAATTCAAATTTTATTGGTCACATACACATGGTTAACAGATGTTTTTGCGAGTTTCGAAAAATGCTTATGCTTCTAGATCCGACAATGCAGCAGTATCTAACAGGTAATATCCAACAATTCCACAACAAAACCTAATACACACAATCTAGTAAAGGAATGGGAGGAGAATAAATAAGTATAAAATATATGGATGAGCAGTGACAGAGCGGCTAAGATGAAATAGATAGTAAAGAATAGATTGTAAAGGATACAGTATGCAGTATATACATATGAGATGAGTAATGCGAGATATGTAAACATTCTTAAAGTGGCATTATTAAAGTGACTAGTGTTCCATTTATTAAAGTGGCCAATGATATCAAGTCTGTAGGTAGGCAGGCGCCTCTCTGCGCTAGTGGTGGCTGTTTAACAATCTGATGGCCTTGAGATTGAAAAACAGCTTCTATCTCTCGGTCCCAGCTTTGATGCACCTGTACTGACCTTGCCTTCTGGATGGAAGCGGGGTGAACAGGTAGTGGCTTGGGTGGTTATCTTTTTGGCCTTCCTGTGACATCGGGTGTTGTAGGTGTCCTGGAGGGCAGGTAGTTTCCCCCCGGTGATGTGTTGTGCAGACCACACACCCTCTGGAGAGTCCTGCAGTTGTGTGCGGTGCAGTTGCCATACCAGGCAGTGATACAGCCCAACAGGGTGCTCTCAATTGTGCACCTGTAAAAGTTAGTGAGGGTTTTCGGTGACAAGACACATTTTTTCAGCCCCCTGAAGTTGAAGAGGCGCTGTTGCGCCTTCTTCACCACACTATCTGTGTGCGTGGACCATTTCAGTTCATCTGTGATATGTACACTGAGGAACTTAACTTTCCACCTTCTCCACTGCTGTCCCGTTGATGTGGATAGGGGGGTGCTCCCTTTGCTGTTTCCTGAGTTCACGATCATCTCTTTTGTTTTGCTGACATTGAGTGAGAGGTTGTTTTCCTGACACCACACTCCGAGGGCCCTCACCTCCTCCCTGTAGGCTGTCTCATCATTGTTGGTGAGCCTACCACTGTAGTGTCGTCTGCAAACTTGATGATTGAGTTGCAGGCGTGCTTGGCCACACAGTCATGGGTGAACAGGGAGTACAGGACAGGGCTGAGAATGCACCCTTGTGGGGCCCCAGTGTTGAGGATCAGCGGAGTGGAGATGTTGTTTCCTACCTTCACCACCTGGGGGGCGGCCCGTCAGGACGTCCAGGACCCAGTTGCACAGGGCGGGGTCGAGACCCAGGGTTTCAAGCTTAATGATGAGTTTGGAGGGTACTATGGTGTTGAATGCTGAGCTGTAGTCAATGAACAGCATTCTTACATAGGTATTCCTCTTGTCCAGATGGGATAGGGAAGTGTGATGGCGATCGCATCGTCTGTGGACCTATTGGGGTGGTAAGCAATTTGGAGTGGGTCTAGGGTGACAGGTAGGGTGGAGGTGATATGATCCTTGACTAGTCTCTCAAAAACACTTCATGATGACAGAAGTGAGTGCTACGGGGCAATAGTCATTTAGTTCAGTTACCTTAGCTTTCTTGGGAACAGGAACAATGGTGGCCATCTTGAAGCATGTGGGGACAGCAGACTGGGATAGGGATTGATTGAATATGTACCGAATCACACTAGCTAGCTGGTCTGTGCATGCTCTGGGGACGTGGCTAGGGATACCGTCTGGGACGGCAGCCTTGCGAGGGTTAACACATTTAACCGTTTTACTCACGTCGGCCACAGAAAAGGAGAGCCCACAGTCTTTGGTAGCGGGCCGTGTCCGTGGCACTGTATTGTCTTCAAAGTGGGCAAAGAAGTTGTTTAATTTGTCTGGGCGCAAGACGTTGATGTCCATGACAGGGCTGGTTTTCTTTTTGTAATCCCTGATTGTCTGTAGACCCTGCCACATGCTTCTCGTGTTTGAGCCGTTGAATTGCAACTCCACTTTGTCTCTATGCTGACGCTTTGCTTGTTTGATTGCATTACTGAGGGAATAACTACACTGTTTGTATTCATCCATGTTTCCAGTCGCCTTGCCATGATTAAATGCGGTGGTATGTGGTTTCAGTTTTGGGCAAATGCTGACATCAATCCACGGTTTCTGGTTAGGGAAGGTTTTAATAGTCACAGTGAGTGAGTGAGTTTATAAACTCACTCACCAAGTCAGCGTTAACATTGATGTTATTGTTTGAGGCTACCCGGAACATATCCCAGTCCACGTGATCGAAGCCATCTTGAAGCATGGAATCCCATTGGTCAGACCAGCGTTGAATAGACCTAAGCACGGGCGCTTTTTTTAATTAATTTTTTCACTGTTGTTTTTATTTCTTTACTTACCTATTGTTCACCTAATACCTTTTTTTTTGCACTATTGGTTAGCGCCTGTAAGTAAGCATTTCACTGTAAGGTCTACACCTGTTGTATTTGGCGCACGTGACAAATAAACTTTGATTTGATTCCTCTTTTAGTTTCTGCCTATAGGAGGGGAGCAACAAGATGGAGTCATGGTCAGATTTGCCTGAAGGAGGGCAGGGTAGGGCCTTGTATGCATCACGGAAGTTAGAGTAGCAGTGGTCAAGTGTGTTACTCGCTCGTGTACTGCATTCGATATGCTGATAGAATTTAGGTAGCCTTGTTCTCAGATTAGCTTTGTTAAAATCCCCTGCTACAATAAATGCAGCCTCAGGATATATGATTTCCAGTTTGCATAAAGTCCAGTGAAGTTCCTTAATGGCTATCTTGGTATCCTCTTGCTGGGGGATATACACAATAACCAAGGGGAGTTCTCTTGGGAGATAATGCGGTCGGCATTTGATTGTGAGGAATTCTAGGTCAGGTGAACAAAAGGACTTGAGTTCTTGTATGTTGTTACAATTACACGATGAGTCGTTAAATGCTGTAGGCTACATCATCCTTTTCAATCTAGATACATTATTTATCACTTTCCAGGAGAATAGTCCCTCCCATAAGACACCTCTGAGGTGGCACTGCCCTCTACTGGTGGAAAACAGCATTACTGTATGGCTGTCACCATAGCTGTGCTGCAACCTGTTATCCACATGGTGGCAGTATTGGGCTGTAGTTGAACTTCAATGTTGCGGTCCCAATGCATAGCCCCACACTGGACAGTAAGCAACACCTGACAAACAAAGAAATGCGTTCATTACAGCATATTTTTCAGTGCATTTGAAGCCTTTTACTTAATTTCTGTATTTTTGTATATCTCTTTACCGTCTTGAAATGCTCAACAGTGTGAATAAAAGCATAGTAAGTACTAAGTCACCTGGATTTCTACACTCACATTAAAAAACCTTTTACTGCAGTGGGCTAAATTAGGATCAGACAGAGTGTTTCTTGGTAGTCTTAAACACATTTTAAACAAAGTATACACCTCAGACACATGGTAATGGGCTTACAAAAAAGACGACACCTTTACCATGTCAGATATAGAGTTGAAATGTATTTAATTTTGAGTTTGCATCCCAATATTACACTTTACATACACCATGGAAGACTGAAATATAACAAAACTGTTTGACATAGAAACAACACATTTTTGGCG